>CM070505.1:28509579-29848540 GCA_036346375.1 Guadua angustifolia | reverse complement strand
AGAGAAAGAGTGGTTTTGGTGGTGTCGGAAAGTGAGAATTGTAGGTCTCCTTGGATTCTTTGTGAAATCTGGATTTATCCTTTGAGATTTGGGTAGTAAGACCTTGTTAGTTGTGTAGCCCTTGTTCTTAGCTTTTAATAGAGTCCAAAATTACTAAAATCGAGTCCGAGTCAAAAGTTATGCTCATTTTCGTCTGGCGCCAAGACTCAGTTCGGACTATCCAAAGATGAACTCGAGTATCCGAATGTTCGGACTATCCGAACATATTTTCAGACTATCTAAGTGAATTCTCTGTTACTTGAGTTTGACGCGTCGACTATCCGAACTTGAGCTCGGACTGTCCGAATGACCTGAACATTGAGAAAAACGCTAGTTTTTGGTGGGCTCTATTTATAGCCCCATCCTTCCCCATTTTGGGAGCTCTTACCCCATTGATTTGAGAAGCCATCCTCTTGTTCTTGAGCCCCAAAACACCTCTTTACCCTTAGATCTAAGTGATCCCTTTTAGAGAAGGGTAGTGAACACCCCGGCGCCAAACGCACCGCGAATGCTACCAAAAGACCCTAAATGACACTAGCGACACCCCTTGGACCCACTCATGTCCGAAGGCTTACCGACACACAATAATTCTCCACAACAAATCACTTGAGCTGAGAATTTCAAGAAGGCATAAAAACCTAACACCACTATGAACTTGACTGCAATCAACCACTAAACTCTAAAACCAATTTAAAGCTAAGTCACCAAAATTTACAAAATTTCGCATGACCTCCTAGAAACTAGGACATCCACTCAAAGAAAGAAAACATTGCAGTATATGATATCATTCTAGCAGGTCCTTAGTTAACCAATCTCACATCCAATATAAATTACTAACTACTCCACAATCTAACAACATATTACAACCTCAATCAATATCACTAGGCTTTACAAATCGATTTTAATAGTTTGATGGTGACCAAGTCGCAGTGTCTCTATTTCCATCCCATGAGCCACTTCAAAGAACCTAAAAACAGAGGCAAACAAGCGTGAGCCCAAGACTCAAAGAAGTGCAATCAAGTAAGAAAAGTAATGAATTTGTCTAGAATATAACTGCTCAAGAGTAAGTAAAAGTTTTTTAATTTGATAGCCATAAATAAAAGAAGCAATTTGAATTTATACTGAAACCAAACATAAGAGCACAACTATTTCTTTACTTGACATAACCAAAACTAAATTGAAATCATTCGAAAGGAAGCAAGAATTCAGCCCCATTTACCACATCCAACTCGGAAACATAACTAAACCGTACTCATGCCTCAACAATCATTTCAGGATGAGTCCACGACTCAATACTCAACCTCGTCATTTCCATTCTCATCAATTAATATTTACTAATTGCAACACACAATGCAATGCTTTTATGCTCTCATCCTTTTCTCATGAATCATAAAATGAATGCACCATGCATGCTCATAATGCACATTGTCATAGCGATACCGAGAGCTGAGTGCACACCCGCCGGTGTGCACCTCAATCCCACCCATCCGTGGCGGGGCTTACTTTATCGACTCGCTCCCATTCACCATCGATGAATGGGACTACGAGGTAGGACTTTGTGCTCACTACGGTGAGCACCGAGACCAGATCAACATGGGACGCCTGTCCATCATGAATGCACAATGCAAATTACATGAATGAATTGCAACCCTTCATTCATCGCTAACTCCAACATAGCCGTAACTACATACATAAATATAGCCAAGTTCTCACAATCCCCAATCCACTAGCGGTACTAGTACAATCAGATTCAACCATAAGGCATGGCAACTCATAACAACGCTTTCTATCATGTAACTACATCCTCATACCACCGAGCCATGCTCACACAATACACTTCTGGTTAAATGCTCACAAAAGTCTATCTTTATAAAAGACTTAACCGCTTGAACCAATCTCATATTAGTCCCAATCACTCAAACAATATACTCACCGAAAACAACCTTACTAAAAGCTTGATCTCCATTAGAGTTCATCTAACTAACAGAGCAACAATTAAATTGAGGAGCATCAAATATAAACACACATCCACACTCGATAACACGGTGTGCTTGCCTTCATTCCTTAACCTTTTAATCATCATAAACATTTTCATAAGGGAAGCACTTTCTAGTTATAACCAAGCAAGGCTTACCTCTTGCATACATCGGCAATTACTTACGCTTAAGAGCAAACACTTGATTAACCTTCCTAGCCACAATTTAGGGAATGCACTTGCCTTTTACGATGAAGAATGGAGTGGCATACGGTTGAGGCCACTCCTACGTAACCTTCTCGCAATTTAAACAATAATCATCCAACTCAACTTTAGGCACACTCAAACAAGCGACAAAAGAAAACAACCCATTTGCATATCCGACTTCTACAAAACTAATGTCCATTCATAAGCTAAACACATATCAAGATTCCAGATCTAACTAAATTAATCCTTGCTACTAGAGAAAGTGACGAAGTACATGTGAAGTAATATGGTTAACTACATAAAGACACATACATTTCACTCGAAGAACTCTTATTAAAATGGGGGCAAGATAACACCCTACTAAATCTAGGATGATACCCACCTAGCGTAATGATTATAACTTAAACAACCCTACCCCATTCTATGTTATCATCATGAATATGCAAACATCAAATATATTTATGCACACTCATCTCATGAACATGAGCATATAAACCATCAATTAAACATCACCAACCTGGATTCAAATGTAAATATTACTAATTCCCTCTTTAGATTTTAGTTCTCTTATTAGAAATCCATATATATATATATATATATATATATATATATATATATATATATATATATATATATATATATTATGTATGTATGTATACAATATTATCTCTTGGAGATGAACACACCACACATCATTCCACCACATGTAAGGCATTCATGCATACAAGAAGACCATACTCGCCCATATTCACAATCTAATTTGGCATAGAGCTAATTTATTTATGCCTTAAGCAGAATGTGCGTAACTCAAACATGTGCACTACTCACTACACTTATTAATCGAGACCTTAAACGCAATTCCACCAAAGACAGCATGCATTATATGCACACAAAATTCAGCAATACTTTGAGCATTATACTCACAACCTCAAAGACAAATTGCATACACCGATAACACACTAAACCTCAAAATCCAATATCGATTCATGAAGCTATAACCAAAAGGATGACATTAAAAGACTTTTAACATGTTCATAGCAAGCACACATGCATCCAGATCCGAGATCCACTCAATTAATTGCATCTCACCACAAGGATTCTAGCTAGACATTTGCACAAACACTTGGCATGCAAGATGGACCCCAAGAAGAATATACCTCAAAGACCTCATGGAGCCATGGAGGAAGGGAGGTGGAGCAGGCACCAAGGCTGGAGGCGCCGAGCCAAGAGGTAGCAGGCAGGGCGCTGCTAGGAGAGGTGGCTGAGCGCCCGGCGAAGGAGGAGCCGGGCGCCGCCAGGAGAGGCAGGCGCACCGGACTCGCAGAGCACCGCCGAGGGGAGGCGCTGCCGCCGCCATCGCTCGAGAGTTGCTGCTGCCGATTTGTGCCGATGGAAGCGCAGCCTTGTGCACACATCGAGTAAACCGGAGGTGTATGCTGCACGCCGAGCTGTAGAGGGCGCAGGGGCTCGGCTTGGGGGAAATCGGCAGGGAGGAGTGGCGCAGGACAGAATCGGCAACCAGCCAAGGAGAGGCGCAGGAGAAGAAACTGCCTACTGGGACTCAAGCACTCGAGTGAAGGGAAAAATATCAGCAGTGCCGAGCAACGACACCACACAAAAACCAGGAGAAAGAGCTTGGTGGAGGAGTAAGTGGAGAGGGGAAAAATCCCAAAAGACCCCTCCCAAACCCACAACTTTTAGCCCTAAACCTCCCAGGCGGACCAACCACCACTGAGATTTACTGCCAAACGGCCCCGGGCCAGACGGCGGAAGGCCCAAAATTTTGGAGCGAGGCTTCGCAATATTACAGGTAGGGAAGAGTTTGAGGAGTGAGGTACTAGGTTGAGTGAGATTTGAGTTGTTTGAGCACTTGATTTCATCTCCAAGTTTGTTCTTCGTGAGCATTTGTTACTCTTGGAGGTTGAGGACTCCTAGACGGCTAGGAGGTCGCCTACGAGCCACCGGTGCTTTGTGTGGTTGGCCATGGGAAGTTTGTGAAGGCCGATTCCGCTCCGCAAGGGAATGAATCAAAGAAGTGAAGTCCCATGAGTGCATTTGTGCAACACCTGTAAAAGAGGGTTGAAAGAGACCCCTGCTCAAGTGTGACTGAGCCGCACCATGAAGTGCATTTGTGCAACACCGGAGGAAAAGGGTTGAAAGAGACCCGGCTCAAGTGTGACCGAGCCGCTTTAACGAGACGAGGATCCTCAAGGATCCGAACTTCGGTGAAAAATCATCGCTCCAAGTTTGCTTCTACTCGCTTTAGTATTTGATTTTGAATCTTGAAATTGCCCGATCTACTTTTCTAGTGAGTTTTCGCCAGACCTCTATTTGCTTCAAGTATTCTAGGCTAACTAGTTTAATTTGGTATGTTTAATATTCCACAAATAGTCTAAATCTATTTTATGATGTGTGTCTGGAGGTTCGACTATCTGAATAAGCGTCGGACTATCCGAATAAGCTTCGGACTATCCAACAACTCTGACAATTAGTATATTTTGATACTCCAACTCGTTAATTTCACGCGATTTAGTTTTAGATTTTAATTCGCTTATTCACCCTCTAGGCGACATCCTCGTCCCTTTCATTGACCCTACTCAAACTTCGTCCACATACGCATGTTACTTAGATCGCACCTCCAAACCATGGATTATAACCCTCTCCATAATAGATTCTAAATGGAACTCATTCCACATATCTCTAATCCATTCATTTACCCACTAATTAATTATTTTCCGTAAAAAATACTGTGACACCTAACATAACTATACCTACATGCTACAAAAATATATATCTAACCGTAAAAAAACATCTAAATTCCTAAGAATATATATCGACGTAGTTCTATCCGTAAAAACATCTAAATTCCTAAAATATATATCGGCATACTTCTATCCGTAAAAAACATCTAAATTCCTAAGAATATATATCGGCATTTCTATCAGTAAACATCTAAATTCCTAAAATATATATCAACGCATTTCTATCCGTAAAAACATATACATTCCTAACAACATATAGATTACCTACATCTAACTACATTTCCATGAATCTATATCGACATACTCCTATCCGTAAAAATATCTAAATTGCTAAATCTATCCGTAATATATCAAATTACCTAGATCTAAAACTATTTCTAATATACCATAATTTACTACTAAAAAAGTAAACAATAGAAATTTACCTCCAAACAATGCAGTAATCTCTCCCTCTTCCTCCTTTTCTCCTTCTTCTTCCCCTCTTCCTCGCCTCTCTCTTCTTTCTCAAATTTAAACCGAAGAAATGGCTACAGGTTTGAGCGACAGTGCTTATAAAAACATCCTCGTTGATTTCATCAGCGACAGGCCTCCTCGTCGCCATTTCATCGGCGACAGCGCCGTTGGCTCTGCCGCCATTTCATCAGCGCAGAGGTCAGTGACGTGGCCTCATGTCGCCTGCTTATTTTGTATTTAGGCCCTGTCGCCTATCCAACCAAGCATGAGGTATATTTCGTAATTTTTTTCCAGTGGTATATTTTTGAAATTTTGAATAAAAAATGTATTATTTAAAAAAATTCTTCGAACAAAGAAATGGCTCTCAAAAAATCTATAGAAATCTTCTCTTTTCTATATAATTTAGACGAAAGTAAACATTTGTTTACACACCATGGAAATTTTCTTTTGAGAATTCCAAAATAATCTCTCTTTCCCGAATAAGGGTCTCATGCAGGAGGCGTGGGACTACAACTTAGGAAGTCCAGATTTTTTAACAGCACAAAGCTACAGCGTATGCTATATTAAAAAACAACATGGTGCTTTTGCTAAGTATTTTCGAAAGACCTAGACTATTTTTTTATTCAAAAGCTCATGCGCCTACAGGATTCAACTGTATGTAACATCCCACTGTACCTTTTTCCTTGCCTGCACTCCAAACAGGCCAAACAGATCCTAAACTGTTTGCTCCCTAAATTAGAAAAAAAAATTTTTGCACAAGCGTGACATTTTTTAAAGTGCAGGATCCTCTAAATTATCTGGTGCAATGTTTGCACAAGCATGGCACCTTGTAAATTGCAGGATCCTCTAAATTAGAGGAAATATCTGGTGTATAACTTGCACAAGCGTAGCTGGACTAACACCCATATTCTAACATATTCTACATCTATGATTTTTTATAGATTTTTTTTTTGAAATGCACAAATAAACAAATGTAGAATATATACATATGACCTTTTAAGAGTCACCACGGCGGTGTGCATGGCCCGATGGTTGTCGGTGTTGATCTTCGGTGACTCTGGGTCACACCTCTTGAAGCTCTCGATCTGGCAATCACTCTGACATGAATGACATGACCATCAGACCTCTTAGGTGACAGCAGTAGCAAGAAAAGTGGCGATGGCTCAGGCTCGATAGAGACGACCAGGGATCAAAAAACCGCCGAATTTCGGCGAAATTTCGGTTTTCGGATCCCTCCGAATCTATATCCACCGGCCGAATTAGAAATGTTAAAAAAATGTGATTTGCTACAGTAACAGCTACAGTAATTTCGGGAATTTCGGCGAAGTTCGGCAAATTTCGCCGAAATTTCGGGTTCTTGATCCGGATTTTCAAATTTTTTGGCCGGATTTGAACGGAATGGGTCCAATAACCCTTAACAAAGTCTTGTTACATGAAAATTTGATGAAAAACTAATTTTTTGAGATTTTTTAAAATTTGGGCAGAAACGCTGTCAGATTTTTAAAAAAATTTAAAAGCCTGATAATCATCTGAAAAAATTATGATACTATCCTTTGTTGTTTGGGATCATAGAAAAAATTTTCAAAATAATTTAACATCATTTGTTATCTTTAAAAAATCAAAAACAGAATGGACATAACTGGGACAGTAAACTTGTTAGATTTTTGTAAATTTTCTCGAGTGTGATGATTATCTAAAAATTTTATTACAGATTAACAACTTCCTCAGCACCATAGTATAAAATTTTCAAAAAATTTCAACTTTCTTAGTTTGCTCAATAAAATCTATAAATGTAGTAAGCACTGAACTTATGTGACAATCTGCTCTCCACAGTTTTCAGATTTCGGATTTTGATTTATCAGACAATTCAAATATTTTCTAAACTTTTTCAAAATTTGTTTTTCAAGTTTATTTCAGCTAGTGATCCTTATTTAAAATTTTTAGCTCCAAATATTGTTCCAGGAATTTATAAAAATTCTGACATTCAGAGTACAAATTTTCAATTCTCTCTATTTTGAATTTTTAAATATTCTAAAATAATTTATTAATTTCTGAAAGTTTTAATGTAGATGCATTAATGTCTTCAGAAGATAATATAAAATTTTAGCTGGAGATAAGTCATCATTATTTTCATTTAATTCTGACAATGCTACTATTTCTAGTCTTGGTGCAATAAATGAGTTTGGATTTTATGCATAAATGTTGGATATGACATTTTATCATTTAAATTTGATAGTCCAGGTTATTGTCAAGATTATCCATGATTTTAGAATTTTATTTTCTTTAGATTTTATTTTTGTTATTCTTTTATTTCTTGATTACACTTTTCTAATGAAGTAGAAACACTCGATTTGAAAAAATTTACAAGCTTGATAATGATCTGAAAAATTTATGGTCTTTAAATTTTTTTAACCCCCTTTTTTTTGGGTTTTCCAATTTCAAATTTAAAAAACCCAAATTTTTGGGATTTGGAAGAAATTTAAAAATTTTCCCCCCAAAAAAAATTTTTTTTCCCTTTTTCTAAAAAAAAC
The DNA here is from genome assembly GCA_036346375.1 of Guadua angustifolia. Lineage (NCBI taxonomy): Eukaryota > Viridiplantae > Streptophyta > Magnoliopsida > Poales > Poaceae > Guadua > Guadua angustifolia. The sequence continues at coordinate 29,840,573 of CM070505.1, read as the reverse complement.
CCAAAAAAAACCGGAAATTTTAAAAAAACTTAGGTTTGTATGCCCAAAAAAATTTTAAAAAGAGTTTTCCGTTTTTAAAACCAAACAAAATAAAAAATTTTTAAAAAAAAACCCAAAAAAAACCAAATTTTTAAAAATTCTCAAATTTAAAAGGTTTTCCCATTTTTTTAAAAACAAAACAAAAATTAAAATTTTTAAAAAAACAGAAAAAAACCAATTTTAAGGTTTTCAAAATTTTAATTTGAAACCAAAAACCCCGGGGTTTTAAAAATGAAACAAAATTTCATTTCCGATTTAAAGTTTACCAAACCAAACAAAAAAAAAAAATGTTTCACCCAAAATTTATATCCGATGATTTAGAAACCAAACGATTGGAGTCAAAATACAATATAAGAAGCTTTTTAAAAAAAACCCGGATTGCAAATTTAAGGTTCCTAAGGGGCCTAGCATTTTTAAATTATAAAAAATTTAAAAAAAAAAAATTCCCAAATAATAAAACAAAACCGTTTTCAAAAAAATATGATGCAACTTTATAATTGTTTAAGAATTCAAAAAATATTGACAATGCATGTCCAAATTTTAAAACATTATAACTTTTGAATAAAAGACTATTAAAAAAAATTTAAATCGCTTTTTAACTATTTCATGTAAAGGTTTTGCTAAAACAGATATAATTTTGTCAAATACCAAATTTTTACAAATTACACATATCATATTAAAAAATCTAAAATATTATCAACCTTTAAATTAGATTGTCAAGTTTACAAACCTTTAATTTTAAATTGATTATCTTATATCAACATTACAAAATTTTAACTTTCAAATTAGCTAATCATAGTCAAATAAATAAAAAATAGTGAATATTTAAAAAGTCCGTTGTTTATATTAAAGGCTATTTGTTAACTTGCATAATTAATAAATCAAATCAAAAATTTAACCTTAATTTAGATGTCAATTTACATCTGTTACATAAAATTTAAAATTTCATCGAAATCGTTAAATATTGGATTCAATTTTAACATGAAAATTCAAATTAACATAACATTAGAATTTTTAAATATGAATTGAATCCATTGATTTAATAAATAATTACTTTGCAACTAATTTTAACTATGAATTCAAGAAAACTTTGTATTTATTCAACATCTACTCATTATGATCATGGTCATAACAATCATTTGTTAAGCAAATCGTAATGGTAGAAGTATCATCATTAAACTATTTGAAAATAATATCATCTGGACTATCGAATTATCAAATTAAACTTCGTTATTAATCTCGATTAATCATTCCACTAATTTGAACTATGATGACATTTTAAATAAATTTAAAATTCATGACTGGTTTAGATACATAATCTAAATTTTTAAAAAATACTAAAAATACTGATTGAATATATTATGAAAGTTCAACTCAATTTAATTTAAGCTTTTGTCGTATCACCATTAATCTAACATTTCATTTAAATATAATGTCTAAATCCATATTTTAATGTTAAGTTAGCGCAAAACTATATGAAACATTTCATGTCGCGTCCAATAAAGTTGTCAATTGAGCTAAGTATTTATGTAAACTATCAATATTCATTTTCCTTACCTTTTACATTGTTAAATTATTATATGCAATTTATCCTGAAATTCTAACTTATTGAATATTATTTAATTGTCTGAATAATAAACTTAATAATTTCAACTTCAGACAATATATGTAACCTATGTGATCAATTTCTGGATATACTCAATATGAATAATCTTAGAAATTTAATAGTCAAATTCTAACTGAGATATAACTGTGAATGTAATTAATTTATAATTCATTGAACATGACAAATTTTTACTAAATTGAACTTTCAAGATTCATAATTCAAATGATCTCATGATTAAACTAGTCTAATTGAATCTATTATTATTCATTGAAAGCAATACTCGACTTAAATAATTGAATAAATGGAATCATAACATTGTTCAATATTCTAAAGTGACTCATCACATTCGATAAGATCTAACTACATGTGCTAATGTACATTCATGAAACACTGTCACACGCTTTCAGAAACACTCAATTGAACCTATAATTCATCGATTTGAACAATATCATTTGATCCATTGATTTAAATACTTATTGTTTCTAACTTATATCAATATCAAACCTTTCAATACATTAATTAAAATTCCTGAATTTAAATTACAAACGATATGCATATAAATATTTTTGCAGAAGACTAATTCACTATGTCACAAATTTCGTATGTGAAATATGAGTCATAATGGATCAACATGGCAATTTGCTCAAAATTGATTGAAATTTTGACAACATTATCTAAATTATAGAATATCCCATATCTTAATTAATTGCAATATCTGACTTCCTAAGCAAATTGATTAACTATTCCATATTGATACCTTATAATCAATTATGATTTTGATATCGCATTAAATTCAAGGAATGTACAATCATATCTAGAATTGAAATCCCAAAATGACATCAAACCGAAATTGAATAAATGCCCACATTTACTATCATTAGGCTATACCAATAGTTAATCTTAAATTTCACTAGTTGATCAACATGGAGTTTTTGAAAGTATTATTTATAATTATCTTAAAGATAAAAATGTTCAATATCATACTCAAAATCTAGTAGATATAATCTATCACATAAGCATTGGCTCCCATCGATTGCAAAAATCTTTCCCATCATCCATAGTTTCATAATCTATCTTGATAATCCAATCCAATGTTCAAATTTGATATTAACTTGTAACTTAATATATAAATCAAAGATTCTATACTAAATCAATCTAATTAGTAAAACTTCTATATTATTCAATTAAATCATTTAAATCATAAATGAAATACATATTATAGGTAAAACATATAGATTAATGTAATTATGCCTGTTAAATACAACAATTAATAGATTATGTCATTAGTCCACTAATCTTGTATTTGCCAAGATTGTAACCACTATCCAATTGCTACAATCAATTTAATCTTACAATTTCATTAAGAAATCATTCATCCACATACTTTAATATTGAACATTTAACTATAATCGATACCATGTTCATCCTATTCGATCATCATAACTGAATTTATGCACTATGCCTTTATAGCTATCAACTTCTGGCCTCCATCTATTACTCATGTCATTTGTCAACCTAATGTCAATGAACGCTCAATGTATGACATATCATTTCCAATATCACTACATATTTATCTTCCTTATACACTAGCCATTTACATATCCAATTGCTACCCATCATTTGACACCATACACTCCGCATTATCTTTTTCACCATTGATTTGCTTTTTACACTAATTCAAAATTTCTCATGTCAATCCTTGGTTTGCCTTATTTCACCACATAAATGGCCATTACTGCATTCCCACATTACCCATTAACTCCACATCCATTGCCTTCATCTCTTGTCTCCACATCTCTGCCAAGCCACTAGACCTGCGTCCTCCTGACATCATACCTGTTGCCCTATATCACTTTTCCTGACTATCTTGCATCCCTCGAATATCCCTCTACCACCTCCAATCAACAATCCAATTTCATTTGCACAAACTCTCTTCAGCTTATGCCATTGATGTCCATATCACCTAGAATGAACCACACCATCCACGCAGACTTGCTCACCATCCATTGGCACTCCACCCAGCTGCACGCGAATGTGATCCTCGCTACATCTGCTTGCCATTACATTACCTCATCATTGTTCACACCAATGTCATACCTACAACCATTCTTACCTCGTGATCATTGTCATCCGCTATGCATAAAACTTGCACATCCACTGTCATTTCGCCCATATCTATGGTAATCTGATCCAGAGATGTTCATCCATTGCTCATTCGACACTTCCTGTCATGCCATCGTCACCTTGCATTCCTGCACTGCACACTCGTCCATCCTCATCACGTCGGATATCCTCATCACCCTGCACTTGCAACCCATCCTCCACATACCAGTTTCACCTTAAAGTCTCCATTCACCTACCAATAGTATCTATCACTTTGAAGTGCACCATTACCACTACTGAGTTACCATCACTTCGTTCTCTATTAAATTAGCTTGCTACATGTCCGAATCATCCCTCTGCAATCACTGTCACCCTATTCATTGCACTCCCAAAGAATCATGATACATTCAACTGATCGCTACTTTCATACCTTGACTCAATTTTTCATACACTCAAGAATTGTTGAAGGTTCCAAGATTCCATTTTCCCTTATCCAATGTGAGCTACCTTCCTCATAGTTATTTCATCATCATCTCTATATGCTATCCATGACATTCCATATCCACTATTCACCTAATTCCTTAATCTTGGATTATCCCTATTACCAGCATGTATGAGATTCATGCCATTCATAAGGACCTAATTGATAGTTATCTATTGTAAATTCTAGCTCTACAATGGAATGTCACTGATCTTTCCATCTAGAAATTCCCTCAATCTAGATATTGTCATCAGATTCAAAATGAGATCCTATGATATCCACGGATCATGTATCATGTCCATGCCTACTCATTTTGACATACTTTGTGTAATTTATGTCTCAATATTATTTGACAAATCTATTCCAGACTCTAATTGATATATCCTATTGTTTGATCCTAGTCAAATGTTTACTGCGTAAGCTATCGAGTCAGATCTAGTGACGTATATCATTACTATTGTTGTCAACTTATTTTGAACGTTTTTTATCATTATCATCTATTTGATTCAATATATTTTAGATCTCATCTCGTTGAATTTACCTTTCACATTTTTTTCTATGATGTCTAATTTTAAAGCTATGTAATCAGTAGTTAGATCAGACTTGATAAATAGCGTAAATCTAGTTTACTTCATAGGATTATTAATTATTTGATTTTTGGACTATAATTAACTGATTAATGTAATTATTGTGATAAAGTAGTTTAACTATTGGTTTATGCACTTATCATGATGATATTCACTAGTTCAATATTATGAGTAATTTAGTAGATCCAATGTCATTCCTTGAGTATATGGTACCTAAGTTAGGATTAGGTCATCAGTTTGCATGGTATCATAAGATTACTATCTTCATTAATACCAACGTGAGTATTCTAGTTGCTTATATTGTCTGACTTATAGTTCGATGTAGATTGAGATAAATTATGACTTAATGATGTAAGATATGATCTAAATCATATGGTATCTTATTTATCATATAAGGTCAGATAAGGTAATAAATAATGGCAATGGTACAACATCGCCATGAATGGCTATATATCCATGAGTCTATAAAATGCTAATATTGCTTGATAAGGTAGTTGCTCAACTCATTGATATCAAATAGTTATAGGAGAGTTAATCAATTGCTTATAATCAATCAGGTTTATTAATTAAAATTAGTATTATTAATATGCAATCTATAATGCAATATATTAGCTTATTCCTGATAATTCATTGTAGCAATTGCTAAGTGACTCATCATACTTGAATCGTCCAATTTGATCATGTTGGCAGAAATGTGTTCAATGAGCTCATTGTCATCTTGGTATGTCAACATTTAGCTTCATAAATATGAACGTGCTAGATATAGTGCCACAAAGTAGATCATGAAGAAGCATTGACAATGTAGCGTTACACTATGTGAATCATTGGACGCTAAACTTAATCATCAAATCTATGCGCCTATCGCAAAACAGTCAAACATCCTATACAATATGGACAACTTGCAGACATCCATCACTTCTCGACAAGTCTACCTCTTAATAAGATTTATGACTATCTCCAATAAATGATTACTACATACACATGCTCAGAATTAGTCTCTGATGCACCATAATTGATCAAAGAACTCCATGTTGCAATTACTACAGTCTTCAATGCTAGCAAAGTGGCCTCCATCTCGTAGAGGATGGCTGACATTCTTCAGCTAACTCAGGCACATTAGACATGGCCTGACGAGCAAATCTCATAAATCAGACGGCAATAAAGACCTATTAGGTATGAAAACAGTCAGCATCACCAATTGATGCTTGAGGCATAGTCGACTGACACTAGTCTAACTTCAGTTCCATATGTTACTGAGTGCACATTATAGTGATTGCAACTAGATGCAAAGTCGTTGCAATGTGCCCCCTTGAAAACTCAAGCATTCACGTGATCTTACATTTGATACAATGTGATTTCATTGGAATTATATGGTTTGTTCGGCATAGAACGATTAATTCATCGCGATTTTTCATGGTGATAAGTGAATTGTGCAATCGTCGATCCAGATTGTTCAATCTTCATTTATCATTACAAAACCTGATAAGTTGTCTACCAAGAAAGTTTCGCACCACATTAATCTCTTCAAAATCACGTTCATAAGAAGTTTTCAACACGTTTGTCACATTTCTGCGAATCAAACAACTATTTTCAATCCGTCAATTAACCAACAATGTTTTCGACCAAGATTCCAAATATTTAAAAAATTGCAACAAACCTGATTCGAAGATCTTAGATCAAGTTTTACAGACCAAAAATCAGTCATAAACGAATTTTACATAACTTTCTATTAACATTAAAACAAAAAACAATAACAGCGAGTTTATGTTATGATCAATTAGGATCTCAAAACGACATTTTTAAAACGAAACATCAAACGCAACAAAATAAACAGATTGCAAGTATAACCAGGATTTTCAAAAGCAATGTTTATAAACAAATACGCATTCCAAGGTTATAAAACACGGTTTTAAAATATCTAAAACATAAAACCGATCATAAACACTGATTTAAAACCATGATTTACGCCTAAAAACTAGATTGTTCAAAGCTAGCGTTTCAAAAACATTATCAAAAAAAATATCCCAAATTCTAAGGTTAAAACTGCATTTGCTAAACAACACTTTTAAAAAAATTAAAGATTAATAGATAGTCAGTAAATACCGTTAACGCCACGAATTTCAAACATATTGATTTAATAACCCGATCTAAACATCTCAACGATAACAAAACAGGTATTCAGATAACGTCACATTATAATCACATTTAAACATATTCACAACCATTATAATCAAATCTGATAAAATCGATATTTCACAAATTTAATGGGTCTAAGTGATTATTAAGGTATCGCTTTTCTAAAAAGCTATGAATTTTATAGACAAGATTATGTAAAACAAAATATACAAACCGAAAAGACAATATTAACCTAAGATTACAAATTGCTAACTATATAATCAACTTTAATAATTTATTTCATAGTCTTAATAATTATCTCTTAAGATATATTTGTATATGTTCATTAGCCAATTGCATCTAATAATACAATATACATAATCATACATAATATACTATATTGAGTAATTACATTGGTGGGATTCTAATTTTAAAGGCTTAGATTCAGTTGTTAGTTAGTGATATATTAATTTAAACAAGATCAAAAAATATTTAACCCTTTATTTGGTGGATCAAAATTTTTAACTTTCTTGGTTTACTCAATAAAATATATGAATGCAGTAAGCACTGAACTTAATTAATTTGTTGTATTATATTTCAAAAATCAAACAGAGAAAGAACATAAATAGCACTGTACTTTCTATGAATTTTATAAATTCGCTGGAGCATGATCATGATTCCAAATTTTTATGAGATATTAACCATTTCCTTGCCACCCTTATGTAAAATTTTTGAAAAATTTAAACCTTTTTATTGCTAAATTAAATCTATGTATTGATCATCGGTCTTTTAACAGGATAGTAGCACTGTTGGAATTTTTAAAATTAATGAAATGTGATCATCATATGAAAATTTTATGAAAATATTATGGATGTGTCAGGACCATCCAGAAAATTTTTGAAAATTTTACAAGCTCGTTTGTTGTAATTTTCATTAGGATGAAACTTGCTGCTCAACACTTTACCAAGACAGTACCAATGTTTGAATTTTTTAAAATTCCTCACATTTGATAATCATCTGAAATTTTTACAAAAATATAATAAATATGTTGGGAATCTCCATAAAAATTTCAAAATGTTCTAACGTCGTTTGTACTATTTTTCATCCGGTTCAATCTTGCCGATCAACGTTTCATCTACATGGTATCAATGTTTGAATTTTTAAAAATTACATAGAACTGATAATCACCTGAAATTTTTATGAGAACATCTTTAATGTGTCAGGAACCTATAAAAAAATTTCAAAATTTTTCGACGTCGTTTGAACCAATTTTCAGTCAGTCCAATTTGGGCGAAATTTCGGGAAATTTCGGCGAATTTCGGGGTATTTTCGGCGAAATTTCGGAAATTTCGGTGGAAATCAAAACGGATTTGAATTTTGAAATTTGAATTTTGAATCTCCTCCGGCTGAATTTACCGAATTTCGGCCGAAATTTCGGATTTCGGCTTGGAACGAATTTTTCCTTCAAACGAAAACTTGAACCCTAGAGACGACACGCTCTAGCGATGCTACTGATGAGATAATGCGTAGATCAGCTAGAACATGATGAGGCGAACAAGATGGGGTAGGGCTCGGGTCTCGAGACTCACTAACGGTGGAAAATGGATGACTTCTCTCCAACAACGGTGCTTAGACCAGGGATCAAATTCTCGACGAATTTCGGCGAATTTTCCAACAACGGTGCTTAGAGCCTTAGACAAAAGCTTAAAATACTGCAAAACGACGACGTAATCTCAGGAACCGATTTAGGGTTTTGGTTTGCAAGCTCAAAGTGATCATGGGGCGCACCTTAAATAGCTTGAAGAGTCCAAGACATGGCCAGAAACAAAGTCCATGTCCATGACGGACACGAGCGTCGCGCAATGTCCTACTCAAACACGGAGAAGGCGACTGACAGGTGGGCCCCACATGTTAGCATCTGATGCACGGCTAGACCGAGCCAACTGACTGTGCTGCACAGTGCGAGCGAGCTGGGCTGAGCGGTTGGGCCAAGACGTGATGAATTGGGCCGAACCAAATGGGTTTGACCCAAAAGCCTTTTTGCATTTTTTAAATACTTTATCTTTTTAAATAAATATAGAAAATACAAATAGCTTCAAATAAATAGCACATAAATTCAAAACATCCTAGAAAATTATGTAAAATACTTTTGAGTATGTAGAAATCAAATAAATATTTTTGGCAAATGTTCAATTAAACATTAGTCAATTTAAATTATTTTTACTTAGGAAAAAAGAAAAATTCATAATAAAATTTAAATAGAATTTTTTTTTGAAAATGTTAAATTACCCAAAATCAATTCAAATTAACAAATTGGGATGTTACATTATCTACGAGATATATTAAATTAAAAAAGATCTAAAAAATATAAACCTTTATTTGGTTGTAGCATCCCAATTTTCGAGATTTAAATCTTTTATTAAAAACAGAATGATCGACTCAGATGATTAATTGATAACGGTGTCTAAACCATCATAGATAGTATAATCATAGTGCAATTAACAACGTCGAGAAAAAATTGACCGCATAATCCGATTAATATGATGCTTTTGATTAATCATCTGTTTAACTAATTATGGTGTCATTCTGTTCATAGTATGTACCACTTGGATGATGTATAAATAATCAAATGTAAAACATGGCAAAGGATGTTTTATAGAATGATAATTTGTAATAACTTTGAGTAAATATTTTTATAATTAATTCTAAATATAAATAAATATATTAACATGAACAAACAAAATTTTGTTAAATTTTGATTAATCCATCATGCCGTGATTAATCATTAGGCTGTACCCCATCCGCTTGTTGAGCACATACTGCTTTTCCACAACATTGTTTAAAACTATTGTTTCCAAATTGTTTTACCTTTTTCTATAATTAAATGAATCTTAACTTGAATTTTCAAAAATTAAAATGATCTAATATGAATTATTATAATTTAATTAATTGAAAAACTACTTTATTTAGCATATTAAATTTGTACCCTTGAATCTTTTTGGAAATTACATAGTTAGTTTGGGTGTTTATTTCAACTCAATTGAATTTCTAGCCTTTTCTTAAAATAAAAAAATTCTAAATTATTTTACTTTCGAATTTGTTTGGCCCACACCATAATCTCTCCTCGGCCTAAGATGTTGTGGCCATATTCGCATTTCTCTCCCCAACCCATCCCAACTAGCTCCACTTTATTCTCTACCTCAGCCCACCTCGCTCAAGCCGACCCATTCTTGCCAATACCCTAACCCAACTTGACACACCACCGTGTTCCCCACACACAGGTACGACCTCATCTACCCAGACCCAGCCTGTCATCTGCTCCACCACCTAGAACATGCAACAGCTGCAAATTCTATGTGCACTACCCTCGGCGTCCGGATCAAGTGCGCCTTGTGAGGCCTATAAATAGCGTGGCCTCCACGCGTATTAGCTCCATGTCATTATGTCGCCCTTAAGAACCCTCACACCACCACCAGAGACATTGCCATTCTCCATTGTGGTCATCTTCCTCATGTCCAGCCACGCTCCGCCACTGTCGAACTTTGCAATCGCATTCCCATCGCATTGTCAACCCATGTTCCACCTCCTGATCCATCTTTTCCCCTACTTGATTTTGCTTTTTGACCTTCATGCACATAGATCAACCCTTTCTCCTCCATCTCTAACCATGCGTTGTTGTTGTCACAATCCGCTATGCCAATAAGCTTTGCTGTCCATCTCCACCACCATGTTCCCCACACCAATTTCTGCCCTATGCGTGTGTCCTTTTCATCATCACCGTGGCCCGTTACCACCATGGGCCAATTTGCACCAACGATCGGCCTTGTCGTTGCCCTCTGGTGACATCCTTTGGCCATTGTGCCTACTTCATCAGGTTCCTCGCATCATCATCCTTGTGATTCACATGTCCACCGTGGTCACCCCTACAGGTAACCATTGGGCCAGCTTGCCACAACCATCATCGGTGCCACATTACCCCCTTGTCACCACCACCTCCTTGCCACCTTGGGGCCATATGTTCCCTATAATCACTCGCGAGTAGGGGTGGCAACGGGGCCATTCCCCGCCGGGGAGTACCTCCCCGTCCCCGTCCCCGCGATCCAAAATTTTTCCCGTCCCCGTCCCCGTTCCCCGTCTCGAGGGAGAAAATCCTCCCATCCCCATCCCGTTAAGATGTCGGGGCCCCGTGAGACCCATCCCAAAAAATTTCACACAAGAGAAGAGCTCTTATAACCATTTTACCTCTAAAATCATATCAATAGACAAGGAAAAAAAGATTGCATGCATTCATTGAAGATTATGTTGTCCCATTTATAAAAATGTGATATGATGGGCTAGAGAATATGTTTGCAATCTAATAACTAAATTGAACTAAACTAAATTTGGATCCCCAACCGGGTCCCTGCGGGGAAAAAAATTCCCCGTCCCCATCCCCGCCATCCCCGACGGGGGAATAATTTTTCACGTTTCCATCCCCGCGGGAGACGATTTCTTCCCATACCCGTCCCCTAATAGAGGAATTCCCCGCCGGGGATCGGGGAACGGGTCCCCATTGCCATCCCTACTCGCGAGGTAGACCCCAAATGCAACCTGCCTTTAACATGAGCCCATGTCTCATCCACTCTAGTGAACCATAATCCTCCCCCTCTCTAACTTACATATGAGCCCTACTTGTCAGTCAACCCACCGATCATCCCTCTCTAAATGAGCTTGGTCTATCCTGAACAGAAGCATCCCAGGGACATAGTCCATGAGACCAAATACTCACATGTCCTGCACTAATCTTTTTTCTTGAATTAGCTTTATTTTAGAAATCCTATTTAACCAGTGAGTCCCACATGTCATCCTCTTTGTATTTTTTGAAATTCCAAGATTCCAAATATTTTCTCGTTCAACCTATCGGTGACTCGGATTCTCTCCTCTTTCTTTTTTCTTTGTTTTCTCACATCTCTAAACTTTTGAAAGACTGTTTCGGTTGTTCAATTCCTATTGACCTCAATTTTGTATTTAAATTCAATCCCTAGCTTTCAAGACCCTCCATTCTCAATTTGGAATTTATTTAAATTGCTTTTGATTTTTCTTTTGTGTTTTATCTCTTATTGAATGTTGACACTCTGAACACGTTCAAAGGAGCTAAATGTCAAGGAAGTCAAAGACTAGAGTTAAAGGAAATGTAGCGTAGTCATAGCAAGGCAAGTTATACTCTGATCATGTTTCACCTAGTTTTACAAAATTATTTTGTGTTTATATTATTTCATCACTATTTGATTACAAAATTAATTACTTTGGGAGTAGATATGAACCCTAGTTATGATTTATCCACCTTGCTCATTTGTATATCATGATTCATTGTCACCCTAAGATGGTTAACTATTAGTTGGTCACTTTTGTAGAACCAACGTGAGTTGGTTCAGTCTTGGCCACACTAGTGTGGGTTGGATTAGTCTTTCCTAGCCATGGTAGGTTACATATACCATTTTGGAACTATCAAATTACACATGACTAATGATGTATCGAATTGCTTTGTGAATAACTATGTGTTATCTTTGATGGTATATATTGCACTTTAAAATCAACTGGTGGATAAATAATTTAGATTGGGGCGATTGGAAAGTACTATGTGCACCAGATGTTGTGTGCGCTAGAAGTGTGATCTCCGTGTAGGTTAGTGAAATTGGGTAGTCTTGCCTTGGTTCATTAAGGACTTCACTCTGTGCGCCATTGAATTGAGCCCCCTCATACAACCATATACTCTATAGGAAGAGCTTGGCTTAGTAAGTTACAAGTTCCGCCATTAATAACTCAAGTTGTGGGTTAGCCTTAATGTATAGGGAAGGAGGGTGTAGACTCATGTGTTGGGCTGCATCATGGACGACTCCCATCCTCAAATCCCAATAGTGAGTATCTTCATCCGGTTCTCATATATTGGGTCCGGTAGTAGGAATTAGGCTCATCGAGATGATCAATGTTGGAGCAAAGTTTCCTAAATGCTTTATCATGATCCTCTTGGTCGGCATGCCTAAGAAAATGTGTTATTGCGCAGACGCTACTAGTTGATTGTATCGTATAGGTAAAGTTGTCCAACCTCTATAGAGTATTATTAAAACTATTTGAATAGCCGTGTCAACAGTCATAGACGTGCTCATGATATCACACAAAGGGTAGATTTTATAAAACAAAATTGGAAAGGAGAACTATGTGAATCAAATGAATGGGCAGGATGAAACTATGTGTTAAATCTTATTTATTTATTACTCCTTATTTTAATTATGATTTCAATCTATTTATTATATTTATAAATATCAACTTTGCTTTATGCAAAACAAGTCATGATAGCTATTCCTTAGTAATAATTGCATTCTGTGAGCACAACTTGCTAAGTACTACTCCATGCACTCATCCTTGCTATGTACAATGTTGCTCAGTTGTTGAAGACGCCATTTATACTTTGCTGGTCAATGAGGAATTCCTCGCTTTTTTGGCTCCCTTACACACTTTGTTTTTTTTCAAATCTAGCCCCGTGCGAATGAAAAATGCAAAACTAGCCCTGTCCACAACCGTGGAAGCAATGACAAGCGACACATGTTGCCTTTCACTTTCTCGTACCGCGGCACCCCGCCAGCACAGTCCATCGCAACATGCATGGCGGGCCCCGAGCTATCGTACAATCAAAGCTCAACAACACAGCTGCCGCGGACCAATGGCTCAACAAGGACCTACCGAGCATCCACACCTCGACAGGCTAGCCAATCTTAATAAAGTAATTAAATGATTAATTAATAAAAAGTGATTAATTAAGTAAAATGATTAATTAGTTGATTCGATTGGCACATTCCTATCGAGGAAGGGAGGCTCGACAGGAGCCTACTGCTCCAAGCTAGTGGCCCCACCCTGCCGCATTGCTAGCGCCTTTTGTGATCGTTGAGGGGGCCATTTTTGCTAATTTATTCAGAAAGGGCTAGATTTGCAAAAGAATGTGTGTCGGGGGGCTAGAAAAGCTAAGGCTTCATCAATGAGGACCGCTACTTTGAGGATCATGAAGAACTAGATCGCACTACCAAAGTTGATTGCTTGTGGGCATATGGATTGGACCATACTTGAACATTATTCTATGTCACTTTGTTACAATGGTTGCACCCATTATAGCGCCAGATTGGCGAGAGCTCACCGCCACGTGCCCCCAAATTTTTTGCAAAAAGCCCTCCATTTCTTCGAAATTACGGATAGGTCCTTCCGAATTACAAATAGGTCCTTCGCGATTTCTTGTGAGGGAAAGATTTTTTTCCTTAATCGCGTTTAGGTCCCTGGCGCGGTATTTTATGGAGAAACCTCCTGTTAAATTCAAATCGCGAACAAGCCCTTTTCTAATTTTTCAGGATAGCGAACAGGTCCAAAAAAATAACGAACATGTCCCTGCTTCTTACGTTCAGGTCCTTTCTCCGTTTTTCTGAAAAAAGTGTTTTCGCACCAAAAACCCGAAAAATATTTTCGTCACCCAAAAACCCGGAAAAATGTTTTCGTCACCAAAAAAACACAGATTCGTCGAAGGTTTATAGCAACTTATGTTTTTGCCAACGGGTCATAACCGCGGGTTTTTTTTAAAAGATGTAGATTCGTCCGAAGATTTATAGCAACCCATTGATTCGCCGGCGGGTCCTAACGACCCATTTTTTTTAACAAACACAAAAAACCAAAAAACGAAAAAACCAGATTCGTCGAAGATTTATAGCGGTTCATGGATTCGCCCAAGGGTCCGAGCAGCCTTTTAAAAAAGGAAATACATAAAAAAAAGGCCGCACTTTTCTTTTAAAAAACCAAAAAAAACACAGATTCAACCGCAATTTTCTAAATAAAACACGCATCGACAAAAAAAACACGGATTTGTCGAAGGTTTATAACAACTTGCGTATTTGCCAACGGGTCATAACCGTGGGTTTTTTTAAAAAAAAGTAGATTCGTCCAAAGATTTATAGCGATCCGTAGATTCGCCGGTGGATCCTAACAACCCATTTTTTTTAACAAACACAAAAACCAAAAAAAAACATGGATTCAACCGCAATTTTCTAAATAAAACACGCATCGATAAAAAAAACACGGATTCGTCGAGGGTTTATAATAACTTATGGATTTGCCAACGGTCATAACCGCGTTTTTAAAAAACGAGATTCGTCCAAAGATTTATAGCGGTCCATAGATTCGGCGGGTCCTAACGACCCATTTTTTAACAAACACAAAAACAAAAAACAATCAAATATCCCAAATGCGTAAAAAAACAACCACGATTTTCTAAAAAAACACAGATTCGTCGAAGGTTTATAGTAACCCGTAGATTAAACGCGGATTCATCAAAGGTTTGTAATATCCCATGGATTCGCCAGCGAGTCCTACCAACCCATTTTATTTAAAAAATGCGGAAATCAAAAATTCGATAAATTTTATCAGACGATGGGTTGTAACCGCGGTTTTCTAAAAAAAACGTAGATTCCTTGAAGGTTTATAGCTAACGACCTATTTTTTTAAAACAAATATGAAAACCGAAAATACGACCCCCATGGATTTGCCAACTATTAACCGAAAACAAATATGTTCAACCTTTGAGACTATTAATTGTAAGCTTTAGGCATAAGGTCGCTACTAAGATAATTAATATTATTTTCTATTTCTTAGATATTCATGTGCTTGAAATGATATTTTATCGATGTTGCCACTATATGCACTAGCATGATTCTAAACTAATACAATATACATAGATAGTACATATTTATATATTCGGGTCCCGACTTGGTGGATTCTAATTTTAAAGGCTTAGATTCAGTTGTTAGTTAGTGATATATTAATTTAAACAAGATCAAAAAATATTTAACCCTTTATTTGGTGGATCAAAATTTTTAACTTTCTTGGTTTACTCAATAAAATATATGAATGCAGTAAGCACTGAACTTAATTAATTTGTTGTATTATATTTCAAAAATCAAACAGAGAAAGAACATAAATAGCACTGTACTTTCTATGAATTTTATAAATTCACTGGAGCATGATCATGATTCCAAATTTTTATGAGATATTAACCATTTCCTTGCCACCCTTATGTAAAATTTTTGAAAAATTTAAACCTTTTTTATTGCTAAATTAAATCTATGTATTGATCATCGGTCTTTTAACAGGATAGTAGCACTGTTGGAATTTTTTAAAATTAATGAAATGTGATCATCATATGAAAATTTTATGAAAATATTATGGATGTGTCAGGACCATCCAGAAAATTTTTGAAAATTTTACAAGCTCGTTTGTTGTAATTTTCATTAGGATGAAACTTGCTGCTCAGCACTTTACCAAGACAGTACCAATGTTTGAATTTTTTAAAATTCCTCACATTTGATAATCATCTGAAATTTTTACAAAAATATAATAAATATGTTGGGAATCTCCATAAAAATTTCAAAATGTTCTAACGTCGTTTGTACTATTTTTCATCCGGTTCAATCTTGCCGATCAACGTTTCATCTACATGGTATCAATGTTTGAATTTTTAAAAATTACACAGAACTGATAATCACCTGAAATTTTTATGAGAACATCTTTAATGTGTCAGGAACCTATAAAAAATTTCAAAATTTTTCGACGTCGTTTGAATCAATTTTCATCAGTCAATTTGGGCGAAATTTCGAAATTTCGGTAATTCGGTATTTTCGAAATTTCGGAATTTCGGTGGAAATCAAAACGGATTTGAATTTTGAAATTTGAATTTTGAATCTCCTCCGGCCGAATTTACCGAATTTCGGCCGAAATTTCGGATTTCGGCTTGGAACGAATTTTTCCTTCAAACGAAAACTTGAACCCTAGAGACTGACTGAAAATTTCGGCCGAATTCCTCTGACACGCTCTAGCGATGCTACTGATGAGATAATGCGTAGATCAGCTAGAACATGATGAGGCGAACAAGATGGGGTAGGGCTCGGGTCTCGAGACTCACTAACGGTGGAAAATGGATGACTTCTCTCCAACAACGGTGCTTAGACCAGGGATCAAATTCTCGACGAATTTCGGCGAATTTTCCAACAATGGTGCTTAGAGCCTTAGACAAAAGCTTAAAATACTGCAAAACGACGACGTAATCTCAGGAACCGATTTAGGGTTTTGGTTTGCAAGCTCAAAGTGATCATGGGGCGCACCTTAAATAGCTTGAAGAGTCCAAGACATGGCCAGAAACAAAGTCCATGTCCATGACGGACACGAAGTCGCCAAGAATGTCCTACTCAAACACGAAGAAGGCGATCGACAAAGTGGGCCCCACATGTTAGCATCTCGATGCACTAGGCCAGACCAAGCTAATCTGACTTTGCCGCACAAAGGCGAGCGAAAGGCTGATGGTTGAGCGGCAAAGACGTGATGAATTGGGCCGAACCAAATGGGTTTGACCCAAAAGCCTTTTTGCATTTTTTAAATACTTTATCTTTTTAAATAAATATAGAAAATACAAATAGCTTCAAATAAATAGCACATTAATTCAAAACATCCTAGAAAATTATGTAAAATACTTTTGAGTATGTAGAAATCAAATAAATATTTTTGGCAAATGTTCAATTAAACATTAGTCAATTTAAATTATTTTTACTTAGGAAAAAAAAAATTCATAATAAAATTTAAATAGAATTTTTTTTGAAAATGTTAAATTACCCAAAATCAATTCAAATTAACAAATTGGGATGTTACATTATCTACTTAGATATATTAAATTAAAAAGATCTAAAAATATAAACCTTTATTTGGTTGTAGCATCCCAATTTTCGAGATTTAAATCTTTTATTAAAAAGCAGAATGATCGACTCAGATGATTAATTGATAACGGTGTCTAAACCATCATAGATAGTATAATCATAGTGCAATTAACAACGTCGAGAAAAAATTGACCGCATAATCCGATTAATATGATGCTTTTGATTAATCATCTGTTTAACTAATTATGGTGTCATTCTGTTCATAGTATGTACCACTTGGATGATGTATAAATAATCAAATGTAAAACATGGCAAAGGATGTTTTATAGAATGATAATTTGTAATAACTTTGAGTAAATATTTTTTATAATTAATTCTAAATATAAATAAATATATTAACATGAACAAACAAAATTTTGTTAAATTTTGATTAATCCATCATGCCGTGATTAATCATTAGGCGGTACCCCATCCGTTTGTTGAGCACATACTGTTTTCCACAACATTGTTTAAAACTATTGTTTCCAAATTGTTTTACCTTTTTCTATAATTAAATGAATCTTAACTTGAATTTTCAAAAATTAAAATGATCTAATATGAATTATTATAATTTAATTAATTGAAAAACTACTTTATTTAGCATATTAAATTTGTACCCTTGAATCTTTTTGGAAATTACATAGTTAGTTTGGGTGTTTATTTCAACTCAATTGAATTTCTAGCCTTTTCTTAAAATAAAAAAATTCTAAATTATTTTACTTTCGAATTTGTTTGGCCCACACCATAATCTCTCCTCGGCCTAAGATGTTGTGGCCATATTCGCATTTCTCTCCCCAACCCATCCCAACTAGCTCCACTTTATTCTCTACCTCAGCCCACCTCGCCTAAGCCGACCCATTCTTGCCAATACCCTAACCCAACTTGACACACCACCGTGTTCCCCACACACTGTGCGACCTCATCTACCTGACCCGGCTGTCATCTGCTCCACCACCTAGAACATGCAACAGCTGCAAATTCTATGTGCACTACCCTCGGCGTCCGGATCAAGCGCGCCTTGTGAGGCCTATAAATAGCGTGGCCTCCACGCGTATTAGCTCCATGTCATTATGTCGCCCTTAAGAACCCTCACACCACCACCAGAGACATTGCCATTCTCCATTGTGGTCATCTTCCTCATGTCCAGCCACGCTCCGCCACTGTCGAACTTTGCAATCGCATTCCCATCGCATTGTCAACCCATGTTCCACCTCCTGATCCATCTTTTCCCCTACTTGATTTTGCTTTTTGACCTTCATGCACATAGATCAACCCTTTCTCCTCCATCTCTAACCATGCGTTGTTGTTGTCACAATCCGCTATGCCAATAAGCTTTTTGTCCATCTCCACCACCATGTTCCCCACACCAATTTCGCCCTATCGTGTGTCCTTTTCATCATCACCGTGGGTCTGCTACCACCATGGGCCAATTTGCACCAACGATCGGCCTTGTCGTTGCCCTCTGGTGACATCCTTGGCCATTGTGCCTACTTCATCGTGTTCCTCGCATCATCATCCTTGTGATTCACATGTCCACCGTGGTCACCCCTCAGTAACCATTGGGCCACTTGCCACAACCATCATCGGTGCCACATTACCCCTTGTCACCACCACCTCCTTGCCACCTTGGGGCCATATGTTCCCTATAATCACTCGCGAGTAGGGGTGGCACCCATTCCTCACGGGAGTACCTCCCCGTCCCCGTCCCCGCGATCCAAAATTTTTCCCGTCCCCGTCCCCGTTCCCCGTCTCGAGGGAGAAAATCCTCCCATCCCCATCCCCGTTCGGGTATCGGGGCCCCGGCGGGGACCCATCCCCGCAAAAATTTCACACAAGAGAAGAGCTCTTATAACCATTTTACCTCTAAAATCATATCAATAGACAAGGAAAAAAAGATTGCATGCATTCATTGAAGATTATGTTGTCCCATTTATAAAAATGTGATATGATGGGCTAGAGAATATGTTTGCAATCTAATAACTAAATTGAACTAAACTAAATTTGGATCCCCAACCGGGTCCCCGCGGGGAAAAAAATTCCCCGTCCCCATCCCCGCCATCCCCGACGGGGGAATAATTTTCCACGTTTCCATCCCCGCGGGAGACGATTTCTTCCCATACCCGTCCCCTAATAGAGGAATTCCCCGCCGGGGATCGGGGAACGGGTCCCCATTGCCATCCCTACTCGCGAGGTAGACCCCAAATGCAACCTGCCTTTGACATGAGCCCATGTCTCATCCACTCTAGTGAACCATAATCCTCCCCCTCTCTAACTTACATATGAGCCCTACTTGTCAGTCAACCCACCGATCATCCCTCTCTAAATGAGCTTGGTCTATCCTGAACAGAAGCATCCCAGGGACATAGTCCATGAGACCAAATACTCACATGTCCTGCACTAATCTTTTTTCTTGAATTAGCTTTATTTTAGAAATCCTATTTAACCAGTGAGTCCCACATGTCATCCTCTTTGTATTTTTTGAAATTCCAAGATTCCAAATATTTTCTGGTTCAACCTATCAGTGACTCGGATTCTCTCCTCTTTCTTTTTCTTTGTTTTCTCTCACATCTCTAAACTTTTGAAAGACTGTTCTCGGTTGTTCGAATTCCTATTGACCTCAATTTTGTATTTAAATTCAATCCCTAGCTTTCAGTACCCTCCATTCTCAATTTGGAATTTATTTAAATTGCTTTTGATTTTTCTTTTGTGTTTTATCTCTTATTGAATGTTGACACTCTGAACACGTTCAAAGGAGCTAAATGTCAAGGAAGTCAAAGACTAGAGTTAAAGGAAATGTAGCGTAGTCATAGCAAGGCAAGTTATACTCTGATCATGTTTCACCTAGTTTTACAAAATTATTTTGTGTTTATATTATTTCATCACTATTTGATTACAAAATTAATTACTTTGGGAGTAGATATGAACCCTAGTTATGATTTATCCACCTTGCTCATTTGTATATCATGATTCATTGTCACCCTAAGATGGTTAACAGTCTTGGCCACACTAGTGTGGGTTGGATTAGTCTTTCCTAGCCATGGTAGGTTACATATACCATTTTGGAACTATCAAATTACACATGACTAATGATGTATCGAATTGCTTTGTGAATAACTATGTGTTATCTTTGATGGTATATATTGCACTTTAAAATCAACTGGTGGATAAATAATTTAGATTGGGGCGATTGAAAGTACTATGTGCACCAGATGTTGTGTGCGCTAGAAGTGTGATCTCCGTGTAGGTTAGTGAAATTGGGTAGTCTTGCCTTGGTTCATTAAGGACTTCACTCATGCGCCATTGAATTGAGCCCCTCATACAACCATATACTCTATAGGAAGAGCTTGGCTTAGTAAGTTACAAGTTCCGCCATTAATAACTCAAGTTGTGGGTTAGCCTTAATGTATAGGGAAGGAGGTGTAGACTCATGTGTTGGGTCAGATCATGGACGACTCCCATCCTCAAATCCCAATAGTGAGTATCTTCATCCGGTTCTCATATATTGGGTCCGGTAGTAGGAATTAGGCTCATCGAGATGATCAATGTTGGAGCAAAGTTTCCTAAATGCTTTATCATGATCCTCTTGGTCGGCATGCCTAAGAAAATGTGTTATTGCGCAGACGCTACTAGTTGATTGTATCGTATAGGTAAAGTTGTCCAACCTCTATAGAGTATTATTAAAACTATTTGAATAGCCGTGTCAACAGTCATAGACGTGCTCATGATATCACACAAAGGGTAGATTTTATAAAACAAAATTGGAAAGGAGAACTATGTGAATCAAATGAATGGGCAGGATGAAACTATGTGTTAAATCTTATTTATTTATTACTCCTTATTTTAATTATGATTTCAATCTATTTATTATATTTATAAATATCAACTTTGCTTTATGCAAAACAAGTCATGATAGCTATTCCTTAGTAATAATTGCATTATGTGAGCACAACTTGCTAAGTACTACTCCATGCACTCATCCTTGCTATGTACAATGTTGCTCAGTTGTTGAAGACGTCATTTATACTTTGCTGGTCAATGAGGAATTCCTCGCTTTTTTGGCTCCTTACACACTTTGTTTTTTTCAAATCTAGCCCCGCATGAATGAAAAATGCAAAACTAGCCCTGTCCACAACCGTGGAAGCAATGACAAGCGACACATGTTGCCTTTCACTTTCTCGTCATCAGACACCCTTGCCAAAGACATCCATCGCAACATGCATGGCGGGCCCCGAGCTATCGTACAATCAAAGCTCAACAACACAGCTGCCGCGGACCAATGGCTCAACAAGGACCTACCGAGCATCCACACCTCGACAAGCTAGCCAATCTTAATAAAGTAATTAAATGATTAATTAATAAAAAGTGATTAATTAAGTAAAATGATTAATTAGTTGATTCGATTGGCACATTCCTATCGAGGAAGGGAGGCTCGACAGGAGCCTACTGCTCCAAGCTAGTGGCCCCACCCTGCCGCATTGCTAGCGCCTTTTGTGATCGTTGAGGGGGCCATTTTTGCTAATTTATTCAGAAAGGGCTAGATTTGCAAAAGAATGTGTGTCGGGGGGCTAGAAAAGCTAAGGCTTCATCAATGAGGACCGCTACTTTGAGGATCATGAAGAACTAGATCGCACTACCAAAGTTGATTGCTTGTGGGCATATGGATTGGACCATACTTGAACATTATTCTATGTCACTTTGTTACAATGGTTGCACCCATTATAGCGCTCAGGATTGGCGAGAGCTCAGCCGGGCCACGTGCCCCCCAGCCGGTTTTGCAAAAAAGCCCCTCCATTTCTTCGAAATTACGGATAGGTCCTTCCGAATTACAAATAGGTCTTCGCGATTTCTTGTGAGGGAAAGATTTTTTTCCTTAATCGCGTTTAGGTCCCTGACGCGGTATTTTATGGAGAAACCTCCCGTTAAATTCAAATCGCGAACAAGCCCTTTTCTAATTTTTCAGGATAGCGAACAGGTCCAAAAAAATAACGAACATGTCCCTGCTTCTTACGTTCAGGTCCTTTCTCCGTTTTTCCTGAAAAAAGTGTTTTCGCCACCAAAAAAACCCGAAAAAATATTTTCGTCACCCAAAAAACCCGGAAAAAATGTTTTCGTCACCAAAAAAACACAGATTCGTCGAAGGTTTATAACAACTTATGTTTTTGCCAACGGGTCATAACCGCGGTTTTTTTAAAAGATGTAGATTCGTCCGAAGATTTATAGCGACCCATTGATTCGCCGGCGGGTCCTAACGACCCATTTTTTTTAACAAACACAAAAAACCAAAAAACGAAAAACCAGATTCGTCGAAGATTTATAGCGGTTCATGGATTCGCCCATGGGTCCGAGCAGCCTTTTAAAAAAGGAAATACATAAAAAAAAGGCCGCACTTTTCTTTTAAAAAAACAAAAAAACCACAGATTCAACCGCAATTTTCTAAATAAAACACGCATCGACAAAAAAAACACGGATTTGTCAAAGGTTTATAACAACTTGCGTATTTGCCAACGGGTCATAACCGTGGGCTTTTTTAAAAAAAAGTAGATTCGTCCAAAGATTTATAGCGACCCGTAGATTCGCCGGTGGATCCTAACAACCCATTTTTTTTAACAAACACAAAAAACAAAAAAAAACATGGATTCAACCGCAATTTTCTAAATAAAACACGCATCGATAAAAAAAACACGGATTCGTCGAGGGTTTATAATAACTTATGGATTTGCCAACGGGTCATAACCGCGGGTTTTTAAAAACGTAGATTCGTCCAAAGATTTATAGCGGTCCATAGATTCGCCGGCGGGTCCTAACGACCCATTTTTTTTAACAAACACAAAAACAAAAAAACAATCAAATATCCCGAAATGCGTAAAAAAACAACCACGATTTTCTAAAAAAACACAGATTCGTCGAAGGTTTATAGTAACCCGTAGATTAAACGCGGATTCATCAAAGGTTTGTAATATCCCATGGATTCGCCAGCGAGTCCTACCAACCCATTTTATTTAAAAAATGCGGAAATCAAAAATTCGATAAATTTTATCAGACGATGGGTTGTAACCGCGGTTTTCTAAAAAAAACGTAGATTCCTTGAAGGTTTATAGCTAACGACCTATTTTTTTAAACAAATATGAAAACCGAAAATACGACCCCCATGGATTTGCCGACTATTAACCGAAAACAAATATGTTCAACCTTTGAGACTATTAATTGTAAGCTTTAGGCATAAGGTCGCTACTAAGATAATTAATATTATTTTCTATTTCTTAGATATTCATGTGCTTGAAATGATATTTTATCGATGTTGCCACTATATGCACTAGCATGATTCTAAACTAATACAATATACATAGATAGTACATATTTATATATTCGGGTCCCGACTTGGTGGATTCTAATTTTAAAGGATTAGATTCAGTTGTTAGTTAGTGATATATTAATTTAAACAAGATCAAAAAATATTTAACCCTTTATTTGGTGGATCAAAATTTTAAAGGCTTAAATTCTTTTTTAAAAATTGGTCAGGAGTACTAGCATTTCATTATAGAAGAGAGAAATAACAGGCGAGCTACATACGCACGCACACCCCCACCCACACACGCTCACACGCATACACACGCGTAGCCCTCGCCTTCGTGTGCGCCCGCACAAGCCGAGGCTCGAACACGGCCGAGCGGAGTGAGCGCCGCTCACTTGCGCCAACGGGCCAAGGCACCATTTGCTAAAGGCTTAAATTCAATAGTTGATTTAAAGATATATTAAATTGAAAAAAAAAACAAATGGGTTTTAATTTAACAGCTGATAGTGTAAATTTCCTCTATGGACGTACCTCTCAATACTCTCTTTTACACATACGAAGAGCGATCTCAAAATTTAATTTTCTAGTTAAACATGAAACTAAATATCCCAAATTCAAATTTAGATTGCAAATATACATTTTAAAATTTGGAATTTGATTAAAGTTATACTATACTACATCAAACAGCACTGTTGCACGGACCAATCGGCTAGTTGGAAATAAAATACCAACAGGAACGGAATCTTGCCAAATTTAGGCGGCAAAACCAAACCGATGCCAAATTCGTTCTGCACAGCCAAATTTTAGCAACCATCGGCTTCAATCCAAACCATGCACAACAAACGAACAATCTCCTATCAGCAGTAGTCACATGATGCACTCTGCACTGTCGCTTTGTTTGCCGCACACTTGCAGAACGCCGATTGACAACACGCTCAACGATCGAGTTGCCCCATCACGTTCAACGATTTCTTGCGCCGCTGTATGGTTTGGATCTACCGCAACCGTGGTGAGATGAGAGAGGAGTGAGTATCACGTTCAAGGATTACAACTGGGATAGTGCAAATCTTTTAAGATCGGTATACAAACGCGAAGGCATCTTATCTGTATCACCGCTCCTATCTAATAATATTTTTTTATTACAATATGTGGTTTGTAAGCTATACCGTGGCATTTCTATTCTTCAAAATTGCGAGTTCATGACATTTTTGTGGAGACGCCATTGTTCACAGATCTACAGCTCCATATAAAAAGAGAAAATGGCTGTGGAGCTGAATATATTTCGTTATCTCTCCAAATCTGGAGTTCTTGCATTGATTACTTGAACATGCAATCCCATCCTCTGAATCGGGAATGTAAATTTAATGGGACAGCAAAGCATGACCTCTGCTTTATATGTGGCATGGCAAGCCCGTGCTACAGTTGCACTCTGAACTTGCGTGTCGTGTGTTCTGATTCCTACTGTGCAGACCAACAAATCAAACTAGGCCTAGGGAGCATTTGGTAGCCATGGAGATGGAGCGTGACTTCCATATGGCCCAAGGGGATGGAGAGACCAGCTATGCCAACAACTCCAGGCTTCAGGTTTGTGCACCACCTTCTCTTCAGAAATTCTAGTCCAGGGGAAGGAGCGAAAATTCCAGTACAAGAATAAATTCAGGATAACCATACGGCAAACCTGTATATATACGCGCACACAACACAACACAATTTGGCATGGCTAATCTAGTGATATACTATGTGATTGGTCATACACATCTCAAACTGAACAATGAAATCCCATTAGACTCGGCAAACCCTGTTCGAATCCTATAGCTTTTGGGCCTAAATACTAGAACGCGTGGATCCAGCTCAATGGTTCTTGAACTATACAGATACTAAAAAGCTGCATTAATATAGGTAGAACCGTGTTGATCCAAGTGCGGATCTCAACCAGGGATGTTGTGACGGATCGTCCTTTTAGGGGTACGTATAAATATCTTCACAGTTACCTAGGATTTTAACTATAAGTAACCAAGTGCACATTGTCAGACGAAGGAGCGAAAGCGAATATTTGATAGATAAATTAAGGGCCTAACGGCCAGAGTTTTTATAAAAGAGTGCGGCTGACACCAAATACATCACAAAACACCCACAGGAAAAGTTTGAGCAGATAGATTAAGGCCTTCAAAACCAAATATCATAGCCATCTACAGTCTTCTGGAACTCGCCAGCTTCATTGAAATCTAAAGGAGGATTAGGAGGCAAGGGTGAGTACACAACAGTACTCAACAAACCACACGGAAATTCTGAATACTACATGCAGGAATAAACAAAGGTGGCACAGGTTTAAGTATTGTGGATGCAAGTTGTTAAATACCAGTTTTTATTTTACATTTGAAACACAAACCAAATAACAGATAATAACATAGGGGTTATTTGCAAAGTTCAAATTTACGACAAATTCTACTTATGAAAACTACATGGGCGTAGTTACAGGAATCACCCTAGATTAACTCAGCTTCGTTAACCGGAAGCACGACGTATTCGAATGCCATTGATATCACTCTGTAGAGGTGCTCAGCTTTACCAACAAGATATCATCGGCCGTTAGTACCATGCGCAAGTAACATGCAACTTTAATGCATGCGGGCGGACCAAGATGATTATAGCCTTTTGTTGGACTTCCCTTCTTTAGTTCCTATCCAGTAGGTTACGAGGATTCACAATCTCCAGGACCCACTGGCCAAGGCAGGAGACGCGATCTGATCAACTGTGAATACCTATTGTTGTGAAAACCGTGAATAGCCACTCTATTCCGTTCCACCCCAGTCGCTTCGCGAGCCATTCACCTACCAGAATGGTAGCTACCTCATATAGGTATTCCAAAGGGGAGTACAATGTATTGAGTTATATTGGAACAGGTCAACAAGGTTGACCGGCCTAACTTGTGGTTGAGCGAGAACTGAAGTTATTTATTTTGCCCAAAAAATCGGTCCTTAATTACCTAAGACTCAGCCAATGACATACCACAAACCATTGATACCCACTGTACCACCACCACACCATATCCTGGCTTCGTCATCGGTTGGGGGTTAGGCCAGCATCCACCTCCTATGGTCCGCCCAACACTGTCCCCCTAACCGTAGTAATATTTTTTAAAAAATCACCTGAGCCATCTCTCAGAGATTTTAAGCAATTTTAACTAAAGGTAAAAAATATATTACTGCTAATCTACGATGGTTCAATATTTTATAGCCTAAGGTTAAAAGGGAATTAAGACATAACAATAGTTTGAGCATTAGGTTATATCTAATCATGTCATTCGAAACTATCTCCTTTTCTAGTTTTCTAAGGTGTGGCTTGCCTTGAGAGTTCTCCTAGAGGGAAGTGGTCGACGTCGCATTTGGTTCCGAACGGCTCTTGCTTTTGATACGGCTCCAAGGACTGCTCCTGCTCTGGGATTTATGCCAAAGGTTGTTTCGATGTCGGTTCTAGCACGAGAAAATGCAACCAATAAATAAACGAATAAAAACAATTAAAGAAAGAAAGATCGGAAAAAGAAATCAGAGAGAAAATGGCCGGAACAGGGTTCAGGGGTATTTTGGAAATTTTCTAGACTTGGTTTGGCGGAACGGAGATCATTTTTGGACTCAGTGACTTGAACTGATCAAGAATATGTATTTTTGGGATTTTTATGGAATTTTCTTGAATTTTTAAATGATTTTTTGGATTTTTAAATAATTAAATCCAAAAATCAAATAAAAATCTGAAATCTAATTCGAAAGCGGGCCACACAGTAAAATGGTGCTCACATCATGCGGCTTGAGCGCACGGCCCACGAGCATTAGAGGGCACTGATGGGTGGGATCGGCTGGCAGCGACATAGGAGAGGGGCTGACGAGTGGGTCCCAGATGGCGTGAGAGGAGATCGTCTTGTGGGTGCACCGAGTGGAAGAAGAAAGGTGGCGTGCGGCTGAGGGAGGGCGCCGGGGAAGAAATGGGCTCGGGGGAAAGGGAGAGGAGAGCTCAACAAACTCGAGGCAGGGGAAAAAATGGGCGGGGGAGGGAGCGGAGGGGCGTGGCGGCGGGGGACGGCCGAGCCGAGGAAGATGCACGACGCGCGGGCGAAGGGAGGCCGGAGAGGGAAAAAAAGAATGCGGGGGAGGAAGAGGATGGCGCAGGGAAAGCGAAGAGGCTCTCACCGGCTCGGGCAGCGAAGGGATAGAGCTCGGCTGGGGATTTTATAGCACGAGCGAGGGGAGAGAGCGGCGGGTCTGCGGTGAGGTGATGGGAGCAAGTGGCGGAGGCGACGGGGCGGGGGCAGGTGGTGGAGGCGACGGGACGGGGCGCGTTGATGTCGTTGACGGAGAAGACGGCGACGTGATGGGGCTAGCAGGATTCGCGGCGACGGAACGCCGGGGTGGAGGGAGAAGGGGGGCGAGTGGTTGGGCCGGGCGAGGGGAGAGGGCTGGGTTGAGGGCGCGAATGCGGGGGAAGCGGGACCAGGCTGAGGGCGAGTGGGCCGAGGAGCGGGCCAGCGGGGAGGTGGGCTGAAAAGAGGGAGATGGGCCGGGGACGGCTGGGCTGTGAAAAAAAGAAGACAGGCCGGAGGAGAAAGCGCGAAACCTAGAAGGGAAAGCAGCAAAATGGGAAAGTTTCTCAAAATGGAAAGACTTCAAAAGAAAGCCAAATAAAAATCGAATAAATTTGGAAAAATCCAAATAAAATCCAATAAATTCCAATAAACTGACTTTGAAATTTTTGGGGTGTTTCAGATGTATGGTGTATAGGTTAGTTATAATTGTACCGTATTGCCTCCAAAAACGTCTGATCTACTCTCCGTTAAGAAATATAAGATGTATTTTAACTTTGCCCAATGATTAAGGTTGCGATGAAATTTAGAAAGGTATTTGAAAAAATAATTTGAATACCCTACGTAATTATCTTGGATTATGAGAGATAATCCTTTGTGCGGGTGATAATGAATAAATAAATATGATTGTGAGATAATAAATACCCTTGTTAAATCTACGTACAAGAATTATATTTTTAAATAAGATGATTCACACTATAGACTTTATATTTCTGAATAGAGAGTTCTATGTTTATAACTAAATCAGAATGGAGAGAGTACTATGTTTATAACTAAACATAGAGAGTACTATGTTTGTTAAATCTACGTACAAGAATTATATTTTTAAATAAGATGATTCACACTATAGACTTTATATTTCTGAATAGAGAGAGTTCTATGTTTATAACTAACTCAGAATGGAGAGAGTACTATGTTTATAACTAACTCAAAATCGGAAGTTGTACAGTACAATCAAAAGATGTTCAAGTTAATATCCCAACAAGAAAATACATCTGGTCAGCGCCTTCTACTACGCGTTTTCCTTTGATAAATGAATTAAATTAAATTTGTTTAACTTCTGCATATGTTTAGGAAAAAGCTTTGCTCGAGACTAAGCCGATGATTGAGAAGGCCATTGAAGAAGTGTACAGTGCTCTTCTCCCCAAGACCATAGTTGTTGCTGACCTGGGATGCTCTTCAGGGCCAAATACACTAATCTTCATCTCCGAGGTGATCAGAGCGATTGGCGAACGATGCGACAAGATATCTCGACACCCCGAGGATATTCAGTTCTTCCTAAATGATCTACCGAGCAATGACTTCAATTACCTATTTAAATCTTTAGAACAGCTACATAAATTGGTCGCTATGGACAACAACAGACAAGCAGTGACACTACCCCGGTACTATGTTGTTGGGTTGCCGGGATCATACTACACTAGGCTTTTCCCCAACCGGAGTGTTCACCTGTTCCATTCCATGTATTCCCTCCATTGGCGCCCTCAGGTAATCAGAAAAAACTATCCCAATTGTGAGTTTAGGTGAAGCAATTTTGAATGGAAAGAGTCCAGTCAGGCATCAGTCATTTGGTATTTGGATTTTTATGCCAGCTATGATTTAATTGAGTTTCAAAAAATTCTTCTGAATGCTACAACGTATGTTATCTACATCTTAGACCTCGAAATTTGTTACCTGCATCTACAGGAGCATGTTTAAGAAACAAATCCTGTGATTAATGTGAGATTACATAATCTAAATTTGCTAAACAAGTTTGATAATACTAGATAACCTATATTTTTAATGTTGTTATCAATTTACTATAAACTTCGACAATTAACAATGGAATATAGCTGACATGATAAAATGAGTAAGTCCAATAGATGCGAAGTTTGTAGTATGCTATTGTACAATGAAAGATTACAAATGAAATCAAACTGGCCTCGTCGAAGGTGCTATTGGCATTGGAGTTAAATTGAAACTAACTACGAAAGATTCTGAATATTAACTGGTATTTAGGTGTCAAGATCAATTTGTAGTACTCATGGGTGCAGGATGTACGTCCATAATCTCATACTGGAACCATGCACACTAAAGATAAATGATAAACACGCTGCTAGAGTCACTAAAATGATTCCTAAATGTGTAGTACTCATGTGTGCAGATGTTTGAGGAGATCAATAAAAAAGGATTCCTAAATGAAGGAAACATTTATATTACGATAACCACACCCATGTCAGTGGTGAAGCTATACCAAGAACTATTTCAAAATGATTTCTCAAACTTTCTCGAGCTGCGCTCCAAGGAACTTGCGTCTGGTGGTCAGATGCTGCTCACTTTTCTCGGAAGGAAGAACGAGGATGTATTTGACGGAGAGCTAAATGATCTTTATGGATTAATGGCACAAGCATTACAATCTCTTGTTACGGAGGTCTGTAAGTCTACGCTATTCACTGTACAATTAGCTTAATACCATTATTGTATAGCACAGTTTATACTATCATCTTGGTGCATATGAAAGCTATAATACTAAAAGTACATGCTTTCACTATGATCACAACAGGGCCTCGTGGAGAAGGCAAATCTTGACTACTTCAATATGCCGGTGTACGGACCTTCAGTCTGTGAGGTGAAAACAGTGATCACTAAGAACAAGCTGTTCAATATCAATCACATCCAACTCTTTGAGTCGAACTGGGATCCCTACGATGACTCCCAAGGAGACGTTGTGCTCGACCCTATCCAGAGTGGGTTGAACGTTGCAAAGAGCCTAAGAGCGGTCATGGAGAGAATGTTGGCTAGCTATTTCGGAGAGTCTGTACTGGATATGCTCTTCTCGAGACTTGCATGCAATGTCGCCAAGTACCTTGGGAAAGCGAGGGAAATACACCGTCATTGCGCTGTCACTGAGTGCAAGATGCCAAACAGACGAGTCTGAAGGATCGATCTAGCCATTAACAAAAGACCTTACTAGTATATATATTCATTCACGTCTGATTAAGTTTTATCTGGATGGATTCCTTGTACTTGGTTCGTCTTCCTGATGAAGTTTGTCTAACCATGCCTACCTATTTGGTGTGTTTGTCGTTTTGTTCTTCACTATATATGCCCTTGTCCTCGAAAAGAGATGCTAAGAGAGATCCATGGGTGCTGTACCGGCTATGCACATGGCCGTGATCGCTTGGAATTAATAAAATGAGTCATATCCAGCTCCAATGCAACCCGACTTGTTTCGTGGTATAGGAGTTGGTTGTCTGTAATATATGTTTATATTATTTATAAACAGAATTAAAGGCTACTTATACAATGGATTGTTTGTAATGATCTTTTATATAATTAATAGATTGTATATACAATGGTACATACGGTATAAAGTCATCTATATAACCGTCTATACAAATATGCAAGGTATCAATAACAAAGCAGATAAATCTTGTGCAAATAATTAAAGCAATGGCAACAAAACAATCACAACAAGAGCGAAAGATTTAATTACTTAAGTACAACATTAAAAAAGTACAAGAGATTGTTATATTATTCTCGTAATGCTCTTGGACAATTTCAACTAGCGGATCGTTTTTCTATAGAAAAATCTAGTAATAAAGAATAAATTAGCCTTATACGCCTCTTCTTGGGATGAGATTGTAATTTGTTAGGAATTAGAAGGCTTCAAGGGGTGGCTCTCAAATAGAGGTGGGCATTTGCTTTTTCGGTTTCTTCGTTTTGATTTTAAATTATTTTGGTTTTTGGAAACTACTAACCGAACCGAACTGAATCAAATTAAAAAACCGAACCAAAATAACCAAAATTTTTCAGTTCGACTGTTTCGGTTTTTTAGTAAACCAAAAAAGGGGGGCTTGCAGGTTGCAGTAGGCCAACGGTGGCGGGTCATCCTCAGCGATTTGAACTACTCGCCTACTTAGATGCCATAAATCAATAAAAACTGCCCTACTTGATTCCAGATTCTAGGGAAATCCCGCCACCGCGGGTCATCCGATTTGAACTACTCGCCTACTTGGACGCCAGAAAATAATAAAAACTGTCCTACTTGATTCCAGATTCTAGGGTAAAAAGAACACCAAAAGATCTAGTTTCACCGAGATCCTTCACACTAAATCGCAATTATTAACACAAGGAACAAGAAACATGACAGAAATCTGAGGAAAAGCAATGGAAGGAGTGGGAAATCGGATAGGAAATCACCATCTTGAGGAGGAGGACGTCGGTGAAGAGGTCGTCGTCGTTAGCGACGTCCTCTTGGAGCCATCTGTTAAGGTCTTTCAGGGAAGTCCTCTTGGAGCCCACGCCTGGGTCCTCTCCCTCCTCCTGCCCTCGCGGACGTCGAGTCACCATCGGTGCCGCCTGCGGAGTTGGCCTTGATGACTTGATCTCTTAGTGAATAGGGAAGGGTGGAGGATGGAGAAGAGCGGCGGACGGAGAAGAGCATCGAGTAGAGTTGGGAAGAGCGGATCAACGGAGGATGGAGCAGGGTTAAACTTTTTGTTTTGAAGAAAATTTCAGATCGGATTTCAGCCAAATTTCGGTTTTTTGGCCGAAAGACATTCAAAATTCAAAAAGCAAAATTCAAATCTGGTTTGTTTGGCACCAAAATTTCCGAAATTTCGCCGAAATTACCCCGAATTACCGAATTATTCAAATTCGGACAAATTGTCTTGTTGAAAATTGGTCCAACGATGTCGAAAAATTTTGAAAATTTTTTGTAGGTTCCTGTAGGGGTGGGCATTCGGTTTTTTTGGTTTAATTGGTTTGATTTTTTCGGTTTTAAAATAATTTGGTTTTTGAAAACTGGAAACCGAATTTCTCGGCCAAAAATAAAAAACCGAACCGAATTAACCGAAATACTTTGGTTCAGTTAATTCGGTTTTTCGGTTAACTGAAATATGAATAACACTAGGTAGATTCGATTTAGTCCTTCGCATATTGCAACACAAAGTATGGATAAACCCACGCAATATTCATATGTCATTACAATATAAGTATAATGAACATATGAATATATATACTAAACATATGCATAAATGTATTATAACATGAAAATTATTTAGTGGTTTTAGGAAGAATATTATAAAAATGGTATTGTATATGCGCTATTCGGTTATTCGGTTATTTCGGTTTTTGAAAGCGAAAAACCGAACCGAACACCGAAAACCGAATTATATCAAAACAAAAACCGAACCGAAAACCGAATAAACCGAAATAATCGGTTAACTCGGTTTCGGTTTAAAAATGCCCACCCCTAGGTTTCTGACACATTAGAGATGTTCTCATAAAATTTTCAGGTGATTATCAGTTCTGTGGATTTTTCAAAAATTCAAACATTGGTACTGTCCCGATGAAACGTTGATCGGCAAGTTTGAACGGGATGAAAAATAGTACAAACGATGTTAGAAAATTTTGAAATTGTTTTTGAAGATTACTGAAATATTTATGATATTTATGTAAAAATTTCAGATGATGATCAAATGTGAGGAATTTTTAAAAATTCAAACATTGGTACTGTCTTGGTAAAGCTACGAGCGGCAAGTTTCATCTGAATGAAAATTAGAACAAACGAGGTTATAAAATTTTGAATTTTTTTTGGATGGTCCTGACACATCCATAATATTCTCATAAAATTTTCATATGATGATCAAGTGTCATGAATATTTAAAAATTCGAACAGACTACTATCTGTTAGAAGGCCGATGATCAATAATAGATTTACTTTAGCAATAAAAAAGGTTTAAATTTTTTAAAAATCTTACATAAGGGTGACAAGGAAATGCTTAATATCTCATAAAAATTTTGAATCATGATCATGCTCCAATGAATTTATAAAATTCTTATAAGGCACAGTGCCATTTATGTTCTTTCTCTGTTTGATTTTTGAAATATAATACAACAAATTAAGTTTAGTGCTTACTGCATTGATAGATTTTATTGAACAAACAAAGAAAGTTAAAATTTTTTAAAATTTTATAGAATGGTACTGAGAAAATTCTTAATCTGTCATAAAAATTTTAGATCATGATCACACTCGAGAAAATTTAGAAAAATCTAACAAGTTTACTGTCCCAATTATGTCCATTCTGTTTTTGATTTTTTAAAGATAACAAATGATATTTAATTATTTTTAAAATTTTTTTGTATGATACAAAACAGGTAAGGATGGTACCATAAATGTTTTAGATCATTATCAAGCTTGTAAATGCTTTTAAAAATCTAACTGTGTTTCTGCCCAAATTTTAAAAAATCTCAAAAAAATTAGTTTTTCGTCAAATTTTCATGTAAGATGACTTTCTTAAGGATTATTGGACTAATTCCGGTCAAATCCGGCCCAAAAAAGTTAAAATCGGATTTACCGAAATTTCAAATTATCTTAGTAGTAATCTTTGTAGCAAAATCAAATTTTTTTAAAGTTTTAAATTCGGCCGGTATATCAAAATTCGGGAGGGCCCGAAAAGCGAAATGTTGGCGAAATTTCGCCGAAATTCGGCGAAATTTTGAACCATGGGATGGAGAAGGCCTCGATCTCTCGTTTGATGATCAGCTGACCGCATTTGCGTGTGATTAGGGAATTTCGGGAATCGCTGAATGGGATGCGGAATTGGGGGCCTTGGGGAGACCGCATTTGGCGAGAGCGAGACCGCGTGACCGTGTCTGGTGAGTAGCGACTTAGGCCGTGGGCTGGGTTGAGCGTTAAGGCAAACAGTTCGGTTTTTTCGGTATTACGGTTTCCAGGATAAAAAACCTGAATCGTACACCGAAAACTGATTGTACCTAAATAAAAACGAAATTGAAACCCGAAAACCGAAATAACCTGTTAATTTGGTTCAGTTCGATTTTGGTTAAAAAATGTCCCCCCCTACTCTCAAACAAAGGTAGATCCATTTAAAGCAAATAGCAATACTATAAACTGGAGACAAGTCAAAACTTGTTATCTGGCTTTATTCATTTCTTCCAATTGGAGATACGAATCAGAATCTTTCCCACTTCCCGCGAATCATATATGCCAGCAATGATGACGTACGGTCCTACGGAGAATAACATGGACAGGATGCTCAGCCAATTAAGGAAATGAACAGAGCGCATGCTCCTAGGATACTGTCAATAGTACTCCCTTCAGTAACAGTAACAACAGAGTATCACTTTTAGAAATCTCTCCCTCGTAATTTTGGTCACTGTCGGTGTATTTCGTCATAGTTTTTTTCTAGACGGAATTTGAGGTTCGATAGATGGAATCTTCGCAGTTGGACCGTCTATGGACTCTTCCGAGGGATCCACGCAGACATAAATTCAAGAACACGCCGATATTATCCAGGTTCGGGTCCCCGATGCAGGTAACAGCCCTACGTCCTGCTTGAGCTCCTGTTAATGTGTTTTGAGTGGTTTACACCGTTTGCTTGATCCTCACTCTCTCTGGGTCCTTCCTCCGTCTCTTCCCCCACTCCCATACACCGAAGCTCCCTTATATAGGTCGGGCTAGCTCGGGCAAGTGGGAAGATAACATTACACTAATTACACTTCATTTATTACACCGATCGCTGTAGCCTCATCCCCTGGCCTCATTCTTTGCGCCACCACCGACTCACCATCCTTGGGAGGCGACTTGCATCTGACGGGTTAGGCGCAGGACGTCGAGGGATAGGCTATCGTCTTTCGTCGCCGCAGAGCCACGTGCATTCAATGGTTCTGACATGGTGTGTCGGGGGAGAAGAGTTCGAGGCGAAGCTCCCCCGCTCCTTCGGCGTACGCCTCCATGCTTGACCGACAACGGACCCCCGAGTACCTTCTGACTCGTCGGCCGACCACGTGGCCCAAGAGCTCGTTGTTTCGGGCTGGTCACCCGCCGCCACCAAGCCGCCACGTGGCTTCGATTGCTGGCGTCGGGCACGGTCGCCTCGCCGCCTAAATCGCCACGCGCGATGCCGCCTAGTGTCGGGAACTTCGTCGCCACTGCCGCCAAGTTGTCACGGTTCGCACTCTTGGCCCCTCCTGACCGTGGCAGAGAGAATACCCCAGCGTAAAGTACGCCGACAGTCACTAATTTATATTATAATATATTTATAAAGACCTAATCTTTACTAATATAAATTTACAGTTGGTGGCAGCGGTCCGTTCTTCCTAGTCTCCCCCATATTTCCAATAATGGTCAGTCATTATAGCTAATTATTCTTTCCGATTTACAGCCAGCGATATCTCTCTAAATATGGCTGATTATTATAGCAAAATCCCTGATTATTGCTGGTAATTAATACCCGGTCAATCATTCCTTTTGTACTCTATATATGTTGTACAGTTTTCATAGAATCAATCAAGGGAATTCATTCAAGATCTCCCATATCGTGCCGCCGCGGCGAATGAACTCGACGAACTAATCAATAAGTGATGGACCGATGTACATGGCCACAAGGCGTAGGAGGCCGAGCGCCGCGATCAGTAGCAGTTGGTGGTAGTAGTCCGTTCTTCCTAGCCCCCCCAATATCTCCAATAATGGCTAGTCATTATAGCTAATTATTTTTTCCTGATTTATAGCCAGCCATATCTCTCTAACTATGGCTGATTATTATAACAAAATCCCTGATTATTGCTGGTAATTAATAGCCAGGCAATCATTCCTTTTGTACTCTATATATGCTATACAGTTTTCACAGAATCAATCAAGAGAATTCATTCAAGATCTCCTATGTCGTGTGTCGCGGCGAATGAACTTGACGAACTGATCAATAAGTGATGGACCGACGTACATGACCGCGAGGCATAAGAGGCCGAAGCGATGGTCAAGAGTAATCGCGTCGGTCGAGGAAACCAGAGCGCAACGCCCACCGGTGCCATGACTCAGGCCGCCGCTTGGACGTGAACAAAGCGTACGACGCTTCGGCGCGGTTGCACGACGACATTTGTAGGACGATGTCGGCGGTGAGAGAGTCATTGGCATACCGCATGGAGATAAACGGGTTGATCCAGCTAATTGTCGTGAGAAAGAGGAACGACGCAGCGGCGCACGGCGTGGCGAGCGCCTCGGCGCTGGTGTTTTCTGGTTTACCTTCATGGGCTCCGGCGTCATGGCTGGTGAAGCCAGTGATGGCTAGGTATGCAAGAGGCATGGAGACGAGTATGCCAGCAAAGGCGAGAGGGTCATCTGGGAAGAGCAGCGAATCGTCGGCGCAACGGACCACCGTCGAAGCAGAGAAGAGCATAGCGTCGAGGGCGGTGGCGATCCAGAAGACGCGGAGGTGCAAAGGTTGGGTGGCGGCGGTGGCCCCTTTCTCCGAGGCAACTGACCACGCAGCCATAGCGTGCGTGACGAAGTGGGCGGCGAAGAAGGCGAACTCCACAGCGCACTATGGCGTGCTCGGCAGGAGGAAGAACGGGAGGACGGCGGACGCCTGAAAGCAACAGCAGAGCGCCGATGGTTCGAAATGGCGGTGGCCAGCGGAACGCCTTGTGCTCGGGAAGCCCGTGTCGTTCTCGGCGGTGGATGACGAGAACAAGCGAGGCGACAAGGAAGACGAGGTTGACGGCGCCGAGGAGCGCGCGCTGCGGGTATGGCGATAGGAAGAGGAACGTGAGCTGGTAATATAAATTGCAAAAAGGGATAAAAATAATTGATTGATTTTTTAAATTGGTAATATATATTGCTATGTACAATATATTTGGTTTTAATTCATATCGGAGAAGAAACCATAATAACTTTTGTAATTGGGAAAAATAGATGTTTGATCTTATAGCACAATTTTATTTTATTGCTTAACTTTTATGTTTCATTATCAATTTTATTTTTTATGGCAACGCATACGAGCATTGATCTAGTAAAACTATAATATTGAAATTATTTTTAAGACAGATTTTAACATATAATTTTTATGTATACAATCTAAATATTTAAAAAGAAATCAGTAGCCAAAGTTTTAAAAGCTAAGCTTTAACATATCAATTTTTTTATAAGTCTATTTTACACTACTGAACTATGAAAAATATCCAAATTAGTAACCCCCAAACTAGAAAACCCGGTTATTTAACACCCTTAACAATCAATAGCAGATCAAATTACACCCAGGGCTGGCCCTATAGTTTGGGAGGCTTGGGGTGAATTCCAGACAACTCGTTTATGACCTATAGGCTATAGTGAAGTAATTCTCACTTGTAAATATGCCACTTAAATCATTGAACCTTTTATAATGATAAAAAATAAACATTGATAGCATAAACTTTCATTAGCAAATAAGGTATATATATTTGGTAAGCAATTGAAACATTTAGATAGCAATCTGCAACTCTAATGAACTCAAGAATCTCAACTGCTGACATCAATACATCTGGCAAAGTCACTTGCAACACTTTTAGTTCAGAAAACCATCTAACTCAATATAAGATGAGTTATCATGAGAAAATATTTTTGCAAAATTAGTGCATCAAATAGGAAGAGGTCCTCAAACCTCATTGGTCTAGGTAAGGGTAACAGATATATTCGTATGGGGCTGGACTTGCTTATTACCTATATATACCAATGAAGGATGCACAAGGTCTGGCCCCCTGTTTGTGCTGGGCCTTAGCCCGTCGCACTTATTGCCTTGGCCCAGGGGCGACCCTGATTACACCCTAGAACGGTTTTCTTTAGTTGTTTTATATCTTCTATATATAATTAAGTCAAAAAGTATTTAGAATTTTTGAAACTTTTTTTGTATGATCCTAAGGCAATATTTATACTCCCATAAAAATTTTAGACTATGATCACACTAGTACAATTTTATAAAATTCTGACAAGGTCACTATCTCAAATAAGGATTTTTCTGATTTTCATTTTTTGAGATATCAAACTATGTTCAATTCATTTGAGCATTTTTTATGTGATTTTAGGAGTTTAAATATGACATCAAAAAAATTTCATATTATGATCAAACCTGTACAGTTTTATAAAAATCTGGCAGTGTTATTACTTTTTTTAAATTGTTGTTGTTTTTTATTTTCTAAATATATTAAATACTTTTAAATTTTCCTAAGACTTTTTGGAACATTTTAGAGGTGGATTAAGGTTTAATTAAATTTCCTCTAAATTTTATTCTGGTATGATTTTGAATTTCGGAGGTAACAAATCAAAGATTCGACGAATAAAACCAACCGAATCAAGAAGTTAATCCAGCGTGCTTGTGTTAATCCGTGTTGTCCCCGTTGCTTCGGCCTTCGCCGCCGTTCGGATCACGATCCAGTCTTTACTAGGTTCACCGGTCTTCGCTGCCGTCGGAGGCTGCAAGATGTCGCCACCTCCGCTGAACTTCTTCATCTCTCACTGCTCGTCGCTGACAAACCGCCGCGGCCGCTCGACACCGTTGATAACGCCACCACTTGCTCCGGCCGATTGGTGCCCAGTTGACGCCCAACTGCCTTATCATTGCCATCGACTGATTGGGGTTGCTTCGATCTGGTGTTTGATAGGGTGCTTACTCAGGTAAAGGATTGGATTTTGTGTTCGATTGGATATGTTGTCCCAGTTGGATGGAGAAAAACAACAGGAAGGCGTAGTTTCTGTTGTTAATGTAAGGTTGGTAGTTGGTACTTGTTTCTCTCCCACTAGTAACCGAAGGCTCTATATTTACTAGATTAGAAGCCCACGCGTTGCCACAAGCGACCACTCAATTTTAATAGAGAGAAAAAAATTTCGAAGGGAAAAATTTAAAAACAAAAAAATATTGTAGCTTAATTTTAAGAGAGAGGGATTTTTTAAATAAAAATAAAAAGTACTATAGATGTGGCAGTGTAGTTTCTACAATACCGAAGTGCCATGTGTCGGGTTGGTGATCTCTCCAACATTATTGATCTACTGGTTAGAACCCCCACGTTGCCGCAGGTGACCTCTCAATTTTAACAGAGATAGACAAATTTATTTAAAAAAAGAGAAAATAATTTAAAAAATATTGTATCTCAATGTTAATAGAGAGAGGAAAACTTTCAAAAAAATTCAAAAAATATTTTTTTAAAAAATATTCTAAAACCCATTGAAATGGGTGTTAAACAAATCAACCAAAGTGCCACTTGAAATGAACACAAGAGAAAAGATAACTGGTCTTCGTCATTTTAACATGGAGAGAGAGGAAAATAGAAGGGGGGAACACTGTAGCCCATGGGCATGTTTCTACAGCTTGAAGGGCAGCGGCGAGCGTCCGAGGGTCTTCTCCAACAATATAGATATAGATATAGATATGTGGTGTCATGTTCGAATAGATTGGTTACCATCATCCATCCGTGGTTGTCGATCTGCATTTTAGGCTGGCTGATATGTCATAAATAAATCGTCATATTTATATTATGTTTGCATTATTCGTTGTCATTCTGCCCATGTAGCTAGTTGTTGGTTTTGATTTATTCTCGTTTTATGTCTTATTGTACTGTGTCTGGCATGAGTAGGGATGAAAACAGAATATAAATGGTATGTCTGTTCCGTTTTTGTTTCTACATTTTTTACCGTAATGAAAACGAAAACCGCAAAAACGGATAGTGACGGAAACCGATGCGAAACGGAACGGAGTGGATATGGAAACGAAAGCGAAAAATTCCATCCAAGTATATTCTCAGTTGTAATTCCCTAAAAATTTGCAAATTATTTAATTGAACATGTAATTTGGATTTTATGAATTTTCTCGAATTTTCAGCATTTAATCAATGATTTTTTTTCTTTTTAGATTTAAATAAATAATTTATTTGAGAAAAACAAAACCAAAATCTTGTTAGAAATAATTTTCCTGGTTCAAAATGTTATAAAATATTTTTTAGAATTTTTGAACTCTATTTAATATTTTCTATGAAGCAATATATATTTCTAGTATTATTTAAATTAGAAAACGGAATTTCCGTTCCCATTTCTGATGGAACTGGCTCTTCCGCTTCCGTTTTCAGCAAAAAAAAATTCGTTTCCATTTTTGAAAAAGGCTTTTATTTCCGTTTTTCTCTGGAACAATCAGAAATTTTGTTTCTATTTTCAACCCTAGCCATGAGCCTAATTCGTGATCATGTGTTTTATTGTATCGCGATTTGTTCTCCTTATTAATAAATTAATAAATTGACAGACGATCCTTTTTGCGTGCTCTTGGAACACAAATACTACGCAAGACTATTCAGTTTGATTTGATCTATAAATGTTTTCAGATCAAACGGGGATTGACAGACTATGTAGGGCAGGTGAAAATGAGCGTGAAGAATATGATCCAATTATGTCACCCAACGCGCTACATGAACTTTCTTTAGACAGAACTCACTTCACGTTTCGCTGGTCAGCAGTAGTATCATAGTCATCGACTTATCGGATTCGTTGTAAACCTCACGAATTGCAAATCAGATTAATCAAACCTGAAACGATTCGTGGTACAGGGTTCGTGTTTGTAGTAAAAATTAAAAGAAAAAGTAGCGAACTGTGAACCCAAATCCCTTAGCGTAACTCGGGCTAGCTGCATTTTGTAGGTACTATGAGTACTATTATGCAGAAGCTGCAGGCGTCCACAGACTCGAAGAAAACCGGCGGCACGCCGGCTACACGGATGAAAGACGCGGCTACTCTGCTGCCGTTCTAGGTTCTCCCACTGGACCGGACGGCATCCTGCCCCTGCCGGCTGCCGTGCGGCCCCGCGACCGCCTGCGCGCAAACTCGGAAAAACACTGTGTGGCGGACACGGCGAAACATCGGCAAAAACTTTACCAAAACCCGCGAGAACCAGCAGCAAGCCAACAAGAGTGCGACCCCCTTGTCGGACGCCGCAGGTTGCCTCCTTGCGCTGTTCCACCCGCGTGGGTGGGCAAGCGGACGCCCCCCTGGGCGCGCGCGGGCCTCATGCGCAGCAGGGTTCAAAATTTCGTCGAAAACCGTTGAATTTCAGATTTCGAGCTACCACGAAATCTAAAGTACCGGCCATAAATTGCTACAGTAATTTCATTTTTTTCAGCGAAATTCTGCCTAAACTGGCAAAAAATTCGGGATTTGAAACCAGATTTTGATGTTTTAGGGCCGGATTTAGTCCAATAACCCTTAAGAAAGTCATCTTCCATGAAAATTCGTTGAAAAACTGAATTTTTGATACATTCTAAAATTTGGCAGAAATATTGTCAGATTTTTATAAAATTGTACAAGCTTGATAATGATCTAAAACATTTATGGTAATATTTTTAGCAGTTTTGGATTATACATAAAAATTTTCAAAATAATTGAACTTCATTTGTTATCTTTAAAAAATCAAAAATAGAATGAATATAATTGAGACAGTAACCTTGTTAGATTTTTATAAATTTTCTCGAGTGTGATCATGATCTAAAATTTTTATGAGAGATTAATAATTGCCTCAGTACCACTATATAAATTTTTTTTAAATCAAATTTTTTTGTTTGGTCAATCAAATCTATGCGAAAGCTTGAATTTCATTTGTTATTATATTTCAAATATCAAAAAGAGAAAGAATATAAATGCTACTATTCCTTGTAAGATTTTTATAAATTCACTGGAGTGTGATCATGATTCAAAATTTTTATGAGATCTTTCAAATTTTTTATCATCCTTCTGTAAAATTTTCAAAAATTTTAAACCTATTTTATCAATAAAGCAAATCTATATATTGATCATTAGGTTTTTATCAGGACGTAGCATTGTCAGAATTTTTGAAACTTTTTGAAGTATGATAATCATATGAAACTTTTACATAAATATTAGTGATACATCAGGACTATTCAAAAAAAATTCAAAATTTTCCAACGTGGATTGTTCTATTTTTCAATTTGTTCAAATTTGGCAGTAAGGCTTTTATCAGGACAGTAGCACTGTCCGAATTTTTAAAAAATTTTGAAGCTTGATCACCATCTGAAAATTTTATGAAAATATTACTGATGCATCAGAACCATGCACAAAAAATTTCAAAGTTCTCTAACGTGGTTTGTACCATTTTTCATTCGGTTCAAACTTGCCGGTCAATGTTTTATCAAGACAATAGCAATGTTCGATTTTTTAAAAATTCTACAGACTTGATAATCATATGAAAATTTTATGAGAACATCTCTCATATGTCAGAAACTTTCAAAAAAAATTCAAAATTTTTTGACATCGTTTGAACTATTTTTTTATCAATTGAAATTTGCTAAAATTTCGGCAATTTCGGATTTTGGGCGAAATTTTGGTCAGAAAGAAAACCGGATTTGAATTTTGACCAGATTTTGTCTGAAATAACGAGATTTCGTTGAAATTTTGGATTTCAGTTGCCGGCAAAATTTTATTCAAAACGAAATTTGAATCCTTGATGCGCTGACGTCTCCATTCCACTCGCATTGGCATCCTTGTCAGGAACTCACTGATTTATGGATTCAGAATGAATTTTTGGAAAAGATTTGAGGGAAAAGGAGGTAGGAGAGGTAGATGGAAAGAACATGGCAAAAGAGTAAGACCCTATTTGGAGGAGTGGTTGAAATTTGAAAAGTTGCTTTTAGTTTGCTGAATTGTAAAAGCAAGCTGTGGCTTTTTGTTATGTTGTTTAGTAAACTAAACATTCTTGTTTGTAGTTTTAGGGAACCAAGGGAGGTAACAACATAGCGAGATACAGCGGCGTCTGAGTAGGGAGGTGACGTGGAGGCGGCGAGACGGGGTGGCGGAAGTTGAGAAGGTAGAGCGACCAAAATAGGACGTGGTCAAACCAAGCCTGGCTGGCTCCCTCAAGACTTCGAGCCTATTTGGGGAGTTGTGCTTGACTTTGGGCTAAAAGCTTCCCAAACAGCATGGTTACAAGCATTTGGGAAGCTAAGCC
Source organism: Guadua angustifolia (assembly GCA_036346375.1). Lineage (NCBI taxonomy): Eukaryota > Viridiplantae > Streptophyta > Magnoliopsida > Poales > Poaceae > Guadua > Guadua angustifolia. The sequence goes on along the minus strand of CM070505.1, from coordinate 29,796,487 downwards.
ACAGCAGAAACACCCCAAAAATTTGAATGGCGAGGGGGAGCTTTTCAGCTATGACTTGGCTTGACCACCTCCTATCTTAGTCGCTCTACCTTCTCAACTTCCGCCACCCCGTCTCGCGCCTCCACGTCACCTCCCACTCAGACGCCTTGTTGTATTTCACTACGTTGTTACCTCCCCGTTCGGTTGACCCCTAAAAGCTACAACAAGAATAACTAGTTTGCCAAACAACATAACAAGAAAAGCCACAATTGCTTAATTCTGATTGCTTCTGACCCAACAAACCAAAAGCAAATTTTCACCCAACCGCAGCTCCTCCAAACAAAGGCCTCACTTTTGGAGGTGTTTCTACTGTTAAGCTTAGCTTTCACTGCTTTATAGCCATACTGTTTGGAGAAGCTTTTAGCCCAAAGCTGAAACATAACTCCCCCAAACAGGCTCTAAAGCAAGCGCAAAACAGAAATCTCGTTTCTTCAATAATGATCCAAAGTTACAGCGTAACCCTTTTAGTAAGGTTCAGAAAGCGACAAAGTAACCGAAAATTACTTGCTACAGTAGGCTGCATTAACCACTAAGATGACAGTAAAGACTATATTGCCTCTCCTCTGTTGGATCAGGTTCAAGGGTCATGGATGCATTATAGCTGTCCGATGCTCTTGAAATCCCTGCCTTCACTTAGAGCCATCGGATGCAACTAGACAAAAATGTATCTTTGAATCTCCACCGTTCACTATCTTCATTTGAGCTTACTCATGCCAAGACATCTTACAGGCTTAGCACCTCTTTTCGTCTCGTTAGAGACCACATGGATAAGCTGCATGCCTGTAACATATGTTGTACTGTTTCGTTTGCTAATGTACCAATATCGGTTATGAATGTCACCAAAAAAAAAAGGCTCAAGATTAGCGAAATATAGATTCAACTATACGCTTTTTACACAGGTCAGAATGGGCTGTGCTTTATTCAAATATAGGAATATGTACATATATTGGTTTTATTCCTTGTAGGCTTACACACAAACATAGACAAGGTAATGCGTACAACAAGGACCTTAACAGTGGTGGACTTACAACAACAGCAGCAACCGGCCGTCAGTGTATTGATCAATTTGGCGGCGTCCTAGCACCCAGTGCTCTTGAAAGCCCTCTGATAATGATGGACTTCTCCTTAGCTTCTTTATCTCCTTCGAAATGCCATTTTCGGGACATATCTTCAGCCTATAGTGTTAGAATGTGGAAAGGCAGATCAATACTGTTACAAATATCAGAAGGCCAGAAATTAATTAACACTGAAGTATAATCTACTGAAGTCACCAGGACAAATACTGAGTAAATATGTAGCCAGAAATGAAAGATGAGTACAGAAGTTTTGTTACCCATCTCCTTAGTGGAGCTATTTGTTCTCTGATCATATCAGCTTGTCGATGCACTGCATCTCTTCCTTTTGTTCTGACGTCATCTACCTAAAAAGAGATTCGATGTTCTCTCAGTAAGGCTACTTTGCCAATTAGATGTCTGTCGTGAATAGCAGAACGTTTACACAATTTAGTATGTTTCCTTGGTTTATGCGTAAAAAGTCAAATTTGTTTATCTACACGTCATTGCATCACTAGTACAGTACTACTATTTTAAATTTCCGCTCTCCCAGATATCTTCACTGATCTAAAGAAACCCTTGACATCCTCAGAGTCCCCCACCCCCACCCACCTCCCCACCTCTACCTTGGAAATAAACACTTTGATCACTCAAGAATGCTAGGATTGTTTTTTTTTCCCTTCATCTCTGTGCAATGTGGCAACTGACAAGCAACTGAGTAAGTAATCCAATAGTTTGTAGCATACTTCGTGAGAATAAGTAACGGTCAGAAGGAGCATGAGTAAAGGAGGGAAAGCAAACAACAAAGGGAGCTTTCTTGCACAGTTATGCCTACTGGAACATCGTGGACAACATAACAGCAAACAATTGAGGGCCATTAGATAGCAAATTTCACATGAAAACATACAAGGTACAAAGAATAAATCAAGAGCTGAAGACTAGAAAAACAACACAGCTACAAAACTCTAACACCAACCATAAAGCACAAAAAAGATGGATGAAGAGTCACAAAACCTAGCATTATTGTTTACAATTTGGTCGCACGTGTTTTTTGTTTTGTTGAAGAAGGTAAAGATTGTAAATTAATTCTGATAGATTGTTCAACTTAAAACCGGTTCAATGACTTACTGAATGCAACTGTAGCTTATCTGCTGTGTACAATAAAACAGTTGTAGCCCCTCCGAACACCAAAATAGTCGCAGCAAAAAATGCCTTCCCAACTGTAATAATCTAAAAGTGAGAACAAAATATCTTTTGCAACATAACTACAACTCAAAATTTTGTAGCAACTAGCAAGAAAATATACTCTGTGAGTATCCAGCAATTACAGCCTTCAACTTCTCAGAGTCCATGGGAGGTGGGCGCCTATCACGCCTCCGCTCATTGGCTGTTGATGCAGAGTAGTGAGGTTGCTCATTTGGAAGCTGCCATCTGCAAACAAGACCACAACAAGCACATAACAAAGAATGAAAATACATTACAAGTTCAGTTGTAAAGCATTAACTAAACTACCCCACGGAACGGCTGAGAGCATAGGAAACACACAGGTAGCAATTTTAAATCACGGGAAAGTATTAAGTGCTACACACTACACAGACCAGAAACAGTTTTTCTTTTACAAGTCTTGGAAGTTGAAAGTTGAAACATGTGAACTCTTGCCCTGGTAACAAGATGAGTTCACTATGCCAACCAATTAGTATGAAAGGTTGAGCTGTTAGAAATTTATGTTTCACTTAGAGATATGCATAGTATACGTCCATGCAATCAATAGCTTCCCTATATGAACCCAAATGGATGCCTCTGCACATATCAAAAAGAAAATCATGAACACTTTACATGACCCTCACTTATGAGGTCATCAGCAGGTAGAAGCATGACGCTAATAAAAGAGCATTATCTCATACACATGATTTAAAAGCTGGATATAGGAGTGTAGCGGTGTACTTGGTTTCTTGCTTGAACTATCACAACTATCTATTGATATGATACATCAGACAATATGAACATGTGCCAGCTTTTAAAGCTTAAATAGTCCTTTTAAAATCCCTATATAGCTGTATCAGGCTAAAAGCTCAAACTGTTGTTTAGTATAAACTGTATTATTCAGTGGCTGTCCAGAAACGTCTGACCGTATCATCTTTTCTTGTGTCATTGCTCAATTTGCTTGGTGCTGTGTGAAAGAAGCTCTCAACTGGGAGAGAATCCCTACATCCTTCCAAGACTTCTTGTACAGCTGGTTATGCCTGGGGGGTGATTCTAACTATCTTAATTTTCTGTTCAGTTTTGCAGGTTTCGCGTGGACTATCTGGCAAACAAGAACAAAATGGTGATTGCAAAAAAGTTTCTAAAACACCCCAGTGATATCATGTACAAAATTCTGTCTTACATGCAACAGTGGCAAACTCTTCGGCGGGAGAAGGACCAAAGATCTATTGAAGAACTAATGGAGAAGATGAAAACTTGGCTACACGACTTCAGAAGCAGAGGGGAGGGGTAGGAGCAAAAAGTGGAGCTTGTTTGAGTATGGTCGTGAACCGTTTCGCTGTTTGTAATATATATCCCATTTCGCTGTTTGTAATATATATCCCATTTCAATCAGTATTAATATTAAGTAAAAAAATCAGTATTAATAGTAACCAGTTCGGTTTGAATATTGTAAATTTTGAGGGAAGCATTGATTGGGATGTGCTCCGTTGTTAGGTTTACGCATACCCGGCAACCAACTAATCCGGTTGGACATTAAGAACTGATCCGCAAAAAAATCATGTATAGATAAATGCGTTTAGTTGAATAAATCCCTCTTGAGAACCATTTCCATATGAGAGCATATCAAACTTCTAACATCAGCTCCTAAACCACTTTCCCTTACAATGTAGTAATTTTTCCGGTCCACGCCTACTAACAACAACTTGCTCCAATCAAAAGATGCATCTTGCATATGCACACATGCGCAATTGCTTTCTCGTATACCAAAGCATGAACGATCAGGCACACATTTACCAAATGCAGCACATACACATAAACACGATCATCCAGAATTCAGAACTACTGATAAACAAAATTCGAGCAAAAACCATGGGGACAAAGGCAAATTACCTTCTGGGGCCGAATGTGGCCTGCGGCAGCGAGACGTAGGAGCGGAGCGGGTTGAGCGCATCGGGAGACACGCCAGCAGCCCCGGCGCCGCCTGGAGGGAGGGCCCAGCGGGAGGAGGCGTAGAGGGAGGGGTCGGCCGGAGGCGACGTCGCCTTGATGGGCACGGAGTGGCGGAGGATCTCCGGGAGCACGTCAGGCGACGGCTGCGTGGACGCCGGCCCGGGCCCGTGCCCGGACGCGGGGGTGGGGAGCTTCTGCGCGAGGCGGCCGGCGGCGTTCTTAGACTCCTGGAGGAAGTATGCGCCCTCCTTGGCAGCGAGACGGCCGGCGAGGAAGCTCATCGGCGGCGGCAAGGGCAGGCAGGCCTGCTTCGGGCGCGGGGCAATTGATCGAGCAGCTGGTGTGCGGCGAAGTTTGGGGCTTGCAATGGGGTCGCGGCCGTGTGGGTTCTTTTGTAAGTGCATAAGGAGTGACGTGGAGCCCAGCCATCATTTTCTACTTCTAAGAAGATGCGGATGTATATCTCTATGAATATAGGAGAGAGGCTTACATATTATGCACATAAAAACACATCTTGTGTTTATTTTTTCTTACATGTTTGTATTGTCTAAGTGTATTATTAATCTTGCTTCTAGTTATGTTGACTGAATGCATAGATCCCTATGTGGCACTCAGGGCAGACCTGGGGTGCACCTTAAAGATTTAAAAAGTGCTACAAGATCATTTCTTTAATGGATCAAATTTATTGATTGAATTAATTCTGATTTAGTAGTTGGGATTTTTAAGGCCTTAGAACTATTGGAAACATATTTTTAGCAAATTTCAAATATATGTGTTAAACTTATGAGGTTATGAAATCAATATACAAAACTATAGAGCTATACGTGTGAAGTGTGTATCCTTAACGAAAATTTTCTACTTCCGTCGCTGATGGCACCAGTTATTTAACACATGTTTGTGAGTATACCATTTGGAGATGCACGCATACCATTCTCACTTAAGCTGCAGTTTCCAATGACCCTTTTGCTACGCTGATTAGTACTTCTGTTATTTTCATTCTTTGTGTGTTGTCAGTAACTCAGCAACATGGACGCCTGGTCGGCTGGAGCTGAATTCAAAATAAGAAGAAATAACGGATTAAAGGAAAGCGTCGGACGAAATAACTTCTTGGGAAGCAAGTCGTTTCATCTGAAGTTCTCAGAGCATCTCCAACAGTCCCGTATATCCATACCGAATCCTCAGATTTTGGGCTCGATCGAAAAACACCGCTCCAACAGCTCCTCGTCTTCTTCCCTAAATCTTCGATTCCTAAAACCGCCTCGCGATCCCCAATTTTCCGCATGATTCGGCTCTCCCAATCACGATTCGCGCCTCCCGCCTGCCAAATCTTCTCACAGTGTTCTTCGCACACTCCAACCGACCTCCACTTCATCCTCTCGCAGACCTAGGGACACGGTGGGGAAGATCCTAGAAGCCACGGAAGCTTCGGAGCCACCGCTGGGCCCCACCAGGGCGACGACGGTGCAGCCATGGGCGCCACCGCCGACGGGCCACCCACGCCGCTTTCCGCCACGCCTTGTCCTCCTCCTCCGCCTCCACGCCGCCGCAGGGCCGGTGACTTCCACCGCATGCATCCATCATCCACTTCTCCCACTTCGCCGGTGAGGTGCTCCTCCCTATGGTCTCGCCTCGCTGGGTTTTGTGTCGTGCATGCGCGGCTGGGGTCGAGAGCCGGCGGTCGAGAGCCAAATAGGGAGGAGCCGTAGGTTGTTGGTACCGTAGGTGTAGGCGCAAGAAGCACTCTTTGTTACAAAGAATTTAACAGTACGATTCTCGCATATCTGCTTGATATATGTCGTAAACTTATGATTGCAGCTTTCGTTGGACTAAGATATGTGCGCTTGGCTTGATGATCCTCTTTATGGCTAACAATTGAGCCTGTACAGCAATGATGCTCCCGAGCAAGATATCCTCATTAGTCATCTGTTTATTTGAGATGTTTTGTGTTCTCAGGCCATCTATGATTATAACTCAAAGTTGCAGAACATTAGGACTTCCTTTATAATTTTCGAAAGTTTCTTTGAGAGGTTTAATTTTCAAAAGTAGTTCAGTGAAACAAAAAGACTTCAGAAAAAGAGGCGCAGAAAGGATTTTCATGTAGCTCTTGAGAGCAATAACTTCTATGCTTAACAGGGCCATATTCTGCATATCTGTTTGATATTAATGTGTAATTGGTTGTTTATAACAGCTGATTATAATCTTTTATTTACGAATGCTTGTTTTACTGTATGAGCAGGAGAAGTGTAAGATTGCCTCAATGCAAGTCAGGATACAAGTCAGTGTAATAACACCTTGGCTTGAAATGAAGGCAATTGCAAAGCGGTTCCAGGATTCAGAATCCGGCGGGTCTGCCATATTCTTATCTCAGATTGCACATGGGAATGTACAAACAGGAAATGAACAAACATTCTAGTCACAGGATTGATACTTACAGTGCTCGTGTTTCTAAATAGCTTTGAGAGAGAGCAAATTTTTTTACTAAACCTGTCGTTCTTTGATTGTTGTTCATATCAGACATTACTATAGGTTCAGTTTGTATTTTGCTTTGGCTCAGAAATTGTTGCTGATTTAGTAATATATGCAGGCGCTAGTTCATTCCAAAGAACAGACAGGAAAAGATCAAGCTTGTTCAGTATAGTTGTCATATTATCATTTTTTGTATCTGGGAGTTTGAATACTGGGAGCTTTGTGCTTTCAGTAATCGATAGCTTGGGAGTTCAACTGAACCTCCATGCCCCACGTTAGCTTCGTCCCTGGATGCATTTGTGGCCGCTCTATTGGCTAGCTGTGTCGCGGCTACAAGACGATTCGATCTGGACCTCGGTGTCGACTGGTGTCCGAGAGACCTAAAAGATTTGAGCAGAGCATACTAGATTCGATCCGACTTGAATCTACCTCATGGTGATTAATTAACAGTTTTTTGGGAAAAGAAGGAGTGTTGGAGGAAGGAATTTTATTGGGAAAAAGATTTTGGGAAGGCCCCAATTAAACGATTGGGAGTTAAGATTTTTGGGAACTGTTGGAGATGCTCTCAGCACCCTTCTACATGGCAGCACTTGCCAATTTCTTTGCCTTGGTCAACAAGTCCTTTGGGCACGTCTGTCAACCGTAGCCGCATTCCAAAACTTCTTATCAGAGAGGATTAGAGCGGCCAGCTTCTGATATGACAATTGCTTCTTAAACTACTAATATTGCAGCATGAATTCTTGTAGGCTGACATGTTCAGAGAGCCATGGAAGTTCCATATCAAATGGGAGTTGCCCCCGCTACAAGTTACAACCGAAGAACAAGGGTTTGCAGGTGAGCCAGATAGACTGCGTACAAATTTCTCCAGTGTTTTTTTCCAACACTCACTGCCAGGTGATTTGGAAAGGAGAAAAAGAAAAAATGGTCCTCGTAGCAGCAGCATGTCAAAACCATAACACTGCAAGTCTGCCCTCGGATGAACACGACATGCATATGCACCACCCAAAAAAAAAGAGAGCGTTCCTCTCGCTGGTAATGATAGCTTGGTCCATTTGTACAAACTTACATGTCACAACAATGTCATGTACGGCAATACTAGTCAATTAATAAGTACGACTCATCAAATGGTGAATAAAACCACAACGTATATGCCATGCTCGATTCGCAGAAAGTCAGGTGGCTGGCTTTGTCAAATTGCATGGTTAGAGAGCTGCTGCTCACCTAGCTCAGCATAGCCATAGTATATTTGTTTTTTTTCCCACTGGTCAGATGCAGATAATGCACGCACAGTAACAAGATAGTTCACCTGAGTCCAACATCAGCAGCACAGAAATCCAGATGCAAAATTTAGTCCTTGATCACACAGGAGACAACAGTCTGCCGAGGAATCCAAATCCAACACAATATTTACCTGATCAAGGCGGTCGGCTAATGAAAGCTGATCCTAATCAGCTGTGCTGGAAGCCTGGAACCATAATTAGGATGCACAATTGCAGTTCCGCTCGAAGTGAGAGCTCAATCACCCCGTTTTCTAATTTGATTCCTACGGTACGTCAAAGTGAGAGCTCAATCGCCCCGTTTTCTAATTTGATTCCTACGGTACGTCAGGGGCAAGAGATATGTCAAGATGTCAGCCAAAGCACCAAAAACAAGCTTTGGCTGTCAAATATTGCTATAGGCAAAAGAAACTATCAAAACATCTCAATTATCTGTTCTGCACATACACTCCGGACATCGTGGATGTCTAAATATGCTCCTTGCAACTGGCCTCTCATGGACTTGCTTAGTTTGTTGTATGAGTTTTTTTACTCTAGTTTCAAATTCCTTCCACTCTATTGTGGCGTTCTTCACAAGTATGCTTGCTAGCCGGCGCTTGTTTGGTCTTATTGTGGGAAGGCCCCCACCACCGTAGTACATGCGGTATCCTTGGACAAGAGAAGAGAACTGGCTGCCCGAGTCAGTCATAGCAAATGCATCGGCAGCTGCACATGCAATAAAGTCCAGGGCTGCCAACTGCAAATGGCATGAACAGAAACAAATTATTTCATCAAATGTAACCAGAATTCATAAGATGCTAATGTAAATTCTGACATTGTTGCTATATTCCTTGTATTATCATGTATGCCACACTAGTGGATGGAACTTGGAACATACACTGCCCACATGAATCACCTTTAGAATGGAGTTGGCAACATTTAACCTTCTATATAATTATTTGTTGCCAGCTGAATATAAAAATTAACATTCCCTGGCATTGCACACGCAACCTTCAGCTTCTATATATTTTGATCACATTGTAGGCAAGTAATCAGCTGAGGCTTCACGCCTTCAACAAGCATGTTTTTACTCATTTATAGTTTATAGTCCTGTGTACCAACACTGTATATGCATCTTTTCCACCCAATGTTTGAAATAGCATGTAGCAGGAGCGTAGCGGCTAAGTGTTTTTATAGCGAATAGCAGATAGCAGCGATCTAGCAGGCACAACATGCTCAGTTATATTTGTGGAAATACAAGTGAAGTAAAATGGCTTATCTTGTATTACGATTATTTGTTTCTGTGCACATCTCAAGTTTTGGAGTAATGATTTAAAATGGCAGATGGCATCAGTACGCAATAAATGAATCATATGAAAACCTGAAATGTATTTCTATTGAATCACTGCCACACACCATACACTATAGCGGCCATAGCGGGTGCAGCTGTAGCGTAGCAGCTGCTACCCCCTAATCGCTATATCAGGGCTATATTGGGCTATTTAAAACAATGTTTCCACCTATATTACACAAGAAAGGATCATATAAAACATCTTATAAAAAGTTACCTGAGATGAGAAGTTTCTGAATGATTCGAGCTCGGATGGAGACAGAAGTGTTTCTTTGGTTACTAAAGCAGGATATAAACGGCTTATGGCAGCCAACCTATGCCTTCCTCCATAAATTTCAGCACCTGCAATGTATATATTTGTGCGGCGCTTGAAACCAATAGCAGCAAGCATAAGCACAGCCTCTTCAGGTGCAAGGGGGCATTTGCCTTCAGATCGTAAGAAAGCAGCAGAGGGCAACCTGAAATGATAATGGGACTTTCAGAAACAGATGTTATTTAAAAATAAACTGGAAATGGAATACATAGGAGCACACACATACTTTGTTGTTCTCTTGATTTCTGTTAGAGCAGGAAAGTGAATTTTACGATATGTCTCTAGTTCCTCTTCCTCATCTTTTCCACCACCAAAGTAACACATTGAGTATGCAACCATATCAATCTCAAACCTGAGATGAACAGCTAGATATTTGGATGCATCATTCCTATTCTCGTCAGGGGCAGATTTTCCAGCAAAATGGCCTAAAATATTATCCTCCAAAGGTGACGGATGGGGCCTGTGACCATGCAACCTCTCTACAAGTAATGCACCCGTTTCTTGTATTTTGCTTACAAAACGAAGAGCATGAAAATTACATCTGCATCGCAGTCTCTGTAGAACAGTAAATATATATATATGGTCAGAATATGCATTTGATTCTTCTTCCTTTAGCAACACAGTAAAGTTCTGACATTTTATTCTCGTTTCTTATATACCAATGATGTGGCTATATTAGCAACAGAAAAAATAAACAACAAGTTAAAGCTCCTTTATCTGCCTCATAATGAACATGTCAGCTTAACCATGTTAATGCAATGTCATGCCCCCCAAAAAAAAAAAACCCGCACACAAAATAAAATCTAGCCAAAAACTGGGATCAGTCCAAGGCCCAGAACCCATGTCATAGCTCCGCTATGCGTCTTGTAAGAATATGCTGCCCAGTATAAATATTTATGAAACCTAGACTGCAAATTTTCAAAAAGAACTAATGGAATTTGACACGCAGGTGGCTTTGCAGGTAAATGGTAGCAACCAACGCAAAATGGCAATACCTGTAGGTCAAAAGGTATTGGGTCAAAAGATAAACGATTTCCAAATCCTACAAAGTGGACAACTCTATTCTTCAGTAAAATAGGCAGTATCTTTTTTACATATAAACTTGGCTTTGCCTCTTTCATGACATCTGTATCATTAACCTACAGAAGAATAAGAGAGTTAGACAATAAAGAATGAGCATCAAAACTATTTTTCTTCCTTTCTAGAGTTTTTCAAGATTACTTACAAGGCTACCGATCGCCTCCAAGTCTAACGATTGCAGTTCCACAGGAAGCTCCTTCACAATCCGAATATCAGATTTCAAATAATTGATAAAATAATCCTCCTGATATATATCGCCAAACTGGCTAAGATATTGAATTTAATTTGTCACTTTAGGGAGATAATAAAATTATTTGATCATAGAAACAAATTATCGAAACATGAGAACAAGACAAACTTGTTTTGTAAGGAAATAACGAAATATACCTTTTGTCCAGCCAAACATTACTGTAGAAGAATTTTGGAATGACGAGAGTTGCATTGAGCAATCGAGATATAGTAACAGCATTACAGATCTGTTAAAGAAAAAAGCATTGAGATTAATAAAAATAAGTTTATACCAGTTCACACCAAAAAAAAAAGTTCAAATGCAATTTTTCCTTCAAGCAATTTGTTCAAATTAACCCAGCAAAAATGAACGATGTTTCAAATTACATAAGATAGAAACATCTGCTAATATTAGCATTACCATGAAAGCCTCTTACTCTGTGCCATTTGAACCCACTATAAAGCAAAAATCTTCAATTGGGATTCATGCCAATAAGGATGTTTGTCATCCTTGGCCAAGTTGTTTTAACATGATATGCTTATAAAGTGCGTTTAAATTTAACACAGAACATTACTGTAAATTCATACTTGATTACTTCTGTGAAAAGAGGTTGCATTAATGTGCAAGCCATTAAAATAAAGGATGGAGTTATATTGGTCACAGTTATTCAGGTAAAGGAATCGAACCAGACGATGTTAGAATTTAAACAAATCATAATCCTTCATCCATCAAGGTACAAAAGAAACAGAGATCCCTTCTGATCATCTATCTACAAGTGACGACCGGACATTTCGCACTAAAAACCTTGGGGAATAAATAGAGCACATATGATATTACACATTTAGTTAGGACATAGGACCACTCACCGCCACTCTTTGCTGGTTTATTCCACCATTTGCACTGATCATGATGTAACCATTAGTTCCCTCTTCAATAACAAAAAGGTGGCAAGTTAAAGCAACAGAGCAACAAATCAAAAAATGTGGGAAAAGCCAGAAAATCAACATTAGTATGACAGTAAATGTTGAACGACAACACTGGGTAACATAAACAGAAATTACCTGATGCTTCCCAATCCCTTTGGTCAGAGCAAGGTTTCCACATAGTAGCATTTATCGGTTCTTTCCACAAGTCCATGGGTTCTGGCCTGGTCTCTGCCTAGGTAATTAATACTATAATTACAAATGACAATATTTGGTGAACATGCAAAAAACACATAGCTGCATTTATGAATGCTTACCTCTGCCAACTCATGGGCTGCCAAAGCGAGCAGGCGGGTGAGCATGACCTGGTGAGGTCTCTTCCCCTTTCCAGCACCACCCACCTCTTCCTTCAAACATTTTAACAGCAAAAACCATGCCTCAGAAATTTTGTACTAAATCCAACAGCATACATGTTTATCTTCTTTACCAAAAATGAAGCTTTCATGGCATCCCAGAATGACATTATCCTAAAATAATATATCTCATTTTCTCGAAGATAATTGTATGCCAGTAATTGAAAAAAGATCTAGCAAATAGTACTAAGGCAAGTTATTGTGGGCTTGTAGCAGTAGATGTCACATTACAAACTTAAAATTGACCAATACAACATTAATTTTGGTAACGGCGTATCATTAGAGAGCACACTGGGATTTTGCTATTTTCACGATTCTAGCTCCCCAGCTCCTATAAAGCCAAGCCAGATTGCTAAATGAAAGCAAGAGATGTCACACACAGCCATGGTTAATCTAACAAATTGAATTGTTCATTACCGACTCATCAAAAACCATGGATGCACTCAACAAATTGAATCCGTTTCCACTGCCCACTATTAGACTAGTGACGGCAGCCGAATCGGATGCACTCAACTAGTAAGAGAAGCAACGGCATTACCAGAGTCGAAAGCGACGAGTTGGCGGCGGCGACCTCGCGGGGCGGGTGGTGGCGACGGAGGCGGAAGTGCGGGAGCGCGGCGGGATCCTGGAGGCGGGAGAACATCCACCAGTTCATGACGAAGAAGAAGGTCACCAGGGCGCCCCATCCCAGCAGCCCGCGCGGGCGACGCCACCCCCTGCGCCGCCGCCTCGCCCGCAGCACGGAGGAGCCCGGGGAGCTCGCTGCCGTTGCCGCCGCCGCCGCCGCCGCCGCTGCCGTCAGCGGCAACGGCATCGGCGGGGCCTCGGGCATGGGCGCTGGATTTGGATCTCGAGAGCGGGGTTTGGTGGAGACCGAGCCGCGCCTGCGTGGGGGAAGCAAGAGGTGCGAGTGGTTTGATCGGTGTGTGTGTGTTCAGTTTAAGCAGCGGATGTGAATGCTGGGTTTTCCTTAATTTAATCATGGGATCTGCGATGCACAATGGAGCAGTACAGAACTACAGATCGCAGATGGAAGAGGTGGGAGTTCCGCTCCGCACGGCACGTCCAATTTGTCTTTAGCGATGCTCTGTCATGGCATTCGCTGTCATGCCATGTTAACTTAGATTTTATCTTACGGGAAATATTCGGTGCTAATGGTGAATTCAAATTAATTTCGTATTAATTGCTGTAGAAGTTAAAAATTCTCAAAAATTACTACACGTAGGAGGTTAGCCTCTACAACCTCGCAAAATTTGTTGTTTGTCTTTTTCATATCTTTCAAATGCGATTGAGTTTCATCTTCAAATTTTGCAGGTTGTAGAGGTTCACCTCCCTACATGTGGTAATTTTTGAGAATTTTTCAAAACTTCTACAGGCCATTAGCATGGAATTAGCAATCAAATCACATTTCAGACCGAATATGTCCCTTTATCTTATTAGATATATGGAGTGGTGGTTATCGTCGCTGTCGATTTATCATCGTGGATGACTTTAAAGACGAGGAGCGGCGGCCGACCATCTGTGAGAATCCGGTTACCGTATAATTATTTCAAAAAAATAAACTAAATTTTATTTATTCTGTGGGTACATATACAAAATTACTATCTTGTTAAAAACTCTACACCCCAGAGTGAGATTCCTGATAAAGAAAAATAATAGAGTAACAACATACATACATACTAACTATTTATGAATGTCTAGATCGTTCATACGTTCCATGTCAACAAAAAGGAATAGAGGTGGGCGTCGTGTGCCGGCTCGGCATGAGCCCATCATACTTTGTACTTGAATCGTGCCAAGATGCGACAGTCCGTCGTATCCGCCTTGATGTGTCATGTCAGTTTAGATCCGATCCATTTGCACTATTGCGATGAGAGGAAATGAGCTAAAGACTTATGGAGTTGAGGCAATTGACACAAATATTATGGGAAAATGAACTAAAATTTATTTATTTTTAAACAGTTACAGAAAGTGAGGGGGTGTGTTGAACACGGGCGAGAGAGGGGGATAATGGGCGAGAAAGAGAGTACGAGAGATAGACAAAAGAGATTGAGAGAGACGAGCGAGAATGGGAGGGATTGAAAGAGACGAGTGAGAGGAGCCGAGAGAGATTGAGAGATCAGCTCTCTCTCCTCTTTTACTCATCTCTCTTAGGTGTTTGTGGGCGAGGGGTGGTGTCCATGTCGCTGGGTGCGTCAAAGATGCTCATACTCTACAGTTCGGTAACCTTTATACTGGTTTCTTCTTCATACCCTGGGTCATCGAGCCCCACACGACCAGTACTATAGTGTCATACCGGATCGGACTTTGGACCGGGCCTTGCTCATTGTGCCTCGAGCTGACCCAAAAAAGCCCAACCCGAGTCACCTCTAAAAAGGAAGCAGAGGTGGAGGAGGGTGGGAGAAGAGAGAGAGGAGATGAAGGATGTGCGGGGAGATGACAATTGCGTCGGATGAGTCAGAGGGTAGGTAAAGGGAAGATGTGGTATTTGATCCATTAAGGTAGGGTAGTTAATGATAGAGTAGGCTGTAGATACGATATTTTTTTATGAAAGAGCCACTTTCATGCCAGGCCGCATAGTCCAATTGATAGTACCGTGTCATATCGCATATCATGTTGAGTTTCTAGGCCTAATACAATTCATAATTCGTGCTTGCCGACTTGTTTCGAAGATATCCGTATATACTATGCATTGGACGGTGTTAATTAGACCGGTCAGTCCAAAGGTCAACTTAAAAAGACAATGCCCGTTCCAAGGTCTAGTTAGGAGTAGGGGTGCAAACGGATCGGATACAGATGGATTTTACTCATTTCGTATTTTATTCTAAATTTTTTCTCGGATATAGAATCGGATACGGACAATGCCGGATTCGAATACGAATACGGATTACTTGGTCGTGAATACGGAGCAAATACATGATCGTTCCGGATACGGTTAGTCTCGATCACTTAATAGTTAGCCTGATAATACGTGAAAGCGTAAACCATATATGTCATGCATATTAGGATCGATCAACTATACACAAAACTTTACTAGAACCTTCAAGACATATAAGTGTTTCAAATTCAATAATAGGTGTTTTCCCTACATAAGAATAATATGCAGCCAAGTATAATTTCAATCAACATATGAACTTATATGATGTATAATGTTTATGTTTATCGGATCTGTTATCGGATATCTATTTCACTAATTTACACTGATATTTTTCGGATATCTCGGATATGCGGGTACGGATCGGACATGAATCGGATACTTCTCTTCCTATATTTTAATATATATTTTTTTCGGATAGGCGGATTCGAATTCGGATTGAATCCGGATATAACCGGATATCATTTTTTCATATTCAAATTGGGTTTTAAACGAATTCAGACTTGAATCGGTCGGAAATTATCCGCTCCGTTTACACCGAGTGGGCGTGGCGCTGTAGGGAAGGATTGATACCGCGGCCGATCGGGTCGGCAACCGTGCGCTTTTGTACAGCGGTTTCCAATTTTCCTCGGCTCAAAACTTCATAATACAACTAGGACAATGCTTTCCTGCTAGCAAGAGCACCAACAGGACGGCAATCCGTCCGCTTGTCTGCTTATCTCTACTACTTAATTTTGAGTTGGTGGTGATTGGTCCGCTTCTCCACCACCAACCCACATAACAAAGTCATCGTGATCATAGGCCCACCGGCTCATGCGCCATTTCTGAGACCACCATCTTTTTATGCTTTGTTTTTTTTCATTTTTGATACACAAAGGACTTGGTCCATGATCCCACGAAGCTTTTGTCCATGAGATGTACGGATCTTTTGCAATTTTTTGGTTGCTCGTGAGATGTACGTAACTTGGTTAATGGTAGTTTTACGCTGCGGGCTTCTCTTATCTATTAAGAAGTTATCTCAGATACCATGTATGCATATGCGACGTTAAATTTCATTGAAAGAAGTATTTTGGGTGCTCGTGATAGTTTTAAGCCTAGCATCTCTTATCTGTGTACCATGCATACGTTCCTCCCGATCTCCTCGTTTCTCCCGACCGCTTCGATGGCGCAGCCAGCACGTATGGGCCAGAGCAAGAAGCGGAACAGGATAGCACTCGTGCGACGAGGAGTGGTTCTTGTGACGGCGGCAGAAGAATCCAAATTTCTTCCTATCCAAATGTGGTCCTGGTCACGACGGACTCGGCCATGAGCTCAAAGATGCTTATGGCGGCGGCGAGCGAAGGCACTATTGCCGAGGCATCCAAATGGACGGCATGGCGCGAAGGGTCGAGGGGTTGGGGGATTCATACGCCGACGGTGGAAGGCAACGAGAGATACAGCTCTTATTTTCAACCCGGTTCTATTCTAATGTAAAGAATTTAAGATTGCAGTGAACCCTTAATTTTAACCAGAGTTGCACACTTGTGTGGTTGTTTGACCCTTCAAGTCTTGTACGTGGCTTACATGCATTTTAGATATGTATATGGTGCTAATCGGGTGGGATGCGCCTACCCTCGTAAATAGAATCTCATGAAAAACATTGTCTACAGAGAAGTACTCACATCAGAGACAAGGTCTTGATAAAAAATGTTATCCAAATCGTGTTGTAATGTAGCCATTTATTTTCAGATCTTTCGGACGATACCAAGATTATCATTTCTAAAATTGTTTTAATATTATGAATGCATGAATTCATGTTAGAGGAGAAACCATAAAAACTTGTGTAATTTGGAGAAATAGATGTTTGATCTTGTAGTACAATTTTCTTTTGTTGTTTGAGCTTTATATTTCATTACTACATTTATTTTTCGTAGCAACGCACGGGCATTGATCTAGTATATTAGTATATATAGGTAATAATCTTAATATAGGTACATATATTCTTACTTTTCGGTATCACTTTCATTAAAACTAGTGAGGGTTGCGAACTACGCTGCACTGTGTGAAATTTGATTCAACAATTATTTCTAAAAAATAAAGGTATGAGGATCTAAATGTAATTTCAGTTTTCCTCGGGGTTTTTCAAAAAATGTGCTAGCTAGGAGTCATCGATGAAATTGCGGCACCATGGGTCCTCTTTGTGCGATGCAAAATTTGGTCCGACGGTTACCCATGAAAAAATGTATGAGGACCTAAACATAATTTCGGTTTTTCTCGAGGATTTTTTCAAAAATGTGCTAGCTATGAGTTGTCGGTGAATTTGCTGGAGGACCTCAACGTAATTTTAGTTTTCTTGGTTTTTTTTTAAAAATGGGTAGCTAGGAGTCATCGGAGAATTTACAAATCGCGGGATCCTTTTTTGGGAAAAAACCGTGGAGGCATGTAAACGTAATTTAGGTTTTTCGGGTCCATTCTGTGAAAAACCGGTGGAGGATCCATTTGTAAAAATACGGAGTCTTTTTTACAAAAGAGCTGTTGGAAGAACCTAAACACAAATTCATTCTTTGCCAAAAACAAGTGGAGAACCCATTAATGAATCTACAGAACCACGGGTCTTTTTTTGTAAAACAACCGGTGGAAGGACCTAAATGTAATTTTAGAATTTATGAAGGGCCTTTTTGAAAAAAAAGGCGTGACATGTGGATGGTCTGGCTGGGCTCCAATCTCTTTGATTTTTATATTATATAAATAACAATTCAAATGAAATGCACACCTTTGAAAACATATACTCGAATTTAAAGATTTTGAACAAGTTTGGATCACATGCTTATAACCAAACTGCTTGCCAGATTATACACCGGTACCTCTTCGCCGCACAAAAGCGCGCGTGGCCCACGGGCGCCCGACAGCGGTGGGTGTTTACACCCGCCCACAAAACGTCACCACATGGCGCTGCGGCGAGCAGGGCACCACGCCGCTGCCGGCCGCCAGCCACGCGGGCGGCTCGGCGGAAGTTAGGCGAAGCACGCCAGCCCACCGGTGCCGGGTCCACGGGGCGCGGCGAAAGCAGTGGGCGACCACGCCGCCGCCGCGCCCAAATTTCACGGGTGGCTCGGCGGCAATAAGCAAGCACGCCAATTCACCGGTGCCGGCCCACGGCGCTACGGGCGAAAGCAGGGGCGACCACGCCGCGCTGCCGGCGCCACTTACGTGGGGCTCGGCGGGCTACGCGAAGCACGCCAGCACCGGTGTCGCTTTGCGCGGGCGCGCGGCGCAGCAGTGGGCGACCACGCCGCCGCCGGCCGCCAGCTCCACGCGGCGTCGGGCGCTATGAAAGCACGCCACACCATCGTGCCGCTCACGGGCGCGGCGGCGAAAGGTGTGGGCGACCACGCTTGCTCGCCGGCCGCCACTTTCACGTGGCGGCTCGGCGAAGCTTGCGAGCACGCCACCATCCGGTGTCGGCCATCGGCGCGGCGGCGAAAGCAGTGGACGACCACGCTCGCCGCCTTCGGCGCCTAACCCACGTGGCATGCGGGCGAGCACACCTCGCTTGTTCACCGCCATGCAAAAGGGTGGATGCGGTGGCTTCATCCTCGGTTTTTCACGCCGCAGCAGTCAGAGACAGCCCGCTGCACCGTGCATGTCGGTCCCAAGGAATTTCGCACAAGCCTGCTCTCCGACGCCTCACCTACCCGTCACAGAGAGGTCACATTCCTAAGAACTGAGCGAAGGCATGCGCTGGCATTAATTAGCGCCAAGGAACGGACAACAGATAAAGGTGTAATAAATGCATGTAAGATAAACATGATGACATCCTCCTCTATGTGACTCGTAAGCCCGAGCATATAAGGGCACTTGAGAGCATACGATGGAGGAGGAGACAGAGAGTAGAGGGAAAGTAGACTCAACAGAAGAGCTGGTCACCAACAAGCTCTGTAACCAAGCCCAAAAGACTGAATCCAAGATCAAGCAGGAAGTAAGGCCGTTACACTTCTTCATGGGGGCCTGAACCTGGGTAAAATCGTGTGTTCATCTGGATTTTAGACTCTATAACTCGTTAGTGTGAGAGGTGCCGGGTTTCCATCTGTTAGGTTCGCCGGCTACCAAAGACACCCCTATCGAACCAAACCCGCCTCAGAGACTTGGGCCTGCTGGCTTGAAATACACCACACAAACTATCATCAAAAAGGAAAACTCTAGTTTGTTTTAGTTTAAACTTGTTTGAACTAGTTAGTAAACTGGTTAAACTCAGTATCCTAAAACTTTCAAAAACTTTCACATGAAAATACATAGAGAAATTTTCTTTTTAGATCATGGTGCCCTAGGTAATTATATATAGAGAGAGAGAGGAAGCCTTTTCTGTACTCCCACCTTCAATATACCACTTAAATGAAAGTGTTATACTTTTTAATCACTTTCGATATACTCTAATAATAATTCTAAGATATTCCAATGCGACATGTTTGAAAAAAAATCATCGGAGGCCTTTATTTTTTACTATATATCCTTTTACATATATGAAAGGAATATATAAACAAATTATGCTATAAAAGGTGGATTTTGATGAAATTTTTTGTGGAACTCACACTTGAAATTTCTTATAATCAGTATTATAGTATACTCAAAAGAATAAAGAGGTATAATAATATCATTTAAGCGGTATACTGAAAGTGGGAGTACGTACTCCTAGGAATATGGAACCATTTTCATATATATATATATATATATATATATATATATATATATATATATATATATGAAGCCTTTTCTATACTCTTGGGAGTAAATACTCCCAGCTTCAATATACCACTTAAATGAACGTATTATGCCTCTTTATCACTTTCGGTATACTTGAATAATAATTCTAAGATACTCCAATGCGATATGGTAAAAAAATCATCAGAGCTCTTTATTTTTTTGCTATATACCCTTTTACATACTAAAAGAAATATATAAACAAATTATACTATAAATGGTGAACTTTGATGAAATTTTTCGTGAAACTCATGTTGGAGTATTTTATATTTAGTATTAGAGTATACTCAAAAGAATAAAGAGGTATAACAACATCGTTTAAGGTATACTAGATGTGGGAGTACATACTCCCAAGAGTATAGAACTATTTTCACACACACACACACACATATATATGAAGCCTTTTTCGTATTCTTGGGAGTACATATTCCCACCTTCAATATACCATTTAAACGAACGTATTATGCTTCTTTATCACTTTCGTTATATTCCAATAATAATTGTAAGATACTCCAATGCGATATGGTAAAAAAATTCACCAGAGCCCTTTTTTTTTGCTATATACCCTTTTACGTACGTAAAGAAATATATAAACAAATTATACTATAAATGGTGGACTTAGGGGTGGCAATTGTACCGCTGGTTCTGGTACCCATGGTTTTGCACCGATCGGATCGGGTTCGGTTTTAATTTTACCCCGCTGGTTCTTTGGCCTGCAATTCAAATGGGTTCGGTTTTAATTTTCACCATGGTACCATCTGCAATTCGAATACCGATATACCCATCGGCAATTGGTCGTTCCGGTATTCACCGGTTTGGGGTCGGTTTCGCAATTCGCCGGGTTTAACTCGGTTTTGGGTTCGGGTTTCTTGTCGGGTCGGATTTTGCAAAACCCACACCCGACCTAACCTATTTCTTTATTACTTTCGATATACTTGAATAATAATTCTAAGATACTCCAATATGACATGGTTGAAAAAATTTCATCGAAGTCCTTTGTTTTTGCTATATACACTTTTTCATATGTAAAAGGAATTTATATACAAATTATGCTATAAAAATTGGACCATGACAAAAAAAATGTATAGAACTTACTTTGAAATATCTTATAATCAATTCAGAGTATGCTCAAAAGGATAAAGAGGTATAACAACATCCTTTAAGCGGTATACATAGAGTGGAATTACGTACTCCAGGAGTATAAAACCATTTTCATATATATATATATATATATATATATATATATATATATATATGAAAATGGTTGGTGCAAACAACTATTCTGTGAAAATACCGTAAAAGTTTTGAAAATTTATTCATGTATAGGTCAACTTCTACAATCCTGCAAATTTGAAGATGAAAATCAATCGCATTTGAAAGATATGAAAAAGACAAACAGCAAAATAAATAGTGCTAAACAGTGAAAAATTACTATTCATACTGAATTTGTCTTTTTCATATCTTTCAAATGCGATTGAGTTTCATCTTTAAATTTTGCAAAATTGTAGAAGTTCACCTTCCCTACATATGGTAATTTTTTTGAGAATTTTTCAAAACTTTTATGGGTGGTTTTCACGGAGTTTTCATGAAACTCAGTGTGGAGTATCTTATAATCAGTATTAGAATATAATCAAAAGGATAAAGAGGTATAACAACATTATTTAAACAGTATATTAGAGATGGGAGTACATACACCCAGAAGTATGGAATCATTTTCATATGTGTGTGTATACTAGTTCAATGCCCGTGAGTTGCTACGAAAAATAAAATTAATAACGGAACATAAAGGTCAAGCAATAAAAGAAAATTGTGCTATAAGATCAAATATCTATTTCTCCCGATTACATAGGAGCGGGGACACACCAGGGAAAGCATCTAGACTCGCAGATGGGGCGGCTATCGTGTTCATGGAGAAGCTGGGAGGTGAGCATATCGTGAGGAACGAAGCGAAAAACGGTTTAGGTTTTTTTTTCCACGGCCGGTCCTAAGCCCGTCACCCATTTTTTATGGTTTAGACGTGGATTGATGGTGGAGAACGGAAGTATCACCACCAACTCTTACTTAGAAGTGTGTGTGTGTGTAGAGTTTTGCTACCGTTAGCTTCAAAGCACAGATCATCCCCGTGCTCCAGGCCGATTTTTCAAAATCCATGACAAAAATGTTCGATCCAAACCATTCATCTTCACTGATTTTAGAAAATGCAAAACAAATTCAAAAAATACTAAATTTGGTCCAGAGCTACATTTCGACAAGATGAAGAAGATGAATGGTTCGAATCAAACATTTTGTCACTTAATTTTGAAAAATCGGCTTGGAGCACGGGGATGATTTGTGCTTTGAAGCTGACGGTAGCAAAACTATATATATATATATATATATATATATATATATTCGCGCGTTAGGAAGGGCAAGCAGTTGCTGTTGCATCTAGCCACATTGTCCATGACAGCTATACGTAACATTTGCAATCATAAGGCCTGCTTAAGATCGATGTGTTTTGCGTACCAATCGCAATGTGTCGTGAATCATGTAGTAGCGAAGAATATTCATCATATCCAATAGAAAAATTTTATTACTAAGAAGTCTATATAACATTTTGAACTTTAGTTAAAAGTCCATCTAATAATTCGAGCTATGAAATTAGACATTTGACTCCTAAACTTTACAATCCGGTTCAAATAACATCCTGATCCAAATTCGCATGGTGGTATTGTTTGTGTAGCGTAAAGAGTAGTTAGTTTTGCTATGTATGATGATATGTTGGTTAAGTTGGACCGATAACAGGTGAGGCTCATAGGAGCTTCTCCATTATCGAGCTTCCAACCATGCTTCCACAACTGTCATTCCTTTAGCTCTTTCACTCTCTGTTTCGATTTGGGCAAAAGCCCTCATGGGGCTTCCCTATCATTCACCTAAACTTACTCAACGTGTTATTCTATATAGCAAAATCTTCCACTCATTACACCACGCGGCAATACCATCATGCAAAACTAGATTATGATGTTATTTGAACTGGATTACAAACCATCATGCAGAAAAGCAGAACCGATGCTAGCGCTTTCCTCACCTCCGGTTGAGCTGCACTCTGTCATCACGACCTTGATGGTAGGTGCCCTACTCATCACTGACTCATTTTCTCTTCTGCAATAGTTAAAATAGACCAAACCTAAGCTAGCACGACACAAAGTCGGTACAGCCTGTTATTGGACCATATCTAGGCTCGTTGGACTGACATAGCACAATCTAGACCTACAATAAATTAGGTCTGTGTCGATACAGTCCAATGCTTAGGTCTAGCGGAGAGTTTGCGGGGAAGAGTAAGACTATCTCCAGCCATTTCCCAACATTCCATTCCCTTCCCATCCTCGACAGAATCCTTCCCGATTCCATTCTCTTCCCGCATCAAGATCTCCAATAGCATCCCTTCCCTATTCCCTTCTCATCCCTTTATCCATATTATAACAATACACTATAACCGCCAAGGGTTGTACCCAATTTTATACGATAAGTGTATCCGATGTATTTATGATGTATCCCGTACTCAGAGGATCTAAAGAAAATTACTTATATGTGTTGCTTACCGGAGAAGGAAATAATAATTTTACATGTGTTGCGTACCGGAGAAGGAAGTAATAATACCATATGGGGTTGCTTGCCTGAGAAGGAAGTATGGGGTAGCTTACCTAAGAAGGAAGTATGGGGTAGCGTACCTGAGAAGGAAGAAACAAATTTACATTCGGTTTCTTACGGAGGAAGGAAGTAGCATGTGCAGAGGCATCATCAGCACAACATTGCCTATTTAAAGGAGGTTGGGTGTGGCGCCAAACATCATCACAACTGAGAGCTAGCAAGAATCATGAGTTGGTTTCGTGGTGGTTCGAGCTTTTCTGCGGCTCATCAAGCTATGTTGTCGGAGGATGAAGAGGAAGATTCGCTATGCCAGACATTGCATTGAGGAGGAGGAACTAGCAGACAAGAGAGCGCCCCACGGTGAGGGGGCTCGCCTCGTGCCTAAGCGGTGGTGCACTGAGGATACCTCGAGGGTGCGGCGAGGCTATATAATGACTACTTCTCCGACATGCCCGTGTACGGCCACGCATTCTTCAGGCATAGGTATGTGAGAGGTGGTACTTTTCGACTATGACACCTGCTATTTCACTGATATGTGCTATGCCCTTCTAGGTTCCGGATGAGCAGGCACCTCTTCGTTAGGATTGCAAATGCTATCAAGGCCCATGATGATTGGTTCGAGCAGAAGAGAGATAGCGCCGGAAGGCTGGGCTTGTCTTCTCTTCAGAAGATGACCGCCGCTATCTGTCAACTTGCATACGGTATCTCCGGCGATGCTACTGACGAGTATGTTCGTATTGGTGGTAGCACAGCCATTGAAGCCCCGAAGAAGTTTGTTCGAGCCGTAGTCGAGGTATTCATGATGACTACCTCCGAGCCCTCACGCAGTCGACACGAGCGCCCGCTTGTCGCTGGGCGGCGCGAGATTTCTCGATGCTTGGCAAGATCGATCGCATGCATTGGCATTGGAAGAATTGCTCAAGGCATTGCGTAGCCAATTTACGGCATACTCGCAAGCCCACATTAGTTTTGGAGGTCAGGGCCTCATACGATCTATGGATCTGGCACGCCTTCTTCGGCGTGTCAGGTAGTCTCAACAACATTAATGTACTGCATAGATATAATGTTCTTTCTAGGTTAACTGATGGTACAAGCCCCCAAAGGAACTACACCATCAACAAAGAACACGCATAACAATGGGGTATTATCTCAAGACAGATTTACCCGAGTGGGCCACATTTGTAAAATCAATTCAGGCGGCTCGAGGTAACAAGCGTGTCCATTTCGGCAGTGTGCAAGCTGCGGTGCGCAAGGACATTGAGCAAGCTTTTGGTGTACTGCAAGCTCGCTTTGCTATTGTTCGCGGGCCTGCCAGATCTTGGGACCAATCCACCTTACACGACATTATGACTGCAAATGTTGTTAATAAAAGGAAGCACCTGACATTATGTCCCACAAAAAATAATTGTCAAACTTTGTTGACCACTGCTGATGCTACTCTCTTTAATAAAAGGAAGCACCTGACATTATGTCAACATGCATGTTGTTAATAATATGATTCGTTTATCAATTTGTTTTATAGCTTAAACAGTTCGTTGGAATGACAACATAATGAAATGCTCCATTTCAAGAAATTAACGATTTTTTTGCAAGGGTAAATTAGCAAATTTGGTTCTGTGGTTTAAAAGAAAAAACTATGGTTGTGGCTCCAATGATGGGAGCATTTTACCTTTTCTCTTTCCTTTTCCCAGCATCCGGTTCCCCGTTTGCACTAGGTACAAACCCTAGGGGAAAAAACTGTGGCACAAATACATCCTGCATATCAAGCTGCACATACTACCGTATATAAACCCCGGAAGTTTCCGCTTCTCCGTGTGCCACGTCCGCGTTTGGGCGATGTGGCAGCATGTCTGGACGCCACGTCGTGCGTGTGAACAGAGATACGCTCGCCCGTGCGTACGGTAGCCACTGAGTTGAGCCACGCCGCCCGCTTGGCTCAGCCGCTTCCTTAGCTCAAGTATTTTCGTGAGGTCGGTTTTTACATCTGGGCACACGGCGCAGTGGTAAAGTCTCTCGGCTGCAATCCAATGACCAGCTGCTCGATTTTTTCTCCGAGCGCCGCCTGTCGTTTTTTTAGCCGTGAACGCGTGGCGCCCTCCGCAGCGCGAAGCTGCATGTTGCTCAAGGGTGGCTTTTTGCCAACGCGTGCCGTGATACATACTAAGAGAATGCATGTATTTGTTCCCTCCCGGATTGATATGTGTGATCTATCCGTTTAATCTGCACAGGACGCAGGAGTATCGAGGAAAGACACATGATGCCAAACCATGCAGGTGCCAAGAGATTAGTTTGTTTAAAACTCCTCGCGAGGCAAACATAAGTAACACATTTAAAAGTATTTGGTGACTCGATGTAAGTAACGAATTTAAGAATAATTGGTTATGATTTGTTGATTTGTTGATCATAACCAAGGTCACCGAATTAAGGGCTACATATTTTTTTTGAAAAAATTCTGGCAATTACCATGACGTCAATATGTTAATATCCAAAACGACATTTTTTGTCATGGAAGAGAATAATACTCCGTATATTAAGGCCTGCAACTTTCGCGGTCTTTCGCTGTGGCCACATCGATTTTGGACCGACGTGGTCATATGCTGTCATACCGTGTCGCGCTCATGGGCATCCACGCGCTCACCTGTGCGTACATTGAGCACCGCGTTGATCCACATCACCCACGTTGCTCACCCACGTCGTAGAGAGGCACTCCAATTTTTACATGGACCCTTCGGATATTTCAAAATTTATTTTTTAACACGTCGTTTTTTCAGACATTTTCTCGAAACATTTTGAAATCATATATTTATCCAATTTTCCTCTATTAGTCCCCGAAACTCATGTGTTTTTTTTTTGCTTGGCTTGCAATGGTCAGCGTGGTGTGGCGCGGCGTGCGCCACACCAGCGTGTCTAGTATATAAATTTGTTGGAGGAAATTGAGATCATCCGTGCAAAATAGTGATTGCGCTGTTTACTAAGATTTGATCGGAAAAGGAGCTGAAAAGATGTTTTCACAACAGCAAGGTATTACTAGCTTCCACACAGTAGCGGAGCTAGGCCTTAGAACATATATAATGGTATAGACGGTAGTTGTCTTTAATATATCTCTATATCATCTATAGACAACACTAAAAATAACTTATACAATGAATCATCTATATAGTTATCTGTAATGGTCTCTTATCTAATTAACATACTGTCTATATAATGACATACAAAATAGATAGTGAAGAACTCATATTATAAATATTTAACATGTCCTACCTGGAATACAAAATTCGACAAATAATATTTATTGAAAGAGCAACTTATACATTTAGCCACTACGTACGTCAAACTGCTAACTTCAAAGGTAATTAAACTCGATGACATATTTGAAACTGCTCTTTTAAAACTATTCGAATGAAAGGAACTCATGTACCGTCAATGGAGTATTAAACTGTAATAGACCCCTCATATCGAGCTATGACAACCGAACAATGTTACAGTATCTACGCAAAACCAAACTTTTTTTTTCACTTCAATCCTTCGTCTTAAACTGATATTAGAGCAAAATCTTTACTTTCAAACAGTAAATCTCCAGGGAGCATCATGCTAGCTGCCACTAAGGTGTCATCAAATTCTAAGAATTAATGTTACCAAAATCTTCGTAATGGTTAAACAAGCGATCCAAAATTGTAACATATCTAAATAGTTATCGAACACTAAATTCAGTTATCTTCTCAACTGATATTGATTTTTTTCCTCAGTGCATCCTCAATCAAGCATAGCTTAAATTAACTCATTATGTTGAAAACTTGTAAATCTACCTTAGACTTTATATATGCGGATCTTGCCATAGTAACCCGTAGCAGACGACAGATTGTCTAAGTAATCGCCAATAATTAATTCCGCGATAATAGACAGCCGTGTGAATTGCAATAAAATTCACCTTCAACAAAGCAATGCCACGATAGATCGTAGCAGAAGAGTTCTACACGCAGGTTCCCAGCACGATGAGGACCATCGGCATCGCGTTCTACTTCAGCGTCTTGGGCGTCGGGAGCTTCCTCGGTGCGTTTCTGATCACGGCTCTCGAGATGGTCACGGCGAGGGCGGGCGAGGACCGCGGCTGGTTCTCCGACGATCCTCGGGTGGCGCACCTGGATAACTACTACTGGTTCTTGGCCCTCTTGAGCTCCATCAGCTTTGTGATCTTCACACAACTGCGCAAGCACTACAATAGCGTGGATGCATCAGGGAGATAGGATTTAGTAGCGTGGATGCATCAGGGAGATAAGAAAACAAAGGAAAAGGGGGGAAAAGGCTTCGTCTCGTTAGATATGCTCGCGGAAAGAAAGCTGGTTGCAAAAATGCAAAGTTGCATGCGAATCACGATCTCGTACATTGAACCTCTTGGTGAAGAACTCTTTCTTAATGAAGAAGAAGAAAGGATGCCGAATACACATGTTGCCTGTGAATCATGTGTCTAGGACAAAAAGAACTCTTGAAAGACCGGAACGACAAATTGTGAAATATTATCTGAACATATTAATCGCTTGACGGAGGCTGCAGATAGGGAAGCTGAAAACACCAATTGTTTCTTCGCACCCGCGACTAGTCGATTACCTTCTGAATCCGTCATGCTGCCGTAGATCGAGTTAGGGTGCTCTCAGGACTCGGAGCAGCTAAGTTCATCAATCAAACAGACAGAGTAGTACCAAGGAGAAGCAGGTCCAAGACAATAATCAGATGTTAAGAAGAAAAATTAATTCCGAATTGCTAAGAAGCCGGACGTCCAATCTCAGCATGTTTCGTCGGATGCTTGGTGCAATATTTTTTTTTCAACGTCTGTAATATTTTTTCTCGTGTGCATATTTCTACTATTATCGAAAGAAAATGTTTCACGTATAGGAAAAAAAATATTTCACATGTAGAAAAAAATATTTTACATGTAAAAAAAATATGTTACGAGTAGTTTTATCTACATGAGAAGGGCTAGCTAAAAACAGAGCCAAACTGAACAGACCACAAGCCATACATATTCTACAGACACGAACAGCAAGCAGCTGGCCTAATCTACTGTAAAGATCTGTTCTGAAACGTTTGCAGTTGCTACCTGAAGATGTCCTGGTACAAGGAATTCCGCACCGTGGGGCGAAACTCCGAAGCGCAAAACATTTTCATGCAACCGCTGCAAGAACATCTCCAACACTCACGATCGATCAGCACCCCGCTATCTCGGAGCCCTGCTTCTTGCCGCCACCGCCGCCGCCGTCCTTCTTCTGGCACTTGTCCTTGATCCACTGGAACCCATGCGCGGTGCCCTCCTTCACCTTCCTCAGCCCGCTCGCCGCGGCCGCCTTGGTCTTCTCCACGCCGCTCTGCTTCCTGCCGCCGCCGTCCTTCCCGTCGCCCGCCGCCCGCGGGCTCGGGTCGGCGCCGTAGTCCCACTGGTCCGCCCACGACGTCCCGAACGAGTTGCTCCGCTGCATGTCGGCCGACCGATCGACCGCCGCCGGAGGCAAGAAGATTCTGGCACGGGCTGAACTAACAGCAAACTCTCGACTCTGCCTCAGGAACCAAGATATCGAGATGTTGCGCTAGCTCTTGTGGCCTCCTCCGGATCAACGCTTTTATAGACGCGGGGCTGAGAATGTTGCGGCCATGGACAGCTAAGGAGAGGGAAACCCTGAGGCGGATGAGATCGAGATGCCTACGCGTTCTAGAAGGCGCTTGACTTTGTCGAGCTTTGGAGGCGGCGGTGCTGACCGGGGGAACGCGCTGACCAGGCTGCACAAGGCGGGAGGGAAGCTTCCAGTCCGGCCGACACCGACGAGTGGGTCCCAAACAACGGTGTCCCCCCCTGTCAGTAACTTTCTAGCTGCCATAACGCGGTCCACGAGAGAGAAGAGCGATGAGGGAACAGGTTGTGACGAGAGAATGCGGCCTGCCTGCCTGATTCGACTGGGTGTTGCTGTTTTCTAAGGACGGGGCCTGACGGAATTGATTTCTTCCTTCATAGGAGAGGAGACTTCTTTCAATTTCTTTACATGCTAGTACTCCACTTTACAATTCCAAGCGTGGAAACAAGAAGATTAGAAGAATCGCCGCTACTGTACTATGTTCTGGAGCTAGGGCAGGGCCAACTATTGAGTCGAAAGAGAGGCTGACGTACACTCTGACATCGTAGGTGCCCCTAGCAGCCTAAGATGACCGACGACAGCGGGCAGGCATAAGCGGAATGTAGGCGTGTGCGTGTGTCACGACCCAGCCAGCCGGCCCGGACCAAAACAAGCAGCAATTCCTGATGTACATGCTGCCGTGACGCGCTCAGCGCGACGAGCAACTGAGGAAAGCCACGTATAATCAAGCAACCCCCGGCAAGAACCCGTTCCGCTGCAACTCGTTTTCGCCAAAATCTAGTTCGTCTGCAGTGTCGCGGCTCGAATTGCACCCGACACATGGTTCGTTACGCATTCAACTAGTATAAGTACAACGCGTGTGGATGCGAGGTTCGCCGTGTGCGTCGGTGCGTTCGATGCTGGCCTACTACTACTTTATTCGGCTACAGGTGGGCGTTCGGCGCGTCGGATTTTGGTCGGCGAGCACCGACCAACGTCCGTCGGGTGCGGGGCAGTCGGCCGCGAACCAAAACCGAACATCATACAAGAAATTAAACGCGCCTACCGGCTCCAGGCAGTCGCGAATCAGAATCAAATTTTAGGGAACGTTCGTCGGCTTGCTGAATGCTCTCTTCGTCTGCTGCTCGGCCGGTGCACATCCAACGCCCATCGCTCGGTCGGCACACGCCCAATCGACGGCTCGATACACCCCCTCTGTCGCCCGGCACCTGCTGCCGGCTCGGCCCCCGCAGCCCGTTCGCAGCCAGCTCGCACGCGCACTGTCCCATCGCACGCCCTTGCAACCCAACACCCTCAGCTGCAGCCAGCCACCAGCTTGCGCGCGAGCAGCCCGCTCTGTCTTATTATTCTAAGTAGCAATAATAGCGTGCTACGCTGCGCTATTTTGTAAAGTCGACAGACCTATCGCTAATTCATGATCGCTATAAACCTTCGATTAAATCTATATTTTTTAGAAAACGGAAAATTTGGTTGAATTTTCGATTCCATATTTTTAAATAAATGGGTCGGTAGGACTACCGCTAATCCATATACCGCTATAAACCTTTGACTTAATCCGCTGCTTTTTTTAGAAACGACGGCTAAGACCTGCCGGCAAATCGATAAGTTGCTATAAACTTTCGACGACCATGTGTTTTTTTGTGGCGAAAACATTTTTTCCGAGAAAAGCGTGTTTTTTTGTATAAAATATTTTTTCCGGAAAACGAGGCTCAGAGGACCCGCTGGCTAATCCATGGGCCGCAATAAACCTTGATGAATCCGCTTGAAAACCACAACTAAGACCCGCCGGCAAATCGATAAGTTGCTATAAACCTTAGACGAACTGTTTTTTTTTGTATGAAAACATTTTTTTCGAGAAAAACGTTTTTTTGTGGCAAAAACATTTTTTCCGAAAACGGTTTTTTTGTGGCGAAAACATTTTTCCGTAAAAACGGATTGTCAAATCGATAAGTTGCTATAAACCTTGACGAATCTGTTTTTGGTAGCGAAACATTTTTTCCGGAAAAGCATGTTTTTTGGTGGCGAAAAATATTTTTTCCGGAAAACGGAGGCTCAGTAGGACCTGCTATTAATCCATGGGCTGCTATAAACCTTGACGAATCCGTATTTTTTTAGAAAACGACGGCTAAGACCCGCTTGCAAATCGATAAGTTGCTATAAAGCTTCATTTAATCTGGTTTTTTGTGTATAAAACATTTTTTCCAAGAAAAACGTGTTTTTGGTAGCGAAACATTTTTTCCGAGAAAACGTGTTTTTTGTGGCGAAACATTTTTTCCGGAAAACGGATTGGCAAATCGATAAGTTGCTATAAACCTTCGACGATTCGTTTTTTTGGTGGCAAAATATTTTTTTCGAAAAACGTGTTTTTGTATGGCGAAACATTTTTCGGAAAAACTGAGACGAATCTGTTTTTTAGTGGCGAAACATTTTTTCCGGAAAACGGAGAAAGGATCTCAATGTAAGAACCAGACCTGCTTGTTAATTTTTGGACCTGTTTCGCTATCCCCAAAAATTAGAAAAGGGTTTGTTCGCGATTTGTAATTAACGGAGGTTTTTCCAGAAAATATCAAGGCTAGGGACCCAAACGCCAAGAAAAAAAAAATATTTTTGTCTCACAAAAACGCCAAGGACCTATTTGTAATCTCTAAGGACCTATCAGAATTTCAAGAACCGGAGGGTTTTTTGCAATTGGCTTGAGGCACGTGGCCCCCCTGGTCTCTCGCCAATCCCTCCCGCTTTAAAGGGTGTAGCCATTAGACCTCGGCAATGGGTATTGCTTTTTTTTTTTTTTTACTGTCCCTAGGTGCAGCCACGGAACACTGTCTAAAGCACGGCATAGCATGGATATCTTCGGATTGAACAAGTATAGCACGAATGATGGGCCGTATTGGGTCTACAAACTCAACATGATGAGAAACATAGTACGACATGACCATCTGGTCTGATCTAGGCTGGTTCGGCATGAAAGCAATTCTTCTATAAAAAATCCTATTTACAACCTAGTCCAACATCAACTACATTACCCTAAAGACTAAACTTATCATTAAATACTATCTCTCCCATTTGCCTCCTCCCATGACCCATCGGCGCAGTTGCTATCTCCCCATACATCTGTCATCTCCTCTATCTCTCTCTCCTCTTGCCACCTCCACCCCTGTCCCCCACTGTCCCATGCCAATCTCTCCTCACTTTCCCTGTAGCTTCGGTGCCAAATCCAACGGCCTTCGGTCATGCTATCGTCGGTGTACTTTGCACCGGTACCTTCCGCCAGAAAAGCAGGGGCTCCAAGAAATGGTCCGCCCGCTTGAAGCCCACGTGGCCTTCGGCGAAAGCAACAAGGATACGCCTGCCGGGCGAAGCCGCATGGGCACCCCAATGGGCGGGCATGAGCACGCCCGCCTGTCGGGAGAAGCCCGCGGGTCTTTAGCGACATACCGCCACGGGCGAGTGGCTCGTGGCACCTCAATGGGCACTGGGCGAGCACGCCCGCCCACCGGTGAGAAGCCCACGAGCCCATCGGCGAGTAGCTCGGCGGTTACGCCTGCCACGCGAGTGGCTCATGGGTGGCCGACGAGCGCAAGGTATTTGGGTCCTCTTGTCGTGCCACGAAGGCAACCAAAGGAATGAGGGATGGTCACCTGAAGTCTCTCCCCCGCACCTTTTGTCGGCCATTAATTGTGAAGGATTCACCGACACGACGACACGCCTTATCCCTCGACGCTCTCACCAACCCGTCAGAGAAGCTGCCTTGTCCCAAGCGACGGACGAGGCCTCTCACCGTCATTGAATAGGGTTCAAGGACAAGGTCACGGAGGCGCTTAATAAATGAGTCGTGGTTGACGTGGAAGCTAGAATGATAGGTGTAATTAATGTGTTGTAGATAAGTATGGCGCCACCTTCTCTCCTGCCCAAGGTGGCCTGTCTATATAAGGGCATCCTGTGCATGGAGAGGGAGGTCGGTCGGCTAGAGCAAAAACAGCATAGAGAAGTAGACACTGAAGAACACCGTTGTAAACGTTTCCCCAACAAAAAATTAGCAGGGCGAAGGTCATATCCACACCGGGCCCGAACTGGTAAATCAACAGGTCCACCACCATTGACGCCGGAGACCCCGCCGAGAGACATTAGGGTTTCCAACCATGAAGATGACCTCTACCAAACCATAATTTCCGTTTAGGGGGTAGACACTCTGTTAGCGGAATCTTGTCAGGTGAAACGCCGGCTGTGGGCGCATCAAGTAGGGGTCTAGTGATTGGCTCATCCACCATCTCTCCATGAAGCCTTGTTCTCCGTCCGGCGGACTTCGTGACCGGTGACGGCAGTTCACACTTGCAGAACAAGATGTGGCGAGGCTAGTGGTTCCCAATACGCCCCTGCTGCTCATTTGGACAAGGTATCGCTTCCGCCGCCACGCCAGAGGGCAAAGGCTTCCGTGGCGGCAACTGGCTTCCTGCTTGGCATTGGCTCGCCATGGAGGCCGCCACTCCGGCCGTAACTCGCATGCCCCATCTCTCCTAGACCACCCTCACCGTGGAACTTGCCGGAGACACCCCGCGCCGCCTGTGGCTCAGCAGGATATTGCGGGCCTTGTGGACGCTGCTCGGCTCCACGAGGATGCCCGACCGGCCCGAGGCCGCCGGTTCCTCGCCCAAGGTGCCCGTGGAGCGCACCCAAGCTTCCAACACCCTAGCAGAAGCGCCTGCCAGCGGGCTAGAGTAAAGGGAAGGTGTGCAAAGAAGGTCCCAGCCCGCGAGGAGCCGCGGGACCCGAGGTCCCATCTGAGCTCCGCCTGTCAGGCGGGCGGTGATCTGCGTGATAACTCAGTAGCCAGAAGGCCAATGACGGGACGGATGGTCCCCGGGGTGAGAGTTCTTCTCGTGACTCTCACCTCAGCAGAGGAAGAGGTTCGCTCCTCCGACTCTTGGGGAGTCACGCCCACCTCCCCTGCACGGTTTCAAAGCGGGGTCAGGTGGACGGCAGGATCCCCCCTATGGCGTTGGATGCCAGGCGTTTTGACGGGCAATTGCGGTGGTGTGGCTCGAGAGATTTCGCCCGCCTCCATCGAGAAGTATGACGACACCACCAACCTGTGAGGAGTTTCGCAGATCTACACCACGGTGGTGCGTGCCGCTGGCGGGTCTGGCAAGGCCATGGCCAATTACTTTCCAACGGCCTTGACGGGGTCCGCCCGGTCCTGGCTGTTGAACCTCCCGCGAGGATCGGTGCACTCGTGGGAGGGGTTGCAGCTCTTCGCTGCTAACTTCCAAGGCTCATTCGCATAACCGAAGCGTGAAGGACGATCTCCATGCCCTCGAAAGCAGAAAGAGGGAGTCACAGGCGACTTCATCCCATGATTTCGCCATTGCCGCAATCCGATTCCCTGATTGAGCAAGCGCCGTTGTCATCGCCAAGAGGCGTCTTGCGCGACCGAAGATGCGGAAAAGATGGCGACCGCGATGTCGCCATCACCTCCGAGTTTTTTCCGGCGCACAAGACGAAGCGCGGGAGGCTCGGGACCGGCATCCAGCCGCCGCGAGGGCACGACAGGACAAGGCCGGACTTCGAGGGCCCCCGACCATGCGAAAGGTATGACGCGAAGCCGAGGCGACCGAGACCAAAGCGGTCCCGCCGCCGAAGCGCCAGTTCAAGATGCCCGGCCGGCGGCGCGATCGCTGCGGACTGGCGGATGACCGCCAGGCTAATGGCGCAACCGCCGTGGTCAGGGGAGTGACCGTCGTGGTCGGGGAAGCGACCGCCGCGAGGAAAAGGAGGGCAAGCCTTACTGCCCGATCCACAAGACCAACTCTCACGACCTGGAGGATTGCCGGGTTGTGAATAAGATGGTCGAGCGGCGGCTCAAGGAGGGTCATCCCCACGACGATGATCAAGACGAAGATCCCGCCTCGCTGGCTTTTCAGCAGGCGGATCGCGCTATGGCGTAAAGTTGTTTATTTCAAGAGTTTCTGCTTTACTTCTTTTGTTTGTCCCCTAGCGGGAAAACTCACGAGAAAATATCATGGGCCCTGATGGCTTGGCTGCCCTTGGCTGATCCGTAGTGACGCCCGGCCCTCGCGTCGAGCTCGGACGGCGACAGAGCGCTGGACCGCACGGTGCCCCAAACGCGGCTTGCACACCTCGGTCCAGCTCAACGGAGCACGGACGGTTGTCTCCGCGAGTACCGAATAAGCCCAATATCCCTCCTGTGAACCTGTCCCCATCTCACACGGAGCCGCGGGCTAATTCCGAATCACAGGAGCCTAAGCTTCCGTGCAGGAAACCATGACATATTCGCACGGGGCTTTACGCCCCCTAATATGTTCTTTACATATTTTATGCAATGCCTACTTGTGCTTTCTAGGGCTATGCGAGATTGCGATGAAATATTGAATGCGCCAGTAGCTCAGCAGCTTGAGGTAACCTCTGCTGCCATGGTGAGCAAAGGGCGACTAAGCCCCCGCTTTGTGCATAGTGGGTCTGCACAAATTTCTGCAAATAGGCAAACAATCAAGCCCCGCCGCCAAATGATAAGTCCAGACGGTTTATGGTGGTCCGGCGATCACGCTTACTCGCCTGGGGCGAGTGTGGGCGACCGATCCCGCTCGTCAAGTATTGGCCTCGTGGATCGCCAGGAGCTGGTCGCCTAATGGCCCATGGCGAAGATAAGTTGCTTGCTTTGGCAGTACCAACTTATTTCTTACACTTGTGCCTTAATGGGTTGAAGTATGTGTGGCTATCACTAGCTCTTATAACCTAATGGCTCCTTGTTGATAAACGAAATACCCAACGTTTGTACCGCGAGGACATGTGACTAGGAGTGCGGGTATGGCATGGTGGCTCAAACGCGGCTCGTACACCCGGGTTAACTCCATGTAGTCCCACTGGCTGCCTCCGCGAACACCGCAAGTCCAGCACCGCTCCTGTAAGCTCACCTCCTTGTTGTGCAATGTTGCGATAAAATTCCAAGAGATCACAGGAATATAAGTTCCAAAAGGACAGGAGACAGGGATACCCTTGCATGCTAGCTTTAAAACTTTACTTATATCAGGTTTCATTCATCGCAGATGATCCCTGCTTGCATTGCTACAATCACTCACATAACGCCTAAGCATCGACCGACCCGAGGATTCAGATTTACGCTATGGCGAGGTCAATGACGCTCAAGATTGAGTTAAAGCAAGCATACCTAAAGTGCAAACAGATGACATGCCTAGGTGAAATCAAAATGTGCCAACTTCATTTACAATTGTTAATATTGTTCGCATACAATAAGGTGAACAAAAAGAAACAAATTCAAAAGAAGCGCCCGGTCATCAGCCGCTGCGATGCGACTTCGATGCCCTCGCTATCATCCCCGACCTCGGCTCCCCTATTGCCGCGCTTGAAGGTCCGAGCTTCCGCCATCATGTTGGCGGCGGTTTCGCGACCTCAGACGCTGCGTTCGCTGCAGGCTTATCTTCTTCAATGCCGCTCAGAACGCCATCGGGTTGAAGGCGGCGCGGGCGAAAGCAAAGCAGCACGGCGGCGCGAGGATTCGCAACTTGTCGCCTTCCCGG
This sequence comes from Guadua angustifolia, assembly GCA_036346375.1. Lineage (NCBI taxonomy): Eukaryota > Viridiplantae > Streptophyta > Magnoliopsida > Poales > Poaceae > Guadua > Guadua angustifolia. The sequence continues at coordinate 29,759,793 of CM070505.1, read as the reverse complement.
ATGGAACGGGCGGTCGTGGCATACCGGCAGTATGATAGCGATCGACCACCCGTGGTGCGTTGAACGATCGATCGCCAGGCTCCAACGGCTCGTGAAGATCTACCCCGAAGCGGCGTTAAGATCGCGCGCCATGCCCAGATGATGACCGGAGCATGGTCGCGATATTGTGCATGTTGTCCGCTGCGCAGGTCTCCGCTTCCTCCCTCGCGGCCTCGATCTCCGCCGGGCAAGCAAAGTTGTTTCAAGGGCCCTTTCTGGGCTGCTATGCCTCCGCCCCCCTAGCTCCTCACAAGAATGTTCCACTTGTTGCACTAAGTGGGTTTCGCTAAGGGCGGCTTCCGGAGGAAAGCGCTGGTCATGCGGCGAGTGCCCGCCAAGCCCGGGCGTAAGGAGTTCGTGGGTCGGTGGCTTGGACGGTGGGGGCGACGGAGCGGAGGAACGGAGGCGCTGACCCAAGAACATTGAGCCAAGAGTTTTCGAGTTGCCAGTCGCCTCGGTAGTGCGCACCGCGCTTAGCGGCACCGCGGACGTTTATAGCGGCAGGGCGCTGAGCGCTTCGCCTTGGGGGCGATCAAGTCGGCGATACGGGTGCTACTATGAGTCCGCCGCGCGGATACTGGCGATAGTTCGGGAATTAGCGCGGTGGAAGCGGCGCGCCAGGAATCGAGCAGCGGTCGTGTACTGCTCGAGGAAGGCGGCGGCGTTGCCGCCGAGAAGACGCGTTACCACCGGCGCGGCCGGTGGGTCGCGAGTAGCGGCAAGAAGAGCCGAGCCTCGGTCGCGCACTTTTGGGTCCGCTAAGGGCGCCCAAAGCAACAAAAAGCTGCCGTTTTCGCTGCGCTTCGATCGGCGCCCTACCGGGTCCTCGATTCTTAAGGGCCACGGTCGCACACTACCGGACCTGTGGAGTCCATCGCCGAAGGATTGTATGATCTCGAGGCGTTTCGAGGACTCCGGATCACAAAGTGGCCGAAAGTTAGCCGGAAACTCAAGCCGCTGGCATCGGCGGGATCAACACGGATAGCTATTGGGAGATGGTGGCGAAATTGGGTTGTTTTCGGGCGCCGTAAGAAGATGTAACTACTAAATAACAAAGATCACAGGAAAAGTATGCATTCAAGAAGAAGGGCCAAAAGACTTATCGCCAGGTACGCGGCGTCTATGTCGCTGCCCCCTCGTATTGCCATGCAACATGCGGCGAGACGACGGGCCGATTCTCCGAGACACGGTCTCGACAACCAGCGCCTAATCAGTCGGCACTCGCAACGATCGATGCGAGGCCATCATTGCCGAGCTCTCGCTGCTCTCGACGGGCGAAGCCAGCCACAGTTCGCCGTAAGCCTGCCGTACTCCGAGAAGGTCGACTCACCGTCGTCACCGACATAAAGCCAATCGCTCCGCCATTTTTCAGAGTTGAGCGGCCCGAAGGGAATGTAGCGAGGTCGACCCATCACGGCCGGAAGTGGCAGCTTTGCGACTCTAATCCGGGTTGGGTGGAACGGCAGTGAAGAAATAGCGAAAGAGGGGAGGTTAGGCATCACCCCACGAACATCTCGCAGAGGTAAGCAAGGTGGAGAAGAAGACGACGGAATTGGGGAGAGATGAAGGTGGTGAATCTCAGAGAAGTGAAGGACGGTGAGGAAGAACTCGGAAAATGGCGGCACGAGGCCCGCCATAAGCCCCTGTGGAAGACAATGATCTCCTGCTTTTCTGGTGCGGCAGCCCCAAAGGGGTGAAGGGCACTGTGTGCCACCCCAAAGGGCGAAGTCCATCCGGCGTTGGCCCGCGGTGGAGGAACGAGAGATTGCGCCATTGCAAAGGAAGTGAAGTCTCTAAGCAAAGAAGGCGAAGGGCAAAGAGCGTAAATCAAGGAAGGTATATGGAACTGCTGTGTAGGGGTGTATGCATATATAGTTTCACTGGGACGGTTCAAGGCCTGTGATGAACGGCACGGTGTTTTCGTCCCGAGAAAATCGGCCTGACGGCGGGGAGGACTGGCGGTTATGCGCGACAAGTGGTGGGCCCATCCAAGAGTGCATCGCATTAATTAAGGTTCAAAAGCAGGCGCTGCTGGCTTCCAGACAGCCCGGGCTTCTGCTATTTTGCACCGGGTACCCTCTCCGCCAGTAAAAGCAATGGCCCAAGAAGTGGTTTAGCTCAGCTTAAAGCCCACGTGGCCCTCGGCGAAAGCAACAAGCGATACGCTTGCTCGCCGCAGCGGTTTACGGGGCACCCATGAGGCAGCTCGGCGAAAGCACGCCTCGCTCACGGGCGAGAAGCCTATGGGCCTCGCAGCAAACGGCGACATTCCGCCACGGTGAGCGGCTTCGTGGCACCCCAATGAGCAGACTGGCGAAACGCACGCCTACCCGCCGAAAGCGAGAAGCCCACGAGCCCACTAGCGAAGCAACTGGCGATTACCGCTCGTGGGGCGAGTGGTTCGCGGTGGCGGCTCGACGATGCGCGGTATTTGGGTCCTCTTGTCGCCACGAAGGCAACCAAAGGGATGAGGGATGGCTTCACCGAAGTCTCCCTCCCCGCACCTTGTGTCGTGGCCATTAATTGTGAAGGATTCAGCTTTCGACACGACATTTACGCCTTTATCCTCCGACGCCTCTCACCAACCCGTCAGAAAGCATCCCGTGTCCCGGGCGGACGCGGCGAGGCCTCTCACCGACATTGAATAGGGTTCAAGGACAAGGCCACGGAGGCGCATGCTTAATAAATGAGTCGTGGGTCGACGTGGAAGCCGGAATGATGGGTGTAATTAATGTGTTGTAGATAAGTATGGCGCTATTCTTTCTCTCGCCCAAGGTGGCCTGCCTATATAAGGGCATCCCGTGCATGGAGAGGGAGGTCGATTACTAGAGCAAAAACAAGATAGAGAAGTAGACATCAAGAACACCGTTGTAAACATTTCCCCAACAAAAAATTAGCAGGACGTAAGGCTATTACCCGCACCGGGGGCCTGAACCTGGGTAAATCAGCGTGTCCACCAGTCCATTGACGCCCGGAGACCCCCACCGAGAGACATTAGGGTTTCCAACCATGAAGATGACCTCTACCGAACCATAATTTCCATTTAGGGGGTAGACACTCTGTTAGCGGAATCTTGTCAGGTGAAATACACCGACAGCTGCCGTCGGATACGGCCTTACAACACCGCACCACCAGCTTCGCCAACTATCCCGAGGAAGAAAACGATGGCGACCGGAGAGAAAGAAGATGGCGCCAGATCTCAACGATCCTTACTACCTTAGCATCAGATCCAGTGGTCCTTTTCTCAATAAATAAATAAAATTTAGTTCTTTTCCCAAAATAACTATGTGTACCAGATCCTCGACGACGGTGGTCGATGCTTGCTCCTTGTTCGTAGTGCCGCCAATGGCAATGGGTGGACGACGATGACGTCCACAACTAGTGGTGGAACTAGAAAATTTTTGATGGTACACACACTTCACACTAGAATTCTATAGTCTTGTACAATAATTTGGTATCATCATAACTCCAATATATATATTTGAAATTTGCTAAAAGTATAATACAAATAGTTCTAAAGTCTTAAAAATTCCAAATCACCAAGATCAAAACCAATTCAATCAACAAATTTAGCCTATTGAAGAGGTGAGATTTTGAAGTTTCTCAATTTTTGAGGGTGCCGAGGCATACCTGGCAGTTGGCATCCCCTGGTTCCGCCCATGTCCACGACTCCACTCTTCCAATAGGACAAAGTCCGACCGGCATGACATGACCTAAGTCATGCTTAGGCTCGCCAGAGGCGAGTCAGCCAATATGACATGACATTTAAGAAGTGGCTATGCCTTCGCGGCACGCCATGCCACAGCCTGAAGCCTATTGGGGTCTGGCTATGCGGCATAGCACGACCCAACCCCGACCTTTAATTCTAACAAGGATGTTGCATGGTGCACAGCTAGGTCAGCCCATCATTCCCTTGAATTGAACATCCGTTGAAATAGCAGAGTGCGGAATCACCACGGGTCGGGCGTCTGACACACACGATCCATTCTCTTGGACTGCCTATTTCCCTTGTCAACTACAAGCGTCATTAATGCCCACATATTGCGTCCAATATTTCATCACATCCTTTCTCAACTTGCCTGACCTTCATTTTTCATGCTCCACTCAACTAATGCTCCATGAAATCGCCATCGCCTTTGCCAACATCTTCAACTAGGCTATGTTGTACACCACTCCTCTCCTTCTACCATGTTCGTATCGCTGTCGCAGATGCTACCTCCCTCAACTCTAGCACCATCGCGCCACCTCGACCCTCTCTCATGTGCTCGATCTTTGCCATGCCACTGCAGACCTTGGCCTAGCTACTCGGCATATCACCTCTATTGCAGCCTCCTCCTCACGACACTGACACTGCACTCTCATATGATTAGTAGCTACAAGCATCATTAATGCCCACATATTGCGTCCAATATTTCGTCACCTTCTTTCTCAACTTGCCTGACCTCCATTTTCATGCTCCATTCGACTGGTGCTCCATGAAATCGCCATCGCCTTTGCTAACATCTTTGACTAGGCTATGTTGCACACCTCTCCTCTCCTTCTATCACGTTCACATCGTTGTCGCAGATGCTACCTCCCTCAACTCTAGCACCATCGCGCCACCTCGACCCTCTCCCATGCACTCGAGCTTTGCCATGCCACTGCAGGCCATGGCCTAGCTGTTCGGCATACCACCTCTACCGCAGCCTCCTCCTCACGACACTAACACTACACTCCCATATGATCAGTAATATCTGTGAGAGCAATAAGGTGGTGGTGTGGGTTGGCTTCACCACCATCATAGATGGTGGTTTGGACCGGTTGCCGACTCCTGCTTCCAATTTGAAATATAAATGTTGCAATAAGTGAGTCAAGTTTCTATAGAAATTATTTGCAAATGTTGCAGGTGTTTCAATGGGTTTTCATTGTGACAATAAGGTTCTATTTTGGTTGTAATAGTTTTTTTTTTATTTGTTGCATCAATAATTTTCAGTCCCTGCACATTTTTGTTTGTTGCACCTGCCGTGGATTTGTTGCAAGCTCATTAACTAATTATTGTATTTTACAGATTTTTATTGCATCGGATTGAACGGACGAGACTGACTTGTTAAGTGGGATTTGTAGGTCATAGAACAGTAATCTCACCGGAGACAAGTCGCACGAGAAAAACATACTAAACGGACGTCGTTCGCATGGACTTGTTCCTCTCACCTCAGATGTCACCAACCATGAACTCGGTAAATCAACGGTCCACTACCATTGACGCCGGAGACCCCCACCGAGAGACATTAGGGTTTCCAACCATGAAGATGACCTCTACCGAACCATAATTTCCATTTAGGGGTAGACACTCATTAGCGGAATCTTGTCGTGAAATACACCGATACCGCCACGGATACGGCCTTATAACATCAAGACCACCACCTTTCGCCAACTATCCCGAGGAAAAAAACGATGGCGGCACGGAGAGAAAGAAGATGGCGCCAGATCTCAACGATCCTTACTACCTTAGCATCGATCCAAAGTGGTCCTTTTCAATAAATAAATAAAATTTAGTTCTTTTCCCAAAATAACTATGTGTACCAGATCCTCGGCATTTACTCGTGGTCGATGCTTGCTCCTTGTTCAGTAGTGCCGCTAATGGCAATGGGTGGATTTATTTATGACGCCCACAACTAGTGGTGGAACTAGAAAATTTTGATGGTACACACACTTCACACTAGAATTCTATAGTCTTGTACAATAATTTGGTATCATCATAACTCCAATATATATATTTGAAATTTGCTAAAAGTATAATACAAATAGTTCTAAAGTCTTAAAAATTCCAAATCACCAAGATCAAAACCAATTCAATCAACAAATTTAGCCTATTGAAGAGGTGAGATTTTGAAGTTTCTCAATTTTGAGGGTGCCGAGGCATACCTGGCAGTTGGCATCCCCTGGTTCTGCCCATGTCCACGACTCCACTCTTCCAATAGGACAAAGTCTGGACCGGCATGACATGACCTAAGTCATGCTTAGGCCTCGCCAGAGGCGAGTCAGGCCAATATGACATGACACGAAGAAGTGGCCATGCCCTGCGGGCACGCCATGCCACAGTCTGAAGCCTATTGGGCCTGTGCTATGCTGGCATAGCACGACCCAACCCCGACCTTTAATTCTAACAAGGATGTTGCATGGTGCACAGCTAGGTCAGCCCATCATTCCCTTGTATTGAACATCCGTTGAAATAGCAGAGTGCGGAATCACCACGGGTCGGGCGTCTGACACATACGATCCATTCTCTTGGACTGCCTATTTCCCTTGTCAACTACAAGCGTCATTAATGCCCACATATTAAGGCCCAATATTTCATCACATCCTTTCAACTTGCTCCGACCTTCATTTTTCATGCTCCACTCAACTAATGCTCCATGAAATCGCCATCGCCTTTGCCAACATCTTCAACTAGGCTATGTTGTACACCACCTCTCCTTCTACCATGTTCGTAGATTGCCGCAGATGCTACCTCCTCAACTCTAGCACCATCGCTACCACCTCCTCTCTCATGTGCTCGATCTTTGCCATGCCATCGCAGACCTTGGCCTAGCTACTCTGCAGATATCACCTCTATTGCAGCCTCCTCCTCACTACCGACATTAAGCACTCTCATATGATTAGTAGCTACAAGCATCATTAATGCCCACATATTGCGCTCCAATATTTCGCCACCTTCTTTCTCAACTTGCTCGACCTCCATTTTCATGCTCCATTCGAACCGGTGCTCCATGAAATCGCCATCGCCTTTGCTAACATCTTGACTAGGCTATGTTGCACACCTCTCCTCTCCTTCTATCACGCTCACATCGTTGTCGCAGAGCATGCCTCCTCAACTCTAGCACCATCACACCACCTCGACCTCTCCCATGCACTCGAAGCTTTACATGCCACTCGCAGCCATGGCCTAGTGCTCAAGCATACCACCTCTACCGCAGCCTCCTCCTCACGACATTAACACTACACTCCCATATGATCAGTAATATCTGTGAGAGCAATAAGGTGGTGGTGTGGGTTGGCTTCACCACCATCATAGATGGTGGTTTGGACCGGTTGCCAACTCCTGCTTCCAATTTGAAATATAAATGTTGCAATAAGTGAGTCGAGTTTCTACAGAAATTATTTGCAAATGTTGCGTGTGTTTCAATGGGTTTTCATTGTGACAATAAGGTTCTATTTTGGTTGTAATAGTTTTTTTTATTTGTTGCATCAATAATTTTCAGTCCCCGCACATTTTTGTTTGTTGCACCCGGCTAGTGGATTTGTTGCAAGCTCATTAACTAATTATTGTATTTTTATGATTTTTATTGCATCGGATTGAACGAACGAGACCGACTTGTTAAGGGGATTTGTAGGTCATAGAACAAGAATCTCACCGAGACAAGTCGCACGAGAAAAACATACTAAACGGACGCCGCTCGTGATGGACTTGTTCCTCTCACCTCGTGATGTCACCAACCGCAAAGAGCTAAAGACAAATGAAAGAAAACATGCATCATTACATACTACTAAAATTCATTGAAACAATATATAATGGACACAATCATTTTTCTAAAGACACACAATAGTTTAAGTCAATGAAATAAATTTTTAATTCGGTACTTATATTTAACATCAAATTAACTAAATGAAAGGAAGCATGATAAAGAACTCAAGATGGCCGAACAGCGAGGCGTATTCATTCTTCTATTCTTTATGCCTTGGAACAGCCAAGAATGTGACATCTTCTTCAAGTTCTTTGAATATTTCTCGCTCAATGTAGCACACCATCAAATCATTGAACCAATCATCATCCATCTTGTTACGCAATTTAGTCTTAATGATTTTCATAGATGAAAATGCTCTTTCAACAGATCATCAGAGACCTTGGCAATATCAATGCCAATTCAATGAGTCTATAAACCAATGGGAAAACCATATGTTTCTCTGTCTCAATCATCTTAGAAGCCAAACTAGCAAGATCTGTGCAAGTACTGAATGCTGCATGCCTTCTCACTTGAAGAATATAAGTCTCAAGTTGTCGTCTAATTAGTGAAAGATCACTAGAAGAGAAATCAGCATCGTAAATTTGAGCAACCCGAACAAGCTTATCAGTATCAAACCTAGAGAAGCTATTCTTTGGATCAAGGCATGAAAAGCATGTCGGTAGCTCAATAGTTGATTCCCCAAACCGATGATTCATCTCAACACATATTTTATCAAGAGCCACAAAGAAAATCCGACACGATAGTGATGAAGGAAAGTAGTAGTCTCATTTGGCGCTTTGCCTGACCTCTAACGGCATGTCATCCAACATATTTGGCCTTTGAAATATTTTTTGCTCACAATATTGTTTGGCCTCATTAAACACTCCATCCCTACCACTATCCTCATTGTGGCTAGTTGAGCTTTAACATCCTGTATTAGTTCCATAGCATGAACAATATTTATATCTTTTTATTGCAAGATACTAGAAAGCTCATTTGTGATAGCAAACAACTTTAGCATAAGCTTCATAATGAATACAAACTCAAAAGACTCCATTTTGTCAAGTAGCCCCTCAGCTGGAGAAGGTCCACGAATATCTTTTTCAACCATTTCAAGTACCTCGATTCTCGAGTCCCACATTTGCTCTAATCGAATAAGAGTTCTATGATGTGAACCCCATCTAGTATCCCCACTCTAGCAAGACTAGTCTCATTGATGTTTCCCTCTACACGATTCAATCTCCAAAGATTCAAGCTTACTCAAAATATTGGTATGATAGCTTTACCAATGCATCCTTCTTTTGCATGAGGCACTTGATGTGGTCACAATCAAAGATATGTACTCAAAGAAATCATGAATAATTTGAGCGAAGAACTAGCAATGTAAACAATCACCAATTGCAACCGATGGGCAAAACAATGGACATAAAAAGCATGTGGGTTTTCATCTAAAATCTTTTTTTGCAACCCATTAAATTCACCCCTCATATTTGAAGCTCCATCATATCCTTGCCCACGTATCCTAGAGATGGATAACTTGTATTTATCGAGGATGCCAAATAATGCTACCTTTAATGCATCTGAGGTAGTATCGCTAACATGGTGTAGAGTAAGAATCGCCTCCACGACCTTTCCTTTAACATCCACATACCTAAAAATGGCAATAAGATTATATTAAACAAAAATGCAATGATGACAAGTCCAATGCAATGTAGTACAAGTATGATCTAAGAACTAACCTTAGTATCACCGCCATTTGCTCTTTCACTGATATGTCACGCGACTCATCAATAAGTATGGAAAATTTTCTATCACCAATCTCTCCCATGATCACACTTGTGATTTCTTCTGCAAAACATCTTGCAAAATCTTTTTGAATTTCAGGAGCAGTCATCTTGCAATTCTTTCCATGATCAAAAGCATGCCTCACAATTTCATTCTTATCTTTGTACCAATCTATCATCTCTAGAAAGTTCCCCCTATTTAAGGATGTAGAGGACTCATCATGTCCCCGAAAAGCAATGCCTTGTGCTATCAGAAACTTCGAACATTCGAAAGATGAAGTCAAGCGAATTTTATACAACTCCTCTACTTCATTACTTGCACGATTCAGCTTACTTGGGATACTCTGTCTTTGGTTTTTAAAATCATCACAGTGCTTGACACACTTATTATGAGCACTATTCACTCCACCAACATGTTCAGGCAATGCTTTGTATGCATGCTTCCAATCATTAAATCCCATTTTGTTAAACACATCATAGCCAAATGTTTCTGCCCTCCCTGGTTCCTTAAAAAGAAAACAATAGAAGCAAAATGCTGCATCTTTGGACTCGCTATATTCCAACCAATCATATTTTTTATACCAAGATTGAGAAAAAGCTCTTTTACTATTTCCAAATGATCTCAAAGGAAAGTTCACAATAGGCTGAGTTGGTCCCTTTTGTATGTATGCCCTTCTAGCTTGATCTCGAATCTCAGTAGGGAACTCACATATTTGTTTCCTAAGTGCCGGATCACTTACAATTTCATCCAGATTAAGACCTTGGTCATTATCTTGAGGCGGTGCAGAAGGAGGTGGTGGTAGAGGAGGAGTTGGACAACGGCTCAGATCAATCAAATACCTCCTCATTCCTAAAAATTGAAACACACGACACATCATTAGGCATTAATTAAAAATTAGTCAATCAATCATCCTTGCGATGTATAATAATTTAATCACCTTAGAGCCTTAGACAATTAGCAACTAGCATATTAAATTATTTCTTTGAACTCTGGACCACTCGACAACGCAAATAGGCAAATAAAAATTCACAAAGTGACAAAGCAATCTGACAGAAAAAGGCAAGAAGCGTACTAGCTGTCTCTTTGGATTTTCTCCAGAGTCCAGACGGACAGTAGATGGAGTGATGCTGTGATGGACCACTGGCAGTCACGCCTCAGTGCCTCACCTAGACGGAGCAGAGGGCTGAGGCGGCGGTCGACAGAAGACAGAAGGATCGAGGCGTCGGCCGCCGCCATCGGCGCAAGCGGCGTGCACGGCCCTCTACGCGTGAGTTGTGACCGCTCGGTTCTTCCCTCGATCTGTCCGCTCGTGAGTTGCGACCAACGCGTCCCAGTGAAGTGCGGTGCCCAGGCTTTATCAGTGGGCCAGGTGACGTTAGGGCCTTAGGGGCTGGTGACTCGGTTTGACTAGTGGGCCAAAGCCCGGGCATGGGCCCGGCCTGGCCGGGCCTTGCCTCCGCCACTGTCACCAACCTCCCAAGCAACGCGTAAGAGTTCTACAAAACTGATACCACATGCACAGTTACTTCTTACTATTCGATTCTATGTACATTTAGGTTCAGAGACATCCTCCCAAGAGATTATATCACCTTTTTCATCCACTTTCGCCATTCCCTCTTCGTTGCTCACTTTGAAATTTCCCACTCTTCCTTCCTTCCACTCTAATACAAAAAATTCAAATTAGAAAATTTTAACACAAGAAGTTTCAACTTGGAAAAATTCAACTAAAAAATTTCACTCGAAAAAATTTCAAGTATGAAAATTTCCACTCAAAAAATTCAAATCGCTCAAAAAATTTTGAATCATGAAATTTTCAACTTAGAAAAATTCAATTCGGGAACTTTTGACTTTGAAAATTAAATTCGAGGAACTTTCAATATGAAAAATTTCAACTCATGATAATTCAAATCAAGAACTTTCAACTAGAAAATTTCAACTTAAAAAATTTAAATGGGGAACTTCAGAAAGGGAATTTTAAAAATTTTCGGTTTAAAACTTTCAATTTGAAAAAATAATTGACTAAAAACTTCCGGTTTGAAAGTTTCGACTAAAAAACTTTCAGCTCAAAAATTTTTTGATTAAAAAACTTCAAAAACGGTTAAAATACTTCTCATAAAAAATTAGTGGAAAATTTGAAAATATAATTTTTTTTGGATTTGAGGGAAGAGAATGAAGAAAGAAAGTGGGATGAAATGGATGCCACCAAGTGTCCCGATGAGAAAGCTTTCGAGGGGAAGAGGAGTAGGAGAAGAAAGGAGATGCTGCCATGTGCCATAACAAGAGTGTGTCCTTAATTACCAGTCATTTGATGATGACGTCCTTAAATTAACAATTCCGCAATTACACATTATCTACACAAGAATTAACCTCCAAACAAACGAATTAGGTCATGTTTGGATCCATTAGCTCTAATAGTTGTTGGCTAATTATTAGCTAGGGTTGTTTGGATCTACTAGCTAATAAGTGATTGGAAATTTGGTTGTAGGTACAAATGTCCATTGTATCCTTGCATTAATTAGCTGTTTGCGGTGGAGGGGCCGAGGGCAAATTGGTCTTTTGACCATCCATTAGCAGAAATTAGTAGGGGAGAACTAGCTAATGAGATAACTATTAGCTAGGTTGTTGGCTAACTATTAGCTGGGCTATTAGCTGAGCTGTTTGGATCTATTTCAGCTAATTTTAACAGCTAACTGTTAGTACTAATGGATCTAACATGACCTCACTTTACCAACCAAAACAGCAGAACATAGAAGCACCACTTAAAAAATGGTCATCTGGAAAACTACTACTACGAACTATGCGAGAGCAACGGCCACAGCTACGGCGCCAAGTGTCTTGATGAGAGAGCTTTCGAGGGGAAGAGGAGTAGAAGAAGAAAGGAGATGTTGCCGTGCGCCACAACGAGAATGTATCCTTAATTGCCAGACATTTGATGATGACGTCCTCAAATTAACAATTCTGCAATTACACATGTATCTACACAAGAATTAACCTCCAAACAAACGAATTACTCTACCAGCCAAAACAGCAGAACATAGAAGCACCACTTAAAAAATGGTCATCTGAAAAACTACTACTACGAACTACAACGCTAGTGCGAGAGCAACGGCCACAGCTACGGCGCCAACCAAACCGCTCCATGGCCGGGAGCGTGCGCCCGCGCCGCTGTCCATCTCCCGGCTGCTTGTCGCCGGCGGTGCAACGCCCTTGAAATTGGGGTTGCCCCCGTAGAGGTTCTGGATACCGACGACGTCGTCGGAGGCCAGGTCCACCTTCCTCGTGCGCGATGTGATGCTCGGGTACATGATGGCATCCTGCACCGACGAGTGGCCGAGCCCCAGCAGGTGCCCAATCTCGTGCACCGCCACTGACTCCAGGTCCACGGCCACGTCCGACAACGCCAGCGTCACGTCGCCGCCGGCCACCCAGGCCTCCGCGGCGTCCAGGTGGAACCGCCCGTCCCTCGGCGAGAACGCGTGGGCCAGCGTGCCCAGCGGCCCGTCGAACGCCTCCCCGTCGCCGTGGTCGCCGCGGTAGAACCCGATCGTGATGTCGGCGTTGGACGCCGACGCGGTCTCCGTGAAGTTGAGCGTCGTCGCCGCGGACCACCGGGCGAACGCGCTCGCGAACACCTTGCTCAGCGTCGCCCGGTCGATGGTCGTCGCGGAGGTCGCGGTGATCGCGTACTTTAGGCTCTTCTTGGAACGCGGCCACGTCGGGGAGCCGGGGAAGTAGGAGTAGAGGTTCCGGCCGTGGACAACGGCGGATGAGTTCCCCATGGTGGACGTGCCGTTGATGACGTCGGCGACGCCGCACCGGGGGGCCATCATCTGGGTGACCGTGGACGTGTCCAGTTCGCCGGTGAGGTTGAGGCCGAAGTTGCGCTGGTAGGTCTTGATGGCTTCCTCCAGGTCGGCGTCGAATGCGTCGGTGAACCGAGACGACGACGACGGCTCGGGGAGGTAGCCGAAGTGGCAGAGGTAGTCCTTGAGCTTGGCGAGGCCTTGCCTCTCGTCACCGAAGTGGCAGCCGGAGAGGTTCTGGAACGCCGACCATGGGTTGGCGAACAGAGACTTGATGGGCGGGAAACCGGACGGCAAGGCGGACACCGATGAAGCCGGCGAGACGACTAGCACCGCCGCTGCGACGGCGAGTAGAACGAGGAGAGGAGAGGAGAGGTGCTGGTGCCCATTGCAGGTTTCGGCAGGATCGAGAAGACAAATTGTGAGAAGAGTAGATGAAGCAAGCAAGTAAAAACAATCAGCTAATCAGCTCATGCTTTAAAGCTTTGACGAGTCCAACGAAGACTACTTGGTCAGCCGGCACGCCGCCGCGCAGAGCCGGCGAAGACGTCTGGATCCGTTCTTCCTAGCATAAACACATATAAATTATGTGTTTTTAGGGGAGGCATAAATTATAATTGCTATGTTTGGTCTGGTCAAGATGGGAACTAGTCCCGTGCTTGTAGTACGTTGTAACAGTAATATTGGTGACCGGGCAAGTGACTTGTTCCTGGAAAGGTTGAAGGCAAGAAACTTCTTCCTACTTGGTTTAGACTTCTTCCTACTTGGTTTTGGCAAGTAGGTACACACACAAAAAATGATAGTTAAGGAAGCAATGACAATGGCCATGTTATGGCAGTCTCAATGCATATAGTTTCTATAACTTCCATATCATCTAGACACTATATGTAGAAACTATGCTCCCAATAGATAGTTTCTTCAAAATAAACTCTCATCCAATCTCCTCTTTTCTCTTATTTTCTCACCTAATCCTCCTTTTTCCTTTCTTGGTACTTATGTAGAAATGGTTTTCTGTATGAGAAATGGTTTCCTTCTCTTTCATCATTAACTCTACCTCCACATCACCATGTTGCTTATATGGCAACCTAATTAATGCTATGGAAATTATCCTAGTCATCCCATTGGGATTGCCCTTATGTGTTCAAGCCAGTTCTTAATAGCGTTGATTTACATGTAAGGGATAACTTCTTTCAACTGTGCTCTAACCAAAATGAAATAAATGGGAAGAGTCAGTGACGTAGGGACAAGAACAACGAATTTCATAATAACAACTTGGAGCCGTAGTAGTTGAAGACTACGGCTCCATGCCTTTGTGCCATTATCAATTGTACACATCTCCTAAATGCCTCATTTGATATATTTTCAAGGCAATCAACATTTCTCTATTGTCCACAAGAAACAGTGTCATGAAAGGAATAGAGATTGATACAACAGGACAACTGGTAGTTCATGCTATTGCAGTATTGGAACATATCTAATTCTCACAGTACAGGATAATCGTAATCCCGTCTGATTCATTCAGCTGAGCTCAAATGCTCAGTACAGAATTTTACCAGAAAACACTTTACTTCAAGGTGGCAAAATTATTCAGCCATGCTATAAGAAATGACTTCTTCGGTACCTCCAGTAGACGACCTTTGACCTAGACCAACTGCAGGTTTCAGCTTTTAATCATTATTGTTATGTCTACAACAATTAGGGCAGTCCCAACCCATGGTTTCTATGAGCAGTGTTTAGAGGAGAGAGAGAGCAATAAACCAATGCATGCACCACAAATACAGCTTGGTCAGCGCGCAGAAACGTCCAACCCCGATTTTGCTCGTTTCTTGCGTCTTGGTGCTCGCGCCGACCCAGTTTCTTGTATGAGACACGGTTTCTTTGTTTTTCCTTCTCTCCCTTCCTTAATTCCTATGCCACATCAGATTTTTGCTTAGTTGGCAGCGTAATTAATTCTATGGACACCAGCTGAGGTGAAGGGTTAGGACTGCCCTTACATTGTTTCTCATAATGGCATCTTCAAAGGGGGTACCTGGATGCAACCAATCACAAGTTTTCTCTAGCCTCAACCCCAAAAAAAAACATGTTTTATTTTTAAAGAATTATAAAATTGTTAAAATGAGATGCCTTTTTGTCACGGCACATTAGGATTACCTGGATGGCGTGGGTACTTTTTTGGAGTAGCACGCTCTTTTAAGCACTTTTTCCGTTTATTTTTATAAGCTTATTTTTTGAATAATTTTGTTCACAAATATAAGACGTACATATAGATTTAATAAGGCATTTCCTTCTATACCCCTATTTATTCTCTCTCAACTATATGCATTTATTAATTACCACCCACACAAAGTATATTTTTCATCTTCCAAGATAATTAAGTGGGGTATATAGACTATTTTCTCTCATACCTTTCTCAATTTCAGCGTAATCTTAATCTTTATATAAAGTCAAAATACACCTTATAAAAATAAACGGAGGGAGTACTTAACAGCCTTTCGTTGACTATGAGGTCCCATTGATTCAACTGAGAACAGAGAGAGGCTTAACATGTTACAAGGAGTTATACATTTAACACAACCTGGAAGGCTGGAAGAAATTGCAGCAACATAATCATGCACGACAATTAGCAAAGGAATCGGGTCAACAATTGTATCTACCCTCAATCAACAATTCAACATGGATGTCTCGTTCCACAATTTACTTCAGGAATGGTAAAAGAACTAAATAAAATGCACAATAGCAGCACCACCACATTATGTTGAGAATATATTAATATGCTATAATTCAGAGAAACATAGTAGGGTAAAGCCTGCATTTAGGGTGTGTTTGGTAGGGTAAAGTCTGCATTTAGGGTGTGTTTGGTAGGACTCTAGCTCCACTAGATTCGTGGATCTGGTAGAGCTGGGTATTAGTAGCTCCACCAGATCCATGAAGCTGGAGCTATGAGTATATTAAGAGTGTTTAGATGGATCATCTTGTTTACATTCTAGACAAAAATAAAAACTTAATTCACTTTATTTTAGCTTACAAGTTTTAGATATTAGGTGAAGTTGGGATCTGAAGCTTTACCAAATAGGCCCTTAGTCAAAAAGAAAAAAAATCAATATAGGAGATACTAGCCCAATAATACCATGTTGACTGACTCACTGAGAATGATATGCAGAACAGGAAGTATTATTCAGTAAAATGCCTTTTACAAGCTTAAAAGCTGGAGAGGGACATCGTACTATTACACAATTCAAGCATGGAAGCACCCAATGTCCTTACTACGCTTTTAGCACTTTCTATTTCTCAGCAGGCCATGGACTAGACTGTCAATGCTATGTGATAAGATCGATCAGCAGCTCTTCATGGCAATCACCAAAGTTGTCATCGGAAACGGGCAAACAGCCAGTTTCTGGAACTCCAGATGGTTGCACGGTCAGGCACCGTCTCAAATTGCGCCGAACCTTTATAAACTCTCCAAGAGAAAAAATAGATCGGTTGCCAATGCCCTGCAGAACTGCAACTGGATGCGAGACATTCGCAACCACCTAAGCTCTCAAGCGCTTCGAGAATTAAATCCGCTTGTGGTCCACAGTATAAATTTGTTCCTCTAACCCCAGACAGGGAGGATGGCTTCATTTGGGCGCAAGCGGCGCCGCGGTGCCTACTCGGCTTCCTCGGCATATATCATCCAATTCAATGGGTGCACCGAAATCATTGAACAACGATTTGGATTGCGTGGGCGCCGTTCACGCTCTAAGATTTTCCTCGGCTTGCGATGCAAAATCGGCTATGGACAAAGCGACGATTGCAGATAGAGGATGGCCAAACCAATATTTACGCCAAATGTGTGTCGGAACACAGAAACAGACCTTCCACCTATTTGTTGAATGCCCCCAAGTTCGACTTCTTTGGTCGTCAATTGCGCAATGGGTCCACATTCCTGAGCTCCACCCGGACCAGTGGGGACCGGCGACGCACCTTGACCAATGGAACCTCCACCGCATTAGCATCAGCCGACCCCTCCGGAAAGGGGTCAAAACTCTCGTCATCTTAACTTTCTTTGGGAATGGTGGAAGGAGCGAAACAATAGAGTTTTCCAAAGAAATTTGGGCATCTCACGACCAAATTTTCCAATCCGTCGAGAGATGAAATCGCCACACAGGTCTTAGCTAGAGCATCAAACCTCGGGCTTTGATCCGTACTGACCTTAGCATAGGTGGTATTGGGTTTTTCTTCTTAGGCTAATTTTCTTCTGGGCGCGCACCCTCTGCGCCCCTTGCCCTCATTTGTATCTTCCCGAACTTTGTACTGTGGTCTTTATGATTTCTCCCTTAATCTAATATAATATCAGCCTTTGCTGTTTAAAAAAAAAGTATAAAATTATACATTCTGGTAAAAATAAAGGTGCGAAATTAAACAAGCATAGATTGTAAAAAGGTTGCAACACAAGGATCATGTCCCTTTTGCAGCTATGTTGGTTTTCTTGGAATGTACTGTAGATGAATTTGCCTCAACAAGGTTTCAGGATTGCGTCGCTAGCATACATATATAGAGTTACAAGAGATGCAGTTGATTACGACATACCTATCTAGTACCTACATGTACAACAATATCAGATAGTGAGTAAATTAGGCCAAAAACCCAAGACTTACTCGAGGATCATGTCCTTTTGCAGCTACAATACCACCAACACGAACTAATGGGAGGCAGTACTCAGCTACAAAAGAGAAGGCTAGACTAAATTGCTATGACATGTTTCACAACAGAAATCCAATTATCACATACCTAAAACTTTCAGTTCTGCAACGCTCTTGCAGCTGCTACATCAAATGCTTATCTGAAATCAAGAATTTGGCCAACGTTCTGTCCTATAAGGCAATGTAAGTAAAATGGTATAAAAAAATAACAGTGCAGCCATGGCACTAGTTCGCAAATGCATAGGTTGGTTCATGGTAAAGGTTAGATTTGTATTTATGAACGAATCTTTTCCACCACGCAGCACATAAAAATGTGTTCCATCCTGGAAACTTCCATGTCGTCAATACTTTGGAAATTCAGCATGTGCCAAACTCAAAATTTAACTGTAGTTGAGATACAAAAGCAGATTGTTTCCTTATCCAATAAAAAAACGCTGCTTTTCTCAGTTTTGTCACCGATTAGGATTACTTGGCCGCGCAACGGCAAGGATCAGACCGGGGCGCCCGGCCGCGGAACCGACGTCGATAAAGCTGATCCCATCCATTTCGCCGCCGCCGGAGGTGGAATGCGCGCAGTATGTGCGCTCGAGCGGGAGCAGCACGTCGAGGGAGTAGTCATGACCTCGGCCTCGTCGGTGACGGCGGTAAGGTTCATCCTCTGAATAACGAAGAGAACATACGACGGCCAGTGGCCGTGTAAGCTATTGGGGATTGGGGTTTAGGGTGAGAGCGACTAGTTGAGGATTAGAGAGAGACCTGATTCCAGTCGAGGAGGGAGTCCACGTAGAGGGCGACCTGGCACTGCTGCGGCGGTGAGAGGGATGTGGTGGTGGTAGAGGAGGAGGAGGCGGCTGGCGGCGGTGGTGCATTGGTGGAGGAGTGACTGGCGGACCTGGTGGTGTTGACCAGGGAATAGGCGAGGGGGGAGGAGACGGCGGCTGGCGGCGCTGCAGCAGCAGAGCGACATCCCTTGCGCCGGTGGCAGCGGCGGCGCTTCGCGCGCCTGGGAAAGGTTTCCTGTGCAGTGCCAGTCTTCCGACCGTTCGATCTAGACAATAATGGCCCGATTGTCCAGCAGTATTTAGCTACACTATCAAAATTAGTAGTAGTCTAGATCATGTCAGATTTCCCAGGGAAGAATACTACTACCCAAAGACCGAAAAAACAACTGAAGCAGTAAACACACGCGAACACTCTGAAAACACACGAAAGAGTTTGTCTGCGTAACTCGGTCGACTTTTACGATCTCCTTTCATTGCTATTTATTCTCAACTATGTATAACAGAATGCGAAAGAATACAAAGCGTATTGGCGCTTCTCCGCCACGTCTTTTGCCACGTCCATCCATGACCATACGGCGTGCTTCTTGAACATATCCGCAGAACTTAAGCGTGCGAGCTAATCTGCGCAACAAATTGACTAAGTGTGAGAACGGGACACGAGACCAACAGGAAAAACGACTTACACAAAGTAATGCAACTAAGCCTAAACTACCTTGACTAGGCACAAGATTTATTCTTCTAACAAATCTCCCCCTTAAACTTGTGCCTACATGATAGACACCATACCAATTCTTTCTCGCGACTCACGGAATCTTGCTCGTGGTAGCGCTTTGGTCGGGATGTACGCAAGTTGCATTCGATACCAATGTAATCCGGTTTGATAGCTCCATTCTCCATGTTCTCACGAATGAAGTGAAACCTTGTTTCAATGTGTTTATACATCGTGAAAAAGCTGGATTTTTATGAGAGCTAAAGCGGACTTATTGTCCACCTTGAGATCGGCGACTTGGTATTGTGTCCTTGAGTTCGCCGATGGTAAGACAAGCCAAATGCTGCACAGCAAGCCAGTAATGCTTGACTGCAATGTATTACGCTTCACATGATGAGAGAGCAACCACTCTCTGTTTTGTGATTGCCAACTCACGGTTATTGCCGACAAAGAACAACGCACTGTTGTGCTTTTGCGTAATCACGTCGCCGAAGCCAAGTCATTGTCGCTATAAGCCGTCGACCTCTTGTTCTCCCCGCCGTGTAGCGACATCAAAGTGAATTGTTCCTGCTACATACCGAATGATCCTCTTGGCTAACTGCAAGATGCTCGATCGTCGGTTCCTCCATAAACCGGCTGACATAACCAACTGAGAAGGCAAGATCGCTGGTGTTAACGGTACATAAACTCCCACTAAGCTTCTGTACTCGGTGGCGTCAACTGGCGGTGATTCACTTTTCTTGCTGAGCCTGAGTCGGGTCTCCATGGGTGTGGCACACACATTGCATCCTACCAGCCCAGCTTTCTCCACAATCCGCAAAGCATATGATGCCTGGTTCAGGAAGATCTTACCTCCAGCTTGGCGCACTTCGAGTCCCAGGTAGAAGCTTAACGGCCCCAAGTCGCTCATCTTGAACTCGGACATCATCTGAGCCTTGAACTCCCTGATCTCGCCTTGATCCCCGCCTACAACAACAAGATCGTCCACATAGACTCCTACTAGCGGCGAGTGCATCACGTGCCGCAGCGCATACAAACCATGCTCCAGAGGACTCTGGTGAAACCCAAGACCCTTCAAGGTACTGTCCAGCTTGATGTTCCAAGCTCGTGGTGCCTGTCGAAGCCCGTACAGTGCTTTGTCGAGCGTGTACACTTTATCTTCTTGCCCATCGATGACAAATCCTGGAGGCTGGACGACGTAAACTTCCTCAGTGAGCTCCCCGTTGAGGAAGGCAGACTTCACGTCCAAGTGGTGGACCATCCAACCTTCTTCTTGGCGAGTCACGGCGACAAGCGGACGGTCGGCCGAGCCCTGGGCGAACACTTCGTCGAAGTCGATGCCGGCCCGCTGCACATAGCCCTTCGCCACGAGCCGCGCCTTGTGCTTCACGATCGCTCCACTGGGATCCTTCTTGAGCTTGTACACCCATTTGAGGCCAATTGGGCGATGGCCTGGCGGGAGATCAACAAGCCTCTAAGTCTTGTTTTCCTCGATTGATGCGATTTCATCCAACATTGCTCGCCGCCACGCCTCCTCCTGCTCTGCTTACATGAATGAAGTAGGCTCTTCTCCACTTACCAGTAGCAGATCCTCCTGCAGCTCTCGAACTGCCAGCCCTGGCGGTGAGCAAGGACCCAGCAAGTCGTCGATGAGGCGATAGCGAAGTGGAGCGTCGTTGTGGTCGGCGTCGAGGTCCTCCTCATTGTACGGAGGTGGCGAGACGAACCTCACCGGCGTCGTGCTATCAGATTGCGTGCTTGCCGCTGCAGGACTCTCCGCATGGGTGCATGAGCTTGGTGAAGATGCACATGGTGGTGTTGATGCAACCCCCTCGCCTGTATCCTCCCGGATCGTGGTGATCACACCCGGTTGGCTCACAGTGGTGTATTCAATGACAAACTCGCTGTCAGTAGCGATGCCATCTTCACTCCAGGCCCACTGTGCTTCTTATTGAAAAACGATGTCCCGGGAGATATGAACACGCCCAGTGCCAGGATCATAAGCGCGATACGCTTTAGAACCTGGTTCATAACCCACGAATATCATGGGTCTGCTTCTGTCGTCGAGCTTCTTGGCGTTTGGCCTGGTGAGCTTGACGTGCGCCATGCACCCAAATGTGCGCAGATGATGCACGGCCGGAGTCCTTCCGTTCCAGAGTTCATACGGAGTCTTGCCACCAGTGCTTTTGGAGGTCAATCTGTTCAGTATATATACTGCAATATTGACCGCCTCCCCCCAAAATATACCTGGCAATCCTTTCGCCTTAAGCATGCTCCGTGCCATCCCGACCACCGACTGATTCCTCCTCTCGACGACTCCGTTCTGTTGGGGCGAATAGGGTGCCGTCAGCTCTCGCCGCACTCCAAGCTCGGCGCAGTACTCGTTGAAGCTTGTGGCAATAAACTCTCCTCCCGATCCGTCTGCGGAGGCTTTGGCTACTTCCCTCTTCTTCTCATTGCGGCTTGGATTCGTTTGATGGCAGTCGAGGCAGCATCCTTGGTGGGGAGCAGCGCTACCCACATGAAACGGCTGTAGTCGTCGACGAGCAGCAAGAAATACCGGTTGCCACTGGGTGTCTCTGGTGAAATTGGGCGCAAAGGTCACCATGTAGCAGCTCGGGGCTCGGTGGCTCAGACAACGCATGCTCGAGGAATCTTTGTGCGGCGATGCTTGCCGGCAAGACAAGCCGCACACCGCTCCACAGGTCGATGCGGCAATCCTCGAACATGTCCTTCTCTTCCCATCTTACGCAGAGCGGCGAAATTGATATGCCCGAACCGAGCATGCCATCGCCATGAGTCTTCACTTCAGCGTCTTTATTAAGCACGGGTGCATAATGTTGAGTCGATGAGATCTGAGCGGCGGGGTTGCGATGAACCTTGGCGAGAAGGCGGCGCTCCTCGTCCGGATTCGCATGCGCCATCTTCAATCAACACTTGGTAGCGCCCGCCGTCCGGTTGCGGACGCGATGATGTTGGCGGTAAGGCGAGTATGTAGTGACATTGTCGAGGGCGATGCTCTCCATTCTTACACGCGAAAACACCGTCCGCACCCTTCAATCCGCCTGACCAGAGCCGTCGCCGTCGCCGCGAGCGGTGACCCCCTTGTCGATGTCGGAGAATGCTTCCAGGGAGCCCGTCATGTGGTTGGAGGCTCCTGTGTCCAGCACCCACCGGCGAGGATCCAGGTTCTCCGCGCCTTCCGCCGCCGCTAAAACCTTCTCCTCCAGCAGCTCGACTGTGCATCTCGACGAAGCCGGTGAGGGCAGCACAGTCGCAGTGGTTGTGGGCGCCACCGGTATGGGATGCGCCTTGGTGCGGTTGAAGTCGCCACCTCCCTCACCAGATGGCTTGGATGGCGATCGATTTGAAGACGGCTGCAGTGTTGGTGTTGCGCTCGTGCTCCCTTGTACGAAGAGCAGCGTTGGCTCGTCGTCCTAGGCCACATGGGCCTGCTCTTCCCGTTTTGGGCTTGCTTTGGCACTCCTTGGCCCAGTGACCAAGCTTGCCACACCTCCTGCATTTGTCATTGCCGCGGCTCGATCCTAGGCAAGACTCGTCTGGACTCCCGTTTCCAGCGCCGCGACCATGCCCTCTGCCTCCACGGCGCCTACCTCGGCTTCCAGAGCCACCGCCTCCATGTCCCGTCTCCTGCTCCTTCTTCCTGAATCGCTCAAGCCACTCTTCTTCGGTGAGATAAAGTTTACCTTCGCCACCCGCGGTCTGTGGCTGGAGTCGATCCTCTGCCGCTTTTAATCTTCCGGTGACTTCTTCCACCGTTAGTGTCGCCATGTCGAGCAGAGTCTCAATCGAGAGTACTAGTTGATTGAACCGGGGGGGAGCGACTCGGAGCAGCTTCTCGATGACTTTCTGTTCAGGCTCGGGATCACCAAGGATGGCCAGCTGGTTGACCATACCCGTGAGACGCATCGCGAAGTCTTCCACCAACTCGCCGTCGTGGAACGCGATCGTCTCGTACTCCCTGCGCAGCTTCTGTGCGCTGGACTTGCGGATGCGCTCATCGCCAATCCGCAAAACCTTGATGCATTCCCATGCCTCCTGTGTCGTCGCCTTGGTGGCCAAGGTTGAAATCATTTCTGGCGGCACTGCACTGCAAATGGCCTCCAGTGCCATCCGGTCTTCATGGAGCTCAACACCACCTGGTTCGATTGCACTCCACGACACCGAGAGCTGCGGTTTGATCTTCATCAACAAAGACCAATCATTGTAATCGTCTTGGTTAGTAGCGGATAATTCGCGTCTGCTGCCTCCTTGACCCGCGATGTATAACCAACTGCGGTCATTCCCGCCGCTACGGCGCGCGCCGGAACTTCTGGAGGGATGCGCATTGCCGTGAAGGCGATCGTCGTCGATGCATGGTAATGCACTTTCGGCGCCGCGATCTGAGCTCGACTCTGTGACTGGAAGGTGCTCGATACCAATTGTCGATTTCCGGGAAGAATACTACTACCCAAAGACCGAAAAAACAAGCTGAAGTAGTAAACACGCGAACACCACGAAAACACGAAAGAGTTTGTCTTTGCGTAACTTTCGGTCGCTTTTACGATCTCCTTTCATTGCTATTTATTCTCAACTAAGTATAACGAATGCGAAAGAATACAAGCGTATTGGCGCTTCTCCGCCACGCCTTTTGCCACGTCCACCCATGACCATACGGCGTGCTTCTTGAACATATCACAGAACTTAAGCGTGCGAGCTAATCTGCAACAAATTGACTAAGTGTGAGAACAGGACACAGACCAACAGGAAAAACGACTTAGACAAAGTAATGCAACTAAGCCTAAACTACCTTGACTAGGCACAAGATTTATTCTTCTAACAGATCATTGTTTTTATTTAACGGTTCACATATAATTGCTAAAGTTGTAGTTGTAAAAGGGATCACAGGTGATCTTGATTTGCACGCCTGAGACGGGGTGTGACGTGGCAACGTGTGAAGGTGTACTAGGTAGGCTTGGTTTCTCTTTCGGTTGGCATTTACCGACTTGTGGGACATGAGAAGACGCTTCATATTAGAAACAACTATTTTGGGTACGTGTGTACGTTGGGAAAACACATACATAGTACGTAATTACTCTATCCTAGTAATTTTATCTCTGTTCAAGTTTATAGCCCTTATTTTCTTTTAGTATATATATCAAGATGAAATTAAAAATAATCAGAGGTATAAAAAGGATCAAAACAATAATCTGTACTGAAATACTAATTAAATTTATGGATAAAATTATTTAAAAAATATGTTCTATAGACTTAATATTCACTTTGTTTAATCAGAAACAGCGAAGACTAGAAGCTGATGCAAGCACTTGCGGAGGAAGAGAATGAGTCAATGAGACGGTGAGCAATTGCGTTGGCGCAAACGTGGAGGATGAAGAGATATGCAGTGTTGCGGCAACAGAAAAGGACATCATGCCGCGGCGACGGTAGCGCATCAATGCCTGATGCGAGGATAAGAAAGGTGTTTGTGATATTGTGCTAGGAACGGATCTAACAGTATGGTAGGTTGGGCTACTGCTCCACCTACAATTTACAGAGTCTCTTATAATTAAATGTGTATATACTGCATAGCTCAACAAATTTGGTCTATAGGTAAGGCATAGCTCAATAAATTTATACTCGGGTATGTATATACTTCAAGTTTACCCCTCTATAATTTCTTCCTAGATTTATCACTGCGTTGTGCGACATGATTTTGCATATGCCGGCTCTGTTCGTCTTTGAAATGGTGTTCTCTGGATCTCAAGAATTTTCCGTGTCCAGAAATGTCTCGAGAGAGTACGTTTTCTACTGGAGCATACGTATTCCTATAGTCCGTCTTCGTTAGCATAGCGCGTAAAATTAAACTCCCCGTTTCCGTAGGACGAACGAGCTTGAGCATCTGACACGTGGGCCCATGCTGCAATCGACCCACGCCGTCCCGCGGCCCGCTCATCAACCGACCACTGAACCCAACCGCTGACCCCCACACGGCCACACCTATCATCCGATCGCCATTCGCGAAGCCGTAAAATTTGTTTTTTTTTTTCACAAATCTAGCCTATATTCATTTGAGTTTACAAAACTAGACGTTTTAACACAAATCAACTGTCGTGTTAGGGGAGGGGGAGCTCGGTATGAAGTTGTCGAGCAAACGGAGCATAGCAAGGAGAGCTTCTGGAGCTCGGTAGGAGCTAGACACGGGCATATGGGCGTGCCTCGTTAGGCGACCCAAGGCCTGAGAACGCAACGCAGTCAAGCCGGCCGACGCGTTAGAGGCCGTCTTGGCGACTGATCTTTATGCTTCGGTAGTCTGCAAACTAAGCAGCGACGATGGGCGACGGCGAGCCCGACCATTTGGGCGTGCCGTCTTGCGACCACGAAGAAGGCAACACGCGTCGGCTGGAGCAACACATTCTTTTTTGCTCTAAGAACTCCCAAGCTCGGATCTTGGAAATGATCGAGGCTCAAATCTTAAGCGAAAAGAGCCACGAGGATCGGAGGTCCAATCTTGAAGAACACTAAATTTTGAACTATTAAAACTTGAAAAAATTTGAAATGTTAGGGTATAAATGAAGTCTAACCAAACTTCACCTACACTTGACCCGAAAAGGAGATTTCGATGATAGCAAATGCAACATTCACATGATAATGATACATTCACATTTGAACCAAGAATTAAATAACATCTTTCTATTTTGCGATAATACTACTAATAGTTTATAAAGTATTTTTTACAATCAACTTCATGTGTCTCGGGCCTTTTCCTCTCGTCATAATAGTATAAATAAATTTGGGTTTGGGCGGCCGCACTGACCAAGCGAACCTGGCGCAAATAGGCGTGCTTGGGCTCATAGAAGATGGTCGGTAGGCCGTCCGAAGCCGCAGCGGACCTGACAGACGTTCGGCCGACGATTCGGCCGAAGCACGATGGGCCGTCTTGGGCCGACCCGACACCGATGCCCGCCTCTAGTAGAGACCTGTTGGTTTGAAAGGAGAGAGGTTTAGTGATTTTGATTAAGGGAAAATTTTGCTTGTGCCAATGAAAAAGTGTGCAATTTCAGTTCTGTCACTAGTCTTTTTGTCGTTTTATTATTGTCACTATTGTTTTCACTTCATCCTTCTTTTACCATTTCTGTCGGTTGACTGCCAGTCGGAATCATTCCTCAATTTTTTTTAAGATAACAAATAAAGTTTAATTATTTTTTAATAAAAATGTACAAACTTGATTATGCTCGAAAAAACTTATGGTACCATCTTTAGCAATCTAGAATCATATAGAATAATTTCAAAAAAAATTGAACTTCATTTGTTATTTTAAAAAAAACAAATTACAAGAAACAATTCCGACTGATGGACAACTTATAGTCACTTGGTGATGAAATAACGAAAATGGCAAAAGGAGGAAGAAGAGCATAGACTAGTGACAAAAATGAAACAAGAAAAAGAGTAGTGGCAGAAGTGAAATTACACACCTTTTTAGTGGCATCAGCAAAATTTTCACTTTGATAAACTAGCGATTTAATTAAGTGATTAATTAAATAGTATGATTAAATTATTAATTGGTGGAGTTGATTTTTGACGAGGAAGGGGAGTTAACTGGTGGAGTTGATTTTACCGAAATTTTCAAATTTCGCCCGGATTTTGAACCTTACTGCACGCCATGTCGCAGTGCGTGGGGGACCTCGGTTCCAAGGCCTGCTCCGACTGCGCGGTGGGCGCGCGCTGCCCCATGGCAATGCCACCACCATTGTCGCCGGCCACGGGCTTGCCCTGCGCCGGAGCCTCCATCTTCCCAACCCACCCAGGAACCCCGGCTCCGCCTGCTTCTCCTAGCGTGCCCTCCCTCATGTGCACACAACACCGGCTAGAGGAGCGGTACGAGATGGTGGATAGCCGCCACCCTGGCTTCCATCTTAATATTTTACAAAGGAAAAGGTGATGGCAATTTGGAGCGAGGAGCTTTATAGTTATGGTGTTGTTGGTTCTGTCACCACAACTCCCAGTGTCAATGAAAGGTTGTGGATTCTTGATTTTGATGTAAGAACATGCAAAGCAGGGCATCACAAAACAAGGCATATCAGAAATGATATGGACGAGTATGAAGTTGGTAAGCGCATGAAGAAATATTCATTACGCGAGCAAACAGGATATACGTTCAAGAACTGCCAGCCACAAAACGAAGAAGATGAAGGAGGAGATGGCAACCCGATGACAGGGGAGGGATCATTGTCTGCAAGGCATGGTGGATGACATCATCATACTACCGGAGAAGCTATTTGAATTATCATATGCATATCAAATTCATATTTTATTGATATAATGTGTGTTGTATAAACTCTGTTTTCTACCTTGGTGTAATCGAATTGCATATCATTGTGACTGTTGTTGCTTGATAAATTATTGGAATTTATTTCAATATATTGTTATGATGCTTGTATAGTTTTTTTGTACGCATTTGTTTCTATATATATTTGAAATATATTGTTATGAGGGTGAGCCGCCACCTTGAGGCGTACCTGTTGTGGCTCATTGGTTGGTGCATATTCATGAGATCCCATAGGGATAGTGTGGATAGGCACCTCGTCCAGTTCGTGAGGGCGATTGCGGATGCACCACTTGATGTTGTGCCACAGTACTCCTGGGAGTCAGCTGTGATGTGCGCCACGTACTGTGTACTTTGCAACGGTTGTGGACGGATCGTCAATGGCTCGACCATCACCAGATGTCCACTACTTGTACAGCATTGGGCATACGAGAGGTTCTAGATCGGGTGGCCTGATATCGACCTGCAGCCTCTTGTACATGCCAGTGATGACGATGTTGACGTTCCGACCATGGGCACCATCTGGTGTCACCGACGGGTAAGATATTGCAATCACGATTGTGAAACTTTCACTTTAACATTTGTCAGTACTAATGGTAATGTTCTGCGTTGATTTTTCTATCCTCACTGCAACCTAGGTGGGCACATAGGACGGTGTGGCTGGGCTACCCGCAGTTTGTCATTTCATTCGACCACCTTACCAACAACCACGTATGTTGGACATTGTACACAGAGGCAGAGGTGCAGCTACGTGTAACGAGTGGGTTGTCCACCCTATGCACACGGGATGCAGTGTACTAGCGTACATGTCGGTTTCTCCTGTTCAATGTCCAGATTGAGGGCTACGCTATCCATCGAGTGATGAAGCAGTTCAGTCTACGACAGGAGTTCCCAGTCCAGGTCATCTATGAGGTCCCATACGGTACCCACATGTAAGTTCTCTACATCGATATTCTATAATTATTATTGTGTAATGCCATCTAATAATGCTATATTTATTTCTTATCCATAGCGAAACTAGAAAGGGCATGCATGGGGCCACCCCCTGGCACGTACGTATAGCGCCATGGGTCGAGGAGTGGGGAGGAGCCTTGGACGACGTCCATGCTAAGGATGCGGAGTATGACCTGCAGACCTAACACGGCTACCGACAGTGGTACACTTCCAGTACCCATCTGTATTTGGTACGTGTTGACCCCGATCCTCCTAGGCACATTCCCAGGGTGAGGGACACGTATCCCGCCCATACGGACTCGGCTCTACACAGCGCATACGTTGCATCTAATCTACGATCTCATTTCCACTCAGTTGGTAAACATGTTATCTAATTCGTAATGTATTTTCCAGACCGATGTGCTAGGCCAGTACTATGAGAAGTCAGGGAGCTTCCTTTCTCGTCTGACCCACAGGGTTGACGTGGCTAGAGAGGAGGTGGCCTCTTTCTTCGCGAGGTTTAGGGAGAGCTCGAGACGTGTCCTCGAGTTGGCGAGATACCACCAGCCTCCTGATGTGGCTCACGGCGTGCCGTTTAGTGGAGGTAGGGGTGATGCAGGTACATCTTCCCATGCTACAGCCTCCCGTGCCACCGTCACGCTGCCGTCTGCAAGTGGGCGAGCTGCTGGACACATTGGTCTAGCTGCTCACGCTGGAGGTGAGTACTTAATCGCATTTTCTATATTTTGCAATCATTTTTTTGAATGCTTCAACAATTCTTCATTTGTTACAGGCTCACAGGCATGGTGGTTCCTGTCTACAGCTTCACCTGCACCTCACGACTACGAGGGGCAGCCTGATGATCCAGCCCACGTGGACTACGACCTCGATGATGGTAGTGTGTTGAGGTACTTCGTTGATGCGGATGAGCCGAGACCATCACAGTTGCAGGGAGCACCACCACCGACGCAGCCTTCTCAGCTGAAATACGCTACACCTCCAGCTAGACCACAGAGGGCCCACCCTGCGCCGACGCAGTTGACCTACTTGCACTAGCAGATTCACAGGAGGACTACCCAGCCGCGAGGAGCCACCCAGAAACGGGGCCGGCAGTAGTTTCTTATGTTTTGGATTGTTCAAACTTTTTATCTTATGTATTTTGTTAATCCGTTTCAGATATGTTCTACGATATATGGTTTTTATGATCACGAACTATAATATTTGGTTACGAAATATCCTAGACGATGCAGTTGCAAACTTAAAAAGAAAACTAGAATGCAATCGTGTAAACTACATGGTTTCTTAAGCCTTTTCGGCAGCCCGTAAAATAACATGTTTAAATAAAAAATTATGGAGGAATAGTCCAGAAAGACTCTTTCATATATGTACTATCATAATTTAGAAAAAAGATTCTATTTGAAACTTGCTTTGCATCTGAATCCTACCAAAGCAAACACCCTAATCGATCACTATAGGCGCAGATTCTAAAACACTTAAGCCTTTTCGGCGCTTCACAAAACAACTCATTTAAACACAAATTTTTGGGGGATCAATCCAAGAACATACTTTAGTATATGGACAACCATATTATACAATAATATTTCATTTACAACTTGCTTAGCATATACATTTGGCCCCCTCGCTCGTGTATTCCACGACTCCAGCGCGTTGCATATTTTTTCTTTCTTTTTCTCACATCAACCTAAAAAAAGCTCTGAAACTGTGCAATTCCCGCACTTTCTCAGAGCAACGTGACAACACGATGCTTGTTGCTTTCTCAGATTGAATTGACAACTCCCGTGCAGCGGATTTTTCAGGACGATTACACAACTCACGGGCATGTAGCTCTGTCAGGCCGATTAGACAAGTCACAGGTAGCAGCTTTGTCAGGATGTCAAAAAAGAAAGCATCCATCACCTTTGCAGTGACAAGTTGCAACACTCTGCTCAATGCTTTAAAAAAATTTCAGGCTGATTTGACAACACTCTACTATCAGCTTTGTCAGTCCGATTTGATTACATGCTGACATTAATGGATATTATCTTAATCTAATGGTCAATAGCTATACTTTTAACTGCACACTGCATAGTCCGAAGTGACCACTCACTGCCTACTTTTAACTCTAAAGTGACCACTTATTACACAATATATTTGTCAGTACTGACACCTTACATACATGACTGCCTTTTCAGTCCAACTTGACTACACACTTCGGCGTTTTGCTATCCTCTACACGATTGAATCTTACCTTCCAATACTTAGTCTATACACCACCCCTTCGAGACTATAAAAGGCCAAACCACAGGCACACATACACAGCTTCCACTCACACTTCACCATGGATGGATCCTCTAGCAGAGTATTCTCATGGACACCTGATATGAGCAGTGTAGCCCTTCATTACACGTTGAAGGTTACGCGTAATGGAAAGGATGATCCGTTTAAAGAGGAGAACCTAAATAAAGTGGTGTCCAAATTGCAAGAGTGGCATCTGACATTATCGAGGCATAATGTAACAACTTCTAGCCTAAACCTTGTGACCTCCTACGACCTCAAGACGCACTTGCAAGGGTGGTATCAAAGGTATTTCAGGGTATGCGAACTAACCTATCACCCTTTTGCTACAAGTTTCTTTACAAGGCTTTATAGGATATTGATGCTGTCCGATCAGTATGTAGAGCATATTAAGGTTAGTTATTTCCTATTTATACACCCTACTAATCTTTTTAGAGTTATCCATAAGTTCACTAATTCGTATACTCGTCTTGTGTGTTAGTCATTCCTGGAGGATAAAGAGTTGCTGAACAAAGATATCCCAGAATTCATAGCAATGTATATGCTCTTCGGCGGGGTGTGATGCCTGGTTCACACAGAAGATGTAGAAGAGGATCTAACTAGAGGGGTACCTAGTACTGCTGCAGCTGTAAGTTTAAGAGGACGTTCAGCAACCACCGAAGGAGGGTTTGCTTCTAACTTTACAAATGATGATGACGATTTCATGTCACATAGACCTCGACGTTCAAGCACTATCACAACAAGCCGTTCAAGCACTACTACAACAGGCCGTTCAAGTAACAATGCAAGCGAACGTTCAACCAACACTAAAGGAGGGCTAGCTCCTAACCATACAAATGACGATGATGACGACGATTTCATGTCACCTAGGCCACGAACCTTGCGTCCTCAGAATTCTCCGAATCTTGACGATGATATTACATTAAGCCTTATCAGGTATCCAAACATAGTACCCCGTTAGAAAACAATAGATAATAACTATTATAATTTTCATAGTAGCAATATATTCCGACAATCACGACCATAGAATATATGGTTTTGTGACTTAGTCCTTCATCAGAAGCATGTACCTATGTTGTATCTCAGTTTTATGAATTCCTTCTGTATCTTAGGTGTTGTTCATATGCCATGTTATTGTAATTGTTGTACTTATTGCACTTTGTAATATCAATATTAGGTTTTATTAAAACATTGATTTGTTGTCAAATTTGTTGCACACCAAAAGAGAATGAGGAACAACGAAATTTGAATTTTTTGTCAAACAAAACTATCTGACAAATAATTTTGTAAAATATCACTAACAAATATAAATTTTTTGAATTTATTGCACCCTGGTTTGAACTTTAAAATTCTATCAACTGTCAAAATAATAATGAGTTTTAATAATTAATGCTCATAAGTTACAGTGAATTTTTGAATGAAATCAGTTCAAAACTATTCCTCATAAATTTAATTTCCTCCAAAAAAATTCATGATTTTTAGAATTTATTTGGGTTGGGGGCTCTGTAGCCCAACCATTTGGTGACAATTCTTTATCACCAAATAGTTTGGCGACAAAGCCCTGTCACCTTTTTATTTGGCGACAGAGAGTCCACATTAGCGCTGACTTATCTTTTTTTGTGTTTTGCACTCTTGTCGCCCAATCATATAGCGACAGAGGTATAATTTTGTAATTTTTTGAATCGAGGTATATTTTTGCAATTTGAAAAAAAAAATATTATTTAAAAAATTCCAAAAACCAGCAGGCTACAAAAGGAGTGTCCCAGAATTGAGATACAGTTCTGTTCAGAGATTAGTACCCAGACCACTTTTTCTCAAGTAGCTTAGTAGATTGTTCTCTATTATGGGACAAAGCCTGGACCGAGTGTATGTCCGACGTGGCGCAGGGCAAGCAGCGAAGGGCACCTCCGGTAATCAAGCGCATGCAGATCAGGGAGGTGGCGTCAATTTAGATGGGGCAATGGGAATTAGCACCAGAATGATAAGTTTCCTCATTTTGTTTCAGCAGTTATACTCTCTCCTTTTAAATAGCTTTCTGTTAGGGGAGATTCCATATTTTGTTTGTTAGAGTCAGATCCTTGCCAGCCTGTTGGTGAGGAGAGTCTTTGGTTTATTTAAGAAGAGAATGGAGGGAAGAAAAGGCATGCTTTTGATGCCACAAATTTGATCTTAGGCGGTGGCTCCGAAAACAACCAAACCTCAAGCGCACGCCGCCACGATGTCCTCAACAATGTCGGGCAGCCTGCGATCCGGGCTTCGACCTGGAACCCGTGCGTACGAGCAGGCTCACATTGAGTCGGTTCATAACAAATTGGTATCAGAGCCGGTTGATACCGGGACCATGGCGTCTCCAGTAGAGGATCACGTCACGATCTTGGAGAAGGACATGAAGGAGATGAAGACGATGATGGGTGAAATGATGAAGCTGTTGAAGGAGAAGGGACCTCTGGGAGGTCCGGTCCAGATCGGCGCTGGCGAGGGGCAGTCATTCCGCCACGTGGCCGGTCAGAGTATGGGAGATGAAGGAAACGATCTGGATGAATTGCCGCCAAGAAGGAACGCAGCATTGGGTCTTCGCATGAACCATGTGCGCGGACGGCAGGCATCAGGAAGACGGTGTGGTCCGAGTTGGCGAGAAGAGGAGGAAGACCAGGATCGGCGGTGGATACCTCGTCTTCCCCATTTCGATCTGCCCGAATATGATGGACAGGAGGATCCCCTCAGGTGGTTGCGTCGCTGTGAACGTTTCTTCCGTCTCCATCGCATCTCCGAGGAAGATTATGTGGAGGTTGCAGGGCTTCTTCTCGCAGGAGAGGCACAGGAAGTCCTAGACAATTGGCAACAAAAGGAAAGGTGGATCACTTGGGAGGATTTCACAGAAACCTTCATCCAGCGATTCACCCGAAACTTGAGTATTGGTCCCTGGGGCGATCTCGTCAATTTCAAACAAGAGGGAAGGACGGTGGATGAATATGCCAAGGAATTTCAGCGTCTGTTAGCACAAGCGCAGCGGATGAAAAGAACAGAGCAGATTGAGACCTTCATGGCAGGATTATCGATGGCGCTTGGGGGGAAGTGCGACGCGAAAGACCCCGAGATCTCGCTGAGGCCATTGGGTTTGCACGGGAAGCAGAGGCCAGAAAGACCGCATGGATCGCGGAGGCGGTGCAAGGTATGACAAGTGCTAGCCAGGCAGTACCCGATTCGATCGGGAGGATCCACTCCATCTTGATGGCTCAATCGGGCGAAACACTGGCGGGGCGCCCATAGCCGGGCGAACCGTTCGGCGCTTCTAAGCGAGGAGGACAGATTCAAACCTCTGCTCCAAGTGGCTAAGCTAACCAGTTTGACTCTGAGCATGCAGAGTAGCAGCCTCCCTCTGCTCATTGCGTCTCACATGAATCGGCTAGCGAAAGGAGGGCCAAAGGCCAAAGGGTTGTGCTACAATTGTGATGATGTTTACACTCGGGGACACCGATGTAAATGCTTATTTCATTTGGAGGTAGAAGAAGAAGAGGCGGGCGAAGCAGAGGAAGAAGGTCCGATGTTGCAAGATACGGATATTTCCCTGTCCATGATAGCAGCTTTGGGACCTAAGTATGGGGACACAATGCAAGTAACAGTGCACCTGGAGGGGAGGGATGGCGAGGCCTTGTGGATAGCGGAAGTACTCACAATTTTATGAGCACCTTTGTGGCTCGTCATGGCAATTGGTAGGCAACGCAGGATTCTCATCAGCAAGTCCGAGTGGCAAGAGGGTCACATTTACCCTGTCTAGGGACTGTTCCATCCGTGTCTTTCACTATCCAGGATCATGAATTTGAAGCCCCATTCATTGTGCTGCCTATCGACGGATTCGATATCATATTAGGTGTCCAATGGCTGAGGACCCTCGGCGACATCCGCTGGAATTTTGAGGAATTATCCATGGAGTTTGGACCCAAAAATGGCCGAGTCCAACTCCAAGGCATGCAACGGCAACGCCGCGCTACCTTGATGCATGCTGACCTGAGGGAGACCACAATGATGCAGGAGTTGCTGGTTGAATACGAAGATGTCTTCGCTGAACTCGAAGGACTGCCACCCCCTCGGTGGTGTGATCATCGTATTACTTTGGCCGAAGGTACTGATCCCATAGTGGTTAGACCCTACCGGTACCCCTTTCGCCAAAAAGACGAGATAGAGTCTCAATGTGAAGCAATGTTGAAGCAAGGGATCATTCGGCCCAGCAGATCACCCTTTTCTTCTCCAATTCTGCTAGTCAAGAAGGCAGATGGTATTTGGCGCTTCTGCGTAGATTACGCGCACTCAATGTACGGATGGTCAAGGACAAATTTCCGATTCGATGGTGGAGGAACTTCTTGACGAGGTTCGTGGAGCTCGCTTCTTCACCAAATTAGACCTCCGTTCGGGCTACCATCAAGTCCGGATGCGCGAGCAGGACATCGGAAAGACAGCTTTTCGGACTCACCACGGACATTACGAGTTTCTCGTGATGCCGTTTGGGTTGTCCAACGCGCCGTCTACATTCCAAGCTCTCATGAATGAAGTATTGCAAGAGTTTCTCCGCAAGTTCGTGCTTGTTTTCTTTGATGATATACTCATTTACAGCAGCACAGAAGAAGAGCACAGGACACATCTTCGGCTGGTGTTATAGCAGCTACGACACCATCGGCTGTTCCTGAAGAGGTCTAAATGTGCTTTTGCGCAAGAACATGTGGAATACTTGGGACATGTAATCGCCCACAATGGAGTAGCAGCTGATCCGGCCAAGTTGCAAGCAGTATCTACATGGCTTTGTCCAACGAGTGTGTCGGCGCTCCGGGGTTTTCTGGGATTGAGTAGCTATTATCGGCGGTTTATTCAGAATTATGCATCCATTGCTGAGCCTCTCACTGCCCTCTTGCGAAAGAATAACTTTGGCTGGACACCGGTGGCTCAAGAAGCTTTCCATCGCCTCAAACAGGTTCTGACATCTGCTCTGGTTCTTCAAATGCCAGATTTCACAGCTCCGTTTGTGGTGGAGTGTGATGCATCCGGCACGGGCATTGGGGCGGTGCTTCAACAACACGGCCACCCAATTGCGTACTTTAGCCGGTAGCTCGCAGATCGCCACAAGAAGCTTGCGGCTTATGAAAGGGAGCTCATAAGGCTCTCCAAGGTGGTGCGCCATTGGCGCCCTTACTTGTGGGGTCACCCCTTCATCGTGCGCACCGACCATGGCAGTCTCAAGTTCCTCTTGGACCAGGCCCTCATCACGCCACCGCAGCAGCACTGGTTGAGCAAACTAATGGGTTTTGACTTTCAGGTGGAGTATAAGCCGGGCAAACACAATCAAGCCACGGATGCCTTGTCCAGGGTGCATTCGGAATCTCTCCAGTGCGCCGCCATGTCCGCTCCACAGGAGATAACACGAGCTCAGTGGCGAGACCTCTTGGGTGACCGATGGTACAATGACTCATCGGCCGGCCGGCGCCGCCATCACCGAAGTTGGCAGCGATTCGGCACCGCGATGGGCGTCGGGAGGGTTGTTGTCTGTGACAACGGTTGGTGGTACCCTCTTCATCTCCATTGATTGAGCCGATCATTGCCTCGGTGCATGACTTGACGCATGAAGAGGTCCAGAAGACTCTCCATCGGATTAAGGCTGGGTATTGGTGGGAAAATCAGCGAGCATCAGTGGCATAGTATGTGGCAAAATGCATTGTTTGTCAACGGCACAAGACGAGTACCATGGCTCCTGCAGGTCTTTTGCAACCCCTTCCGATACCTCATCAAGTTTGGGCAGATGTTTCGATGGATTTCATCACACACCTCCCTAAATCTCAGGGCAAGACCGCTTTGCTGGTGGTAGTAGATCGCCTCTCCAAGTATGCTCACTTTATACCCTTCAAGCAACCGGCACCAGCTCCAACCGTGGCTCAACTCTTCTTTGATCGGTCGTGCGTCTCCATGGCATTCCAGAATCCATTGTGTCGGACCGTGACCTGATTTTCCTTAGTGCTTTTTAGCAGGGGCTGTTTAAAAGAAGTGGTACAGCTTTGTTAATGTCCACTGCCTATCATCCCCAGACGGACGGACAGACCGAGGTTGTAAATCGTACCATTGAGATGTACCTCCGTTGTCTAGCTTCCGCCAACCAGACCACTTGGGCGCAATGGGTACCGTGGGTGGAATATTGCTATAATACCTCCTTTCATTCAACTCATCGGTTGACTCCCTTTGAGTTGGTATACGGCCGACCCCCTCCACCCTTGACACCTTATCAACAAGGGGCTACTAGCATCGACTCGGTGGATTGTACTTTGGTGGATCATGATGCGCTTCTTCAGCATGCCAATGACATGCTTCTCCTCGCTCAGAACAGGATGAAACAACGGTATGATGGCCATCACAGAGAAATGGAATTTGAAGTGGGCTCATGGGTATGGCTCAAGCTTTAGAAATACCGTCAATTGTCAGCCCGGAGTCCTTTGGTCTCATTCAAGTTAGCACCGAAGTTCTATGGGCCATATCAGTACCAGTCGTGTGGGACCAGTAGCATATCGGTTGCATCTCCCTGATTCTGCCAGAATACACAATGTCTTTCATGTCTCCTTGCTCAAGTTGTTCAAAGGAGAGCCGCCGGCACACCAGGTGGAGTTACCCTCTGATATTGCTCCTTCAGGCGCTCCGGCCCAGCCTGAACCTCATGCCATCCTTGCTCAACGGTTCATGGAAGGGAAGCGCCAGTTCTTAGTCCATTGGACGGGTGAGTCTGCGGATGAAGCAACATGGATGGATGCCATCACTCTCCGCCGATCATATCCCGACTGCAAGCTTGAGGACAAGCTTCCTCTCCAGGGGGGAGTAATGTTATGGGACAAAGCCTGGGTGAGTGTATGTCCGACGTGGCGCAGGGCAAGCAGCCAAGGGCACCTCCAGTAATCAGGCGCATGCAGATTAGGGAGGTGGCATCAATTTAGATGGGGCAATGGGAATTAGAACCAGAATGATAAGTTTCCTCAATTAGAACACCTTTCTTGATTAAGGTAGGCCTTCTGTGTTTTTCATGAATCAAAGTTAGGCATGGAGCTGAGCTGGCTCAGAAATCATTGTGATTTTATTTCTTGCATGGTTGCATCAGTCATGGAAGTGCTTCTAAAAGGCTCCATGTGAGAACTTCATTGGTTTCCTAGTCGATTGCATTTTACACAGTTTTGAGTAGATAAGTTTGTCATGCCATTCCTATTGCTCTTGTGTGCGTGCACGCTTGTGTGAAAAAGTTGACATTTTCAATTGCTGTTTAAGATTTGTCAATTTGTGCGGCTTAATAGATATAAGATTTTCATAGTTGGAGAACTTGGCCATGTCACCTACTCCTACTCAAACTTCTATACCTCCTCTCCTCTGCTTCCTTGAATTTCTTTTTGGTAGAGTAAGATTACACTGAATGTGAGAGCTAACGAATACACTGAATTTGAGAGTGAGAGCACACACGGTTTTGCTGCTGATACAGTTGGTTTTTTCCCTGTACTAGCTTTAACACTGGTCCCAGTTCCTGTATTGCTATCCTATCTCTGTTGCTGTTACATCATGTCTTTCGGTCCCTGATAAAACGATTGACAATGCAACATGCTAAGTGGTTGTCTTCCTCTTAGCATTGCGAGAGAGCGATTGGCCTTCTCAAGTGGGTCTTGTCCCTATCACTAGTATAGTTTTCTTCTTCCCACAGCCAAGCTGTTTCGTTTGAACATTGCTCCTTGATGGCTCGGTTTTCGTCAGAGAATAAACAAAAGTAGCTAATACTGTCCTTGGAAAATGACTTTGTAGGGCAGAACCCGTGTTGCATTTTGGACAACTTTATTCATGTGTGGTTCCAGTTACTGTCGCTGAGTGCAATTGGCACAGTACGATATTATGAATGGATAGTGTAGCTATTCTTGTCTTTGCAATGCGGCTTCATATTTGAGAATCCTTTCAGTTTGTAGGTTGTGTGGCTGTGTGCTTCAGGTAACTGTTGCTGATGCTGAGTGAGAATGTGAACTGTGGCACTGCATTTCTGTCAGTGGTTTTCAAGGAAACAACACGAGTATCCGGTTGTTCCCTGACAAGTTTACTCGCAAACGAATCACACCTCGATCATAGTGAACAATAAGCATCAAGACATGATGTCCACACCTTTGCATTGGATAGCACTTGTTTCCTTTGGTGTGGCGTATTCCGCATTGTAGTCGGAGGATCTGAGATCGGGTTTTGTTGGAAGGAGGGCGTCTTGGCGGTGGCTAAAACTAGAAGGCGAAAGCCCTAGGGACTCTGTGAAAGATTGGCGTCCATGAACTACGGATGAACAAGAGATTTTTACCTAGGTTCGGGCCCCTTTGGCTCGGGTAATAGAAACACTTCTGTTTGGATTGCTTAGAGAATGCACGAAACTAGTACAAAGCTCTTGGGGTACAAGTTCTTTTCTCTCGGATGCCCTTTTCCTTTTCCCATGCACGGAGGCCTTATATAGGCAGGGCTAGCGGGAGTAGGTAAAAAGGAGTCATCATCTTGATCCTTATACATTTACTACTCCTTCTGTCTTTGTCCGTTCCTCGGCCTCATTAAATGCTTCTGGCGTGCCTTTGCGGTCCGCGGATGGGACCCCTTTGCGACAGTAGGTGAGAGGCGTCGGAGGAATGGGCTTGTTCGAAACCCTTGCGGTGATAAGCCTACTATGGCGAACTGCCGTTCGACATAATGCAGTAGTGGAAGGAGCCTTGGTAAAGCCACCGCTCCACCTCTTTGCCCTCTGGTAGGCGTCCTCATGGCCTTGCCACCGCCCGTGGGTGGCGGGCGGACAGCAGGCGTGCTTCGCCCACGCTCGCCGGGTGCCACGTGGACCGGCGCTGGCCGTGGACCGTGATCGCCGCCGGTGCCGAACCGCCCGTAGCTGGCGCCCGGGCGGCGAGCGTGCTTTCGCCCGCTCTCGCGGGCGCCCGTGGGCCGACGCTGGCCGTGGACCGTGATCGCCGCCCGTTGCCGAGCCGCCCGTAAATGGGTGCCGGCGGCGAAGCGTCTTCGCCCACTTTCGCCGGGCGTCCGTGGACCGGCCTTGGCCGTGAACGTGATCGCCCGCCGTTGCCGAGCCGCCCGCGGATTGTACTTTATGCGGTGGAAAGGTACCTAAGCGTATAATCTGTTGACGATAGCCGGGCACTGTCTAAGCGCGAGCCTATGACTCCTTTTTGAACCTTCATTTAATGCACTTAATGCTAGCGGCGCTCTTAGGCGGAGCCACTACTCATGAGAATGCGACCGCCGGTTCCGTGGCGTATCCTGCGATTTTCCCTTGGGGCCAGCGGCGCATAATTACGCCTTTTCGCGAACATGCCCGCGGAAATGCGCATATATAGATACATCTGTGTCGGCGGTTTCCATATACATTTTCTTCGCACTTTTGCTTTCTTGTTCTTTCGCCTCTTTTCTCAAAGCTCTTCATCTTCTTGATCCACCATGGTGAACCCCATTCGGCCTCTCTTGTTAGCGCCACCGCCGTGAATCGGATGGGGATCATCGGCCGGAAGGCACCTTCCGAAATCTGATGTCAGGGGGGCCACGCCGTGTGCCTCTCCGGCAGATCGTCTCACACACAGGCCATGATGGCGGGCCTTCTTCCACCCTTTTCGAGTTTTTCTCCACCGTCCTCCACTTCTCTGAAATCCATCATCTTCATCTCACCCCAACTCTATCATCTTCCTCGCCATCTTCGCACACCTCTATGAAATGTTCATGGGGTGATGCAGGCTCTTCCTCTCTTCGCCATTTCTTCGTTCTGCGCCACGTGGCAGCAGTAGTGGGGAGTTGCTATTTCGCCGGGGCGAGATGGCCTCCGCTACATTCCCTTCAGCCTGAGTCCAAGCTGGAGGACATAAGGCGCGGCGATTAGTGTACATCGGGATAGCCAGTGGAATCGGCATACAGGGGTGCCAGCCGGAGCGGCGCCGCTTTGAAGCCCAGCTCATGGGTCGAAGAGCGGTAGAAGCTCCAGCGCAATGGCGGCCAGCGTCGGCGGTGCGGGACGCCGGGTGAGCAATTGGTAGCAGGGACTACGGCGGATCAGCCCTCTTCACCGCGTCCGGCCTTCATGGCGATACAGGCGACAACGACTGTGGCGCCGTGGCGGGCGTAAGTCCTTGTCTTCTTCTAGTTTCCTTTAAGCACATGCTTTTCTGCGGCTTCCTACCAACCGCCGCCATCTTTTCCCTTTCTTCTGCGGCGAGCGAGGCAATTTGAGAGCAAACACTGGCGGTGGCTTGCAGCTTGATCTTTGCCGGTTCCCAGCTTACGCCTTTTCCGCCGGACGCCGGCCGCTTCGCCGACACAGAGCAGCGGGCGCCCTGCGGATCGTCGGTTGCTCCGCCGATGGACTCCACGGGCCGGCCGTGATCCGCCCGTGGCCGTGGTGATCGAGGGCGTGCTGCCGCGGCGATCAGACGCGAACAGCGGCCATTATTGCAGACACCACAGGCTCGGACCCTAAGAGGCAGACCCGCGGACCAACACCGCCCCGCCCGGCCGTGGCGGTACCTTCAAGGGCAGGGCAGGGCGCCCGCCCGCGACTTCACCTCTGGCGCCCGGCAGTACCTGCTGGCGCAGCAGCAAACCTCGGCCACGGAGCCAGGCCACCGCTCAGCGGGTGGCCTCACGCTCAAATGGCGGCAGGCTGGCGCCACGAGGCCCCTCGAGGCGCAGGGTGCCAACACCCGGCGCCCACCAGCGGAGGCCTCTGCCTGGCGCCTCCGCCGCAAGGGCGAAGATACTCCGGCACCGGCCGTGGAGGTCTCGCCCTAAGCGCCCGCCGCCCAGTGCGGCCGTCGAACTCTTCACTCGAGTGCTTGACATCGCGTGTACTGAGCACCGTTCTTCTTGCCGCCTCGGGCATGGTGCCCGAGCAGCTAACGGCTTGCCTCGGTGGCGGCGTTGGGCGGGGGCGGGAAAGAGGCGGCGGAGGCGGGCGCCTTGAGAAAGAACCAACCAACCCTTAATCTCGGCCAGGCGAAGCAGCGCCGAGTTTCTGGCGGCGGGGCGCAGGCGGCGTGAACCTCGAAACTTGAATCCTTCCGGTTTGTGGCGCAACCTCGCGATCATCTTTGAAGAAGCGTTCAGCGCACCAAGAGGTGCACAGGAACCCTTAGTGTGACGAGCGTGCCTGGAGGACTCGGCGCTTCAATTTGCTCATCGACCAACCGGGCGCGAGGCTCTCTGAGACTCCTGCCGCCCTAGCCGCTCGCTCCGCCACGGAAGGGCCTTGGTCGCGATCATGGCAGCGACTTATTTGCTTTTCTTTGCACCTGCGCGCGCGCCTTTGACCCTATGGCGGTGGTGGCGGTGGCGTCAGCAGCGAAGCGGCGGCTCGAAGCGGTAGCTTGTGTGTGGCTGGCATGCGTGGCTGGGATCTGCGGTGGAAGCGGCCGGCCATGGATGTCTCCACTCCTCGGTAGTTGAAGGTGGCGCCCGGCGATGAACTTGACTTGGCGGGGCGAGGTGAAGCGCGGCGACTTTCTTACTGTTTCTCTTTTTTTTGTGCTACGCCAATGAACTGCGTCGAGAAAAACCTTGGACAACTTTTGGATGAATGTTAGATGTTTAATCGTTACTCATGTGTTTGCTTATTTTTGCATGATTGAATTCATTACATTTGCTGTTGGATGGCCGTCATTAGACTTAGACAAAGCGCTTTTAAAAGCGCCTAAATTAGGGTAGCGGTTCTAAGCCACCCAAATGATTTCATGTGCCGCTGCGATCGCAAGCATACATTCTGCGGACCACATAAAGCGTGGGGCGGAAAATGGCCTCGGGTCGAATAAGGAGCGAGGACACGGCAAAGGCCCGGCGTCAAGTTTCCGCGAGATTATCGCAAGTTTGACCTTCAGGAGCTTAGACCACGATGATCGCCGAGAATGTACCACGGCGTAGCGTGGCGAGGCGATGAAGTTTTCGAGTGCACTAGGCGGCAACACTCAGCGGAGGCGACCGGCGGTGCCCTTGAAACCAACTTGAAGCGTCTGAGCCGTCTGAGGCTGCTGTGCCTAGCGACACTCCGATGGCTTGGCCTCGCCGGGACGTTAACACTTTAGCACATCTTCTTCTTTTATCATAGGGGCCGCTGGTTTCCAACACTTGCGACAATCACGCGTAGCTTGACCTATCTTAGGATCTGATCGTGAGAAATGGCCAAAAATGCGGTATAGAGCACTTATCTTGTTTTATATGCGCGGGATAAGGGACTGGGGCGGCTGGGCGGCGGCTCGGTATTGGCGGCGGCTCCCAAGTCCTTTGGGCGACCGACCTTAAGCCGGGTGACCCGATAGTGGCGCGTGAGGCGAGCACCTTGCAGGCTGGGAGCGGCGGCTTGAGAACCTTGGCGGCGACTTGGAGACCTTTGGCGGCGACCCCCAAGCCAGCTGGGCGACCAGCCGAAGATCTGGGGCTTTTAGTAAGCCCGACACTTTTATGCCTTACCTGCGTCTGGGATGACTCTAGGAAGGTGAGTAAACATCGGGAAGGGCATCTGTGAGTAAGCCCAAAACACTCTAAATCGGCATGAAGTGTCTGGCTGCGCCTCGTTTGGATTCTAGGTCCTTGTGAGCTGCCGGAAATCGGCAGCGGCGCCGTGTGCCAAAGCGGCGAGTTTTTACGAGGTGGCATCGGTAAGCGGTGCTCATGATGACGACCAGCGGTGCTTGAAGAGCCAACTCGAGGTGTCGAGCAGCGTCTGAGCACCGTGCCGGCTGCCCCCATCGCCCGGGCTAAGTGTACCTGAGCAGCAGAGGATCGCCAGTTCCACGAAGGAATTAGCAAGCATGCGAGAACCGGCGACATACATCGCATAATTGTCCTCAAAAGCACAACAAAGAGGAAGCGATAATGGTGAAGCAAAAAACTTTCTAAACAATGACCTCACCGATCGCCCGGTGACGTGAGACCGGTAGGAGAGGGGCGTACCTCG
The DNA here is from genome assembly GCA_036346375.1 of Guadua angustifolia. Taxonomy (NCBI): domain Eukaryota; kingdom Viridiplantae; phylum Streptophyta; class Magnoliopsida; order Poales; family Poaceae; genus Guadua; species Guadua angustifolia. Next base: position 29,715,985 of record CM070505.1, on the reverse strand, counting down.
AAATTTGTTGGACCAAGCTGCTGGTACCTAATTCCCTTAAGGATAGAACTTTCATGATGGCTCAATGTTGTAGGGTTAGCGACTCCTCGCCATCCTCGATGGCCTAGCCGGACCGCCGGGCGAGATCTGAACCACCTTGAAGGGCCCTCCCATCGGAGGCGGCTTATGTAACCCGGCATGCGTCTGAATTTTGCGTAAGACTAGGTCACCTTGCGGTGTTCTCTCGAGACCGGGTGGCGTGGTATCGCTGAGCTTTCTTGATATGCAGGCGGCGCGCAAAGCGGCCCGATCCCGCTTCCTCGGGAGGTTAACCTCTTCTCGTCGGAGATCTTCTTGGTCCTCTTCATTGAAAGCGGAGGCGGCGGAGGCGGCGGCGGCTCGGAGGGAGAAACGACTTGGCGCCATACACCAAAAAGGGTGTCTCTGCGGTCGCCGCAGTGGGCGTGGTGCGGGCGACCACGGCCTGGTAGGAGTTCTTCCGTCCATCTTGCACTCCGCTTGTGGAGTCAATCAAACGCCCTTGTCTTGAGCCCTTGATGCCGGCCGCGTTGGCGCGTTAAAACTGACCATTGCTCATGGGATGGGCCGCCGGGAAACACACCTTGGTGCCCATTTCTTCCGAAATTCGAGAAAAACGCGGCTGGTGAGCGGGTGCGTTATCGGTGATGATGCGATTGGCGACTCCATGGGTGAAGATCCGCGCATGAACTTAACGGCGGCGGCGTGATAGCCCCTTGCCTCGGCCTCGACCCACTTGGTGAACTTGCCGATGGCGACAAAGAGGTGGGTGAAGCCCCTGTGGCCGCGCGAGCGGACCCGGGATATCGGCCCCGGACGCGAGCGGCGGGGAGGCGGAATGGTTTCTGCGAGCTTAGGCTGGTCGGTGGGTTTACTGGCGAAGAAGCCGACAAGCCGCGCGTCCTCACCGGCTCATAAGCATCTGGAGGCGGTGGGCCAATAAAATCCTTGGCGAAAGCGCCTTGCCGACTAGAGTTGTTGGGACATATGGCTCCTTTGCGCCTCGTGGATATCGAGAGAAGCGGCTGCCCCCCTCTTCCCGGTGATGCACTTGATAGAACTCCGTTTGACTCTGGCGATATAGGTCCCCACCTACAGTATAGCACTTGGCCTTCGTGCAATCTTCTCGGTGAGGCATCATCGTCGGGAATCACTTGGTCATGCGGGAAGGCGAGGATAGGGTCCATCCATCGATCTTCACGCCCAAGGGTGGCGACCACTCGGTGCTTTCGCTGGGTACTCATTGGGCGAGCTTTTCCCCTGGTCTTTGCCTCGGCGGCCCGCCGTCTTCCTCCGGGACACAGAAATTTGGCGAACCTGTTGCCTTCCTCCTGAATTGGAGGCCGTGTGATGGCACCGCCTTCCCCCCGGCGGGAGGCCCAGCGACCTTGCCGTCGTCCCCACGGGCCGGGGGCGCGGCAATGACACCATCATCCCACACAATCGTGGGCTGCGATGGGCGGTCGCGGTAGTCTTTCTTGAACCCGGCCGGAGCAGGGCCCCTTGAGGATCTGGTAGGGACGGCCCGTCCGCAAGGTGATTGTCTGCACCGAGGACATGAGTATACCCAGACCTTCAAAATGGCGCTCCATTCTTGGGACCTCTGCGAGTGCGCGCGCCATGGTGGGGTCAGAACATTGGAACTCCTTTGTGCTTGATTAATGACCCGCAGAGTCTCCCTTGACTTGAGGCGCTGATGCCCAAGCGTCGCGATACACTGCCAGTGACCTTCATATTCGGCAATCTTTGTTGGTGGCCTTGAATTCGAGGCGACCACGTCTTTGGAGGTATCACCGGTCGGAGACGGGACAACCTTAGCCCCGCGCCTTCGGCTGAAGGATCCATCAAGAATAGCGTCGGGGAAGGCGGGTGCTTCTTCGGCTTTCGAGGAGTGGCGGGAGTCCACTCGGCGAACTCAAAACTTTTGACTCTTGATAGCGGTGCGGGGCACGAATTTGATGTTGAATTCCCCAGCTCCACCGACCATTTAGCAATCGCGACCTTGACTTCCGATTGTGGAGGATTTCCGCAAGGGTAGGCCGTGGCAGCGGTGATTTCGCCCACGAAAATAGTACCGCGACTTTACGGGCCTTAACCGGGACCGCATCTGACATCTTGAGCTGAGGATCTGAGTTTACGCTTCATGTAATACCTTGCGATGTAGTAAACCGGCTTACGGGCGCCTTCCCTCTCGCAACCAACAACTGCGCTTACCACCTCGGGGGTGGCGGCGATATCTGAAGCAAAGGCTCACGGCGGCGAAACCCGGCAGGGGAGAGGAAATCTTGCCGGGTCTTCAAATGCCTTGAGCTTCCTCTGTCCATTCAAAATAGTTAGTCTTCTTTAGCAACAGAGCGGACTTCGTTCTCCCAAGCGGGCAATGAATCGCCCGGGAGGCGAGGCGACCAGCCGAACCTTGAACTTGCTTGAGTCGCCTTGGCGGCTTCATGTGCTGATGGCGCTATCTTGTCGAGATTGGCCTCGATGCCGGTGGACACCGAAACCCGGCCAACTTGGGAGGGCACACGAACACGCATTTTTGGGGTTGAGCTTGAGCAATTCTTAGGAGGTTAGCAAAGGTCTCCTCGGGTCTGGATCGATTCTTCACTCTTTTAATCTTCACGACTAAATCATCAGCGTATACTTCTAGATTTAGCCCTATCTGGGGCGGAAGGTAATGTGCATGTACGTTGGTAAGTGGAACCGGCATTCTTTAAACCAAAAGCCATCCTTACATACTCCCATAGGAGTTACAAAAGCGGTCTTCTCTTCATCTTCTAGTGCCATGCTAATCGATGGTACCCAGTACACATCAAAAAGCACGACAATTCACACCCGTAGTGGAGTCTATGATGAGGTCGACGCAGCGGCGAGGATAAGGATCCTTGGGCGGGCCTTGTTGAGGTCGGTGAAGTCGACACATGCACCACCTCCGTTGGATTTCTTGGCGAAGCAGGGGTTGGCGAGCCACTCGGGATGACAGACTTCCTGACTATTCCGCTCGGCAGCTTCTCTACCTCCTCTCGAATGGCGTTACTGTCGCTCGGCGCTTTGCCTCCGGACCTTCAGCCGGATTAGGCGCCGTCGGGGGCGTTGCCGTCGGTGCTCGATCACCTCCTGGGGACCCCGGTCATGTCGGACGGTTGCGGCGAACACGTCTCGTTTGGTGGAGGAAGGTGGCGGCGCGTCTTCTATTGTGGCGAGGTTGGCGCCAATGTTGGCGGTCTTCGGGGTTCGCCCCGCTCGAGGCGACCACCTTTACCTCACCGTGAGCCGGAGTGAAGCTCTGGTCCCGGGCTGAGGGCTCGAGGAAGTGGCGTCGGTCTGCGGCCGACTCAAGTGGCACCGGCGGATCCCAAGCACCTTGTGGCGGCGTGAGACCTCGACCTATCACGTTGGCAGACGATGGGGCAGCCGGACCCGACATCTTCACCATCATGTAAGCATAGTGGGTAACCATCATGAATTTGACCAGCGGCCGATCGGCCAAGCAAGGCGTTATATGGGAAGGTCGAAATCGGCGACCTCGAAATCCACCATCTCGGTCGGTAGTTATCCTTTTCCCGAAAGTGGCGGGGAGGCAAACTTGACCCAAGGAGCAAGCCGCATCTGGGGCTACCGAAGAACGGCGGGGTCGGGCGCAGATCTGTCGCGGGATCTGCAGGCGCCATGAATGCCCTCAGCAGACGGGAGGTTGATGGAGCTGCCTCCGTCCATCGGCACCCATGACCGCACATTCCGGACCGTGGGTGCTACCACGATCGGGAGATGCCCTAAGTGGGGTGCCCTCGGGGTGGTCGGCCCGGCGAAGGTGATCGTTTGCTCGACCATTTCGATGCCCGACCGTCCACGAGCTCGGCGTCGTGGCGCACACCTCCCTTTTCGGCCGCTTATGGCGGCGTTGGAGAAATGGTGGATGAACCACCATGGATGTATGCCGCGGTGTGATCCGCTTTCTTTGAAAACCGGTGGGGCGGGATCTTCATCTTGATCATCCTCGGTGGCGCTCCTTGAGCGCTTCTCCACCATCTGCCCGACCCGGCAGGTTGTCCGGTCATGGGTATTGGTTTTATGTATTAGGCGATGGGCTCGCCCTCCTTTTGTCGCGGCGGTCGTTCCCACGCCGCGGCGGCGATCGCGCCGATCACGGCGATCGCCACGCCGATCACAGCGGTCATCACGCCCGCTCACGGCGGTTGCGCTCTGGCGCGGGATCTTCTTCGTCGTCGCTTCGTCGCGCTCGGCGGCCAAGACCTACTGGTCTCACCGCCTCGCGCTTCGCGCCTTCTTGCTTGGCGGCGGAACCCTTGAGGTCCGGCCTCATCCTTGCCATAGCCACCTTTGGGGCGGTGCGCCCCGGCCTCTGCGGCCGCGCGCACTTATGTCGCGGGGAGAAGAGCTTCGGAGGTGGAGTTGATGATGCGGGTAGCCATCTTCTCCTTCATCTTCTTGATCGCGTCGCCTCTCTGAAAGCGATGGCGACCGATTGTTGAAGATGTGGGGATTGTGTTGCGGCGATGGCGAGAACACCGAATGAAGTCGTGGCGACTCCCCTTCTCTTGTTCGAGGCGTGAAGGTCATCCTCCGCAGCGGGAGCTGCATAAAGGCCACGAAAATTGGCGGCGAAGAGGTCGCTGCTTTCCCACGAGTGCCGATCCTCGGGGAGATTGCTAACAAGGCGAAGGCGAACTGCCAAAGCTGTTGGGAGGTAGTTGGCCATGACCTTTTCAGATCCGCCCGCTGCCCGCACCATCGTCGTGTAGATTTGGAGAACTCCTCAGGGTTGGTGGTGCCGTCATACTTTTCTATGGCAGCAAAGGCGAAACTTGTCCGGCCGAGCCCTGTGTGCGCACCGCCGGAAAACTGGCACCCGGCGCGTGAGTAGAGGCCGAGCCGCTCATCGAAGCTTGGTCCGGAGACCGCGCATGGGGCCTTGAGGCCGGCTCTTTAAAAGTCGGAGGTGAACCTCCTCCTTAGTCAAAGAATGAGAGCCATGGGGAGGACTCTTGTCGTCGAGCGCCACCCGATTACCGTGGCGTTCTTGGTCGGGTGGCGCAGCGGCGACATGGAGGTCATCGCCCGCGCTGCCGTGGCTCTCGTCGAGATGAGCGGAGGTCCCCACGGTTCCTCGAGGCAGGACGGGATTTTACCGCCCTTTCTTTGGCCCGGCCCTCTGGCGAGGCCCTTCTCGTTAAGGCGTTTGGAGGCTGGGAGGCGCCATGCATGCGCCTTAAGCGCCAAGGCCTTCGATGCGGGGATGGCGAGGAGCCCCGGGTGGGCGCATCCACGAGACCAGCAATGCTCCGCGACCACCAGGGTGGCGGAGAATCCCGAACTCCACCGGCGGGTGGTCGAGAAAAACGCGGCGTGCAGAGTTACAGGCGGGTGGCCGCTCCATAGCTAACTGCGGCCGCGGCAGTTCCTCGGCCTCAAAGAACAGCCAGCGCCGCCTTGCGAGGCGGGTGAGCGGTCCCTCAGCCGCGCGATGGCCAAGAGATGCCGTGATCGCCCTTCGCCCGCGATTTTCTGCGATCTTGAGATCCGCCATCTTCGGATCTGTGAGCTATACAGCTATGACGCCAAGTCCGCCGGGGAGTTAGCGGAAAAAGTCAACCACTAGCACCCTACTGGCGCGCCCTGTCGGCGTATTCCGCTGACAGGCCGGAGGATCTGAGCCAGGGTTTTGTTGGAAGGAGGCGTCTTGGCGGTGGCTAAACCTAGAGGCGAAAGCCCTAGGGACTCCTGTGAAAGATTCGGCGTCCATGAACTACAGATGAACAAGAGATTTTTTACCCAGGTTCAGGCCCCCTTTGGCTCGGGTAATAGCCTTACTTCCTGCTGGATTGCTTAGAGAATGCCTGAAACTAGTACAAAGCTCTTGGGGTACAAGTTCTTTTCTCTCGGATGCCCCTTTTTCCTTTTCCCATGCACCCGGAGGCCCTTATATAGGCCAGGCTAACAGGAGTAGGTAAAAGGGGAGTCATCATGCTGATCTTTATACATTTACTACTCCTTCTGTCTTTGTCCGTTCCTCGGCCTCATTAAATGCTTCTGCGTGCCTTTGCGGTCGCGGATGGGACCCCTTTCGCGGAGTAGGTGAGGCGTCGAGAGAATGGGCTTGTGCGAAACCCTTGCGGTGATAAGCACGCTATGGCGAACTGCCATTACGACATGAATGCGGTAGTGGAAGGAGCCTTGGCGAAGCCACCGCTCCACCTCTTTGCCTGCGTGGGCGTCCTCGCCAGCGCTCGCCACCGCCACGTGGGTGGGCGGCAAGGCGGCGGCGTGCTTTCGCCCACTGCCGCCGGGTGCCACATGGACCGGCGCTTTGGCGGCGGACCGTGATCGCCCGCCGTGCGAGCCGCCCGTGGCTGGCGCCCGGCGGCGGCGTGCTTCGCCCACACCTTCGCCGGCGCCCGTGGACCGGCGCTGGCGGCGGACCGTGATCGCCGCCCGGTGCCGGCCGCCCGTGGTGGGCTGCGGCGGCGGCGTCTTTCGCCACCTTTCGCCCAGGCGCCACGTGGACCAAGCCGCTGGCGGCGGGCGTGATCGCCGCCCGTTGCCGAGCCGCCCGCGGATTGTACTTTGTGCGATGGAGAGGTACTCTAGCGTATAATCTGCGACAACTGGAATTTGCGTTGAGTGTGGGATAAATGTCACATTGTTTGGCTCATGAAGTGATTGTTGTTGCCGGGTGCCTTATATTGCTATCCGGTTTGATTCAGGACAGCAAAATTGGTACTGTCTTGTCCCTGAAATTTAGGTGAATGAGATATCTCTGTCGATAACAAAGCGTAAGAAATCATTTCTTTTAATATGTTTACAATGACAAGAAAATGTATTGCTACGGCGAAAGTAGTAACTGATGAACCTTATCACTCCCAAATGAGCTACACTTTATGGATAAAAGATCATATCACAGCCAAGTGATCATTGCAAGCTCTCAGCTTTGGTGGAAGAATATGCGTACTGGAAGGTGGGGATAAAGGAGCCAAGAAAGAAAAGGAAGCAGCATGCCCTCCCAAAATGGCAAGGCAAATCCATGTTAGGTATACATCCCTTGATGTGTATCTGCATTTCGGGCCTACTGGACTGACCTTTTTAAAATTATTTTTCTCTGCAAAGCAATTTCCTCCTAGAATGTTTCCATGGATGATCAAGTGAAGGCCAGTGGATGGCTAGCACATGATTTTATTTTTGACTGCATCTCATTTGGACACGGACATTTTACCAAGAATGCAGCCGGGCTCAGAATCTACAGCATTCTAGACTGGCTTTTCCCCAACTTAACGACCTGTCAGTTAGATTTTTCTGCATTGCATTATTATGAAACTTTCTGAAACACATCAATTACTAGAAGCCTTTTGGGGCACTTTGCTATAAAGTTATGTCACTCGTCAATCCCTGATGGAGCTTACTATAATCTCCTTTCTGTGCTTTCATGCAGATTGCTTCTTGCCTATCTTTTCTCAGTACTTCGCAGAATTGCAGTGAACTCGACCTTGTCTCCTACATTTCATGGGTTCATCTTGTAGACAAGAACAAAGCCAGGTCCAGGATGAGTCTCAGGAAGGTATCATCTCCCAAACCATGTCATTCTCATCACAGCCAAGTCTCCCTTCCCTCCATTCCTTCTACGACAACTCAAACTTAAGCCCACGCCTCTACCAGTGCGTGGCCACACTCAGAGGCCACTCCTCCTACGTCTCCGGCCTCGCCGTGGTCGGCGGCTCGCTCTACGTCGCCTCGTCGGACGGACACATCAAGCTGTGGCCACTGGATTTGTCCATGGCCATGAAACAGGGCGAGCGGTGTAGCTCTACTGTTGCCGTCGCCAATAGCTCCATAAAGTGTTTGATCGCCGCAAACGATGGACTTGTCAGCTCTCACCAGGACAGCAAGATCAGGGTGTGGCAGGCTGGCCGGCGGAACGGGACCCGGCCCCTCGCCCTGCGAGCCGTGCTGCCGACCACCGTCGACTGCATGCGCACGTTCCTGTTCCCCAAAAACTACGTCGAGGTCCGGCGGCACAAGAAGTGCACCTGGGTGCACCACGTCGACGCGGTCGCCGCGCTCGCGCTGTCCCCAGACGGCGCGCACCTGTACTCCGTGTCCTGGGACAGGAGCCTCAAGGCGTGGCGGCTGCCCGGCCTCCGCTGCGTGGAGTCCGTCGCGCCCGCCCACGACGACGCCATCAACGCCGTAGCCGTTTCGCCCGACGGGCACGTGTACACCGGATCGGCCGACAAGACGATCAAGGCGTGGAGGCGCCACCCGGGGCAGAAGAAGCTCGCGCTGGTCGGGACCATGGAGCGCCACCGGTCGGCCGTGAACGCACTCGCGCTAGGCATCGGCGGGCTGGTGCTCTACTCCGGCTCGTGCGACCGGTCGGTCATCGTGTGGGAGGGTGCCGGTGGCCGCATGGCGGCCACCGGCACTCTCAGGGGCCACACGAAGGCCATACTGTGCCTGGCCGCCGCTGCGGACGTAGTGTGCAGCGACTCGGCGGACAGGACGGTGCGGGTGTGGAGGCGGGGAGCGGAGGAGAAGTACTCCTGCTTGGCCGTCCTGGACGGCCATGGCGGGGCCGTGAAGAGCTTGGCATTGGTGGTGATGGGCAGAGCAGGAGGCGATCACGACTGCGCGTGCAACGAGGAGAGCTCGTGCTGTGGCTGCTCTGCTCTTGTTTGCAGCGGATCGTTGGACTGCGATGTCAAGATTTGGAGGGTGACTGTTGCTTGTTTATGAATTCGTAGCTTATAGAGCTCAAGGTTCCTTTGTTCTTCATTTCCTACCGAAGTTGAGATTCCTGCGTTCTAAGCATAGTCTAGGTGGATCACTAATTTGAGGCAGTTCAATGAGCTGGTTTCTCAAAGAAGTAGATCAAGTTTTAAGCTGCACCATGTCTGTATTTTGATCGATGCCTAAAGCCCAGGTTGGCAATCCCTTCCAGAGTTCCAGACATGGCCTTTGTTTTCCTACTTGTTTGGGTACTTCTAGCGCATTTTTGGCAAGCTCACACAGAATGTGTACTAGATGGGTTCAGCTTTGTTGAGTTCTCTCTTTTTTTTTTTTTTTTTTTTTTTTGAGTTGAAGGAAAAGTTGTATGTATGGGAATGGGTATGTCACTATACGGCTCTAAGTTAATTTGGCATATGTGTTTGCCCGTATATGGATAAACCCCTGGATGGATCAGGGTTCACATTTTCGTTTTGCATTCGAAAACTGGCATTTGGTCGGCATCAATTTTTCGCAAAATTTGACCAAAATTCTGTAAAAACCGATTGGTTTGCAAAAGTTAAACCAAGGGTCAAACTGATTCAAAAAAATGAAAACCAGTCGAAAAAGTCAAAAATCGCCGGTTTTCATCAAAAATCGACGACAAAAGGAAAAATAGTGAAAATGCAAGAAAAATTACAAAAAAATTGTAAGAATTAAAAAAAATCCAAATTAATCGATCAAACACCTTAGATAAATTTTTAAAAAAATTTAAATCATTTATTTCCTAAAAAATCCAAAACAGCAACTAATGAAAAGGAACAAAGACACTGTCAAATTTTTATAAATATTTAAAAGACTTATTATATTCTGAAATTTTAATGTAACCATAACTAGTGCCAAAGGATTATGTTCTAAAATTTTCATAAATATTAGACTTAATTTAGTACCCATATAAAATCAAAAATAGAAGAGCATATACAATGATAATAGCACTTTCAGATTTTTAAAAAAATACACATATCTGATCATCATCTGAAAATTTTAAAACATCATTGTAATTACTTTATAACATCACACAAAAAGTTTAATAAATATTAGGCTTCATTTTGTGCTTCTATAAAATAAAAAAACTGAAGCGCATATATTCTGACAGTATTACTATCAGAATTTTTAAAAATACATAGATCTAATAATAATCTGAAAATTTTATAGCATCATTAGCATTGCCTCAGGACCTCACATAATTTTTTTTAATACTTTTGCTAAATTTATTCAAAATTTTAAATTTGCATTTGAACTCCATGTTTTATCGCTCAGTTTGAAATACCGAACCGGTTTAGCAAGATCGGTTTTTGTTGGCAAAACGAACCCTAGGATGGATAATGGTACAAGTTCTTAGCCTTTTTGTTTTTCTTCATCAGGGTAGAAGTTTCTGTAGCGCTGCTGAAGAGCTAAGCATGTGTTTGAGTTTTTGAATCTTCGGTACAAATGATGCAATCCTTGAGAACAGGTTACAGGTTTGTTTGGTTCATACTGTGCTTCGCTATACTTTAAGTTAATCAAGTTTGACTAAGTTAGGTGTCGTTCTGATTCATAGTTACACTTGTAAGAATATTGATTTTTTTTTGTCAATGGTTTTTTTAACAATATATTTTTAAAATATTTTTTTAAAAAAATAATATGTCAAATAAAAAATTTACAAAAAATACATGTCTACCACTATTTCAAATGATGACAGAAGATCTGTCACAATTTCAAATGGTGTTTTGTCGCCAATCAAAATGGCGACAGAAGTCTCAGCCTTGTCAAACAAATGAATCCACAACAAAATACTCTGTCGACCAATACAAGCCGCGACTAAATAGACTTTGTCATCATTTGAAATTGCAACAGAGCTCCATGACAAATTTTGGCAGCCCTATTATACAAACAAAAGGCACTATGAGCATTGCCCGAGAAAATCACTCGGAAAATTTTGACAAATTAGTAACTTTGCTTTCCCGACCACCTCACTCTCACACACATACACATCGCGCAAGAAGGCGCCAGGGGATGAAGTTTGTTAAGAAGCATGAGATGATCATACGAAACCATGCACAAATTTTAAAGGACATCCTAAAGATTCCAAATTTTTCAACATATGAAATTCCTACATTTCAAAATTACCTTGGTTGCTATTGTGGATTGAAAATAATAGCCCTAAAAGAATTATAGAGTATTATGATTTGTATTTTTATGTAAAATTTATGTGAAAAACCTGTGAAAATTCGTATGCTCCAAACACAGCTTTATTTTATTTCTATCATAGATCAAAAACATTTTCAGCTAGGTGTGATAACTTACAAATGGGGCGCAAGGCTGACATGACGCTAACAATACCTGGAAAAATAACAAAAAATAACTTCAACATAGCTCCAGGTATTTCAAAGGAGTTATACCGATTGACTGTACCTCATCTCATTTCCCAATATTGCAAACAGATATTTTTTTAATATAGCAACTCTGTGAACACATTTACAGATTTAACTTCTTTCTTATCTCTATCTATCTATACGTATAACTCCTAAATGGCAAAATATTCAGTGAAAACCACCCATATCCCATATTCAGCAAAAAGAATAGTGCTAAAACAGTGAAAATTAATATTCATGCTGAATTTGTTTTTCATATCTTTCAAATGCGATTGAGTTTCATCTTCAAATTTTGCAGGATTGTAAAGTTCACCTCCCTACATATGGTAATTTTTGAGAATTTTTCAAAACTTCTACGAGTGGTTTTCACGGAATTTTCATAGAATAAGTGGTTTTCACTGAATATTTCGCCTAACTAAATAATGTTATCCCATTTAACCTTATCCATACGATCAAAACACAGCTTGCTCCACAAATCCACAGCGGAGAAACGCAGCCCATCCATCCTTGTCAGCTTCTGCTCGAAATTTCCTACACGCAACGAGGAAGTTGCAAATGACGAAGAGGACGAGACATCGAGTCCCACTCCCACAGTCCCACCATGCTTTCCCCTGCCTACCTCGCCTTCGCCGCCGCCCTCCTCCTCGTCCTCCGGCCGCCGGCGCACGCGGTCGCCGGCTGCCCGCTCATCGCCGGCAAGCCCGCCCCCTCCGACGCCGCCGCCACCGCGAGGTGGCTCGCCGCCAGAACACGTGGGGCGTCCTCAGGTTGCAGCCAAAGCCTTTTCTTCTTGTTCTTGCCCTGCGATTTGGTACCGAGTCCTTTAACAGCAGGTGGTTTGACCGAATTGGCGATCCTTAGTGCGAGCGATTGCGGAGAGTGGCTAGCGATTGCTCGAGGCTTCTTATCTCTGAGAAATTGTTATTGTCCTTCCATACCCTTTTTCTACTTTGCTGATGTGTGCGGATTTCTAAAATTAGACACTGATTTGGCGGTCAGGAGTCATCCTTTACAATTGAAGATACAGAGTATTGTCTAAATCACCATCCTGATACGCCAATTCGATAGCAAGAACTCACAGCTACCTTAAAATTGGTGCGGAGTTGATATCCTCTAGCAGGTCTCGGCATCATTCAGTTCAATATAGTAGACAAAATTTTTCCAGGAGTTGTAAAACTTCAATTTAGTAGAGTTGTTAGCCTAGTTCTTGCTAAGATGATTACAGTTTCTCCTATCCTACATTATTAGTGCCCATTTGATTGGTCATTCTTTAATGCTTTGCCATTTTGTTTGCAGCACAATATCAAGCGATCTAAGCGGAGCTCCATTTGGGTATTCCTAATTGTCTCTGTGTTGCAAACCACCAGTACATATACTCTTTTCTGATTGTTGAACTTAGTTCTCTGCTTCTTGTACATGCAGCAATGTAGTTTCGTATAGTGATGGAGTACCAGGTGAGAGCCATGGAATCCCCTATTTCTATCTGACCACGCTGGATCCCTGCAAGAGATGCATTGGAGGATGAAAGGACCTCTTTACCCTTAGCGAGTTCCCTCTCGGGACATGTGGGAGGATTGATCCTGAAAACCCCACATGTGCAAAACTTACTCTTACCGGAAAGGTACTAGCAAATTATACCCATGATATGATGACTGTTCATTTTCTGTTTACTTCCCTTTTATCTATTTGCTTAGTGGTGGTAGAATTTACAATGCTTTATTTCTGATTTTCTATCTTTTAAAATTCACTACTGAGCTTGAATTATAATACTGAAGACATTGTCCCTACGTTAGCTCGCCTTTATAGTCTATAGACTCTTCTTTTGTTCCAACTTCCCAGTCATCCTAATGTTTGTGGAGTTTTCTCATAATTCAATATTTGTATCGGATTATAATTGAGTATGGAATCATATATCCATACATCCAACCACTGAATCCTTTCGGTTTGGCAACTGTAGGTATTGCGTGTGTGCATATCCTTTTGTATGTGAGCTTATCTATAAGCTTTACTTGATGTACAAGTCAGGGACTTGTTTCCTTGTAACTACATATGTTGATCGATGCATAACTCATCCCTTGTGGTGCTTTTCAATCTATTCTAACAAGCTTTCAATAATGTTACCAAGAAAAAATGGGAAGTAGTGGGGAACAGCACCATATCAGAAGCAGCAACCGTTAAGCATCGTAGTGGTAACTTGATGCTGTCTACCTCCATAATCATAACAAACAAAACAGTTCTATTCTGTCTCAACATTTGTGCTTGAGCCTTCCAAGCTGTCCCTCTCAAAGTATCTCCCATGATGAGCAAGAAAAACAGTAAGTTATCATGACATGAGATGAACTGAAGTAGCAGAGGAGATGGATACCTGTTTCTAATTCCCTCACATAGAGAACATAGATTTGATGTGAGTTACTAAGTATTGTATGCTGTGGAGACCGGAGACCACTATGCTGTACTCTTGCGTCGCGATCTGAAGTAGCATTTAGTGTTTTTGCAGTTGAAGTTGGTTGACCTTCAGTCATCTGAAGCGGACTTGGCCAAAGCAGCACTTTTCAGCAAGCATCCTGAAATGGAGGGTAAAACTAAATTTATTGTTTCCTTGTATGTAGGGCTAATGTGAGGTTAATGAGGCTACTTCTTTATCTCAATATGTATGTACTGTTGTTTGATAGGTTGGCCGAAGAACCATCACTTCCAGATCTTCAAGTTGGAAATTCAAAACATATTTTTGATTGATTGGTTTGGGGGTCCTAAACCTATATCCCCTTCGGAATATCTTGAATATGGAAGGTGAGTATACAAGAAACTTGCAAATCTGTGTTCACAATATGTATATGCAATATGCTCTACTGCCAATAGATTTGCAGTTCCGCATTGCTACAGGTACATTCCCTTTAACACACTTTTTGATTTAGACATGACGCTAACAATACCTGGAAAAATAACAAAAAATAACTTCAACATAGCTCCAGGTATTTCAAAGGAGTTATACCGATTGACTGTACCTCATCTCATTTCCCAATATTGCAAACAGATATTTTTTTTAATATAGCAACTCTGTGAACACATTTACAGATTTAACTTCTTTCTTATCTCTATCTATCTATACGTATAACTCCCTAAATGGCAAAATATTCAGTGAAAACCACCCATATCCCATATTCAGCAAAAAGAATAGTGCTAAAACAGTGAAAATTAATATTCATGCTGAATTTGTTTTTTCATATCTTTCAAATGCGATTGAGTTTCATCTTCAAATTTTGCAGGATTGTAGAAGTTCACCTCCCCTACATATGGTAATTTTTTGAGAATTTTTCAAAACTTCTACGAGTGGTTTTCACGGAATTTTCATAGAATAAGTGGTTTTCACTGAATATTTCGCCTAACTAAATAATGTTATCCCATTTAACCTTATCCATACGATCAAAACACAGCTTGCTCCACAAATCCACAGCGGAGAAACGCAGCCCATCCATCCTTGTCAGCTTCTGCTCGAAATTTCCTACACGCAACGAGGAAGTTGCAAATGACGAAGAGGACGAGACATCGAGTCCCACTCCCACAGTCCCACCATGCTTTCCCCTGCCTACCTCGCCTTCGCCGCCGCCCTCCTCCTCGTCCTCCGGCCGCCGGCGCACGCGGTCGCCGGCTGCCCGCTCATCGCCGGCAAGCCCGCCCCCTCCGACGCCGCCGCCACCGCGAGGTGGCTCGCCGCCCAGAACACGTGGGGCGTCCTCAGGTTGCAGCCAAAGCCTTTTCTTCTTGTTCTTGCCCCTGCGATTTGGTACCGAGTCCTTTAACAGCAGGTGGTTTGACCGAATTGGCGATCCTTAGTGCGAGCGATTGCGGAGAGTGGCTAGCGATTGCTCGAGGCTTCTTATCTCTGAGAAATTGTTATTGTCCTTCCATACCCTTTTTCTACTTTGCCGCTGTGTGCGGATTTCTAAAATTAGACACTGATTTGGCGGTCAGGAGTCATCCTTTTCAATTGAAGATACAGAATATTGTCTAAATCACCATCCTGATACGCCAATTGGATAGCAAGAACTCACAGCTACCTTAAAATTGTTGCGGAGTTGATATCCTCCAGCAGGTCTCGGCATCATTCAGTTCAATATAGTAGACAAAATTTTTCCAGGAGTTCTAAAACTGCAATTTAGTAGAGTTGTTAGCCTAGTTCTTGCTAAGATGATTATAGTTTCTCCTATCCTACATTATTAGTGCCCATTTGATTGGTCATTCTTTAATGCTTTGCCATTTTGTTTGCAGCACAATATCAAGCGATCTAAGCGGAGCTCCATTTGGGTATTCCTAATTGTCTCTGTGTTGCAAACCACCAGTACATATACTCTTTTCTGATTGTTGAACTTAGTTCTCTGCTTCTTGTACATGCAGCAATGTAGTTTCGTATAGTGATGGAGTACCAGGTGAGAGCCATGGAATCCCCTATTTCTATCTGACCACGCTGGATCCCACTGCAAGAGATGCATTGGAGGATGAAAGGACCTCTTTTACCCTTAGCGAGTTCCCTCTCGGGACATGTGGGAGGATTGATCCTGAAAACCCCACATGTGCAAAACTTACTCTTACCGGAAAGGTACTAGCAAATTATATCCATGATATGATGACTGTTCATTTTCTGTTTACTTCCCTTTTATCTATTTGCTTAGTGGTGGTAGAATTTACAATGCTTTATTTCTGATTTTCTATCTTTTAAAATTCACTACTGAGCTTGAATTATAATACTGAAGACATTGTCCCTACGTTAGCTCGCCTTTATAGTAAATAGACTCTTCTTTTGTTCCGACTTCCCAGTCATCCTAATGTTTGTGGAGTTTTCTCATAATTAAATATTTGTATCGGATTATAATTGAGTACGGAATCAAATATCCATACATCCAACCACTGAATCCTTTCGGTTTGGCAACTGTAGGTATTGCGTGTGTGCATATCCTTTTGTATGTGAGCTTATCTATAAGCTTTACTTGATGTACAAGTCAGGGACTTGTTTCCTTGTAACTACATATGTTGATCGATGCATAACTCATCCCTTGTGGTGCTTTTCAATCTATTCTAACAAGCTTTCAATAATGTTACCAAGAAAAATGGGAAGTAGTGGGGAACAGCACCATATCAGAAGCAGCAACCGTTAAGCATCGTAGTGGTAACTTGATGCTGTCTACCTCCATAATCATAACAAACAAAACAGTTCTATTCTGTCTCAACATTTGTGCTTGAGCCTTCCAAGCTGTCCCTCTCAAAGTATCTCCCATGATGAGCAAGAAAAAACAGTAAGTTATCATGACATGAGATGAACTGAAGTAGCAGAGGAGATGGATACCTGTTTCTAATTCCCTCACATAGTGAGCATAGATTTGATGTGAGTTACTAAGTATTGTATGCTGTGGAGACAGGAGACCACTATGCTGTACTCTTGTGTTGCGATCTGAAGTAGCATTTAGTGTTTTTGCAGTTGAAGTTGGTTGACCTTCAGTCATCTGAAGCGGACTTGGCCAAAGCAGCACTTTTCAGCAAGCATCCTGAAATGGAGGGTAAAACTAAATTTATTGTTTCCTTGTATGTAGGGCTAATATGAGGTTAATGAGGCTACTTCTTTATATCAATATTCATGTATTGTTGTTTGATAGGTTGGCCGAAGAACCATCACTTCCAGATCTTCAAGTTGGAAATTCAAAACATATTTTTGATTGATTGGTTTGGGGGTCCTAAACCTATATCCCCTTCGGAATATCTTGAATATGGAAGGTGAGTATACAAGAAACTTGCAAATCTGTGTTCACAATATGTATATGCAATATGCTCTACTGCCAATAGATTTGCAGTTCCGCATTGCTACAGGTACATTCCCTTTAACACACTTTTTGATTTAATTTATGCAGGAACCAGGGCTCAGTGATGTTCTCTTGATTGGGGAATGCTTATGAAATCTTTATCCTGTTTGTGTATGCTTTGTGAAAGATAAGCCTCACATTGTACATACTTTAAAGACCTACGAGTTGAAATGTTGAATAAACATAGTATTGTGTTTGTGTACATTTTTGTCCCACGTGTCTGCATGCGCATGTCATTCTTGATCTGAACTTACTATTTCCCAAAAATAGATTTCTACAAGGTTTTACCAATCAAGCTGTTCTTGAGTCCTGACCTTGATGAGTTAAAATGAACTGCTTTAATGTTATATACTGTTCATTATGTGTTTATTCCAGTAGTCGTAGTGACTGATGAGATAGCAAAGGAAGGTACTTTGGGAAATGAGTTTTTTAAGGTATTTTGGGAAATAAGTTGGAGCATACAGTTTGGTTGTACACAAATTTCCGCAAGCTGTTGCTTTGTACAGAATTGTATATCCTAATTTCGGCAAAATGAATGATCAACCGTACTTCATCAGGTATGTAAGTATTAACCATACACCACCAGATTATGTAATTTTCTTTCACTATTTACGAATAATGTAAACCATTTCTCATCCAAAAGAAGAGAGAAAGAGTTTGGTAAATCGATCACATAATACTCCTACTAATATGGCAAAAGTTCATGCGCACTCGTTGCTTTGAGCTGAGCCGGCCGCGTGCGGCTCGGCCGGTCGGCCAGCTCGGCTCAAAATGTTTTTTTTCGTGTTTTGGTCTCTCGAAAAATTCGTAATTACATATAGGTCCTTCTGGTTCAGAAAAAGTACATATCTTTCGTAGTGATTGGCTGGCCGGCTTCACTCATTTTTTTTTGCGTTTCGGTCTCTCAAAAAATACGTAATTACATGTAGATCCTTCTCGGGTTTTTTTTGTGAAACGGACCTTTTGGTTCAGAAAAATCACGAATCTTTCGTGAAAGGACCCTAAATAAATACCGAAAAAACGTAGTCCGGTCGGCTCGGCTCGTTTTGTTTTTTTCGCGTGTAGGTCCCTCAAAAAATGCGTAATTACGTGTAGGCCCTTTCGATTTAGTGCAATACTAAAAATACCGAAAAAAACGTAGTGGCGTTTGGATCATTCCGGCTATTTTTCACAAAAAAAACCTTTCGATTTAGCGCAATCGCGGATGCACTTGTGTCCTTTCAACCGTTTCTTGCATTTTCTCGACGATTTAAAAAAAACGACGAAAAGAAGGATATTGTTTCTACAAACCTTCCATACGTTTGATTTAGCGTAATCGTAGATCCTTCGTGAGAGAACTCCAGATAGATGTAAAAAAAACGTAGGTATGTTCGTATTCTTTCAATCATTTCGCGTGTTTCCTCGATGATTTAAAAAAAATTACGCCGAAAAATACGAAATTATTTCTTAAAAAAACCAACGCACGCAACGTATTACGCCACGAAATTTTTGCGAAATGACCCTTTTGGTTCAAAAAAATCGTGAATCTTTCATGAAAGGACCCTAAATGAATACCGAAAAAAAATGTAGGCCGGCCGGCTCGGCTCGTTTTGTTTTTTCACGTGTAGGTCTCTTAAAAAATATGTAATTACATGTAGGACCTTTCAATTTAGTGCAATACCAAAAAATAACGAAAAAAATGTAGTGACGTTTGGATCAAAACCTTGTCTATGATGTGAGTACTTATCTGTGGACAATGTTTTTCGTGAGATTCCCGTGAGTTTTCTTAGACTTTCGGCCCTTATTCTTCTCCTTATCTGCAACAGCAAGTATCTTGATGTTACTTCTAGCGGTGGCTCTAGATAATACAACATATAGTTGCCCATGAGAGAAAACCGGTTCAGAGAGGTAGACACCGACACGCGGGGATGGTCTGCCCTTGCGCCTTGTTGACGTGTAGACTTTTATAATCAGCAAATCAATTTCCATGCTCAACAGACGTGATGAAAATATGAATCGAGAATCAACAGTTCGCCAGATTGATACTCTCTAGCAACCCTTTGACCATCTGCAAAAGAAAAGAAAAGAAAAGGAATTGGAATCAATGATGATATGATTTGACATAGAATGAAAGCCTTAATATCAATAACAAACCATCGAAGAGGGAGACGACGACTGAAGAAAGGGGCACACACACGCACTGAAAAGACTTAGTTATATAGAGAGTGATTCCAACCTTTCTTCTGGAATGTGGCTTCCAACAGAATAACAAAAATATCTGTAAGTCAGTAGTAACAAACTGATTATATGATAAGGGAGTTGAAACAAACCACGAGTAGTAACTAACTTATTATCTGATAAGCAAGTTGAAACAAACCATGATAATTACGGAGATTGTATCGGCTACGGTCGGTGGTAGATCTTGTTTTTTCGTTTTGCTCTCTCAGCGAGATCATCGTCCTCTTCCTTGGCGACACCTCCAAGGGCCACAAGGCCGACCAGTTCACCAACTTCCAGCTCACCGGCGCCAACGGCATCTTCACCGGCTTCTCCACCAAGTTCGTGGGCCGCACCTGGGACCTGGCCTAGGAGGACGCCGCTAAGATCGTCTCCAGCCAGCCTGCCGTTGGCATCGTCAAGCTCAAGGCCGAGCAGAACCTCCCTAAGTCGTCCCCCAAGGACCGCGAGGGCATGGCGCTCAATTGCCTGGAGGCGCCCCTGGACGTAGACATCAACAACGGCGGCTGCGTGGTGGTGCTCAACACTCGAACTCCGCCGCTCGTGAAGGAGGTCGGGCTCGACGCCGATGGCAAGCGATGCTTTCGGATCGAGGCTGGATCTGGAAGGGGCCGAGATCGGGACTGGATCGGAGACGATGATGGCGGCGTAGGGGGATGAGATCGGGACGAATGAAATCTGAGGCTATCCGGAGAGGAAGGGGCCGGTTCAGTTTTGGTCGGGAGGAACGAGATCGAGAACTATCTGAGGAACGGAAGCAAAAAAAAAATAATAGACCGGTTTTTTTCCGGCCGGTTCGATTTTTTTTACAATTTAGAGGAGGGTTGGTGGTGGAGAACGGACGCATCACCACCAACTCAAAATTAGAAGTAGTAGAGATACCCTTTTTCCATATGTAAAAGGAATGTATAAACAGATTATGCTATAAAGGGTAGACTTTGATAAAAATTTTCGTGCAACTCACTTTGGAGTATCTTATAATCAGAATTAGAGTATACTCAAAAGGATAAAAAGGTATAACAACATTATTTAAACAGTACACCGGAGGTGGAAGTATGTATACCCAGGAGTATGGAATCATTTTCATAATATACATACATATTGTTGTCTGGGCACTATGATCTATGTATTTGCATGCGAAATGTTTTGAAATTTTTAGAATGTTGAGTTTAACCGGTTTACTAACTAATTAAAATAAGTTTGAACTAAAATTCAAATTAGAGTTTCTCTTTTATGATAGTTTGATTGTAGATATGTGCTGATTATATATATATAAATCAGTAAAGCATGTGATCTAAACTCATTCAAAATCTTCGAATTCGAGTATATTTTTTTCGAAGATATGTGTTTCATTTGAATTGTTATAGATGGATATATACCCTAAAACTAAAATTATCTTTTACTCATGGGAGTAGTTATTCCCATCTCTAAAATGCCACCTAAACGAACTTGAAATACTCTTTTATCACTTTGGGTACACTCATACACTAATTATAAGATAATCCAATGTGAGCCACATGAAAAAATTACAAGGGAGTTCATGATTTTTAGCACATTTTGCAAATATCTTCGTATATGCACATAAAAAGGAGTATGTCAAAAAAATGTGCATACTACCTCTGAAAAAAATGTACATACCAATTGTATTATCTTATATACTATATACTACGTATACATACCATTTACCGTACGAGATGCTCTATACGTTATGAGATACAGCATAAAGAGTAGAAAAGAGGTCTCCCCCCCCTCTCTCTCTCTCTCTCTCTCTCTCTCTCTCTCGCACACACACACAGGCAGCTCCGGGGACGCGGCGCCGAGCGGCTCGACGCACCGGCACGAGCTGCACCCGGTTCGCTGGCTGCAGCGAAAGGTTGACCACGCACGCGGCGCCGCCGAGCTGCACGCGCCGTGAGCGGATCCCAGGCTCAGCAACCGGCGCAGCCCGTCGAGCAGCCTCGGCGTGCAGAGCGCGCGCCGCTGCCCGTTCTTGCCGTTCCTCAGCGTCTGTTTTAGCGCCTCCAGCGCGCCCTCCTGCCTGCTCGGCTCGCCGTCGAGCAGCCTTACCAGAGTTGCGTCTTCCTGGGTCAACTCCAGCGGCGTGAACTCCTGCGAAGGCGGCGGCGACTCGAACCGCTCACCGTTGATGCGCGTCGTCCGAGTAGGTTCTTGAACGCCCATAAGGCGGCGAACAAAGCTCTTGGCCTCGTCCGGCACGAGGGGGAGCGGACGCGGCTGGCCGGAGCGGTCGCGGTAGGAGGAGATGGCCTTCTTGAGTTAGCGTTCGGTATGAGCGTGGGTGGCGGGGACGCGGCGAAGTCCATGGACGGCGAGAGCACGGCCGGGGTGAAGGCGAGGGCGAAGCATGCCTCGACACAGCCACGCTCGAAGGTCTTGCCGTTCGGGACTATGAAAGTGTCGCCCATCAGTTTCCCGGAGATCGGGCAGATGAACTCCGGTAGGGTGGCGCCCGCCATGGAGGTGTCCATGGCGCGCGTCCACGGCGGTGTTCTTCGGTTCGTTTTGTCGGTTGGAATTTGGAAAGCGTCGTGGCAGTTGGAATTCTTGAGATCTCACAGGACAGGGCTACAGTGGAATGGTAGAAGTTTTCTTCTGAAAATTACACAAGGTTTAATCTATCGGATTTGCTAACTACAGAATATGTCAAATTGTCAATGTAAGATGTTACTTTGAGCTCCCATTTTGTTGATGAAATTATGGAGCCATGTATTATGAAGTTATTGTAGCTAAGTAGTACTAACTAATCTACTACCTAGCTTTATCAAACGGGTGATTTACATGAAGCCTTCGTGCTAATCCATAAATTTCTGGGACATTGTGCTGAACTGTTCGAGCTTAGCTGTGGTGAAAGCAGTACCCAGAGTTGACTTTGAGTTTTGGCGAGGCAACGAGGAAATGCTTGACCTTTTGTATTACTAGAAAATTGTTCGCGCCGTAATACGGCGCGCGTGTCATTTTTTCATAAATTTTTTTTCGGAGGTGTTCTATTTTTTAAATCAGCGAAATAATGAGCGGAACGACTGAAAGAACACAAAATTTTTCGCGGCGTAACATGCCAGCGTCTTGCTTTACCGTTGAAATTTTACGTTTTATTTTTTAAATCGTCGAAATAATGAGCGAAACGGATAAAAAGACAAAAAAAATTTCCGCGGCGTAACACGACGTGCGTGTCATTTTTCGTAAGAAAAATTTCTTTTTTTTCGGTGATGTTTTTTTTTTGAATCATTGAAATGGGGAAAAAATAGAGAGATAGAGTTGTAGAAATATCTCCTTCGACGAATTATCTTGAAAACATTAGAGTTGACAACCTTCTTTTGTCGAACTTAACATGTTTTAAAAAATATCAGAGACCGACGCGTTCGTAGAGTAATAATATATGCTTAAAAAAATATTAGAGTTCGATATAGGAAATCGAGGTGGGGAAAAAGTCTAGAGACAGAGCTGCACACGTATTTCTAGTGACAAAAACATTTTTTGCGGGAAAAACGGAGCTGCACACGTATTTCTAGTGACAAAAATATTTTTTTCGGGAAAAACGGAGAACAAAAACATTTTTTCCGGGAAAAACGGAGGTGCACACGTATTTCTAGTGACAAAATATTTTTCCGGGAAAAAGCGGAGAAAGGACCTAGGCGTAAAGAGTAAGGACCTCAATGTTACGTTTTTGGACTGTCCGCTATCTGAAAAAATTAGAAAAGGGCTTGTTCGCGATTTAAATCTAACGGGAGGTTCTTTTTCAGTAAAATGGCGTCTGAGGACCTAAACGCTAATTTAGAAATAAATCTTCCTCTCGAGAAAATCGCGAAGGACACTGTTCGTAATTTTCAAAAGGACCAATTCTTGAAAAATATTTTTGAGCCGAGCGGCCGGTTGGCTCGAGCCAGCCGCCTCGGCTCAAACGAACGTGGAGGCGCCAATCTCTCCAATAATAGGAAAGGTAGTATTCCTTCGATGCATTGATACGCAGTCCTCTTGTTTATTCTCGAAAAAACGAAACAATGCTTATGTTATGTTCCATTGTAATTTAGAAATCCAATCGGGAGGTGTTTTTATATATTTTTTTCAAAGCTATATAAATATTAAAGCATTCATGAACGGTAAATAGTAATTACTTATCCTTTCACCTGCTTTAAGGTTTGTACAATTTGTCCTGAGAAGATGTATAAAAGTACCTCTCAGCTAAGAATCAGAGAAGAAATGATGTTGCCTTCGTAACTTTTGGTGAAAATTCTCGAAATTGTTTGTTTCATCCGATTTTATCAGTATTGGATGACGTTGGTGTATTTTTGGTGATCCAATAGGTGGATGCAACTTGGTAGCTGAGCAGCGAAGGATTAAGATGTGGAACGCTAACCATTTTGACGGGTTCAGTGCTAACGTGAAATTCTTCATTGGACCTTTCTGAATTAATCCAATCAGCACAATGCTGAGGCAGCGATAACATCAGCAAAAGGCAGCTGAAATCGGCTAAGAAAGAATGAACCCGGAGCTAATCAAATGCAATCATGGAAGCTAAACATATTCTGACCATTATGGCATCATCAACAGACACAAGCTCAAAGAATTGGTGTCACAAACCCACAGTAGTAGTTTTTCTTCAGTCTCAACTACAGTTCTACAGTTCAGTCACAAAGCTGCACAAATCCAATAAAATTACACTTCAATTCCAAGGTTCCAACAAAAGAATTCATCTTGCAGACGAGATACACAACACAAATGACCAATCTTGCGGGCTATGGAAAATACAGTTCGAAAGACATCCAGAAACAAGAAGAGAAAATGGTAAAGAAACCGAAGACTTCGGACTTTTCAGAACTGGGTCGTGTTTGACCCGGACGGCCCGGCGTAGTTGCTACGGTGCGGCGGCCGCCGGATCGACACGAGCCCCTCCGACACGACGCTCCCGTCATCCCACTGCCTCCCGAGCAGCCCGGCGGCCAACACCGCCGCCTCGTCGTCCTCCCCGCGCATCGCCCGGAGCGTCCGCCGCGCCATGTCGCGCCCCACGCCGCCGACGCCCTCGGCCACGGGCATCAACGCGGCCTCCACGCCGGCCGCGCGCGCGAGCCCGCGGAACCTCAGGCTGCCCCGGCTCATCCCGTACAATGCCGATATGCAGTACTCCTCCTCCGCGCTCCCCGGCGCGGCGGAGCCGTTGCGCATTAGCCTGACGACTGCGGCCACCGCGCCGCCGTCCATCAGGGCGGCCCTCCCTTCTGGGCACCCGGCCAGGTTCGCCAGTATCATCACGGCCAGCCTCCGCAGCGCGGCGGCGTCGGTCTCGTTCATGCGTTCCCGCGCATCCGCCGCGGCGAGCAGCGTCCGCACGACCCCCGGCGTGCGCGCGATCTTGGACCGGTTCATCCCAGAGAGGGAGACGTGGTACAGCGCCATCCCGGCCTCGCGACGCGCGCGGTGCCCCGCGCCATCGCTCGCGAACAGCTCCAGCAGCGGCGGGATCGCGCCGAGCACGCCGATGGCGGCGCGGTTCTCGTCCTCCACGGCGAGGCTGTATATCGCGCCGGCGGCGTGGTCGCGCGCCTCCGGGTGGCCGCTCCGGAGCACGTCCACCAGAGGCGACACCGCCCCGGACCGCACGATCCGCACCTTGTTCTCCGCCTCCAACGACAGGTTGACCATCGCCGCCGCCGCGTTGACCTGGACGCCGGTGTCCCCGGACAGCAGCATCGCCCGGAGCGCGGCGAGGAGCCGCGGCGTGCAGAGCTGCCTCCGCATCTCCCTGTTCTCACGCGTCGCCTGCCGCAGCGACGCCATGGCTGCCTCCTGCTCCGCCGGGCCTGCACCGTCGGCCGCCCCAAGCACGGCCATGATCTCCTCCTCCAGCGAACCGCCCGTCTGCTTCGTTTGCTCCTGCTCCAAGTCGTCGCCGCGGTAGTGGTTTCTTGTCCGGACGGAGGAGGGCGGCGGGCAGTGTTGCAACTGCGACCCCTGCTCTTGGTGCGGCGGCATGAGGCGGCGGACGATATCGAGGGCGGTGTCAGGGGAGAGCGGGGACGGGTGGGGTAGCGCGAGGCGGTCGCACCAGTTGAGGATGGCGGTGCGGAGCGCGACGTTGGGTACGAGCACCAGCGGGGCGGAGGAGGAGGGGAGCGCGGAGAGGTCGGCGGCGACGGCGGGCGGGGAGAAGGCGAGCGCGGCGCAGGCCTGGATGCAGGCGCGCTCGAAGGTCTGGCCCGGCGGCACGACGACGGGGTCCGCCATGAGCGTGCCGGATATGGGGCAGAGGAACTCCGCCGGCGGGTCCGCCGTGAACGACGATGACGGCGACGCGGAGGACTGCAGCGAGGAGGCCGTGGACGACGGCCTCCACCGCGGCCGGCTGGTAGCCATGGACTCGGCCGACTTGGTGGGCTTCGCGAGTTGTGTGGTTTCAGCGATGCCTACTGGGAGAGGAGAAGCTGGCGACTCGTCATCGCTTCTTCCGGACGCGCTATTGGCAACCTGCGACTTTTAGGTTCTACAGGAGAAATGCCTCTCTTTTTTTTAACCTTATGTGTTTCAAATGGGACCTAATTACGTGATGCGGTACTGCTTCTTACAAATCTCGTGCAAATTTCCTTTTCCTCTTACTTGAAATGAATTGCTTCTTACAAAACTCTTGCAAATTTCTTTTGGAATTCCGGTATGATTGTAGAATTTACCATAACTAGACCATGCTCTCTTTGCAGGCTCTCAGCCTTTTCCGATTGCTTACTCTAATATTGGGCTGAACAATCTTGCACACGAAAACAAATGCCGATCTTACAGTAAATCTAGGGTGAATTTAGCGAGGGGCTCTATCAGGCTGCAGCCTACCTTCTATGCTGGCGCCGAAGATCTTAGGTTGGGAGTTTGGGAGGAAGGAGGAGGCGAGGAGGACTGAGGAGAGTTGAGCGGCCGATCGAGTGAGTGAGTGATTGAGTGAGGTAGTGAGCGGCGAAGCGACTTAAAATCCAATTGCCGAGCACTGTGCTACCGATTAAGGAGTACTGTGACACCGACAGAGGGAGAGAGCCAGTGAGGGTTCACTACTGTGTTGTTGGTGTTCCATTGTTGGCTGTTGCTGTACTAGTACAGTGGTATTTAATATTTATGTTTTACATTTTACAATATAGATTACAAATTTGCAATTTACTTTTTACAATATAGTTTTTAAGTACTCAATGGTGAATACTTTTGTAAGTCTTTACTATTTACTATCTAGGTTTTATAGTAATAATATACTTGTAGATTTGCAAATTGCAATAACGGAGAAACAACTTTTGCATAATTATTTCCCAAGCAATTCAAGTAATACTCCAACGCTTCCGAGGCATGAAAACTCATACAATGAATTTGCCTCATAATTTAAGCTAGCCCCTCAGTAGTATGTTTCTTTTATTTTGAATATTCATAATCATTTATAAGTTACTATTGTATTACTAATTTTGTACAATTTGATACACAGATCATTTTGAACGCATATTCATGTATTTTTGGATGTCTTTTCAGTAGCCAGGTATTGTGGGACATATACGTCCAGGTGTCTGCATGGCAAATAACGAGGCCCAACCGACGAGGATGGGTCATTTGGTGATTGCGAAAGATAGAAGCCACAAGGGGCGCGCCAAGACATGCCCGACAAGGAAGTCCCAGAGACGGCAACCGACTCGGATTAGGTAGGATGTGATTGTAATCTAATTCGTTATGATACGGATATAGAGCAGGAGTTATGATCCATGCCTTGTATCCGAGTAGGACTCTCTTTTGTAACTGCCCTCCTCTACTATATAAAGGGAGGGGCGGGGGAGCATTGAAACAAAATCTCATCAGCAATTAGCTAGCCACAAATAATTCCAGAGCACAGGACTAGGTATTATCCCTTCCGCGAGAGCCCGAACCTGTATATATCCGGTGTCCCATGCTACCATCAAGTTTGGATCCAGAGCCTAACCCCTTTTCTTTATTGTCGACAACAAACGTCGACAGTTGGCGCGCTAGGTAGGGGCTGCGCTAAGATCAATCTCAGCAAGTTTGATGGCGATCTTCAATGAAGACATAGCCACCTTCGCTACCGCCAGGCGTTTAAGCAAGTCCGGATTTCATCGCCGGCGACTTTGGCCAACTCACCCTTTCGGATTCGGATCAGATCCAATCTGGAAGCGATTCTGCTGCTCCCCTAGCCAGTCAGCCACTCGGATCAGGGACAGGCATGGCCATCTATCTCCGGATGGTAAGCCAAAAGTTTGTCCCCCGTCTTGAGCAGGAGCTGGTTGATGACGAATCCCGAGAGATAAAAAATGCCAGAGAACCACTCGGTTCTGAATGTCAGTCCTACCTATCCTCTTGTTCTTCTGATCCAGAAGGCGGGGTGGAAAATTTTCAGGGCTTTCGTGGCATTTTCGTAATTGAGGACCCGCGAACTGAGTCCCAGCAACAGAAGGATGCTACGGACGCTGCAGAAGAAGAGCGCCTTCGTCAAGAAGGTCGCGCGAGATCTCTCCAGAACAGAGGCCGCAATGTTAATGAAGAAATTTTACAGACAAAGATGGGGAACCAATCAGTTTTTCATACCCCTCAACAGAATATCGTCGCCTCCAAGACGCTCCTCGATACACTGGGACCAATGCTTGGTTCCGACATCCCAGCTGTGCCGATCGTGGCCCAGGTTCAGGCCATAGTGACGGCGGCAGCAATTCAACAACACCAAGAGGAGCCAGGGGAGAAGGAGCACTCCCGTACCCGCATTGTCAACTCGCATGCTGCTAGTAGCAGTACAGCACGCAGTTGTGCCAGGCGAGAGCTTCGACGAGGAGAAGACGCCTGGCATAGCATCAGTCGTGACCTCCGAGTTGATTTAAATGCCAGACGGCAAGACCGGGAAGATGAAGAGCGCCGTAGGCGCAAAGATGACTATGAACGTTTTGGCATCCGCCACGACGACCGGGACGATCGCAGAAATCATCTCCACCGTGACAAAGGTGATAATGAAGACAACCGAGTGAGATCGCCTCATCGGCGTTCTCCACGACGACGCAGCGACAGGCCTATTGAGGGCATCCGAGCCTTCACCCCTCGGCTTCGCCGAGTGGTTTGGCCTGAAGGATTCAACCCTAAAAGCATCACCAAGTTTGACGGAGAAAGGGATCCAGAAGCTTGGCTGCAAGTTTATTCCCTTGCGGTCATGGCGGCAGGGGGCGATCACAATGTGATGGCCAACTACTTGCCGGTCATGCTTACTCCTTCAGCTCAAGCGTGGCTCACTGGACTTCCAGCGAATTCTATAGATTCCTGGGGAGATCTTTGTGAGCAGTTCATCACCAACTTTCAGGGTACTTACGAACAACCTGGGACGCAATGGGACCTGTATCAGTTCGCCAGAAAAGGAGCGAAACACTACGAGAATTTATCTTGCGCTTCATGCAAAAGAAGAATACAATCAGGGATATTTCAGAAGCAGCAGTCATTGCAGCGTTCCAGAAGGGTGTCAACGACCCCGACCTGATTAAGAAGATGTCCCGAAAACCACCGACCACGGTAAGGGAGATGTTTGAATTAGCAGATCGCTATGCAACAGCCTCGGATGCCTTGGCCGAGCGATAAGACGATCGCCCGCGACATAAAGATAAAAAGGAGCACGCCGAGTCCTCGAGGCGGTGTAACAGAAGCTTAAGCTCAAGAAATAGTGGCGGCGCCGAAAGGTATGGTATTGCGCTGCGCGCACAAATGACTATGATGCGGTAATGGAGGCCACTTGCCCTTTCCATCCTAAGGGGAAACACGCTGCGAAGGATTGCTTCACTTTGAGGAGGTTCGCCAAGGAATCCAGAAGGCGGCCGGCCAAGGGCGAAGCAAGAGATGAAGAAAAGAAAAAACAAGATCCCCCTGAAGATGATGAGGGCGAGTATCAGAAGATGAAGCGCAAGCTCAACTATATCTATGGAGGCTCGATGGCTTATGAGTCCAAGCGAAAACAAAAGCTTACCGCTCGGGACATCAACGCAGTCATGCCAGCAACTCCCCAGTACCTCAGATGGTCCGAGGTTCCAATTGCTTTTGACCGCTCGGATCATCCGGATCACATCCCCTATCCCGGAAGATTTCCTCTGGTGTTGGATCCTGTGGTCCGCAGTGTTAAACTCAAGAGGGTGCTGGTTAACGGGGGGAGTGGACTCAACGTCCTCTTCTCCAAAACCTTCGACGACATGAAGATTCCTCGCTCCAAGTTAAAGCGGGGTTCATCACCGTTCCATGGAGTAATTCTCGAACCTCTTCGGTCCCGCCGCAAATCACTTTGCTACCACGTTTGGGGACCAAAGAAAATTTCCGGACGGAGTATCTCAACTTCGAAGTAGCTGATTTCCAGACGGCATATCATGCCATCTTGGGAAGGCCGGGCCTGGTCAGGTTCATGCCCGTGCCCCACTACACTTATCTCGTCCTAAAGATGCCAGGACCGAAGGGCATTATCTCCGTTCGCGGCGACGTCAGACAGTCGTTCGTTTGCAACAGAGAGAGCTGCGAGATGGCCGAAGTTCAAGAGGCAGTAGACGACAGAGAGAAGATCCGACAGGCAGCTACACATCGGGAGGATGAAGGAGAAGTGCCGGTCAAGAAGCAAGCCAAGACAGGCATGAAGCCTGACGAGGGGACTAAGAAGGTAATCCTCGACCTGTCCAACTTGGCTCAAACGGTTTTGATCGGATATGACTCAACCCCAAATAGGAAGACGCACTCGTCGCCTTTCTTCAGGCAAATCGGGACATTTTTGCGTGGAAACCATCCGATATGCCCGGTGTCCCTAGGGAGGTGATCGAGCACTCTCTAAATATTGACGAGAAGGCCAAGCCTATCAAACAGCGGCTCCAACAATTTGCTCAAGACCGCCGGGAGGCCATTAGGGAAGAAATCACTAAGCTTTTAGCAGCAGACTTTATAAAAGAAGTGTATCATCCCGACTGGCTAGCGAACCTAGTTCTTGTTCGCAAAAAGAATAAAAGCTGGCGCATGTGCATTGATTATACCGATCTTAACAAGGCGTGCCTGAAAGATCCTTTCGGGTTGCCCCGCATTGACCAGGTGGTAGATTCAACGGCAGGTTGCGAGCTCCTTAGCTTTTTGGATGCTTACTCAGGATATCACCAGATCAGGTTAAAAGAAGAAGACTGCATCAAGACTTCGTTCATCACCCCGTTTGGGGCATTTTGCTATGTCACAATGCTGTTCGGTTTGAAAAACGCTGGCGCAACTTATCAACGCGCGATACAGCGGTGTTTTCACACCCAAATCCGACGCAACGTGGAGGCATATGTCGATGATGTCGTTGTCAAGTCTCGTGCGAAGGAAGACCTCATATCCGACTTGGCCGAAACATTAGAAAGCCTAAGAGCTTACAAGATGAAGCTTAACCCCGAAAAATATGTTTTTGGGGTCCCCTTAGGGAAACTTCTCGGATTCACTATGTCACAATGGGGCATCGAAGCAAACCCGGAGAAAATCAATGCTATCCTAAAGATGAAGTCTCCGGCTAGCCAGAAAGATGTTCAGAAACTCACAGGTTGCATGGTAGCACTCGGCAGATTCATTTCCCACTTGGGCTCGCGGGGAATACCTTTTTTCAAACTTTTGAAGAAGCAGGGCAACTTCCAATGGACAGCCGAGGCACAGCAAGCTTTCGAAGAACTCAAGGCTTTCCTGTCATCGCCCCCGGTGTTGGTCCTACCGACGCCCGAAGAACCCCTTTTGCTTTACATTGCTGCAATGACTCATGTAGTCAGCGCGGCAATTGTGGCGGAGCGGAAGGAAGAAGGGCACCTTCAGAAAGTTCAGCGGTCGGTTTATTTCATCAGCGAGGTGCTGGGCGAATCCAAGGTGCGATATCCGCAGGTGCAAAAACTATTGTATGCTGTACTGCTTACGTCTCGCAAACTCAAGCACTACTTTCAAGAGCAGTCGATCTCGATGGTCACTTCTTTTCCGATTGGGGATATACTCCACAATCGGGAAGCCACTGGTAGAATTGCAAAATGGGCGGTCGAGCTTGGGCCTTTCGAAATCTCCTTCAGGCCGCGAACGGCAATAAAATCTCAAGTACTTGCCGACTTCACCGCCGAGTAGGTAGAATTACAAACCCCCACGACAACTGAAGAACTCGAGTACTGGACAATGTATTTTGACGGCTCCCTCATGCTCAGCGGCGCGGGCTGGTGTGGTGCTTATCTCTCCGACGGGCGAACGATTAAAGTTTGTTCTTCAGCTCCATTTTCCGGCGTCAAACAACGCCGCCGAGTACGAAGCACTCATCCATGGACTTCGCATCACAATATCTCTCGGCGTTCGATGGCTGACAATTCGTGGCGACTCCATGTTGGTAATCAACCAGGTGCAAAAAGACTGGTCGTGCGTTGAAGACAACATGGCTGCATATTGCCAAGAAGTGAGAAAGCTCAAAGACAAGTTCGACGGGCTGGAACTCATTCACGTACTCCGCCGCGACAATGAAGCAGCGGACGAGCTCACGAGACTAGGCTCCAGTCGGGCAACAGTACCGGCTGGCGTGTTTGTCGAAGAGCTCCATAAACCTTCAATAAGCCAACAACAGGAGACAAGCAAATCAGAAGAAACACTCATCGAGGAGGAGGTCTTAGTCATCAGCCCCGATTGGACAACTCCTTTCCTAAACTATTTGCTAAGGGACGAGCTCCCTGAAGATCGCGCAGAAGCAGAGCGTATCACACGGCGATGCAAGAATTACGCGGTAATAAGCGAAGAACTCTTCCAAAAAGCGCCTCAGGAGTCCTGAGGCGATGCATATCGGAGCAAGAAGGAAAAAACCTACTCAGAGAAATCCACTCAGGAATTTGCGGGCACCACGCATCGTCAAGCACCCTGGTGGGCAAAGCATATCGCCAAGGCTTCTTTTGGCCGTCTTGCTGTGTCTAATGTGGAAGATATATCCGAACTTGTGAAGGGTGTTAGTTTTTCGCTCGTCAGACACACGTGCCGGCACAGGAGTTACAAACCATCCCGATCACCTGGCTGTTTGCAGTCTGGGGACTCGACATGGTCGGCCCCTTGAAGAAGGCTCAAGGTGGTTTCACTCATTTCTTCATCGCCGTCGATAAGTTCACCAAGTGGATCGAGGCAAAACATGTGGCCACAATAATGGCAGCCAAGGCCAAGGAGTTCTTTCAGGAAATCGTGGTAAGATTCGGCGTACCAAACAGGATCATCACGGATAATGGAACTCAATTCCGAGGTGAAGAATTTCAAGACTGGTGCGGTGAGCTCGGCATCAAAATCTGCTTCGCCTCCGTGGCTCATCCAAAAAACAACGGTCAGGTGGAAAGGGCGAATGGCATGGTGCTGCAAGGTTTAAAAGCACGGATTTTCGATCGTCTTAAGCCGTATACTGCTCGATGGGTAAAAGAATTGCCTTCGGTACTTTGGGGGCTAAGAACTACCCCCAGCAGGGCTACCGGGCAATCACTTTTTTTCCTAGTATACGGCTCAGAAACAGTCTTGCCCACCGAGTTGACTTTCGGATCCCCTCGAGTTCGGAATTACAAGGAGGCCGAGTCGGAGGAAAACATAATAGAAGATATCAATCGATTAGAGGAAGCAAGGGAGGTCGCTGCAATCTAGTCGGCCAAGTACCTCCAAGGCCTACGTCGCTACCACAACCGAAATGTTCGGAGCCGCGCGTTCTCTAAAGGCGATCTGGTTCTAATAAAGAATCAAAAGCACAAGCACAAACTCTCTCCAAACTGGGAAGGTCCCTACATCGTTGACGAGGTGACACGGCCGGGGGCTTACAGACTTAAGTGGGAAGATGGCGCTATCATCAGCAACTCATGGAACATAGAGCAGCTACGTCATTTTTACTCTTAAAATATTGTACATTAGCTATACTGTTTATAAATAAAGCTTTTCTTCTTGACTTGCTACTCAATTGATACTCAATTAGCGAAGAAGTCGAGGCTACATTTCAATAGTGTTGCATGCATGCAACACTCATCGGGTCATTTGTTGTTTCTTGCATTAAGAATATTATCCGTGAATAAAGTTTCTCTTCTTGACTTGCTACTCAATTGATGCTCAATTAAGCAGTAAGTCGGGGGCTACATCTAATAGTGTTGCGCATGCGCAACCCTTCTTGTGGATCATCTGATATCCTTCCTTTTTCCCGATGATCGCGATTAAGTCCGAGTGATTTAGTTCCTGGTTGTGAAACCCTGACATATGAACGACAAAATCTAGCTACCCAATAAAAAGCATGCTTGGAAAGAAAGGCCAAGCGCTAATTCACGACACTTGGGGGCTAGACTAGTTGGTTAGGGCGCTTAAACATAAGGGACGAAGAAAACCACTTGGGAAGGTCGAAAGATCAAAAAGAGAAAAAGAAAAGGCAGGCACCATCAAGATAATATTACATAAGATAATACTATCCCAAACGCTTGAAGTCCATATGTGCCAAAACATTACATTACTAATTTTTTGCAGAAAAAAAACTACGCCCGGCGCACGCGCCCTACGGCTTCAATGAGGGGGTCCCGAGCCTTGATGAGCCTCGAAACGACCTCGATCAGGGCATCGACGGCGGCAGCATCTCGGGCCACGGCCTCCATCTCCGCAAGCTCGGCCATGGCCAGTTCATAAAGGGCTCAGAGCTCGGTGAGGTCATCCTCTTCTTCGGCGGGCGGCAGAGGACCCTCGTCTTCAAAATCGAACATCGGCTCATCTGCCGGGGATGGAGACGGCGGGACCTCGTCATCGGACAGGAAAGGCTCGGGGGAAGATGCCATGAAGAATCTGAAGGAAAAAGCAAGAAAAAGAACTTAGAGAAGGGTGATCACTCACGCAGCGGTTACATCCTTATATGAACACAAAACTAGCTGCGATCAGGAAGACGTACGGGCGCAGGCTCTGAAGCGGCGAACGAAGAAGCGCTTGAAGAAAGAAGACGAAGAGGCAGCCGGGTTGCAGTAATGCACAAGCAACAAGACCCACCCTTATAAAGAGCGACATCAGCCTTTGCCTTAAGCAGGAAACGCTTCACCTTCCATGTGTACTAGGCACGACCTAGCGCACGATTCAAGATGGGCTAAGATGGCGCGCGTGATAATGGCTAAACAACAGGAATCTCAAGATGGGCCGAATTCAATTTAGACGCGGTATGCCCCACGATGGGCCGAATGCCAATAACCGTGTTGAAGACGGGAATTGGGTACCTTCTAAAGCGAATTCAACCTTAAAAGGAAAAAAGGCCTCTCAACTACATCATGCAAAAGCAAGACATAGCACAAATAATCAAGTGTTCCTCCAATAAGCAAAAAGAACAAGTGCAGTCCAGGCCTCAGAATACAATGTTTACAAGGCACCCAGATCTAGGTTTTCAGCTAAGGCAGAGGCGGTGTCCCTAACCTCGTCAACAAGGGCAAGTGCTTGATCATAGTCCACAGTGCAGGCGAAGCCCTCCTTGATCGCCTCGAGCTCCACTCGGGGATACAGGGATTTCACTATGGCCAATGCTTGGCAAGCG
This sequence comes from Guadua angustifolia, assembly GCA_036346375.1. NCBI lineage: Eukaryota > Viridiplantae > Streptophyta > Magnoliopsida > Poales > Poaceae > Guadua > Guadua angustifolia. The sequence continues at coordinate 29,681,225 of CM070505.1, read as the reverse complement.
CTTGTGGTCGCTACCTCCTTTAAGCGCACCACCAGCTTTGTGGGCCCCTCCGCTAGCCACTGGATCGTGGCGTCCGTGTCATATGGAACACCGCTAGGCCCGGCCTCGTCAGGACTCAACATCCGCAGTAGTTTTTCGGAGCCCTCCTGAATCCTATCAACCCGCAGCTCAGTGGATTTGATCTTCTCGTCAAGAGCACGATATTAGGCTTGCGAGTTGACTCGGTGCACTGCATGACTGGTCAGATCAGTTCAAGGTTGCAGTTAAACGCAAGAAGGAAACAAAAGATGAGTCGGAAATAAACCTTCCAGCTCTCTCTCCAGCTTTGCCGTTCCAGTTTTGGCTTCCTCTTCAGACTTCTTTAGCTTCTCAACCTGCTCGTCGGAGGACTTTAGCTTTGCCCGAAGATCTGCAGCAGCGAAGACAGAAGTCAAGACAACGAAGGGAGAGTCAAGATGTAAAAAGCCAGAAATGGACCAGAGTAGTCGGATAAGGGAATTACCGTCAAGGGAGGACGACAGGTTCAGTTTCTCTGCCTCAAATTCAGAAACCTGGGCTCGGAGTCTTTCCAGTTCTTCTTGGTTCTCGACCCGAGCCCGGTTAAGTTCCTCCTGCAGTTGGACGCGAACTCGCTCGACCTCGGCTTCATAATCCTTCCTCATCTTGGTCCTCGAAAGTAATTCCCGGATAAGGGCGTTCCGGTTTTGAGCACGGTCGCCCAGGTGCTGAAGACGGCGACAAGGACAATGAGGATGTATCGTGTATCACAAGCAATTAGGCGCGAGCAACTTACACGGCCAAGGCGAAAACAAGTATAAGCGGCATCACGGAACGACGCCCATTCCTCAGCCTCATCCTCGTCATCGAAGGTCCTCCTGTCGTCATATTTGTCGAAGAAGGCAATCCGTATCGGAGAATCTGGGCGGGGAAGCTGAGGAGTTCCTCTGGAGGTGGCGAGTGGTGGGAGGGCTGAGGACGCAGTTTGACCAGTCGGCCTAGGAGGAGTCGGCGGCCAGGGGCTGTTCGGGCCCGAGCCAGCCTCGGTGTCCGCGACGCCATGAGCAGTCGGAGGAGCTGTAGTCGACCGCTCCGTGGCAACTTCAGGGGTGGTGGGCTCGGACACTGCTGACGCACGGGTTGCCGGTGCATCTGCGGCATCGTCGGCAGTCGTACCTTGGGGCTCCTGATGCAACGCTTCCACAGGAACCTCGCTGGTAGGCTCTCTAAAAGAAGAATCGGTCAGAACATGACCCGAAGGAAGAAGGAAGAATGAACAAGGAAACCAACCTGCCGGATCTCGTTATTTTGAATGCCGAGTTCTTCCGGGCAGAAGTACCACCAGTAGGAGAACCAGTCTGCACACCTAGAGTGGGGGACAAAGGGTCCCTGGTCGGGCATGGAGGCGGAGGCACGCTGTCAGCCGAGTGCTGGGCCGGGGGCTCTGGGGCCACTGAGGTCGCGGATTGACTTGAAGATGATGAAGTTGTGAGGCACGCGGCCGCCGAGTCCCGAACCTTCGGGCCTCCAGTCGGGCGCACGTTTTCCGCCGACTTCCTCTTCTCTTCCTTGGACGCCCGGACGACCGGACGTTTTCCCTTTCCCAAGGGGTCCTCAGCTTCAGTCGCCTTACTCTTCTTGGCGGTGGGAGTCGGGGATGAGGAGCGGGTAGGCCAGCTGCGCTTGGCGCTCTTGTGCACCGGAAACTCGGGCAACGGCGCGTCAGAAAAGAAGGCATCGCGACCCTGCAGGTGCAGACAAGACGCATGCTCAATTACAGCCAAGCGCAAATCAGAAGACCCAATCTAAGGAAACAAGAAGGCATCTTACGGAGGTGGAGGGTTCGATTTCTTGAAGGGCCTTGGGCATCCCTCGTTGGCGTCCGAACGCCCGAGCAAACAAATCGACCACACGATCAAGAAGCTCATCCCTTGAAATTGACTCAGGTACCTCTCGGGTAGGATCGTTCGCCCTTCATGTGCATATCCAAGATGAACTCGTTCCTTGAGGGGCTGGGCTCGGCGTGAGCCAAAATTGAGGACGATGGCCACCCCGGTGAGCCCGTTCTCCTTCAAATCAGCGATCATCCCCATGAGGTCTACCACCTGGTCCATCCCGTCACCTGTAGGAAGCGAGGTCCAATTGATCGATGGCTTGGGAGGCACTCCGGAAAAAGCAAGCAAGGAGGGCTTGTGATTGGAACAGTAGAACCATTCCCGGTGCCAGCCCTTGTTTGAAGTTTTGAAGGGAATGGACAAATAAGCTTTCTTCAGGTCGTCCCTCAGCTGGAATTCGGCGCCACCAACTCTCTTGGGGGAATTTTTTGCTGGGAAAAGGCTTAAGAAGGAAAAGATGGCGAAAAAGATTGAAGTGTGGGCAAACACCAAGAAAAGCTTCACAAAGGTGAACAAAGATGGCAATTTGAAGGATAGAATTGGGATTGAGGTGAGTCAATTCAATTTCATAAAATTCAAGAAGACCTCGAAAGAAGGGGCTTGCGGGGAGGCCAAATCCGCGTAAGAAGAAAGATTCGAAGACAACCACTTCCTCAGTGCGAGGAGTGGGGCAAGATTCACCGGCGGCAGGACGAGCAGAAAGCATTACCAATGGAGGAAAACGCCGACGCGGACTAGCTCCTCTAATCGCCCATCCGTTGTCACCGAGGTGGCCCAATCCTTGGTTGATGCGGATGAAGGAACATCCTTGGGAGGAGGAGAAGGCATTTTGTCGGAGGAATTACCCTGTGATCATGCTGGATTGGGAAGATGAAGGCTGCTAACCCTAGCGGCGGATTTCACGAGAGGAACGTTGAACAAAAGAAGATGAGGGAGCGAATGAGCACAGTGCGTAGAAAACCGTCTCAGTTGCTCCTAGCTCCATATTTATAGGGAGCGATGCCAGCTTTTGCTTTGAGCGGGAAAACACTTCGCCCTCTGATAACTTGGGGTTGCCCTAGGGTGCGCTTCAAGATGGGCCTAAGGCCGCGTACAGTGAATCACTGTGCATAGGCTCAATTGGGCCGAAAATTGATTTGGGAAACGGTATGCTCCATGATGGGCCAAGAGCCAATGATCGCATCAGACGGGATTTGGGTACCTTCCAAATGCCAACATCCTCTTATGATATGCCTCATGACAGGCCATATGCTGAATACCGTTTGAAACAGGATCAGATATCATAAAGATAGTCTAAAAAAGCAAAATCCAGTGGTACGCCTCATGACAGGCCAAGAGCTGTGCGCTCTGGTGCACAGGTACCCCTCGGCTAAAAGCCAACTTGAGCGGAGATATTCACCATACCGAGTCGCGTGCTGATCGAGAAATCGGGTTGGAAACCACTCGAATAGTGCCACGTGGAACTCTGTCGAGTCCTTCACGGCCTACTCGCCTACTGCATAGCACTCGGCGGTATAAAAGACCACCGGGAAGCCTCGGAAGTAAAAAGGCAATCCGACCGCAAAGCACTCGGGGGCTACTGTAGGACATATACGTCCAGGTGTCTGCATGGCAAGCCAACGAGGCCCAACCAGACAGGGATGGGCTGGGCCGATTGCAGAAAGATAGAAGCCACAAGGGGCGCGCCAAGACGTGCCCGACAAGGAAGTCCCAAAGACGGCAACCGACTCGGATTAGGTAGGATGCGATTGTAATCTAGTTCGTTATGATACGGATATAGAGCAGGAGTTATGATCCATACCTTGTATCCGAGTGGGACTCTATCTTGTAACCGCCCTCCTCTGCTATATAAAGGGAGGGGCAGGGGAGCATTGAAATACAATCTCATCAGCAATTAGCTAGCCACAAATAATTCCAGAGCACAGGACTAGGGTATTATCTCCTCCGCGAGAGCCCGAACCTGTATATATCTGGTGTCCCGTGCTACTATCAAGTTTGGATCCAGCGCCTAGTCCGCTTTTCTTTATTGCCGACAACAAACGTCGACAGGTACCTTCCTGTATTGTATTTTGCTTTCTTGCTATATTTCTCCTTTTTATATGAATTTTAATTGCATAAGAATACATTTGCCATGTTTGTCTTAATTTAGCTTAGTTTTTCACTACTGCAGACGGTTCAAAAACGTCATTACAGATGATTTTCTGAACCATCTGTGAGTATGCGTCAGTGATAATACGATACATATCACAGACGGTTTCCAAACTGATTATGAAAACACATATCATAGACGGTTCTTTAACAAGAACTCTCTGTGATATGTGTTGATCACAGACGGTTTTTAAATAGAACCATCTGTGATATGTTTTTCCCCTTAATTGTTAGCAGAACTTTCATGATTAATATCTGTTTTTCAAAATTTTATTCCCCTTATATATTTCTATAACAACATTTAGAAGGCATAACCAGTCATAGATTTTGCAATTGAATATCAAAACATTCTAGATGCATCGAGACAATAGGTTGTTTGATGAGGATGGTCTTAAAATATGAATATTTGTAGCACTTTTATCCCCTTTATTATTCTAATATTGATGGATTTCAAGGCAAAATCCAATTCTATCACGGCTCATCCTAAATGTTGTCATGCTCTTATTTATCTTTCACTTCATGATCATCATCTCCGAATGAGAATACCATAGTCAGCCTATTTTCACTCTGGTCTTGTGTAGGAATAAGAGCATGACAACTTTTAGAACGAATTATAGATGGGATTGGATTTTTTCTTGGAATCCATCAACATTAGAATAAGAAAGGTGATGAAAGTGCTACAAATATTTATATTTTAAGACGATCCTCATTAGACAAGCTGTTGCCTTGATGCATCTAGGATATTTCAATATTCAATTGCAAAATCTACAACTAGTTGTGCCTTTTAAATGTCGTTGTAGAAATATCTAAGGAGAATAAAATTTTGAACAGCATATACTAATCATGAAAGTTCTGCCAAGAGAGTTATGGGAAAAACACATATCACGGATGCGAACGAATCAATCAGTCATTGGATTCAAGATGAGTAAATATTAAGGATATTGTCAGGTGACAATACATTAACAAAATATGATACCATAAATATTAACAAGCGTACATTGAGAAAGCACATTATTTCATAGTTTAAGACAAGAAGACTTTACGGTTTTTTTATGTCTGTCATCATATGTGCCATAGCTTCTGCAATAGAGAATTTTTGGTTCTCTCTGAAGTTCCACAACTTCAGTACAGTGCCAATTTATTTGACACCAATAACGGATTGGTCTCCAGTCATATTTTTTAATCCCTACAAAAGCGATCATGTTATTGTGAAAAGGGTGTCTTGGTATATTATTAGTAACCATATCAAACTAAATATTAAAAATCTTTATATTACCTCTATAAGCTCAGCTTTGGCTTCTTCTAGCTCTGCATTAGCTGTGCGGTCCTTAATAAATCTTGCAATTTATCATCTATGTTTTTCAATTCTTGTTTAATCTCATAAATCTTTTCAGTTAACTCAGACTTGCCCTTCAGTTGTTCGATCTCCACTTAAGTTTTTGTTTAGTTTCTAACAGCTTTTCCATGTCGTCTATTTTACCAAAATCATATTTCAATCTTGTCAATTAACTTAGATCAAAAACAAAATGATGTTATCACATATCAGAATAATAGATTGATCAAAGTAATGGCAATAAGAATTTCAATGTTTTGTATAAAATAAATTCACAAGGAATTTACTATTAGGAATGTTTGAAGTGTTCAAAGTAGTAGCAATGAGAATTTCAATGTTTTTGTGTGTGTGTATATATATTACAAACCACATGAACAGTATTCACAAACCAAAAGAGTATAAGGGATTGTCACAGATATTACATTTGACTAAACTCAATCATGCCTAATCACCAGATGAATGTTCCAGCAGTATCGAAGTTGCAGATAAACTAAACTATGCATGCATACCTTAGGTAAAGATGAAAAGTATAGAAGCACTACTCAAAGTAATATAGGATTCACTAAACTATGCATGCATGCCTTAGGTAGGATCGAAAAATCATGGTAACCTCGCGTATCAAAGGATAAAATTGAGACTCACAGTGAAACAATATTAAAGGATAAACTAAATATGCATGCATGATGGGCAATAAAAAATCTTCATGTTATCTACATGCCCAAACGCACCCTAATTCCTTTAATTGAACCGAAACAAATAGAGATATCAATGCCATTTGAATTGCTTTGAAAAGAAACATAATTTGAGGATAGACTTTTGTTTTTTTAGTTTTTTTGGTTTTCATCTCATAACCTCTCGTTACTCCCATACCAACAAAAATAGAAGCCCATCTAATTAGTGGATTGTCCATGTTGTCATCCATCTATGGCATGCATGCACAATATAACTAACTCCTGACATATTGTTGTATACAAACAAAATCTAGACGGCTGTTATTAAGATAGCTATTTTTGCTTCATGTTTTCAACTGACTGATATAGTCAAATCACACAATAATGTATATCATGTATATCACCAAAATGAATATTCCCACCTAAATATACTGATAACAAAAACCAATTAAAATATAGAGAAAACTAGCTTGGCAACTTATTTGCAAAGTTTATTTCCAAATTTTGAACTCCCAACGAGTGCGAAGAAAAAGCCCTCATCAAAATAACCTCTGTGAACTAACTTATTCTTTATCTATTCAAAGAAACTCTCTCTAATAAATTCACATCCTTGTCCCTAACAACAAAACCGTATGCAACCTAATCATGTGATTAGCCTTGGATGCTTCCTACACTGTTGCTCACCAAGAGGCCATCATTCATGCATGCTAATCTTGGAACTCTAAAACACTAGAGGTAAGAGTTCATTGTGTCTGAGTGCTTTCAGTATCGTTTTGCATGATGCATGTTCTAGGTAAATATCGATCTTTTATGTACTTTGTTTACTATTTTACCGGTCATCTACATAAATCACAAGATAAGGTCATAGGGGATCACTGAATCGAACAAGCACGGTTCAAGAGGAGGAGGTGGAGGATACCAGAGAGGAGGTCGTCGAGGAGGAGGTCGCCGAGGAGGAGGGGGAGGATGCCGGGGAGGAGGCCTCCGAGGAGGAAGAGGAGAATGCCGGGGAGGAAGTCGTCGAGGAGGAGGTCGCCAGGGAGGATGACATCGGGGGCTAGGGTTTGGGGAGGCGAAACACGCTGGGTGCTAAGGTCTGCGCGAGAAACTTTGGTGTATTTATATAGTCTCAGTTCATATCTCAAACGGTTTGTGGTTAGAACCATCTATGATCTGTAGATATCACAAACAGTTTTAGTTTAAAATAGTCTGTGATAACTATAGGAGTCATTACTAACGGTTTTATATTAAAACCATCTATGATATTTATGTATATCACTGACGGTTTATTAAGAGTACCATTTGTGATGATGTCACTGACGGTTTCACTATTGAACCGTCAGTGATATTCCTCATCACAAGCGGTTTTTTAAAACCGTGTATGATAATGTTGGGAATCTAGGTATTATTTTAATTGCAGATTTGAATATTAAACATAATCCCAAAATAATCAAACACAACAGGCTAGATGAAGATACCACATATTTCGAAAAGTAGATCTAGAAATGTTGTGTACGAGATGAACAGAGGAAAATATGAGAATTCTTACGATGGGCTTGATGACGCAAAAGAAGCAAAGCGATAGCGGCCGGCAGAGAGGAAGTAGTCGGCGTCGTGGATCGATCCAATAGCTAGAGCTCAAGCTGTGCAGCTTCGCGCTGCCCGAAACCTTATTGCCGCCCGTGCGTGTTCTCGCAGCGCAGCGGTTCGAGATCCGCTCTCCTTGCCTCGCGGTGCACGCCGAGAGGAAGGTCGGTGAAAAACGGCGCAAAGACGAAGACGCAACCACAGTCACAAGGATGAACGCGAGCGCAAAAGCCAAAAAGCTCAATCTGTGCGGGCGCTCTGAATTTATAGCCTTGCACCAGTAACGGTCAATAAATTGACCGTTACAGCACCATTATACGCTAGTAACTGTAGGGCATTCAATTGACTGTTTCTATTAGAAACTGACGCCATTACGCTGTTTGAATGCTTAATTAATGACCCTGTAATGTAGAGAAACCGAAGATTAAAAAGGGTTTAAACGTGCTAGGAATTTAATCCACGGCACGGCGACTCGCGACGTCACAAGTCACAAGTCACGCGGGAAAAACACGCGAAAATATGCGGTAATTCACGAAATACGCGCGCGCGCGTGTGACTTTAGCCGTGCTCCTCACCCTCCATACGCCTCATTACAAGGCATGGTGGGAGCTTTCCCTTTTAAACTGGTGTTCTCCTCTCTCAACTATCAATATAGTACTAATCTTTGTAGCTTTGGCATTAGAGATAAATGGGCCACTTGGGCCTCATTTCTAACAATCCCCACCAATGTCAAGGCATAAAGACTCAAAAGTTTGATCACCGTGTTGAATCTTTGTTTAATATATCGAAGTGTTTGATGTAAGTTCCATACGGGTTGAACTTTCACCTAGAATAACGAGATCCATCCTCCCACGCCTAATGAATGGACTAAGCCTTGAATTCACAGTTTGTGTGGTTAAATTTCACATGAAATCTTAATCGATACTAGGTCGCCAAAGAACTTCACCTCAACGGAGCGTTAAATGGTCATGCTCCTAATCTTCTCATGAGCTTTCTAGAGAATGCCCTTTCTCGTGAACTGTGACCTCACAGCTAGGCTCAAGTAGGTGTATTCATTTTAGGTATCCTGTGAGGTCGATACCTTTTCCTCTCATTAGGACACTAGAATACATTAAGGTTTTAAACCAAACCTTCCATACAGTTGAGAGTATTTAGAACATGGGTAGATTTAGTGTACTCTCTTGTTACAACCGAACTTGTTTTTCCCATTACCTAATTCACGGGATCTCCGATCAAAAGGATGGCTTACAATTGTGAAGTAACTCAAATGGGCCTCATTCCCATGTCCTTCGACGCAATAGAAATCGCATTTCTTGTTAGCCCCTTTGTAAAAGGGTCTACCAGATTTTTCTCAGTGCATATATAATTGACAGCTATCACTCCAGAGCATCTCAATTTTCTGACAGATTTAAGCCTACGTTTCACATGCCTGCAGGACTTCATATTATCCTTAGCACTCATAACCTTGATCAACACTGTTTGGCTATCGCAGTACATTAGGATCGCCGGGATTGGTTTCTCAACCAATGGCAAGTCCAATGAGCTCTCTTAGCCATTCGGCCTCAACAGATGGGCGTGTCTAGTGCTACAAGCTCGGCTTCCATGGTTGACCGCGTCAATATAGTCTTTACATGACCTCCATGAAATCGCTAAAGACCGCTAATGTAAACACATAGCCACTAGTAGCTTTGATCTCATCTGCATCGAGATCCAATTTGAATCACTATACCCTTCTAATAATGGGAGGGTATCCAAGATAGTGAATTCCATAAGAGGTTGTACCTCTCGATAGTGCAACACTCTCTCAAGAGCCTCCCAATGATTATCTCCGGATTGGATGTAAACCGCTTAATTTGCTCACAAAGAAATGAGATGTCGTGTCTCGTTGCACCAGCTTAAATACATAAGGGACCCAATTATTTGTGAATATCTTAATTGATCTTTCCCTAATTCATTATTTTTACTAAGTTTACACTTGCATCATAGGGAGTTGGGGCTATTTTGCGCTTCTCAAAGCAAGTGGCTCAATAATTTTTCTGCATAATAGGACTGACTCAAAGTAATCCCATTCTCGGTTCTGATCAATTTAATATTTAGAATTACATCTGCCTCACCCATGTCTTTCATATCAAAATAACTAGATAAGAAAGACTTGACCTCGTCAATGATAGCGATGTTGGTCCCAAATATAAGTATGTCATCAACATACAAACACAAGATTACTCCTTGACCCCCACCATAGCGCTAATAAACACATTTATCCGCCTCATTCACAAAGAAAACCAGCAGATGTCAAAGTTTTATCAAACTTTTCGTGCCATTGTTTAGGTGCTTGCTTTAAGCCATACAAGGATTTTAATAATTTGCACACTTTATTTTCTGTCGAAGAATCGCATAACCATCTGGTTGCTCCATATAGATTTCTTCCTCCAACTCTCCATTATGAAAGCAGTCTTTACATCCATTTGATGGATGTATAGACCATAGGAAGTCTGCTAATGCAATGAGCACTCTAATGGTGGTTAATCTGGCAACAGGAGAATAAGTATCAAAATAATCCTCTCCTTCTTTCTGGGTATAACCCTTGGCTACAAGCCTTGCCTTATACTTGTCAACAGTACCATCAGGCCTCATTTTCTTTTTAAAGATCCACTTACATCCAACCTGGTTTGCACCCAGAGGAAGTTCAATGATCTCCCATGTTCCATTAGCCATGATGGAATCCATCTCGCTTCTGAATGACCTCTTTCCAATACTCGTGCATCGTGATGCATAAGCCTCTGAAAGAGTTTTTGGCACATCATCCACAAGGTATACAATAAAGTCATCACCAAAGGTTTTCTCAACCCTTTGTCTTTTGCTCTCGCGAGGAGCCTCATTTGTGACAATATTGTTATCCTCCTCGTGGATATCACAAGTGGTTCAACAATATTTGGTAATTGATAGATGGAAGATCGAAGTTTTAGAATTTTCATTAAATCTGCTACTCTCATAGGATAAATATTCTCAAAGAAAGAAGCATCTCTAGATTCCATTATTGTGTTAGCAATAATCTCGGGAATCTGATTTTACTACTAAAATCTATAGGCCGATCTTGTTATGTGCATATCCCGAAAAATGCAATCGATCGTTTTAGGTCCAAACTTTCTCTTTTCGCAATGGTATATTGACTTTTGCCAAACACCCCATGTTCGCAGAAAATGGACATTTGGTTTTCTCCTTCCATCCCTCATACGGAGTAATCTCACTTCTTTTAGTAATTACTCTGTTGAGGATAAAGGTTCTTTGTTAAGATAGCTTCCCCCACCATGACTTAGACATACCAAAGACTCTCCAACATGGCATTCACCAAGTCTGTTAGTGTCCGGTTTTTCTCTCGCCACCCCATTAGATTGAGGTGAGTATGGTGGTGTCACTTCATGGATTATACCATGCTCGGCACAATATTGGGAGAATTCTGAGAGATATACTCTCCTCCACGGTCAGACCTTAGCCTTTTAATTTTCTTTTCTAGTTGGTTCTCAACCTCAACTTTATAAATTTTGAAGTAGTTTAAAGCTTCATCCTGTGTTTTCAGCAAATACACATAACAATAACGTGTTGCATCGTCTATGAAAGTTAGAAAATATCTTTTGCCTCCTTTTGTCAACAATCCATTCATCTCACACAAGTCAGAATGGATGAGATCTAATGGTGCCAAATTCCTTTCTTCATCTAACCCCTTAAAGGGTTTCCGAGGTTGTTTTGCTTGCACGCAAAATTGGCACTTTGATCCTTTGACAATATCACATTTTGGAATTATTTCAAATCTGGACATTCGAGCAATGGTATCATAACCAATATGACATAAACGAGAATGCCAAACATTGGATTCACAATTATTAACTTGAGTAGCAACATTTAAATTTAAACAAGACTCTAGTACACTTGCTTTAACAGCCTCCGCTCTCATAACCTTTTCCAACAAAGTTACCAAACTTGGACATTACAACTTTATTAGACTCAAATACTAGCTTATAACCATCTCGACATAATAGGAACCACCGACAAGGTTCTTATTTATTGTTGGCACATGTTTGACGCTTTCAAGCGGGCCAGTCTTTCTGAAGTGAGCTTCGGTTCTACCGTGCCAACACCACGCACAAAAGCATGCGACTCGTTCCCCATTAGGACGGAGGAAGCCCTGCTGCTCGGTAAGAAGAAAATAGAGATATGTCGAACATACGTGAACATTTGCCCGTATCAACCCACCAATCGGTGGGTTGACATCTGAAAAAACAACGGAGAATTACCATACCCTCCTCAAGTAGTTCCTCACATATGGTCACGTTGGCAATTTTCTTGCCTTGCTCATTTGCTTTGTTCTTGCGGAAACGACATGTCTTTAGCCATGTGACCATCTTTTCCGCACACAAAACAGTAATGTTCTTCATATCTTTCTTCTCAAACTTCTTCTTCTTGAAGCTAGTATTTTATTTGGTTTCAAGCCTTTGTTATTGTTGCCACCCTTCTTCTCAATCACATTTGCATTGTTTGGTTCTGAGAAGAAATTTTGGTGCATCTTTGGCTCTGGTTTTTCTTCCACATCGAGGGAAGAATGAGATCTTCAATAGAAATCTCTTCCCTCTTGTGTTTGAGATCATGGCAAAATTCCTCCAAGATGGAGGAAGTTTAGCCACAATGCCCGCAGCCACAAATTTTGCAGGTAAAGCACATCCCAAATGTGCAATCTCGCCCACTAGTAGCTGAAAGTCATGCACTTGAGCAACAATCGATTTAGACTCATCCATAGTAAAATTGAATAGTTGCTCAGACGTATACAACCAATGACCGACCTCGACTCCTGATATTTTTGTTCAAGAGCCAACCACAACTCGAAGGCGGATGTGTAACTCATATACACATCATATAAGCGATCTGCCAAGATGGTCGAATGCAGCCCAATGCGGTGTTATTCGCATTCTCATACTTGTGCATTCTCCTCATCCGTAAGCGGATATTGAGGGAAAATCACCCACCACATACCCAGAGACATGAGCCAAAACTTGGCTCTAGTGCGCCACCTACTAAGTTTTGACCATTGAACCTCTCAGGTTTCATGGCATCGCTTGCACCAGCCATTGCTGAATCACAATCACACAAATAATACCAATAAGGTTTCTGGAATGTTGGAAATCTAGGTATTATTTTAATTGCAGATTTGAATATTAAACATAATCCCAAAATAATCAAACACAACAGGCTAGACAGAAGATACCACATATTTCTGAAAGTAGATCTAGAAATGTTGTGTACGAGATGAACAGAGGGAAAATATGAGAATTTCTTACGATGGGCTTGATGACGCAAAGGAAGCAAAAAAGAGCGACCTACAGTAGAGGAAGTAGTCGACGTCGTGGATCGTCCAATAGCTAGAGCTCAGCGTTGTGCGATTCTTGCGCTGCCCAGAAACCTTATTGCCGCCCCCGTGCAGGTTCTCGCAGCAACGGTTCGGAGATCCCGCTCTCCTTGCCTCGCGGTGCACGCCGAGAGGAAGGTCGGTGAAGAACGAGCGCAGCATGAAGACGCAACACAGGTCACAGTGGATGAACGCGAGCGCAAAAGCCAAAAAGCTCAATCTGTCTGGACGTCTCCAGAATTTATAGCCTTGCACTAGTAACGGTCAATAAATTGACCGTTACAGCACCATTATACGCTAGTAACTGTAGGGCATTCAATCGACCGTTTCTATTAGAAACTGACGCCATTACGCTGTTTGAATGCTTAATTAATGACCCTATAATGTAGAGAAACCGAAGATTAAAAAGGGTTTAAACGTGCTAGGAATTTAATCCACGGCACGGGTCACGCAGGAAAAACACGCGAAAATATGCGGTAATTCGCGAAATACGCGTGCGCGCGTGCGTATGACTTTAGCCGTGCTCCTCACCCTCCATACGCCTCATTACAAGGCATGGTGGGAGCTTTCCCTTTTAAACTGGTGTTCTCCTCTCTCAACTAGTAATATGGTACTAATCTTTGTAGCTTTGGCATTAGAGATAAATGGGCCACTCGGGCCTCATTTCTAACAGATAAGACGTTTAATATAAGTCTTTCTATACTAGTGTTTTAGAGCTCACCCTCTATTTTGATAGTGGCTTTGCCACTGCAGTAAAGCAAACCTCCCTGTGAATCCTTCCAGCAACAGAATACAACAGCTGTCCTTGGACGAACAGATACTAATACGAGATGCAAAGTTTGTGGCTTGACTTTGATTACATGAACGCATTTTGATCGGTGCTTTTGATAACCGGAATGCTTCATTATTCCATAGACCACAGGGCGTTGGGCCAGGAAGCTGCTTTCAGCCACTAAATAGCTGTTAAGCAGCTGCATTGCACGAGTCCTTGTCACGAAGGCAAGCTCGTGGCATGCAAGCCACGTCCAGAAAGTGAAGCATCCGTTCAAGCCGGTCAAACAATTCTCTTCCGTTTTAAACTGACACTACTTTCCTCGATCTCTTTTAGTCTTTTTGGCCACAAAGCGTGGATCACTGACTCACTGTGATGAGCAAAAGTACACTGACATTTCATCAATCTTTTGGGCCGGGACAGGATCAGCTGGTCCATTGCGTTGCGCCAACTGCAATTTCTTCAGGCATTGTGAGCCTATAAGCTAAGCAATCTTCAGTCTGACAGTGTCAACTCACAGCCTGCCATCCTTCCGTGATAACTTGCCTTGCAATGGAGGCATCCTACTGACTTGCTACCTGCAGCACGATGAAGAGCCAAAGATCTGAACAATGTCGAGGGGACGACCTTTGGCATAATTTGTGCTGGAAAGAGGGGTAGCCTGAAGATCTGAAATTATGAACAGAACAGCTGTTCTTGGAATAGTTTACCTGCATGATTTGTTCAGCACTGACCTCACCGGCGAACGGTTGCTGCTGTCAGGGTGGATCCGGTCACATGGAGCGTACGTTATCGACAGAGAAAAAAGAAAGAATTATAAAAGATGCGATGTGCTGATCATACTACCACACATACACTTGTTTGGGGGCGTTGTATATGTGTACTTTGTCGCGGACTGCTAATCTTTGTTTGGATGGTCATCATGTACTTGATCTTTTTCTAATCTTTTGACAAAAGTATTGCCAGTTCTTTAATAAAAAAAAAGAATTGGTACCGGTTGTTTGGTACTGCCTTATCTCTCTCTCTCTCTACTGTATTTCTTAATGTCTTGATGATCAACACAGATTCTGTGCTCTTTCCCTTGCTGGCTCATAAAATACTCTCTTCTTTTGATCCAACATCTCATCGTGGCGAGATCTATGCCTGAACGAACGCTTTCTGATGCTGTCTGTCAGTCACTAGACAGTTAGGGTCAGCTTTTTTTTAATAATACATTTTCTAAAAGTAATTGTCATATTAATACGTGAAAAAATAAAATTACAAAAATAGTACTGCTTCTCCAAACGGCATGATAAAATAGGAGTAGTCGCTAAGTGGTTGGATGAAGTTACTATTTTCACTATACCGTTTAGCGACTACTCGTTAATCCCGCACTTAACGCTGCGCCGTCAGAGCTCGTGAGACACGTGGCAGTTATCGCCAGACGGTTCGGCGACAACAGGTTGTCACTAAACGGTATGGCAATAACTAGTTGTCACCAAACCGTAAAGGCCATCCATTGTGTCCGTTTCTCAGGCCTGGCACGACCCACTTTATGCCGGACTGTGCTTTGGTTTGTTTCTCTCTCAATCCTGTTCCGGAAGTGTTGTGGTTAGTTTATCGATATTGTTGGTATCTACATACACATGAAAGGTTCGTAATTCTCTGATCATCGAGAGGGAACACTGAAATGAGAAGGAAGAGAGGAGAGAAAACTCTACAATGGTGGTCTACATCGCATACAAGAGTACCCTTACACGTGGTAAGTGGGTGGATCGAGCGGCGCCAATTAGGTACACAAATCACCGATCTTTTGGTCAAATAAAATTTTGCTAAAAGATCGTGGGACATGTTGGTTTCCGCTTACATGTATATCCTGAATTTTTTTTTAATAATACATTTTCTAAAAGAAATTGCGACATTAATACGTGAAACAGAAAAATTACAAAAATAATACCCCGTTTAGCGGCGAAATAGGAGTAGTCATCAACGGGCTGGATGAAGACTCTATTGTCGCCATACCGTATGGCGACAATTCCTTAATCATGCAGTTAACGTTGCACTTACAGAGTCGAGGCAGCAGCACGTGACACATGACATTGTCGTCATACGGTGTGGCGACAATAGGTTGTCGCCATATGGCGTGGAGACAATAGGATGTCGTTCAACAGGGATTTATGATTGTCGCAATTTTTTTTTAAAAAATGTATTATTAAAAAAATTCTGTAAATCCTGGCTTGAGTATCCGTGCAAGAGCACGTACTAAGCCATTGAGATTAATTTGTTGCAGTAATGTCTATATTAAGAGCTAGGAAAATTATATATTGAGATTAATGATCAACACATGGAGATTAATGTTCAAGCTAAAACCATTAGGGCTCCTAAATCTTAATGCTTGCGTCAACATAACATGCATGTGTCGATTGCATTCCGTTCATTTCTCCAACAGAGAATGGTATGGGGAAATACTTCGTTGCCATTGGAGTAATGTTAAGCGCAATAATCGGTTCTGCCAGTGCCAGGTGTTCTCGGGTTAATTAAGCACGATGGAGTTCGACAAAAACAAGTGTTTTAAGTTCTTAAGCAACTCACTGGTTCCGGTTCTCCCTCTTTGTTTGAGAGGACTTCTGGTACAACTTCTAAAGTTTGTTAGTTGTTAGCAACTGGAGCACATAATTGACATAAATTCAGTCGTCTCTGCTGAGGCCAAAGTCAAAAAAAAAAAAAAAATGAGGCAGCTAATGCTACTTAGCAGTTTGTACATACAAGAACAAATGCTTAGCCTTGGCTCGCATATATAATGTGTTAATTTAGAGAAGTTAAGCCGCTACTATGGTACACCTAACTGATTGCCCAACATGTCCTATTTGACTATTTCTCATCGAAACTGAAGTTTATGTACAAGAACAAATACTTAGCCTTAGCTAGCATACATAATGTGTTAATTTAGAGAAGTTAAGCCGCTACTATGGTACACCTAACTGATTGTCCAACATGTCCTATTTCTCATCGAAACACTGAAGTTCCTAAACTAACTAGCTAGCTAGCTAGGTATCTGCAGCTGTGCAAAAGAAAAGCAAAAGCGCGGCAAAGTTCAACTTGCAGATTCTTTTCTCTCTCTTCCCTTTTGCCCTCCCTTTTTGTTTTTGAGATGAGAGAGGAGAAATCTGTGCAAAAAAGTCTTAGCACGATCCTGTTCATGTTACAGTAATACTAGTCTGTAATGCTATATTATCCTTTCGAGTGCGCTGGAAAGCAAGAAAGGTAAGCTGATCGGTATCGAGAAAGATGAATGGGTAGCTAGCTGCCTTCACGCCTGAAGTTCTCGAGCACCATGTTCCTACTTCCTACTACAATGGCTTCAAATCTCCTGTTTTCTGAATGCTTCAGTAAATCCATGTTCAAATCAAAACTGAAGTTCTCGAGCACCATGTTCCTACTTCCTACTACAATGGCTTCAAATCTCCTGTTTTTCTGAATGCTTCAGTAAATCCATGTTCAAATCAAACCTGAAGTTCTCGAGCACCATGTTCCTACTTCCTACTACAATGGCTTCGAATCTCCTGTTTTTCTGAATGCTTCAGTAAATCCATGTTCAAATCAAACATCCAGGAAATAGCAACCGTCATTTTCTTTTTAAAAAAATCGAGAATTTTCTTACTCTGACATAAATGGTGATCACATATTCGCATAGATACCACGCAACCCAAAATAGTCTTGAGAAAAAACTTTGAAAGGACAACTTTCAATGATACATATGAGACTTAAACTGTTTCTTATGAAATTCCTGTACTCCAGACGTGCCGATATCTAGTGTGATAGCCCAAAACAAATACAAAAGGCTTCTTTTCACTCGCCAATCCCATCTTTCCAAAAAGAGTTGTAAATTACTCCCTCCAATCACAAATAGTTATCAATTCGAACATAAGTACAATTAAACTTTCGAAACTTTGACTATCAATATCTTTTTAAATATTTAAATTAAATTCATGAAAATCATATATGTAGATTTGTCTTCAAAAGGACTTTCAACATATTATAACTTTATCATATTTTATAAGAAAAATTAATGATCAAAGTTATATTTTAGAGATCGCGTCGATGTCTAAAAAGACAATTATTTGTGACTAATAGCCTGTTTGTTTCAGCTTTGGATTATCTAAAAGCTGATTCTGGACTATGGTTGTAGAGAAATCAATTCTCGAAAAGCTAGAATTCAAAAGCACATATGAAGTGGATTGTAGATTCTAGTGTATATGGGTGGGCTGAATTGTGAGAATCATATTCTAAAATTGGGTTGTTTGTTTTTTATTCTGCTTTTGGGACCAGAATCCAGAATCAAAAACTAAAACAAATAAGCCTTAAGACCCTGTTTGGCAGAGCTCCAGATCCCAGCTCCATTTCAGACCTGGAGCTTGTAGACTAAAATAAAATGAATTAAGTTCATATTTTTAGTCTAAAATATAAACAAGATGACCCATCTAAACACTCTTAATATATCTATAGCTCCAACTCTATAAATTTTTAGAGTTAAAAATATCTATTTTACCAACTTCACAAATTTTGATGGAAATAAAACTATCCTAAACGCTACTAAGATAGAGTACCTTTTTAATAAATCTGGACCGATGGCCTTTAGTCAAAAAAAAAAAAAAAAAAGCCCAACCCTTACAAGCCGGCCTCAATTCATGACAACTCCAGGCCTCGTATTTCTCTCGAACTCCTAGACTCAAGCAACCCCGGCCCACCCCCCGACCTCCACTTCTCAGTTCCCGTCTTCTCCACCCGCCTCGCCGGCGACCGCCACGACCCAACCCGGGAGATGACCCGTAAGCCCAAGCGGAAGCCTCCGGCCTCGCCGGCAAGGCGCGAGCCCTCTCTGGAGCCCTACCCACCCCCTCCCCGTCCAATGCCTTGCCGTCCGCGACGCCCTCCTCGCCTTCCACGGCTTCCCGGACGAGTTCGCGCCATTCCGCCTCCTCCGCCTCGGCCGCTCGCCGGGGGATGGGGGTGACCCGCATGGTCCGCCCCCCACCGTCCTCGACGGGCTGATCACAACCCTCCTCTCCCAGAACACCACCGACGCCATCTCCCGCCGCGCCTTCGCCTCCCTCAAGGCCGCCTTCCCCTCCTGGGACCAGGTAGTTAGCGGTGAGCCAATGGCTACCCACCAGAACCCTTCTCGGAGCTTCTAGAAGCTTTCGCTAATCGCTACCAACGGCCTCCTATTCCCGATTTGTTTCGTTTTGGAGGTGGTGAATGAGGAGGGCAAGAGGCTGGAGGACGCCATCCGGTGCGGGGGCCTGGCGGCGACAAAGGCGGCGAGGATCCGGGCCATGCTGCGGGGCGTGAGGGAGAGGAGGGGCAAGATTTGCCTCGAGTACCTGCGTGAACTGTCAGTGGATGAGGTGAAGAGGGAGCTCTCGCAATTCAAAGGGATCGGGCCAAAGACCGTGAGTTCGATCACGTTCTTGTTCTTTCAGTGAATTTTCTTCTCTGGTTGTTGGAGTTTTGCATAGCTTGATGCAAGCCATGGTAAAGTAAATAGAGTGCCTTTTGATTTGTTGCAAACTTGTAAAAGGTGAAACCTAGCAACAAGTGAGAAGTAGTTTTGGTTTACATCGTCAATTTAAGACTTTGTAGTTTGTGCTCCACAATTGCCAACGATCTAATAGTCGATTTTATGAAGTAGTGAGGGAAGACTACGATCAAGACTACACAGAAAAGTCTGGTTGATGCGTCATGACCTCTTGATCTCAACCTTCCCCTCACTACTTCATGAAATCAAATATTAGATCGTCGACAAGAATGGAACTCAAACAGCCTTGTTCAAAACAATGTATTGTGAATGTTTATGATCAACTATCTGCTTATGCTCTTTAAATTCTTGTTTAACGATTTAATCCCATTTTTTTAGTTGTATAACTTTCTGACCACGTTAGGCTGCTGGAGTAAACAAGCATATGACCGATGACTTCGTCTAATTAATGCATGTTATGCAGGTGGCATGTGTGCTGATGTTCTATCTTCAAAAGGATGATTTTCCAGTAGATACTCATGTATGTGAATCTTTATTTGCCAGTTGTCCACCTCCGGGCGTTAGTTTAGTGTGCATCAAATATGTGTGGTGACATATATTTCTGTAATAGGTACTCCGCATTACGAAGGCTATGGGTTGGGTTCCTGCAACAGCTAGCAGGGAGAAGGCATATGTTCATCTGAATAATAAAATTCCTGATGATCTGAAGTTTGATTTGAATTGTCTATTTGTGACTCATGGGAAGCTTTGTCAAACATGTACCAAAAAGTTAGGAAGCCAGAAAACCAAGGGCTGCAATTCTGCTTGCCCCTTAGCAAGTTACTGTTGTTTTGAAGAAAAGACGCAGGAATAGCCAAAATAAGCTATTTGCTCCCATCTCTAAACAATATGAGAAATAGGAGTACTGTTATATTTGCTGTCTCTGATACAAGTTATTTTGCTTAACTAGTTATTTTCCTTCTGAAGTTGTATCCTGTGCTGGTTGTTTAACTTTGACCTTAAGTGTTATACTTCTGCTACACATCTGGAAGTGGATAATATAGGCATAAAACTTGGGAATAGAGAGGTCAACTATTTACTTGCTTATTGTTCAATAAAGGGGCGAAGGGCTGAAATGACAGTAATAGTTTCTGGGTAGCAAACTTTGCACTCCAAGTAACTCAGCTTTACTCAATGTTGTCTTTATGTGCTCTCATGTACTTTATTCTATGAAAAATTCTAAATTTTATATTTTAATAATTTATTTGCTCTTAGAAAGTTTGATCCCGTTTTGTTTTTGGATATTGTAAATCATATGTCCTGTGTTACAGCTCTTTGTTTACTGGCAAATGCTCTCGTGGAAAAGTGAAATTTCCAATATGCATATCTAATGGTTGTTACAATCCATCCAATCATTACCAACATGCTATTTTGCTATGTAGGAATCGTTTATGGCTGTTGGTATTTTGGGAAGAGGTGCCATAACCTCCCAACGACGCTAATGGTGAAAGGACTAACGTGTTGTGGAGCTTTTATTTGCAAATATCCACATCTAGTGGCAATCTAAGGTTCGCCATCATGTTTTGTTATTGGGTGTGTCTACCGAACTCCCGGTTGTTTTGTTCCTAAAAAACATCCAAATTTTTAGCCGTTGGATTTATATACAGGAAACGTTCGATCTTCTCATGCCTCAACATATTACGTGCAGGCGCTTTGTTCTATTGAGCGCAGTCAATAAAATGTGTAATGGGCCAATAACATTGTGGGCTCATGTAAATGCAAAAATGTGAAAACGGATCATTGTGGGCTGAAAAATTTAAAATTAATGAAATGCAAACGGATCTGTCTGTGGGGCCCACATGTCACATAAACCCTAAAATAAATAGTAAGACTTGCGATCAAGCTTGTAAATGAAAAAAGGAAAAGAAAAGATCACACTTCCAAAGGAACAAAAAGAGGAAGCAAGGGCGCATTTGATCATCAATGCAGGAGAAGAAGAATCATGGAGGATCAACAGGATTTGACAGGTACATACTACGTTTTTGCACTGATCCCTCTGCAAATCATGTAGTGCGTACGCTTGTAGTTATTTCTCCCCCCGATTTTGCTCCCCTTTGTTCATCGTTGCTTTTTTGTGTATCTTCCGCATTGCATCTTCTAGACCTGCACGTGAATGCAAGCAAATCAAATATCTATCTCAGGCTCCCAGATGGGGCTTCTGAAAGATTGGAACAAACAAACTAGTTTATCCTCTGGATTTGGTCTAGGAAGCAAAGCAAACATTGTACATTAAAGCACAAATACAAACCTTGATATCAAAAGAAATTGCCAAGCGAGCTTCCCCTGACATGCATTTTTTCTTTACTTCGATGATTGCTTTGTGTTTTCGGCATTACTTCTTCCAGACCTGAACATAAATGCAAACAATCAATTTATATCCTAGTCTCTTATGAAGTTTAACAAACTACGCACTGCAATGGACATGCCGAAAACATTTCGATTTGTACATGTCTGTAACTCTTTTTTCCTCAATGCACAAAAAAATATGTTGAAAAGCTCAAACAAGCTAACATGTTAATTCTGCACATTGTAAGCTGCACAATATCCATCTAAGTTCGTGGATAAACCTGATAGAAGTCATCTGATGAAACACAAAATCTGATAGAAGTCATCTGATGAAACACAAAATCAAACCGCACAAACTCTGATAGAAGTCATCTGATGAAACTCTGATAGAAGTCATCTGATGAAACACAAAAATCAAATCTGATGAAACTTCAAACTCCGATAGGAAGTCATCTGATGAAACACAAAATCAAATTGCACAGACAAAACTTCAAACCTGCCCACACCAAACTGTCCACTAATCAAACAAAACTCGAAAAACTTGTTTCTCTCCTTTCTTCAGTTCTCCTTTTTCTCAGACACAATAACCACTGAAGTGGAGAGGGGAACCTTTTGGATTAGTGAAGTGGAGAGGCCAACACAACACACACTAAAGAATAATTTCTATAATCTAATTTTACATTGATATACCAAACAAAACAAGTAATATCTGAACGACACACCTGCACTAACAACAAATGTTGAAAATCTCAATCAAACTAGGTTCATAGAAAGACAAACAAAACTGCGCACAATATCCATATAGATCCATAGAAAGACAAACAAAAATTGCTAGGACTTTTTCAATCACTTTGAAAATGTACTGGTACTAGCCAGTACTCCACCCAGATTACTAACCTCACCTAAAAGTTGAAGACACAGCACTGAAGGCAGTACAGCACAACTGTGGCATAAGCTTTCTTTCCATATCTCTAACAGAACACATAGTTTTTATACTAACTCCTAGAGAGAAAAAACTACGATTGGTTACAAAACACAGAATAAGAGTTGTTCTGGCGCATCTCTGTTCTTTTTTCTTTCTATTGAAGAAACACACATGTAATTACAAACTGGCATTTGAAGTACACAAAAAAAGATATAAAAAATGAAGAAACACACATGTAATTACAAGCTATCATAACATGGAGCATTAATACAAATCTAGCATACTAACCAGTAGGGATAATTAACCAGACAAATTACTTAGCCCTATTAAGAAAAAGATTCAAAGAAAACTAACAAAACAACTAGGGATGTGTAATCAAACAAAACACTAGGTTCATAGAAAGACAAACAAAACTGAGAAGGGAGTGTCTACTGAACTCCCGGATGTATGTTTGTCATTTTAATTATCTGTACTGGAGCTAGATCTACCACTTTATCTGTTCTCTTCTTATTTAGGCGCTACATGAAAAAGGGTTGGCCTGGCACCTCTCTTTACTCTTCTGATGTTATAAACTTTTTTAGAAATTTAGTTAAAAAACCTAACTATCCTTCTAAGATAGTTTCTAACATGACATTATACAAAACTATTGCATATATGCAGTTAGTTTCTAACATCAGATTATACAAAACTATTGCATATATGCAGTTAGTTTCTAAGATAGTTTATAACATCAGATTATACAAAACTATTGCATATATGCAGTTAGTTTCTAACATCAGATTATACAAAACACAGAGTTAGGGTTGTTCTGGCGCATCTCTGTTCTATTTTGTTTCTATTGAAAGCAGACAAAACAGTTTGAGAAATTTAGATAAAAAAAAACCCGATTATCTTCTAAGATAGTTTCTAACATCAGGATACAAAACAAACTGGCAATTTTATAATTTTAGTTAAAAAGCCTGACTATCCTTCTAAGATAGTACGTAACATCAGAAAACAAAACATACTGGCATTTAAAGCATACAAAACAAAATAGTATGTAACATCAGGATACAAAACAAACTGGCATTTGAAGTACACAAAACACAGAATAAGGGTTGTTCTAGCTCTTCTCTGTTCTCTTTTCTTTCTATTGAAAGCAGACAAAACAATTTTATGTATTATTTAGCCCTATTAACTAACTCATTAGAATAAAAACACAGCAACTTATTAATTCTATGTATTAGTTAACCCCTATATATTAGTTAGCCCTATTAACTAATTTTATGTATTAGTTAGCCCTAATAAAACACAGCAACTCATCAGAATAAAAAAAACAGAACAGTAGTTTAGGATAACAGTATAAGAGAAAGCCAATAATAGTACTCTGTATCAAGCTATGCTAATAAGAAAAAGTTCATCAAAGCAAACAAAACAGTATGAGAAATTTGGTTAAAAAACCTGACTATCCTTCTAAGAATACAAAACTATTAGGGATACTTAACCAAATTAATTAGTTAGCCCTATGAAGAAAAGATCCAAAAAGAGGACATTACAATAATATAATTTGTTCATGTTTTCTATGCAGATTTATCAAGCAAAACAACTGGGGGGATTCTGACCTATTGTATGATGAGAGAAGATTGATGAATCAATCTTCTTGGAGTCAGGTAATACGAATTTATATTAAGCATACGAAAAAAAACTTTCTATTCTCAATAATATATTTCATGAATATATTATGCATATGAAGAAAAAACAATTGTATAATAGACTTATATACTTGCTTTCTGTGTGAAGAGAATGTTGGTGCGGTGCTTTTATCATGATATGCAATATATGATGGGTGTGTAAGAAATTTTTGGTTGGTTCCAAGGCAATAAACCATAAGTTCTGGATGATGTAAAAAATGAAAAATGAGAACATATACAAAAAATATCATTAACAGTAATAAAAACTGAATAAATATGTTGAAATGTTTGTTTATTTCAGCAAGAACCAACTTCTTACGGTGGTGCTGGAGACATGATGAACAACAGCCTGGTAAGCCTATTGCAATCAATGGAACCTGTACGCAATAGGCTTGTCCATATGCAACAAAACCCCATGACAATGAACCAAGACCCGATGTTGTATACAGATCAAGCAAGAACAGAACTGGAGCACATACAAACAGCTCATGATGTGGTAAGTTGCAATCATCAACTTAGTTTAGTACACAACTACAAGAAACTAAAAAACATTACATATTGTTGTTTCATTACAGATTGAAAAAGAGGTTTCAAATGATTCAATTGGCCATACCTTATCAACAATTGACATGACTAGAGTATATGCTAACACAATGGAAACCGAGGAGCAGCAATGAAGAAGGCGCACAATCTGAGAATCAAGTAGAAAACGAAAGAGGGATTTATTGGAGGAAGATATAGAAATTTCCTAGAAAGTGAAATGATAGATGCCATGAAACAATCAATGGGTAGATTTGAGATTGATAGTAGGTACAAACCAGAAGAGGGGATGACATTTGACACGTCCGGATGATGCACATAGATTCTACAACTTTTATTCATTCCTTGCTGGATTCTCAATAGAAAAAACCAAAAATTACCGCACACAAAACAAGAAAAATGCCGGAGAGGTCACAAAGCACACAATAAAATGCAACAAGTGTGGACAGCAAAAAGACCCAAGCAAAAAAACAAATGATGACACAACAGAAGGGACTCTCACAAACAAGAGGAGAAGGAACAGCATAGTGAAGACCAAGTGCCCAGCAGAAATGGTGGTGGTACTTAAAAATGGAATTTGGCATGTGAAAAGAGTTGTGTTTGAGCATAACCATGAAATGTGTCCCCCAAATGAGACAAGGTTCCTTAGGTCTCACAAATTCATGACAGATGAAGAAAAAAGTCTCATCCGGACATTGAACAAGTGCAATATCCCTACTAGGAAGATGATATCTGTACTATCATTCCTAAGAGGAGGTTTGAGGTCCCTACCATACACAAAACATGATGTGAGCAACTTAAGGATAGCTATTAGACATGAGAACTCAGCAAATGACATGGTTCAACTACTAGCACACTTCTGCAAAAAGCAGGCAGAAAATCCAAGTTTCTTCTTCTCCTTTGACACTGATGAGAACAACATGGTCAAGAATATTTTCTGGTCTGATGCTAGGGCAAGGAGATATTATGATATATATGGAGACTGTATCAGCTTCGACACGACCTACATGACTAACAAGTACAACCTTCCATTCGCTCCATTTGTCGGTATCACTGGACATGGACAAAACTACCTCTTGGGTTGTGCTCTACTAAAAGATGAGACTACTGAGACATTTAGGTGGGCTTTTAACACATTTGTGCAGTAATGAATGGCAAGGCGCCAACACATATAATCACCGATCGGGACGGGCAATGAAATCAGCGATAGCATCGGTGTTCCCAAGTGCAAAACATGAGAATTGCCTCGGCACATTACACATAAAGTGAGGAGAAGCTTGGACCATGCTTCGGGCAAATCTGGTTTACATGAAGACTTCATTGACATTGTTATGAATTGTTTGACGGTGCAAGAATTTGAAACATTGTGGGTGCAAATGGTAACCTACTATGATGTAGCTCAAGTAAAATACTTTCAAGACATGTGGGCATCTAGGCACAGATGGGTCCCAGTGTTTTTCAAGAAAGAGTTTTACCCCTTCATCCACTCAACTGCTAGAAGTGAAGGGATGAATGCAATATTTAAGGATGATGTTGGGCCACAACACAACATCTTAAGTTTGTTCAAAGAGTTTGAAAGGATTTCAGACACAATATTAGATAGAGAGGAGCAAGAAGATAACAAATCAAGGACAAAACCACAACTTTGGTCAAATTACAAGATGGAAGATCAAGCATGGAAGGTGTACAATCAAAAATATTCATTAAATTTCAGAATGAACTCAAGGACACAACATCACTTGTACATGGTGGAGATAAAGAGATACAAAACCTATGAGGTGTACAGGCAAGATAACCATCCTAGGCGAATACGAGAAGAAGAACATATGTAGTCTTGATTGACATACGACACCAACTACAATTTATGTCTGCGAAGTTCCACAAAGATGGCATCTTGTGCTCGCATATATTGAAGGTTCTAATCAGCCTTAACATCACGTAACTGCTCGAGAGGTATTTCTTGGAAAGATGGAGGTTCGGGTTCAATGTGACAAGCATATTAGAACCAACACAAATGGCAATGAAATAAGAATCTTGATAGCTTTGTTTAGATTTAACATATTATCACGGAAAATGGTTTTGGTAGCGTCGGGCGCTTCAAAAATAAAAAACATGTTTGACTATGTTATGATTGAGGTAGAAGATGGAAACAAACATACGTGCTCGAAAAAGGCGGTGATAACTCAAAAGAAACCTCGGCTGACTAGAGACCGATCATCTGCGAGAAAAAAGCGACGAAGCCAACATCCAAACTCAGCAAAAAAAACTAACCACAGAGCCACATCTACCACTTGTGCTATTGGATCCAGAAAAGGCAAAGACTAAGGGTAGGACTAAGGGGAGGTACAAAAATATAGTTGATCAAATCAAAGAAGGAAAGATAGGGAATGTTTGCAAGCACTGTGGAGAGACAGGACACAACATACGGAGTTGCAAAAATCTTCACCTTCCACCTGTCAGTAGGCACAAAAAGAAGGGGAGATCAAGTAGCAAGCCTTAACCAGAAAACTCGTTGGTATTACTGAAGAAACAGACCATCATCAAAAAATATAACTACTGCAATCCTGTATGTATAATTTTTATGTAAAAAAATTCTCTGTTTTTGTAGGATGACTCTATGTGGAAAAAGGATAGAAGATGTGCAAGCTATATGGAAAAAGAACAAGGCAGTAGGAATATCCATGAAGAAAAGAGGAAAGGTGGAAGCTCAAAATGTAGACAAAAAGAACACAGAAGAGACAAAAACATCTTTAGAATTAAATAGCTATAACTATTGCATATATGCAGTTAGTTTACAAACTATATTCATGCCAGTAAGCTGAACTGTTGCAAATATGCAGCACATTTGTCATTCTTATGTTTGGTGGGACAGAGTTAATTTTCTCTAGTCATGTAGGAGGTATGAAAACAATACAGAACAGACATGATAGCCTACCAACAATTTATACATTGTTTCATGACATGAACCTTTAGTAAGCTGTAACTATTGCATATATACGGTTAGTTTACAGATATGTTCATGGCAGAAGGCTGTAGCTATTGCATATATGCGGCACATTTGTCAGTTTCTTATGTTTCATCGAGCAGCGTTAATTTTAATAAGTTAGTTCAATACGTTACTCTGTGTGAAGAAAAATCTTATTATGAAAAAAGAATATTTTAAGACAGAATGATCTAATGAGCCCAACTTACTTTATATTACAAAGGAAACTGACATGGATGAGAATACAACACAGAACACATAGGTAACCGGCAAACCTAACCTAGCTTGACAGAATGATCTATAATGTAAAAATGTTCTCACAAACTGTACACATGTGCATCATACCTCATGTTGGAGAGAATGATCTCCCCAGGCGATGTAGTGTTTTAGCGAAGTCAACAAGACTATCAATCGCGATAATTAGCTTGGATTATAACTAAATCAAAAAAATAATACATTTCATATACTGAGAAACAAAAAAAACCATCAACAAATCATAGGAAAAAACTTATTTAAAGTAATAAGATTAAACCAACAAACCTTTAGTGCAGACAAGCAATCGTTCTTTCTTTCGTTGTTACCATCATTGTTAAGAATATTCGATTGTTCAATGACTTTAGAATTGGATCCATCTACATACACAAAAAAAGGACATTCTTATTCTACGCACAAACCCTTCCATAGCAAAAAAAAAAAAGAAATGAATAAATAATAAACAAATGATTCCGCAATGATTTTAACCTTGAGGAGCAAGCATTAGATGTTCAATTGATGGACAGGCACATCTATTCCCAGTATCATTAACTATTATGTCAGGCATGATTCGCTTAAAACAAAATCAATATAAATAGTGTTAGACAACCCCAAACTTCATACACAAATAAAAAATAGATATCCCTTTTGCACTAAATTAAAAATCAAAAATAAACTACAGTACTACGACAGGCATCATTCTCTTAGCGTAAAAACAAACTAGATCAATATAAATTAAATATTACACATCATAAAAACTTCATATACATAAAAATTATATATCTCTTTTAAACTAAAATACAAAATTGAAAAGTTGCACATGTATAATCTTGCCACTTACAGGAGAAATTTGATCAATAGGAATATGAACTTGACTGATCCTTTCCGAACCGCCATTGACAACAATCAAATTAGATTCTTGGTTGTTGCTTGACCTCTTTCTCTTATTATTAGATGTATAATCTGATAACAAAAAACAAAAAAAAAACAAAAAACAAAATATTATACACAAAAAAATAAAAGAGTTAACATCTGAGCAGCTTTCTGATCACACACACTTGTTGGGTATGGTCCTACAGCGCTATGACTGGATTTCTTTTCTAAATCTTGTTTAGCACAAAACGCTGTCAAATTGAGACTTTTGTCTGAAATGTGCTTTTCCATAGCTCCTTGTACATATACTCCCTCCATGTGGATTATCTCATTAGGTTTAGCCTTGATTCCCTTGTTCATTTCGCAATGAACGCCTTCATGCGAGTCCTTAATGTCAATAGGCAAAAGTTTGGCTATATCCATAGCTAAACGCACTAACCCTGTTGTAAGACTTTTTGTTTGTTCTTGCTCAAATTGATCAAACATTGATGATACGGCATTCTTAACCTACATTAAAAAATTTAAATCCTAAACCAACACATACACACATAGAAAAAATGCAAAAAGGCACATAAAAAAGTTAGACAAAAAATATCATAATCAGCATTGTTTATCTACAAATCTATCTAATAGATCAACAATAACTACATAAAAAATATACTTATAAACAAAAAGGCCAGTTTTTTTATGTCTCCATTACAAATACTACAAAAACATTTAATTTCTCAGTTAACATCATAATTAGTTGCATAAATTCTAATAAATGTCATAAAAGAAAATAAAATCCAACATAAATAAGTTACATTTGTTGAGTGTCCAAGATGCTAGTGGGATTTATTAAAGATTTTGTAGTGCAGATTTGATGTGACAAAAGTCAAAACTCTCCAAGCTTACCTCATCAAGCAAAGGGTTGTGGACATGGTCATCAAGAATTGATCTGAACTTTGACTTGTTCTGAGAAGCCATATGATTCTCAATTCTGCTAAATCTTCAAGTATGCAATACAGTGTCTTCTGACTATTACTAATGAGACTGCAGCATGTAATAATTTTAAAAAGAAATCAACATATTCCAAGTGAAAAGATTGTAATAAAAGTTAGATATACATATCCTATGTGGTATATAAGCACGATCAGATAAAAAACAGTAATCAGACTATCAAAGTCGAACTATATCTGCTAAATCTAAACACCAGTAAATCTTAATGAACAAAAATGGATCGAAGATACCAATACCAGAATGATTATTAAACCAAAAAAAGGTATCGTTCAAAAACGGTTACATAACTACTACGGACAGGAAACACACATAGCTAATTGAACCATATTCCCCAATATCCTCTCCCCCTCATTCTCTTATTCTCAACACAAAACCCTCAAAATCTGGTATCTAAAAATCAATAATTACAAAACAAAACCCTAGAACAAAAAACCCACAAATCCCCCCTAACGAATAGAACTCTCTACCACTCCTATGTCACCCTCATCCATCTTAAAAAAAATCAGAAGAGTTGGGGGAGAGAGGTGAAAAAAGGGATTAGCAAGTGGACACAAAAACTACTGCACGAACATCGCAAAACCCTTACCAACACACCCCCCAATATCGACTCTAGCTTCACACAAGCGGCTACACTGAAGTAGACTAGCACAACTCTCGCCGTGTGCCTCCCCCCTCCCACACATACATAGCACAAAAACCTTAATGATCATACCGATTTCTCTACCTTCGTTGCCTTCACCGCTCATTCGGCTAAACACCTGCGAATGAAGATGAACCGGATATCCCGAGTTATCTACCCTCTGCTCTCTCTCTCGCTCCCAATTTCTCCACCCTGTGTGATCTATCTCCCTCTCCCCCACAAATCAAAACCATAAACCCCAAAAAACTTCAGATAGTGGGATTCGGTCGAAGAAAAAAGCGGTCTCTTACCTTTGTCTTCCCCACACCACAACAGCTAAAAAAATTCGGTGAACGGCGACGAATAGAACGGGTGGACGGCGGCAGATGAACGGCGACGGAACTCCGGATTTCTCTCTCGATCGAACTCCCGATTTCTAGCGCTTTCGATCCGCTAGTCTGCTCGTCCCCCTCATCCTCCCTCCTCCTCGACAGTGAAGACTGGCGCCGAGACCGAGAAGCAATAAAATTCGAAAACAGTAACCCCCGTAAAAACGCTTTCGCGTCCGGTCTCTAAAGCCTGCGCCGAGACTGAGAAAAAATTTCGCGTCCGCAGCCCATTTACGCTTCAGGCCCGTCAAGTTCGCACCAATCACGGAGTATATCCGACGGTCCACAATTTGGATGATTTTTGGAAACAAAACAACCGGATGATGTTTATCAAAACCCTTTGTTATTAGGGAGCTTCCAGCTGTGTGATTTCAGGCTAGATATCCTGCATGTGAACTCATTTTTACCTAATGTTCGAAGTCTACATCGGTGCAAGCTCGGCTGAGTTGCGCCACCTCACCTGCTTGGATGTGCACTCAGCCACTCTAGCTTCAACACTTGATCTCAACTGCGAATATTTGGATTTTTGCATGGACAAGAGGTGGACGGACCCTTGATGCATATCTGGTATCCTATCCTATGCTTTGAAATAGGACGATGTGCCATGTGATGTGATTAGAGCAACTGGGCAGTTTGCTTCTGGCTTTACTTGAACTTAGAACTTAGACCTGTTTGTTTCAGTTTTTTTTTCATTTAAAAGCAAAAAAAATCCAATCATAAACAAATGAGTGGCTTTTTAACTGAGTTTTTTCAAAAGCATAAGCCTCAAAATACTAAAAACTAAAAGCTATTAAATAGATGTTTTTTTCACTTATTGAGGATTGGTTTTAGACTAATGTCATTAGTTAGGGTAAAATTATCCACCCGCATTACGTATAAAAGCGGATTACTCTTAAGCTACTTAAACCAAAAGACTAGCTTTAAGCTATAAACCTAAAAGTTTAAACCTAAATAAACGGCCCTTAGTAAACTGAATCAATGATTTGATATTTGATTTAGTTGTAATGCACTCTTTCAAGTTAATCTGGGAGCGTTGTGCTAGTGGGAACATAAATAATATATTTTCTAGCCTCCTTTTCCTTATGTTTACAAATCTGGCCCCCTTCCCTCATATGTTTTGCAGATTTGGCTCCCTACTCACCATGGTATCCGCTCTTGCGCTCCCTGTCCACGGAAGCTCGCCTGCCATGCTCCATGTCCATGACTGTCACCTCCCAAGCTTCCTGGCTAACTCTTGTGCTTCGTCACCACAGCAGCCTCCTGTGCTCCGCCACCATGTTAGCTTGGCTGCAACGCTCCCTGGTCATAGCACCGACCCGGTTGTCACGGGAGCTGCTGTTGTCGCGCTCCCTAGCTACTTTCTGTGGCTCGCTAGCTGCCGTGCTCCTCAGCTACTTCTATGATTTGCGGGTTGTTGTGGTGAGAAGGAGACTAAATCTAAAAAAAATTGAGACGATGGGCTATATTTGCAAAACATATGGAGATAAGGCAAGGAAAGGGATACCACGTGAAAGTCGAGCACTTTTCTGACCTTTCTCTGAGAAGTAACCACAGCTTCGGAGGACATCTTTAGCGACCACGTGAAAGGAGCTCAAGGAAGTGTAGTCACATCTAGAGCTTGGAAAAAAAAAACTCATTAAGGCTCGAATCAAAATTGTTTTGATTATAGTAGTTAATGGTTAAAAATTGAAATGAGCCTATTTTGAATGATAAAAGGTTAATGAGAGTCTATGTGATAGTGACTATTTAGCTCAAATTTGAAATAATCACTTAAATGATAAATAAAATAATTTTATATCCAACTATGCTAATTTCGAAAGAAGCTTGTTAAGCTTGATAGATGATCCAAACTTGTTTAGAATATCTAAAACTGAACTCAACAGTAAGTGCTCGCACCGTAGTTGTTGTGACTTGTGACATGTAAATCTAGAAATTATTTGTTTAGGCTTATATCCTGCTTGGATGAGCGATAATTTTTCAGGAGATTTTATAATTTAGTTTAAATTTGAATTAGATCCTAAAACATTCCAATAAAATACTTATAATCCAAACACCCATTTAAGTTTTTTTTGGCTTATAAGTTAAAGCTAGTTTTTTCTTAAACAGCTTAAAAGTTATTGACTTTAAAACGTGGTGGAGGTGGGTTTTCACTCTAACTTTAGTTGTATTAGTTTAAAATCAATCATCAATAAGCCAAAAAAAAACCCTATCCGATAATTTTCGGTTTTTAGTTATATAGAGGCTTGTGGTTTTTAAAAACAAGATAAAAAGTTACCATTATGTTGGGGTGTAGTGGGTGAGAAGGCTGTTTTATGGCCGTACTGGATTCAACAAACGGCTGATAAAGTAGTGCAAATACGACATAACCTACTAATAACACAAAGCGGGTAGAAGAGCTATGCGGATGTGCGAAGGAGAGAATTGGAGTTTGCGATTGGAGATCAAGTCCTTTTGAGTGCAAACGGAGCGGATAATTCCCGACCGATTCGAGACCGAATTCGTTTAAAATCCGATTCGAATCCAAAAAAATGATATCCGGTTATATCCGGATTCAATCCGGATTCGAATCTGCCTATCCGAAAAAATAGGGGTAAGATATGGGAAGAGAAGTATCCGATCCGTATCCGATCCATACCTGCATATCCGAGATATCCGAAAAATATCAGTGTAAATGAGTGAAATAGATATCCGATAACAGATCCGATAAATATAAACATTCTACATCATATAAATTCTATGTTGATTGGAATTATACTTGACTACATATTATTTTTATATAGGGAAGACAACTATTATTGAATTTGAAACACTTATATGTCTCAAGGTTCTAGTAAAGTTTGTGTGTATGGTTGATTGATCTTAATATGCGCGACATATATGGTTTCTACTTTCACGTATTATCTGACTAACTATTCGTAACCGAGACTAACCGTATCCGGAACGATCTGTATTCGCTCCGTATTCGCGACCGAAGTAATCCGTATTCGTATTCGAATCCGGCACTGTCCGTATCCGATTCTATATCCGAGAAATTTTTTTTGAATAAGATACGGGATGAGCGAAATCCGTCCATATCCGATCCGTTTGCACCCCTACTTTTGAGGATCTCACCAACCAAGGGATTGTGAGTTTTGGCACTAAATGGAAGCTTAGCCGAAGGTATATTAGTCCTTTTTCTGATTGTGGAGCATATCGGGAAGTTAGCTTATAGACAGGAGTTACCTAATTCTGTCAGTGGAGGGCATAATGTTTTTCATGTAACTATGTTGCATAAGCATCTACTAGACCTAGAGCACAAGATTGAACTAGTAATCATTACCATTGAGCAAGATCTCACACTTGAATATCATTCGGTAAAAATCCTTAAGTTTTTTAGAAAAAGTTCTAAGAAGAAAGGTCATCAAGTTTGTGAAGGAATTGTGGTCAAAACTCACAACAGACGGAGAGGGCGGCAACTTGGGAACTTGAGGAACATAAGCGACAAAAGCATCTAGAGATTTTTCAAACAGGTTGGTGTCAATCGTTATTTTCATCTTGTTCTTGGTAGTAGCTACTTATGTAGACAATTTATAGGCAAACTCCTTAAAAGGGAGATATGGTGTCACTGTAGAGACTATTACCTAATACCGTCATGATATCAGCCAATTTCATTTTTTTAACTAGTTGAGGAAGAATTTGCAAATTAATAAAACTAGGTGGACAGATTTTCCATCTCCAGGTGAAAGTTCAAACTCCATTAATTTGGTTTTGGTGTTAATGACAAATCTAATATTGAGACTAACTCTTTTAATAATCATAATATTGATTAGTCTCAATTGTTAGTTAATGATAAATCCTTTTATGAGACTAATCCTTTTGTTAAGCTTAATTCTTATTGGTCTCTTTTAGATGAAATGATAAAATTATCAAAGGTATGCATTCAACACATAGTATATATATCGTTGCATTCTTTGATGTCAAATATGTTACAATTTTATTGATAAATCTAAGTGTGAGACTATCGTATTTATTGAGTATATTTTTTAATAGTCTAATGAAAAAGAAAAATGAAAATTCAAAAGGTATGTATCCAATGCAACTTTATTATTTCTAGATATTCTTTGGATTCAAGATAAAGGGTGAACTCCACCATTATTTTAACCTTAAGATGTGCATTTCGTTTCCGACTCCATATATACATGAATGCACACATTAAGGGGGAGTTCATGTTTTACCTTGATGTTTTAATAGTATAGATCTAATTCATCTTTCTATATTAAGGATCATTACTTTAAAACAAACTCTTGAGTATATATAAAACTTGTATAGTTGTAGTATACTCATATTAATATGGGACAAACTCCAAAGCAATCTCAAAAATTGGATATGTGCATATTGATTCAAGTTCAATTATTTGTATGCACACATTTAACGGAGTTTATTCTATAATCAATAGTCTTATGAGTATTGATCCCTTTCCATCACTTCATATAAATTGGATCATTACTTTTAGATTTCATTGAATTGAGTATATAAAACTTGTGCAGTTAATATATATTCATGACAATTCAAATTCAATTTAAATTATATTCGATTGCTATTCAATCAACAAAGAAATAATCATGTGTTGATGGTTCACGTTGTTGATCCTAGTGCAATTGAAAGTTCTTGTGTATATAAAGCATTAATTGTATTAGTATACTAAAGACACAATAAAATTTTCAATCAGCTTCAAGAAGTTATCACAAAGTGAAGAAGAAGAGAGGAGATTTATCATGTGTTGATGAACAAGAAGAGAGAACCCGGCTTAGAGAGAAGATGATGAAAATCATAAAAGCTCCAAATGGATGTGCTAGAGGCAAAGGTATAACTAGCTAGAGCTAAGGATGTGTTCCTATTTTTTTACCGGTCTCAGTGTTTGGATGGAAGACTGAGTTGCTAGTATATGTTGCTGTACTATTAAGAGGGGTTGAGTCATTTAGCTTGAGCTTCATCATGAGTTGATGAACTCAATCCAATTTACTCTAACTCACTCTCTTATTTGGTTTTTGTATGAGCAAAGTATTTGCATGTGTTGCAAATAAGGGAGCTTATACTTGCTTCTTATTGAATCTTGATCTGTTTTTTGCATAGAGCTATGGATTTGCATGTGTTGAAAAAGGGAGATAGCTCATGCAAGTTGGTTTAAGTGGTTGTTTGCATGGAGCTAGATATTTGCATATGTTGCAAATAGAGAGCTTATGCATCGGAGTCTTAGCTTGTGACTTGATCATGTGTTGATCATCATAAAACTAAGTAAAGTTTATATTTTGTATTTGCAAAATATGTTTTTACAAAATATTGACTTGTTATTTGCAAATATGTTTTTCAAATAAGCTAGAGGTTATGGGTTTCGATCCTAGAGTATGTGTTGGCATTTGTAAATATGTTTTGCAAAGTGTCGGGATCATATGTTGATCCTTACATGGCTAGAGGATTGATCTCATAGGTTCTTGGTTTATTTGTAAAATTATTTTGATTATGAGTTGATCATTATATAGCTCAATATTTAATCTTATTGACTCATTATAGCTTGTAGTCATATTTTTTATCAAGTCTTTTTGAAGGATTTTGAGAAAATCAGATTTTAAACTTGAGTGACTACATTGAAGTTTTTGTTTTGGTAATATTTAAAAATATCTATAGTTGTTTAAATCTTGAAAATGAGTGAAGATTGTAGCCCTCTTGATAAGCTTCATATAAAGCCCAGATCATCTAAATCGGAGTTCAGAGTAAAAAGTTATAGGCGTTTTAGTAGCTGAAGGAGTGGTATGACCGCCTCTAGTCCGGTCATACCGCCCTAAGTCCGGTAATGACTGGACCTACTCGTCATACCGGCCTCCGGTATGACTAGGGTCATTTCGGCTTGTTTCCCAGAGAAGATGTATTTTGGCTGAAGAGGCAAATTTTAGGTCTGGTATGATTGGACCCTCTCTGGTATGATTGAATTTTCTAAGTAATAGCTAGTTTTTTAGCCGCTGGCCTCTGAGGAGTGGGTTTTTTAGCTAGGGCGATATGACCAGGTTTCCTGCGCATTTTTCCCTTCAACGACTAGTTTTTCTTGTGGAGGCTATATAAGGAGCCTTGAGGCTGGTATTTGGAGGTTGCTGGCTTTAGGGAAGGTTTGTGGGAGTTGTGTACATATGTTTCTCTCTTTCATTTGATTTTTGAGCTAAGAGTGAGCCCTATTTGCATGTGTTGCACTTAGAATAGGATTGAGAGCCTCTTGTGCATGTGTTGCACTTGAGGGGACCCTTGTGCATGTGTTGCACTTGGTGATCACCATTGTACATATGTTCTACTTGGTGTAGCTCAAGCTAGAGAGCTTGACTTGTTATTCTTAGTGTTTGCCAACACCAAGATGGTGTGTGGAGGCGTTATGCGTCGTGACCTTCTCAAGAAGATTGTGAGAAGGCCCGACAAAGTTATAAAGGTTGAAGCTTACCTACCCAGAGGGGGAAAGAGTTACCACTAGTGAAATCGAGGCGGGTGCTTAATTTGTGGAGCTAGTTCAAAGCATTTTGGGCTTGCCTCAACGTGGATTAGGAGAGACCGGTAAATCTCCAAACACCACAGTATAATTTATTGTGTCTCCTTGTGTATGCTTGCAATTCTTTATTTACATTGTGGCAATTTACATTCCTAGAATTAAATTGCTTGCTTGTTTTTAGGATTATAATTTATTGTTAGAGACATAATTAGCTAGTGCACTTAGTGAGTCTAGTTGACTTAGGCTTTAATTATCAAAACCATAGTTTATCGCTTCCGCATCTTTTATTATTTAGGTTTTGACTAAGGGTACTTAGGCGAGATTTTAATTAATTGTGAAAAAAAAATTTAAAGCTGCCTATTCACCCCCTTTAGTTGGCATCCTCGATCTTACATTTTATTGTGTCTCTTATTTTATTGTGGTTTTGTCGGGACCCGAATTTGCAAATCCGGACCCTCTGTGTTTCAAAGACTAGTCCAGATCACGCTAGTGCACACAGTTTCAACATCGGTACATATCACGAACATATCCAACGAAATAATAAGTACTTTAATTAAATACTCAACCTATTTGATTGACCTTATGGTCAAGTTACAAAATCGCCTCTGCAGAGCTAAGACTTATTAAAATATTCAAATGCAAATGAAATAAAATAAACTCGTGGCGCCAACCAATTTGCCACGAACAATGGACCGGGCTCGCTCCCTAGTTTGTCGGCTCCTCCTGATACTCCTCCTCCTGAGCAGGAGTTGCTTCTTCTTCAACTGAAGTTGTGTTGTTGTGGGGTGAGTACTTTGAGCACTCAGCAAGTCATGCACAGAATGCAATTCTAATATTCTACATGCATGGCTTAGTACAAAGGATAGGCTATGGTTCATGAGCAGTACAGCATTCAAGATAAACAGTAATAGATTGCAAAGCAGTAAAACAGTAGTAGGAATAATAGCTTTCACAAACGTTTCAATCGTAAATCATTTCTCCATCCTAAGTCAGGTTCATCATCTTCAACCCAAGCATTTTTCCATAAACAATTCATTTTCATAAAAATCTAACCCTTGACCGTAATCACCGAGCGATGCTCAATACCGTGAGCACGGCTATTCGAATAGGTTGTACACTCTGCAGAGGTTATACACTTTACCCACAAGATACAGTCAAATACCACCAAGGCAAATAACCGTAACGAAGCCTTTCCAAAGTTCCATCTAAACCCGATCTTGCCGCTAAGGTTTCAACACTTTGAGGGATGGTTACCACACCAGGGGCCCCCTCTTGCGCCATGTGAGTTCTCATTCCGCTTCTCCGGCCTCACACCACCACGACAGATACCAAAGAATAGATTTCCCGGTTTACTCACTAAGCCCGTCCCATTACGGAGCTTGTGGCTGTATGAGAGACTCAGTTCAAATGCTCGCAAGGTTAAGTCCTTAGTTGACCGAGGCAAGACTAACCAAGTGTGATCTCAATTATCCAAAAACCAATAAAAACCAAATCGACCGCCAGATTGCCACTCTTGGCCCACGAAACAATCTTGCCACATGCCTCGGTCTAAATCATTTTCCCACCGGTTCTTTACCATTGCACCACGTGCCATCATCAACTCAATAACACATGTCTTATTCACAAATCATGTTCCATATCTCATTAGGTCAATATTACTTTGGTATTTCAAAATCATAAAATGTCCACGTGGCGGGCTAAGCATACTACTTCGGTCTACTCAACCCATGTTGGCAAATTATTAATGTCCAACTATTAGTCCATAACCTAGGGTGACAAATGATTCATGGCATACAATTATATACGACAAGGTGGCATACAGCAACTAGGTATTTAACTAATCCCAAAAACTTATTCAAAGTCATTTCTATCAAATTAGCATGCAATAGTTTAAATCAAAGTAATTTGCCCTAATAGGTTCAACATGATCAAAC
Organism: Guadua angustifolia; assembly: GCA_036346375.1. Lineage (NCBI taxonomy): Eukaryota > Viridiplantae > Streptophyta > Magnoliopsida > Poales > Poaceae > Guadua > Guadua angustifolia. The sequence continues at coordinate 29,641,889 of CM070505.1, read as the reverse complement.
ACAACTTGCCTTCAAAAAGTACTGGTTCTGGTTCCTGAGCTTGCTCCTGGGTCAGCACTTCTCCCTCGAAACCGTCGGGCACTTCAGCGTCTCACCGTAACGTAAATAAACAACAATAAATAAATAAAACAGAGAGCAACGCAAGCCAAAAATTCAATTAAAATTCACAAACAGAAAGATCACAATTTTACAAATTTATAGAAATTGGAATCACTCAAATCGGAGTTAAAACGCAAAAGTTATAAGCATTTGAAGTTTGAAAATCTTGAAAATATCTTTAAATTCATAAATACCGAATTAATCAAATTATTTTTGTAAAGGAAATTTGGGTTTTTCGGTCAAATGTCTGGCCGTGGCGTGGTCGATTCTCGGCCGTTGATCTCATGATCGGCGGTTGAGCTTACCCTGCGATTCACTATTCCGGAGATGACGCGCACGATCTGGATCGTCGAAGGTTGATCGGACGGCGGCGAGGCTTCGGCTCGGTGATTTATGGCGCTGGCTGCTCGCCGGAGACGAAAACGACGACGTCGGGCGCGGCGTTCCCGAGCTCCTCCGTGCGAAAAGTAATGCTCCCGACGCGGCTCGATGGGATGAACTCAAGGACCAACGTCTTGGCGGAGGATGACCGGCGCGGAATAGGTCGAGATTGCGGCGGATGGCCGGAAACCGGCGAGCTCGTGCGGCGAGTGGCGGCGTCTCGGTCACAAGAAACTAGGGCAACGTGTGCGCAAGGAAAAGGAGAAAACGGCAGCGGGGGCTCGCCAATCTGGCCTCGGCGTCCGAGCTTTTAGTAACCCTAACGGACTTCGGCTGCGGCGGCGTAATCCGATCAGACTCGGCGGAGACGACGCGATCTGGCCGTCCATGGCGCGATCCAACGGCTCGAGTTCGGGAAGGCACGGATGATTGGCGGCAAGATCAAAATCGGACGGCTACCGAAGCGGGCGGGTTAGGGTTCGGCGACGGTGGCTTGCAGTCCGCCGGATGTTGGGCCGCCCAACACTTGCTTAGGCTATTCTCTCGACTTTTCCTTTTAATTTAATTCGAAAATCATTTAATCCATTTGAGGCCTTAAAAATACCGGAAAAATTATGGAAAAATTCTCATAAATATTTTAGGACATTTGTGACTTAAATAAAATATTTTCAGCAAAATTTTATTTTAACTTTTCTATTACTTAATTAATTTGTTAAATGGTTTAATTCAAATAAATCCAAATAATTCCAAATAAATCCAAATAAATTCCAGAAATTCTCAAAATTCAAAATACCATTTAATTGCAAGGAAAGCAAAAATTGGGATGTTACAAACCTCTCCCTTAACGAGAATCTCGACCGAGATTCTGTATCGACAAGGAATAGGTTAGGGAATTCCTTCTTGAGATCTTCTTCAGGCTCCCAAAGTTGCTTCGCTCTCGAATGGTTACTCCACTGAACTCTGCAAAAACGGGTCGATTTGTTTCTCGTTTCTCGATCCATCGTGTCCAAGATCTTCACCGGGTACTCTTTATAAGTCAAATCCTCCTGCAGCTCGACCGACTCTAACGGCATCTGCTCTTCCGGCACTTTCGGAGACATTTCTTTAATTGTGACACATGGAACACATCATGCACACTGCTAGAGATGCGGTAGCTCAACCGATATGCTACCTCACATCTACGACTTAGAATCTTGAATGGGCCAACATATCTTGGCGCTAACTTCCCTTTAGTGTGAAACCTCTTAACTCCTTTGAGTAGGGTAACTCTGAGATACACAAAATCTTTAGGCTCAAAGCTCAAATCCCTGCGGCGATTATCGGCATAACTCTTCTGCCTCGATTGTGCAATTTTCAATCTTTCCCTGATCATGGCTACCTGCTCTTCAGCTCCTCGAAGAATGTCCGGCCCGAACATATAACGCTCTTCGGTCTCATTCCAATTCAACGGCGTTAACGGGTCTTCCATATAGTGCTTCAAATGGTGACATCTGCAAACTTGCCTGGTAACTGTTGTTATAGCTGAACTCGGCATATGGCAAACACTTATCCCATGAAGTTGTATAAGCCAATGCACATGCCCTCAACATGTCCTCCAGTATCTGGTTGACTCTTTCCGTCTGCCCATCATGCATGGGTGATATGCGGTGCTAAAGTTCGAGACGGGTCCCTAGGGCCTCATGCAGCTTATCCCAAAACCTTGAGGTAAACTGAGTACCTCTGTCCGATACAATTTTCTTCGGAACTCCATGTAGACATACAATTCTTGACATATACAATTCTGCTAAGCGGTCCCCTGAGTAGGTAGTCTTCACCGGTATGAAGTGGGCGACCTTTGTCAATCGGTCCACTATAACCCATATGGAGTCATACCTGTGCAGGTCCTCGGTAAACCGTAATGAAGTCCATTCCGATTTCCTCCCATTTCCACTCGGTATCTTCGATGGTCAGAGCAACCCTGGCGGCCTTTGATGCATTGCTTTGACTCTTTGGCATATGTCGCTGCAACGCAACATGCTCTGTAACTTCACGCTTCATGCTTGGCCACCAAAATCTTTCCTTGAGTCTTGATACATCTTAGCGCTTCCGGATGAATCGAGTACTTGGAGTCATGAGCTTCCTCGAAATCACTGTTTGAGCCTTCTTGTGCGATGCGCAAATGCGCTTCTTGATCCACAATGTGCCTTGCTCATCGGCTTGAAATCCTTCGCATTGCCTTCCTCCATTTTGGACTTAATTCTCTGAATCTTGGCATCATCTTTCTCGTCCTTCACGAATCTGATCTTCCGAGTAGGCTTCACTTCTAGGCGGCTATAAATCCTTTAGGCACAACTTCCACTTGACACGAAATTCCTTGCATAACTCGACTGATTTGCTTCTAGCAACATGCTCCTTGTGTGGCTCTTCCGACTTAAAGCATCACCACTACATTGGCTTTCCACGGGTGATAATGAATTCCCAGTTATAATCCTTAATTAATTCCAACCACCTTCTCGCCTCATGTTCGAGATCCGATTGTGTAAATATATATTTAAGACTCTTATGGTCGGTGTACACTTCACATCTGTTTCCAATCGATAGTGCCGCCATAACTTTAAAGGCGTGTACCACGGTACGCTAATTCCAGATCATGCGTCGGATAGTTCTCTTCATGCGACCTCAAGCGCCTTGATGCATACATAGCGACCTTTACATTACTCGTGCTACACGCATCCTAGTCCTTGGCGCGATGCATCACAAGATATATCAAAGCTCGGCCTAAATCCGGTAGAACTAACACCGGTGCCGATGTCAATCGTTTCTTCAACTCTGAAACTCCGTTCACACTCGGCCGTCCATGTAAACTTCTTCTCCTTTTTCAACAATTGCGTAAGAGGCCTCGCAATCGTTGAAAATCCTTCAATAAATCGGCGGTAATAACCGCCATTCCAAGGAAACTACGGATTTGAGTCACCGTTTTGGGTGGCTCCCAATGCAACATCTTGCTTCCACCTTACTTGGGTCAATGCGACTCCTTGGCGGTCACCACATGTCCAAGAAATTCTGCCTTGTTCTTCCGTAAATCACACTTGCTAAACTTAGCGAAAAGTTCTTTGTTCCTTAACTTCTCGAGAACTAGCCTCGGATGTTCGCATGCTCTTCCGGTTCTTGGAGTAAACTAGAATGTCATCTATGAACACAACAACGAACTTATCCGGTATTCCATGAAAACCTTGTTCATCATGTTCATGAAATATGCAGTGCATTTGTCAAACCGAAAGACATAGCTGTGAACTCGTAATGTCCATATCTTGGCGAAAATGTTGTCTTGGCACATCCTCCGTCGAATCTTCACCGGTGATAACCTGATCGTAAGTCAATCTTGGAGAAAACTCGGCTCCTCTCAATCGTCAAAGCAGATCATCGATCTGGGTAGCGGATACTTATTCTTTATAGTGACTTCATTCGATTGCTCATTAATCCACACACATCCGGTAACTCCCGTCCTTCTTCTTGACAAATAGAACCGGTGCTCCCCATGGCGACGAACTTGGTCTAATAAATCCCTTATCCATTAACTCCTCTATCTGCTTCTTCATTTCCACTAGCTCATCGGTTGACATCCGATAAGGTCTCTTAGCTATCGGGGCTGTCCCGGTACTAACTCGATTACAAACTCTATGTCCCTATCTGGTGGCATCCCAGGTAAATCCTCTGGAAATACATCCGGGTATTCTCTGACAACTGGTATATCTTCTATGCTGACGGCCTTCACACTATTGACCATCAACTGTCCATCCCGAACGGCAGTTGCCTGAAACTCTATTTTTCTCCCACAAGGACTCTCGACTGATATGACTCTTCGTCCACAGTCTAACACAACCTTGTGCTTAGACAACCAGTCCATTCCCAAAATAACATTTAGGGTCTGGGTATCTAACACCACTAAGTTTGCTAGGAACTCTGTTCCATCTATAAGCAACTTTACCCCAGAACATCCTACATCAGATCGGAGTTCTGATCCCGGGGATTGTACTAGCAATACATGCCTAAGATTCACCATTTTCAACCCATTGTTCACAGCAAAAATCCGAGATATAAACGAATGCGAAGCTCCAGAATCAAATAAAAGCATTGCAGTCTTGAGTTGACAAGTAACTTACCCAAGTCGACGTCCGATGTATTACGCTTTGCATCGCGGTGACATGATTAACTCTGCCTCTTACCACAGTCTGTGTGGCAGCTCCAGATTGTGTAACTCCACGACTTGCTCCTGACGCGGGTGCCTTCGTTGGAGTGGTTCCAAGATTGAAGCGAACTGGTGTCACTCCTCCTCCTCCCTTCTTAGGACGATGGTGGCAAAATGCTGCGGCTCGTGATGATAAAACAACGTTTAGCTGCCATTCTTTGCTCCTAATGGTGCATTCCCAAGCGGTGTTGGTGTTTGAACATTTTGTCCGGCAGTCTTGAGTGCTGGTGGTGGCGTCGTCATCACATTCTGGGCTGAAATCAAGAACCGATTTGGTGCAACCCTCAAGCGCTGCGCTCTGGCGTGCTCCTGCTGTGCCATCTGCGCTTCGATTGTCCTCCGGCTCCTGCGCTTGTCCTCCAATATCGGCGCCTTGTTCACTAGCTCCTGAAAATCGGGAAAAGTGTGGGTTATGAGTCCCACTGCAGCCTGAATTCAGTCCTTTCATGAATCGAGGCTGCTGCCTTATCCGTTGCTACATCCTCGAGTGCGTGGCGTGCTAGCCGAGTGAACTTATTCAGATATTCGGACACCGATTAATTGCCTGCTTGATGCCCTAAACTCCTCCTTTTTCAGCTCCATTATGCCTTGGGCACATGATATCTTGGAAGCGATCGTGAACTCCTCCCGGTGATGTCTGCGGGTGCTCATGAGCGTGCGATAGTTTTCCCACCATTCAATTGCGGTTCCTTCAAGTCGATGAGAGGCATAGAGTACCCTCTCATTTCCCTCACCTTTGGGTAATGTGCAACTTTCTCTCTATCGTCCTCGGCCAATCATCGCCTCCAATGGATTGGCATTTCGAGAAAATGTAGGCGGTCGTGTCCTCATGAATTCGGCAACCTCGAGTGTGGCCTCTACCTTTGGGTTAACTCAGTTAACTTAGCGCGGCGGCTTGGCGATATTTCTTTGATCTGCTGCATCATGGCATGCATGCTCGAGTGCATGCAGCAATAAAAGCTCCAAGGTTACGCATATCAATGGCGGTCTGGTTGAGGTCCTTGTCCTTCACCATCGTTGTTTCGGTGGCGTGAACCATTCCCATTTCCTCCTTGGTTTCCTCGAGTGTTCACCATCTGCCGATTGCGCCATAGTTTAGAGACGAGAGGAAATATGAATAGACAAGTAATAGAGTACTTATCGAGGGACGAAGGTGTAACACAAAATCTAACTTTATTACTTTATTAATATCTGGGTATGGTTGCTCACAATGCCTAAAGGCCTTGCAACACATCTTGATCACTCACAAGCATGAAAGAAGCAAACCGAGCTAACACTCAGGAGTCAAACGCCTCTAAGGGTGACTCTTATTCCAAGACGCGACTCAACGCAGGAGTCTCAACTGCTAATCCTAACGCTCACTCCTCGAGCCAACCCCCACCGGAACTTCCTGGTGGATACACCGCGGGTGTCTTTGGTGCGGTACAAACCTATCCCAACGATCCTCCGCTGGATGCGCCTCCTGCACAGGCTCAACCTCCACTGGTTCCTGCTTGACCTCCACAGGCTCGGGCTTCACTTCCACTTGCTCCGACTTCACTTCCACTGGCTCCGACTTCACTTCCACTCGCTCGCTCGCTGCGACTCTGCTTGTGGCTCCTCTGGTGCTGGTCGTGTAGCTCCAGCCTGGCTCGGCTCTGGTCCGTCTGTTGTCTCAGTTCCCCAATCCTCTGGATAGAGTGGGCCAAGTACTCACAAGTCACGCAGATGAGCCCTAAGTGTGTGAACTCATCACGAGACCTCTGCGGCTCTGAACCGTCTCGTCGATAACATCCTCTTGGCGATGACATATCGGCAAGGTGGGTGATCGTGGCATCCTCCTCCTCGATGGGCTCTCGGTTGTAGCGAGTATCTCTGCGCGGATGGTGTGAAACTTGTGCCATCCAACTCCACTGGGTAGGTACGAGCAATCCGCCTCATCGCCAGACGCGATGTCTCCTGAATCCCAGCGTCAAATGACAACCTCTGGCGGTGATGCGGATCGACGACTTCGCCTCGCCCTATCTGGCGTAAACCGTGATAGTGACATCGAGCAATATCGATCTGCCCGATCCACATAGTCCCGGTAGATCGGCTGTCATATCCTCCAAGCAGTGCATCATCGCCAAAGCTCATGGCGTACCCTCGATCGCTCACCAAAAGAGTGGATCATCCTCATCTGCCAAAGGACACTCACGTGAAACTCAGAAATTTTAAAATAAAGCGAAGACGTGATAAATTCAGCAAGGGGGTATGAAAAGAGAGAAGGGGTAAGTCGGGATTGCATTATCATCTTGGCACATTTTAGCTTTTTCGAAAATAGTTTTATCCTCACTACGACCATTCTAACTAAGGGCCAGTCCTACAGTCAGTATGGCTCTGATACCACCTCTGTCGGGACCCGAATTTGCAAATCCGGACCCTCGTGTTTCAGCACTAGTCGAGATCACGCTAGTGCACACAGTTTCAACATCGGTACATATCACGCACATATCCAACGAAATAATAAGTACTTTAATTAAATACTCAACCTATTTGATTGACCTTATGGTCAAGTTACAAAGATCGCCTTGCAGGCGAAGACTTATTAAAATATTCAAATGCAATGAAATAAAATAAACTCGTGGCGCCAACCAATTTGCCACAGCAACGGATCGGGCTCGCTCCCTAGTTTGTCGGCTCCTCGATACTCCTCCTCTGAAAGGGAGTTGCTTCTTCTTCAAGCTGAAGTTGTGTTGTTGTGGGGTGAGTACTTTGAGCACTTTCGGCAAGTCATGCCGAGAATGCAATTCTAATATTCTACATGCATGGCTTAGTACAAAGGATAGGCTATGGTTCATGAGCGATCTGACATTCAAGATAAACGGTAATAGATTGCAAAGCGATAAAAAGCGATAGTAGGAATAATAGCTTTCACAAACGTTTCAATCGTAAATCATTTCTCCATCCTAAGTCGGGTTCATCATCTTCAACCCAAGCATTTTTCCATAAACAATTCATTTTCATAAAAATCTAACCCTTGATCAGTAATCACCAGGCGATGCTCAATACCGTGAAACACGGCTATTGAATAGGTTGTACACTCTGCGAGAGGTTATACACTTTACCCACAAGATACGATCAAATACCACCAAGGCAAATAACAATGTGAAGCCTTTCCAAAGTTCCATCTAAACCCGATCTTGCCCGCTAAGGTTTCAACCTTTGGAGGGTGGTTACCACACCAGGGCCCCCTCTTGCGCCATGTGAGTTCTCATTCCGCTTCTCGGGCCTCACACCACCACAGCAGTACCAAAGAATAGATTTCCCGGTTTACTCATTAAGCCCGTCCCATTACGGAGCTTGTGGTGTATGAGAGACTTCGATTCAAATGCTGCATAGGTTAAGTCCTTAGTTGGCCGAGGCAAGACTAACCAAGTGTGATCTCAATTATCCAAAACCAATAAAAACCAAATCGACCGCCTGATTGCCACTCTTGGCCCACGAAACAATCTTGCCACATGCCTCAGTCTAAATCATTTTCCCACCCCGGTTCTTTACCATTGCACCACGTGCCATCATCAACTCAATAACACATGTCTTATTCACAAATCATGTTCCATATCTCATTAGGTCAATATTACTTTGGTATTCCAAAATCATAAAATGTCACGTGGCGGGCTAAGCATACTACTTGGTCTACTCAACCCATGTTGGCAAATTATTAATGTCCAACTATTAGTCCATAACCTAGGGTGACAAATGATTCATGGCATACAATTATATACGACAAGGTGGCATACAGCAACTAGGTATTTAACTAATCCCAAAAACTTATTCAAAGTCATTTCTATCAAATTAGCATGCAATAGTTTAAATCAAAGTAATTTGCCCTAATAGGTTCAACATGATCAAACACAACTTGCCTTCAAAAATCTTTGGTTACGGTTCTGAGCTTGCTCTGGGTCAAGACTTCTCCCTCGAAACCGTCGGGCACTTCAACGTCTACGCGTAACGTAAATAAACAACAATAAATAAATAAAACAGAGAGCAACGCAAGCCAAAAATTCAATTAAAATTCACAAACAGAAAGATCACAATTTTACAAATTTATAGAAATTGGAATCACTCAAATCGGAGTTAAAAGCATAAAAGTTATAAGCATTTGAAGTTTGAAAATCTTGAAAATATCTTTAAATTCATAAATACCGAATTAATCAAATTATTTTTGTAAAGAAATTTGGGTTTTCGGTCAAATGTACGGCCGTGGCGTGGTCGATTCTCGGCCGTTGATCTCATGATCGACGGTTGAGCTTTACCCTGCGATTCACTATTCGGAGATGGCGGCACGATCTGATCGTCGAAGGTTGATCGGACGGCGGAAGCTTCGGCTCGGTGGCGATGGCGCTGCGGCTCGCCGCCGGAGACGAAGACGACGACGTCTTGGCATGACGTTCCCGAGCTCCTCCGTGGCGAAAAAGTAATGCTCGGCAGCGGCTCGATGGGATGAACTCCAAGGACCAACGTCTTGGCGGAGGATGACCGTGGCGGCGGAATAGGTCGAGGATTGCGGCGGATGGCTTCGAAACCGACGAGCTCGTGCGGCGAGGTGGCGGCGTCTCGGTCACAAGAAACTAGGGCAACGTGTGCGCAGGAAAAGGAAAAGCAGCGTGGGTCGGCTCGCCATCTGGCCTCGGCGTCCGAGCTTTCAGCGTAACCCTAACGGACTCGGCTGCGGCTGGCGGCTAATCCGATCGAGACTCGGCGGAGACAGCGCGATCCTGGCCATCCATGGCGCGATCAACGGCTCGAGTTCGGGAAGGCACGGATGATTGGCGGCAAAGATCAAAATCGGACTCTGCGGCGGCGGGTTAGGGTTCGGCGGCAACTGCAGTCCGCCTGATGTTAGTTGGGGCCCAACAACATTGCTTGGCTATTCTCGGCTTTTCCTTTTAATTTAATTCGAAAATCATTTAATCCATTTGAGGCCTTAAAATACCGAAAAAATTATGGAAAAATTCTCATAAATATTTTAGGACATTTGTGACTTAAATAAAATATTTTCAGCAAAATTTTATTTTAACTTTTCTATTACTTAATTAATTTGTTAAATGGTTTAATTCAAATAAATCCAAATAATTCCAAATAAATCCAAATAAATTCCAGAAATTCTCAAAAATTCAAAATACCATTTAATTGCAAGGAAAGCAAAAATTGGGATGTTACAGGTTTGGATTTCTCATTCTTTTGCTTAACTTTGAAATTCTAGCAATTTGAGTAAATCACTTGTGCTTAGAATCATTTCTAGCTTGTTCTTGAATTGTAAGAGAGCATAGTGATTACTAGAGAACTTAGTTGTTAGTTATCAAAAATTGCAATTCTTATTTAGTTATTTAATTAATTACAATTAGAATCAAAAAAATTAGAAACATCCTATTCACCCCCCTCTAGTCAGTTATTCTTGATCCTACACCAGAGGAAAAGACTACCATCTCCTTCCAGATAAATTCCTAAATCACCTTTTGGAGCTTCCACTCTTACATAAAGCTCTTGCTTTGACAATTCAAAATTGGGCGAAGGTTTTTTTACCAAGAAATTGATATTCAAAATCATTTCATTCGAAATACTTTTCTTTCTTAAAGCGTTGGACTTCTAAATTCTCATAAGGACTTCCAGGAATTTTCTCTATAGCCTATTGAATAATTTTGATGGATTCCCTCATTTCACCCATTCATACTAAATAGCGAGCTAATGAATCCCCTTCTTTTTGCCATTGGATTTTCCAATCAAATTGGTTGTAAGACTCATAAGGATCATCAACTTTACGAAGATCCCATTGTATTCCAGAATGAAGAAGGGAAGTCACAATTCAGGGTTGAATTATTAAAAGGTAGGGATAATGTAGGGGGTGTTTGGCATAGCTTCAACTCCACCTAAATCTAAAGGGTTGGTGGAGCAGGGTATTCCTAGATCCAGAAATTTATAGAGCTGGAGTTGTAGGTACATTAAGAGTGTTTTGTTGTGTCATCTTGTTTAAATTTTAGACTAAAAATATAAACTTAATTCACTTTATTTTAGCCTACAAACTCCAGATCTAAGGTGGATTTGGGATCTAGAGCTCTGCCAAACAGGGCCATAATATTTCAAGCCTTCCATAGGAAAAAAAGTTAATGGAGATGTGTATTAGAGTGGGTTATGGAGGTTAAGTGGTTCGCATGATGGGTTGCACCGAAGGGTTTAGAACCGACTCAAACCAGAATCAAACTCATGTTCCGATCAGACCAAAAGTGTAAGATATAAAAGGAGAACATGGGAATAGGCAGCTGACCCTAATTTTTGCTTTCTTCGGCCTCTCATCCACATTCTTTCCTCTCCATAGAACTGATGTTGCCCATCTCCTACTCCAGGGAATGATCGTTGGGATGAAAACAGGGGATCTGGGACGAAGAGAGGGGAATTTGTGGTAATTTTTGTTGGGGGAATTCTTTGGAAACCTTTTCATCACTATTCTATCATATTGAATCTTGTTTTAGTTAGTTTTGGTGATATTTTGATGAATTGAGATGCGAGTTTGGAAATTAGAAAACCAGTACATCCTGTTATAGTAGATTAGTCAGTTGGCATGGTGATTTCTTAAATTTCTAGGATTTTATCATACTTGATAATGGGAAAATGCCCATTGGGTTTCAAAGTGAATGTCATAGTTAGATCGCCTAAACCCTTAATTTGTTCAAGAAAATTAAAAGTTATAGAAATTGTAAGATGATTGTTTAGGAATTCTCCAATGTTGCAATAGTAGTTTTGTTTTCTGTTTTAACCCCTATAGATGGCCGAATAGGATTTTTCTATCAACTATATTATTTTAGGTTATTTCCTGTAGTTTTCTATAATGTTATCTATTGTTAAATTTGAGTGAGTATAAACTTATGTATAAAATAGGCAAGGGCACTATTCTAACAATGGATTCAGAGGAGTGGTGCAAACAGAGTTTGGAGTACTAACAAAAGTTTTTCCTAAGAACCTTGCCACTTGATAGTTGGTATTGAATTGCGTAATTCCTTGGATTGTTTCTCTATTTATCATGTATAGTTTTTCATTTGTTAGAAAATGACATCGTTAATTAGAAAAGAACAGAGAAAGTTATTTATGTTCGTCCTAGTTCATGTTTATTTGTATTGGATTATTTGGTGATTGTTGTATGGTTCATGGGCAGGTGCTAGGGTGTCTCAATCTAGGGGTGCAGCATCCATGCACGTGCCACATCATCATGGCTAAGGCAAGTAGTTTCGAGTGTTTTTCCATTTTATGCAATGCTTTTGGTCTCATGTTCAATACTTGATGCATTGTTGTTTGATTTGGTGTAAGCATCATATGCATCACACTCATTTTGAGATAGTTGACCACACTCTAGGATGGTGTGGTGGTTACTGGTAATTTGAGGGCTCCCATCCCTATGTGGGATGTTAGGGAGTGTGTCACACCCTATGAGTTGACCCTGGTTGCATGTTTGCGCAGTTCTCATATATCTTTGTAGTACTTGGGAGATGACATGCTCTAGTGGCGCAATACCATGAGCATATACATAGTGCAGAAGGTCATGTGAGATGTTGTGTATGTCATTAATATTGCAGATGGTCTAATAATTATTATTAATATTGGACATGCCTAATAGAGCAGCTTGTTGTAGATGTTTGTTTGTTCTTAGTTACTTATTTTGCACTTGTTAGTACTTTGTGAGATTTTTGTCTCACCCTTCTTTATTTGATTTTCAAGTGTTAAACTGAGAGTGTAGAAGAAATCACTTGGGATGGGAGTTTAGGTTGCACGCACTTGGCAACATGTTGATAATTACTGTGGAGTTTGTGGACCCCGGGTATCGACATGGCGGGCCGTTAGGACCACCCAAGAGGGGATGGGCCAAGCCGACTACATGAAGATGGGTATTGCTCAGGAGGCAGGCCGTCATGCGCAACAAGGAAACCCCGAAGATGGAAATCAACCCTGCTTAGGAAGGATACAATTGTAATCCTAACCGCTACAATGTTTAACGGATAAGGAAAGAGATACAATCTCCACCTTGTAACCGATTAGGACTCTCCTTTATAACCGCACCCCTCTACTATATAAAGAGGGGTAAGGTAGCGTCCTAGGGAGGAGGAGAGGAGAACACACAAGAACATCATCAGCAAATAAGTTAGCCAATCATAATCCCAGAGCACAGGACTAGGGTATTATCTCCACCGTGAGAGCCCGAACCTGTATAATTCCCGTGTCTTGTGCTACCATCGAGTTCCCGATCCAGCGCTTAGCCCCCTTTTCATTATTGTCGATAACAAACCTCGGCGGTTAGCGCGCCAGTAGGGCGGCGTCAAGATCAATCTCGGCAAGCTCGATGGCCTCTATCAATGGAATCGTCATCACCTTTGCTCTCGGCCATGCTTTCCGCCGGAGCCTCGACTTCATCGCCAACAACCTCGACAAGCTTGCTTTCTCGACTCGGACAGATCCAATGCTGGAGAGACTTCATCTGTATTCGTTCGGTCGGGGCGCTGTGGTGCCATCTACTCACGAGTAGTAAGGCGGGCTGACTTCCGATTCGGATCTGAAGAATTCGATCCGGAACATCTCGGATCACGGTCGTCATAGCGGATTTTCGAAAGAAGTCAACGACGCCAACTTGATCAAGAAGATGTCCCGGAGGTCGTCGACTATGGTAAAGGGATGTTCGCATTAGCGGACCGCTAGCGCTGCGCTCGGCGCCACCTTTAGCACGGCCACGAGCCACGCTTCGCCAGAGCGCCACCTTCGGCGGCCACGAGCCACGCGCTTCGAAGCGCCACCGCAGCTGACGAAGCCACGAGCCTCGCCTCGCCCAGCGCCACTTTTCGCACGGCCACGAGCCACCGCTGCGCCGAAGCGCCACTTTTCGCACGGCCCGAGTTTACGCTGCGCTTTCGCGCCACCTTGATGACGTTCGAAGCACCCGCGCTTCGAAGCGCCACCGCGCACGGCCGAGTTTACGCTGCTTCGAAGCGCCACCTTTCGCAGACGGCCATGAGTTTACGCTGCGCCGAAGCGCCACCTTTTCGCAGACGGCTCGAGCCTCGCTGCGCCCAAGCGCCACCTTTCGCACGGCCACGAAGCCACGCTGCGCCCGGCGCCACCTTCGCACGACCACGAAGCCACGCTGCGCTTCGCGCCACCGGCGGCCCGAAGCCTACGCTGCGCTTCGAAGCGCCACCTTTGGCACGGCCACGAGCCACGCCTGCGCCGAAGCGCCATTTTCGCACGGCCGAGCCTACGCTGCGCTTCGAGTGCCACCTTCGCACGGCCACAAGCCATGCTGCGCCCGAGCGCCACCTTCCGACGACCCGAGCCTCGCTGCGTCCGAAAAGCACCTTCAGACGACCACAAGCCATGCCTACACCCTGAGCAAGGACGGCACGATCGTCAGCAACAATGGAGCGTAAAGCAGCTAAGTCGCTTTTTACTCAATTATGTCATTATGAATAAAATTGTTTGCTTTCTTGACTTGCTACTTAGTTAATACACAACTAAGCAGTAAGTCGGGGGCTACACCTAATAGTGTGCGCATGCGCACATCTTTTTCTTAACGATTGCAAATGAATCCGAAAAGTTAATTACGAGTTGTGAAGCTCTGACCCCATGAACGGCGAACTTTAGTCACCCAAAACGCGTGCCTGGGGAAAAGAGCCATGAGCCGACCGGCGCCGGGGCTAGACTAGTCGGGCAGAGTGCTTAAACAAAAAAGAGTCAAAACCACTCGGATGAATTCAAAATCAATAAGGAAAAGGAGTAAAAAACTCTAAAATATATAAACCAGTCGGACACCACTCCAAGTGAATTGTTTTTACATTGCCTAAGTTCTGCATATACATGATTTCAGGGCCACTAAATTTGGATGTGATGTGTGTGGGTCAACGCTTCAACGATGACATCAGCAACTTCGGCGATGAATGAGACGACGCTGAATTTCGCCTTGAGCGGGAAAAGCGTTTTGACTACTGCATAGAGATACGGTATGCCCCAAGATGACCCGACTGCCAGTATTCCAATAATTGGGCTGGGTACCACTCGGAAAGTTCAATGCGTGGAGCTCTATTGAGTCCTTCACGATCTCTGTAGGCTTACAACAGGCACTTTACCGAAAGGAAAACCGATCGGAAGTCGTGATCAAGAACTGGAAGCACTTGGCTTGAAGCATGACTCAGTTAGGCTGCGACCAGGAAGGCGGCAACTCGATCGCAAAACACTCGGGGGCTACTGTGGAGTATGTGGACCCCGGGTATCGACATGGCGGACCGTGAGGACCACCCAAGAGGGGATGGGCCAAGCCGACTACATGAAGATGGGTATTGCTCAGGAGGCAGGCCGTCATGCGCAACAAGAAAACCCCGAAGATGGAAATCAACCCTGCTTAGGAAGGATACAATTGTAATCCTAACCGCTATCATGTTTAACGGATAAGGAAAGAGATACAATCTCCACCTTGTAACCGATTAGGACTCTCCTTTATAACCGCACCCCTCTACTATATAAAGAGGGGTAAGGTAGCGTCCTAGGGAGGAGGAGAGGAGAACACACAAGAACATCATCAGCAAATAAGTTAGCCAATCATAATCCCAGAGCACAGGACTAGGGTATTATCTCCACCGTGAGAGCCCGAACCTGTATAATTCCCGTGTCTTGTGCTACCATCGAGTTCCCGATCCAGCGCTTAGCCCCCTTTTCATTATTGTCGGTAACAAACCTCGACAATTACCTTTGTTTAAATTATTAACAAATGTTAAGCTTGTGGGTTAAAAATATGGTGTTTACACTTATCAAGTCGAATCGGTAACTTTATCATGACAAATATGTTTAAAAATTATTAGTTAACGTGTAATAGTAATAAAGGATGATTTGATTAATAGTATTCTTTTTTACTCGTTTATGTTGAGAAGGACATGGTTCTGGTAGTAAAAGTAGCACCAGATCCTAAGGTCTGGGGTGTTACAATGCTAGTTCCAAGGAAAATCTCATTTGTCCCCCAGGTTCTTGTTGCAAATAAACAAAAAACAAGCAAAGTCAATAGCAATCATTTGTCCCCCACCTCTGGTTCTCTGCTCAACCCCTAGGTGGCCATCTTTTGGTCCTCCCTTCCCTAGCTAGCCTTAGCCCCTCCCTCCTCGCTGGCTCTTCGTCGAAGTAGAGTGGGTGGGGGACCCATCCCCAGTTGTCATCCCTTGTAAATAGTTGTTCCTAGCTAGTTGTTCCCTCTCTTCTCCCACAGATCTATCCCTTTTCCTTGGTTGCTCGGCTCATGGGCGCCAATAGGAGTTAGATCCTGGTTCTCATCCCCCTCAGTGAGTGCTTCCCAGATTCGATTGCCATCCTCTACTATGTGGAGGTGGCTTTCTTCCCTAGCACTGGTGAGTTAAGTACCCTCAGTGTCAGTGGTGTTTATCACCTTCTTGGTGTTCATCACCTCCTTCCACCGCCACCTTCTATTGCCTTTCCCCTTGATCTAGAACACAAACATATCAATCCCAAACTCCCCCAAATTTTGCATCAACAACCTTATTCTCCTTCAGCACAAAGCCACGTATCTAGAATGGCATTGATGTAAATTTCCTTTCTTTCAAGGGCAAATTATGTTGGAGTCCATGTGATGTTTCTATGCTTTAATATAATCTAGGGGGTTTTATCCTTCAAAATATAGAGATTCTCATTGCAACGAAATGAAATCTCTTGTGATAATCTCAATAAATAATGTTACTGACCAAGAGATAGAATTGCAAGTGAACGTTGCAACATGCCACTAACTTGGGTTCAGCTAACATCTGAAGTGTGAAAATCGAACGAAACCTCTTGTGGTTTCTTCTTTATTAAAATTCCGTTATAATTTCAGTTTCCATGAGTTACACTTAAGTAGACACTTAACAATAGATCATTCCATTAGCGCATTTCATTTGGTTCTCTTCATCGTCCATCTCCCCTGACAAAACCATGCAAGAAACTTCATCTACTCCATTTGCTTCCCTTCATTCCCTTCCACTATCCCCACCTCCATTAGCGACCCTTTCCCCTTACCTCCAAGAAACACCATCTACTCCTTCCTTAGTTCATGGTAAGAAGAGAAGATACAACAGCTACTCTGATCACATTTGCTGCATCCATGCTAGCAACTATGGGCATTGATCACTACACTTTGCACCCATCCTCCCTCCTCCTACTCCACCTCCTCGTCCTCATGATGGCGGCGTTGGTGCCCACAGCAGAGGCGAAGATGGCAATAGCCTACCACGACAAGACGTGCCCGCAAGTGGCGCGGATTTCATCACGCAGAAGCAAACCTCCAACTGACCATGACCGTGGGGGTCCTCCGCCTCTTCTTCCACAACTGCTTCATCAGAAGATGCAACATGTCGGTGCTGGTGGCATCCAATGCATTCATGCACTCTGAGCGCGATGCTGAGGCCAACCAATCCCTCCCGAGGGACGTGGTGTGCACCAAGACTGCTCGAGCTAGAGTGCCCTAGCGTCTTCTCCTACGCTAACCTCCTTGCCATTGCCACCCGCGACCTCATCACCATGATGTGGGGGTGCCTTCTACATGCTCCATCTTGACCGCAAGGATGGGCTCTCCTCCTTCCTAACATGCCAACCTCACTGTCTCCTGCCTCATCACCGTGTTCACAGGCTTCACCATGCAGGAGCTCGTCATGCTCTCTAGCACACGCCTTGCTTTGCCCACAATAAGGAGTTTGCCGACCTCATCTACAACTATAGCAAGAAGAAGGGCGGCGACCGTAGAGCGCCCCTGCTGCATGTCTCGACCATGAACCCAGCGTACACCAAGGGCCTATAGGACACATGTAAGAACTACCTGAGGGACCTAACCATCGCCGCATTCAACAACATCATGACACTTAGCATGTTCGACATGTACTTAGTCAATCTGCGGTGAGGCCTCAGGCTGCTTGGCACAGACTAGGAGTTGTGGGCCAACACTTGAACGCGGTCGCTTGTGTTGTGCAGCGGTACACCACCAACGGGACAACCTTCTTCACCGACTTCGTGTGCCATCCAGAAGCTCAGCTTCTACAGTGTCAGGACCGACCGAGACAGGGAGGTGCGCTACTGGTGTGACATGTACAACAGAGGGCCCGTCCCGCATGACTGATCCTAATCGGCTAGCTGGCAGGTCATCGATGTGACCAAACTAGCATGGTCACCTCTCGCCTGATCTATCATGTATCAGGTACTGCGTGATAAGGATACGAATATGATGATATTTGTCTCATGCATTTACCTGCATCAGTGTGCCTACAAGGGTGAGTGCCTACAAGAGTGATGCTGTTAAGATTTGTGCAAAAAGTTTGATACAAAGAGAGAGCAAATATCATTCTAGTGTAATTCTGTGTGTACTGAAAAGAAAATAATCAATCTAAAAAGAGAGAGAAAAAGAAGAGCAGTACTTCTATGCATCACTCTTAATACAAGTTGTATAAGTCTTGAAGCAAATAAAGGATTAATCACCAACTATATTTCATTCATATTTTAATATTTGTGCAACTTTCAAATATGAATGTATAGAAGCATCTCTCGGAAAACAGTCTTGACTGGAAGATCATTTGATATATTGGTATGTATGAACATTGAACGAATTTGAAATATATCACTCATCTTTTATTTTTAAGAAAATCAATTGAATTTCTTATGGTAAGATCTACTACATGATTCATGAGACGATGCAGCTGTCATCTTCTCTGGCTACACCAACAATTTTCTCCCTTCCTTCTTGTCTAGATAAATCTTTTTTTTGTTATGTTATCCTTGATGCTAAATGTGACAAAGCCATCTTGTCCATAGTATCAGAGGTGAGAATGGTGGGAGTGTGGTGGAGAGCCAATGAACCTCACCGCCAATGGAACATGAGGCAAAGAGCGTGAGTTATATTTTGGTAATGAAAACAACATTGAGAGGAGGACGCGGAAGAAGTGGAGGGGGCCAGCAACTAGGGTTAGCACTTTGGTCATGGGGAGGAGGCGAGGGAGGGATTTAGTAAAAGTAGAGAGCCTTTGCGCAATTAGTACGGGAAAGGAAATTCATAGAAGCGCTACTCTTACAGAAATAGTGAACTATTGTGTCGTGGTGAAGGCATATAACTTGGGAGGCGGAGACAGTGAGGAAACATGACAACAACAAAGAATGTGATGTTAGAGTAGAATTGATATCAATGATTTCCACCCAAATGCCTATTGCTCAAATGCATCTACACCAGAACTCCCTCATCTGGCACTAGTGTTAAGGTGCAAGTTGGAGATCTCCCTCAAAGATAAGCTAAGGTCATAGCAACAATTAAGTTAGAATTTCTCCAACATATTGATAGGTTTGTTAGGGTGAATAGGCATTTTTAAAAAATTATCTCTTGAAAATACTTTGGACAAAACCTAATTTACATGCGGAAGAGTAAATCAAATGATTTTGTCCAATTAAAGCCTAAATAGTCTAATTTTAACTAAGTGCACCAACAACCTAAGTATATGATCAAGGTTTGCAATTCTAGGTTGACAAGTAAGCAATTTAATTCTAGAAATAAATTGGAAGAATGTAAATAAGTAATAAGAAACAAACCAAAGATTGACACATAATCTTTTTACTATGGTGTTCGAAGCTTGCCAGCCTTCTCTAATCTACGTTAAGATAAACCCCAACGAATTGAACCAGTTCCTCAAATTAAACCAAGCACCTCAAATTCACTAGCAGTAGCTCTTTCCCCCTCTAGGTAGGTGAGCTCTAACCTTCACAACCGCCGGGCCTTCTCACAATCTTTTTGAGACGATCACCAGATTACAACGCCTCCACACTGTCTAGGTGTCGGCATACACCGAGAGTAACAAAATTAAGCTTCTAGCTTGATCCTTCCTAAGTGAAACACATGCACTTAGGATTCTCAATCATCTCTAAATGCAACACATGTAAATGAGGCTTCTCTCCTTGCTCTCAAAGTGCAACACATGCACAATTGAGAGAAGAGGCCCACACTAGCTCAAGAATATGCAATGGAATGATCAAAAACTCCCCACAACTCCAACAAGCACCAAACTCCATCCTAAGGCATCGTTTTATAGCCCCCAAGCCAAAATTAGCCGTTATTCACTCCAAAGTGCTCACATAGCACTGTTCGGACATGTCCACGCACGAGCAAGTGTTTTGGCTGGACATGTCCGCCCACTTTTCAAATGCTACTGCATTTAATGTGAGACTATGACCATTGGGGGTAGCTCAGGGCCGACTAGATATGTCTACATGAAAACACATACTATGGTTGGACATGTCCACTGCCTTCTCTGTTGGAGAAGTCAATCGTTGGGGGCTAGCTCAAGGTCGGCTAGACATGTCCACACCAAAACACATACTGACGAGGGCTGGGCGTCCCTTGACCGCCGGGCGCCGATCAGTCGTGGATCCCCAAGCTCAGGAGGCCCGGCCACGACACAGGTGCATCCGAGGCCTTTCGACCTAAGCCTTGGACCGACCCGGCACGGCTCCACTCGACCTCGAGCTCGGGCGGGCCCTTGTTCGGGCCATAGTCCACCTGATTCGGATCAAGCATTTGATGGCGGTTGCCCAAGGCGCGGGTTGTGGGTTAGGAGCAGGTGTGTGCTACAAGTTCGGAACGGTTACTGCCAGCCCTCAATGTGCATGAAGGCCACTTCAGGAATCTCTCCGGCCGTTAACGTCTTGAAGAAGGTATAAAGACTAAGGATGCTTGATCTTTGGGGGACGAAGAACAACACACAACACACAACACGCCATAGCTCGAGCTTAGACATAGCCATTGTAAAACTTGGTCAGTAACACATCCCCTGCTCGAAATAGCCAAGAAAAGCGGCGCAAAGCGGCCGAGTAAACTATTACCTCCTGAGGGCTCGAACGATATAAATCTCGGTCTCACGCTTCGTTGTCATCTTGCTCGACCTTCACCTCGTCTACTCTTTTCCTCCGCTCGAAATGCGGCGCAGCGATCGATCCCGCATCATCTTGACCCCGTCTCATTTCTTGCGGTTGGCGATCCCGATCGTCGACAATGGGCGCCACCGGGGCCCGATTGCTTCGCTTTTCGCGAGAACGACATCAAGGTCTCAAGAGCATGGCGCTTGGTTGATGGACTTTCCTCAGCGTGGATTCGCACGGACTCGACTCCGTGTCCTGTTTTCGTCGCCGCCGCCGCCGCTCAGCATCACGTTCGATGGCGGACGGTCAAGACTTCGGAAGAAATCACGGATGGCCGTGATCCGCAGACCCTGAGACGCCACGGATGGTGCATGTCGCCATTAACCAAGCCATAATTGCCCTCCGTGAAGCCTAGGAGAGGGCAGCCATCCTCTGGGCCGCCCGGGCTCCCACTCACGGGAGCACCTCCGCCTTCTCGCGGGTCATGGCTGACCCGATAGGGCAAAGTCGAGCTCTTTGGCGAGCCACGGCGAAAAACTCGTCGAAAACTATGACCGCGTCGTACCTCCGTAGCACCGTCGGCACTTTCGGGGCCGCTCCCGAAAAGTGATGACAACCGCGTCAGCGCCGCCGCAAGCACCCATCGGACGCCTCTGGCGAGAGCTAGCCCGGCGGCCGGGCTCGGGGCGAGGCTTTGACGCAGACGCGCTGGCGTCCCCGCGGCACCATACCAGCGAGGCGAGTTCGAGCCAAGCCGCGCAAACTCCGAGTCGACCGGCAGTAGGTCCGCGGACCTCTCCCCAGACGTTCGCCCGAGCGCCGCAGGTCGGGACCGTTATGCGTTACGCCAGGCGATTCCGTGCGGCGCGTGGTCGTTCCACCAAAGGTCAGACGCGCGCAACCTCGACTCAAATCCGGCGGCGAGGACCTTGTCGGTGATGACCACACCGGCGCTTTGTCGACCCTACGGTTGCATGGCGTACTCGGCGGCCTCGTCGCGTCGCGATGGCGGCTCGGTTCAAGCCCGTTGATCGGCGTTTTGACGGGACCAAGAACCGATGAATTCTTGTCTATCTACTCGACCGCCATCTTGGCGGCGGGTGACGAGCTCGTCATGCGCCAATTACCTCCCGATCGTCTGGGCGGTGCCGCTTGAACAGCTTTTTAACGAAGCTCGTTCCTTCAGTCGTGGCGCCAAATCGAACGCCTTCGCTCCAACTTTTAGAGTTGTTATGGCGCCGGGGAGGGAGAAGGACTTGATCGTGTCATCGGGGCAAAACGAACCATTGCATAGCGATTTAGTGCGGCGATTCATCCGCACAAGGAACTGATTCCGAGCATCTCGAGACGGCCGTCATCAAAGCTTTCAAGTTCGGCGTCCACGATCGGCGCCTTACCGAAGACCTGGAGATCACCACGAGGCTCAGCGTCAACAAGCTTTTCCGCATGGCGGAGCGAGACGCTGAAGACGCGACGACGCCGTCCGCTGAACGCGACTACGACCAAGGTAAGCTTGGTCTAAACCAAATAGAGACCGGCCGTCCGACTCGAGGCGCCAACCGCAAAGATCGCCGCCAGAAGCGAAGCGATCGCGAGGTGGCGGGTCTGCCGAGGGTGATCGTTTGGCGGATGGCGTGCGAGTCCTCGAGGTCCGAGATCGAGCTCGGAGGGCTCTAAACCTGCGCCAGGGCGACCCGACCTCGCCAGCCGAGAACCGGCCCAGCAGGGGGGCGACGACCCGGGCCCGGCGGCCGATCTCGGCGGGGCCGAGGCGCCCGGGTATGACGAAGCAAAGTTCTGTTTCATAGGGCGGCCGGCCACGATCTGCGCGAACTGCGAGGGCTTGGCAAAGCAAGTTGGAGGCCTTCTATGATGGGCGAGGTGAGATGCCCGCTCTCCGGGCGGCGACCAACGGGACAGGTGAGCGTCGGACGCGAGCATAACGGCGTCGATTTGGAATTCAGCGGGCGAAGCGCCGGATCGATGTCATCTTCGGCTCGTCGTCGACCGAGCGCGAGGTCAAGGCCACATGAGCCATCTACCGGTCGCCGCCAGAAGCCCATCGGCGGCCTTGCAAGTGGGCGAGGCCACCATCACTTTCTCCGTGAGGATGCTCTCCGGTATGGCGAGAGACGAAGACCGCCTTGGTCGTGACCCGACCATCGGCAATACATGATCGTGGCGCGTCATGGTCGGCGGCGGCACTCTCTTAACTTCTGCGGCGGGAGCGCTTGACCGGATGCAGATTCCCCGGTCGAAGGTCAAGAGCATCGCCATACCCTTCTTCGGGATCGTTCCCGGGAGCTCGACCATCCCCCTGGGGCAGGTGGTCTTGCCCGTTACCTTCGGCGACTCGGACAACTTCCGCACCGAGCTGGTCACCTTCGAGGTGGTCGAGGGTGACTTCCCGTACAACGCTATTCTCGGGCGGCCTGCCTTGGTCAAGTTTATGGCGGCCAACCATTATGGCCATCGATGTATGAAGCTACCTGGCCCAAATGGCATCATCACCGTGCGAGGTGACCTGCAGGCGGCGCACGGATGTGAGACCAAGGCCTTGGCTCTCGCAGGCATGCTGCCCCAGCGCGGTCCGGAGGTGACGGCGAAGAACGCCCGCCAGAAGGTGGCGATCCAGCCCAATGGGGCGACGAAGGCCGTGCCGCTCGAGGAGGGTGACCCGACCAAGTGCATCCACGTCTCGGCCGAGCTGAGTTCCAAATAGGAACTCGAGCTCGTCACCTTCCTTCGCGCCAACAAGGGTATATTCGCTTGGGAACCCGCGGATATGCTAGGCGTTCCGAGGGAGGTGATCGAGCACAAGTTGCAGGTGAGATCCGGCTCTCGACCTGTGCGCCAGAAGCTGCGTCGCTTCTCCCCGGAGAAGGTCGTGGTCATTAAGGAGAATCTTGACAAGCTCTTGAAGGCCGATTTTATCCGTGAGATTAACTACTCCGAGTGGCTAGCCAACCCGGTCATCGTGCGTAAGAAAGGAGAAAGTGGAGAATGTCGCCGACCATACGGGTTGAATTCGCTTTGCGAAGGACAACTTCCGCTTCGGCGACGACCAGATCGTCGACTCCCTGCGAATGCCGAGATGTTGAGCTTCGATGCTTACTCGATACCACCAGATCAAACCGGCGGTCGACGGCGAGACAAGACATCCTTCATCACGCCGTTTGGCACCTCATCGCTATACGACCATGTCGTTTGGCTGCATAACGCGGGGCCACGTTTCACCGTCGATGATCAAGGCGTCAACCCCAGACGGGCGAAACCTTGAGGTCTCGTGGGCGACATCATCGTCAAGAGCCCCTCGAGGGCGACCACGTTCGCGACCTCGAGGAAACTTTCGCCAACCTGAACAGGCACAAGATCAAGCTCAATCCCGAGAAGTGCGTGTTCGGCGCGGCGTCGGGGAAGGTGCTCGGCTACATGATCGGGGGCTCAGGGGTCGGCCCGAATCCGGAGAAGATCGAGGCAATCGAGAAGATGGCGCCCCCGACTTCGATCAAGCAGTCTGAGCCTCACGGCCACATGGCGCCTCGGCAGTTCATCTCGAGGCTCGGCGGCGTGGGCTCCCATTCTTCCAATCTCTGCGCAAGCACGGGGAGCCAGTGGACTCGGGGCGCAGCTGTCCTTCGACGAGTGAAGGTATACCTGTCGTCCCCACCCTTCCCATAACGCCACAACTTTGGCGAGAGGTTCTTTGCTCTACCTCGCCACCACCCACGCTGTGTCGGTTGCCATCTGGTGGCGAACGGGGTCTTAGCAACACCAATTTATTCGTCGGCGGTCTTGCACGCCCGAAGGCGCTACCCGCAGTCTGAAGCTGCCAGATGCTCTCCTCATGGCGTCGCAAGCTCGGCACTATTTTCAGCGCATTCGTGGTTGTTCCGAGCAACTTCCGCTCGGGGACATCTTATGGAACCAGACGGCGACGCGCGACGCCAAGTGGGCTATGGAGTTGGCGGCATTTGGCGTCGGTCGTCGCTCGAACGACCATCAAGTCGCGAGCACTTGCCGACTTCGTGGTCGGCGGCGTCATAATCGCGCCCGAGCCCGAGGTCGAGGACGAAAAGCCTTGGGTCATGTTCTTCGACGGCTCGAGGTCCTTCAAGCGCTCGGGGGCTGGCATCCTTATTCTCACACCGCGCGGCGACCAGCTGAGGTACGTGGTTCGTTTTGGGTTTGCAACGACCAATAATGTGGCAGAGTACGAAGCTCTCTTGGCGGGCCTCCGAGCTTGCAAAGCTTTGGGCGTGCACCGGTTGGTTGTAAAGGCGATTCGGCTAAATGTCGTTAATCGAGACAACAAGGAGTACCAATGCTCGGGAGACTCGATGGCGAAATACCTTGCCGAGGTGCGAAAATGGAGAAGTGGTTTCAGAACTTGGAGCTCAAGCACATTCCAGGAGGGACAACTCGGTACCGATTTCCTCCCCAAGCTTGCCTCCTCCGACGACGAGATCCCGCCCGACGTCATCACGAAGCGTTGGCGGCTCCTCGATCTCCGACCGGAGGTCTTGCTCGCGAGGTCGAGGGTACACCTTCTGGGCGAATCCATCCGTAACTTCACGCACAGGCGACCTACCACTCGACCCGCCGAGATGAGCGGGTCAAGCGCCGGCGAGTCTATACACGCTCGTCGAGGGCAAGCTCTCTGAGCCAAAATATCTCCCGGCATCTGACGACGGTGCATCTCCATGGAGGAGGTAAGTACCTACTAAATGACATCCATTCGGGCCTCTGTGGAGCACATTCTTCAGACTGATTTATGGTCGGCAAGGCCTTCCGCATGGGGTATTATTATTAACGGTGCTTCAAGGCGCTCGTGATATCGCTCGCACTTGCCGCGCATGCCAATTCCACGTCCGGAAGTCGCACCGGCCGCCTCGCGCTTCCGCACCATCCCGCTTGCTGGCCCTTCTCGGCGTGAAATGGACATCCTCGACCCTTTTCCTCGGCGACGGGGAAAGAAGTTCTGTTCGTGGCCATCGACACCTTCACCAAGTGGATCAAAATTGAACCGATCCGACCATCACTACTCGGCGGTATTCGCTTTTTTCGCTTGTTCGTGGTCACCGTGCACGGGTTCCATGCAAAATTATCGCGACAACGGTACCCGCTTACCAAAGAGTTGTTCGGGAGTTTTGCGAGAACTC
Source organism: Guadua angustifolia (assembly GCA_036346375.1). Taxonomy (NCBI): domain Eukaryota; kingdom Viridiplantae; phylum Streptophyta; class Magnoliopsida; order Poales; family Poaceae; genus Guadua; species Guadua angustifolia. The sequence continues at coordinate 29,616,098 of CM070505.1, read as the reverse complement.
GGCACCAAAATATGCTTCGCCGGTGGCTCACCCCGAACAGCGGAGGCGGAACGCGCGAACCGTCGTCGAGGCGTCAAGAAGCGAGTTGCGATGAGCTCGAACGCTCTGGCAAGACCAGGTGGACGAACTTCCCAATCGTCCTATGGTCTATTCGTACCACGACAAGCCGAGCCACGGGGTCCACACCCTTCCAAATTCGTGTTGGTGCTGCGGCCGTCCTACCTCCGAGGTTCTGTTGGGCTCGCCAGGTCACTTTGGTTGACCAATTCAACCGAGCATGAGCGGTCTCTCGACCTTGCCCTCGCAGAAGAAGTAAGATGTCGTACCTCGCCACGATCAACGCACTACCGCAAGCTCTTCGCAGACATGCGTCTCGGTCGATCGACCTAGAAGCTCCTTGTTGGGGACTTAGCCACGAGGCGGATTCGAGGGCTCGTCCAATACCAACAAGTTATCCCCATAGTGGGAGGGCCCTCTGAGTCGTTTCAGCGGATCGCACGGGGCTTTACCGGCTAGCGATGCCCGATGGCAGAGAGCTCTCTAGCTCGTGGAACATAGATCAGCTTCGAAAGTTTTATGTGTAACCTCTATACCTTAAATTTCAATAAAGCTGTTCGTTTATTCTCGCTCTTTATGTCTGCTGCCACTTGTGTCGGTACGGTTCTTTTTGTCCGGGACTCATTCTTTCACGACCTTCGTGCGCCGCACATTTCCTCTTGGTCTAAGCGTCGCGAGCTCGACGTCCTCCCCCAGGGGACGAGCTAGAACGTAAGCCGAACCTCTTCGCAATCTAGCTCTCTCCTGTGCCTGGGCCCGGACCAAGAGCCTCGCCACTTTGACTGTGGAGCAGTGCGCACGGTCACGGTCGTGATTCGAATGTTAGTCCGGGCGAAACCGTCTCTCTATCGATCTCGTTTTCGTCACGTCTATGTCCCCTGCGGATTTTCTCTCCATTCTGCAGGTCATGTTCGCTGGCGTACAAAGTCTTGCACTCAAGGCCGGCGTTGCTCGACCTCGGACCCAACGGGGGCTGGAGAGTGGCATACTACCAGCAGACGACCTACGGCGCACGAGCAAAGGGATAAAGGCGAACTCCGAACGACCTCGACGACGAATTTCACAACGGGACAAGACCTTTTTACCCAAAAGTAACGTAGCTTTATCATAATGTTTCCAAGCATTTTTTACAGGGCAGCATAAGGATAAAGTTACAAGTCCGCCATCTCGCGGGTGAGCTTCTCTTGCTCGAGCTCGGCAACCTTAGCCCGCAAGGTCGAGAGCTCACTTCGGTACTGGAGGGCTTCCTTGGCGGCATCCACGGCTTGGCGATGCTCGTCTTGGAGTTGAGCCAGGGCGTTTTTCGCCGCCTTACTGGCGCGCCCGAGCTTCTCCTCCAGCTCCGCGATTTTGGCCTCCAGCTCGGGGGACGCCTTAGCCGAGGATGACGCTTGCTCAGCAGCGGCCTTCTCCAATGCCTCGACCTTGGCGCGTTCGTCTACAAGCGCCTTGGCCGAGGAAGTCGCCTGCTCAGCGGCGGCCTTCTCCAATGCCTTGACCTTGGCGCGTTCGTCGACGAGCGCTTGGGCCGAGGAGGAAGCTTGCTCCACGACAGCCTTCTCCAGCACCTCGACCTTGGCCTGCAGGGCCACGAGCGGCCGAGCCCGAGATGGCTTCGCTCCGGCGGCCTTCTCCAGCGACTCTACCTTGGCGCGCTCGGTCTCAAGCGCCTCGAGCGCCCTGGTCGCCCGAGCCCGTTCCCACTCTACGGCCTTGAAGCCGTGCTCGCGCTCGGAAGCCCTGGTTTGCTCGAGCTCGGCCGCGTGGGCCACCTCCTGCGCCACCATCGTTTGGCGAAGGTCGTCGAGATCCTTGTTCGCCCGCTCGAGCTCTGCTTGGTCGACCTCGATGGTCGTACAGAGCTTGACGCGCTCGGCCTCCCGCATCTCCACTACGTTCAAGAGCCCCCTGAGCATGTCGGCATGCTCGTGGAGACCTTGCAGCCCTCGGGAGACGCTGCCGATCGCCTTAAGAGGATGGGGAAAGCGGCCAAGGTAAGAAGTTAACAAGAAAGCTCGACTTAACACGTTGCAGGGCATGAGAGGAGATCCCTTACCTCGCGAAGACGATTCTCGACGCGCGCATGGGTGAACTCTTCGTTCTGCTCCTCGATTCGAGAATGGTCGATCTTGTGCTCTTCGCCCAGCACCACGAGGCTGGGGTCGACCTCGACCTCCGCCGGCGCGTCCCGGCTAGGGCCACCAACCGCCGTGCTGGCGGCGGTCTGGAATCCTACCACCACAACCGGCGGGTCCGACTCTCCGGTAGAAGGGGGCGCAGTAGCAGCTACGGCCCCGGCCTCGGTGGCCGGGGCCCCGTCCGGCTTTCCGACAGGAGTTGCTGCGCCAGCAACATCGAGCCCAACCTCAATGGTCGGAGCTCCGCTCACCTCCGCGGCCGGGGACGGCCACGGATCCACCGCGGTCCCCGCACATTGTCCGTTCCGTGGCAGGGGCGCCGCAACCTTGAACCAAATCGCGCCTCGGGTGGCGGCTTGAAGTGCTCAGGCGTGGCCGACCGATGGCCGGTGCCGTCATGATCTCGGCGCCAGACGGTCGAGGTTGGGTGAATGGGCGGCCACAGCGGCAACCATGGCACTCGGTGCCGCCCCCACGTCGACCTCGGGGGGATCGGCGGCTCCCGCCTCGTCGGTGCTGAAATCTTCGCTGGACGCGGGCTGGTTTTCCTCCTCGTCCGGGTCGTCGACCCCTTGGTAGAACTCACCGACCAGGGGCGAGCTTGGTGACCCCGAGGGGGTCCGCGTCGGGCGTGAAGGCCGGCGCGGGACCAGTTCGAAGGTGTCCCCCTCCTCGGACTCGGACTCACCCTGGACAACAGACATCGTCAAAACGGGCAAGTTTCGAGCTCGGGTGCTCGAGGTCTGCGATCAAAAACATACACTAAGCCGGAAAGAGCGAGGAAGACAGAAGTCCAAGAAGCCAGGAATTTACCTGGGACGCCGGCCTCCGCCTCGTTGAGGGTCAGCGAAGATTTTGTTGCCCCGAGGCGTAGGGGGGCACTTCGCCACGCATAGCGTCACGATCGGGGTCTCGGGGCCGTCTTGGCTCCACGTCATCGGCCAGAAGCGGGTTCGAGCTTGAGGTCCCGGAGCCAGGAGAGGGCTCGAAGACCTAGCGGCGGCCGCCGCGCTTTGCTGCTGCAAAAAGGAGAACGCGTCAAACTAGCAAGTCACACGAGCACGGGCTCGGGGGCTCGACCGGTGGGATCCTTACCGTGGCGCGGTCCCCCCACTCGACGTGGCGCTTCTTCGCCTCCGAGTGGCCTGCCCCAGCACAGGGAGGTCTCTTCCTCCCTTTCTTGCCCTTGCCCCCGCCGGGCAGCGGGAGCATCCTCCTGGCCGTCTCCAACAACTCTTGGTGATCCTGCGAGCAAGCGAAGCTCAAGAAGGGGCTCGTGGGCGCATGACTCGGGCGCTTGGTCGGATGGCTTACCTCGGCCTTTCGACGAAGCACGTTCTTCGGGACGGGATTGCCAATGACATACTCATGCGCCAGCTTCCCGAACATCTCAACCATCCCGAAGCGACCGAGATTCCTTATTTGCAAAAGAAGCGACCGTCAGGAAGGATCGAAAGGTGGACTCGGGCAAGACCTTAGGGCAGGAAGGCTTACCGGACGCGTCCTCGCGGGTCGGGTCATCGCGCCCCTGGATCTCGTAAAACGGGTGCATCCTCCTCCGAAGAGGGGACACGCGATTCCGCAGAAAGTCGTTGGCAATCGCCTGCCCGTTGAGGCCGCGTGCAGGACAGATGTGTATGAGGGTGATGGCTTCCTCATCGACCTCGAGGTCGTCGCCTCCGGGTCTCCTTCTTCCGGGAATGGGGCCCCTCGTACCACAGTGCCGACCTCGCCCCTCTTGAGTAGAACCACCGCGGACCACGAGCCGAGGGAATCCCGAGGTTGGAACTTGGGAAGGACCACTTGAGCCCGACCGTTCTTAAGTAGAGGCATCGACCACGGGTCCTTCCGAGCGGAAGAAATTTGAAATCGGACGAAGAGCGAGGGTCGGAAGGATCCTAGGAATCCCTCGCATAGATGGGAGAAGATGGTGAGAAGGAGAACAGAGTTTGGCACCAGGTTGATGAGCTCGATGTCGCAGCTGGAGAGGACCCTCGCGATGAACTCGCTCTCCGGGGTCCGCAGGCCGAAGAGGACATAGTGCTCGGTGCAAACGATCTCGTCGTCCTTGGGGTGCGGCTCGGTCTCGTTGCCTGGCAGCCGCCATGCGAATGGATCGAGCAGTCCCAGGGCCTCGAGTTCCCTCATCCTTGCGGTCGACAACGTGCTCCTCCCTAGCTTGGCCATGGCGATTGTGTCGATTTTGGTCGAAGGTGGGGGAGGAGATTTTCGCTTGGGCAAGGAGGCTAGAAAGACGAAGGGCGATTGTCGGGAGTTTTTCTCAAACAGACGCTGCGGTTTCAGGTTTAAAGGTTGTGCCGCCGTTGAAACTGGTCCACGGCGCTTCGAAGGACGTGATGGCCACGATTTGACAGGAGCAATTAAGGCCTGGGCCGCGGTTTCGAGACACAGCAGGTGTCGCCAACCGTTTGCATCCGTACCGGGGTTCCGGAGATCAAGAGGCACCAGGTGTCGCCTTCTCGCGGCTTGGCGTTACGTTTCCGCCCGACCTCGACCTCAAGAGAATTCTGGGAATCGATCCCGACTATGGAGACTCAAGGTCGGCCCGTTTTCCGGCCACGACCTTGAGCCTCGGGGGCTGGCTGACGAGGGTTGGGCGTCCCTTGACCGGCCGGCGCATGGTCAGCGGATCCCCCAAGCTCGGGAGGCCCCCGGCCACGACTGGTGCGTCTTGGCGCTTCGACCTAAGCCTTGTTGGACCCGAAAGCACGGCCCCGCTCGACCTCGAGCTCGGGCGGGCCCTTGTTCGGGGCCGTAGTCCACCCCTGGATTTCGGATCAAGCATTTGACCGGCGGTTGCCCAAGGCGCGGGTCGTGGGGTAGGAGCAGGTGCGTGCTACAAGTTCGGAACGGTTACTGCCAGCCCTCAACGTGCATGAAGGCCACTTCCCGGGAATCTCTCCCGGCCGTTGCGTGCAGAGAAGGTATAAAGACTAAGGATGCGCAGTCTTTGGGGGGACGAAGAACAACACACAACACACAACACGCCATAGCTCGAGCTTAGACATAGCCATTGTAAAACTTGAGTCAGAACACATCCTCAGACTCGAAATAGCCAAGAAAATCGCCAAAGGTGGCCGAGTAGAGCTATTACCTCCACAGGGGCTCGAACCAGTATAAATCTCGGTCTCACGATCGTTGTCGTCTTGCTCCGACCTTCACCTCGTCTACTCTTTTCCTCCGTCTGAGCGAAGCGCAGCTCGGGTCCCGCATCATACTGACCCCCCGTCTCATTTCTTGCGGTTGGCGATCCCGATCGTCGACACATACTATGACCATGTCCACACCAAAACACATACTATGACTGGACATATCCACTGCCTTCTTTGTTGGAGAAAACAGCTAGCCACTCTATTAGACATCCTCACGGACATGTCCAGCAAGCCCTCGTCCATAAAAGCATGCTCTAGAATATATCTACCTTACTCAAGGGAAGTACTACCGACCAGTGGTAGTACCGGCCACTACATGACGACAATGTCGATAAATCCATCTTTGAAAAATCAACGGCAAAACCATTCTCTAGAAAAAAAACTACCGCACAAAAGGTGCGGTACTACCAATCCTCCGGTAGTACCGGCTTCAACACAGCGATAGTGCTGGCTTCAACAATTTTCCAATAAACACATTCTCTAAGAAATATCCATCGGCCTCAAGGGCGGTACTACCGATTTGCGATAATACCGGCCACACCACGGTGATAGTGCCGATCACACAGAGAAAGCAAGATTTCACACAAAAATCTCTCTTTCTTTTTCAAATCGCAATCAAGAACCAACTAGATCAATTCTTGAGCTATGTAATGATCAACACATGATCATGACACTTTGTAAAACACATTTGCAAATAAACACCATAGAGAATAAGCATAAATTCTTAATTAGCCATGTAATGATCAACACATGATTTCTAAGTCACATGCTAAGAAACTAAATGCATAAGCTCTAACTATTTGCAAAACACATTCGCAAATCTTAGCTCTATGCAAAGAACACGTTAATCAAATAGCAAGCATGAGTTGCAACTATTTGCAAAACACATTCACAAATATTAGCTCTATGCAAAAACCAGGTCAATAAAACAACAAGCATGAGCTTCAATTACTTGCAAAACATATTCCTAAATATTAGCTCCATGCTAAAACAAATTTGGTAAAACCATAAGCATGAGCTATAGCTATTTGCAAAATATATTCACAAATATTAGCTCCATGCAAAAACCAATTTAAGAAGTGAGCTAGTGCAAGTAGGATTGAGTCATCAACATATGATGAAACTCAAACTATAAGACTCAACCCCTCTTAATAATACGGCAACCTAAACTAGCAACTCGGTCTCTCATCCAAACACGAGACTAGTAAAAGACTAAGAACACATCTTTAGCCCCTATGCTAGTTATACCTTTACCTTGCGCATCCACTTGAAGCTTTCACTTGATGGCGATTATTTTCTCTCCAAGTGTGGGTCCTTATCTTGTTCATCAACACATAATGAACTCTCTTTATATCGGGATCTTATCTTGATACTCATCAACACATGATAACATCCTTCATCTCAAACCTTGACTTAATGACCATCAACACATGACGTCATCCAAAGTTTTCATTATCCTTGGATTTAACCTATTTTACTAACTCATGGAAGATGTTAGTCCAACATATTTGGTTATCCCTAATCATCAAAGTACAACATTAACACATAATAGAGAGCCTAGATTATTTGATCTACTTCTTTGATGATTGGTGACAACCCAATTACCATGTTATTGAATTTAAATTGATTTGAGTATATTTCAACTACTAAAGCTTCATATACTCAATAGATGTGTCTCAAGGTGAAGATTCTTGATATAACACATCCGATTATCATTAATCACCAAGGCATAGCATTAACACATAATGGATAGCCTAGATCTTTTAATCTATTCCTTTGATAATTTATGACAACTCAATTTGCAAGATAATTGCATATAAGTATATTTCAATTACACAAGTTTTATATACTCAATTGATGTATTTCGAAGTAATGACCCCCAATATATTTGGCAAGAGGAAATGGATCAATACTAATAAAATCATCAAATATAGAGTAAACTCCATTTACATGTGTGCTATGTATATGTATGAATTTATAACAATATGCATATCCAACTTGAAATTATTTTGGAGTTTATCATATATTTAAATTATAATGAGTATATTACAACTACACAAATTTCATATGCACAACGGGTTTGTTTCAAAGTATCAATTCTTGATATGTGGAATGATGGAAAGGGATCAATACTATTGAAACTTCAATTTAAAGAATGAACTCCCCTTAAATGTGTGCATTCATATATATATATATATATATATATATATATATATATATATATATATATATATATATATATATATATATGGAAACAATGTGCACATCTTGAGGTTGAGACTATGGTGGAGTTTACCCTTTATTTTGAATCCAAAGTATATATCTAGAAATAATAAAGTTGCATCACATGCAAACCTTTGAGATTTCCATTTTTTATTGAGATGAGACTAATCACAACAAATTGGAAAATAGAAGAATGTTTCTTTTTGCACCTCATAACCTTGCATGGTGATGTATACACAACGAATTGGAAAATAGAAGAATGTTTCAAACCGAACGTTTGAATTGAGCCAATTGTGTATGAAGCCGCAACTTCTTTTTGCACCTCATAACCCTACATGATGATGTGGCATGTCTATACGCAACAAATTGGAAAATAAAAGAATGTTTCAAACCGAACGTTTGAATCGCGCTAATTTCACAAGGCTTTTATGGCACGCATTAATGTTGTTTCCAATTTTTCTGTACGGAGTTATTGCCTTTCTTAAGTGATCGTCTAGGTCTATATCATGAGGAGACATCCTCTTGATGTGAAACATCGACAGAAACATTCTTCCTTCCAAGTTCCCTTGTGTTGTGTTGCCCGGCTTTTCCATCCCTTCGTCGGCGTGCACCGGTGTGGAGAGAGCAGTGTCATTAGAACTATTCCCTCTCTTGAGTCTATACAAGAAGGGGCGAATAAGGTTTTTGGGAAGTGCTTCACGTGACTGCTCGCTGCTTCCTACTACATCTTCTGCGACGCCATCTGACTCTACATCAGCCTTCACTAGAGCGTTTCTCTTTAAGTCTCATCTGTACCTCTTTTGATTAAATCCTTATATAAATACTTTGCAGTAGTAATGTTGTTTACCATGTTTTAGGAGCATTCCTGTTTTTAATATACCATATGTAGTTCATAATATGCATACTATATATGTTAGAATTACCATATTTCCTACTATAAGAATTAAAATGAAAAAGTGCGCACACATCAAACCTATATCAACAATGCATGGGGTATCGTAGCCATCTCTCTGGTTGGCTAAGCCCTTGCAATTCTGTAGCGAGACACGGTAAATTCCAAACCTGACCCGACATGATCCACAACCTCACCATTTCCCCCTCAAAAAAGAAAGTAATTGTAAGTATGCCTCAAAGTTGATGTGGCTTTGTAAATATGCCCCTGTCTGTTATGAGGCATATTTACAAAGGGCTTCTCAACTTAGGGTTATCCTCAAATCTCCCCTCAAAAAAGCACTCCCCTTCCAAAACACCCCCTCCCTCATCTCCTTCTCCATCCTCCCAGCTGACACCCTTCGCATCCAATGGAGTCCTCTCTCCTCCTCTCCTCCCGCCCCCTCAAGCCGTCCCTCCTCGTTTCCTTCCCCTCCACCCATCGCCGCCACGCCTCCCTCTGTCCGAGGCTGCCGCCGCCGCCGCCGCGCGGCGCGCGCGGCGGTCTCCGTCGCGCCGCGCACTGCGCACGAGGTGTTCGGCGGGATTCACAGCCAGGACAGGCCCCCGGGTCGGCCGCGGAGGCGGGCGCCGGAGGGCCTACCGCGAGGCGCAGGGGAGCCGGCCACGCCCCGTGGCGGCGGCCAGGGCGTCGCTCGCTACGTCGTCCCGGCCGGGGTGGCGCTCGCGCTGAGCTTTGGTATGACCCGACTGTTTCCTCCCTATGCGCGCCGTTTTTTACTGCTCCAACTTCCAGTAATTCGACAGTCGTCGTCATCATGAGTGGATGCCTTGCTCCCTGTTCGTTAGAAAGCACATTTCATAAGAAATGCTCTGATATACGGATTGCATATTTGCATAGTGCTTATTCGTAGAATTTGTGTGCAGCTTGGGCCGGCTCTTAAGTCTTATGGATCTATTAGGCACTATAACTTTCTACTCCCTCCCATAAAAGAAAGGCGTTTTATGACTTTTCAAAATCAATAAGATGCTTCTTTGACCACTAATTTCTCTTATCATATATTCGAAAAAAGTTGTAAAAGTGCAGTATTATTAATTCATTTTTTATGACAAAATCACTCGTATTATTTTCATAAATCCAAACCATACATCTTAAATAATATCTTTAGCCAAAGTTAATAGGATTGGATTGCATGCATTCTAGGACATCACTCTTTTGTGACTGGAGGGAGTAATTGTGTATAGGCAACCCGGTATGCGATATGGAATGCTACGTTCGTAATATCACATGATGTAGTGCATCTAAAGCTTTGAACGGTGGTGTGTGGAATGGCTACTAATTCTCTGTCTCAGAGGACAGTCTTATGGAGGGTGGTTCAGAATGTGCTTCCCGGGAAGAAAAAGGACCGAACTTCTGGAGAATCAAAGTCTTCTGGTATCATGTGGTCCTTTGCTGCTGGTTCCAATTTATCAACATCTAGAAGCTTTAATGCTGAAAAGGAGTCGAGGAAAAATCTAAACAAGTTCTATAAGGAACTCCGGACTCTGAAAACTGTCAACATGGCAGGTAACTCGGAGAACTGAAATTAGAATATTGTGCTAGCACATCCTGGAGTTGCATAATAATTACAACTCAACTAGCATGCTATATTGCCTTTCTCTTCACTAGTTCAGTTGTTTGGCAGGTCGTCAATTTGGTGATGAGGGTCTGTTCTTTCTAGCAGAAAGCTTAGCCTATAACAAGGTCAGAGATCTCATGTGATGGTTGAAGCTAATCTACATACATAATTGCATGCATAGCTTGTTTTCTTACTTTTGAAATATCCTAGTCTCTTTTTAATACTTTTTGAAAAATGATTTGTTTTTTGTATTCCCAGAGTGCAGAAGAAGTGGACTTTTCTGGCAATGGGATAACAGCTGTGGGGATAGAAGCCTTTGATGGCATTCTTCAGATAAATACAGCTTTAAAAACTCTCAATTTATCTGGAAACGCCATTGGAGATGAAGGAGCTAAGGTCTTCTGAATCTTATTGTCCCTATATCCCATTATTTTGTAGTTTGCATGATATGTACTATGCAAATAATTCATTCTGGTACGGTTTTTGTACTCTGAACTTCTATGGTTATATAACTGTGTTATTATTATTTTACATTTAGCTTGTTTTCCAAGGTAGGCTAGTGTTGTGTGGTAGCACTAAAGTCTAAACTGCATTATGATTATGTGCTTTTATGCCTGGCTGGAGGTTTTTACATCATGCTAGTTCAGTTATTTGAGTACTCATCTCACTGACGTGATGATTTCATTGTGACTTGTGAGCAAGTATGACCCAACCGTAATCTGCAAAACATGAACAATTTTAAACCTCCCTTAAAGCTATTTTGCTTTACTGCTGACTGAATGTAACACTCATGAATGCTTACAGTGTCTTTCAGATATATTGGTAGAAAATGTAGGCATTCAGAAGCTCCTATTGAACAGTACCAATATTGGAGATGAGGTGCCCCTCTCTCTCTCTCTCGCTCTGTGTGTGTGTGTGTGTGTGTGTTGCAATGTAACATGGAGTTATCTTTTCAGGGGGCAAGGGCAATTTCCGATATGCTGAAAAAGAACAAAACAATACGTATTCTACAGCTCAGCAACAATATTATTGAATACAGCGTATGTATAAACATCCACTGAGGCAAAAAGATGCACTTGACTGACAAATGGAGAAAGACTTACAATTTACCATATGATTGCATACTTGAAGGATTATGAGAGCTCTTTTTTTCCTTGTCTTGGAACAGGGTTTTGCAAATATTGCAGAAGCACTTCTTGAGAATAATGCATTACGGAGCTTGTATCTCAAGTTAGTTGCTCTCTACCCAGTGTGTTTTCATACGATTTATAGTGACTGCATACAAAGTTTGAACAGCTGAGACTGTGTAATTGCATGAGTAGTTAAATTTGTGTAACTAATGGTGCACTCTGCTTAATGTATTCTAGTGGAAACTATGGTGGTCCTCTTGGTGCATCCAGCCTAGCAAAAGGAGTTATAGGGAACAAGTCTTTGAGGGTACTACTCTACATATTTGATTTAATACTTTAAAGAGAAGTTATATATTATATCCTTTTATCTAGTGAGTATTGCATGTCATTAGGTTGATGAGAATTGGGATGTTGTGTAAAAATGTAAATGTTTGCTACTTGCAAGCAAACCAGGAGTTAGGAACTTTCTATATAATCATCCCTTTTATACTTCTATCTAAGTTGGGAAGAACTATTTGTTTTGGCTTACTAAAGTTAAAGGGGTAAGGTAAGTATGTTTTTGGACCTTTCACGCTCGTGCTGTGGGTCGAGATTCAATGGAACCAATTTGCTCTCCTACTTGTTTATCTTCTTTTTTAGCTATATTTATTTTCTTATTTCTCATGTTGAAAATTATAATGCTGACTACATTTATCCAAAACATATGCTCAAAGTCAATGGATGCCCGTCACAAGATGGCTAGAACAGCTTTTGATTTTTTTTTTTTTCAAAATACAACCCCGTAAAATCATGAAGGATCCCATGTATCGGGGAAAATTGGATTAAATAGTGAGGAAATATGTTGTGTGTACCAGGATGGTGCTCAAATTAAGGAAAAAAGCTATGGGAATTTGTAAGTCATGCTGTCACAATATTGTTAAGATGATATCCACAGAATTCTTTCAATCTTTCAAACCATGTAAGAGCAAAGCAAACAATGTACTAAGAATGTTTAGGACCTTAGGTTCGGTTATAAAATAGGAAATTATTCTGTGTACTTCTATTCTACCCATTTTTCTCATTTAATTTGTTGATTGTGATAATTTTTTTCCTTCTAAAGTTAGATTACCAATTTGATTAACCTTAAACATTTATTAGGAACTTCACTTGCATGGTAATGGGATTGGGAATGAGGGGGTATGCGTGTTGACGTCAGCATTATCAGCTCACAAAGGTGTTTTTTCTTGCTAAACATAAATCAACTAGTTTATACTTAGTGGATTGCTTTGTTCCTAATTCTGAATTTTTTTGCTGAATTACAGGGAAGATCACGGTTTTGGACGTTGGGAACAACAACATTACCTCAGAAGGTTGTCTTCATGTTGCTGAGTTCATCAAAAGGACAAAGTCTTTATTGTGGTTCAGTCTCTACATGAATGACATTGGTGACGAGGTAATACGGTTGTTACTATTTTCACTTGACTGTTATGTTGGCGGCTGACATTTTGCGATACCTACATGTAATAGAACACATGACCAAGCTAGAGGCATTCACTAATTACTGCACTGTCACCTTAACTTATTGAACATTTAATGATGCATATACTAAACTAAATAGAAGTAATGCTATAGAATTTTGGCTAAATTGAAATACTACTACATAACTTTGGCTATTAGTTTCAGTTTTTTTTGGAACTTCCCGATCTTACTCCTGTTTGTTAAAAAGTTTGACATATATGATATCTCTACTTCCTTTTTGTAGTTGATAATTTTATACCATCACTTCATATTACATTAAGATTCCAGAAACATGTGACTACTTGTTTTCTTGATGTAATTAGGATCCTTTCTAGAAAGTTAAAATAGGCTTGCTGGTTGATAGTGAGCCTGGATAAGCCTTGAAACTCTCCTCAGTCGTTGGTTATCTCAGTATATTTAGGTAGAAAAAAGTTGTGCCTTCACAAGATCTGTGCTTACAACATCTTGTTTATATATAACAGCATACATGATTCCTCACTTGTGCTCCAATGTAGCTTTTTTGATAAATATGTGTTCTCCTATATTGAATGTATAAGTATGTTGATTTAGTTCTATGCATTGCATTTCTATTGCCTTTTTAACATATATTAAGATTAATTTCACCAGGGAGCTGAAAAGATTGCAGATGCTCTGAAACAGAACCAAACAATTGCTACTATAGACTTGGTGAGTATTTATTTGACTATAGTACGCAGAATCTTAGATACCTCTCTGGTTATAGTACCGAATCTAATCATCAGAGTATGAGACACGCAAGTTGCTTTGCTCTGCTTCATAATATGTAGTTATATACCCTGATTTGCAAACTATTGATTCCCCATAATTTTTGTCCTTAGCACAACTTGTTCTGAACTCAGGTTAGCACCTAAACATCAGGCCCTGTTTGGAATCCAGGAATTTTGGAGGAAAGGAAACATCGGAATTCCTGTGATCCAAATGAGCCCTAAGCCATGTAAACAGCTATGTATAGATCCTGTAGCCCCTGAAGCCTTTTACATTTTCAGGGTGGTAACAACATCCGCTCTAAAGGGGTAAATGCAATAGCTGAAACTTTGAAGGATAATGCTGTGCTGACAACGGTAAGTCATCTTACAATTCAGACTACATGAGTCCACCCAAGCAAAGAGAGGATACTTCCACTGATTAAAAATGTGCTTTGTAGTTGGAGTTGAGTTATAATCCAATTGGGTCAGAGGGGGTAAAGGCTTTGTGTGATGTTCTCAAGTTCCATGGGAAAATCCAAACACTTAAGCTTGGTTGGTGCCAGGTAGTCTTCAGAACTGAATAGAATCATAGATGCAGATTTAAGTTTCTCTTGCCTCGTCAGCCGAGTTACATATCCTGCAGATAGGAGTGTCAGGTGCAGAGTTTATTGCAGATTGTTTAAAGTACAACACAACGTTGTCAACATTGGATTTGCGAGCAAATGGACTTGGAGATGATGTATGCGGCAATGCGCCATCTTTGTTAATTGTTTATTATAGTTTGATAGATCTATTCGTTCTGATTCTTTCCTCTTTCTGAAGGGTGCTATCTGCTTGGCACGGAGTTTCAAGATAATCAATGAATCTTTGATGTCACTCGACCTGGGTTTTAATGAGATTAGAGTAAGTAAACACATTGTTTTTTTTTCATTTAGCTAGTGGTGGATCTATGCAGATCTCCACTATGCTTAGCATCCTTTATATTTCGGTCAGGATGACGGAGCATTTGCATTGGCTCAAGCACTTAAGGCTAATGAAGATCTTGCAGTTACGTCATTAAATCTGGCAAACAACTTCTTTACAAAATTTGGACAGGTCAGTTGCATTATCAGTTAATTACTTACCTGTATACGGTGGCATATTTAAGTTATGTTTATGCGCTGTTTGAGTCAATACAGGTTGCTCTGACTGAGGCACGGGACCATGTATATGAGATGAGCGAAAAGGAAATCAACATTTATTTTTAGTAATCACCGGTTTCTCTGTGCACAATAGCTGCCACAAATTGGTTTATATGGCTTCATGGAAGGCATGATTTCTGCCCAACTACCGCATAATCAAAGGCTTTTGGGCGTTACTCATCAAGGAGATCAAAGAAGCAAATGGGTGAAGAGCATGCTATATGCGTGTACAGAAAATTTTGGCAAATTAGTTAACTCTGTAGATTAATCATTCAACTGTTTATATTCAATTTTGCTGTAAGAATTTTACACTTGAATTAGTCATTCATGTTGGGAATGGAGTATATGGTCAACACCCTTTGCAGTTCAAGATGTTGGCAATTTTTTCGTACTATTGGTATTGACTTCTGTTTCATCTTCTATGAGTAGCCTGCTTGTCATTTGTTAGTCTTACGGTAGCTTACGTATTTTGGAAATATGTAGATGACATTAGGGATGAAAACGGAACGGAAACGGTCGGTAAATGGTTATTTTGTTTCTGTTTCTACATTTTTTACCGGTAACGGAAATGAAATCAGAAACCCGTAAACGGATACGAATGCGGGATGGAACAGAGCTGATACGGAAACGAAAGTGAAAAATTTTACAAAACATAGTATATGATTACAATATATATAATCGCAAAAACAATGTAACTCATTCTACATCTAAAACGAACATAAGAATAATGTTACGTTCGTCGGTATCACTAGGAAGCTTTTTCTTAAACTTATTAACTAAAGGCTCACTATTTGTTCCTCAAATCAGACCATCATATTCTCCTTCATGTTATTATCATCGACATTTTATTGCTCCTTCAATTATAAAAGCGTAACATTTTAAAATTTGCATATTATTGTTTAATGTTCATTTATGATTTTCTTGAGATTTATCCAGGATTTTCTGGAGTTTTATAAATGCCGTTTTGTTATTTTTAGATTTATAAAATTAATTTATTCATGAAAAATATAACCAAAATTATGCTAGAAATAATTTTTCTAGGTTCACAATGTTCCTAAGTATTTTTGAGAATTTTTTTTGGAATTTTTCAACTCTATTTGATATTTTTTATTTTAATACGAAAATAAATGTAAATTCTCTATTCTCCTTTTTAGGCCAAGTGGGCCAAGTTTCCAATGAAATTTCTGGTTTTATTTATACAAAATTTCCGTTTCTGTTTCCTTCAGAAGTGGCTCTCCCGTTTATATTTCCGACAAAAAAATTCCGTTTTTGTTTTTGTACCTACATTTTTCGTTTCTGTTTCCGAAAAATGGCCTCCGTTTCAATTTTTCTCCAAAATGGTCAGAAATTCCCTTTCATTTTCATCCCTAGATGACATAGTATACTTGGGTGCAGAGTCGTTTTCATGACCAAGGATGTCGTTATGTGGTTGTCTCTGTTTCTTTCAACCTGTTGCTCATGCCATCCATGTGTATGAGATGATGCTGCAGTGCTGATGCCTCAGACCTGTAGGCATTGCCGCATTGGACATAGCATCCACAAACAATAGTGTGCTTTGAATTGCAAAAATTATGCGTCACACTCCAAACTTGTTTGCAAGATCATACATGTAGAATGGGATTAACTGAGCTCATGTTCAATTGTCACATTGTGATGGAAATGTGATAAGCCCTTGCTGAGCATTCATTGGATTCCCTCGATGCGGAAGCTTACTTCTAAAAGGCGGAAGCAGATTAAATAAATGGAACACCTTGCAATCTATTTGTTGCAGTTGCACTAGCACTCAGATTATATAGTTTTTTTAGCAATAAGTTCATATTACGCCCCGAACTTTCAGAAAAGTCTATTTAGCACCCTCATCTGAAAATTTGGTTATTTAACATTCTCATCTATTAAAACCAAGTTAATTAACACCCTTTGATGGTTTTTTCCCCGGTGTTGTTGCTAATGTGGGCTGTTCCAATGCTGATTTGGCCACACGGGTATTATGCTCTGTTTTCCTTCTTTATCTTATGACCCAAGAGCAAGTAGTGTTTCCTTTTGTTAAGTGATTTCATTTAAACCTCCTTGACCCTATGGCAGGTGGGGCCAACTAGTGATTGGCATAAGCAACTGTTTAGTCTAGATCAGAAGTCATCTTGGCAGACTCAATTAGTTTAAATTACTCCTTGAATTCAAATGTCAAGTAGATTAGCAAGTTCTGATTTAAACTTCCATTCACATTAAGATGATCAGCTCAAAAGAATCTGACTAGTTAAAATAACCTCTAATTCAAATGTCAAAACCATAAGTTAAAGCAAACTTTAACTGATTCAAATAATCCTTATCTCAAGTAAGAATAAATCAGGTAAGTAGAAAATTTAGGAACGGGCAACACTGAAGTCATTTCTGTACCTCCTAAAGGTAATAGCTATCTTGAGAAAGTCATTGGTTTTCCCTAGACCTGGGAGTTGGCAATTAGGGTGTGTTTGGCAGGGATTCAGCTTGGTGAAGCTGAAAATTCTAGCTTCACCAGATTTGTGAAGTTGAAGCTGTGAGTACAGTAAGAGTGTTTAGATAGATCATCTTGTTTACATTTTAGACCAAAAATATAAACTTAATTTACTTTATTTTAGCCTACAAGTTTGATTTGGTGAAATTTGGAATCTGAGCTCTACCAAATAGGCCCTTAGTTGTCTTCAATTAGGCTTTTAGGGATAACTAAGAGATAAGTTTTATTCTCCGAAGATTGGCTAACCAGGAAAAAGGTACCTGAGAACGACTTTAAATGAAAGAAAGTTTTTATGGTATAGAAAGAAACAAACTTCTTTCCAGCGGCGGATCCACCGTAGAAATTTGGTGGGCGCCACCCACCTCCGATCGGCCAAACCCTCCTCCTCCCAAGATCTAGCGTCGAGCGAGAGACAGTAGTAGCGGCAAATTAGCGAGTTTAGAAACCGTGGCAGGAGTAATATGTAAAAAGAAAAGTAAAAAACAATATTGTCTGGCAAGTGGGCCATCAAAATTAGTCATGGGTTTTCACCTGGTATAGTACTCGGCATTCTTTACTGTAACACAACACCAGGAGTCCAAGAGACGAACAATGTCGATGTTATCTCGCAGGCAGCAGATCAATGCACGAGCGATTGCGGGCGACAGATGCACCGACGAGCGTGACCACGCGGTGGGTGGCCGATTTGCAAGAGCTCACCGTGGCACACCGACATCGATGGGCGCTGGAGACCTAGAGTCGAGGGCACCAGGCATGCATCAGGGCCAGGGCAGGCAGGTAGCCGATAGGCGATAGAGACCAAAAAGAGTTATCGGCCACTCAAAACGCGGGGCAGAATGTGCATCGCCAGAGGAGCACGGAGCGAAATCGCGATCGCTAACGAGGCGTCGGGCGAGAACACGCGTTATCGAGAGCTGGGCGAACAGCATCACTAGGGAGAAATCACCACTCGAGGCGCTGCCTAGCCGACAATGAACACGCATCTCTAGAGCCTAGAGAGGCGAGGCTCGCTCGTCGGCCGGGCGAATCGCATCGCTAGAGCCGAGATAAGGCCGAGGCGATCGACAAGGAGGAGTGACTAGGGCGAGGAGCCTCTCGGCTTCATATTGATCGCTAGGGCGATGACATCAAAGCCAAACTAATTCGCTAGCGCCACCGATTACTTAGCTCGGTATAAAAAAATTGCCCCAACTCCTAATGCAATGCCTCATGCCTAAATGCCTTTTGTTGTGATAACTGATGTATGATTTTTGTATTCTATTACCCTAAGTCTATATTCTATTGACTAATTGATATTTTTGTCTCTTTGATTTAATATGTATGAATTTGGAATTTGGTTGACAATAGATCGGTAGATATAATATTAGTATGCTTATATTGAGTTAGAGCTTCGATATGGAAACCCCACCTCTACTTTGATCCTAAATTCGCCACCGCTTCTTTCTACACCCAAATGTTTAGCCTTGTATACATACATCTATCTATCACATACCTATCTGGCATAAGAATTGGAGACAGCAGGGCACCAGTGTCACTTTAGCGTTTTGTGAAAAAGTCCTCCGTTTCTTGAAATTACGGATAGGTCCTGTGTAATTTTACGTGAGACAAAGATATTTTTTCCCTTCGCGTTTGGGTCCACAGTGCGGTATTTTTGGAGAAGCCTCCGTTAGTTTGAATCGTGAACAAGCCCTTTTCTAATTTTTCGGGATAGCGAAGGTCCAAAAAATAACAAATAGGTCCTTACTTCTTACGTTCGAGTCCTTTCTCCGTTTTCCGGAAAAATGTTTTGGCGTAAAAAAAACGGAAAAGAATGTTTTACACAAAAACCGGGAAAAAATATTTTCGTGCAAAAAAAAAACATATTAAATCGAAGATTTATAGCAACTTATGTATTTGCCAACGGTCATAACCGCGTTTTTTGTAAAAATGTAGATTAGTAGAAGATTTATAGCGGTTCATGGATTCACCATGGTCGAAAGACCTTTTAAAACAGGAAATACATAAAAACGCACTTTTCTTTTAAAAAAACAAAAAAAACGCAGATTCAGCCGCAATTTTCTAAATAAGACACGTATCGACAAAAAAAACGCAAATTCGCCGAAGATTTATAACAACTTGTGTATTTGCCAATGGGTCATAACCGTGGGTTTTTTTTAAAAAAAAGGTTGATTCGTCCAAGGATTTGTATCGACCCGTAGATTCGACGGCGGATCCTGACGACCCATTTCTTTTAGCAAACACAAAAAACAAAAAAAACACGGATTTTCGCCGGGCGCGGCATCGCGCGACCATTCCACCTAGTATAACATAAAGATCCTCATATGGCTTCTTGTCTTGAAAATAAGAAGAATGACATGCCAGGCCACTTGTAAGGTTAATTCCTGTCATATAAGACCCATACTAAGCAACATCAGGTCAGCAGACAATCCCCTTTTTTCCTTTTCTAGAATTTTCAAGACCTAAAACACTCAAACATTAATAACCTATGCATTTTAAATCAAGTCAAATAAATTTATAAATTCATCTAAAATCATAAGCTTTTAGAATATGCAAAAATATTTTTTTTGAATCTTAGTTTGAATTAATTGAATTAAAATTCGAATAAACCTAATATGGACACTATTTGAAATACAAAACCCTAACTCCTAAAAATATGAAATAGATTTCATAAAATTTCTAAGACCTTAAGTAGCTCATTTCTATAAAAATATTTAAAATTAATATTAGTTTGTATTAAATTCATGAAGAGTTTAGTTCTAATAGATGCAAAAGTCAAATATAGGTAACTATTGTAAATAAGCCCAAAAACAATAAAATAAATTTCTACAAATCACTAGAATTGTAATAATCACAAATCTATAAAACTATTTAATGCTTGACCTAGCTTGAATTAAGTTCATAAAATATTTCATTTTCGATAAACATAAAAACTAAAACATTAATAATTGCCACAAATAAAAGCTAAAACACGTAAGATTAGTTTTAAGATGCTTCTAAGGTCAAAAACTTCTAATGCTATAAAAATGGTTGCGTGCATATGTAAGTTGCATTCGTAAACCTAAAAAATATCAAACCTTTTATCACGTATGCTTTAGAAATACATAAGATTAGGAAATGGATACAGTATCGCAAATCAACACTAATACCAATAGGAATAGCTTAAAAATACACCCAGGGTCAAGACCATCATATTATGTAAAAATAATTCTATTTAAAACTTGTTTTGCATCTGAATCCTATTAAAAATCTAACCTTTTATAATATAACCCAAAATCCATAACCCAAACCAATGAACTTAGATAATAAGAAATCAATATTTAAAATGTTTTTATCACCAAAACCTTCAATCCTAATTCATCTTTGAGTTTGGTATTATTTGACTTCTTTTGCCTCTTATTATCATTGCTCCTTATTGCTGTTATATGAAACGATAATCGCATGTAGATACCGACGTACACGAAGCTGCTACTGAAGACTTCAACCCCGAGTTGATTCTTGAACCAACAGAGTAAGGCGAGCACCCCCATTAATCATATTGATCCCATTGTTTTAATTTTATTTTATTTTGTCAAATCTATTTATGCATGCGCGTATTTAATTTCCGTAAATTTGCTATATTGTGGCACTGGTAGATATACATACCATCTCATGTAACTTTCTTAATAAATATTGACATGTGAATCTTGATAACCCTAGAATAATGTTAGACAATACATTATACTAATATGTGTATATTTGATTATATGATGAACATGATAAGCATGCTTTAGTAATGGAAACAGATTTAATCAAATTATATTGTTTCTTTAGAATTTAAAATGATTGGATATGATATCAAAGGTTATTGATATTTGATAAAAATAAAAATAAAACTATGGTTTTGACGTGGATGATTATTGACAATAGCTGGATGTGTATGAGACTTGCATATTGATAGGGGAGTTATCGCTCGTGTTAGATTAAGGACCAAACTATATGTTATTTTTAGGCTAAGAATACGTACAACCACAAGTATTGTTGAGAGTACAACATTATTGTCGGATATTCCTTTGACAGTCCGAGTCTGAGACCGGGTTTGGTTGGAAGGAGGCGTCTTGGTGACTAAACCTAGAGGTGAAAACCTAGAAACTCCCACGAGGATTAGGCGCTATGAACTAGGGATGACACAAAGATTTTACCTGTGTTCAGCCCCTTTTGCTTTGGGTAATAGCCTTACTTCTGCTTTCGATTGTTAATGAGTGGTTTACAAGGAGTGCAATACAAAGCCTTTGGGTTACAAGTTCTCCTTAGGCTCTACTACGGAACTCTCTGTTTGCTTGTTCTTCCACCTTGACCCTTTTTCCCATGCACCGAGGGCCCTTATATAGGCGGGCCGGTAGAGGCGGTACCAAGGAGGTCATCATGCTTATCTTCATTCATTTATTACCCCTTCCGTCTTTGTCCTGTTCCTCCGGCCTCATTAAATGCCGACGCGTGGCTTCGCTGGTCCGCCGGGATGTGACCCCTTCTTGACGGGTTGGTGAGGCGTCGCCGAGGAATGGGCTTATGCGAAATCCTTGCGGTCGGCAAGTCGACACATTGTCTCCGCCGCCCGAGCAGTCGACGGGGAAGGAGCCTTGAGGTGAAGCCACCTCGCACCACCTTTTGTCTTCGCGGCGGGTGGCGGGTGTGCCGCCCACCGCACCGGCGCCACGTGGGTGATCGCCGGCGAAGCGGCGTGCTTCGCCCACCGCCGCCGGGCGCCACGTGGGTCGATCACGGGCGGCGGCGTGCTTCGCCCACCGCCGCCGGGCGCCACGTGGGTGATCGCCGGGCGGCGTGGCGTGCTTCGCCATCGCTCGCCGGGCCCACGTGGACTTCTGGCCGGGCGGTAGGGCGTGTCGCCCACACCTTTCGCCGGGCGCCACGTGGGGTCTCCGCTTCGTCAAGACCTTGCGATGTAGTACACCGCCTTTGGGCGCCTTCTCTCTCCTCAATCGACACGCGCTCACCACCTCGGGGTGGCGGCTATGTCTGAGCAGCGGCTCACCCGGTGCGGGGAAACAAGACCGGGGAGGAGAGGTACCGCTTCAACTCTTCAAACGCATATACAGGCTTCTTCATCCACTCAAGTGGTTTGTCTTCTTGGCAGCTTAAGCGAGGGCAAGCTTTTCTCTCCCAACCGCAATGAACCGCCCCAGGAGGCCAAAGGCAAACCGGGCATTGGACTTGCTTGAGTTCGGCCGTGGCTTCATGTGCTCGATGGCCGATATTTTGTCGAGGTTGGCTTCAATGCCCTACTGGACACCAGAAGCCCAACACTTGCCGGAGGGCACACGAACACGCATTTCTCTGGGTTGAGCTTGAGACAATTCTTAGGAGGTTAGCAAATATTTCCTCCGGTCTTGGATCAGTTCTTCACTCTTTTGATCTTCACAACTAAATCATCAACGTAAACCTCAAGATTTAGCCCTATCCGGGGCGGAAGGTAATGTGCATGGCACGTTGGTAAGTGGAACCAGCATTTTTAAGCCAAAAGCCATTCTTACATAACATGAGACACCGTAGAAATTACCATGATATTTTCTTCATCTTCAAGTGCCATGCTAATCTGGTGGTATCCGAGATGCGCATCCAGAAGCACTGCGATTCGCACCCGTACCGTGGAGTCAACAATGAGATCGACCAGCGGCAGGGGTAAGGGTCCTTCGGGCAAGCCTTGTTGAGGTCGGTGAAGTCGACACACATCGCCATTTCGTTGGACTTCTTGGCGAAACCACAGGTTGGCGAGCCACTCGGGATGAAGACCTCCGGATAATCCTGCGCTCAACAGCTTCTCTACCTCCTCCCGAATGGCATCTTGGCGCTCGGACGCCTGCCTTCGGACCTTCTGCCGGATCGGACGCGCCTCGGGGAGCGTTGCCAATCGATGCTCGATCACCTCCCTGAGGACCCCAGTCATGTCGGACGGTTGCCAGGCGAACACGTCGGAGTTAGACTGGAGGAAGGTGACGAGCGCGTCTTCCTATTTGGCGCTGAGGTCGGCGCCAATGTTGACGGTCATTCGGGGTTCGCCCGCACTCAGGGCGACCACCTTAACCTCACCGGCGGAGCCAGGTGAGGCACGGGTCCAGGCCTGAGGGGCTCCCGAGGAAGTGGCGTCTGGGCGCCCGACGCAGGTGGCACCGGCTAGGTCCTGCGCGACCTTGAAACAGTGCAAGGCCTCGGCCTTATCCACCCTGACCACAATGGGGCGGAGCCCGGCATCTTCACCACCATGTACGCGTAGTGGGTGGCGCCATGGCGGGGCCAACGCGGTCGGCCGAGTATGGCATTATAGGGAGGTCAAGTCGGCGACCTCGAAATCCACCAACTTCGGTGCGATAGTTATCCCTCTCCCGAAGGTGACGGAGGCGACCACCCAGGGGCATCAAACCACCTCTGGGGCTACCGAAGAAGGGCGGCTGGCGCGCAGATCTTGCCGCGGGATCTGGCACACGAGAACACCGAGGAGGACGGAGGTTGATAGAACTCCTCCGTCCACCAAAGACGCGGTAAGCCGCGCGTTTGAGCGGTGGGCGACACTACGACCGGAGATGCCCGGCCGTTGGCGCCCTCGGGATGGTCGGCTGACTAAAGGTGGCGTTTGCTCGCACCACTTCAAATCCGACCGCCCGAGCTTGATGTGGTGGCACACACTTCCTCTTTAGCCGTTTGTGGCGGCGTTGGAGGAAGGTGGACGAACCACCATGGATATAGGCCTGCGTGATCGGCTGCTTGGAAGGCCGCGGGGATCTTCATCTTGATCATCGTCGGGCGCGTTCCTTGAGCCGCTTCTCCACCATTTTGTCCACGACCCGACAATTGCCTAGGTCATGGGTATTGGTTTTATGTATCGGGCAGTAGGGCTCGCCCTCCTTTTGGTCGCGGCGGTCGTTCCCACGACCACGGCGGTCATCGCGCCGATCGCGGCGATCGTTGCGCCGGTAACGACGGTCGTCACACCGCTCACGGCGATCATCACGCCGGTCGCGGCGGTTGCGCTTTCGAGGCGCGGGATCTTCTTTGCCGTCGCACTCGGCGGCCAGGACTTGCCTGGTTTCTCCCGCCTCGCGCTTCCGCGCCTTCTTGCCTGCACGGTCGGAACCCTTCGAGGTCCCGGCCTCGTCCTTGCCTTGGCCACCCTTGGGGCGGCCTGCCCCGCTTACGCGGCCGCGCACACTTATGTGCGAGGAGAAGAGCTCGAGGTGGAGCGATGATCTGGTGGCCATCTTCTCCTTCATCTTCGGATCGCGTCGCCCTCTCTGGCGATGACGACCGATTGCTCGGAGATGTGAGGATTGTGTTGCGGCGATGGCGAATCCGCCGGATGAAGTCGCTGGCGACTCCCCTTCTCTTGCTCCAGGCGTGGAGGTCGCGTCCTCCACGCCGGGCGCAAAGGAGCCACGAAAGTTGGCGACGAAGAGGTCGCACAACTTACCCCACAAGTGCACCGATCCTCGGGAGATTTAGCACCAGAGGCGGCGAGCCTGTCAAGGTGTTGGGAGATAGTTGGCCATGACCTTTTCAGATCCGCCACCGCCCGCACTCATCGTTGTGTAGATTTGGAGGAACTCCTCCGGGTTGGTGGTGCCGTCATATTTTTCTATGGCACGGGCGGAACTCGTCTCACCACGCCACCGGCGCAGCTTGCCGGCAGAAGGCCTGGCACCCGACGCCAGAGGGAGCCGAGCTCATCGGGAGCCCCGGTCCGGGACTGTTCATGGGAGCCCTTGAGGCCGGCTCTTGAGAGTCGGAGGAGTGAACCTCCTCCTTGGCGAGAATGAGAGCCACGGGGACTCTCATCGTCGTACCGCTACCGCTTCAGCTGCAGCGCTCTTGGTCCGGTGATGCGGCAGCGCGAAAGGTCATCACCGTATGCCGGCGCTCTCGTCAAGATGAGAGCGGAGGTCCCCACGGTTCCTCGAGGAACAGGGACCGTCTTCTGCAAGCCCTTTCCTTGACCCCCCCTGGCGGGCCTTTCTCGTTAGAGGCGTGAGGCTGAGAGTGCCCTACATGCGCTTTAGGTGTCAAGGTGCGATCGTACTGATGGCCGGGAGGCCCTACCTTGCCGGGCGTCCCACGAGGCGGGCGATGCTCGCGACCACTGAGTGGCCGGAGTCTCCGCGAACTCCACCGGAGGGTGGTCGAGAAGCACGGCTGCGTGCAAGTTCTGGCGAGTGGCCGCCTCCATGGCCACTGCGACGCACGGGCTGCTCCCCGCCTCCAAGGGAACAAGAAGGCCGCCTTGCGGCGGGTGAGACGGTCCCTCAACCGCTGATGACCGGAGGCGCCTTTGGTCGCTTCGCCCGCGATATTACGATCTTGGAGAACCGCCATCTTGAATGCAGGCTTGCTTATAAATCACAGACGCCAAGTCCGCCGGGAGTTAGCGGAAACCAACCACTAGCCCCTACCTAGCGTGCCTGTCGGCGATTCCGCCTGACAGGCCGAGTCTGATGGGTTTGGTTCGAAGGAGGGTCTTCATGGTAGCTAAACCTAGAGGGTGAAAACCCTAGAAACTCCCACTGAGATTCCGCGCCTATGAACTAGGGATGACACAAAGATTTTACCCAGGTTCAGGCCCCCTTTTGCTTTGGGTAATAGCCTTACTTCCTGCTCGATTGTTAATGAGTGGTTTCTGAAGGAGTGCAGTACAAAGCCTTTGGGTTACAAGTTCTCCCTTAGGCTCTACTACGGAACTCTCTGTTTGCTTGTTCTTCCACCTTCGACCCTTTTCCCCATGCACCCGAGGGCCCTTATATAGGCCAGGCCAGCCGGGGTAGGTACCAAGGAGGGTCATCATGCTTATCTTCATTCATTTATTACCCCTTCCCGTGCTGTCCCGTTCCTCCAGCCTCATTAAATGCCGACGCATGGCTTCGCTGGTCCGCCCGGATGTGACCCCTTCTTAACGGGTTGGTGAGGCGTCGAGAGAATGGGCTTGTAGCGAAATCCTTGCGGTCGGCAGTTCGACATCACTGCCGCCGAGCAAGACGACGGGAAGAGAGCCTTCGAGGTGAAGCCACCTCGCACCACCTTTTATCTTGCGGCGGGGTGGCGGGCGTGCACGCCCACCGCCACCGGGCGCCACGTGATCGATCACGGGCGGCGGCGCGTTCGCCCACCTTTCGCCGGGCGCCACGTGGACCGACCGTAGCCGCGCGGCGTGCTTTCGCCACTTGCTCGCCGGGCGCCACGTGGACCGACCAGCCGGGCGAAGCGTCTTTCGCCCATCTCGCCGCCGGTGCCACGTGGACTTACCGCCGGGGGAGCATGGCGTGTCCGCCCACCTGCTCGCCGGGCGCCACGTGGGTCTGTCATGTTTGACCGCGCGTTATTGCTTTTTGTTGCGGAGAGGGTACCCCAGTAGCGAAGTCTGTGACAATTATATAAATATCTTCTGTCGTTATAGAACATGGGAAATGAGGACTCAACAGGAATAGCCTGTTGAGAATATAATAGGTGTACAAATATCTTTTGCTGTCATATGAAGGGTTTGTTGTCACCAGACTGTTGCAAAGTTAACCTAGTTAATGTAAAGGTTTTTTTTCATGGACATTCTAGGTACACGCCAAAAGAGCAATAAAATAGCGGTAAAAAGAAAAGGTCATGACTTGTGGGTAAAGTTGTATACCTTTGCAGAGCGTAAATCTTTTCAAAAAGCCACGCTCGCGTTCATAGGCACTTGGTAAATTCATCAAATAGTTAGAAGTTTTGGTATTTTTAAAATGGTTTGAATTGGAGATATTTGTTGGAAAGTCTTTGTTTCAGATTTTATGCCAGAGAATGGCAACGAGATGATACAATTCTTATATTCATGGTGGACTATGAGTTATACTATGCTATGCTACTCTTATTTATTTATATACCTATCAAACTTACTTTTACAAAATTCTATTTGTAAATTACTACTTGATTTATATGTTCAAATTTGTTTTACGCAAAATAATTATAGAACCCTCCTTTGACATAGCCTGTATTTACTGCACTTTTGCGATGCAGCTTAAGTCTTGTTGAGTACGAAAGTGTACTCAACCTTATTTAATTTGTTGGTTTAGATGGAGAAGAAAGCGAAGCTCAGAAGATACATATTTCATTGCAGGATACGGAATTTCAATGATGTGAACTTCTATAGTTTATATCTTGTCAGTTGTCTAAGGGTTTGTATAGGCATACCATAAAGATTTTGGATTTCTGCTGAAATTTACTCTAAATTATAAGACTATATTATATAAATAGCTCCCGCTTTAATAATATTGTGTATGGATGTACTACCAATGTTGTAAATGTATGTACTAACTATTGATCATGAGACTAGTATTGTATGCACATAGATCATCCTTCTTGGAATTTCGTACTAAAAAAGAGGGTCGTTACAACACTAATTTTCTTCAGTAATAAGCTGCAAGAACAGGTCCAACCAGCTTTCAGTTTTTAGTTTTTGCTAATTATATGTGGCTTCTAACCTATACCAAAAACCATTTAAAGCTAGGGGCTTAGAAGCTTTTTGGAAATTGAAGCTGACCTTAAGCCTACAAACATGCCTTTGTACTTACTTACTCCAGCAGTAGTATTGACTAAATTAATCAAAGACCATTCTTGATGATAAGTGTGAATTAGAGAGAATTCACATGCACATGCATGCAGGTACTAAGAACCATGCAGCGTTTGTGGTAATTAAGTAAGGGGAACGACTGCTGTGCAATCATGTTTCATATGTAATCATTATGCAATCCAACTAAGAAAAATTTCAAAAAATTCTGAAAAAAATCATAGATGTACCAAATTTGTCTTTTTTATAACTTCTAGCATAGGACGAATTTGATCATGAAATTTTATATGTAGATGGGGTAAGATGAGATGTACATCCATGATTTTTTTCAAAATTTTTTGAAACTTTTCTTAGTTGGATTGCACGGTGATTGCACGGAAAGCATGATTGCACAGCAGTCGTTCCCTTACGCAAGACCCAAATCGAAGACATCACTGCGACGACGCCTATATGCACGCATAAATAAAGGGTTCTGTCCGGTTTAAAATCCACTATAACTACCTAAGAATAACTAGCTATAACAGCACGCTACGCCTCACCGATGTAGAAATGATGTATCGGTACGTATATATTGTTGAAAGCACTCGAGGCGTTGATCTGACCATGTGGCAAAAGTCTGGATAGATAAGTTGTCTAGGAATGCTGGGAGCGTCAGACGTAAACAGTTTGCTATATCGATAGCTGTAGATGGGTAGGTATACACGCGGTATGTGCGGTTCGGCGTGCTTCGTAGTGGCATCCGTAGTGTGACACGAAGATGCATGGCAAGGGTATCCATAAGTAAAGCCGAGCGTAGTCACGATATAAACACGAAGCGGCCGGTTATTAAGCGTATGCAGCGGCTACCAGCGACTATACAAAATTAGGCTGAGTTGCGCGCGTTGCCACGCCGTAACGAAAATAATATAAACGCGATTTTCAATTCAGCTATAAACCCTCGACGAATCTGCGTTTTGAAAGAAAGTCTTTTTTTCCGTTTTTTTAGAAAACCGTGCGGAAAAAATCGATGAAAAGACCTAAACGCGATTTTCAATTTAGCTATAAACCGCGTGTAGAGACCTAAACATAATTTCGGAATTTATCGGGTCTATCTTACCTAAAAAACGGAGAAAGAACTTAGACGTAAATAGCAAGGATCTGTTTGTTACGTTTTTGTACCTGTCCGCTATTCTGAAAAATTAGAAAAGGGCTTGCCCGCGATTTAAATCTAACGGGACGCTTTTTCTGCAAAACAGCGCGCGAGGGACCCAAACGCGATAAAAAAAAGAAATCTTCCCCTCACAAAAAATCACGAAGGATCTATCCGTAATTTGCAGGGACCTATCCGTAATTCGAAGAAACGGAGGGATTTTTTCGTGATTTGCGCGGCTTGCCACCTGGATAGGCTCCTTGCTCTAGAATCTTTGGCGCTTTTATATGGAGTATATACAGGAGCTATAACAGCACTATTATATTAGACAGGAACGGGCCAACATAAGGAAAATGTCAGAGCAGTTTTATAGCCAGATTAACAGTGCGTAGATATATAGCGCTAGCATGAAGCACAGAGTGACATATAAGGCTATTTACAGTGTATTGTATCTTGTCATAATATCCAAAGCTGTCATATCATATGATATTATAGAAGATACAACTATCCTAATGCATAGTATTATGGATTGTTTCTTAGTTCCCACAAGATAATTAAATGATAGATATGTATGAGAGTATGAATTGTAAGCCATTTAAATGATTCACTTTTCAATATCTATGATTTCGTGCCCAAGTGGTATTTTTCTCAAGATATAGCTTTCTTCTCTCCCCTCTTAACTCTCTTGCCACATCATAAAAAATGTTTATGTAGCATGCATTAAATGGGTATGTTACCATACACTGGGAATAGCCTAAGGAGCCTGAAGGAAGGGCTAGGAGCTGTTGTGAGTAGATATATAGCGCTAGCATGAAGCACAGAGTGACATATAAGGGGTTCCTTGACAATATGTACACGTAGGGTAATAATATCTGTATTTATGAGACCAAAGGTAGGGCTCGATAACAGACCTGGACAGATGAGGGTGCTCCAGGGGATCCATGAGCAAACGCCGTTGGAGGCAAAGCGAAGCCATAAGGGCATTTTTAATAGGTAGTTTCTTAAGTGGTATCTACAAATGAGTAAATGCATTAAGTATGTAGTATTTCTAGTGAGATATCACAATGGATGGTGTCTACTAGTAATCCAAGAGCATTAATTATCTAGATGTTTTGATCCAATACAAACCTCAATTGTGTTGTGCATTTTATTTTGTATGCATATGGAAAGAGATATATAGGATATTGGTTGATCTAGCAAGCCACAATGACAAACATTTGATCACACAATTAAGCATGTCACGGAATTAATAAAAACATTTTTCTAGTATAACTTTTTCGGATCTTGATACATACGCTCACATATATATTGCCACAACAAATCAATGTGGGGCCCACAAAACATGTAGCGGAGACATCCAGGCCATCCCAATGCTGTTTTTAGTGGTTTCTAGCTGCATTGGTTCTCTACAAGAATGGTTTCTTATATAAGACACCACTTCAATCTCTTTCATCAATAAGTAACTTGCCAACTCAGCATAGTGCCTATGTGGCATAGTAATTAATGTCTAAGATATCATCTAAGAAACTCCATTGGAAATGCCCTAAGAGTCATGGGACTGCAGATGTTTTCCATAACTCGGCAACTGCATCTCTTCCTTGGAAGCAATCGAGAGCTGGTGCTGTGCGGAGACAGGTTCATCAGTGTTTGATGGTTCAGCAATGAATTCGGTAGGAATAACACCCGTTGATAGCGCAGGCACCGCGGTCTCGCTGTATGGAACCGTTTCTTTCATAAAACGGTGGTATCAACAAGAACAGCAGCGCTTTTGTGTCCTGCTGACCGTGTACTGGCAGAGGCAGACGGTGCTGAAGACAATGGGGACAACATGGAATCAACCTGATACGATATTTTCACTCGTTGTAATGCTCGACGTGGCACAGAGACTCTGAGAGTATACACCTTTCCATAAAGGTTTGTGTATTTCGTCAGCTGCGACAAGGGGTGCCACTGCACAGTCAATAAGTTCCTGTACGATCTCGGCAACGAAAATGAATTCCGTCGCTCTTGCATTCGGGCTGGCGATGTCATGCGGGTCGACACCGTGCACTGTGACCCGGTACCTACCATAACAAACAGCCGGGTTACTTTGTAATATTCGATTAGTATACCTAAGGGATAAGCAATAGTGTTAATCTCGTACATTCAGTTAGTACGTACGCTGAAGAACAATGAGCCAACAGAAAGTGAAAAGAAGCGCACCGTGCATCGACAGCTGTGACATCTAGGACACCTATAAGCTTATCCTTTACGGGCGATAGCTCTCTTGCAAGAAGAGCAACCTAGATACCACTACGGCTGTTCTGGAGTTAGGCCCTTGATAATAATGGTAATAGTATAACTGTTTCCCTACAGTCATCAATTCATATATAGCTTTAATAAAGAAGTGACGTGCATGAAAAATATGTGTAGAGTGATGCTATCAATATCAAACCAGGGAAATAGCATTTACCAGCTCATGATCTTATTTCCGGGATTGTAGCAGTAACGTCCTGGTTCTGAGGAAGGGGATGGCCAGTCCATTTAACGACATGCGGCACAGTTGAAAAACTACGCCGTCGATATCCCAGGGCAACAACGTTTTTTCCACGAGGGATCACACAATAGTAAGACCATGAACAGAAGAATGGAAAAAAGGTTAGCTAACGTAGAAGCAGGATCGACTCCCGTAATGCTAGACATGCAAATCATACAACATTGGTATTCTAAAAACCAAGAATGCAACAACGGCTGGGCAGTTTCAACCCATGGTTTCCATGAAGAGAGTCTAGAGGAGAGAGAAAACAAGAAACCAATACATAGTTTCCCAACTCATGGTTTCTATAAGTAGTGTCTAGAGGAGAGAGGGAGCAATAAACCAATGTATGCACCACAAACACGTCTTGGTCAGCGCGCAGAAATGTCTAATGCATATTTTGTAGTTTCTTGTGTCTTGGTACCATGTGACCAGGTTTCTTGCATGAGACATGGTTTCTTCGTTTTTCTTCTCTCCTTCCTTAATTCCTATGCCACATCAGATTTTTGCTTAGTTGGCAGCGTAATTAATTCTATAGACACTAGCTGAGGTAGAGAGTTGGGACTGCCCTTAGGGCAGTCTTAATGCATATAGTTTCTATAACTTCCATGTCATCTAGACAATACATGTAGAAACTATGCTTCCAATGGATAGTTTCTTCAAAATAAACTCTCATCCAATCTCCTCTTTTCTCTTATTTTCTCACCCAATCCTCTTTTTCCCTTTCTTGGTACTTATGTAGAAATGGTTTCCTGTATGAGAAATAGTTTCCTTCTCTTTCATCATTAACTCTACCTCTATATCACTATTTTGCTTACGTAGCAACCTAATTAATACTATAGAAACTATCCTAGTCATCCCATTGAGATTGCCCTTAGGGCATTCCCAACCCTCCACCTCAGCTGGTGTCTATAGAATTAATTATGCTGCCAACTAAGCAAAAATCTGATGTGGCATAGGAGTTAAGGAAGGGAGAGAAGGAAAAACGAAGAAACCGTGTCTCATGCAAGAAACCGGGTCGACGCGGTACCAAGACTCAAGAAACTAGCAAAATCGGGGTTGGACGTTTACTGCTAGCTACTAAGTTGTGTTTGTGGTGCATGCATTGGTTTATTGCTCTCATGCATTGCTTTATTGCTCTCTCCCTCCTCTAGACACTACTCATGGCAACTATAGGTTGGGAAACTATACATTGGTTTATTACTTTCTCTCCCCTCTAGACACTACTCATGGACACCATGGGTTGGGACTGCCCTTATGCATACACAATGTCAAGGACCAGCGGCGGGGCGCGCGAGACGGAGCGACGATGCACGGATTACCACGTCCGCACGTAGCGGCGAGAAACGGCACGGCACCGGTCTCGAAACGGAGGCAAAGAACGAAGCCTGCACGCGCGAGACACGGGACTACGGGAGGACGCGTGAAATAACGGCGCGTTATCAATCGTCGCCAGCACAACCGACGCGATGCAACGGACGTCAGCGACCCGAGCGGACGGGAACGGGCGAACGGCCGGCGTAAACGGGCTACACAAAACAGAGGTCCGTACGACGCCACTGCAGATAACTGTACGGCACGCACCCAGCGATCGCCGATTCTTCCCGCTGCGATGGATAACTAGGATGGCCAGGTTGACTCGCGCGATGTCGTCACGAGGTAAAATTCTGGTACAGAGTTTTTTTTTTTGTAAATGGAATTTGCAGAATCACGGGTCTCTTTTTTAAAATAATCGGCGAAAAGATCCATTTACAATTCCGATTTTTTAAAATCTTCCGGATGGAAAGAATCGTCATTTTTTCTTCTTCAAAATAATCGGTGAAAGGACCCCCGCCGGCAAATCTATGGTACCGCTATAAACCTTCGACGAATCCACATTTTTTAGAAAACCACGTGGAGGGACCTAAACGTCATTTCAAATTTTTCCGGGTCTAGTCTACAAAAAAATCGACGAAAGGACCTAAACGCGATTTCCAATTCAGCTATAAACCCTCGACGAATCTGTGTTTTTTCGAAAACCGCGTGTAGGGACCTAAACGTAATTTCGATATTTTTCGGGTCTATTTTACTTTAAAAACCGTCAAAAGGACCTAAATGTGATTTTTAATTTTACTGAAAGGACCTAAACGCGATTTTTGGATTTTCGAGGGGCCTCGCCGGGGTTGCGACACGTGGACGCCCTCCCCATCCGGCATTCCTTGAGGCTTTTATATATAACATATACGATGCTTGCGTTATTTTTTTTAAGAAATAATTTTGTTTTTTTACGGTGTTTTTTTTTAATTCGTCGAAAAAACACACGAAACGGTTGAAAGGACACAAATGCAACCACGTTTTTTTCGCATCCATCTGGAGTCTTCTCACAAAAGATCCGCGATTTTTCTCTTCTTTTCAGTATTTATTTACGATCCTTTCACGAAAGATCCACGTTTTTTCTAAATCAGAAGGTCCTTTTCGTAAAAACCACGGAAAGGATCATGAAAGATCCGCGATTTTTCTCTTGTTTTCGGTATTTATTGGGTCTTTACACGAAAGACCCACGATTTTTCTAAAGTAAAAGATCCTTTTCGTAAAAAATCGTGGAAAGAATCACGAAAATCCGCGATTTTCCTCTTTTTCGGTGTTTATTTAGAGTTCTTTCACAAAAGATCCGTAATTTTTTCTAAACCAGAAAATCCTTTTCGTAAAAAACCGCGAGAAGGATCTACACGTAATTACACATTTTTTGAGGGACCTAAACGCAAAAAAACTCTCAACTCAAAATGCCCAGGAGGCGCGATTCCTGTGATCTTTAATAAAGGTATAATTTGTGAGTAACGCACTACGTTGCAACGACGATGCAATGTGTAAGATTTGAAAATTTTGGTCGTATTTTTAGTTTTTGTACTTTTTAAATGGTCGTTAGGACCCGTCGATGAATCTATGGGCCGCTATAAACCTTCGACGAATCTTTTTTTTTTAGAAAACCGCGGTTAGTATCTACCGGCAATCTATCGACTGCTATAAACCTTCGACGAATATGTGTTTTTTTTAGAAAACCGCGACTGTTTTTTTTCGTAATGTAAGAAATTTGGTCGTATTTTCGGTTTTCGTATTTTTTTCAAAAAAAATGATTCGTTAGGATCCGTCGACGAATCTATGGGCTGCTATAAACTTTCTACAAATCTGTGTTTTTTTTAGAAAACCATGGTTAGGACCCATCAGCGAATCTATGGACTGCTATAAGCCTTCGACGAACCTGTGTTTTTTTAAAAAAACCGCGGTTGCCTTTTTTTTATGTATTTTCGGTGTTCATGTTTTTTTTTTTAAAAAAAGGCTGCTAGGCCCCGTCAGCGAATCGATGGGCTGCTATAAACCTTTGACTAATCTGTGTTTTTTTTTTGTAAAGACGTTTTTTTGAGTCCGCTTCTCTAAAAACCGCTGACAGGAGCCAAATATAAACTGTAGAGGGATCTAAAGCAATTTATTTTTTTTCAGGGTCCATTCCGCTAAAAACCATCGGGAGGACCTAAATATAAAGGGAGCTAAACATAGTTTTGATATTTTTCGATCGAGTCTATTTTATTAAAAAACCGTCGAAAGGACTTAAACGCAATTTTCAATTTTTCGAAAGGCCTCTCCACAAGACCGATGACGTGGCATGGGGGAGAAGCCGGCAATCCTCAGCACTTTAATATATAGTATATATGTATAGTATGCATTTGCTATATTTTTTGGCAGCAAAATTCAGTGTATTTGGCAAGTTTAGCAAAAAGACTAAGTTCATGCATGATATATACATAGGACATGGGATTAAGAAACCGTGACAAAATTGGGTCTATAACACTGTTGGCACGGAATTTGGCAAGGCATGGCTAAATAATTTATCAGGCTAAGGATAAAAGTAATATTTTTGACTGATATCGGTTAAGAAAAAAAAAGTTAAATTAAAGATAGAATTATGGCATATATTGGTTCAGAGATGGGGTTTATTTGTACAAAAGCTGATACGGATCATGGTCAACAACGCATTGGAAAATGATACGATCGGCCAACACACTATAAAAGATATCAAGGATGAGCAAAAGAATAAACTCCTAATCAATCAAATAATTCACATTTACTTTCTATTTACTTTCCTGACAACTAGGAAGAGTTTCTGTAATTTAGAATCATGTTTGTAATTCGATGTCGATTAATAAAGTTGCACATCATCGATTGTTAGTCATCCTCTATTACACCAGTCAGGTTTGATTTTCTCCAATCTTGTTGCCATCATTTTTTCGGAAAAATCTACCTTTTACCATCTAACCAGCCCTAATCAGATGTTTAGACTTACTATTGCCCATGATTCGATCGACTTTTTAGCTGTTTGGGTCTTTGCCGATTGTTGCACTAGATCGGTTTGGAGCGTGTTTTTCCTCTATCTTACCGATTGTACGATCAAATCAGCTGGCACGTCTTGAACCCTTTAAACTCGGATTTTTCATGTGTTTAGACCGATCAATCTATTGTCACATTTTTTGGTGCAATAGACGTATATATGATATGTAGCTTAAAAAACGACACAGTTGTGACAACAAACCAAACGACTGTCTTAAAAATATATAGCGCACCAAAACTTAAAGCGTAATAAAATTAATTACTTCAAATCAAGCAAGCACCTTAAGTTTAATTAGTTTGCGTGCGTGGTTGAGAAGCCGAGGAGGGGTGGCAGGTAGATCGATCAGACGTCTACGCAACACACACATTTCACACTTCCCTATTGCATGCATGCATAGATATGCTCTCTGTAGCGATGCGAAGCCTATTTAAGGACGTCCTAGGCGAGTAAATCTTGCAGTGCCCTCGTGTGAGACTGAGTTTGTAGGTTGGTTAAGTAGGAAGCGCGCATAGATCGATCGATCTCTTGGCTGAGCTAGCTAGCTAGCAATGGCTTCCAGCGTGCAGCCATGGCTTCTCGTCCTCCTCCTACTCCAGGCCGCTGTTAGCCTGACGGCGGCGCCGGCGCCGGCGCCGGTTTTCGATGAGAACTACGTGGTTGCATGGGGTGGAGATGGTTATCACTTTGTCAATCAGGGCACGGAGATTCGTCTCACCTTGGATAAAAGCTCCGGTATACATTATATTCATCGTCGTTATATATATACGCACTTGATGGACGAAGCTAATGTATACCGTATTCTAGCTAAATGCAGATATATTCAATAATTTAACCTACGAATTGAAACTGCACACTTACACATGCACGTATGGATGGATTCGATCAGGGCTCAGGAGGTACCATGCATACTGACGTTTAGTTTGCGTCCCTTTGCTTTCACCTTGTGTGCAGGTGCTGGATTTCACTCCAAGTTAATGTACGGTTCAGGGTTCTTTTACATGAGGATCAAGATACCAGCCGGTTATACGGCTGGAGTTGTAACAGCCTTCTACGTGAGTACTCATACCTTCTCCGAATACATGTTCACTCTAGCTTTTAAAAAAATTGAGGTAGCTTTCTACCATTTTTTCTTTCAAAACCCCTCATCTTTAACTATTTTCAATATCATTTGCTATCATACACTAAAGAAAGACATTCCATTAAAAATATAATAAAGAAGAGCAATACAGTCTTTTATAAATATGTAAGTGTAAAAATCTGCAATAACATATATTCAGAAAAGAAAGTAACGTCCATTAATTTCCAGATAGAAACCTATTCTAGACATCAAGCTATACACTAATTGCTCCTCGCACGTGCAGCTCATTTCTGAGCCGGATACGGGTTTCCACGACGAGGTGGATTTCGAGTTCTTGGGCAACGTGGACGGCAAGCCCATCACCCTCCAGACAAACGTCTTCGTCAACGGCCATGGCAACAGGGAGCAGAGGATGCACCTGTGGTTCGATCCTGCCGCCGATTTCCATGACTACAAGATACTCTGGAACCCCTACCAACTCGTGTAAGCCTGTAAAACCTACCTGGCGATGGCGACCATAGTCTTCTCCTTCGCGCCAAGTAAATTGCGCAGATTTGAGTCCTGTATCATGAACAATTTTCAGGATGTTTGTGGACGAGACGCCAGTACGGGTTTTCAAGAACCTGACGTGCAGCGTGGCGGGGTACGAGTTCCCGGCGAAGCAGATGCTCATCCGGGGTAGCCTGTGGGACGGCTCCGACTGGGCGACGGATGGCGGCAAGATCAAGATCGACTGGAGCCGCGCGCCCTTCACCGCGGGGTTCCAGGGTTTCAACGTCGACGCCTGCGCCAATACCAGCTCGACGCCGTGCGGATCGCCGGATATGTGGTGGAACTCCGGCGCGTACAGGGGCCTCACCGCTGCGCAGCAGGCGGCGTACGAGAACGTCAAGAAGAACATGACCTACGACTATTGCACCGATAAGGGCAGGTTCAAGAACAAGGTTCCGCCCGAGTGCTTCTCCACCTAACTAGCTTGGATCGCATTAGTTAAGATGGTTATTGGATGGAAAAGAAGGAGGAACGATGCTAGTTAATTGGCCTTGAATGTTTGGTGCTGTAGAAATCACAAATTGGATTATAATGCGAGTTTAAGTTAATATTGTTCAGTTGTCATGTGTTTTCTGCATGCTATGAATCAGAAAAATACAATCCTACTTCCTCACGATCCGAAAAAAAGAATAGATCAATGCATTTCCTAAAAGAGAAAAACTAGGACGGTATATCATTCTCCGATCTCTCTCGCTCTGTCCCATCTCTCTCTCGTCGTCTTCAACAGGTTCACCTCGCCCCTACCCCCGGTTGTAAAGGGAGGCCAACGGAGGGCAATGAGTGGCGGTGGAGACTGAGACAGTAAGTTGAGGGCGAAAAGAATATTAGGTTAGGTGGGTGGTCGGCGATCGAGGAATGGGGAGCCAGCGGTGCAGCGAGGCATCAAACTTGCCGCCGGCCGTAGAGGAGGTGGTGGAGGAAGTATGCGGAGCTGTGACCAACACAATGGCAACGACGACGGAGGCAGGAAGGCGGCAGAGATGAGGGAGAGGGAGGTGGAGGAGATGACCATACTGTCGAAATTGATTTCGATAGTATAACATTCTCTATTTGCTAAGTTTCTAAAATTACAATTGTTGGAAACATTTTACTGCATGCTGCGGCGAATCGGGGCCATCGGGGCATATATCATCGGGATTTGATAAATATCAGTCGGATGTTTTATGTTCAAAAATCATCCAAAATGTACGCCATTTGATCTACTCAAGATTGGTGAGTTTTGATCTACTCACTAATGGGCTTTTCATCTAATGATTAGGTCATTCAATCAAATGTTCCAAAATTTGAATGTTATTTATCACAAAACCATCCGGAAGGTAGCTATACACTCCTTCATCACTAGTCTTGGTCTTGGCATGCAGTGCAGCTCTTCTTTTGTTTGTTTTGGAGTGGCACCTGGAGCTGAACCGTTGGCATTCCGATAACTAGCTAGTTACTTATTCAGTGTATGGTTTTCATCATCCAGTGCGGGAACATACTGACAAGTGTTTTCAACAATAATGATCTATTTGGTTTGTGGAATTGAATTGGGCTCGTGGAAACGGAGTTCCAGTTCAATTTTAAGTAGAAAGGAAATGGATTACAATTCATTTTCTTTTGTTTGGTTAACGAGGAAACTGCTTGAACGAAAATTGGATCCAAATAAATTCCAATTGTTGTTTGGATGCATGCGTTGAGAAATCCAAACGTTAGCACATGCTCGGCGGTGTAGGGTGGTAGCGGTGTTTGTCGGAGTCTCAGCTGGGGGCGGCGGTGGTTGACGGCGGAGCCACCATAATCGGCGGTTCTCAAGAGGCGAGAGGCCGCAACAACTGGCGGAGCGCGAGGCTAACGGCAAATCAGAGCATCGCCGTGGTCCATAAGCCTTCCAGTAACAGTGCATAATTAAATTGCACTTTAAAGAAAATGAAAATAGCTTGAAAAGTGTACTAGGAAACAATCATCAGACCAAAACAAATTAAGCTGGTCACAGCTTCACAAAAAATAATGCCAAGTCACACCGCAGCGGCAGAGGGGACAGTTGCCCATGAGGTACCAGAGACGCCCCCTGGGTACCTCAGTGATGCCCCGAGCGGTGGCCACCATGGGAGGGAGGCATGGAGCTTGGAGTGAACAGTGAAGGGAGGACGACGAAGGCGCTTGGGGATGCTTCAGGCGTGGGCTGACTGGAGAGATATGGGCAACATCAGAATATATTCTGCTTCGCACGATGATAACGCAACAACCTTTCGCTTTTGTGATGTCCAATTAATGGTGTTTCCACAAGGAAAAACACAATGCCCAAAGTACTTTTACGGTCATCAATATCACCGGCGAAATCGACTAATTCCCCAATCTTATTGTCTCGAATGGAATTAATTTCCTCTTCCATTGCTTGCTGCCAGCACCTACGTTTTGCTGCCGCTTCATAGCATGATGTCTCTTCTTCATCCAATCGGCATAAGAACAATTCCTCTGCAAGTTCTACAGGTTCAGTTGCATTATATATATCATGCAAAGAACGAATCTTCCGAGGCTGTGCTGAGGAATTCGATGCTAGAGAATCTGCAACAGTTTCTGGACTCATAGTCACAGGAGTCTGCCCTTCTTGAGTTGACGTATATGCTGAACTGGAGCTGCCTAATTCTGCATTGCCGCCGACCTGTACAGATTCCATCGGCTCTGTACTACCCATACTACCATCTAATCCATTATTATCACCGCTCCTTTCTGGTGCATCGCTGCGCGTCAACTCAACTCTTTCCGGATACTGCCAAGTGAACTCCGCTCTACTTCCTTTTTCTGTTTCTTCCCAAGGCCATGATTTGTCTTCCTCAAATAGAACATCTCTTGTCACATGGATCTTATTGCTTTTCGGATCAAAGACTCTATAAGCTTTGGTTCCTTTAGCATATCCGAACATAACCATTGGAATACTCCTGTCATCAAATTTCTTGAGTCCGGGTTTTACCACTTTCACATGTGACATGCATCCAAATGTTCTGAGATGATGAACTCTTGGTTTCCGACCGTGCCATGCTTCATATGGAGTAATTCCGTCTAAACTCCGAGTTAGCAATCTATTTAATATATATACAGCCGTTATCATTGCTTCTCCCCAATACTTACCGGGCACGGATTTGCTCTTCAACATACGACGTGCCATTTCAACCAGCATCTGATTTCGACGCTCTACGACTCCGTTTTGCTGTGGGGAGTATGGAGCCGTTGTGTATCGCTTGATTCCTTCATCTTCACAAAGTGTGCCAAACTTGATTGAGAGGAACTCGCCTCCCCTGTCAGTCCGGAACGCTTTTATTTTCAGATTCTTTTCATTCTCCACTGCAGCCTTGAGCTTCTTAAAGCACACAAATGCTTCATCTTTGCTTTTAAGAAATTCTACCCACATGTACCTGCTAAAGTCATCGACAAGCAAAAGGAAATACTGATTACCTGCAGGCATGATTGGGGTAATTTTGCCGCAGAGATCACCATGCACCAATTGCAATTGCTCAGCTCTGTATTTGGTAGTTGATGGAAAAGGTCTCCTATGTTGTTTCCCAAGAGAGCAGCCTTGGCAAAACTGCTCCACATGCTCAATCACTGGCATGCCTTCAACCATGTTCTTCAATCCGAGGTTTCTTAATGCTCTGAAGTTCAAGTGTCCGAATCTGTTGTGCCATATCCAAGCTTCGTCAATAGTTTTGCCCAGCAAACAAATCGGTTCGGCCACTTCAAGATCCTGTGCATATAGTCTGTTTTTCGATCTGAATATCAGAGCAAGATATCTCCCTTCTTGGTCATATATATGCATGGCACCATCTTCAATGATTATTTTACACCCACTTTCATCTAGCTGTCCAATACTCAAAATGCTGCACGGTAACTTTGGTATATAGTATACACTAGTTAGCATCTTGTGTTCCTGATTTCGGCAATTCAAAAGTACTAATCCAAGCCCACAAATATTAATCATCGATCCGTCTCCAAATTTCACAGTACTTGTTATTGTTTCATCTAGCTCTGCAAAACATCATTTAGAGCTGACCATGTGATTACTTGCTCCAGAATCAAAGTACCATTACCTTTTCCTGTTTCGGCACTTACAACAGGAATCACGTTTTCTTCATTAAGCATTACTAGTCGCTCTTCCCTGTGGGCGACTTTTGCTTCTTCATCGTCATGTGCAATTACTCTTTGAACTGCAGCAAGACCTTTCTGGACACTTTTTGAAGATTCCTTTTCTTTATTAGTCATTACTATTCGGTCTTCTTTCTGTGCGTTGTGATCATTACCTTCCTGAGCCTTTTGATTTGCTTCTAGCTGGCCGGCTTGGACAGGTTTAGCATTCACGTCTTGATTAGCTTCCTCCTGGACGATTTTTGCTACATTACATACCTCGGCCAGCAGCAGGTTCCTGATCTATCTTCTTTTGAACATAATGAGCATGTTCCCTCCTCGGTTTGCTGCATTCGCTTTGGAAGTGGCTCATCATATCGCAATTATAGCACTTTATTTTTTATTTGTCGAACTTTCTGAATTTCCTTTCTTCTCCTTCTTCACTTTGACGTCCTTCATGTTCACGGTCATGGCCACATCCACGGCCTCTTCCTCGCCCACGGCCATGCCAATTTGACGTCCTTCCACCGGAGTTAGAAGTTTCACCATTTTTCTTTTCCTTTGCATTTAAACTCTCCCATTGCGAGTGCATAAGCATAAGTTGCTCATCATCCTTTTCACCATGTCTACGGCGTCTTCCTTTCATGGTTTCTTCAAATGCCCTTAATCACCCAATCGCTTCTTGTATGGACATAGTCTTGACATCACCAAATTGTTCAATCGTGCTGACAAGTTGCATAAACCAATCGAGCACCGAACTAAACAAATTTTCAACAATGGTGACTTCACTCAACTCCATACCAAGGGATCGTATCTCACTAACCAGCGCGGTCAACTTCTGAGAAAATTCCACAATGCTCTCCCCGTTTCCCATGATCAACCGATTGAACTGGTACTTCAATGTTTGAACTTTTGCTTTTCTGACACGATCTTCTCCTACGTGCATATGCCGGATTGCTCCCCATGCCTCCTTTGCCATTTCCTTACCGGCAATAGCCATCATGACATGGTACGGGACGGATTGGGAAATTGTAGCTAAAGCGCCTAGATCTTTGTCTTCTTTGACCAGTGCATCGCCTTCTACCGCACCCCACACACCGAGTGATCGGAGTATGATCTTCATTTTTACGGCCCAAAGACCGTAATTGGTGTCGTCAAGCATCAGTTATTGTATCAGAATTCCTCTCGTTACCGCTTTTACACTGGATGTGGACGGATCAGTAAGCGCTGCTGCCGGTGGTGCGTTCCTGCTCATTGTCGTGTGTGAAGGTGGCTCTGATACCACTTGTTGAAACTCATCGAGACAACGTCCGTCAACCACGCAACAGTACTATCGACGATCCGGGAACCGGTCCCCCGCCGAGCTTACTTGTTGAATGAGGGATCAACCTGGGGCCCCTTTTTCGCGGAGGGTGTAGCGTCTGAGGGCCTACCGAGCTACGTGTCGCGAGGACGCAACGAACAATGGATCCTTTTTTGTCTGGTTCGAGCCTCTCACGGGGGAGATAACAGCCCTACGTCCAGTGATTGCACTAGTTTTCAAAGATGAATTACAGGGTACCTGCTCGGGGGCCTGGATGATTCTAAGGACAAGCCTCCAGGCCCCCAGCAAGCGACGGCTACGCGCGGAGGAAGAAATAAGGGGTGAGTCAGTCTAGTCGAGAATAGGGGGCCAAATTCTACGTGCGAGGGGGTATTTATAGACGATTACATCGTTTCAGCATTTATTACGGAGCGACGCGCCCCTGTTCCTGGACGTGGGTGAACTGTTCTCTTACTTTTCGCCATACCGCTACGTGGGCGTAGGGGGCGCAGATCGTGGCCGTACCGTCCTTCGAGCCGCCGAGTGATTAATGCCACACCGTCTTTGTGGAGCGCACTGGCTTTTCGTGATGCCCGAGGCCCTTCCCATGGACCTGGTCATTTTGGTCACGTACTCACGAGCTAGCATGCTCGGGGGCGGGCTTGGTTGAGAACGGGGTAGCCCCGGAGGTCGGCCCACCCGAGGGCCTTCCTCGGGGGCACCGACCGAGGGCGAACATGCTCGGCAGCCGACTTGGGCGTGATGGTCGTCATGGGAGATATCCAATCCTCGACAGCTAGCCCCCGAGGCTTGAAGGGGAAGAAAGGCTTCGCCGAGGTTTTCGCCTCAAGCCTCCAGTTTTTAAATGAGGGATTGGAGCTTTATGATGAAGGACCCCCACGACATCCGGCGGTGTGCGCTTTCGAGGGACGGCGTCATCTTTGCGAGGAGCTTGTGCCATCGGCGACCTCGCTCGGGAATAAAAAATCTGCGAAGAAAGAGCTATTGCGGCATCCGAGCAGCCCTGCTCGGGAACGAGCATCACGCGGCGAAGAGCTACCGCGCCATCCAAGCGACCTCCGCTCGGGAATAAGAAATCCTGCAGCGAAGAGCTGTTGCGGCATCCGAGCAGCCCTGCTCGGGAACGAGCATCACGCGGCGAAAAGCTACCGCGTCATCCGAGCGAGCCTCGCTTGGGAATGAGAAATTTTGCAGTGAAGAGCTGCTACAGCATCCGAGCAACCCGCCTCGGGGATGAGAATCTTGCAGCGAAGAGCTACTACAGCATCCGAGAAATTCTGCTCGGGGACGAGCGTGCTCCGGCTGGGCCGAGCGTGTTTGATCAAGGCCCGATCAAGATAGCGGTTGGGAACAGAGGCGAAGGGTCATGACGGTTCCTTCTCCGCGAAACCTTGCGCGTACGGCCCTGACAGTTTTTGGAAACCGCGCCATTACAGGACAGTTTTGAAAACCGCACTACCACGCGTTGGTTCACGAACGGGCGGGGCAGTTTTCCGGTCCGTTCGGCTTCTCCGCCTATAAATACCAGGCGGAGATTGTTCCAGAGACCTTTCTTCTCCCACGTTTTGAAATCAAACCCCAAAAGCTCTTCGCCTTTCAAATTCTCTCCTCGCTTGCTCCAGCACTCTCTCTCCCAACTTTTCTCCATGGCGAAGTTCGGCGTAAGCAAGACCATCGCGAAGAGGCTTCGGGTACTTCGAGACTTCGGGTACCTTGACGTGGGCACCTGGCGGATCCCTGACAGTAAAGGAGCCCCAGTGCCGCGTGACGACGAGATTGTCTCCTGCGAGCTATACACGGTCAATGGGCTTCGAAT
The DNA here is from genome assembly GCA_036346375.1 of Guadua angustifolia. Taxonomy (NCBI): domain Eukaryota; kingdom Viridiplantae; phylum Streptophyta; class Magnoliopsida; order Poales; family Poaceae; genus Guadua; species Guadua angustifolia. The sequence continues at coordinate 29,571,525 of CM070505.1, read as the reverse complement.
GCCCGAGAGTGAGTTCTTGGAATCCGTACTCGCGCATTTCGAGTGCGAGATCACTCATCTGAACCCCAACTCCATCCTCATCTTGACCATCTTCTCCCATCTTTGCGAGGGCTTCGTGGGCATTCTGCCCACGGCAAGTCTTTTCTTCCATTTCTATACTTTGTTCCGCACCGGTGGCGCTTCTCGCACCGGTGCTCTATACTTTCGCTTGCGAGCCCACCGTCCGTACGAGTACCTCTTCTTCTCCCTCAAGGACTCGGTGGCGGGCTAGGCCGACTCTTGGTTCTACTGCGAGAAGCCTTGGGGAGCTCTGCTATACACTGGAGCGGCGGCCAGAAAGATCGACACCCCGCGCCCGCCCATTGCACCCGAGGAGGAGTGGTCCCTGATGCTGATCAGCGAGCTCACGAACATGGGGTTCACTGGTCGGGACATCGTCCGCGACTTTCTCAAGAACAGGGTGTCCCCTCTGCGGAGGAGGGAGCACCCTTTCTTCGAGATCATCAGGTGGGATGACCTCACCCGAGAGGATGGCTCCGGTAAGCTTCACGACCTTGAATAATCTTCGCTTCGCGCCCGCTGCTTGGGTCCGTGCTGACTTCGCTTGCCGATTGATGACAGAGCCGGGCTTCGACTGGGTGGAGAAAAGGGTCGGCGAGATGTTCGGCACTCCTAAGGGCAAGGAGCTTGAGCGCGGGCGGTAAGTCCCGAAGAACGTGCTCGAGTGGAGCGACGTGGTAAGTTGCTTCGTGATTCATGCTCGGGGAAAGCATCCCGAGCCCTTCTAACGCATTTACGCCTTCTGGCAGGAGAAGGTTGCTCTGGAGCTGGCGGTGGGCGAGCTCAAGCCCTTGGCGAGCGGCAAGGGAATACTCGTCCCGGCCGCTAAGTCCAAGAAGATAAGGGGCAAGAGACATGCTCCGCCACCGGCCACCACCCGGCTGACGAAGAGACGGGCGAGCTCGTCCAATAATCTGGCGGTGCGGCATTTGGAATTCGCCGATCGAAAGGAGGTAAGCCGTTTGAATGCCTGGATGGAGAATTACGGCAAGGATTGCCTGGAGCAGCTCGAGGAGGAGGCGGGATTGACCAAGGAACTGGTGCAAGCCGAGTAGAAGAAGTTGGAGGAGGAGCTGGCCGAGATTAAGGCCAGGCTCAAGCAAGTCACCGAGGCTCGGCGGGCTACAGAGCTCGAGGGCACGGCCGCTGGTGAGAAGGAGGAGGACACGCTGCCCCTCAGAACGAGGCGTGGGTGTCCGAGGAAGACGCTGGAGGCGGTCGACATGGAGAAGGTCGACCCCCTCCTGGCGAGGATCAGTCATGCCGTGGAGAAGGAGGCTGAACTCGTGGTTGCGGCGGCGGCCAAACCAGCCAGAGATGACAGCGAGGGCCTGGCCGAAGGTGAGCCCCGAACTTCGTTTTTTTCTCTTTCTCTTGTTCTTTTGTTTCGCGCATCCTCCGACCAAGCTAACCCCACCCTGTTGACGTGGGCGTGATAGCTCCTAGGACTTCTCCAGATTATGGAAGAATGGCTGATGAAATCTTTGGTCGTGTCGTTGAGAGAGAGATTGCCCGAGCCACCGGCCTCGTGATGAGCGAGGCCATGGAAGCGGTGGACAAGCTCGTCGACGATGGCCAAGATGCCAAGGACCCCGCTGCCCTGGAGGGACCACCTCCCTAGGGCGGGCTTTCGGCGCTCCCGACCACGGAGAGTGCTCAGGGAGAGGTTGAGGTCGATCTCACGGCCTTGGGCGAAAAGACTGCCCGAGAAGGCCCGAGATCCCCGGGAGCATCTCCTGCCCGGAGTAAGGACACGAAGCCCCCGAGCGAACAACATACTCAGGGTGAAACTATGCCCGCCCGAGCGAACCACATGCTCGGGCGGATGCTGCGCTATCCCCGGGCGGACGGCATGCCCAGGCGGACAGCAGCAAGACCTTGAGCGGGTCAGTCGCTCAGGAGGGAGGCGTGGCATCCCCAGGCGGACCACATGCCCGGGGGAATGAAGGGTCGTCTTCGAGCGATCTGCCCTCCTGGAAGGATCCTAAGGGTGTCCCGGCCGCGATCTTTGATTGGGCGAAAGACCGGGGCTCTGCGCCAACATCGCCCGACAAGAAACTTGCGGCCCTCCGGGGAGACGATATCGCCAAGACCTTCCGGGGCAACCTCTGTGTACGCCTTGGCCGGGTAAGCATGCCTCTTACTTCTGCGTACGCCTTGGCCCCCCTTTTTTTGTGCCTTGGGGAGAGGGTGCCTAAGGCCTGCCTTCTTTGCTTGCAGGTCATTCAAAAGACCATGGAGGAATTTAACGCCTCGACAGTTCCTCCCGAGGTCGTGGCCAAGCAGAACGCCAAATACGACACCCGCATAACCGAGCTTGAGCGGAGGATAGGCGAACTTAAGGCCCGAGACAAGCTGATCTTGGAGAGGTGCCGCCAAGCCGAAAAGGGCATTACCGAGGGTAGGGCGAAGATTCTTGGGCTCGAGCAAGAGCTTGAGCAGGAGAAACAACGCTTCCGCCAGGCCGAGGAGGATGCCGCCGCTGGCAGGGAGAAGATTCTTGCGCTCGAGAAAGACCTTGAGCAAGAAAAGCAAAACTCCCACCAGGCGGAGAAAGTCGCCGCCGAGGGCAGGGAGAGGGTCCTTGTGCTCGAGCAAGAGCTTGAGCAAGGAAAGCAACACTCCCGTGTCCTCGAATTGAAGGTGGCGGAGCTAGGCCGGGCTACACGGGCGGCCGCCAATCTCGCCGATCAAGACAAGGAAGAGATTGAGCAACTTCGCCAGGAGGCCCGCGAAGGTCACGACGCCCGGCAGAAGGTGATCGACCTCGAGGCTAAGATTGACGACCTGAGGTAGAAGCTCACTGCAGCACTTAGAGGAGCGAAGCCCGGCGCATAGTGGACTTTTGCTTTTTCTTTTTTTCTTCTTTTTGATGAATCCTGGATAACTTTTGGTGGCACCAATGAAGTGTACATTTGTCTCCCGCCTAAGGGCTTTTGTCTACTGCAATGCTTCTTCTGTGTCCTTCTAGCTATTTCCTGCAAGCAACGGGCATGAGGCAGATAGTGAAGCACGGGCAACACGAGCATGGGCGATACGAGCCCGAAAATAGGTGAATGACAAAATGCTTAAAAAAGAAGCAAAGGTAGCACAAATACGAGCTTAGGCCGGGGCACTTGGCCACCAATTTTCGGAAAAAACGTTAGTACGGTAGGTAGCCCGTTCCTACTAAGCCCCTGCTGCGAATGAAGGTTGTGTACCTAAGTTGCAAGCACGAGCTCATTCGCAGGAGAGTTAGGAACATGCGCATTGTCCTGCCGACCAAATCACCAATTTCTACGCGGAGCGAGCATGGTTTAGGTCGGGAGAAAAGAGCGCGCGAGGCCTTGACTTCCTTAACACTTAGGATGCACACCCCTGATTTTGCGAGCATGGCCGCAGGCGAGGAAGGACGCGCGGTTGGCCGACAAGGCATGCGACTACCAAACGCGCACAAATCGAACTAAAACTCCGGACCGGCCGAAAGGGTGTCTGTATGCGACTTGAAATCGCGCAGTGAAGAACTACTGCGGACCAAGGTCGGCTTATGGAGACTGAAACCTTCGGCGATGAGTTTTAGTGACCAGCCATTGGTCGTGCTACCTTGCGTGGCCGCGCGTCGGCCCGATCTTAGAGTAAAAAACGCTCGGAGCAATTGTTCCTGCCCGACGTGCTCGTCCCATCACCAAGATCGTGAGAAAAGTATGCCCTTGTGCGAGATTGGGTCGGCTTACCAACAGGCGGTGACCTTGAACGCATTCACAAAAATCTTGGAGGTAACAGACTTTGCGTGGGTGAGGGAACCAAACTTGCTCTTTTTCCAAAAGAAAAACCGCTGAACTAGAGCTAGATACAAAAGAGAGTATGAGTTTAGACAATGAACTTGCACAGCTGGTCGATGTTCCACGAGCTCGTGACCATCCTCCATTGCCAGGCGGACGGCCCCCGGGCGCACCATCGAGACCACCGTGAATGGACCTTCCCACTTGGGGGAGAGCTTGTTGGCCTTTGATGTATCCTGGATACGGCGCAGGACGAGGTTGCCAACCTGTAGGGTTTGGGGCCGAATCGACTTAGCCGCATGCCTGCGAAGGGCTTGCAGGTACACAACGGATTGCAGCAGCGCCCCTTCGCGTGTTTCTTCGGCGAGATCAAGGTCGAGGTGACGCTCGAGCCCTTGGTTGATGCTATCAGCCAGGTACACTCTTTGGGATCCCAGCACGATCTCGACGGGCAGGATGGCCTCGGCACCATAGACGAGCTGGAAAGGCGTCTCGCCGGTAGCTTAGCTAGCTGTGGTGTGGACAGACCAGAGGACGGAAGGAAGCTCGTCCACCCACGACCCGCCGCACCGGGCGAGGTCTTTGAAGACCCTTTTCTTGATTCCCTGAAGGATTTGACCATTCGCTCTTTCGGCTGCTCCGTTGCTCCGCGGATGAGCTATAGTGGCGAAGCACACCTTGGTCCCTATTTCTTCGTAGTAGGCCTGGAACAGCTCACCAGTGAACTGAGTGTCGTTGTCTGTGATGAGGCGGTTGGGGACCCCAAAATGCGTCACCACGTTGCTGCGGAAGAATCTCTTGGCGGCTTGAGCCGAAATGGTTGACACTAGCTCGGCCTCGATCCACTTAGAGAAAGTGTCGACGGCCACGAACAAGAATTTGCAACCCCTTCGACCACGGGGGAAAGGTCCGAGGATATCAGCCCCCCAGGTCGAGAACGGCCATGAGAGCGGGATAGTTTGGAGCGCGTACGCTGGCTGGTGTGCCTTGTGGGCATGGAATTGGCATGCTCGGCAAGTCGCCACGAGCACGCGAGCATCGGCCAAGGCCGTCGATCAATAGTATCACAACCGGAAGGCTTTGCTCACGAGCGTCCGAAAGGACGAGTGAGCTCCGCACATCCCCTAATGGATATCTCTGAGAAGGAAATTGCCCTCTTCCCGAGATATGCACTTGGAGAGGACTCCAAGTGCCCCTCTACGGTATAAGGCGCCCTCGACTAGCTTGTATGCCGAGGACCGCCTTATAAGTCGGGAACGCTCGGCTTCTTCCTCGGGCAGTGTCCCATGGGCAAGGTACTGGACAAATGGCATCATCCAATCTGCACCATGCTCGAGGAAGGAGATGCTACCGCCCCTCTCTGGTGCCTCCTCTACAGAGGGAATGGAGGGCTTGTGCAGATGCTCGACGAGCGCCCCCGGTGGGGCGGGCATCTACGAGGAACCGACCTTGGAAAGATGGTCGGCCAAGGAATTGTCCTTCCTGGGGATGTAGAGTACTTCGAAATTTCTAAAGTACCGCTCCATCTTCCTCACCTCAACCAAGTAAAGCGCCATTGAGTGATCGAAACAACGACACTCCTTGTTAACAGGTTGGCGACCAACTGTGAATCGCCCTTCACCACGGCCGGCTCGCTTTGCATGCTCGTGCTTGCTAATAGGCCTTCATACTCCGTCGCGTTATTGGTCACGCGGCGCGATTGAATAGCGTCTTGGAGATGATCCTTGGGAGGATACCGAAGACGACACCAGCCCGGCGTTAAGCTTCGGGACCCGTCGAAATACATGGTCGGCGACCGTCTTGAATCCGTCGGGCTCGGCGGGGGTGGCGCCGGGTTGGTCCATTCCGCTACGATGTCCGCCAGATCTGGGATTTGATCGCCGTGTGGGCCGAGAAGTGGACATCGAACTCGGCGAGCTCCATAGCCCACTTTGCTATCCGGCCGCCGGCGTCTTGGTTTCTTAGGATCTCCCTAAGGGGAAAGTTGGTTGGCACGACGATCTTGTGGGCTTGAAAGTAGTGGCGCAGCTTCCTCGAGGCCACGAGTAGCGAGTACAAGAGCTTCTGGACCTCAGGGTATCGCTCCTTCGGTCCGTGCAGGACCTCGCTGACGTAGTATATTGGTCGTTGCACCCCATCTCGCTCGACCGCCAAGACCGCGCTTACGGCCTGGGGGGTTGCCGCGAGGTACAGCAGGAGCGCCTCCCTGACCTTGGTGTGGCCAGGACGGGCGAGCTGGACAGGTACCGCTTCAACTCCTCGAAGGAGCGGTTAGCTTCCTCCGTCCAAGCAAATCCCTCGTGCCTGCGGAGCGCCTTGAAAAAAGGCAGCCCACGCTCGCCCGACCGGGAGATGAAGCAGCTGAGAGCCGCCATGCGCCCGGTTAAGGCATGGACCTCCTTCGCGTAGCTCGGAGGTCGCATTCTTTCGATGGCTTCGATTTTCTCCGGGTTAGCACCGATGCCCTGCGGCCCAATGAGATAGCCAAGCACCTTGCCTGCCTTGACCCCAAAGACACATTTTTCTGGATTAAGCTTTATTCGGTGTCTATTGAGGTTACAAAAAGTCTCCTCGAGGTCGGATACGTGACCCGAGGTGAGCTTACTTTTCACCACAATATCGTCTACATACACCTCCACGTTCCGGCCTATCTGGTCCTGGAAGGTCTTCTACATCAACCGCTAGAAGGTCGCCCTGGCATTCCGCAGACCGAAAGAGATGGTCATGTAGCAGAACGTGCCGAATGGCGTGATGAAGGAGGTCTTCCCTTCGTCCCTAGGGGACAAGCTGACCTGGTGGTAGCCCGAATAGGCGTCCAAAAAGCTCATCACCTGGGACTCTGCCGTCGCATCGACTAGCTGGTCTATGCGCGGCAGCGGGAAATTGTCTTTCGGGCAGGTGGCGTTCAGGCCGGTGTGGTCGACACACATGCACCATTTGCCACCCTTCTTCTTGACAATGACTGGGTTCGCCAGCCACTCTGAATGCTCGACTTCCCTGACGAAGCCGGCCTTAAAGAGCTTGTCGAGTTCATCCCGGATGATCGCCTGTTTCTCCGGAGAAAAACGCCTGAGCTTCTGGCGCACAGGTTTCTTATCAGGCCGAACAGCTAGTCTGTGTTCGATCACTTCCCTTGGGACCCCGGACATGTCGAACGGTTCCCTGGCGAACACGTCCGCGCTCCTCCGGAGGAAAGTAATAAGCTCGAGTTCCTATTTGGGATCTAGGAAGATCCCAAATGAAAAACCTTGGCCGGGTCCGTGTCGCTCAACGGGACCGCCTTGGTTCCTCCTCCGGGCTGGAGGGCAACTTTTGGCCGGGAATGCATCGGCTCTTGGTCGGGGCCACACTGAGGCAGCTGCCCGACCATGTCGAGCGACTTCTCATCACAGTTCAGGGCCGCCCTATGGTCACCCTTGATGGTGATGACGCCTTTCAGCCCAGGGACCTTCAGACACTGATATACGTGATGTGTGGCGGCCATGAACTTGGAGAGGGCCGGCCTGCCGAGGATGGCATTGTAGGCCGACTTGAAGTCGATGACTTCAAAGTTGATCAGCTCGGTCCGGAAGTTATTGAGACTCCCGAACGTCACGGGCAAGACGATCTAGCCAAGGGGCTTGATCGAGGTGCCCGGGACAATCCCGAAGAACGGGACGGCTATGCTCTTGATCTTGGACCGAGGGACTTGCATCTCGTCCAAGACCGTAGCAGATATGAGATCCAGGGAGCTCCCGCCGTCGACAAGAACCCGGCCTACTTTGGCGTTGCTGATGGTCGGGCTCACGACCAACGGGAGCTTCTGAGGCTTGGTCATTCCAAGGGGACAATAGTCCTTGGAGAAAGTGATTGACAGCTCGGATCACTTGAGCTGTTGAATGGACGACTTGCCTTGAGCGATGTGGCAAACCTCCCGCGCCGCCTCCTTCAGGTCCCTGCGGGACTTGTACGCTGAGGAGCCCCCGAATATGACGGCTATGTGGTTGTGGGGCTCCTGGTAGCCCATATCGTCGTCCTCGTCCGCGGGACCTTTGCCTTTGCCGCTGTCACCTTTCCCTGGGAGCGTGGGCATGAGACCTTGACCGTTGTAGAACTTCTCCAGGCGGTACGCCCAGGTTCGGCAATTGCGAAGGTCGCGCCCGACCGCCTGATGGAGTGGGCAATAGCGGTCGCCCGAAGGAGCACTTCTTCCCTCGTGATCTTGGTCGCTGCGATCCCAGTCGTGGCGACCCTGATCATCGCGACCCCGGTCTTCGCAACCTTGGTCATTGCGACCTCGATCGTTGCGCCGTGGAGGAGGCCGACCTCGCCCGCCCTCGGGCTGCCGAGCTGGCGGAGCCCGCGGCGGACGGTGTTCGACTGCGGCCACCATGCCCGGGGCGTGCGACCTTTTCTTCTTCTTGATTTTCTTCTCTACAGAGCCCGAGTGCTTCTTGCTCGAGGAGCCCTCTATGCCCAGCTGGGGCGGCAGCTTGCCTTCATCCAGCATCTTTTTATACTGGACCGCTTCGTCGGCGTTCTCGTAGCGGTCGGCCATGCGGAACAGCTCGTTGGCCGTAATGTTGGGATGGATCTCCAGGTCTTGCGTGAAGCGGACGTCGCGGACCCCGAACTTGAAGGCCCGAACGACCGCCTCATCCGAGATGCTCGGAATGGAGTTCCTCACCTTAACCTTTGGACGAAATGCCACAAAGATTCCTTCTCGGTCTGGATCAACCGCTCGAGGTCACGCTCGTTGCCCGGGCGAGTGTAGCAGCTCTGGAAATTCGCTCGGAGCGCCTCACAGAGTTGCCCCCATGAGCGGATCGACCCTTCTTTCTGGTTAAAGAGCCACGTCCTGGCGGAGCCGTCAAGGACCGTGGGGAGGTAGTTGGCCATGACCCCTTTATCCCCCCCAGTCGCCAGAATGACGGTGGAGTAAATTGACAGGAACTCATCCGGTTCTGAGTTCCGTTGAACCGCTCAATGTGGCTAGGCTTAAACTTGCTCGGCCACGAGACGTCGCGGAGGGACACTGAAAAGGCCCAGCATCCGAACGCTGGGCTGTCGTGGCGACCCCTCCGGGCACGGCGACCGTGACAGCTGGCGTCTCGATGGTCCTCCATGCACGGGGCGAGACGAGAGAACACATCTCCGCGCTGGCGTGACGAAGGCAGCCCCGAGGTAGAACACTCGTTAAGCTCATGAGTGGGCGGGGCGATGCCTCGGGCCCGCGAGGCCATTTGGGAACTGCTCCGAACGTCCTCACGGTACCGATCCTGCGTCCCGCGGCCCTCCCGAGCAGGACTTCGGGAGGCGCCACGACGGGAGCGAATAGGGGAACGACGCTTGTGCTCCCGGGAAACACCCCGGGGCACTTCTCCGCCGGGGGGCCCAGGGAGTCCTATGTTGGCGGTGAGTTTTTCCAGATTTTCGGCCACGACCGCCCCCATGGCTACCAGTCCACTGGCGGAAGTTTCGAAGCGCGCACACGGCCGTCGCCATGGCGCGCACCGCTTCGGCGCTACTGGGGAAGCGGCGGCGACAAAGCGGCAGTCGCGCCGTGCTCGGGAGCGATGCTCGCTGGATTCTCCACGGGCCGGGTTTCCAGTCCTGGCGTCTGCCCTCCTGCTGGCTTGGCGATGGACGGTCGTCAGGGTCTTGCCTGGGGACAACTCCGGACGGTTCTCGTCAGTATTGCGTTGGCGACGATGAGAGGTCCCTGGAGATTGGACCTCATGGACCTCTTTCCTTCCCGCCATATTGACGCTGCGGGAGCACCAGGACCGCAAGGGCGACATCGCGGCGTCACCATGCGTCACAGTCTTCCGGCTGCACTCGGGACAGTCAGGGGCGTCCGGACCGTCACGGAGGCCACCAGATTCATCCTCATCAACGAGGGTATCATGCTGCGAGCGGAGGGAACGCTCTCGCGCTGCAGTCACCGGGGAAAGACTCCCAGTTTCGATGTGGCCTTCCGGGTCAGCCACACCAGTCACGCCATCGCTGGCGTAATACATGTCATCGTTCTCCACGTCGTCAAAGACGCAGAGGTCTTGATTGTCTTGAGAATTCGGCATCCTCAGTGATTCCTCATGAAAGGACTCAGTTGATCCCCACGGGCGGCGCTAGCTGTCGACGATCTAGGAACCAGTCCCCCGCTGAGCTTACTTGTTGAATGAGGGATCAACCTAAGGCCCCTTTTTCGCGGAGGGTGTAGCATCTGAGGGCCTACTGAGCTACGTGTCGTGAGGACGCAACGAACAAGGGATCCTTTTTTGTCTGGTTCGGGCCTCTCGTGGGGGAGATAATAGCCCTACGTCCAGTGATTGCACTAGTTTTCAAAGATGGATTACAGGGTGCCTGCTCAGGGGTTTGGATGATTCTAAGGATAAGCCTCCAGGCCACCAGCAAGCGACGGCTACGCGCGGAGGAAGAAATAAGGGGTGAGTCAATCTAGTCGAGAACAGGGGGCCAAATTCTACGTGCGAGGGGGTATTTATAGACGATTACAGCGTATCAGCGCCACTGTTCCTGGACGTGGGTGAACTATTCTCTTACTTTTCGCCATACCGCTACGTGGGCGTAGGGGGCGCAGATCGTGGCCGTACCGTCCTTCGAGCCGCCGAGTGATTAATGCCACGCTGTCTTTGTGGAGCACGCCCGGCTTTTCATGATGCCCGAGGCCCTTCCCATGGACCTGGTCGTTTTGGTCGCGTACTCCCGAGCTAGCATGCTCGGGGGCGGGCTTGGTTGAGAACGGGGTAGCCCCGGAGGTCGGCCCACCTAAGGGCCTTCCTCGAGGGCACCGACCGAGGGCGAGCATGCTCGGCAGCCGACCTGGGTGCTATGGTCGTCATGGGAGATATCCAATCCCCGACAAGTACGAAGCAAAATTGCTTTGTTAGTATGTATCGACTATTGCCTGAAAACAACTTCACCTGAATACAGAAGTTCGGCTGAAACACTTCTGTGATGCAGCGCCTGAAAGCAAAGTTCAGATCTTCGCATACGGCAACAGGGCAAACAACACAACAAAGAAATTGTTTGCGACATGAAACTGCACGCCTTTTCTGCTTTTCTATTCACTTCTTATACCCAGATTTACAATGTTCGATTCTTCATCAACCAACACAAACCGAAACCAATATGGACTCAACTGCTACTATACCGATTCAAATACTATTACTCTGTCCGACAACACAAAGCTTAACCAACTCATTCAAGTACTAACCTGACTTCTAAAAAAGAATTCAAACTGACTCTGAAAATATAAAGTTACAAGATTAATCTAACAGATTCACCAATAGAAGTGGTCGAGGTAATCTTGGTCGAGGAACTGATAACGGTCAAGCAAATCAAGGTGGTCGAGGTAATCGAGACTTCACGGCCTCTCTGCCAAATCAGGAAAACTTGGGCATCTTTCAGTAAAATCTTGTACGGGATGGATCAAAGCTATCAAGATGAACATCCATATGCTTCAGTGGCATCCACATCTACACCTCCGACAAAGTCAATTATAATTGGTATGTCAACTCCAGTGCCATGGATCACATTACCAATGATTTAGATCTGCTCCCGATAAGAGAGAGATATCATGGAGGGGAAAATGTTCAAGTCGGCAACAGAGCAGGTTTGCAAATTAAACACGTTGGTCATTGTTCTATTAATACTACCACCAATTCTCTTGCTCTTAAGAATGTCCTTCATGTTCCTAAAATTTCGAAGAACCTTGTTTCTATTCATAAACTCACATGGGATAATAATATACAGCCAAAGAACCCATATGCACATTAATCCTCCTCCATTATATTACTGCATTGTGAAATTTTGCAAGATAGTGATGCCACCAACAAGAAACAAAAGAAAAGCAGCACCAAGGAATCATCTACCCAAGCATCAAATGATCCCTTGCTCCACCTTGCAACAAAAAGGTATTGATTGCCATCACTCCTCATATTTGGATCTTACTACTACATCACTGAAACTCTCCCATCCTTGGGGAGAGAGGGTAGAATGTACATAACTACTTCAACTTCTTCAGGTCAAACAAAGCTCAATGCAGCACTAATCTTGTGACCTCAAATAAGAGAAGCTACATTTTCAAAATAAGAAGAGATGTTGATGAGAAGGGGCAACACCAATCTCATGTGGAACTTCATTCACATTCAGGGATGAGCAGAGGTCTGACTGGTAGAAGCTATGTCGTCAGCAGGATGAGCAAAGGTCTGACTCGTAGAAGCTATGTCGTCAGCACATTCATAAAGATCTTTCTTCATCCTAGAAATTGATGTTTCCATGAACTCTTTACACTCTGTAATAGAATCAATAAGTTGTGGCAGTTCGCTTGCGCACATTTGTGTTTCTTTATCAGTTTCCTATAATGCATCTTGGAGCCTATGTTCAGAATTCTATCCAATCAAATTGCATCAAGTTATCTGATTGTCCATGCATCATGCTAGGGAACACATTTAAGTAACACAAACATAAATGAGAAGTACCTTTAGAAATTCGTCTACCTCCTTTTCAACAGTAGTCAAATGATGTTCCTTTCTCTCCAACTCATTTTTATTTGTCTAGCATTAGTTGTACATCTTGAAACATGATTTCCATTTTCAAGATCCAGTGAATTCAATCGAGTAATCATCTAGGGAGCATAAATAGAAATGTAAACAGGGAGAAAAAAATAAGTGTCACTCTTTTGCAACTACTTTCCAAAAGGCAAAAGCTAGATATTGTGATTAAGCTGTAGGACTCCAAAATAACTTGAGTTATATGGTACATACAGGCTCTAGAATTTGTCTAAATTGATAAATGTTTGGAATCACCATGAAAAGAGCTTGACACAAGGAATCGATGAAAGCCCAAAATGGGTGCAAACTAGAACACAATAAATGGAATGTTACTACATAGAAAAACACAAGAATCCCTTTAACAAAGATTTTTTGAAGAAGACTGTGATAAGTCCTCAAGTTTGATCACAATACATCATAGAATAATCCATGAAATGAATGCAAAATGCAATTTTCAATAAAATAGAGCTAATGAATGCATTATAATTTTATAGCCTCAAAGCCAAATGTTCAATACTTCCTTCCTCTACAAACTTGATATGTAAGTACAGTCCCCATGCATACTGCCAATTCAAAATTTATACAGAGCACCATCCTTCCTAATCTGGATAATTATCCCCCATATGCCTAATTATTCATAGGGAACATGGCAGTCATGCATTGTGCAGAACAAACCACATGAGTTATGTTGAAGTAGGAACCAACAATGGCAAAGCACATCAAGTTGTGGCACATGAGTTATGTTGGAAGTAGGAACCAAAAATGACCAAGTATGTCGGTGATATCCTAAATCATAAACAAAGCACATCAAGTTGTGGCCTATTGGTCATATGAATTAGGTTGGTCCCAATCTTTAATAAAGATAAATGAAACCTGAGATAACTAAATTTCTAGCAATCATGTAAATAAGATGACCAAGGGAGAAAGCTTTATCAAGTTAAAGTAACTCTAGAATATACATCAATGTTTATCCATGCTATATACTTTGATAAATCATGATAAGGAGAACTAAACTGCTAAGACACCACATACATCATGAGGCAAAAACGATGCATATAGCTTCCATTAGTAAAGTACTTTCAGCTCAACCACATGTTTGACTAAAAAAATCTCTAAATGTTTCGCTATCTTAATTAATGAGCCAATCAGAACAATTATTAAAGTAGGTGTTGATTTAAATCTCCACCAGCTTCATGCAATCCAGATAGGAATTGACACAACAACATAGATTATCGCTGGTAGCAGGTTATATATGAGCATCATTCATTCGGTTCTGTTGTAGTAGCAGACATTGAGCAATAAAACAACCCACATACCAATAGAACAGCATGTTTCAACCAGAAAATGCAGATCAATAAACTTGTTTAACTAAAACCAATTATAAAAAGGTGAAAGGAGGTAAGCCATTTACTAGTGCTGACTTGAATATTTTCAACATGATGCCATGAAAATAAATAATAGGCCAGTTCTATAAAACACTATATTGGGCACTGAATTCATGATAATAGACATGTTGCCAGAAGTTTGAATAAGTTCAGCTAAGTTTCAGAGAGTGCTTCCACTTTGATGCCCGGGTTTTTAACAAATAGATCATGAACAGAAACCAAAGTTAAAAAGAAAAATGGACTTTAAGGTCTTAGTTTTTTTTATTGTGATATGTAACATAAGGTGGACTGACCTCATCAGTTTTGGTACATAGGATGGAAATATGGCTCCTTTTCTCCTCCAGGATTTTGACATTTCCTTGCAACTACTTTTCTAGATCAATTGATTCATCCAGCTTTGAGACATATATCCTTTTAGTCTCATCAGCAAGAGCGTTGAGTGCAAGCTTCAGGACAATTTTGTAACAGGTACATAGGATCTCAGCTGGGACAGATCCTTTTGCATTTAGCATGTACTGGAAATTAATACCATGTTTCAATCTACAAAATGGCACAACAGTGTTTAACAATAAGGCAAAAAAACTCATAATAGAATTTGAGTTAATAGAATGAACATTTAAAGCAAAATGCAAAAAGGATATTTTAGATCTTGATCTGTGCTTTCACTAACTAGCTGAGCATTGACATATAATTTAGGGACATTATACAAGAATTCTTGCACTTTACCCAGAACCTATGCTAACGATGTTTTCTAACTAATATTAGCCTGCTGCATTATCCTCTCTTAGTTTCTAATCACCCACTTTATCTATTTTATGCTCAAATATCACAAAATTAGCACACAGTCTATACATGATCCCATATATTTATGACGAATTGAAACAATGATGTACACCCTGCCTATTCCTATATATATATATATGCACATGGTTCGTCCACTTGATCCCAATTTGTAATAACCAAACAGGTAGGCCCAATAATGTGTATGTCTCTAGCGATAGCCAGGGAGGAAGAGGGCATGGTGTTTATTAGGGTACAGAGAATTTCTTTAAAGATAAAGTAAGAATGACATGATTAGCATCAGCTTCCCGTTGCTTAAATTACAACTAGTTCATTAGTTATTGATGAAGGATATAAATAAATTGAGCAAAATTACAACTAGTTCATTAGTTATTGATGAAGGATATAAATAAATTGGAGGAATCAGGAAAATTGGAGGAATCAGGAAGTTAACAGTTCTTGTAGGGCATTCATACTTTCTGAGGGTCTGGTTGCACTGCTCAGCAAGTGCCTTGATCTCCTCGAGCTTCCTGGCTACTGCAGCTTCCACCCCTTCTCCTCCAACACCGCCTTCCCACTCTCCACCTTGGCAATATCATGCTCCACCGCTTGCATCTCCCTCTGCATCCTGTCGGCATCCCTTACATTCACCACCTGTGCCTCCACCTTCTTCACTAAATCCTCATTCTCAGCCACCATGTGTCGCCCATTCATCACCTTTGCCTCTAGCTCCTTCTCCAAATCCACCAACGACTCTTCCTTCTCCTTGATCTTGGTGGCCCAACTCTTCACCACTGCCTCAAACTTCTAGACATCCATAGTGAAAACCTCCTTTTTTTGCCTCCAGGGCCTCCCACTGTGAAGACCTTGAGGTGAGCTTAGTCTTCTTCACTTCCAAATCCTCGGCCTCTTTCTTCATTGCATGGATGGCCTCAGCGGCTGCCTCAGCATGAGCGCAGACTTTAGAGACGCGTTCCTCATCAAGGGAGGCAACAGCCTCGTCATCACCAGAGATGAATATGGAGTAGCTATGGGTGATGTAGAGCATGAAGTCATTCAAGGTGGCGGCAGAGGGGGAAAAGGACGTGTCGAGGTTGTCAGAGTCACGGGCGAGGAGGGTGAGCCAATATAGGATGGAGAGGAGGGGCGGCCAGGAGTGCGAGGTGCCTGGCCTTGAGGGCGGAGCGAGTGAGCTTGTAAGGGCAGCCGAGGAGGTGGAGAAGAAGGAGGAGATCATCCTCGAAGGCGTCCTGGTGGGGAAAGTTGAGGCGGTCGAGGAGGTGGCGGAAGGCGACTTGGATGTCACGGCTGGCGGGGAGAGGCGGGTGGAGGTTGATGGTGGGGGCGAGGTAGGCGTTGATGGCGTGGAGGGCGGCAACCTGGGAAGATCAGTCGGAGAGGTTAACGATGGGGGCGGCGATGGAGGGGGCCATGCCAATGGAGGAAGGGCGGCTGCAGAGGTTGGCAGCGTCGGAGCTGTGGCGGGAGAAGGTGAGGTCGAGGTTGCGCAGGTGGAGGACGTGGAGGTCCAGCGACAGGTTGCTTTTGACCGTAGAGGAGGGCACCAGGAAGGACTTGGGGAGGTGGCAGCCGCCACCTCCCGCTGCGCCACTGCCACGCCGCATTTTGGGCGTCGGAGTTGGGGTTTGGGGACTTGGGAAGTGGTGCTTTTGGTTTTGGTTTTGGGAGGTGCGGTGTGTCCTGGTACTCAGCTGTAACTGCATTTCATTGGTTGGTTTTGGTTTTGGGAGGTGCGGACGTGCGGTGCGTCCTGGTACTCAGTTGTAATTGCATTTCATCGGTTGGTTTTTGCTTTGGGAGGTGCGGACGTGTGGTGCATCCTGGTACTCAGCTATAACTGCATTTCATCAGTTGGTTTTGGTTTTGGGAGGTGCGGTGCGTCCTGGTACTAAGTTGTAACTGCATTTCACCGGTTGCCTCGAGTTGTATAGGCAGTTCAAGGCAAATCTTTCAGAACAACTCAAGAACTACGTGTGTTTCTCTTTATTCAAACAATGAACAATACATAATCAGATCCTTTCCTCTCAATGTTAACAACAATATTAATTAATTAATTAATTAATTACATACTAGTATACAGGAAGGAATAAATTACATCCTGCTCAAAACTGCATAAATTAATTTTACATTCTGAGAGGGCAAATAGCATGGCCTATGTGCTCTAGGAGAGCAAGAATACAAGTGAACTACTTACAATCCTTCCCATGCATGCATGTTTTGTCTAATTCGGACGGCACATATATACATACAACCGTTCGATCGATCGATGCGTGGTACCAAAATAATAGTTGGCTGCTACGAATTTTAAAACACGATGAAAGAATCGGCCATGTCGTACTTCATCTTCTCCAGGTTGGGCGAGATGGCGAACTTGATCATCAGTGGCGGCCCGCAGGCGAGCGCGTCATCGCCGCCCTCAGGCACGTGCTCCCGCAGGATGTCCTCCGTCACAAACCCGACGTTATACTTCCATCCTTCCTCCGGCCGCTTCACCTGGTCGATGACGTACCACACCTTGAGTCTGTCCGGGTACTCGGCCGCCCACCGGTCGAGCTCGTCACGCAGGAGGATGTCGTCCTCCGTGCGGTTCGCATACACGAGGTGCAGCTCCTTCTTGTCCTCCGGCTGGTCGCGCAGCATCACCTAGATCACCTGGTACATCGGCGTTATCCCGCTCCCACCGGCGATCATCGCTAGTCGCTGCGCGTGTCGGTGCTTGTCGTTGATCATGAAGTTGCCACGGCTGGTGTACTCGACGTGCCCGAGAGGCCCCTTGACATCGATGTAGGAGCCTATCGGGAGCGATTCCAGGTACTGGGTCATGAGCCCGCTGTTGGGGAACTTGGGGTGCTCGTTCTTGAAGTACACCTTGACGAGGAGCTTGAACTGGCCGATCTCGTCGACCATGCTCGTCGGTGTGTACGTCCGCATGCACAGCTTCCCGTTGATGTTAGCGCACACGAAGATATGCTTGCCGATAGGGAGGCCGAGCACCTGGTCGGAGGACGGCAGCGCTAAGCAGAACAGGCGGACGTCGCGGGAGAGCTCCTTCTTGTCGACGAGGCGGCAGGGGACTTTCTCGCACGGGCTGGAGAGCACGACGGGGCGAGGGCCTTGGTGGCCTCACGGATGGGAGTGAGGTGAGAGAGGTTGGACGCGCTGTGGACGGAATTGTCAGAGTTGTATCCGGTGCCGATGGTAATGAGCTCGCCGATGTGGTAGGTGTCGAGGAGGGCCTTGGCCTTGTCGGAGTGGATGGCGTCGAACTCCTCAGTGCAGTCGGTGCTGGCGTTGATGAGGATCGATGCTGTCGACGCCACCCAGGTGGTCCTTGAGGAACGCGGTGGAGTCATAGATGTGGCCGTGGATGACGATCCACGTCGAGTCCTGCGACACGTGCTTGCGCACCTCGGACATTGTGAACTGCTTGTCGTCGATGGTGTTCATGAAGGGCTTGGAAGTGCTCCGCTTGAGCCCCAGCGCGGCGACCTCCACTGTCTCCAAATGCCTCTGCCTCGCCATCCACCCGCCCGACTGATTGCCTGGCTGCGTCGGGTGCTCGAACACCAGCCCGATCTCCCCCTTGTGCGGCCAACACACGTTCACCTTCACCATAAACCAGCAGTTGTTCATCATCCCCTGCCAAAACCAACCAAAACCATCAGAATTCAGAACCCCTTATGTAAGTTCGCAAATGATGAGTACACAATGCCATGGTTGTATATGGGGATCAGACGTACTAGCTAGGTGCGTACCATGAGGTTCCAGATGAGATGCTCGGGTTGGGTGTTGAGCGACTGGTCCCAGGCGCGGACGGCGACCTCCTTGGCGCCGAGGAGGTCAAGAACCTCGACCTCAATGGACCAGAAGCACCAGCACCAATACCTGCAGTACTTGTTGGGCTTCTCCGGATGGTCGAGCACGCACACCAACCATGTCTCGCCGCCGTCCAGAGTCACCTTCACTCTCGTCACCTTCTTGCCACCGCCTACCAAAAACACAACAAAAACACTCGTCAGCCTCATGGCTCGGCTTACTGCCTGCCCGTACTGTTTACCGTGTAAAAAGAAGTCACTGTTAGCCATGGGCAGAACTAGCTGCGGTACCAGGTATGCACCGACACCACTAAATTTTTTGAAAATTTTAGATATACCCTTGCTGATAGATATTACAACATAATTGGACTTCGATGTATTTAATAATAATACTTAAAGAACTTAGATAATAATTATATGGGATTTGATAAATGTCATCCGGTTGTTTTGTTCCCAAAAATCATCCAAACTGTGGACCATCGGATATACGTCGCGATTGGTGCGAGCTTGGCGGGCCTAATGAAGTAATGGGCTGCGGACGCGAAATTTTTTTCGGCGCCAGGCTGTAGAGTCCGGACGCGAAACGTTTTTACGGGTTACTGTTTTTGAATTTTTATTCTTCTCGGTCTCGGCGCCAGTATTCACTCTTCGAGGTGGAGGGATGATGAGGGAGGCATGTAGACGAGGAGATCGAAAGCGCTAGAAATCGGGAGTTCCATCGGTGGAGAAATCGGGAGTTCCGTCGCCCTTCATTTGCCGCCGTCCACCCGCTTTACTCCGCCGCCGTTCACCACGTTTTGTTTTGCTGTTCTGGTGTGGCGGAGACAAAGGTAAGAGACCAATTTTTCTTCGTCTGAATCCCACGTTTTGAAGATTTTAGGGGTTTTATGGTTTTGATTTTTGGGGGAGGGAGAGAGAGATCGCACAGGGTGGAGAACTTGGGAGCGAAAGAGAGAGTGCATATGGTAGAGTATTCGGGATATCCGTTTTCACCTCCACTAGCTGGTGTTTAGCCGGATGAGCAGTGAAGTCAGCGAAGGTAGAGAAATCGGTATGCTCTTTAGGGTTTTTGTGCTATGTATTTGTGCGGGAAGGGCGAGGCACACGGTGAGAGATGTGCTATGCTACATCAGTGTAGCTGCTTGTGTGAAGCTATACTCGATACTGGGGTTGTGTTGGTAAGGGTTTTGTGATGTTCGTGCAGTAGTTTTTGTGTCCACTTGCTAATCCCCTTTTTCACACCTCTCCCCCATCTCCTCTGATTTTTCTAGATGGATGAGGTTGACGTAGGAGTGGTAGAGAGTTCTATTGTTAGGGGGGATTTGTCGGTTGATTTTTTCTAGGGTTTTGTTTTGTCATTAAGGATTTTGAGATACCAGAATCTGAGGATTTTGTGATGTGAATAAGAGAAGGAGAGGGAGATGATACTGGGGAATATGGTTCAATTAACTCTGTGTGTTTTCTGACCGTAGTAGTTATGTAATCGTTTTTTTAATGATACCTTTTTTTTGGTTAAATAATCATTGTGGTATTGGTATCTTCGGTCCATTTTTGTTCAGTAACCTTTACCGGTGTTTAGTTTGTAGAAGTTCAAAGCAGCAAAGGTGCTCCAAAATCATAGTACTCTTTTTAAATAAATTTTAAACTTGACTACTGATTTTTGTGTCTACAGATGTGAACATGGCATTTAGCTTATGTGATAGACATTTATATGGTACTTGAAACCAAGACAATCGCCGACAAGAATATGCTCTGCATACATTTCGTCTTTGGTTTCGTATCTCATAGGGAATAATAGCTCAATGCTGATATATTGTGCAATTGTCATGGTTTCCGTAGAATTGAGTTGATTTGTTATCTTATTGCTCTTATGTATATAATATTGTTTCTAAAATCCTTTCAAACTATCTAAAGAAACTATAGATGCTGTGTATGAAATCCTTTTCAAACTATATAAAGAAACTCTAGTGCATGGAGTTTACAAGGTAGTCGATATATGTAAGAGATTTTGGATGAGTTACATGAGTTTGGATCTACATCTGAGTATCTGACATTTATGTTTTTTTTACACAGGATTTCCAATTTTTGAGAGAAGTATATGATTTGTATAAAAAAGGTAGTGTCTACTTATTGGGTGTCTAGTGGTATACTTTGTTTGTAAGATCAGCACCAACTGTTGTAAGTGTAATATGTTCTCAGTACTTTGTTGCCTATGTTTTTGTGATTTAGTGCATTTTTAGTAGCAGTAACCTGGAAGCAGATTTTATTTTTGATACTATAATCTTGCACTCCTGATGAGGAAGACTTTTATTTTTCATTGAAACCTTTTTTTTAACTATTTTCAATTGAGTAGTAGTAAATAGAATAT
The DNA here is from genome assembly GCA_036346375.1 of Guadua angustifolia. Taxonomy (NCBI): domain Eukaryota; kingdom Viridiplantae; phylum Streptophyta; class Magnoliopsida; order Poales; family Poaceae; genus Guadua; species Guadua angustifolia. The sequence goes on along the minus strand of CM070505.1, from coordinate 29,550,783 downwards.
ATGATGATTAAAAATCAAATCCTTATTTGGTTTTTAGCTTTTTTTGTTGATGGGAAAATGATTACAATACTTTTGGCTGATGAAGTAAAAAATGTGTTGTAAGGTATGTTTTATTTTGCTTGTAGGTGTTGACCACCTATTATGGTTTTTTTTCTTATAAAAAATTCAATGGAATGTTTTTTTAAGGAAGCACCCACTTGAAGGATGCGATGAGGTTATGTGGTTTGATGGTATAACTATCAATATGTAATATGGCCTCTTCTTATTTGAACTGTAGTTTCTATGTGTTGGTCGGACTTTTTTTGTAAGCATGGTAATTATTTTGTTCTATAATTGTGTTGATGTTTTTATAATTATCCAAAAAAAATCGGCTCATATATTATTGATATGTGATGTTAGCTGCTTCCTTTCGTATGACAATGCATCGATCAAATGATAAATACGAGGACGTCAGATTTATGGTGTTTTGTGGCATGAGTGTGTTGGCAAATATATTTTCGAATTTATAGTCTGATTAATGTCTTTTATCTGTTAGTGCTTCATATACCACATAGGATATGTATATCTAACTTTTAATACAATTTCTTTCACCTGGAATATGTTGATTTCTTTTGTAATTATTACATGATGCAGTCTCATTAGTAAAGACGAAGACAACAGATTGTATACTTGAAGATTTAGCAGATTTAAGAATCATACATTTCACATCAGATGGCTTCTCATAACAAGTCAAAGTTCAAATCAATTCTTGATGACCATGTCCAGAATCCTTTGCTTGATGAGGTAAGCTTGCAGAGTTTTTGACTTTGTCACATCAATTCTGCAGTACAAAATCCTTTTCATAAATCCTACTTGGATCTTGGTCACCCAACAAATGTAACTTATTTCTGTTGGATTTTATTTTTGTCTTATGACATTTATTAGAATTTATGCAACTAATTATGATGTTAACTGAGAAATTAAATGTTTTTGTAGTATTTGTAATGGAGACATAAAAAACTGGCCTTTTTGTTGATAAGTCTATTTTTTTATGTAGTTATTGTTGATCTATTAGATATATTTGTAGATAAACAATGCTGATTATGATTTTTTTTGTCTAATTTTTTTATGTGCCTTTTTTTGAATTTTCTATGTGTGTATGTGTTGGTTTAGGATTTAAATTTTTTTATGTAGGTTAAGAATGCCATATCATCAATGTTTGATCAATTTGAGCAAGAACAAACAAAAAGTCTTACAACAGGGTTAGTGCGTTTGGCTGTGGATATAGCCAAACTTTTGCCTATTGACATTAAGGACTCGCATGAAGTCATTCATTGCGAATTGAACAAGGGAATCGAGGCTAAAGCTAACGAGGAGATAATCCACATGGAGGGAGTAGATGTACAAGGAGATATGGAAAAGCACATATCTGACGGAAGTCTCAATCTGACAGCGTTTTGTGCTAAACAAAATTTAGAAAATAAATCCAGTCATAGCTCTCTAGTACCATACCCAACAGGTGTGTGTGATGAGAAAGCTGCTCAGATGTTAAACCTTTTTAATTTTTGTGTATAATATTTTGCTTCCTTTGTTTTTTGTTTTGTTGTTTGTTATCAGATCATACATCTAATAATAAGAGAAAGAGGACAACCAACAACAAGAATCTCATTTGATTGTTGTCAATGGCGGGTCGGAAAGGATCAGTCAAGTTCATATTCCTATTGATCAAATTTCTCCTGTAAGTGGCAAGATTATACATGTGCAACTTTTTTATTTTGTATTTTAGTTTAAAAGAGATATATAATTTTTATGTATATGAAGTTTTTATGACGTGAAATATCCAATTTCTATTGATTTAGTTTGTTTTTACGCTAAGAGAATGTTGTCTATCGTAGTAGTGTAGTTTATTTTTTATTTTTGTATTTAGTGCAAAAGGGATATCTAATGTTTTGTTGTTTGGGGTTGTCTAACGCTAATTTATATTGATTTTGTTTTAAGCGAATCATGCCTGACGTAATAGTGAAGGATACTGGGAATGGATGTGCCTATTCTTCAATTAAACATCTAATGCTTGCTCCTCAAGGTTAAAATTATTGCACAATCATTTTTTTAATTATTTATTCATTTCTTTTTTTTTTGTTGTTCTGGAAGGGTTTGTGGGCAGAATAAGAATGTCCTTTTTTTTGTGTGTGTGTAGATGGATCCAATTCTAAAGTCATTGAACAATTGAATAATCTTAACAATGATGGTAACAACGAAAGAAAGGACGATTGCTTGTCTGCACTAAAGGTTGGTTGGTTGGATCTTATTACTTTCAAATAAGTTTTTTCCTATGATTTGTTTTTTTTTGGTTTTATCTCAACTTTTGTTTTCTTTCTTATTTTTAGACATCCGGCATCAATAAAGCAATCACTGAAAAAAGCCCAACACAGCCATACAATAAAGTTGAAGTGCATGGCATTATTAATGAAGCTAAACAATGTCATTTTAATGCTGGATCAGGAGGAGTAAGTAAAGGTCAATTTCATGTAAATCAAGTTTGTCCCTTTAGATGGCAACGTAATGCATATGCCACCCTTTTTTTCATACTTATAATTTATTGTGGAATGGGAACTATAATTTTTTAATAACAAAGTTATTTTTTGTATTTTTGTTTTTAATTTTATTTTTTTAGAGCTTCGATGTTAGGAAATGGCGCAATGTGCAGAACCACACCGACAATGATCATGGTAAGATGCATTCTTTCTCCCCTGAAGCATTTTCTAATTATTTTTCAATTTTTTTCTGTTCATGAAAATGATTAATGATTAATTTTTATCCAGCAACATTTTTATTGATTTCGATCATTATATTTTTTTAACAGAATTTCAACTTAACTGTACCCAACAATATGATTTCAATACTTCAGAGAGGAATCCCCATGTCCATACCCATGATCCAGGTACGTCATGCAAAAAAGAACTAATTTACGGGCATGGATGTTGTATGTGTTTGTACTGTTTTGTTTAATTGTGAGATGTTTGTATATATTTTTTTTTGTTTAATGTAGTCTTGTGTATTGTAATTAATTAGGCAAAATTTGACTAGTACCTAACATCATCATTGTATTATTTTTTGTTATCTTTTCACAAGGGCTAGATTGAATTTTTCTTTTCACTGTTTTCGTGTCATGGATAGTATTGATATGTAATGTAATAGTAAAGCAAAGAAGGGCTTGATAGTACTGATTTCTATTATGTAATTTTTAGGACTCCAAAAACAAGTTACAAAAGGGGTAAGTGATAAGATGAACAAATACTTTAAGTCCCCGTATAGTCCAAAGGTCATGGCTTTGTATAACTGGGCGCCCTCATTTGACCTTGGTATCGACAATGATGATCCATCTAATATGCAATGTCAGGCAAAGGACATATGTCAACAAAAAGACGTAAGTGTAGTCTACCTTCTTGAAGATAACACATATATTTTATTATCTCATTCCATAATTAATATCATATCTTTGGACGTTATCTTTTTTGTTTCTCTATTTTTTGCTAATGTAATTATCTTGTTTTTGTAATCTAGTTGGGAGATAATGTTATTCATATTAAGTCTCAAGATGCTATTCATATCAAGTCTCAAGATCCTTTAAAGACCACACCACCGCAATAGGGTTTCGATATGAATGTTGTCAACCCGGTAAAAAGACTTTTTTACTATGGATTATGCATGTTCTTCATATAGCTTTAACATGGGTTTTATATTTTTAATAATTTCCTTTTTTTATCCAATATTAGCATCTGTGATTTTGTTCCTATCATTTTTTTGTTTTATAGGACTACTTGAGATGTTTTGATATCTTCAAGAGAAAGTTTTGATCAAAGATGCATTGCTTTGTGCAAACAAACAGAGAAAATTTACAACAATAATACTTCATTTGTTGTTGATGGGATAGGATGTAGTTATGTGTCAAATGGTAAAATTCCTGCTGAACAGACCCCTGTAAATATCCTTCAACCCCTTGATGTAAATGTTATGAACTCCATGGGGAACAAGAGCACCTGTTCATTAACGTGCAAGTTGCCTCCTCATGGAAAGAGAAGGCAGGTCAGGGGTAGTAGATACACGTGTCATCCATACACTAGTGTCAGAAATAGATCAATTGTATCCTCTTTAGATGTGGCATACTATGAAGCAGTGATCAACATAGCAACAGGAGAGTATAGCAGGTAATTGTTGTATGTACCCATATTCTTATGTGTACATGTTTTCCTATGTTATGTCTTGTCTATTTACACATATAATATGACAATTCATTTTTTCTATTAGTTCTAAGGCAGTTTCAGTGAAGCCTGATGGGAAAAGTTATGTCACGTTTAGTTGCTTGGGATACTCTCTCAAGCTTGAGGGTAAAATTGATAATTTCTTGATTAATTGCTTTTGTCGTCTTCTTTTCGAAGAGAACCATCCCACCAAGTCAAAGAAGCACTTTTTCTTCAACACAGTCGGAGTATGTTGTCTTTTTGAAATTTTTGTATACATTATTTTTTTTGTCATTTCACATGTTCAGCTCTAGCATATGGTTCAGATAGTTGTGCATATTTTTGTATATGTGAATTGTTCACTATGCTGTTGTTATCTTCGTAAGCATATTTTTTTAATGGGACTAATTCAAACCTCCTGGATTTTGTTTAGATTTCTTTCTAATAAGAAATATTTTTTTCATATGTAATAAATAATTGTTTGTACGTGTTTGTTGTTTTCTTTTCATTTTTGCAGCAACAACTTTTGAAACCTGAATCGGCATTCAAGTTTGCAGATGTCAAACATGAATTTGAAATTGCCCATAAAGTAAAATCATTGCAATCTTGTGAACTGGTCAGTATTTTAACATGTCCTTATTATCGTCCAGTTTATATATTTTATTAGATTTTGTTTTTTAGTTTTTTTCCTTTGCAAATATGTTACACATCTATCCTTTTATGTAATGTACCAGATTTTCTTCCCTGTTTTGCATGAGGAACATTGGTTTCTTTTTGTTGTGGATATTAAAGACCAAAATTTTGTATTTCTTGATTCGGCAATTATGGGGAGGTCATACAACGATACCATGAGGATGAATTTGGTATGTGTGCTTTTATCTATTTTTTGTTGTTCTATAATTCACTTTCAATATCTCTGTCTATATTTTGCATAGTGTCCCCTGTGATAATTTTTTTTATTTTTTACTATGTATTTTTTTATTATCGTTTAATTAATTTTTCTTCACAATTTTTGGTTTTTAGATAACGAATTTTACCACATCATTTTTTGGAATTGCTAAAAGGTCATCAATCAACCCTCTTGACTTTGATTTCGATGAGCTCTCACCCCATCGGCAAAAGTTTAAGTTAGTTTTCTATTTTAATCATTTCTTTTATTGTGTTATTTCTGGACATATGTTATTATGTAGTCAGTGTACATACATAATTATAGGTTATATATTCTTTTTTGAATTATGATTGCTATCAATTTTTTCTTCTTTTTTTTCAGAAAGACTCGTGTGTTTGTTATGAAATATATGGATCTTTGGGACCCTAGAGTTGCAATCGAAGCTCAATTCAACATTGAAGACATACCTAACATAAGAATTCAGCTTCTTAACGGTTATTATGTAGCCAACATAACTTGGTGGACTTAAGTTTCGTTGAATCCGTAGTTGGGAAGGTTAGTTAAAGTTTTTATTTCATTATATTATAATTTTCTTGGTACTCTTCTTTTTTTATACCTATCTATATGAATGTTTATGTGTACTCAGTATATTATTTTCAGATCCTCTGTATGAAGCTCATTCTTTGTTTGAAGTGTTCCCTATGTTTTTTGTATCCAGTGGTGTGATCTGTATCGAACATGTTTTTTGGGTAGTACAATTTTTTTGTGAGTACGATGTTCATCACAATGCGAATTTGTGCATATGTACAGACTCATTACGATGCTCATCCGCATAAGCTCTACTGTGATAGCTTATTATTCTTATAAACTTTGTTGCAACTTTTTGATGGATGATTTTTATTTTTTGCATAAGTCCTAACTGTGCCATCGATTGCTACCAAAATTAGTACCAATGATTTATAGCACATCCGATTAGTAGTAGAAAGATGTATGTTTCTAACTCGAGTACATTTTTGGATTGAATTTGTGAAAGCCCTAGCTATTTTGTTTGGTTTATCGAAAAACTTAGATGGATATTGTGTGCTTATAATAGTAGGTTTGTTAGCTTTACTAATGAAAAATGTTTTATCTCGCTTAAAAAATGAAAATGGTTTACTTTTCTATTTTTCATATTTTTTTCATTGCCAATTGAGCTTTTACTTGAAAGATGTTTTGTTATAAGTAGATGCATGGGAAGCAAATTCGTGGTAAAAATTATCTTTCCATGAACCTACATGGATATTGTGTATCTTAGGATGTGCAGAATTAACATGTTAGCTTGATTGAGGTTTTCAATATTTTGTTGTTACGAGAGGTGCACCGTTGAGATATTACTTGTTTCATGTGGTATGTCAATATAAAATTAGATTTGTTGTTAGCCGGTAGAGTTCAAATTTTCTTTACATCATTTTGTCTATATGTATACATGGTTGAGAATTTCATGCTAAAGTTAGCTAAATTTTAGACCATGGTTTATCCAAGAACTTAGATGGATATTGTGTGCTTATAATAGTAGGTTTGTTAGCTTTACTAATAAAAAATGTTTTGTCTTCTTAAAAAAAATGAAAAAGCTAGATTATTACAATTTTCATCTCTTTTTTGGTGGAGGTGGCACACGAATGTACAGACTAAAAGTCAAAATAGAGGATGGAGTCCAAAAACTACAAATGGTCACATTTGTCTGGTAAATATAATAGCTGCAAAATTCTTGGACAATATTTTTGTAATATTCTACACATACTAAATTTTTTGTTCTCATGCAGCAAACACACATAAGCTGCTAATTGATCTATTACTTCTAAAGATGTTTTGGCTCTTCTGTCTTTTTTGTCCTCTACATTATGAGCTTCCACCTGTCCTGTTTTCTTTATGGATATTGCTACTGTCCTCTTTTTTTGTATATAGCTTGTAATTCTTATATCCTTTTTCCACACGGAGTCATCCTGCAAATACAAAAAAAAATTCTTTTACATTCTAGACATTTTTCATAAAAATTCTACATATAGGTTTGCAGTAGTAAATAATGAATTTTTAAGGTCTGTTTGTAGAGATGTACCCATGTTTTTTTCTGGTTAAGGCTTCCTACTTGATTTATCCTTCTTTCTGGGCCTACTGACAGCTGGAAGGTGAAGATTTTTGCAACCACGTATGTTGTGTCCTACCTCTCCACAGTGCTTGCACTCATTTCCTATTTTTCCTTCTTTGATTTGGTCAACTATACTTTTGTACCTGCCCTTAGTCCTACCCTTAGTCTTTGTCTTTTCTGGATCTAATAGCACAAGTGGTAGCTCAGATTGGATATTGGCTTGATCAGTTTTGTCTGGTTGATGATTGGTCGTTAGCTGCTTAGGTTTCTGTATTGAGGTATCAGATGCCTTCTTCATGGCACATATATTCTTTTCCATCTTCTCTACTTCATTCAAAACATAGTCAAACATGTTCTGCGATTTCGAAGCATCTAATGCTATCATAACCATTTTCCTTGACAATATGTTAAATCTAAACAGGATATCAGCATCCCTTATTTCTGATACAATTTGTGTTGGCTCTATTATGCTTGACATGTTGAATCCAAACCTCCATCTTTCCAGAAAATACATTTCCGGAAGTTCTGTGATGTTAAGACTTATGAGGACCTTCAATATGTGCGAGCACAGTATGCCATCCTTCTGAAACTTGGCACATATACAGCTGTAGTTCTTCTCAGGTATGTCAATCAAAACTACATATGTTCTCCTACTATATTCTGGTCTAGGGTGATTATCTGCCTGGTACACCTCATAGGTTTTCTGTCTCTCTATCTCCACCATGTACAGTGATGTTGTGTCCTTGAGTTCATTCTGGAATTTGATGAATATTTTCCGATTGTACACCTTCCAGGCTTGATGTTCCATCTTGTAGTTGGACCAAAGTTGTGGTTTTGTCCTTGATTTGTTATCTTCTTGCTCTTCTCTATCTAATATTGTGTCTGAAATCCTTTCAAACTCACTAAACAAACTCAAGATTGTGTGTTGTGGCCCAACATCATCCTTAAATATTGCATTCATCCCTTCACTTCTAGCAGTTGAGTGGATGAAGGGGTAAAACTCTTTCTTGAAATATACTGGGACCCATTTGTGCCTGGACACCCACATGTCCTGAAAGTATTTAACATGAGATACATCATAGTACGTTACCATTTGGACCCATAATGTTTCAAATTCTTGCACTGTCAAACAGTTAGTAACAATGTCAATGAAGTCTTGGTGCAAACCAGGTTTTGCCCTAAAGCATGGACCAAGCTTTTCCTCAGCCTTATGTGTAATGTGCCAAAGGCAATTTCTATGTTTTGCATTTGGGAACACCGATGCTATTGCTGATTTCATCGCCCCGTCCTGATCAATAATTATATGTGTCGGTGCCTTGCCATTCATAGCCCGCACAAATGTGTTGAAAGCCCACCTAAATGTCTCAGTAGTTTCATCCTTTAGTAGAGCACACCCCAAGAGGCAGTTTTGTCCATGTCCAAAGATACCAACAAATGGAGCGAAGGGTAGGTTGTACTTGTTGGTCATGTAGGTCGTGTCAAAGCTGATGCAGTCTCCATACCTGTCATAATATCTCCTTGCTCTAGCATCAGACCAGAAAATATTTTTGACTATGTTGTTCTCATCGGTGTCAAAGGAGAAGAAAAAACCCGGATTATCTGCCTGTTTTTTGCAGAATAGAGCTAGTAGCTGAACCATGTCATTACCCGAGTTCTCACGTCTAATAGATGTCCTCAAGTTGCTCACATCACGTTTTGTGTATGGTAGGGACCTCAAACCTCCTCTTAGGAATGAGAGAATAGATATCATCTTCCTAGTAGGGATATTGCACTTGTTCAATGTCCGGATTAGGCTTTTTTCTTCATCTGTCATGAATTTGTGAGACCTAAGGAACCTTGTCTCATTTGGGGGGCACATTTCATGGTTATGCTCCAACACGACTCTCTTGACATTCCAAATCCCATTTTTGAGCACCACCACCATTTCTGCTGGACACTTGGTCTTCACTATACTGTTCCTTCTCCTCTTGTTTGTGAGTGTCCCTTCAGTCATGTCATCATTTTTCTTTTTTGGGTCCTTTTGCTGCCCACACCTGTTGCATTTTATTGTGTGCTTTGTGATCTCTCCTGCATTTTTTTGTTCTGTGTGCGGTAATTTTTGGTCTTTGCTATTGAGAATCCAGCAAGGAATGAATAGAAGTTATAGAATCTATGTGCATCATCTGCTGTCTCAAATGTCATTCCCTCTTCTGGTTTGTATCTACTATCAATCTCAAATCTACCCATTGACTGTTTCATGGCATCTAGCATCTCATTTTCTAGGAAATTCTCTATATCTTCCTCCAATAAATCCCCTTTTTTGTTTTCTACATGATGATCAGGCTGTGTTACTTCTTCATTGCCTGCTACCTCAGTTTCCATTGTGTTAGTATATCCTCTAGTCGTACCAGTACTTGACAAGGTTTGGCCATTTGAATCTTTTGAAACCTCCTTTTGAATCATAATAAAGAAAGCAACAAGTGATGATTTGCAAATTGCCACATTACGAGCTAGTATATATTCCGCTGAAGTAATTGTTAGTATATTTTGTAAACAAGTATATCTTCTGCAGCAGTATTTGTTTTTTAAGGAATGGCCATTGTGTTAGTATATCTTATTCTGCGGTACTTTTTTATTTACCTGTGTAGTAAACTGAGTTGGTGATTGCAACTTACCACATCATGAGCTTGTTGTATGTCATCCAGTTCTTTTCTTGCTTGATCTGTATCAATCAACGGGTCTTCAATCATTGTCATGGTGTCCTGTTGCATATAGACATACCTATTGCGAGCAGGCTCCATTGACTGCAGTAGGCTTACTAGGCTGTTGTTCATCATGTTTCCAGCACCAATGTAAGCAGTTGGTTCTTGCTGAAAGGAATAAATATTTTAATACTTTAGTCAATTTTTATAACTAAATAAGTTTTTGTTGTATATGCTCTCATTTTTTATTCTTACTGCATCGAGAAGTTTTGATTTATTACCCTGGAATTATCAAGTTTTTCTGTCACGCCCATGATAAATTGCATATCATCATCGAAGTCTCCCATAAGCATCCCCTGTGCACGTAAAGTTTTGTGTAAAAAGCTATTGTTTGTGTTTTTTTTCTTCATATGCATAATATAACCATGTAATGTGTAATTCCAAGATATGAATTGGTATTACATTACTGCTAGAAGATTGATTCATTATTGTTACCTCTTCATACATTAGCTCAGAAGTTTTCTCAGATGCCTTGTTTGATAAACCTGCATAGAAACATGAACACATTAGTACATTGCTCTTTTTAAATGTTGACAGAATAGCAGTGACAACACCAGCTATGAATTATCATCGGATTAGTAGCAAAAAGAGGTATGTTTGAAGTCAGTAGTACATTTTTGAAGTGATTGTGTAAGCCATAGTAGTTTTGTTTTGTTTTTCCACGAGCCTAGATGGATATTGTGCGGCTAGTAATCTGGGTGGAGTACTGGTTAGTACCTAATGTTCTGTTTGCTCAGTGTGGTAGATTTAGCTCAGAGTGTGTAGTTTTGTATTCTGCTCTTCTGACAATCAGATTTGTATTTGTCTTAGTAGCGATGATGATGACAACATATATATTTGTGTTAAGTTTATACATCTTCTGTATGAGTTTTTTTGTTAGGTTTAGATTTTTTTGGATTTGTGATGGTAGTCAGGGGGAGTGATGGGATATTGTGCGCAGTTTTGTTTGTTTGGCTATGAACCTAGTTTGATTGAGATTTTCAACATTTATTGTTAGTGCAGGTGTGTCGTTCAGATATTACTAAGCCTAATGTTCTGTTTGCTCAGTGTGGTATATTTAGCTCAGAGTGTGTAGTTTTGTATTCTGCTCTTACAGTCTGTATTTGTATCCTGTTAAACAATGCAAACAGAGTGAATATCAATTAAGCTTATAAAAAAAGCCTAATGTTCTGTTTGCTCAGTGTGGTATATTTAGCTCAGAGTGTGTAGCTTTGTATTCTGCTCTTATAGTCTGTATTTGTATCCTGTTAAACAATGCAAACAGAATTTGTAGTTTTCGTAACTGCACAATATCCATATCTATGAATCTAGATGGATATTGTGCAGTTTTTGTTTTTGTATGAACCTATCTTGATTGAGGTTTTCAACATTTGCTGTTAGTACAGGTGTGCTGTTTAGATATTACTTGTTCTGTTTGGTATATCAATGTAAAATTAGATTTGTTTTTAGCCGGTAGAGTTCAAATTAATCTAGTTTTGTTTGATTAGAAAAATTAACGTTGTTCAGTTTTGTTTTGTATTTCTATGAACCTAGCTTGATTGAGGTTTTCAACATTTTTTGTTAGTACAGGTGTGCCGATCAGATATTCAAATGTTTTGTTAGTTTTTTATAAGCCTAATGTTCTGTTTGCTCAGTGTGGTAGATTTAGCTCAGAGTGTGTAGTTTTGTATTCTGCTCTTACACTCTTTTATTCAAATGTTTTGTTTGCAATTTTTTATAAGCCTAATGTTCTGTTTGCTCAGTGTGGTAGATTTAGCCTAATATCAATTAAGAACTTCACTAATTCTAGTTTTGTTTGATTAGAAAAATTAACGTTGTTCAGTTTTGTTTTGTATTTCTATGAACCTAGCTTGATTGAGGTTTTCAACATTTGTTGTTAGTACAGGTGTGCCGATCAGATATTCAAATGTTTTGTTAGTTTTTTATAAGCCTAATGTTATGTTTGCTCAGTGTGGTAGATTTAGCTCAGAGTGTGTAGTTTTGTATTCTGCTCTTACAGTCTGTATTTGTATTTGTCTTAGTAGCAGTGATGACAGCAGCATATATGCTGTGTTAAGTTTATACATCTTCTGTATGAGTTTTTTTGTTAGGTTTAGATTCTTTTTGGATTTGTGATGGTAGTCAGGGGGAGTGATGGGATATTGTGCGCATCTTCTGTATAATTTCTATAATCTAGTTCGATTGAGATTTTCAACATTTGTTGTTAGTGCAAGTGTGTCGTTCATATATTACTTGTTTTGTTAGGTATATCAATGTAAAATTAGATTGTAGAAATTATTCTTTAGTGTGTGTTGTGTTGGCCTCTCCACTTGAAGGTTGTTGTGTCTGAGAAAAAGGAGAACTGAAGAAAGGAGAGAAACAAGTTTTTCTAGTTTTGTTTGATTAGTGGACAGTTTGGTGTGGGCAGGTTTGAAGTTATTTTATTTTTGTCAGCGCAATTTGATTTTGTGTTTCACTAATTCTAGTCAGTGCAATTCACATTTTGTGCTCCATCAGATGACTTCTATCAGAGTTTAGGCCGATTGGTATTTTTCTAAGCTTTTGTGATGTTTTAGTTCAGTGATTTGCTGCTTTTATATGATTGATATATTGTTGAGTCCTTGCTAGTCCTAGATCGTTAAGTGTATTTTGTATGTTCCATTTTTCAATGTAAGATTAGATTTGTTTTGTTAGGTTTATCCACGAACTTAGATGGATATTGTGCAGCTTACAATGTGCAGAATTAACATGTTAGCTTGTTTGAGCTTTTCAACATATTTTTTTGCGCATTGAGGAAAAAAGAGTTACAGACATGTACACATCGAAATGTTTTTAGTATGTCCATTGCAGTGCGTAGTTTGTTAAACTTCATAACATACTAGGATATAAATTGATTGTTTGCATTTATATTCAGGTCTGGAAGAAGTAATGCCGAAAACACAAAGCAATCATCGAAGTTAACAAACAATGCATGTCAGGGGAAGCTCGCTTGGCAAGTTCTTTTGATATCAAGGTTTGTATTTTGTGCTTTAATGTACAATGTTTGCTTTGCTTCTTAGACCAAATCCAGAGGATAAACTAGTTTGTTTGTTCCAATTTTTCAGAAGCCCCATCTGGGAGCCTGGGATAGATATTTGATTTGCTTGCATTCACGTGCAGGTCTAGAAGATGCAATGCGGAAGACAAAAAAGCAACGATGAACAAAGGGGAGCAAAATCGGGGGGAGAAATAACTACAAGCGTACGCACTACATGATTTGCAGAGGGATCAGTGTAAAAACGTAGTATGTACCTGTCAAATCCTATTGATCCTCCATGATTCTTCTTCTCCTGCATTGACAGATCCGTCTGCTCTTGCTTCCTCTTTTTGTTCCTTTGGAAGTGTGATCTTTTCTTTTCCTTTTTCTGTTACAAGCTTGATCGCAAGTCTTACTATTTATTTTAGGGTTTATGTGACATGTGGGCCCCACAGACATATCCGTTTGCATGTCATTAATTTTTAATGCTTCAGCCCACAAGGCCACAATGTTCCGTTTTCACATTTTTGCATTTACTTGAGCCCACAATGTTATCGGCCCATTACACATTTTATTGACTGAGCTGACACACAGGTAGGAAAACAGAACAAAGCACCTGCACGTGATATGTTGAGGCGGGGAGAAGATCGAACGTTTCCTATGTATAAATCCAACGGCTAAAAATTTGGATGTTTTTTAGGAACAAAACATCCGGGAGTTCAGTAGACACTCCCTAATTATATTGCATGGCTCAAGGTTGCTAACTTTTCTCAACTTAGCTACCAACTATATAGCACCGTACAATTTATAGATAAAATACTTTGTTCTTTTACCACTTATACAAAGTTTTCCGGCTTGTAAATAAAAAAACAAGGCTTTGAATCTCCATTCATTTGTGTTATTTGTGTTATTTCAACGCGGGAGCAACAGAAGCCACGTGAAATAACGGCGTGTTATCCATCGTCGCCAGCACAACCGACGCGATGCAACAGACGGCAGCGACCCGAGCGGACGGGAACAGGCGTAAAACAGGCTACACAAAACAGAGGCCACTGCAAACAACTGTACGGCACGCACCGAGCGATCGCCAATTCTTCCCACTATGATGTATAGTATACATACATTTGCTATATATTTTTTTGGCAGCAAAATTCAGCGTATTTGGCAAGTTTAAGACTAAATCCATGATGCAGGTAGATCGATCAGACATGTACGCAACACACATTTCACACTTTCCTATTGCATGCATGCATGGATATGCTCTCTCAATGTTACTTCATATATCCATAATCCATTTCTAATCGGCTGGTGAGCGACGCGAAACCTATTTAAGGACGTCCTCGGCGAGTAAATCTTGCAGTGCCCTCGTGCGTGAGACTGAGTTTGTAGGTTGGTTAAGTAGGAAGCGCGCATAGATCGATCGATCTCTTGGCTGAGCTAGCTAGCAATGGCTTCCAGCGTGCAGCCATGGCTTCTCATCCTCCTCCTGCTCCAGGCCGTTGTTAGCCTGACGGCGGCGCCGGCGCCGGCGCCGGTTTTCGATGAGAACTACGTGGTTGCATGGGGTGGAGATGGTTACCACTTTGTCAATCAGGGCACGGAGATTCGTCTCACCTTGGATAAAAGCTCCGGTATACATTGATGGACGAAGCTACTGTATACCGTATTCTAGCTAAATGCAGATATATTTGATAATTTAACCTACGAATTGAAACTGCACACTTACACATGCTCGTATGGATGGATTCGATCAGGGCTCAGGAGGTACCATGCATACTGACGTTTAGTTTGCGTCCCTTTGCTTTCACCTTGTGTGCAGGTGCTGGATTTCACTCCAAGTTAATGTACGGTTCAGGGTTCTTTTACATGAGGATCAAGATACCAGCCGGTTATACGGCTGGAGTTGTAACAGCCTTCTACGTGAGTAGTCTCATACCTTTTCCGAATACATGTTCACTCTAGCTTTTAAAAAATTTGAGGTGGCTTTTGACCATTTTTTTCTTTCAAAACCCCTCATCTTTAACTATTTTCAATGTCATTTGCAATCATGCACTACAGAAAGACATTCCATTTAAAGAAATAGTAATAAAGAAGAGCAATACAATACAGCCTTTTGTAAATATGTAAGTGTAAACATCTAGAGTAACATATATCCAATAAAAAAAAGAAAAAGAGGTAGTACTTAATGTCCATTAATTTCAAGATAGAAACCTATTCTAGACATCAAGCTATACACTAATTGCTCCTCGCATGTGCAGCTCGTCTCTGAGCCGGATACGGGTTTCCACGACGAGGTGGATTTCGAGTTCTTGGGCAACGTAGACGGCAAGCCCATCACCCTCCAGACAAACGTCTTCGTCAACGGCCATGGCAACAGGGAGCAGAGGATGCACCTGTGGTTCGATCCTGCCGCCGATTTCCATGACTACAAGATACTCTGGAACCCCTACCAACTCGTGTAAGCCCCTAAAACCTACCTGGCGAGCATAGTCTTCTCCTTCGCGCCAAGTAAATTGCGCAGATTTGGGTCCTGTATCATGAACAATTTTCAGGATGTTTGTGGACGAGACGCCAGTAAGGGTTTTCAAGAACCTGACGAGCAGCGTGGCGGGGTACGAGTTCCCGGCGAAGCAGATGCTCATCCGGGGTAGCCTGTGGAACGGCTCCGACTGGGCGACGGACGGCGGCAAGATCAAGATCGACTGGAGCCGCGCGCCCTTCACCGCGGGGTTCCAGGGTTTCAACGTCGACGCCTGCGCCAATACCAGCTCGACGCCGTGCGGATCGCCGGATATGTGGTGGAACTCTGGCGCGTACAGGGGCCTCACCGCCGCGCAGCAGGCGGCGTACGAGAACGTCAAGAAGAACATGACCTACGACTATTGCACCGATAAGGGCAGGTTCAAGAACAAGGTTCCGCCCGAGTGCTTCTCCACCTAACTAGCTTGGATCGCATTAGTTAAGATGGTTATTGGATGGAAACGAAGGAGGAACGATGCTAGTTAATTGGCCTTGAATGTTTGGTGCTGTAGAAATCACAAATTGGAATATAATGCGAGTTTAAGTTAATATTGTTCAGTTGTCATGTGTTGTCTGCATGCTATGAATCAGAAAAATACAATCCTACTTCCTCACGATCGGAAAAAAAGAATAGATCAATGCATTTCCTAAAAGAGAAAAACTAGGACGGTGTATCATTCTCCGATCTCTCTCGCTCTCTCCCATCTCTCTCTCGTCGCCTTCAACGGGTTCACCTCACCCCTACCCCCGGTTGTAAAGGGAGGCCAGCGGAGGGCAATGAGCAGCGGTGGAGACTGAGACAGTGAGTTGAGGTAATCTTGTACCCAGATTTCACTTCTTATACCCAGATTTACAATGTTCGATTCTTCATCAACCAACACAAACCGAAACCAATACAGACTCAACTGCTACTATACCGATTCAAATACTATTACTCTGTCCGACAACACAAAGCTTAACCATCTCATCCGAGTACTAACCTGACTTCTAAAACAGAATTCAAACTGACTCTGAAAATAGAAAGTTACAAGATTAATCTAACAGATTCACCAATAGAAGTGGTCGAGGTAATCTTGGTCGAGGAGGCCATAATTTTGGTTGAGGAGGTTACAGTAACCAGGGTCAAGCAAATCAAGGTGGTCGAGGTAATCAGACTTCACGGCCTCTCTGCCAAATCTGTGGAAAACTTGGGCATACTACTGTAAAATGCTGGCACAGGATGGATCAAAGCTATCAAGATGAACATCCATCTGCTTCAGTGGCATCCATGTAACATCCTGAAAAATTCAAAAATAGGACAAATGAAAAATATGAAATATAAAAATAGAATTGAATGAAAATTTTAATTGAAATCAAAATTTTAATTTAAAACAATGTCCTTTCCTCATTTTCTTTGCATTATAATCTTAAGAAAAGGATAAATAGCAATATTAAAAATTATTTATTCCAAAGCAAACTAACCATAAAAATGATTTTGAAATATGTTCTTAATCTGGATTTCCATTTTGCCTGATTTTTCTTGAATTATTGAATTTTCTTGAGCTTTTTCTTTTAAAAGAAAATCAATAAAGCGAAATGGTAAAATGGTGAAAGTAAAAAGGTAAAAATATAAAATCAACAAAAATTTCAAAAATCATATTAAGATATCAGAATACCATAGAACCCTACTCATGACAGTTGATATTATCTGAACCAATAAAATATATTAAAAAGAAATTATAAGCATGAGATAAGATATCAATCTTGATCTTTTCAGATTTATGGGGAAATCTCCATTGAATATATGACCATGATATTTTTAGCTTGCCTACCTGAGACCCTTATCTACCTTTAGTAAAAAGATCAAAAATTAAAACCTACATTTGAGGCTTTTAGAAATTTGAAAATAAAAATAAATAAAACTAAAAATAGTAATGTCAGAATTTTTAGAAATTAAATATAAAATATAAAATCTTTAAAATTCTAAATAATATGCATAATACTATTTAATATATTTATAAAAATTTTCATAAAATAATAAAATCATTTTGATCATCAATTAAATATAAAATGTAATACCAAAAATCTAGAAAATGCATTGTCAGAATTTTAGTAAAATTTATACCGATAGTCTTTGCCTAAAAATCTTACTGGAGACTTATCTTTACCTTGCAGACATCAGTAAAAATTTTCATAAAATCTAGAGTCAATCTGCCATCTGAATCATGCCGATTAGCCTAGTCATGTCCAGAACATTTCCTTGAGCTGTCCTGTTACTGCGGCTTACAGGTGGGCCCAGTACCTTGAGCTGGCCCAGCCATCAGTGCTGCCGACATCCTCACTACCAGCAGCACCCCACACATTAGCCCCTCTCCCGTTTCTTCTCCGTTCTTCCTCTCCTCTCTCGTTCGCCCTCTCTCTCTCCTGCGCAGAGCCAGCAAGTTGTTGAACCGCCTCCGTTTCTTGTCCTTTCCGTGCCGCAACTCCTCGCCCAAGGCCGACACCACTGACTCACCTCTGGCACGGCATCGTCTCGGTGTTTGTGCCCTTGCTGTACCCAAAATTGCTAGTGAAATCTCAGCCGCCACTCATGCTCTGCCAAAACACTGCCGCAACGAGATTTTTCGCGAGAAATCTTTGCCACAGCGCAAAGTCGGCAGCCAGTTGCGAAGCCGACTTGCCCGTGCACCTGTCAAAGAGCTGCCACGACAGACATTTCATTGGAAAATCTCCGCCACAGTAGAAATCTCTCGCGCACCTTCTCGGCCGAGCTGCCACTTTCGCGTGCAAACCGAACCAGGGCACTAACCACCTTTGACCCCTATAAAAACCAACGCGATCACTCCCAACTAGCTAAAACAATCGTCCAGTAGCCCCTCAAGTGTCGGGACTCGAATTTGCAAATCCAGACCCTCTGTGTATTCTGCACTGGTCAAGGATCACGCTAGTGCACACAGGCTAAACAGGGTTAAAGTACCACAATCATACACAGCGGAATAATAACAAAGTACTTCAAACATGTATATAGACGAGTTGCATGACCTTATGGTCACCTTACAAATAGTCTGCCACACAGGGCTTACATTAATCAAAGTATCAGAAAAATAACAGCGGAAAATAAAGCATCGTGGAGACTTATCACTTTGCCGCAGGCAGCTGACAAGGCTTGCTCCTTAGTTCTCTGGCTCCTCGACAAACTCCTCTTCTCAAGCAGGCGTAAACTCCTCCTCTGGTATATTGTTGTTTGCAAGGGTGAGTATACACCGTACTCAACAAATCATGCACAAAATGCAGTTCTATTACTACATGCATGGCTTATTACAAAGGAATGGTTCGTTGGGTTATTTTGCATTGAATCAACATTTTAACTTATTATTTATTTAGATGGAAAGCAGCAAAACCATATAAATATAATAAGTTTCTCAAATTGTTTTTCCACGTATTTTTGACACACAGTCCTGAATCAAATTTCACATTTATCCCTGGCACACAACCACTCATTCCTATTTTATTTTCGGATCTACCCCTTGACTGTAATCCTCGAGTTCTGTCCAATTCCGCAGACACGGCTATTCGAATAGTTTTGACACACTCTGCAGAGGTTGTACACTTTACCCACAAGATACAGTCGCTTACCACACAGGTGATTGATCGTAACAAAGTTTTTCAGAAACTTCCATCTAAACCTATGAACCTCTTCAGTATTGCCTTCCCTATCACTTCCTCACACAGAGTCAAGTATAGAACAAAGTAACACTTGTTGGATGGGTACCAAGCCGTAGCACAAGTACGCTCCCCCACACAGTTATACCCTTGTGTAACTGCCGCTCCGAGGTATCAAAGGAAAGATGTTAGAACCTTACTAAACTAGGTCTGTCCCATATCAGACATGTGGTTGTACGATTAACTCAGTTCAAAGGCTTGCAAGGTAAGGCTCTTAACTGACCAAGGCAAGACTTCCTTCTTCCAAAAGTTTAGCACATAGCCATCTCATTTGCCACACAGGCCCCCCTTCTGGCACAAAGCCTCAGTCCACTTGCCTCAGTCTAAATCATTTCTCACCCCAATTGTTTTACGGTGCAACACATGCCAGTAAATCAACCTTCATGTAGAACCACACAGGTCTCCAAATTTCAACGTCATTACCAACAACATCCCACCATTTACCAAAATACATTCACTATTCCTTTAGTCAATATTGCTTTTGTATTTTAAAAGATTATTCACGATATATGCAAGACTAAGCAACTTTCCACGGTCTAGCCTCCCGTGTTGGCATATCATTACATCCAACTAATATTATTACTTAGGGCAACAAATGAATCATGGCATACAAATATTAAAGTCAAGGTGGCAATAACAGATAGGTTCATTAACTAATCTACCCAGATTAGTTAAATCCATTTTTAATTGATTTAGCATGCATAATTTGAATCAAAATACATTTTTTAAACTTAGGAGCAAAATGATCAACGCATAACTTGCCTTCAAATAGCTATTGATCCTGATCTGGAGCTTGGTCGTGCGCTAAAAATTCCCCCTCGAAGCTTTCCGGCAAATCAACGTCTACTCGAAATAAATAAATTCACAATAAATATAATTTATAGAGAGCAATATCAACTCTAAAAATTCCACAAAATTCACCAATAAATAGATTTTAATTTTACAAATTTTTAGAAATTGGAATCACCTCAATCGGAGTTAAAACGCAAAAGTTATAGCCTTTCAAAGTTTTAAAATAAAATAAAAAGATTAAACCGAATTATATAAATTATTTTTCCATTGAAAAATCGATTTATTGCGTCAGTGTTGCGTAAGCCGACATGTGGCAAGCTCTGGGATTGCCACGTAGACCCTAGTCTATAGACCTGGTCCACTGCACCGCTCTGGTCCACCGTGGACTCGGTCCACAGAACAGTGCTGCCACTGACACATGGGCCCCACTGATGACATCACGGATGACGTCAGCATCCACTGTGCTAGGACTGACAAGTGGGTCCCACAGATGATGTCAGCATTGACGTCATCACTAACGTCATAGCGCACGGCACGCAGCGCAACGCCTCGATTCCTACGCAGCCACGCGGCACGACACTAGTGAGCCACATGATCCGAAATTCTAACCGTTGGATCGAAATACAACGGTCGGATGAATTTGACGCTTCGGATACAACGTGACACGCGGCGGAATCCTGATGGCTCGGTGCGCGGCGAAATCAGAACCGTTAATTCAAACTCCGACGGCCCAGATTGAATCTATCTTACGCATCGTGATCCGCTACGTGGCTACCCCGGTGCTCGACGCGTGGACGCATCTGCACCGCACGACTAAAATCAAACGACCCAGATGGATTCAATCCTACGCAATGGATTACCCCTACGTGGCATCACCCGGATTGCTAGATCTAGATCTAACGGTCTTCATCTAACCAAGTTGAAATACTGAAAAGGCTACGTGGACTCACCTCAACCGTTGGATGCCGATCTAATGGTCGAGGAAGCTCGTGAGTTCCGGCGTTGGCACGACGGGAAGAAGTGACCAGAGTTAAGGAAGACGATGAGGTCGATGATGTTTGGGGCTTCCTCCGGCGGAATGAAGTGACCAGACAGGTGCGGCTCATCGTGACGGACTCGGTTCTGGCCTCAACAGCGGCAGAGCGTTACCGACGGCGACGAAAGGAAGCAAACACTCATGCGCAAATGCACGGAACTACGGCGAGCTCTAGTGTCGACTACGGGGAGTCTCGGTGAGTGAGAGATGAGGCAAAATGTGCGGAAGGACATGCTCTAACCGATGCGCTAGCTAATGAAGAGGAAGAGAAAGCACGTCGGCGTTAATGGCACGCGGAATCTCCGCCCGTAACGTGCGGCGGCGGCGTTACCGAAAACGGTCAGCGGGCGACGTGGCACACTCTCATCCGTTCACGTGGCGACGAATCAACGGCTACCGAAGCACACGCGACGCAGCCTCCTCGGGACCGTCCGATCCAAATCGAACGGCTATCGAAGAACGGCGATTAGGGTTCCGTTGGGCTGGGCCAATAGTGCGACAAGATTCAAGCTCGATTTAATCTTTGTTCACACAGTTTTCCTAATTTTGAATAAAAATAATTCTAGGAATTCAATTAAATCATTTGAGGCATTTAAATAGCAGAAAAATTTTAGAAAAATTCCAGAAAATATTTTGAAACATTTTGGACTCAAATAAAATAATTTCATTTATATTTTGCAAAAGCTTATTCATTATTTAATTAATTTCCAAAGAAAGGTTAAATTCCAGAAATTCCAATTAAATCCAAATAAATTCTAAAATTTCTCAAAAATTCAAAATAACTTATTAAATTCCAAATAGACCAAATTTTGGGATGTTACATCAAGCCACAGATCCCCTCCTACGCAACCTTCTTCCATGTCTCCGGTGAAACCCGTAGAAAGGGGGAAACTCCAATCAAGCCACTATAGCGAACCACACACCGAATCAACTGACCCGAAGCATCCTCATAGCACCTAGCACCCTTCCACACCTTCAATTCGAACTCTTCTTCTCCGGTGAACCGTCGCACCAAACTCCTTCTGCCTCAGCTGCGCACGGTGAGAACCCATCTCCCACTACTCTTTCTTTTGAAGAAGTGATAAAACGAAATCAGTAGGACACCCTGATGCTCAAATTATTGAAAATGAAACCCGAGAATTTGTATTCAAGCTCCTTCGCCAGGATGGCCATGGCATCTGCCGCCCCCGCACGGTGGCGCGCCGATTCCTGCCACCTTCGTCCGAGCTAGTACCACCCCTAGATGCGCACGTTGCTCTAATGCTCATGGTGGAACCGATTCCATCTCTCCGGTGGTGCTCCATCACCGGCGAGCTCGGGCCCGATCTCCCCTGTTCTCTGACGTTGCCATGCGGGACCGAGATGTCAGCCGCTCGGTTCTCTCAGCTCTCTGCCGAGCGGGCCCCCCTGTCATCCACTCGCATCGCACAGCTTGCGGGACCGGCCAGTTAGTCACACGAGCGCGCTCCTCTCTCTGCTGATTGGGCTCGGTTGTCAGCACCTCAGCCCGGTGACAGTCAAAAAGGGAAAGCGTAAACCCGATTCAAAAGCGTACTTTTCCTATTTTGGCAATATTCTAATTTTTAGTATTTTTCAAACCCTAGGACTTTCAATTGAGTATAACTTTTGAACCATAGGTCCAAACTTGATGAAATAAATTTCTAAATTTGTATAAAGTCCTGTAGATTCAGAATATGTAAAAATATTTTGAAATTGAACTATGTTTAAATTTTCAATTCAAATTTAAAGAAAGAACCCGAAATATGTCATACATAGATATTTTGCAAATGACCTCCAAATTGAGTAAAATAAATTTTGTTAGACTCCTTGTATCCTTAAGAATTACTTGAATATGCAAAAATACTTAGGGTGTACTATTGAAAATATACAAGTGATAACATAAAGTTAATAAATAACAACATAAATTCAAATAACCCTAATAAATTGTAAAATAGTGAAGCTAATGAAATAGTAATTACATAAATGATAAGTAACCAACTCTAAAGTATATTTGTTATGTTTAGTCTGTTTTATTTTATTCTTTTATTCTCTTTGTTCTTATTGAAATTTGTTATTTGCTATATTGTCGTCGAACGACGTGTAGACCCGACGTAACTACTTCCATCGTCAACTGCGACTTCAACTTCGTTGAAGACATCAATAAACAAGGCAAGCACCCCCCTTTGACCATGTTGATCCCACTTTTACAAATGTTGTCATTAAATGTTTTTATTGCATGCGTATATTCATTAAACTCTGCTATATTGTGGGTAATGGTAGTTATACCTGTAGACTCATGAAACCTACTTGCTAGGTATGGATTTGTGAACCTTGATAACCCTAGAATAAGGTAGACAATACATAATGTCAATATGGGTATCCTCACATGTAGAGATCATGCTTAGCCATGCTTTTACTCAAGTCCTTTGCAATTTAAAAATATTGGATATGACAAAATGTTGGGTAAAATATTTTCTTTATGGTTGGTATTTTAATTAAAAATAAAAATAAAACTATAGTTTTGATGTGGGCAATTATTGGCAATAGCCGGAGGTGCATGGACTTGCACGTAGTGTAGGGGGAGACTATCGCCCGTATCAGATTAAGGACCGAACTATGGGTTGTTTTCATGCTAAGATAACCGTATAATCACAAGTGCTGGTATGTGACAGCCTTAACCTATTAAGTTCCTTAAAACTAGCTTTGCACATTGGAAGGCTGGAGTACTACGAGCTGTTTCTTAATGGATTGCTCAGAGGGGCGCCCACACCAAGGTGTTGGGAGTCACGTTTGCTGATACAACAGTGTACGCCATACTGTGGAGAAGTTCCATCATTTCTATGCTCTGAGTTCTTCTGCCATAGTATGGGTTTTCGTCCCGGGCTGGTGTAAAGTTAAGGTTAAGTAATGTAATGGTTACATCATGACTCTCTGCGGCACACCAAAGGAAGTGTGCTAATGATCTGCACAAAGAGTCAGTCATGTCTTGTGGGTAAAGCTGTATACCTCTGTAGAGTGTAAATCTTTTCAAAAAGTCGTTCCCGCGGTCATGGGACACTTGGTGTGCCTGCATTAGTTAGAAGTTTTGATATTTTCAAAATGTGTTGGATTGGAAATATTTGTTGGAAAAGAATTGTTTCAGATTTGTGCCTTGTGTTAGCAATGGACGACTTGATGCTCACGTCGTGGAGGACTGTGAGTTGTTGCTCATACTTTACTTATTTATTATTTTTATACTAGTCAAACTTGCTTTTATAAATTCTCTTTTGCAATTACTACTTATTTTACAATTTAAATTCACTTTCTGCAAATTAACTCGTAGAAGCCTTTCCTTTGAAATGGCCTACATATATTGTCGGTTTTGCAAAAGTCTTGCTGAGTACGCAAGTACTCACCCTTGCTTATTTGTTGTTTTTAGGTGAAGAATCAGAATAGACGAAAATTATTTGACACAAGATTCGGGGATGTTAACGAGTTTTTCTAGGGATTATGCCTTGTCAGTTGCCTGAGGGTTGGATGGGCACATTACAAGATTTTTTATTCTTTCCGCTGCATTACACTGAATTGTAAGACCTTATTGTGTAAATTGCCATTATTATTTATAATAAAGAGTATGAATGTTGTAAATATGCGTGCTAGCTACTGATCATGGGACTAGCACTGTATGCACGTTAGATTTCCATTTTTGCATTTATGTAAAAATGGGGGTCGCTACAATCCACATCTACACCCTCCCACAAAGTCAATTATAATTGGTATGTCAACTCTGGTGCCATGGATCACATTACCAATGATTTAGATCTGCTCCTGATAAGAGAGAGATATCATGGAGGGGAAAATGTTCAAGTCGGCAACGGAACAGGTTTGCAAATTAAACACGTTGGTCATTGTTATATTAATAATACTACCACCAATTCTCTTGCTCTTAAGAATGTCCTTCATGTTCCTAAAATTTCGAAGAACCTTGTTTCTATTCATAAACTCACATGGGATAATAACTTTTTCTTTGAATTCTATCCCGATCAATTTGTTGTTAACGATCAGATGTTGAGGAGAATGGTGCTAGAAGGCAAATGTGAATCTACTCTCTATCCTATCAAGCCATTTGAAGTTGAGTCATCAACATCCAAGACTGCTTTGATCATTAGCAAGGAATAATGGCATGCTCGATTAGGATATCCATCATCTCAAGTTGTCCAGTCTATTTTGAATCTTTATAAGTTACCTTATCATAGGGAGTCTCATACTTCTGTGTGTAATACTTGTCAGTTAGCCAAAAGTCATCAATTACCTTATTCTAGTTCAATTCATGTGTCCACATCTCCTCTAGAACTTGTTTTCTCTGATGTTTGGGGGCCAGCTCCTCAATCTATTGGCAGTTATAAATATTATGTGAGTTTTATAAATGATTTTAGTAAGTTCTCATGGATATATTTGATGCATGATCAAACTGAAGTTCAAAAGATTTTCTTGGTTTTTCAAGCACATGTTGAGCGACTCCTCGATAAGAAAATAAAATGTGTCTAATCTTATTGGGGAGGGGAGTATCAAAAGCTCCACAATCAATTTTTTTCGCTCCCTTGGTATTGGTCATAGAGTTTCTTGTCCTCACACTCATCAACAGAATGGTTCAGTCGAGAGGAAACATAGACATTGTTGAAACTGGTCTAGCCCTCCTTGCTCAATCCTTGATGCCTCTAAAATTTTGGGATGAGGCTTTTCTCACTGCCACATATCTAATTAATCACCTTCCAACTCGAGTTATTGATAATTTTCTCCTCTTGAACGACTTTTTCATGTTTCTCCCAATTACTCTCTCTTGAGGATTTTAATAAGGTGTGTCAATTCTTAGCTAATCCAACGACTGACCATTGGATAGCAGTCAAACAAATTTTGCAGTATTTAAAGGAGGAATTAAAATTTGGATTAGCAATTCGAAAATCTACCTCAATCTTGCTGAGTGCTTTCTCTGATGCTGACTGGGTTGGTAGTTCAGATAGCAGAAGAAGTAAAGGAGGTTATGCAATTTTTATTGACTCTAATCTTGTTTCATAAAGTTCCAGAAAGCAACCGACTGTTTCTAGATCTAGCACTAAGGCAGAAGTTATTTGGATACAAGTTTTGCTTAAAGAACTCGGAATTCATTTAGATAGACCACCTAGTTTGTGGTGTGATAATCTTGGTTCTAAGTATCTCTCGGCTAATCCAATTTTTCATGCTCGGACTAAACATATTGAGGTAGATTATCATGTCATTTAGGGAAGAGTTGCCAGCAAAGAATTGGAGGTGCAATTTATTTCTTCAGAAGATCAATTGGCTGATATTTTGACAAAAGCATTGCCTGTGCGATCTTATCTTCGATTTCGAAACAATCTGAACTTGACTGCATTACATCCAGATTGAGGGGAGGTGTTAAAGATAGGATAGTTGTGTTAAAGATGGAATAATTTATGTAATCTTATATATAACTTGAGTCCTAGTCGATCTAGTCCTAGTTGATATCTATCTCTAGTTCTTGACTTGCACGTCAAGTATTGTGTCCTGGCACAATCTAGTAAATCTTGTATCAACTAAATAATTAACACGAAGGGACCAAATGTGGTCATTGTGAGGCAAGTTATCTTACACTTTCATCTCTTTTTTTTTTAAAAAAAATCACACTTCCTTTCTTCTCAGGATGCTGGATACCATTGTACTATCACTATCGCCTATTTAGTTCCTGATATATCATGGTGGTTTGCGTCTTGCAATAGATGCAGCAAGTCATGCCTCCCAGATGGCACTAGATACAAATGCAACTCATGTTCACGGGTTTCAAATTCAAGTATGTGATTGTTCCCATACATCGATCTCTTCCTTACAATACTGTTTGCCTTCCCACAGTTAAATTAAAATCATATTCCATTGTAACAGATACAAACTTTGTTTCATTGCTACTGACGGCACTGCTAAAGCCGAGATGATTTGCTTTGATAAAGTTGCTCGATGTATTCTCGGAAAACCAGTGCAACAAGTCCTAAGAGAGACCAGATATTCCGATGAAATTCCACCAGACATTGCAGCTATAGTTTCTTTGAAATCCACCTTTGCAATCACCATGACAGAACAAAGCTACTACAGACCCGAGAAAACATATCAAGTGACTTCTATTATCACTCCATATGGTAGACAACCTGCAATTCCTCGCATCATAGAAAATACACATGCCAATCAGTCCATCACACAGATAAGAACCCACTATGATGCCAACCCCATCGATCATTACAGCATGTCATCAACAGCCAATCCTGCATCTGGATCGAAATCTACAATCACATTGCTCGAGAATGTATGTTTGTTACTTCACCACATGTCTTGCACATATTAGATTTCTTCCTCTTCTTCGATCCATAACCTAAATACATCAGCCTTGATTTGCAAACTCCTCCTCCTACGCTGGATAATAATGAAACTTCTACGAAAACAAATATACTTATGTGTGTATACAATTACACTCCAGCTATATCACTGTGTGCACTGCATGTCATATTCTAACGATAATTAACACGTGTTATCAACAGGGAAGATTTAGATAGCACTAAGTAGTCTAATGCTCACAAAACAGTTACTGCTGGAAGAGCAAAATGATGACAAAGCAAGTAAAGAATATACAGCCAAAGAACCCATCTGCACATTAATCCTTCTCCGTTATATTACTGCATTGTGAAATTTTGCAGGATAGTGATGCCACCAACAAGAAACAAAAGAAAAGCAGCACCAAAGAATCATCTACCCAAGCATCAAACGATCCCTTGCTCCACCTTGCAACAAAAAGGTATTGATTGCCATCACTCCTCATATTTGGATCTTACTACTACATCACTGAAACTCTCCCATCCTTGGGAGAGAGGGTAGGATGTACATAACTACTTCAACTTCTTCAGGTCAAACAAAGCTCAATGCAGCACTAATCTTGTGACCTCAAATAAGAGAAGCTACATTTTCAAAATAAGAAGAGATGTTGATGAGAAGGGGCAACACCAATCTCATATGGAACTTCATTCACATTCAGGGATGAGCAGAGGTCTGACTGGTAGAAGCTATGTCGTCAGCAAGATGAGCAGATGTCTGACTCGTAGAAGCTATGTCATCAGCACATTCATAAAGATCTATCTTCATCCTAGAAATTGATGTTTCCATGAACTCTTTATACTCTGTAATAGAATCAATAAGTTGCGGCAGTTCGCTTGTGCACATTTGAGTTTCTTTATCAGTTTCCTGTAATGCATCTTGGAGCCTATGTTCAGAATTCTGTCCAATCAAATTGCATCAAGTTATCTGATTGTCCATGCATCATGCTAGGAAACACATTTAAGTAACACAAAACATAAATGAGAAGTACCTTTAGAAATTCGTCTCCCTCCTTTTCAACAGTAGTCAAGTGATGTTCCTTTCTCTCCAACTCATTTTTTATTTGTCTAGCATTAGCTGTACATCTTGAAACATGATTTCCAATTTCAAGATCCAGTGAATTCAATCGAGCAATCATCTGGGGAGCATAAATAGAAATGTAAACAGGGAGAAAAAAAATAAGTGTCACTCTTTTACAACTACTTTCTAGAAGGCAAAAGCTAGATATTGTGATTAAGCTGTAGGACTCCAAAATAACTTGAGTTATATGGTACATACAAGCTCTAGAATTTGTCTAAATTGATAAATGTTTGGAATCACCATGAAAAGAGCTCGACACAAGGAATCGATGAAAGTCCAAAATGGGTGCAAACTAGAACACAATAAATGGAATGTTACTACATAGAAAAACACAAGAATCCCTTTAACAAAGATTTTTTGAAGAAGACTGTGATAAGTCCTCAAGTCTGATCACAATACATCACAAAACAATCCATGAAATGAATGCAAAATGCAATTTTTAATAAAATAGAGCTAATGAATGCATTATAATCTTATAGCCTTAAAGCCAAATGTTCAATACTTCCTTCCTCTACAAACTTGATATGTAAGTACAGTCCCTATGCATACTACTAATTCAAATTTATACAGAGCACCATCCTTCCTAATCTAGATAATTATCCCCCATATGCCTAATTATTCATAGGGAACATGGCAGTCATGCGTTGTGCAAAACAAATCACATGAGTTATGTTGGAAGTAGGAACCAACAATGGCAAAGCATATCAAGTTGTGGCACATGAGTTATGTTGGAAGTAGGAACCAAAAATGACCAAGTATGTCGGTGATATCCTAAACCATAAACAAAGCACATCAAGTTGTGGCCTGTTGGTCATATGAATTAGGTTGGTCCCAATCTTTAATAAAGATAAATGAAACCTGAGATAACTAAATTTCTAGCAATCATGTAAATAAGATGACCAAGGGAGAAAACTTTATCAAGTTAAAGTAACTCCAGAATATACATCAATGTTTATCCATGCTATATACTTTGATAAATCATGATAAGGAGAACTAAACTGCTAAGACACCACATACATCATGAGGCAGAAACGATGCATACAGCTTTCATTAGTAAAGTACTTTCAGCTCAACCACATGTTTGACTAAAAAAAGATCTCTAAATGTTTCGCTATCTTAACTAATGAGCCAATCAAAACAATGATTAAAGTAAGTGTTGATTTAAATCTCCACCAGCTTCATGCAATCCAGATAGGAATTAGCATAGCAACATAGGTTATCGCTGGTAGCAGGTTATATATGAGCATAATTCATTCGGTTCTATTGTAGTAGCAGACATTGAGCAATAAAACAACCCACATATACCAGTAGAACAGCATGTTTCTACCAGAAAATGCAGATCAATAAACTTGTCTAACTGAATCCAATTATAAAAAGGTGAAAGGAGGTAAGCCATTTGCTAGTGCTAACTTGAATATTTTCAACATGATGCCCTGCAAATAAATAATAGGCCAGTTCTATAAAACACTATATTGGGCACTGAATTCATGATAATAGACATGTTGCCAGAAGTTTGAATAAGTCCAGCTAAGTTTCAGAGAGTGCTTCCACATTGATGTCTGGGTTTTTAACAAATAGATCATGAACATAAACCAAAGTTAAAAAATGGACTTTAAGGTCTTAATTTTTTTTACTGTGATATGTAACATGAGGTGGATTGACCTCATCAGTTTTGGTCCGTAGGATGGAAATATGGCTCCTTTTCTCCTCCAGGATTTTAACATTTCCTTGCGACTGCTTTTCTAGATCAATTGATTCATCAAGCTTTGAGACATATATCCTTTTAGTCTCATCATCAAGAGCATTGAGTGCAAGCTTCAGGACGGTTTTGTAACTGGTACATAGGATTTCAGCTGGGACAAATCCTTTTGCATTTAGCATGTACTGGAAATTAATACCATATTTCAATCTACAAAATGGCACAACAGTGTTTAACAATAAGGCCAAAAAAACTCATAATAGAATTTGAGTTAATAGAATGAACATTTAAAGCAAAATGCAAAAAGAATATTTAGATCTTGATCTGTGCTTTCACTAACTAGCTGAGCATTGACATATAATTTAGGGACATTATACAAGAATACTTGCACTTTACCCAGAACCTATGCTAACGACGTTTTATAACTAATATTAGCCTGCTACATTATCCTCTCTTAGTTTCTGATTAATCACCCACTTTATCTATACTATGCTCAAATATCATAGAATTAGCACACAGTCTATACATGATCCCATATATTTATGACGAATTGAAACAATGATGTACACCCTGCCTATTCATATATATATATATATATATATACACACACACACACACACACACTATATATATATATGGCGAAATATTCAGTGAAAACCACCCATTCCATGAAAACTCCATGGAAACCACCCGTAGAAGTTTTGAAAAATTCTCAAAAAATTAGCATATGTAGGGGAGATGAACTTCTACAATCCTGCAAAATTTGAAGATAAACTCAATTGGATTTGAAAGATATGAAAAAGACAAACAGCAAAAAGAATAGTGCTAAAACAGTGAAAATTACTATTTATGCTGAATTTGTCTTTTTCATATCTTTCAAATGCGATTGATTTTCATCTTCAAATTTTGAAAGATTGTAGAAGTTCACCTCCCCTACATATGGTAATTTTTTGAGAATTTTTCAAAACTTCTACGGATGGTTTCCAGTTTTCATGAGTTTTCATGGAATGGGTGGTTTTCACATATATTTATATATATATATATATATATATATATATATATATATATATATATATATATGTATATATATATATATATATGCATGTGGTTCATCCACTTGATCCCAATTTGTAATAACCAAACAGGTAGGCCCAATAATGTGTATGTCTCTAGCGATAGCCAGGGAGGAAGAGGGCATGGTGTTTATTAGGGTACAGAGAATTTCTTAAAAGATAAAGTAAGAATGACATGATTAGCATCAACTTCCCGTTGCTTAAATTACAACTAGTTCATTAGTTATTGATGAAGGATATAAATAAATTGGAGGAATTAGGAAAATTGGAGGAATCAGGAAGTTAAAAGTTCTTGTAGGGCATTCATACTTTCTGAGGGTTTGGTTGCACTGCTCAGCAAGTGCCTCGATCTCCTCGAGCTTCCTGGCTACTGCAGCTTCGAGCTCCCACCCCTTCTCCTCCAACACCGCCTTCCTACTCTCCACCTTGGCAATATCATGCTCCACCACTTGCATCTCCCTCTGCATCCTGTCGGTATCCCTTACATTCACCTCCTGTGCCTCCACCTTCTTCACTAAATCCTCATTCTCGGCCACCATGTGTCGCCCATTCATCACCTTTGCCTCCAGCTCCTCCAAATCCACCAACGACTCTTCCTTCTCCTTGATCTTGGTGGCCCAGCTCTTCACCACTGCCTCAAACTTCTGGACATCCGCAGTGAAGGCCTTCTTTTATGCCTCCAGGGCCTCCCACTGTGAGGGCCCTGAGGTGAGCTTAGTCCTCTTCGCTTCCAAATCCTCGGTCTCTTTCTCCCGTGCATGGACGGCCTCAGCGGCCGCCTCAGCATGAGTGCGGACTTTGGAGACGTGTTCCTCATCAAGGGAGGCAACAGCCTCGTTGTCACCAGAGATGAATATGGAGTAGCTGTGGGTGATGTAGAGCATGAAGTCATTCGAGGTGGTGGCGGAGGGGGAAGAGGACGCGTCGAGGTTGTCAAAGCCGCGGGCGAGGAGGGTGAGCCAATATAGGATGGAGAGGAGGGGTGGCCAGGAGTGCGAGGTGCCGGTGGCCTTGAGGGCGGAGCGGGTGAGCTTATAAGGGCAACTGAGGAGGTGGAGAAGAAGGAGGAGATCATCCTCGAAGGCGTCCTAGTGGGGAAAGTTGAGGCGGTCGAGTAGGTGGCAGAAGGCGACTTGGATGTCACGACCGGCGAGGAGAGGCGGGTGGAGGTTGATGGTGGGGGCGAGGTAGGCGTTGATGGCGCGGAGGGTGGCAACCTGGGAAGATCGGTCGGAGAAGTTAACGATAGGGGCGACGATGGAGGGGGCCGTGCCGATGGAGGATGGGCGGCTGCTTCAGACGCTGGCGACATTGGAGCTGGGGCGGGAGAAGGTGAGGTTGAGGTTGCGCGGGTAGAGGATGTGCAGGTCCAGCGACAGGTTGCGCTTGACCGTAGAGGAGGGTGCCAGGATGGACTTGGGGAGGCGGCAGCCGCCACCTCCCGCTGCGCCACCGCCACGCCGCATTTTGGGCGTCGGGGTTTGGGTTTGGGGACTTGGGAAGTGGTGTTTTGGTTTTGGTTTTGGGAGGTGCGGTGCGTCCTGGTACTCAGCTGTAATTGCATTTCATCGGTTGGTTTTGGTTTTGGGAGGTGTAGATGTGCGGTGCGTCCTAGTACTCAGCTGTACTGCATTTCATCGGTTGGTTTTGGTTTTGGGAGGTGCAGACGTGCGGTGCATCCTAGTACTCAGCTGTAACTGCATTTCATCGATTGGTTTTTGTTTTGGGAGGTGCGGACGTGTGGTGTGTCCTGGTACTCAGTTGTAACTGCATTTCATCGATTGGTTTTTGTTTTGGGAGGTGCGGTGCGTCCTGATACTTAGTTGTAACTGCATTTCATCGGTTGCCTCGAGTTGTATATGCAGTTCAAGGCAAACCTTTTAGAGCAACCCAAGAACTACATGTGTTTCTCTTTATTCAAACAATGAACAATACATAATCAGATCCTTTCCTCTCAACGTTAACAACAATATTAATTAATTAATTAATTACATACTAGTATACAGGAAGGAATAAATTACATCCTACTCAAAACTGCATAAATTTTACGTTCTGAGAGGGCAAATAGCATGGCCTATGTGCTCTAGAAGAGCAAGAATACAAGTGAACTACTTACAATCCTTCCCATGCATGCATGTTTTGTCTAATTCGGACGGCACATATATACATACAACCGTTCGATCGATCGATCGATGCGTGGTACCAAAATAATAGTTGGCTGCTACGAATTTTAAAACACGATGAAAGAATCGGCCACGTCGTACTTCATCTTCTCCAGGTTGGGCGAGATGGCGAACTTGATCATCAGTGGCGGCCCGCAGGCGAGCGCGAGCGCCGCAGGCACGTGCTCCCGCAGGATGTCCTCCGTCACAAACCCGACATTATACTTCCATCCTTCCTCCGGCCGCTTCACCTGGTCGATGACGTACCACATCTTGAGTCTGTCTGGGTACTCGGCCGCCCACCGGTCGAGCTCGTCACGCAGGAGGATGTCGTCCTCCGTTCGGTTCGCATACACGAGGTGCAGCTCCTTCTTGTCCTCCGGCTGGCCGCGCAGCATCGCCTGGATCACCTGGTACGTACATCGGCGTTATCCCGCTCCCACCGGCGATCATCGCTAGTCGCTGGTGCTTGTCGTTGATCATGAAGTTGCCACGGCTGGTGTACTCGACGTGCCCGAGAGGCCCCTTGACATCGATGTAGGAGCCTATCGGGAGCGATTCCAGGTACTGGGTCATGAGCCCGCTGTTGGGGAACTTGGGGTGCTCGTTCTTGAAGTACACCTTGACGAGGAGCTTGAACTGGCCGATCTCGTCGACCATGCTCGTCGGTGTGTACGTCCGCATGCACAGCTTCCCGTTGATGTTAGCGCACACGAAGATATGCTTGCCGATAGGGAGGCCGAGCACCTGGTCGGAGGACGGCAGCGCTAAGCAGAACAGGCGGCCGGACGTCGCGGGAGAGCTCCTTCTTGTCGACGAGGCGCGGCAGGGGACTTTCTCGCACGGGCTGGAGAGCACGACGGGGGCGAGGGCCTTGGTGGCCTCACGGATGGGAGTGAGGTGAGAGAGGTTGGACGCGCCGTGGACGGAATTGTCAGAGTTGTATCCGGTGCCGATGGTAATGAGCTCGCCGATGTGGTAGGTGTCGAGGAGGGCCTTGGCCTTGTCGGAGTGGATGGCGTCGAACTCCTCAGTGCAGTCGGTGCTGGCGTTGATGAGGATGCTGTCGACGCCACCCTGACCCAGGTGGTCCTTGAGGAACGCGGTGGAGTCATAGATGTCGCCGTGGATGACGATCCACGTCGAGTCCTGCGACACGTGTTTGCGCACCTCGGACATTGTGAACTGCTTGTCGTCGATGGTGTTCATGAAGGGCTTGGAAGTGCTCCGCTTGAGCCCCAGCGCGGCGACCTCCACTGTCTCCAAATGCCTCTGCCTCGCCATCCACCCGCCCGACTGATTGCCTGGCTGCGTCGGGTGCTCGAACACCAGCCCGATCTCCCCCTTGTGCGGCCAACACACGTTCACCTTCTCCTTAAACCAGCAGTTGTTCATCATCCCCTGCCAAAACCAACCAAAACCATCAGAATTCAGAACCCCTTACGTAAGTTCGCAAATGACGAGTACACAACGCCATGGT
The DNA here is from genome assembly GCA_036346375.1 of Guadua angustifolia. NCBI lineage: Eukaryota > Viridiplantae > Streptophyta > Magnoliopsida > Poales > Poaceae > Guadua > Guadua angustifolia. The sequence goes on along the minus strand of CM070505.1, from coordinate 29,515,879 downwards.
TGTATATGGGGATCAGACGTACTAGCTAGGTGCGTACCATGAGGTTCCAGATGAGATGCTCAGGTTGGGTGTTGAGCGACTGGTCCCAGGCGCGGACAGCGACCTCCTCAGCGCCGAGGAGGTCAAGAACCTCGACCTCAATGGACCAGAAGCACCAGCACCAATACCTGCAGTACTTGTTGGGCTTCTCCGGATGGTCGAGCACGCACACCAACCATGTCTCGCCGCCGTCCAGAGTCACCTTCACTCTCGTCACCTTCTTGCCACCGCCTACCAAAAACACAACAAAAACACTCGTCAGCCTCATGGCTCGGCTTACTGCCTGCCCGTACTGTTTACCATGTAAAAAGAAGTCACTGTTAGCCATGGGCAGAACTAGCTGCGGTGCCGGGTATACCCTGGCACCACTATAAATTTTTTTGAAAATTTTAGATATACCTTTGTTGATAGATATTACAACGCAATTGGACTTCGATGTATTTAATAATACTTAAAGAACTTAGATAATAATTACATTGCATGGCTCAAGGTTGCTAACTTTTTTCTCAACTTAGCTACCAACCATATAGCACCGTACAATTTATAGATAAAATACTTTGTTCTGTTACCACTTATACAAAGTTTTCCGGCTTGTAAATAAAAAAAATCAAGTCTTTGAATCTCCATTCATTTGTGTTATTTGTGTTATTTCAACGCGGGAGCAACAGAAGCCACGTGAAATAACGGCGTGTTATCCATCATCGCCAGCACAACCGACGCGATGCAACAGACGGCAGCGACCCGAGCGGACGGGAACAGGCGTAAAACAGGCTACACAAAACAGAGGCCACTGCAAACAACTGTACGGCACGCACCGAGCGATCGCCAATTCTTCCCACTATGATGTATAGTATACATACATTTGCTATATTTTTTTTGGCAGCAAAATTCAGCGTATTTGGCAAGTTTAAGACTGAATCCATGATGCAGGTAGATCGATCGATCAGACATGTACGCAACACGCATTTCACACTTTCCTATTGCATGCATGCATGGATATGCTCTCTCAATGTTACTTCATATATCCATAATCCATTTCTAATCGGCTGGTGAGCGACGCGAAACCTATTTAAGGACGTCCTCGGCGAGTAAATCTTGCAGTGCCCTCGTGCGTGAGACTGAGTTTGTAGGTTGGTTAAGTAGGAAGCGCGCATAGATCGATCGATCTCTTGGCTCAGCTAGCTAGCAATGGCTTCCAGCGTGCAGCCATGGCTTCTCATCCTCCTCCTGCTCCAGGCCGTTGTTAACCCGACGGCGGCGCCGGCGCCGGCGCCGGTTTTCGATGAGAACTACGTGGTTGCATGGGGTGGAGATGGTTATCACTTTGTCAATCAGGGCACGGAGATTCGTCTCACCTTGGATAAAAGCTCCGGTATACATTAATTCATCATCGTTATATACGCACTTGATGGACGAAGCTAATGTATACCGTATTCTAGATAAATGCATATATATTTAATAATTTTAACCTACGAAACTGCACACTTACACATGCACGTATGGATGCGTCCCTTTGCTTTCACCTTGTGTGCAGGTGCTGGATTTCGCTCCAAGTTGATGTACGGTTCAGGGTTCTTTTACATCAGGATCAAGATACCAGCCGGTTATACGGCTGGAGTTGTAACAGCCTTCTACGTGAGTACTCTCATACCTTTTCCGAATACATGTTCACTCTAGCTTTTAAAAAATTTGAGGTGGCTTTTGACCATTTTTTTCTTTCAAAACCCCTCATCTTTAACTATTTTCAATGTCATTTGCGATCATGCACTACAGAAAGACATTCCATTTAAAGATATAGTTATAAAGAAGAGCAATACAGTCTTTTGTAAATATGTACGTGTAAACATCTAGAGTAACATATATCTAGGAAAAAAAAAAGAAAAAGAGGTAGTACTTAATGTCCATTAATTTCAAGATAGAAACCTATTCTAGACATCAAGCTATACACTAATTTGCTCCTCGCATATGCAGCTCGTCTCTGAGCCGGATACGGGTTTCCACGACGAGGTGGATTTCGAGTTCTTGGGCAACGTAGACGGCAAGCCCATCACCCTCCAGACAAAGTCTTCGTCAACGGCCATGGCAACAGGGAGCAAAGGATGCACCTGTGGTTCGATCCTGCTGCCGATTTCCACGACTACAAGATACTCTGGAACCCCTACCAACTCGTGTAAGCCCCTAAAACCTACCTGGCGAGCATAGTCTTCTCCTTCGCGCCAAGTAAATTGCGCAGATTTGGGTCCTGTATCATGAACAATTTTCAGGATGTTTGTGGACGAGACGCCAGTAAGGGTTTTCAAGAACCTGACGAGCAGCGTGGCGGGGTACGAGTTCCCGGCGAAGCAGATGCTCATCCGGGGTAGCCTGTGGAACGGCTCCGACTGGGCGACGGACGGCGGCAAGATCAAGATCGACTGGAGCCGCGCGCCCTTCTCCGCGGGGTTCCAGGGTTTCAACGTCGACGCCTGCGCCAATACCAGCTCGACGCCGTGCGGATCGCCGGATATGTGGTGGAACTCCGGCGCGTACAGGAGCCTCACAGCCGCGCAGCAGGCGGCGTACGAGAACGTCAAGAAGACCATGACCTACGACTATTGCACCGATAAGGGCAGGTTCAAGAACAATGTTCCGCCCGAGTGCTTCTCCACCTAACTAGCTTGGATCGCATTAGTTAAGATGGTTATTGGATGGAAAAGAAGGAGGAACGTGCTAGTTAATTGGCCTTGAATGTTTGGTGCTGTAGAAATCACAAATTGGAATATAATGCGAGTTTAAGTTAATATTGTTCAGTTGTCGTGTGTTTTCTGCATGCTATGAATCAGAAAAATACAATCCTACTTCCTCACGATCGGAAAAAAAGAATAGATCAATGCATTTCCTAAAAGAAAAAAACTAGGACGGTGTATCGTTCTCCGATCTCTCTCGCTCTCTCCCTCTCTCGTCGCCTTCAACGGGTTCACCTCGCCCTTACCCTCGGTTGTAAAGGGAGGCCAGCGGAGGGCAATGGGCGGCGGTGGAGACTGAGACAGCAAGTTGAGAGCGAAAAGAATATTAGGTTAGGTGGGTGGTTAGCGAGGAAGGGGGAGCCAACGGTGCAGTGAAGCATCGAGCTTGCCGCCGGCCATAAACGAGGCGGTGGAGAAAGTATGTGCAGCTGTGACCAACGCAGTGGCGATGACGACGGAGGCAGGAAGGCAACGGAGATAAGGGAGAGGGAGGTGGAGGAGATGGCCATACTGTCGAAATCGATTTCGATAGTATAACATTCTCTATTTTCTAAATTTCTAAAATTACAATTGTTGGAAACATTTTACTGCTTGCTGCGGCGAGCAGCGAAATAGTGCTTTGACAAATGACTGGGCCATCCGGGCATGTATCATCATTCGACCAAAACCACTGAACTAGTAAACACAGTTTCGCTTGAGACTTTCTGATTTGTCTCTGCAGCGATCTGGTTCTGGTGTACCAACTGACTGCCTCGCTGAATTTTCCCATGGACAGGTACGACCTACAGGAAGTTGTTTACACTCCCTCCGGTCACAAAAGAGAGTTTGGATTTGAGACACGTACAGTCAAATTTTGTAAATTTTAGTTATCGATATCTCCATAAGTATTTAGCACGTACATGTAAAAAACCATACGTGTAGATTTGTTTCAAATAATATTTTCATAATATTAAAATTTTATTACATTTTATAAATGCATTAAAATTGAAACTAGTAATCCAAATCGCGTTCTAGAAACCATGCATGTCGGTGTAAAGCACGTCATTCTTTTGCGAGTTAAGTAGAGGTGGACACTTGGGTCGGGTTTTTTTGGACCAGTCTGAGGCACGACGGACACGACATGGTCTGAAGCTCGGTCCGGTATGAAGTGGGTTGTGCCATGCCGGCATGAGACACTGTAGCATGGATCATGCTAGGCTCGAGAACCAAGCACGATGGGAGGCGTGACACTGTAGCACGGGCTATGCCGAGCCCGATGACCCAGGGTATGAGGAAGAAACCCAGCATGAAAGTCACCGATCCGCAAAGTATGAGCACTATGGACGCAACCAGCAGTATAGACGCCATCCCCGCCGCCGACGCTTAAGAGAGACGGCAAGAGGAGAGAGAGAGCTGAGATTGAGAGATGGTGCAAGAAGATACTTTCTCTCTAGCCGATCTTTCTAAATCTCTCTTAGCTCTCTCTCACCCGTTTCTCTCAGTCTCTCCCTCTCTCGCCCATCTCTCTCAATCTCTCGCGTGTCTCCTTTATTTTCTTTCTCGCCTGTGTTCAACATATCCCCTTACTCTCGATCTGTAAGTGTTCAAGAATAAATAAATTTTAGTTTTTCCCACGATATTTGTGTCCACTGCCTCAACTCTATGTATCTCCGACTCTTTTTCTCTCATCGCAATAGTGCAAATTGGTCGGGTCTAACCCGGCACGGAACAAAGCGCAAAAAAATTATGCCTATGCTCACCAAAGGCAAACCGGGCTAATACGGCACGGCACGAAGGGCCGTTGTGGTCCGGCATGATTCAGACACGAAGCACGATCGATTCGGCATGGCACCACACTCACCTCTACCAAGGAGTATACATGCACGTCCATAATGGAACTGCACTTGCAAGATATTCAGCGATTACTTAATTACTAACAGCACTTGCTTTCCCCAGATGGAACTGCATGAACCAGAGTCTATCTGAATCTACGTACACACGGCCAAGGAACAGTAATCTTACCGTGGTCAGGCTTGGAATTCTGAACAAATTCTTTCACCAGTAGTACTACTCCAGATCAGCAACCACACTATGTGTGCAAACATAGAAGGGTGTTTGGAGCGTTTGTGACATCATAAAACTGGCGTGGAATGTAAGTACAAAAACTTAGAATAATATCTATGTTCAGAAATGGAGATATCTATTGTAATATTAAAGCAAATACAAAAGAAGCCACCACGTTCGCTCTTAAGGCTAAAAATTTCCATATTAATCGACGGAAAAAAAGAAAGATCTACACCGTTGATAATGGTGGGTCTGGATTATAAAGGTTTAGATTAAAAGAAAGGGTTTGTGTCATGTACAATTAATACAAGAGTTTGTATCATGTACAATAAAAGAATTTGTGTTATATACAATACAAAAATAACTAAAATTCAGAATAAAAATAAATAAATCAGAAATTTGATTTCCATATAATTAAAAGAAAGAGTCCAAGTACAATAAAAAAATTTGAAACAAAAAATAAAATATAATTAATAATCTAATTTCCATAAAAACATCAAAATAAAATTAAAATTCAAAATAAAAAACAAAATATAATTACTAATCTGATTTTCATACCAACATCAAAATAAAATTTTAATTTAGAATAAAAATTAGTAGTTGGATTTTTATACTAATTCCAACATAAAAAACTAAAATTTGGAATGAAAAATAAAAAAATAGAATTTGATTTTCATATGAACATCAAAATAAAGAGTCCATGTTAAGTACAATAAAAACCAAAATTCCCTGTAAAAATAAAATAAAGTAGCAATTTGATTTTCATACGAACATCAAAATAAAAATAAAATTCAAAATAAAAATCAACTAAAAATTAGTAATTGAATTTGTATATGAATACCAACCTAAAACTAAAATTTAGAATACAAAACAAAATAAAATTAGATATTTAATTTCCATACAAACTCTAAAGTAAAATCCTAAATAGCTTAAGTTTGAAATAAAAATAAAATAAAATAATACCAATTGGATATGTATACGATTCTAACCTAAAACTATATTAAAAAATCTATGTTATGTATGATCCAATAACACACAAAAATAACTAAAATTTAAAATAAAATAAAATAAAAAGAGAAAGATCAAAACTGAAGGAGCAAAAAACCGCGATGATAAGTGTTGTGCGTCTACATTGTTGAAAAAGTCAGTAACAAAAGAATCTTGATGACGGAGAGGTCCTGGCAGAGAGGAGAAGAAGCTTTGCATTAAAGACAAGTTAGAGAGGATTATATATATAGGAAATCTCTTTTCTACTCCCAGGAGTAATTACTCCCTATGTCGTATCTTATAACGTATGGGATATCTCGTACGACAAAGAGTATGTACGCGTAGTATACGAGTATATAAGATCATCTAGGTGGTATGTACATTTTTTCAGAGGTGTTATGCACATTTTTTAGACATACTCCTTTTTATGTGTGTGTATGAAGGTATTTGCAAAATACGCTAAAAATCATGGACTCCTTTGCAATTTTTCCATGTGGCTCACATTGAAGTATCTTATAATTAGTGTATGAGTGTACCCAAAATGATAAATGAGTATTTCAAGTTCGCTTAAGTGGTATTTCAGAGGAGGGAGTAACTACACCCGGGAGTAAAAGATATTTTTTCTATATATATATATATATATATATATATATAGCCATTGGGTAACTAGAAACATGCTATCGCTGCTAAGGGTGGGCATGACATCGAACCCGATGGTGGGAAAATTCTTTATATTGTTAGATAACGATAAAAGCAAACATGCTAGCTTTAGAGAAGATGGGAGGTCACCGCGTTAGTGAGGAAGCAACATCGTTGAGTTGGCAAACATCGAATAAGAGAAACGACCGATATGGACAAGTGTAAATCAAGTATGTATAATATCTTGCATGTGTATACGCATGCACGAATTCGTTTGAATCAAAATAAGTTATAAAAAGTGATGAACTTGTTGTCTTTTGGTTGGGATAAATTGTAAGTAATGGATGAATGTTTAGGACTATAAAATCTTAGTTGTATGATGTAGCGCTTGTCTTTTGTGTATGTCTTATCCTTGTATACCTAGCAATGATCATAATGACTAGTAGTTGCCATGGCGCTTTATGATGATGGGTTGATTGTGAATGGCTTTGTTATGTTTTCATTATCAATTGATCTCTTTTGCTCTTGAGTGGATGTCCTAAATTCTAAAGGAGGTCTTCTTGAAATTTTTAGTAAGTTCGCCCCTTTTAGCTTGTTCAAGTCATTTGCTTTCCTCCTCTAGTGATTTGTGGTTGAGGTTAATTAAGGAAGTAACATTCGGAACCTTTGGAGGTGTGAGTGTTACAGCTTGGTATCGGAGCAAAGCGTTAGGTCCGTGATCTATAAACCTAGAGACATGGCCTAGATGCATTCACTCTTTAAAAGTTGCTTTGGGTAAATAAATTTAAAACTTGTTGTAGGCCAACTAAGAAAGTAAAATTTTGACACACTTGGGGCACAATAGGAAGGGTATGGTAAATCATTGCATCGCGCTTTTATTGTTCTATGTGTTTTATGTTCTTGATAGATGAAATGTTAGTATGTTGTTGTACTGAGTTTTGTGCTGATGTTAGATTGTGGTGGTTGTAGCTATGCCGAGGGGTAGAGGCCGCCCTCCGGGTCGTGGTGGCCGTCGAGGCCATGGTCGAGGTGGGCGACACCCACCTCAGGGTGTCGCTGAGTCGGCTGCTTTGAGAAGCGGTTCGCTCATTGCTCCTGCACCTGTTCAGGAGGGTGTCCCTGTAGCGCGGCCAAGGGTTGAGGCTGCCACTTTGGCCCAGCTGCAGGCGTTGCAACAGGAGGTGCAGGAGTTGCGTCAGCACGTTCAGGTGGCTCTGCCTTGGTGCCTCCACTGCAGTAGCCTCGCCCATGGCTCAGTGCGCCGAGGCTAGGGTGAGCTGCAAGAGGTGGATGTCCTCCTTTGGATACTTTTGACGAGCAGCACACCGGTCCAATCCGCATGCTACTCTTGGACCATCACATGGGAGGATTTCATCCATCACTTCGGGCCAAGTTCTACCCGAGTCTTTCCTTGAGAGGATGGAGCACTCTTTATCCACCCTCTCTCAAGCTTTATGGGAGCCACCGTTCCTCGTGACTTTGCAACTGTGGTGGATCAAGCTAAGGAATGGAGCTTGAATTGAGAAGATGGTCTATACTCACTTACGCTATTGAGGCAGCCGTCGAGATGTGGTGGCGGTACTCTACTTGTGAATCAAATGATGCTTTTGTTCTTTTTGATTCGGAGCATCCTATTCTTTTGTGTCGATTGAGTTTGCTAGAAGGGCTAAGTTGGGGATGCAGTGTATTGCTAAGTGCATGGTGGTTACTTCTCTGGTGGTCTTATTTCAAGTTCAATGGTATGCCGGTTGCACTATTACCATTGAAAATTTGTTGTTCTTGGAAAAGCGATTACCTTGAAAACTCAAAGGAGAGATGACGCTACTATATAAAATAGGCTTGGGGCCACTAGTGAGAGCATGACGGGTGTCTCCGGTAGGAATAAGCAATACTTGTACATGTATACATTATATGTTGATATGGTAACGTTCATCGTTAAGTAATAATTGAAGAGAAATAGAAGATAGTTATGCGATATAGTGTTGCATTAAAAGGTTAGCAGCTCAGAGGGATGAATAAAAAATAATGCTTACTATTGGTGGTTGAAGCAGAAAAGTTGTGGGACGATTAATAAGTGATATAAGACATATGATTCTGCGAGGCAGCCAGTGTGTGAGGAAGATACATTCAAAGTCACCTATGATATATCAATGTATACATAAGCAATGTACTCTAATACAATGTAAAATAATCAGTGTATTACTCGAGATTAAATAGAGGTACATGTGTTGCATATATTTTGAAAAAAGTTACTAATGGAGAAAGAACAGGGATATAAAACTATATATTCTATGTAAGATGAAAAATTGCTACGTTTCTAAGAACTCCCAACAACTTTTTGATCTCAATGATTTTTTTTCCATTAAAACTTTTACCTCAATTACATCCATTAAGTTGAATTTTTTTTCAAATTTCTTTTGTCATTTTTAATGTTTATGACACATTAAAATCTAAATAGTTTACAAAATATATTAATATATTATCAAGTATATAAGATATATCATTCGATACTATGAACAGTTAAAAAATCTAGTCATGTAAATGCGCAAGTTATCTTGCTAGTTACCTGATAAATCTAAAATAACATCTATTTAGAAGCAGAGATACTACTTGATGTCCATTTCCAGATAGGAACGTATTCTTGATATCAAAACTAAAAGATCGATCTATACACTAATTGCTCCTCGTACGTGCAGCTCATTTCTGAGCCGGATACGGGTTTCCACGACGAGGTGGATTTCGAGTTCTTGTGCAACGTGGACGGCAAGCCCATCACCCTCCGGACAGACGTCTTCGTCAACGGCCATGGCGACAGGGAGCAGAGGATGCACCTGTGGTTCGATCCTGCCGCCGATTTCCATGACTACAAGATACTCTGGAACCCCTGCCAACTCGTGTAAGCCCCTAAAACCTACCTGGCGAGCATAGTCTTCGCCTTCGCGCCAAGAAAATTGCGCAGATTTGAGTCCTGTATCATGAACAATTTGCAGGATGTTTGTGGACGAGAAGCCGGTACGGGTTTTCAAGAACATGACGAGCAGCGTGACGGGGTACTAGCAAGGTTCACAATTTCGTTCCGGAGTCGAAAACTGCTAGTGTTCACAATTTCGTTTGAGTCGAAAACCGCTAGTTTGACAGTAACGGTTTTCTCGATAAATCACTCGAAAATTACGAAAAACCGAATGCTTTATAAATTAAAAAAAAAAATTCTAGTCAAACCTATGCACAAAAACAACTATTTTTGACAAAAAAAACCACTTGGTTTTTGCGAAAAACCGAACGGTTCTTAGAGAAAACCAAGTCAGGTTGGAAAAATAGAGGAAAATCCAAAAAATTGTAAAAAAAATGCTGTAAAATTTGTAAAATACAGATAAGGCTAAAATTGAGTAAAATGTAATAAATATATAAAGAAGGTATGTGAAAACACGAAAAAATCTAATCTGATCTCTCTTAAATATGAAATTTTTTGACATGACCTATGCTATATTTTAAACAATTGAAAGTTGTAAATTAAGATTTGAAAGACGGATTTGAAATTTGCTTTTTGGATTACGTCCGAAATTCCGAGATCTCGCTGAAATTTCGAATTTCGATCACCTCCAAGATTTAATTCGATACCGAAATTTGAAACCTTGCACACAAGTGCAAAAATAGGTATTTACATAACCACATATCAATACCATGCACATATCAATATCATTTATATTTCAATACCTTACCGAAATTGCTTATGTAAATAATTTGTAAGAAATTACTTAAGTCAAATTGCACGTTGTACAACAAAATATTGCTACAATGAGAAGTAAGCTTTTCAATATTTGATAATATTAACATACTAAAATATACCATAGCAAGATAATTTCTGTATACAAATATCGTTACTTGAACAAATAGTATCATTTTGGATGTCATCCATTGCTACTAAATATATTTCAACAAATATTGTTACTAAATATAATTGAACAAATATTGCTACTAAAATATTTCAACAAATATTGCTACTTGACATAATTGATTAAATATTGCTACTTGGCATACTTGAACAAGTATTGCTACTAAATATAATCGAACAAATATTGTTACTAAAAAGTGTGTAAGTAAATATTGCTACTTGACATACTTAAACAAATATTGCTACTTGATATACTTGAACAAATATTGTTACTAAAATATTTTGAAGTAAATATTTCTACTTAACACACTTGAACAAATATTACTATTAAAAATACTTCGAATTTCTTTTTTGGATTTTCTAATTTCTACATTTTGAATTACTCAAAAATATCTCCAAACTTCGTTTTTTTTAAAATATTCACACTAGAGGTCATAAAACAATTAATACTGCGCGACGGACAGCGGCAAGATCAAGATCGACTGGAGCCGCGCGCCCTTCTCCGCGGGGTTCCAGGGTTTCAACGTCGACGCCTGCGCCAATACCAGCTCGACGCCGTGCGGATCGCCGGATATGTGGTGGAACTCCGGCACGTACAGGAGCCTCACCGCCGCGCAGCAGGCGGCGTACGAGAACGTCAAGAAGACCATGACCTACGACTATTGCACCGATAAGGGCAGGTTCAAGAACAAGGTTCCGCCCGAGTGCTTCTCCACCTAACTAGCTTGGATCGCATTAGTTAAGATGGTTATTGGATGGAAAAGAAGGAGGAACGATGCTAGTTAATTGGCCTTGAATGTTTGGTGCTGTAGAAATCACAAATTGGAATATAATGCGAGTTTAAGTTAATATTGTTCAGTTGTCGTGTGTTTTCTGCATGCTATGAATCAGAAAAATACAATCCTACTTCCCCACGATCCGAAAAAAGAGTAGATCAATGCATTTCCTAAAAGAGAAACTAGGAACTGTATACCATTCTTCCACCTGTGTCGATCTCTCTCTCCCCTCCCTCGCTGTCGCTGAGGAGTGGCAACGATGGAGGAAGCACGCAGAGCTCCAACCAGCACGGCGGTGGACAAAGAAGCTAGGCAGGGGAGCCAGGTAAGGGAAAGGGAAGACGAGAGGAAAGCTATACCATTTTCTAGTTGCTCTTACAATTACTGTAGTCTGCGATGAGCAGCAAAGTACGTAGTACGTAGGCCCTATTTGACAGAGCTTTAGATTCTAGCTCCACCTTAGATTGGGAGCTTGTAGGCTAAAATATAAACAAGATAATCCACCTAAACACTCTTAATGTACCCATAGGTTCAGCTCCATAAATTTTTAGAGTTAAAATTATCTTAATTTATTAACTCCACAGATTTTAGTGAAACTAGAGCTGATAATATGCCAAACATCCCCTAGACAAATTGCTGGGCCAACGGGGGCATACATCATCATTCGATCAACACCATTTATTAGGAACAGTACACTCGCGTGTTTAGAGGGACCCAAAAAAAAGAAAGTGAGACCACGATTTCGATTACAACCGTGCGTGCAGGCATCATGATGCACGGCACTCGCCAACTGTTCCACGAAAAAAAAAGAACACTTTACTTTTTTTTCATAACTAGCCAAATTTCTACACTTTAATACGAATAAAAATAATATTACCTAACATATTAAACTGGTGTGGTTTGATTTAGCTTGTGCTATACTCTCGGCTCCATTATAATGTCTATTCAAGCTCTGTTTTGATCTATATCGTGTCTCGAGTTTGGTTTATACCATGCCTTTGCCTTTACCACTATTGTTTGCATTGCACATTTACCATACACCGGAGAAAAGAGAGATTGTTGGGATAAGTATTGCAATTTTTAGTAGTTAATTTTCCTGTTATGGAGCAATGTTTTTGTTTTTGTTAGAGTTTTTGTGAGGGTGGAGAAGAGATTTAAGGGGAGATAGGTGAAGATCAGGAAGATAAAAGAACACATCATTCACCCTAGCTTACTATGTTTTTTTAAGGTAGTAATGGAACAGCGTACCTTGATTAGATTTAGGTTAGACGAGTACACCACACCACAGTAAAAGAGCTCGCTCGATCCCAGAATCGATTAGGCGCGAGTCAACTCATAGCGACGGTTAGCCATTATCCTAGCGCCCTTCTAGCCTCTCGGGACTCGGCGTGCCGCACGTACCGTACGGTGGCCACAGTGTCCCAAAGACTCCGCGAAAGCTGCCCCATCCGTCTAGCTCGGCACCAAGGACGGACGGCGGCGCGGCGGGCCGGCAGTGGGCTCGCGCTGGCGCTGGCGCTTTCGGCGAATCGGACGTGCGCGCTGGAACGCGAGCAAAGAAGCATGTTGGAAAAACCGACGAGATGCACCGGCAGCGGTGGCTGCGCGCTAATCGTCGGTGTCGTTCATCAAAGCAACCAATCTTGATCCAACGTTCAGGATCTAGCCAAATTGTCCACGTACAAAACCAGTACCATCTAGCCTCCCAAACCGTATGCAGTCTGCGCACATCATGCCTGCATGCTCGGGTGCACCGCCTCCTGTGTGGCTCCTTGCCGGCGCCGACGATAGATGCCAAAGCTCTGTTGCGTCCTCCCTTGCATCGCCTCCCCGGTGTATTCCACCATGAATCCTCCTCTTCCTCCCCATGGCGCTGCATTGCCCGTGTTCGTTCTCCACCACACGCCCTCTTCGTCCCCCTTTGCTTGCCTTCACTGGAGGTAGTGGGTGACGACGCCTACGGCACACCTCCTTAATACAAGGAAAAGAAAGGGGGAATTCGGCGAGGGGGCATTTGACATCGAGGGCAATTAGAGGCGGCAATGGCAGCAAGGCGGCTGGCGCGCGGTCGACCTCACTAGTTTTTTTAGATGAAGGAAGATTTTATTAATTTTAAGAACATTACATCAAGATGGTACAAGTCCTTAAAATTTCTCCTGGCCTCTGCTTAACAAGAAGCACACAGCCCTTAAACAAAACAAAAAAGGAAAAAGGAGAAGCCTTGATTGTTACCAGCCTTGATCGCAGAGCTCTCCCCCTTTTCATTGTATTGCTTAGCGAAAACATCATCAGAAATCTTCTTCGCGTAAGCAATCCGGCAGCCCCCTGGATTTCCAACATTCTGGGCACCACAATCCGGCAGCCCCCTGGATTTCCAACATTCTGGGCGCCACCACCAAGAACACCACGGCTATTTGAATCATTACGCCCCTCAAAATCTTGAATGCGATCACGGACTCCATACCGTCCATGACTACCAACTTGAAATCTTGGGGGACGAAGACCACCACGAGCGGAGACAAAGTGGACCACCATAGCTACGACCATTAAATCGATCGCCACTAGCTACCGCTGTTCCACCTGCTAAGATCTTTAAATTAATTCTAAAGCATCGTCACCAATATCCTCGCACATCCGGTTGCACATCCGATCCGCACGACCGCCCAACAAGGAGCCACGCCACCGCCTCGGTATCCATATTTAACGGCGGCGTGGGCTACCTAGCCCGCCAAGGCGTCCTCATAGAGAGAAAGATAGATCCCACGCCGACGGCCGATGCGATCGGCACCATGGGCGAATCGCCGAGTATATCGCGCGACTCGATCGAAGCGCCGATTCATCGACTCGAAACCGTCGTTTTCCGCCGCCGCGCCCTCGAGATAATCACCTCCGGGACGATGCTGGCGCTTTCATGTTTGGTCGAGTTCTTCAGATATCTCGGAGGTGGGATCGGGCGGATCTCACAGATCTAACCCGTGAGGCGCTGCAAATCTAGTCACACAAAGCGAAGCGTCGCGAGGATCTTAAGCCTCGCCGCCGAGAACATGAGCCCCGCGAGACGTGAATCTCGGTCGACCTCACTAGTGATGGAGAAGGTGAGGCAACACACAAATCTTAAGCAAAATTCAGAGGCCAGAAATTCGATTGATATTTAAAAAAATTAGTTCACAGATGTTCAACAAATCTATAAAAAAGTGTTAACTAGACTTGAAAGAATGCTTTCTCTCGTGAACAAGATCAAGTTGACGGGGCTATCCTCAGAAGGGGTGAAAATGGGTCGGATATCTCCTGCTCGATTTGGATTTGGATCAGGTCAGGATCAAATTTGGGAAGGAATTTGACTTTGGTTGGATCCAAGATATGATTCAAATACTCGAATCAATCAGATTCGAGCAATCAATATCCGGTAAATACAAGATATGATCCAAATATCATATTTTTTTTCAATTCAAATATCTTTTTTTCCATTCGGATATCCAGCAAGGCTCAACCTATTTATTACATATTTTCCATGATAGTCTATTTATCTTGACAATTAGTTGGTTCTATTGATCTTCCAGTAGCATATTACTTCTATGATATCTATTGGGTTTGCTTGACATATACTCCTCTGGTCACAAATAGTTGTCGTTTTGGATATTGACACAGTCTCCAAAACACAACTTTGACTACTAATTTTCATTATAATAGATTTATAAAACACCCAATAAAATTATGATACTATAATAGTACTTTTGGAGACAAATCTACATACATGATTTTCGTGTATCTAATTTAAATATCTGAAAAGATATTGATAGTCAAAGTTTTGAAAGTTGATTACATCTATATCCAAAATGACAACTATTCATGATAGGATGGAGTAGCTTACTATTATAGTTATATGCTCATGATTTGAGTTAATATACATTACTCTATATATACGTACCTTATATGTATATCTTTAACTATTTCTGATCTGAATTCATCTTGTATCCATTCCATGTCTGTATCTCGAATAACTTGGATTCATATCCATATCCGATTTTCCCATATCCAATTCTAAATTAAAAAAATACAACTTAAAATAGGAAAAAACAATACCTACCCATATGTATAGGGATGGCAATCGGGTGGTGTCGGTGTTTCATATAACCGGCAAGTAAATTTGTAAGTTTAGGGGTCGCGTCCTCTCTCTCGAATGGTTAGACTAAGAAGTCCTGATGTATATCTTCTAGCGCCCTACTTCCGATTGTGGTGGTGGTTTATATTACTCGGGTGCGTATGTTACCAAGGTTACAATTTGGCTAAGGACAGCCCTTAGCGTTCGCTCGAAAGGAGATCGGGAGGGCTTGTCTCGGTTGGATGTTGAGCCGGTCGAACGGCTCGGTGTGTGTCAAGTGAGAAAACGAATGAACGTGTATGCGTTTGGGTGTGTGCCCTCTCGAGGGCCCCGCCTCCTTTATATAAGCGTAGGGGCAGGTTACATGGGATTTTGAAAAAGAGGTACCTATTGTCCCGGTCTCGGTCTTGATGATTGACTTTTGATCCTATGTTTGGTTAGTAGTCACAATGGATCCGTTGGGAAGGTGCGCTGCCTCCGTGGCTTTGTCCGGATGTTGACGGCTTGAGGGGACGGGTGCTTTGGCCGAGGTTGCCCTTTGGTCGCCTTGGGAAGGAGCCATCCGCCCCAATATGGCAGACGGTGACCAAGATCGTCGACGTGGCGGAGGTTGCGAGCTAGAGCTCATATAAGACCAGTCGAGCTTGCTCTGAGGGCGCCTAGCACGGGCCCCGGTCTGAGTCTGAGTAACCGAGGCGGGGACTCTTCACGGTCGAGGAGGCCTTCGATCGGGGCGCGCCAAAGACGGCCTTTTGATATACATCCATTGTTCAAGGACAATCCTATTCGTAATCTTGAAATACTCTTTAGCACTCAGATCATGCCGGTCAAGCCAACCGGATCACTTGAGAGAGATACGATCTTGAAATAGATGTATACTTTGCTGTGGGGTACTCCTGGTATGAGTATTCGTCAGATGGGTACCTCCGGGTACTACTGTCTTAAACCCAAACCCGAACCCGAACAAAGTTCCGTCTACCCAAACCCACTAAACTTTGCGGGCACAGATCTGTGCCCAAACCCAAACCCAATGGGTACCCAATACCTAATGGATACCCATGGGCATAGATCTGTGCGCGAACACCAAGGGCAGGAGAGGTGGGAAGCAACATGATCCTCCCCCCTTGTAGACGCCAGAGGCTATGACTCGGTCCGTTGGAACACTAGACCTCGGAGGTAGGCGTGGGGAGCAGTGTGTTTCGGGTGAGTAGGGGTCGCCTCTCCCTCTATCTCCTTCTCACCTCTCCTTTCTCTCTTTTCTTTTGGGCACTATGCGTCTTGGGTAGGAGGGAGGAGCCATGACGAGGGCAAGAGCAAAGGCGACCGCCAAGGGAGGCAAAGGCGAGGGAAGAGAGGCCGAAGCAATCAGGCGATAGGGGAAAGGGAAGGGAGGCGATGGGGGCGAGGGGAATCAGGGAGGAGCGGCCTCAGTCGAGCAGTTAGTGAGTTTGTTTTTTTAATATACCTCTAAAAAGTGGGCCCACATGTTATAGGATACACATTGGGTATCCATGGGTACAAATTGACACACACATATCCTATAGGCTTATCGGGTAACCAAACCCGTAAACCTATAGGTCTAAAGTGCTACTCATACTCACTCTTATCGGATCGAATATCTACGAGTACCTAAATCCATAGGTAAAATTGCCATCCCTACCTATGTAATCCGTTTTCAGTCCTAGTTCCCCCAACAAGTGCCAGTGCGGCGGCGGCCGCAGCAATTCCCTCCTTTTTGATGAAATTATTAGGAAGGCAGTAGCGCACACCGCACCAACTGCCCTCCTCGTCTGCGCTGCTGTTCGTTATTCGCCTCCCCTCCCCTCCCCTCCCCTCCCTCCACGACTCTGAGCTGTGCTGCCGCCGCTTTCACCGTCACTCGTCATCCCATCCATCCATCCATCGCCTTCTATCGTCTTCCCGACCTATTCTTCTTCTCCCACACACGCACGCCCACCTAGCATCGAGGGACGAAAAGAGAGCGGAGCAGGACGGAGGGGCAGGGCGCGGCGGCCGGCGACGGCGGGGAGAGGGAGGGGATGGCTGGGCCGGGGGCCGGGACGTGGGGCGGCACCACGCAGAAGTGCGCCTCGTGCGGGAGGACGGTGTACCCGGTCGAGGAGCTCGCCGCCGACGGCCGCGTCTACCACCGCCCCTGCTTCCGGTGCCACCACTGCAAGAGCACCCTCCAGGTCCATCTCTCCCTCCTCCTCCCTTTCCTCTGCTCAATTAGCTGTCTTCCTTCTCCCTGGACCAGAATCTTGCGAAGCAAGAGTTCCACTGTTCCTACGTTTTCTTGGTGCGCTCGACTACAGTGGAAGAGGCTAGAGAGTAGGACAGGTGCTACGATTCTGTTACTGTGCTTATGCTTTTGTGATTCGGGCTATTATTGTCAGCTTTGCTAAGAGTGCATAAGTACCTGAGTATCATATCTTGCTTACTGTCCTTGCTTCATATTGTTCAATTGATGCTTTGGAGTTAGGTTGCACGTTTATGTCCACTGAGCTGTTCAGGATTGGCGCACGGAATGAGTTATTTTCTGTTGTACCTCGGGGTACGCGACAAGGTTATCTCTTCAATAGGCTAAATTTGTTGATTGAATTGGTTTCGATTTCGGTAGTTTGAGATTTTTAAAATCTTAAAACTATTTGTATTGTAATTTTAGCAAATGTTAAACATATATATCGGATTTATGATGTTACAATATCATTGTACAAGAATATAGAGTTGTATGTGTGAAGTGTGCACCCTTATAAAATTTTTTCTAGTTCTATCACTACTTTGAAGCATTTTCTTTTTTTGGTTGAGAAAAAAATACTTTTCTTTTTGTTAGACAGTTGGATCTCCTATTTTTCCTCCTTGACTTGTGCCTGACCGCCTCCCCGGATATCTGTTTCTATAAACCGGGTGAAGGCTGGCCTTTATAACCTGTAATCCATCCATGAGATTAATCAAGTCGTGATTACCTCCAATAACACACGCCTTCATGGTATCAGTTTAGGTTTCCTTCCTTCCGCTTTCCGCTCCAATCTCGAGCCGCCGCCGCCATGTTCGACGATGCCGCTGCTGCTGAACGCCGCGCCATGAGGCTCAGACGCCAGCCAAGGCCACGCTTGAGCCGACGCTGAACGCCAGTTAAGGCCGACGCCACGCCGCAAAGGCCGCTGCCAAGCCGCCAGCTTTAGGATGACGCCGCCGCCACGAGCGCCTTCGCCGATGCCCTACGCCGCTTTCAGAGGCCGACGCCACGGCTCCCGATGGTGAGGGCGGTGTTGTTGATGACGCCGCCGCCAAGATTGCTGCCGCAATGATGCTCCTTCGCCGCCGGACAATGACGCTTCTGCCCTCCACGCCAGTTCTTGGCATCTCAACGCTCGGGTGCTCGTTCCGCCGTCCTGACCTCGCCACGCCGCCCTTCTCCAAGTGGCGCCGCCGCTTCCTCTTGCCCTCGCAAGTATGCGCTGCCAACCATGTCCTCTGTGACGCCGCTTCCCCGCCGTTTCCATCGGTACGGATGGATCTCCGTCCTCTCGTGGATATATGGCTCCATCACGACCGACCTCTTCGATATCATCACCAACGCCTCCTCCGCTTCGCACCGCTTGGATCGCCTCGAGCAACAGCTTGTGGGCAATCGCGAGACCGCGTTCTCCATGTCAACACCGACTCGCGACCACCTGCGGGCGCTTCATCGCCGATTATTGCGGCAAATGAAGACCCTAGCGATTCTCTCATCGAACTAGGCGAACCGGTGTCGGACCACATGCTCACCATCAATGTCCTCCGCGGACTCAACGAAGCGCCGAGTACATGCGCCCATCCTCAGCGCCGCTTCGCCCGCCCTTCGCCGAGGTCGCTCGAACTCCAACTCGAGAACTTCTTCATGGCGCCGCCGTTCTCGCGCCAACAATGTTCCCTCGTTTCGCCAGCTTCTCCTCCGCCGCCATCGCTTCCCAGCTCGCTCCACTCTCGATCCGCGTGGGTAACCGCCGGCAGCGGCGGAACGGCTCCTCAGCTGGGGTCCTCGTCCGCAGAACGCCAGATCGGTGGCGCGACGATCCCTCACCGGCTTTTGCCGCCACCTCTTGGCTATGGAGCTGGCCAAGCCTCTATAACCTTGACCGACCATTCGGATGTGGCCGATCCGGTCCAAGGGGACGTCCGGCTTCATTGCCGCGCCAAGACTCATGCCGCCACGGCATCGCATCGCCACGGCTGGGACTTGGGCCACCCCAGCGGGCTGCTCCTGCCCGCCTCGCGCCTCGCTTTGCTTCGCTCCGAGAGAGTTCTTGGCCGTACTGGCGCCGCCTCCCGTGGGCAGCGTCACGGTGGTGGCGCCTTAGCCACCTCACCACGCCCTATATGGTCGCCCCCCCCTCATATGATCACCTTCGGGTGTTCGGTTGCCGGTGTTACCCTAACATCTCCGCCACCACTCCGCATAAGCTTGCTCGATCCACCTTATGCGTCTTTCTCGGATACTCGTCTGATCACAAAGGCTACCGTTGCCTTGACCTCTGCACAAACCGCGTCCTCATCTCCCACCACGTTGTGTTCGATGAGACCTCGCTTCTTCGCCGAGGACGCTCGCCGCCCCTAACCTTGATTTTTGGATGAGTATGATTTCCGAGAACTTGTGCGGCCTCACCGCCGACTGGCTGCCGCACCACGACTCATTGGCTCCTGTGTCCGTGACGCAAAGAAGTGGGCACACTCTGGCGCTCAGCCACCAGTGGCGCCTCCCGGCCTCGACACTACTCCTGAACGGCCGCCAGGCGCCTGTCGGCCTCCTACCTAGGCCACTTGGCGTTGGCTCTCCGCTGGCCTAGCCCTCGGATGGGCCACGACGCTGGCCGCCATTGGCCGGGTTTACCCTAATTGCCGCGACGGGTTCGTCCGCCGAGCCTACCTCGCCTCATGCTCTCGTGACTCCACTGGCCGCCTCATGGCGACCTCCCTGCGTGCCCATGAGCTCGTTGCTCGCCAGCCCCACTACTGGCTGGCTGGTGCCGCTCAGACCGCTTCGAAAGTCCGCGGACGCCGTCCCTCGCCAGGGTCCGGCCGCCGCCGTCCTCAGCATCCCATCGCAACTCGCATGGCATCGCGCGCGCGCCAAGAGTAACCAGCACCACGCTTGAACTTTCAGCGCCGCCGTGTCTCCTGTGCTCACGCCCTACCGTCGCTGCTCTCGACGACCAGCATTATGAGTGCCATGGAGGAGGAGTTCGAGTGTTTGTCGATGGCCGCCCCTGATATCTGCTTTATAAATCGGGTGAAGGCGGCCTTTATAACTCGTAATTGGCCCATGAGATTAATCAAGTCGTGATTGGGGATTTGATTATTTGCCCTAAAGTTGATGTGCACTTGGTAAAATGTCCAAAGTTGAGTCCCTTTGATTATTTGCCCTATGTGTGTCTATAACAGGTGGGTCCTGGACCCACAGATCATAGACACATAGCAGGGCAAATAATCAAAGGCACATCAACTTTGGACATTTTACCAAGTGCACATCAACTTCAGGGCAAATAATCAAATTTCTCAGTCGTGATTACCTCCAATAACACACGCCTTCACTTTTTTGGTCAAGAAAAAAAATCTTGACGCGTTTTTGCTTCATGGGCTCAGAGTAAACTTGATATTGTTGGTTCATTACATGTGAGATATCAATAAATGTTTCTCTTACAACTGCATGGGAAAGTGTGCATCCGATGATGAAAAAAGTATCCTCGTGATGCATTGCCCCCAAGATATTCTGATCATTTGTTATTTCAGAATTGCATGTTAATCATTATGAAGTTTCTTTTCCCAATTGTCACTATGACATACAGTAATCACACTTTTTGAGCATTTTTACATGTAGCTAGAACTTTGTCGTCTTGCGGTTAAATATAGCCCATATTCTTTTATTGGCTCATACTTTCGATTATCACTAGTATATGTGACAGGTGGCTGCTTTACTTATTAAATATATCGGTCAAGTGCTAACTGATTTGCTGAATATAACATCTACCTGTTGATGAGTACCTTATGATTACTCTGCGTTCGAAAATAACATAGAATGATGTCATGGCATAAATCCTGCTGTCCTTAAGGTGCCAGTATATAGTATGCATTTAACTACTTTTTTTTGAGGAATCCATCTTCACAACTTATTGATGCGTCATATTGGTTTAACTATATGTTGAATCCTTTATTCTTGCATTGCATAAAATAAAACTGCACACAGTATACAACATGTGGTTAACTAATGGTTTGTTGTGGATGAACCCCTTAACCCTTCACTTTTTTAGGGTCTGCATTTTTCTTTTTCTTAGAACATGAAAACACTTCCTAGCTATCATAATTCATGTAGGCAGTTGACACAGTCAGCTAATAATACAGTTCAAGACAAAATTTGGTTCTGACTTCTGATACCGTTTAGTACCGGATCAGACATGCTTTCCTTACATTATTCCTTGACACCACATGGTTTGGTACTGTCGACAGCTCTATTAAGAAACTTATAATTTTGTTGAGAGCAATAATGGTCGTACCCAATCTGTCATGCTACCTCATACTAGTTGGTACTGGTACTATCTTGTTCTGTTTGAGGCTAAAGCTGCATCTGTGAGACCTAATGAAACTTATACTGCAACTAACTTTGTTTTTTCTGATTCTTGTTTCTGCAGTTCAGTAAATATTGTTCCATGGAAGGTTGTCCTGTACTGCAAACCTCACTATGACCAGATACTAAAGTCAACTGGCAGTTTGGACAAAAGTTTTGAAGGTACTGAAAACAAAACTAAATCAATTGGGTTGGATGTCTTTATTTTTGGTTGTAATTTCTAGTGCTGTTCTCTAAATTTGGCAACATTACTGCATTATGTCAGGTGTGACAAAATCAGCTAAATCAGAAAAAAATAATGGGCATAAGGTATTCTGTGATTCTCTAGGACGCACCTTTTTTGTGGTTGGAACATGTACCGAGTATCTATCTATATTGTTTGGCTGATGCTGCATGTACACAAAATTTATCCCCATTTTCACCTTTATATTTCTCCAACTTGCAGGGCCAGCAAAGCAGCAGATTCTCTAGCATGTTTGTAGGCACACAAGAGAAGTGTGTAGTTTGCAAAAAGACTGTGTATCCTCTTGAAAAGGTAAGTATTATTTAGTCTTCCGCTGTGCTACCTTACTTAATGTTATAAACCAGCAACTGCTAAGAAAAATAAACAATTTATGCATTTAGTTGTATTTATGATAGCTGGCAATGGTGCCCGTAAGTGTATGGAGGCATTGTGGTCAGTTTCGTCATCTTGCTGTAACCAAATTAAGCGACTTCCGGACGACGTAGCGGATAATCACCACCAGCACCGCTTGAATCCACGTCCGCCACGCTTGGAACTTCCAACGTACGACGGCAGTGAAGATCCACTACTGTGGTTACGACAATGCGAACGATTTTTTCAGCTCCATCAGATTCAGCCACGGGAGTATGTGGATATGGTGGGTCTGCATCTTCGCGGCGAAGCGCAAGAGGTTTTGGATAATTGGATGATGGACGCGGCATGGATTTCTTGGGAAGATTTCTTCGATACCTTCTTGCAGCGATTCACTCGCCATGGCGGCACAAGCCCTTAGGATTTGGTTAACTGAAGCGGGGACCTCACGCGTGGGCGACTATGCGAGGAATTTCAACGTCGCTTGCTCGGGCTCCCGCTTGCCACGCCCGCAAACCGGTCGAGACGTTCCATTGGACTTACCAAAACTTTGGCGGCCGACGTCGTCGCGGCGACCACGTGATCTTCCGGAAGCCATTTGTTTTGCCAGAGAAGCGAAAAACGCAGGCTAATCGTGGTTGGCCCATGTCATGCCAAACTCGCCACTCGGGACGCACTCCATCGGCTTTTAGCGGGGATCGGTACGCTTCTAATGTTTCTACCAAAGCGCTCGCAGGATCGCCGCTTCCACCAACAACCACCTCTGGGGACCAGGCGAAACGACTCCTCCACCGGCATCGGCGCATGGTTCTCCAATTCATCTGCTGCCTACGCGATTCGTCTCAATGCGGACCAATTGGCGGGCAATGGGCGAAAAGGCTTGTGTTATCATTGCGATGACATTTATACACAGGAGCCATCGATGTAGCGCCTTTTCGCTATTGAGATCACCCATGACGGGCCGAGGAACCGGAGGCATCTCCGTGGGCCGAGTTTGCACGCAGCAGACGACCTCTACTTCTTCCATCGCTTCCTTATTGGTCGCCTGGACCTCGTCCCCGCCACCATCACGATACTCGTACTCATGGAGGGACGGCGTTTACTCGCTCTCGACACCGGCAAGACACATAATTTTGTCGATGGCAACGCCTGCTCTCGCATGGCCGTCCACCAGGGACCATCATCCTCCCAATCGGTCAAGGTCGCCAACTGCCAACTTCCTTGCTTAGCGAGCTCCTGTTTGCTCAATTTGCCATCGCCACACATACATTCTCGTGCGCGCTTTTGGTCATTCCAATGGATGGTTTCGACATAATCTCGGTGTCCAATGGTCGCAATCACTGGCGACATCCACTGAACTTCAACACTCTCGCCATGACGTTTGATCATCGTGGTGCCTCCATCACTGCTTGGAAGGTATTGGCGCCACAAAACTCCGCGTCTTACGGCGCTGCGAGAGAGCACAATTCAACTTTCGCCCTCTCCCGGAAGATTTCGCCGATGTGTTCGAGGGAGCGCAGGACTACCTCCGGCGCGCATTGTGATCACCGTATCTATTCTGACGAGGCACTAACCCGGTGGTTGTGAGGCCCTCTGGTATCCATCTGAGCAAAAGGATGAAATCGGCGCCGGTCTGCGACGCCATGCTACAACAAGGCATTATTCGTCATGGCCGCTCGCCTCTCTCTTCCCGGTTTTGTTAGTTAAAAAAGGAGACGGCACGTGGCGTTTCTGCGTCGACTATCGCGAACTCAACGCCCATACGGTCAAAGACAAGTTCCTATTCGGTCGTTGAGGAATTGTTAGATGAGCTTCATGGTGCCCGTTGTACCGCCCAAGCTTGACCTTCGCTCCGGCTATCATCAGGTGCGCATGTTTGACGACGACATTGCCAAAACAGTGTTTCGGACACACCATGGACACTACGAATTTTTGGTGATGCCGTTTGGACTGTCTAATGCACCCTCCACCTTTCAAGCTCTCATGAACGGGATTTTACACGATTTCTTGCGCAAATTTGTTCTCGTCTTCTTCGACGACATTCTTATATACAGCTCATCCCTGGCCGACCATTGGACACACCTCCGGATGGTTTTGGAGCGCCTGCGCCACCATCAGCTATTCCTCAAGAAGAGCAAGTGTTCTTTCGGCCAGCCGCAGGTGCGTTACTTGGGCCACCTCATCTCAGCGTCCGGAGTCGCGGCAGACCACGAAATTCTACAGCGATGTCGCATGGCCCAAGCCAACGTCCATCACAGCTCTCAGAGGGTTCTTGGGACTTACGGGGTACTACCGCCGGTTCATCTGCAAGTATGCCGACCTGGCCGAGCCGTTGGATTGCAATGCTCGTCGGAGAACTTCCATTGATCGCCGGCTGCCGAGATCGCATTCACCCAAATTCAAGCGGTATTGACGTCTGCTCCGGTTCTTCGATTGCCCAATTTTCACATTCCTTTGTCGTCGAATGGCGCCTCCGGACCACGGCATTGGCGCCGTGCTTCTGACAGAGGACACCCGATCGCTTTTTAATGGAAGTTGGTGGCCGCCACCGTGGCTTGCCGCCTATGAACGCGAGTTGATCGGGTTATCCAAGGCCGTCCGGCATTGGCGCCCTTATCTCTGGGGCCGCACCTTCATTGTCCGCACGGACCACGCCAGCCTGAAGTTCCTCCTCGAGCAAGCCTTAATCACACCTCCACAACAACACTGGCTCAGCAAATTAATGGGGTTCGATTTCACGGTCGAGTACAAGCCGGGCCGGATTAATCAAGCAGCAGATGCATTGTCACGACTGGAGGAGGTTGAGGCCACCTGCGCAGCTCTTTCTCTTCCCCTAGCTGACCGCGTCACCAAATGGCACCAAGCTCTGCGCATCGACCCGGAGATTCAACAACGTCGCCACATGGGAGCACCAATGAAAGCGCCAAGCACTTCTACGGGGATAGCGGCACCAACTCGGGACCTCCGCGTCATGCGATGCTTGCGTTCGAGATGGCCTTTTATTCCGCAATAACCGTCTGGTTATACCCGCACAGTGCACCCTTATTCCAGAGATAATCGCGGTCGTGCACGAACTGACTCATGAAGGCGTGCACAAGACACTACATCGCTTCCGATGCGATTATTATTGGCCTCGAATCGCCAAGGCGGTCGAAAGTTTGTTGCCAAGCTATACCACGCCAACGCATATAAAACGTCGTCACTTGCTTTCGGCCGTCTCCTCCAAATTTCTTCCTATACCCCATCAGTGCAGGCCGATCTGTCGATGGACTTCATTGTGGGCCTACCCAAACACAAGGGAAAACAACAATTATGGTTGTAGTCGTGGGCTCTCCAAGTATGCCCATTTCATTCCAATGGCTCGACCAAAGAAGCTGACTCGATGGTGGCCAACCTATTTTTGACAATGTTGTCCGACTTCACGGCATGCGAAAACAATAGTCTGTGGATCACCCGTTTTCACCGATCAATCGGAAGGACCTCTTCAAAGCGGTGCTTGCGACATTACTACTATCCATGCTTACCACCACAAACGGATGGACAAACGAAATTGTCAGCCGGACGGTGGAAATGTATCTTCGATGTCTTACATCGACAATCCTCGCACTTGGGTCAAATGGCTTTCATGGTAGGAATCATTTAACTCCTATCATTCCGCGCGCATCGCATGACGCCATTCGAAGGTATCTGACGCCGACCTCCTTCGCTCATTCCAGTATAATCGGCGGCGTCGGCACTAACCATAGTGGATTGCCATCTGGTGGCCGTGATGAACGCTGCAACAAAGCGCGTTCCCATCTCCTACGCCCGAGCGAGATGAAACAATACTACGACAATCATCACGAAAGTTTCTTTTGCAACCGGAGATTGGGTCAGCTACGATCGCACCGTCATCGACAACATTCTACGAGAACGAGGGACCGCTGCAGTTGTCTCCTCGCTTCGTGCCTTACCAGATCATTGAACGCATCGGCAAAGTTGCGTATCGGCTGCAATTGCCACCAGAAGCCCGGCTACATAATGTCTTTCATGTATCACTCTTGAAGGCTTTTAAAGGTGCCGCTCCGACCAGTTCCACACCATCTTGGGGCGAGATGTCGCCTCCTTGGTGCCCCGTCCAAAGAACTGACACAGTCTGGGTCATCGTGTTCTTCAAGGGCGTCGGCAGTTCTTGGTCCGTTGGAAGGGTGCTAGCACTGAAGATATCTCATGGGTACCAGCGACTACTTTCCGTCAGACATTTCCTACCTTCCAGATTGCGGACAATCTGGTGTGGAGGGAAGTCTGTTGTGGGCTTCGACAATACTACTACTACCAAGCAGGAAGGCAACCAGAGGCCAGCGCAGAAACACACACAAATCTTAGGAATAGCAATAGTATTAGTTGTTACCTAATTAAGTCGGTTAGTATCCGAGTAGGACTCTAGTCCGGATTCCAAAAGGAGTCCGATTCTATTGTAATTCATGAACTCTGTTCATCTATAAGTGTGAGAAAATCAATAAAGAAAAGGCAACAAAGTATTTGCCACAAATTGTGTTTGGCGGTGCCTTCCGACAACAGGTAGCAGAGCTCAGCTCGCTAACCTCCGTGATATCGCCACCACTACATCGTCATCTACCTCTCAACGTCTTTGGGTTGTCACAGTTCATCACAATCGTGACAATTGAAATGTGATATAACTTATTATTGTTTGCAATCTGAAAGATTGCCTCATCTAATGTAATTTCTCTCCTTGCAAGAAAAAAAAAAGAAAGAATTTTATCTTTTCTCTACAAACCAAAGGGTTGGCATGCTAAGCCAAAAGTATATGGTTGACTTCAATGCCCTTTCTAAAATAGTGCATAGCTGTTAAAGTGTCATAGAATCAACTTCATTGGTGTATTTTTTGACACCATTTAAGGATGCATTCACGGAATGCTATATTTTTAGCAAAATTTGGGCTTGGGTTATTTTTTTCTCTTGTCTCATTACTCCAGTCACTTTCTTTATTTTTCTTGTTGACAGTACAGTATTTGTTCAACTCAATATTTTACAGGTTGGTCTTAATGGGAGCTCGTATCATAAATCATGCTTCCGTTGCACCCATGGTGGTTGTACACTCAGCCCATCCAACCATATCACACATGAAGGTAAACTTTATTGCAAGACCCACCATTCTCAATTGTTTATGGTTAAGGGAAATTTCAGTCAGTTTGAGGAGACCACTGTAAATGCAAAAGTGGCCATCGAGAAACAACAAGAATCTGAAGAAGCCACCGAGAAGTCAGGTCAAGGTGATGGACTCAGTGAGAAACCATCAGAAAGTGAGCCCACAGCCGATAAACCATCACTAAATGATGTTGTAGCTGAAAAGCAATCACAAAGTAGCACTGATGTCACAAAACCATCAGAAAACACAGGCCAGAGGTCAGCAGATATTGAAAGGGTTACTGAGAATGAGTTAAAGGGTCATTTAGTCAGCAATAAGCCATCAGAAAATAGTTTAGAGAAGCCACTGCAAAGCAGTGTGGTTGATGTAAAGCCATCAGGAAGCAGTGTAGCCATAAGAAAACCATGGCAACGCAGTCTTCCCACAGATAAGCCATTGCTGAGTAGTACAACCATTGAAAAACCATCGCTGAGCGATGCTGCCATTGAGAAGCCATCATCCAGTAATGAGGTTCATGTGAAACCGTTGGAAAGCGGCACAGTAGTGAAAAAGCCATGGCAACGCAGTGTAGCTACCGAGAGTCTACCACAGAGCATTTTACTATTGAATAAGCCATCATCAACCAGCGCAGATGTGAAGCCATCAGTAAGCAGCAAAGTGATCAAAAAACCATGGCAACACATTGTGGGTGCTGAGAAGCAAATACAGAACAATGGACCTACTGAGAAGTCTTCACCAATGAGTGATACGAATCCATTAGAAAGCAGCACAGAAGTTAAAATGCCATGGGAACACAAAGTAGTCAGTGAGAAACCACTGCAGAGCAATGTAGACACTGAGAAGCCATCTGCAAGCAGTGAGGCTGATGTGAAGCCAACAGAAACCAGTGCAGTGGTCACAGTGCCACAGCAACAGAGTGGAACTACTGAGCAACCTCCACAAACCAGTACAGATGATGCGAAGCCCTCAGAGAACACTGCAGAGGTGATCAAAAGGCCATGGCAATGCAACATAGGCACTGAGAAGCAACCCCAGATCAGTGTAGATTCAAAGACAACTGAAAGTAGTGGAATGGTCAAAAGGTTGTGGCAGCGCAACATGCCAATGGAGAAGCCTTCACAAAGCAATGCGGCAGTTGTGACATCACAAAGCAATGTGACCGTCACCAAGCCACTCCTGAGCAACATAGCTGTGAAGAAGTCATGGAAAAGAATTGTGGTTCCAGAAAATCTGCCAGAGAGTGATATGGTTAGCAACAAGGCGTTGCAAAGCAAGACGGTGATCGAAAATACCCAGCAAAGCAGCGTGGCAGCGGAGGAAACGTTACAAAGCAGTGTAGTTGCTGAGGAACCACAGCAAATCACTGTGGTCGCTGACAACAAATTGCAGATTGGCAAAGATTCAAAGAACAGTGGTGATGCTGCCAAGGAGCTATTAGCAACCAGTGAAACCGGTGAAATGCTATTACTTACTGCGAATATATTGAAAGGTGATATTTCCACAGAAAAACCATCAGAAAGTGGCATGCCTCCAGGGGCACCATCTCAGAAAACTGTACCCGATGAGAAGCCATCAGAAGGTGCTGTTGAAACTGAGAAGCCATCACAGAGCAACGGTGCTGCTGAGAAGCTACATAAAAGCAGTATCACCAAGAAGGTTTTTGAAAGTATAACAGCCATGTCGAAACCATCTCAAATTGATGCAACCCCTCAGAAAATTTCGGAGAGGACAATGCCAACTGAGAAATTATTGGAAAGTACCATGGCAGTTGAGAAGCAACCTCAAACCGCTATGATCACCGAGAAGCCATCACAAGAAGATGCTGCAGGTAAGCCATTGCAAACCAATGAACCTTCTGAGCAGCCTCGTCAGAGTGAAGAGACTGTTGAGAAACCACTCCACAGCAAAGATATTGCTGATGACATCCAACAAAGCAGTGTGATGCCACAAATTGATCGCTCTCTTGAGAGGCCACCTCAAAATGATGACACCATCGAGAAGCTACCAGAGCCTGAAAGTGATGCCAATACTGGCAAATCAACCATGGATCCATTAGAATGTGAAGGGGATGCATCTGGTGAGAACTTGTTAGACTGTCAAAGCAATCCAACGGCTGTGCAGCCATCAGAACTTCAAGACGCTGTGGCTGCTGAGAAGGCAACTGACCAGATATTGAAGGCTAAAAATGACACAGCCACTGAGCAATCATCAGAATCTCAAAGCATTGCACCTGCTGTGGT
Source organism: Guadua angustifolia (assembly GCA_036346375.1). Taxonomy (NCBI): domain Eukaryota; kingdom Viridiplantae; phylum Streptophyta; class Magnoliopsida; order Poales; family Poaceae; genus Guadua; species Guadua angustifolia. Next base: position 29,486,087 of record CM070505.1, on the reverse strand, counting down.
TCCATTGGAGCAACCATTAGAATATCGAAAGGATGCAGCTACAGAGCAGCCATTGGAACCTCAACATGAAGCACATGACAAGAATCTATCAGAGCCTAACAATGATGCAGTTGCCAAGGAGTCATCAGAGCCTGAAAGCGACACAGCTGCTGAGAAGCCATCGGAACTACAAAGAGACGCAACTGCTGATCAGTTGGCTGAGAAGCCATCAAAACCTCAAAGCGACACATCAATTAAGCCATCAGAACCTCAAAGCGACACATCAATTGAGAAGCCAGCAGTACGTCAAAGTGGCACAGCCACTGAGAAGCCATCTGAGTCGCAAGGCGATGCAACTGCTGATGAATCATCAGGACAGCCATCAGAGCCTATGAACGATGCATCTGTCGATAAGCCATCAGAACAAATTGATGCAACTACAGAGGAGTCATCAGAACATCAAATTGATGCAGCTCCTGATAAGTCAACTGAGCAGCCATTGGAACCTCAAAAGGATGCATCTGTCGAGAAGCTATTGGACTCTGAGAGTAATACTGTTTCTGAGAATCCCTCAGAAAGCAGCTCAGCTACTGAAACACTGCCTGAAAGCACTCCAAGGAGCAGCATTACCACTGAGGAACCCACACAAGGCAACATTCCTAATGAGACACTCCCTCAGAACAGTGCACCTGTAGAAACACCATCAGAAAGCGCCATAGCTGTTGAGGCATCCACAGATGTCGGTGAGGCCAGCTTTGAGCTTTCAGAGGACAGCTCAGCTCTTGAGAAGCCATCAGAAGAAGACGTTGCCGCTGCCAAGCCATCAGAGGATCGCTCAGCTCTTGAGAAGCCATCAGAGGAAGACGATGGTGCTGCCAAGCCATCAGAGGACAGTGTAACTCTTGAGAAGCCACCGGAGGAAGGCAAGGAAAGTGCAGAGCCATCAGAGGACAACGCAGCTCTTGAGAAACCATCAGAGGAGGACAAGGCGAGTGCTGAGCCATCAAAGGACAGCGTGGCTCTTGAGAAGCCATTGGAGGAGGAAGACACTTTCAAGCCATCCGTGGCTCTTGAGAAGCCAGCAACTGACAAACCATCAGAGGAAGAGGAAGAAGGCGCAACGAGTGGGAAGCCATCACATGACGATGCTGCCGTCGAGGCGCCATCGCAAGACGACACAGGCTCAGCTGCTGACAAACCCTCTCCTGCAGCAGACACCGCAGAAACCACCTGAGCTCACAGAGACAGCGGTTAGCTGGTTACGGTTAGTTAGCAACAGTAAACAGTTTTTAACCGAGATGGATCGGTACTATTGTTGATAGTTTGGTGTGCCATTTTGTTTGTTTTTCTCTGTACAATGCTTGAGTTGTAAAATTTCAGGGAAGAAAAAGGACAATAGGTATTGATTTGATTTGCTCACAAGCAATAAGTCCGTGTCCATATTTGGAGGGTAGCATAGAGGTTACTATAGATTTTGTGTGCGGTTTGATTTGTTGCCGTTGTTGTTGTATATCAGATGATGTAAATGATTTAATGCAAAATACTGTGTGCTTGCTCGTTGGTTAAGATTTTGGAGCTGTCTGTAAACTGGTTAAATTCAAAAATTCAGAAAATTTATACAATGTAAATATCGCGATAATCGTTAAATATCGCTTGATTTTCGATGAATATCAAGCGAAAATCGCTTACAAAATTTACCGTCAAGAAACACGAGTTCACAAAACCGCTCATAGAATTTCGACTGATTATCTAGACATATCGAGAGATCACAGTGAAAATCGATTTAAAAAATTAATAAAAAGTTTGATTTTGAAATCTTTTGATTTCTACCTATTCTCGACCTAATTTTCTAATTTTAAGAAACTCGATACGGTCAATTATCGTGATATTGATGTTGCAAACCTACGTATCACTCAACAGTACAAAACCCACTGTTTGAGAGGCCTAATCTAGGAAGAGATTCACGTGAATGGGCATGAAATTGAACTAAAACTCCGAGTAATCCATGTAAATATATCGAGATTATGATACAGCCAAACAAAGTCCTAAATTCTTGTTTGATTGGGAAACCAGAGAGAATTGAACTGTTTTCACACCAAATTCTTTCTATTCCTACTAAGATCCTATTTGGAAGGCTTAAACTAGTTTCAGCTTCCGAAAAATCAGTAAATCTCCGTAAACAGTTTAGCTTTTAAGCAGCTAAGCCAAAAGTCATATATAACAATAGCCAAAAACTAAAAGTTGAGCTAGATCTACTTTTACAGTTTATTATTGAGAAAAATTAGCTATTTATTAAACGATTTCTTATAAAAAGTTATAACTACTTTTCAGCTAAAACAAAATAGATTTTAAACCCCAACCGCGACGGCCGGCAGAGGGAGGAAAAGGCGGAAATTTTCGATGGCGCCGAAGCGGAAGCCTGCGCGGGCAGCGGCGGCGTCGGACCCCGACGGCATGTTCCGCGGCGTCTCCGCCTTCGTGGTCCCCCACGCCGTGCAGTCTCGCCGCCTCGAGGTTCCGCTCCCCCATGCAGTGCGTCCAATTTGCTATCGCTGGCGTTTCCATTTGTTCATGGGTTTTGGGGATCCGTCGGTGCAGGTGTGGAAGCAGAGGCTGGTGCAGATGGGGGGCCGCGTCCAGGAGAAGCTCGCCAAGGGCGCGGCGGTCACCCACGTGCTGGCCATGGACGCCAAGGCGCTGCTGCGGGAGCTCAACGCCGCCTCGCTCCACCGCTTCCGTGGGGTAATCGCTACACTTGCTGGTTCCCATCGACTCCGTAGAACCCTAGTCTCCTGTATGGCAAGCTGGTTTAGATATTCTCCTATCTGCATTTGGCATTTATCAATCCCACAACTGCATTGAGCTGTGGAAACTTCCTAGAATGGATTATGGGGCCTTTTGGGTTACATCAAGTGACTATAATCACTATAAGGGATGAATTTTGATTGCAGAGTGTGGTGTCCTTCGAGTGGCTGGAGGAGTGCCTCAAGTCGGGTGAGAGGCTACCCGAGCACAAGTTTGCTATCAACTACGAAGAGGAATTTAAGCCCAAAAAGGCAGCTGGTACCGGAGATTCAGGCGGCTCACAGCCTGCAAAAAGGAGCAAAATTACACCTGAGGGTCCTGATAATCACAAGGAAGCTAGTAGACAGGATAGGGAGAAGGAACTAACTGCTGGGGGGCATCGAGATGAAGTTGCACATGTGAATGAAGATTCAGGTGTTGAAAAGAGATCTAACCAGCATGCAAGTAGCCAAAGTTCCTCTGGAGATACTAAGGATACCATAGGATCTCATGGTACATTTGAAATAGTGGTATGACTATGAGCATGATCCAATAAACTAGTGTACCTGAACCATCTTTACTCTAAAATATGAATTTTATTTATTGGCCACACCCACCCTTCTTTAGTTTGCTCAAGTTTGCACCATTTCTACTGTGAATACATGTAAACAGCAAAAAGACAAATACTTTTGTTATTACTGTACTCTGAGCTATAGTTTCACCAACTTCAACATGACATCTTGACATTACATGTCTGACATAAACCAGATTTCGGCCCTGTTATCCTTTTGTCAAGCAAACGTACATAATAGCCTTTAGCCATTCAAATTTAAACCTATGTAGTTCAAACTTGAAAGCCTACAGTGCTAATTCATTAGTTATACAACCAGGAAGCTTCTTCTGGAGAATCCACAAGGTATACTCCACCAGACCTCAACAGGAAGATAACTGAGATTTTTGGAAAGCTTATCAATATATATAGAGGTAAGGGCATTGCACACAATAATCGTCTTATTTTTTGTTAATTGTTTTGGTATTTCATTTTTCTCCTGTTGAAGCCCTGGGAGATGACCGAAGATCGTTTAGCTATTACAAGGCTATTCCAGTGATCGAGAAATTGCCATTCAAAATAGAAAGTGCCGACCAAGTTAAAGACCTTCCTGCTATTGGGAAATCTTTGAAAGACCATGTATGTAGGTCTCATTCTACCATTTCTTACTGTTTGTTGGTGATTGCCAGTGCACAACTCTTTCTACAATTTAACAAGCCAACAACAACAAGTATATTTTCTGCTCTCTAATGTAAGAATGACTAACATACCGATTTTCAGTTTCACTCTGGGTGATCTAGCAACTATTGCTACAGTTCTGGTTTCATAATAATATCTTTGTGTTCTTGACACAGAAAACTTTGTTCCCATCTTCATTGATCAAATAAGATCTAAAAGTACCACATGATGCTGAACGTATTGCTGTATTACTATGTCAGGCAGAATTATAACTTTAGAAAAAGCTTGCCTCCTGCATTTCATTTGACTTGAAGTATCTCAGGCTTGACTGTGTCTAACAATTCCTATATGCAGATTAATGAAATAGTAACTACAGGAAAGCTTTCCAAGCTGGAACACTTTGAGAATGATGAAAAGGTCATATAGTTTTGAGCAAGCACTACATTTTTAAGCGTTATTCAGCAATGTGTCCTGATATTTACACCATTTTGAAGGTACGGACTGTCAGCCTATTTGGTGAAGTTTGGGGTGTTGGTCCTGCAACTGCTCTCAAGTTATATGATAAAGGATATCGTACTCTTGATGACCTTCAAAAAGAGGATTCACTTACATACGCTCAGAGGACTGGCTTGAAGTTCTTTGATGATATCAAACAAAGAATTCCCCGGCACGAGGTGTGTAATTTGTAGGCTTGTTGACTTGCTTGCTATTCATTAATAGCTTTTTGACAGACCATGCAACATTGCACACATTACATTCTCTTCTTATCTAGGTTAGCGAGATGGGGAAACTTTTGCAAGAAGTTGGGAAGGATATCTTGCCCGGAGTAAGTAACATAGACCATTACCAGGAATTATGTGTCTCCATCACATAAATTGTTAAAAAGCCAATACTGAAGCAACAGTTTGATGCTCTATTTGTCACAATCTTTTTCTGGCTATTGTATTCTGTAGCAGTTAATTATTTACACCTATTTTATAATTCCTGTGTTTAAGGTTCACATAGTATTCTAATTTTCCTAAAGTGATTACTGAAATTCATTATGCATAATTCTTTTTATTTGGAGGTGATCATTGTATGCGGTGGATCATACAGACGTGGAAAAGCTTCTTGTGGTGACATGGATATTGTTATCACTCATCCTGATGGACAAAGGTAATACTTCAAAGCATGTGCAAAATCTGTTGGTTTTTAATAGTATAGAACTGGAGCATGCCGTATAATACATATTCAAATATGAGGAGAATCTACGCATCTGTGATGCATTCAGTGTAAGCCATAGTATTCTGTTGCATTCAACACTGATAAGAAAAGCATGCTGTTGGCTCTCTCTCTCTCTCTCTCTCTGTCTGTCTGTCTGTTTTTTTTAACTTTGGTTCATTGCTTTATCCTCCATTGTAAGCATGATTCTTTATTATGACCCTGTTTTCCCCCTCCAACTATGTTGTTTGCACATAATACATATTTGTATAAGAGCATGTAGTAATACTAGAAGTTGTAAATGGGGCCTTAATTTTTTCTTCAGTCATGTAGGTTTTTTACTAAAGTTTGTTCAGCGGTTGAAGGACATAAATTTTTTGAGGGAGGATCTTATCTTTAGCATACACAGTATTAAGGTAAGTAAGTGCTTGGCCACCACTTTCAGAGACTTACGGAATAGAAATTATAAAACAAAAAAAGGATCCAGTTTCAGTGAATGTATGCTCTGAATGTTGCATGACTCTGGGGTTTGGTTCCAAATTATTGCCAAGAAGCCCAGAAGTAAACTCTTGTACTTATTGGGTAATATACATTGGCTGCTTGGACTGCTTAGGGTTATGTGTAAAATTGGCTAAGAGGAACAAATCCTAATATTTATTTATGTCCTTAAATTTATTGAGAAATTGTGTAAGAATATTTGAATCAACTGATGTTCCTCAACTAAATGCAGGGAACTGATTGTGGGGTTGACACATATTTTGGTCTTTGCACATATCCTGGGCGTGAGCTGCGGCATCGCATTGACCTCAAGGTATATGGAGATTCCAATAGGAGACATTCAGTTATGTTATTTTTATTCTTCATTTGGCATGATTTGTTTCTTTTGTAACCAAACAACAACATGATTCTCGACGCTTGGAGGACCAGAGACAAGATTGTCGCCGAGAAACACAAAGATATCCGGAGGTGGATTTGCGAGTATCCGGACAACCAAATTTCAATCAAAGATCGGAGTAAACCACCAACTCGAACCGGGAAGAGGGGCGCACAAAAAGACCCAAATGCAGTGTGCCGCGAACATAGCGCAGGATGCGCTTAAGGGCAGCAAGATGGGGTTCCCGCGGATCATGCATGTGAAGACACACCTGTTGAACAGCATACGAAATATCCGGTCGAGTGAATGTGAGATACTGAAGAGCTCCTGCAAGGCTACGAAAATCCGTGGGATCCGAAACAGGCGCGCCATCAGCAGAAAGCTTGGGATTCACATCGACTGGAGTAGTACACGGCTTGCAGTCGCTCATGCCGGCTCGCTGAAGAATGTCAATCATGTATTGGCGCTGTGAAAGGAAAAGGCCAGAGGCAGTGTGTTGTACATGCATACCGAGAAAATGATGCAACTTGCCAAGGTCTTTCATAGAGAACTCCTGCTGTAAGGCACTGATGATACGCCGAAGCAGTGACTCGGAGGAAGCGGTGAGCACAATATCATCAACATAAAGGAGAAGATATGCCATATCCTTGCCTCGGTGGTAGATGAACAGGGATGTATCTGACTTGGCTTCAACAAAACCGAGCTGTAGAAGATGAGAGGCAAACTGGCCGCATTTGCGCGAGAGCTGCTTAAGTCCATAAAGCGACGGTTGAGGCGGCACACATAGTCGAGGTGGCGAATCTTCAAAACCAGTTAGCCGAGCACAATGAACGATTTGACAGAGTGCCATGGAGGAAGGCATTGTTGACATCAAGTCGATGAATGGGCCAACCATGCGAGAGCCAACGAGAATCTGTCCGAATCAGAAAGGAGCTTGACGATCGGATCAAGGTTTTGAGAAATCAATACCGGAATGAGCGGTTGCCAGGCACCCACCGCGCTTTATGGCGCTCGAGAACCATCGACCTTGAACTTGTGTTTAAACACCCATTTGCTCGTCACAACATTGGAACTGGCGGTCGTGGGATAAGATCCATGTGTTGTTGGCAAGAAGAGCGAGTACTCATGTTCCATCGGTAGCGCCAATTAGGATCGACGAGAGCGGCCGATAGCCGGGAGGGCAGGAGACGATCTTTGAAGCCTCGAACGGTCTTGGAACCGAATGCCGCGCTTACCACGGGTCGTCATATTGTGATGATTGACAACAGGAGGGATCACCACAAAGACTGCGGCAGAAAGCGAGCGGTGATAGCGTAACGCGCAGGAGAAGCGGTTAATTTGGAGAAGTCGAAGCAGAGCATCGGCGTGTGTCGGCGTGAGTACACCTGGATCACGGAAGGGCGGGACCCGGCGAGGGCGTGCGGCGTCGCGACCATCGTCCGGCGGCCGAATGGCGGCCCCATCGCAAGCGGTGACGAAGAGCCATGGGAGGCGAGGCGGCTTATGGGCGCATGTGGTAGTGGGCGCAGTAAGAGCCCACAGGCTTACCAGTAAGAGGGCTGTCCGCTTGATACAGTCCGGTAGGAAGCGCTGCAGAGGCGGCGGTCCGCCGTAGGAGGAACCGTGTTCTTCGCCAAGAACTCAGAGGAAAAACCGGTGACAGCTCAAAGGGAACTGAAACCGTATTAGGCAAATCATCCAAAAAATCAAAGGCCGCACGCGTGGGTGGAGAAGAATCCTCGGAAAAGGGAAAGGAGGTTTCATCAAAGACCACGTGGCGTGATATGATGGTACGATTTGTGTGACGATCAAGGCAAAGATAACCCTTGTGGTGAGGTGAATAGCCAAGGAAAACACACAAGGAAGAACGAGGCGAAAGTTTATGGGGAGCGGTGGCGGCGAGGTTAGGATAACACTTGCAACCAAAAACACGAAGGTGTGTGTACGAGGGTGGCTTCCTAGTAAAGCAAGTCTTGGCGTTGCAAAAGCAAGAGTTTTGGTTGGCAAAATGTTAAGAAGATATGTGGGCCGCCATGGTGATTCTCTGTTTCTTCTGTTGTTTGCAGCTTTATGGTTGTCTACTTCAGGATCAACGATGGCGTTCATGCACACCAATCCGGCGAATTAGAGCGGCGGCGTCGGAGAGACATTGTCTGATGTTCACAACGTCAAGGAAGCGAGGGCGCGCCGTCCGCATTCTCCGGTGATGAAGCGCAGCCGCTGCCTTGGTGGCTAAATCAACAACTCCACTATTTTGTTATGAACCATTTTATTTATGACAATGTCATGAACTACATAATTATGACCTTATGACCCTTCATAGTAACTAACAATGTAACATAACATCTACAGTGATGACTTTGCCATGGAAACTATGCTGCATAACATTTATATATCTGGTAGTTATTTGCTGATAAACAATGGCTGCCATTCGGTGTTGACAGGTATACCCAAGGAGCAGATATGCATTCGGGCTGCTTGCTTGGACTGGAAATGATGTTCTAAATCGACGGTATAAATTCTGGCTCATATATCTTGACATGGCCTGGAATGAAAATACCCTCCCCCCAACCCAAAAATAATAATAAGTTCCATAATTGCAACATGCAGATTAAGACTATTAGCAGAATCCAAAGGATACATTCTTGATGACACTGGTTTGTATCTTGCTACACAGAGCAGTGGTGGAAAGCGCGTACGTACATGTACTTGTTTATTAGTAATTATAGATCTTTTTTTAAATCTGCTTTGCTTCATTTATCGTAAATTTTGCAGGGGGCAAGATCAGAAGCCATAGTTAGCTGTGACACCGAGAAGGATGTGTTTGACACACTTGGTTTCCCCTGGTTGGAACCTCATGAACGAAATCTCTAGCTTTTTCCAAACCTTTCCGTATAAAATATAGCTTGCCGGACATGTAGAGTTTTTGTTTTCCTTCCCCTTGTACTGCAGACCAGTAGGTAGCTGTTTCCAAACCTTTCTGTAGAAAACGTACTAATGTAGTTTGCCAGTAGTTTTGTTTTTCACCTTACTGACTGTAGACCAATAGGGAAAATGTTCTTCAGCTGGCATGTATCTATCGACAAGTCTGTAACTCTTATGTTGCACAACACCTTTGGCTTCTCAATGGACACAATGGTTTGCATGAACATCTTGCACTGGTGTTTATTTATTTATGAAATCGGCTGTCTCTGAATCTGTTCATGAAACATTTGTTACAAATTGCAATGTACGTTCCATCAGTCATCAAAAGGTGAAAAAAAGGCACATTGAAGGCATTTTTACCGCGGAATAATAATCAACACCAACCATCCACGGTTCCAGACAAAATGTAACAACACATCTAGAGTGATCTCGTGAAGTTTGACAAATCAAAGGCATTTCAAAGCCGGTTACACTGTGCGATAATAATCCAAATCCCAAAATTCCCCTTTGTTTTGGCATTAACCATCCAAAGTTCCGCACACAAAGTGGAAAACATTTTGACTAATATTGTGATATATGCTGCACCCTAAGAGATTGTTACTCTGTTCGTGACTGAAGGGAAGTGGAGCTGAAGTTCTAGGCGCCAACAAAACCGCACCATAACTACTGCCTACATGGATGCAAAGATTATTTGCATCTCTTTCTTTGCCTACACCTACAGTACGAACTGAGAAGTGAGAACAACGGCAGCGAAAGATGTGATCAATAAAAGCTATTGCTGGGACCACCACCAAGCATTTCCTCCCTGTCGATGAAACGCTCAAGAAGCTCCTTGTCCTTGGCGACTATGCATTCATCGTCTTTGCCAAACCAATCATAGCGATTCTTTGCAATGTAATCATAGACTGCATCCCGCAGTGGGACGGGGATGACCAGCAAGGAGCTCAACACTGAGTAGGGAAGAGGCAGGTATGATGCAACCATCAGAGCAGCTGCAACCAAAATAAAAAAGTATTAAGTACATTTGGATTTCTTGATATCTCAAGGGGTGACAAAGCTACACTATAGAAAGAATTGTGCCTTTTAAACACCAATTTTACAGCACAATTTTTGTGCAATAACTTGGTTGAACAAAGCATGCGCCAAACCATAGAGCAAAAAAATACAGCAAAACTAATCATAAAACACATGAGTTCACCAATAAGTAAGATGCTTCCCAATCCTGCACAAGCCTAGCTAATGATAAATCCTGCCAATGTCCTAAGGTAACTAGCATTCGTCTGGTCAACCACCTGGTAGTGATTATATGGCCTAACCGGCGATTATTCGGTAAAAAGTAGGGACACCTGAATACTACAACACACTCATAAGCATCAACAAGAAGTGCAAAGGTGATCTACTACTCATAAGCCACAAGCCATGACCAATATCACATTGATGCTAGATGCTACTGAAACATCACTCTAGAATTCAGGTAGCCTCGGTGGCAGCATTCATGCAGAAAATGACCAAGAATTCAGCACATTTAAGCACGAATTTCATCCCAGGTGATGCTAAATTCCTACATAAATCCAAACGCAGGCATGTAAATAGATCCAAGTGGCACTACCACTACTCACTAGTATCAAAGAGCGCAATTAATGGGCGATCAGTCATCAGTGTACGCCAATAGTTGCTAGTTGCTACTAACATTAGCACCGTGCAATGAACACACCCAAGCATCGCACTGCTAGTCTGCTGAGTATGAATACAACACAAGGAACCAAGAACAACCTGCTCTGAATCTGATCAGGGGCATACTAACCTGTAGAGCCCTCGTAGTAGGCCTCAGGTCCCTCGACGAAGAGGACACGCCGCAGCACGTCCTCCCGGTCCATGCCAACCAACCTCAGGTACGGCTCGGCGGTCTTAGACTGCACGCAGCAGAACCTGATCTTGGCGTGCTTGTCTGCCTTGATCACCCTCTTCACCCCTGCAATGCAAAGTTGCAAGCAATTTGCCATCACAAGCAATTCACAAACACAACAATCGGGTACCACCAAACGCAAATTGTTCGCCCAATTAGCCCACAAATTTTCGAGAACAATTTAGGCGACAATTCGCGCGAAATGATCCCCAAGAACCGGGCAGGGTCCCAGGGCTAGGTCGCCTGTGTGCTCCTGCTCACCACGGTGGCAGAGGTGGCAGACGCCGTCGTAGATGAGCACGCGCGGCTGCAGGACGGTCGGCGTGGTGGCCGCGACGGCGGCGGCGGCGGACCCAGCGGACGACGTGGAGCCCGGGGAGTCCTCGTCGATGACGACGTCGTCGGCGGCGGCCGCCGCCGCTCGGGACGAGTATCCGCGGAGGCCAGCGAGGGATGAAGCAAGGCGGGGGCGGAGGCGGTTGAGGAGGGTTCCGGTGAGCATTTCTCTCTCTCTCTCGGGCGGCGCGGAGAGGTGGCGGTTCTACACAGGTCTTGGTACGGCACCCTTTTGCTTTCCCTGCTTTGGGCTCTTCTTCTTCTTCTTCTTTTCCCCCTTTTCTTCTTCTTTTCCTTCGTTTTCTTTTCTCCCTGCAGCTTGGGGTCCTTGTGGCTTGGAGAGTAAGTCAAAAATGGATTTTCTTGGCTTTTTTAGAATGCGATGGAGTAGATGTGCATAGTGCACTTTGGAAGAAGTTTAATGCACACAAAATTTACATTGTGACATAGGTATTTTCTTTAGATATATTTACCAGGTATTTTCTTTAGATATATTTACCGGCCATCTGCTATTTATACGATAAGATGTATAGCTTTTTTGAAGAACCACCTCTAAACAGTTGGTAAAGAGGTGATGTGTATCAGGATGCGTTTGGCAGAGCTCCCAGATTCAGCTTCCCCATGAGAAACTCAACCAAACAAGAAAAAATCAATCAGTTTCACATAGGAATCCGAGGAAGTGATTCATGTTTTTTTGACTTACAGCCTAGGAGCAAAAAAACCTGCTCCCCACCTAATTCACAACCTCCCAGTTATGAACCTCCTCACCAAGTTCATAACTATTTCTCAGACAGGAATCACTTCCACCAGAGAATCGATTCCATAGAGAATCAGAATCTGGAACTGGAGAATCAGGATCTGAAACTCTACCAAACAGGCCCTCGGTCTTTCCAAGAAATTGCCCCACAACCGGTTAGTAAAGAGGTGGCATCATCCCCTAGCCTTTCAGGTTTGAATCCGAGGATTCACCTAGGTGTCAACCTTCTTTGTGAATGCTTGAGCTACTGGCTAAATTCTCAAAAAAAAAAATTCTCAACAATACTCTTCCAATTTTCACCCGCGTCCATAAGTATAAACTGTGAGTTAGTGGAGTCACTTTTCTCATGTCATCTTGAATAACGCATGTCTCCCCGCTCACCCCCCACCTCTCCCCCTCCCCCTCCACCCACAAAGCTAGCCTTAATCATGCCCATCCCCACAACAAATCAGCCAACCCAGCAGCAGATCCGGCTAACCCGCTTCCAGATCCACCGTCTCCAAGGCAGGAATCGTGCCAAAAGCCGCAGGAGGAGTTTGACCTGAAGAAATCTGGTCCGAAAGGGGGCGCGGCTGACTCGAGTGAGGAATCCTTAAAATCGCCATGCCCTCGGGCGACGGTTCTAGATCCGCTGGGCAAGGTGCGGATCCGGAGCCAGCGCCATCATGCAGGGACGTCCGTGTTGCAGCCAGGCGACTTTATGGTGCCGCGACAAACCGTGGAGAGAGAGAGAAGAAGGTCCGGTCAGCTCAGTCTTCATCAAGTGCAGCGCGAGGACATTAATGGCCGTAATGCAGTGCAGCATTCATGGATGCGAACCGAGGGGAAGATCCACAGCACTAGGTATTCAGCCATTCAAAAAGAGAAATGGATTCAAAAAGAGGAGTGCGGAGGTCTTCAATCCAGCTCGCCGCTACGTCGACCCAGATGGCAATGGTCAGACATCCAAAAGCTCTTGAAAAAGCCCCGCAGCTCTCTGGAAGAACCAAGACGGGATCAGCGATTGCAACCACTCAATCGGTCAGCATTCATATCGGCTAATCCAAAAGAAGATGCAAATGGATGGTCTCTGGTCAAGCCAAAGCACTGGTGGCGCAAAGGTCGGATCGACTCACCTCCTCTTGACTATGCAGAGCAACCTTTTCATCATCGCAGAGGCTCAACGTTCTTCAAACAGAAACTGAGAGGCAGATGTTTTAATTGCCTTGCCCCGGATCACTTCGCTGGTTTCTACGAGGCACCGGTCAAGTGTTGGCGCTGCCTGCTTTCTGGGCACAGGGCCGTTCAATGCCCAAGCAGAAGAAGTACCTACCGCAAGCCTGCATTACAAACCCACAACCCCTCTGTGCTCCCAGAACCACTCCGAGCAGTTCACAAGCTACACTCCCAGAACCACTCCCCCTGTGCTCCCAGAACCACTCCTGAGACCATTCCAAGTACCACCATCAAAACTTTCGCTCAAGCTGTTCGTCAAGGTTGCGGCATGGAGGCAAGATACCCCGGCGACCCAAGAGCTAGGCCGGCCAGGGCCTTCTGTGCTGTTTCGGCTACTGGGGCCATCAAACGCCGTCGCGACGAGCTGATCGACCGTGCCGCGGTGTGCTGGTTTGATGGCAACAGCCATGAAGTGGAAGTGTTCACGGTGGGCGACTTGCTCAGAAGCCGCTTCAATCTCGGCCACGGCGACTTCCAACTAGTCAAGCATTTCCCGGAGCAGTTTCTGATCATTTTCTCAGATTCGGCAATAAGAAGAAGGGTGGTCACCACTGCTGCGGTCCCTTACCAGGGCCATGTTTTCAACTTCGTGGCTTGGTCTGAGCAACGTTATGCAACGAATGTCAATTTCGAGTTTCATGTGAAAGTGCGTGTGGAGGGCGTCCCAATTCATTGCTGGTCTGAAGAGGTAGTGGCAAGGGCCTTGGGAAGCAACTGTGCGGTTCATTATGTGCAGGAGCGCACGAGACGCAGGGAACGAACAAGGTCGTTTGACCTCTGGGCGTGGTGCTCCGATCCTTGCAAGATTCCAAAGGAAGTCTCCCTCACAGTGTTGGAATCGGACAAGGAGCTACCCCCTACCAACATCCCCCTTCCTCTAGTGGCACTTCTCCATGATGAACCAACAGACCTTAAGCGTGGCCAAGTGTTCAACCTTCGCAACCATTTGGAGATAGTGGAAGATCTGTCATTCCTCCGCGGCCGCGGCAGCTTCGGTGGCCTCCCGAACCGCAAGCAGCGCCGGGAATTTATTTGGTCCTATGGGGCTCCGGATGAAGCGGGGGAGAGACGAGAAGGGGCGACACAGGACAGATGCAGAGGAAGGGATCAATATCGCCGCCACGAGGACAACGACGACGACGATCACCACCGCGACAACCACCGACGCAGCTCTCGAAGGCACCGCAGCCTGTCCAACTGGATGCGTGACTCAAGATGTAGAGGAGGGGTAGAAGACCGCCACAGCTCATCCTGGCGTGGCCCCGGGGGATCAACAGCAAGACGCTACAGGATAGACGCAACAGATGCTGATTCAAGAAGAGGAGCAGATTCTGGTTCAAGAGTCCAAGAGCAACAGAAAAGTATTCATGAGTACACACATAGTGGACTAACAAAGAAGTCAGGGCAAGACAAAGGCATGAAAAAGGTGACCTTCGCTGAACTATTGGTGACGGCGCTAAAGAAGCGGCAGGGAGGAGACTCGGTCGACAAAATCAGTTTGGAGAAAAGAGAGAAGGAACCACCTGCAGCCAGCTATGCTCGACTGGGACTACAGGTATGTCAAGAGAAGGTTGCACTCAATAATATTCTCTGTGCTATGAATGTTGCTCTAAATGTTCAAACTGAAGATGCTGTTGTCCAGTCAATATCTCCTTGCCATGAGATAAACGAAAATGATCCTCCTATCTCTCCCGTCATACACACACAAGTGGTTGATCTTGCAACACAGCCTCCACAGACACCAGGGTCGGGTGTAATACCTACTCAATGCCGGGATGACACAACCTACCAGTGCTTCCCTGATGTCAGCCTTAAAATAGAGCAGGATAAAATTAGAGTAACCACAACAACAAATGCTAGGTCATCCGAAAACATAACACCACCGGAGCCCAGAACAGTTGAGCAGGCTTCCCAAACAATACAAACCTTACCACCTCAAACAAAAATTCCGGAACATATAGCTACAAGGGCTGGTTTACACACACCGGAAATGCTAGCTCTAGAAGGGGTGCCAACAACAACACTGGGGGGTTTGACCCATGGCGATCCAAGTCCAGGAGGGCATGAATACAATAGCAGATCAGCCGTGCAGGATTCCCAAACAATACACACCATAGCACCTCAAACGACAAGTACAGAAAATAGGGCTACCCAGGCCACAATCAATGAAGCCACAATAACTGAAACACGGGTAACTCTAACACCTCAGGTGGTACCAACAACAGCCCTGCGGAGAGTGACCCCAAATGACATCCCAGAAATACCAACTCCGATTACAAACCAGACATCGCCACAACCTTGCATTCAAACCCAAGGGGGTCTAGAGGACTTCATACGGGCGGTCGCACACGATCCACATACACCGATCATTCAAACCCCCCCATGCCTAAATAAACAGCTAGACTCCAATTTAGAAAACAGAGGTTCAACTCCCAAAGGATATACCCAAAGAAAAAGCATTAGATTAGCGGTTCAAGCTAAAGCGAGAGATGGTTCCAACAAGGGGGCAATTACACTAGCTCAGGAATTGCTTGCATCAAAGCTTAAGGATCTTTCTCCACCGCAACAACAAAGTCAGCTGCATAATGCACACTCTCATACTAACCTTTTTGACTTGCCTTGCCGCCTATTTCGAGCGACCAATAAGTAAGGAACAGACGGAGGCAATACTTGAACTGGTGAACCAGATGAAGTTCAAGCACAAGGGGAAGAAAGGTAAAGGCGGGCTGGGCTCAACGGCGCCATGCGGTTGGAAGACCGACGGCGCCGCAACTCAAGAGGAGAATGTTTTTACTCATGCAAAGAAGATGAGAAGTTGCAAACTCAAGGCAGCCCAAGAGTACTTACTACTGCTCTAGTTAATTACTTTGTTAGCTTATCATTATTAGTGGTAAAACAATGGATCCGGTTCTTTGTAGTGTCTATGAACCTAGTTCTTTGTTGTTCGAGTATTCAGTGAACCATGCATGATCAGTTCTCTGAACCCGCATTCCAATTCGGTTCAGGTGGATTCGGGCCTCCTGGTGCCTTACTTAATTAGCGCCTATAGTGTCGCTGGTGCCTCATGTGTTCTGTTATTACGGTTGTTGGCGCCTTATGTGTTGTGTGCCATGCACCCTTCTATTGGGTGATGTTGCAAGATATGTTATGTACCCTACTATTGGGCTTAGCCCTTTTATGAAGTGGAGTCACTAGTGTCTAATGCGCAATTTGTAATATTCTCATCATGGAACGCCGAGGCCTAAACAATCCGGCAAAAGAGAGAGCATCAAACAAATAATCCAATCAACTGGCGCTACAATTGTTTGCCTCCAGGAAACGAAAATACAAAATTGGACTACAAGTTTGCTAACTGAAACTCTGGGTGCGAGATTGGCCAACCTATCTATCCAGACCCCCTCCGATGGCGCTTCGGGTGGCATCCTTCTGGCGGTAAGGGATGATCTATATGACCTCAATAATACCAGAATCACCCCCAATACAATCACGGCGACCTTGACATCGCGATATGATGAGGAGACCTGGGACATTACCGGGGTATATGGGCCGCAGACGGACGAGGAGAAAAGAATTTTTCTCACTGAGTTGGAGGAGCTGAGTGAAATGGTGCAACCGAGGTGGCTGATCTTAGGGGACTTCAACCTCATCAGACAGGCGAGAGAAAAGAATAGAGGATCGACAAATAGAAGTATGATGCAATGATTCAACCGCTCCATCAATAGAATGCAACTTCTCGAACTGGATCTCCAGGGTCGCCAATTCACATGGACAAATGAACAACAACAACCAATCATGACAAGAATAGACGTTTTTTCGCTACGACAGAATGGCACGAGGCATTCCCAAATGCGGATCTCTGCGCTCTGCCATCTATGACATCGGACCACTGCCCCCTCCTTATGCAAGGAGACGCAAGCTTTGAGTATTTCAGAGGTTTTCGTTTCGAGGCTTGCTGGACGTCTATGCCGGGATTCCAGGAAACGGTTACACAATCCTGGAATCAGCCAACCCACACTTCAGATGCCATACTGCGATTGAACATCAAAATGAACAGAACAGCTAAGGCACTAAAGAGTTGGAGGAGAAAAATCTTTGCGAGCATTACTCTTCAAACTGCACTGATACAAGTCAGCTCACGATACTAGAATGCTCACAAGAAAGACGCTCACTAGCGCAGAATGAAATAGAACTCCGAAAAAATCTCAAAACCAAATTGCTCGGCCTGGCGGCAATACAGAAATCAAGAGCAAGACAGCATGCAAGATTAACTAAAATCAAACTGGGAGACGCCAACACACGTTTTTCCACGATGGCCAATTCAAAGCGCGAAAAAACTTGATTCGACCCTTCAACAGAAGACCGAATAATGTTTCAACAAAGGACAAACTAAAGGAAGCCTATGAATACTTCAAAACGGTGTTGGGCGTCGCGAGCAAGGACAAAGCGCTTTGTTGGGGGTCCTTGGGATACTCGGCAAGGGACCTCACCGACCTAGAGACTCGCATCATCGAAAACGAAGTGGCTAGCATCATCCAAGAATTGCCGTCACAAAAATCGCCAGACCGGATGGCTATATTGGTCTGCTTTACAAGACATGCCTTAACATCATCAAAACCGACCTAATGGAAGCAATCAAGGCCTTCTTCAATCTACGCTATGAAAACACGGACAAGTTAAATGTGGCGAACATTATTCGCGCCCCGAAAGCACAAAACGCAGCAGATTGGAATGTTTGAGCCAATTAGTCTTATCAACAAATTATGAAGATCATCACTAAGATTCTCGCAAGCGCATTAGCGCCAGATGGATGAACGGGTCTCGGTCTCGCAGAACGCGTTCATTAAGAAAAGATGCATCCATGACAATTTTTTATATGTCCAAAGAGTTATCCGCCAACTACACAAAGACAGAAAGCCGGCTCTCTTCATCAAACTAGACATTTCAAAAGCATTTGACTCGCTAAACTGGTCATACCTTCTCAAGGTACTCCAGGCCATAGGCTTTGGGCACAAATGGCGCGAATGGGTGGCTGCAATCCTCAGGACGTCATCCTCTCAGATTTTAATCAATGGTCAACCGACGGAACCAATAAGACACGCGCGCGTTGTGTGACAGGGCGATCCTCTATCCCCCTTGCTATTCATTCTGGCAATTGACCCGCTACAAAACTTACTTGAGCTAGCAGCGAATCATGGTATCCTTAAACCTGTTCTTCCAACAAATGCGAGACTAAGATGTTCACTTTACGCCGATGATGCGGGGATATTCTTAAATGCCGATGTGGGTGAGCTGACGGCCCTTAGCCGAATATTGGATATTTTTGGCAGATGCTCTGGCTTAAAAATCAACATATCCAAAACAGAAATTTACCCTATCAGATGCCGAGAGGATCTCTTGCAGGAGCTGTTAAATGTTTTCCCGGGGAAGCTCGCAACTTTCCCAGGAAGGTAGCTCGGTCTACCTTTACACACCAGACAACTTAGAAGGGTCGAATTTCAACCATTGATCGATAAAATAAGCAGTAGACTGGCGGGATGGCAAGGTAAACTGCTCTCAAAGGCAGGAAGACAGACCCTGGTTAATTCAGTGCTAACATCGCAACCGATATATCACTTAACGGTCTTTCCAGCCCAAAAGTGGCTGATTACATGTATCGACAAACTAAGAAGAGGCTTTCTATGGAGAGGGAAAGAGCCTGCGACATGTAGTGGTGGACACTACCTAATTAAATGGCCCGTCACCTGCAGGCCGAAAAGCAAAGGGGGTCTTGGTATCAAAGATCTTGAACGATTCGCCAGAGCGCTCAGGCTTCGTTGGCTCTGGTTTAGATAGAAGAACAATGAAAGAGCCTGGACAAGGATGGAACTGCCATGTGACAAAATTGACATAGCCCTCTTTAATGCCTCAACGGTGGTCACGATAGGAAACGGTAAACTCACAGACTTTTGGAGATCAAGCTGGGTAGAAGGACAAGCTCCAAAAAACATCGCTCCACACCTTTTCCGCGTAGCTCAAGAAAGAACATATCATCACCGGGCCTTGCATAACAACTCATCGGATTCGCTTTTGTATCCCTGGCTTCGAAAATCAAATCGGGGAGTTTGTATCACTTTTTCAAGCAATACGTAATATCAACAGGATGAAAACAGGAAGATCGATAACTTTGGCGCTGACTACCGATGGACAATACTCAACAAGGAGTGCATACCTAGTGCAATTTCACACGGATCTTGTAAGATGAAGATCGCCCTATATGGAAGGCGAAAGCTGAACCTAAATGTCGTTTCTTTGCATGAACACTGCTACACAACAAAATACTAATAGCAGATAACATGCTAAAGAGGGGCTGGCCATGTAATGCAAGCTGCATTCTTTGCAACATGTCACAGGAGACATCAACTCATCTCTGCAAAGACTGCCCTTTCACTACACAAGTTTGGAGTATCCTTGTACGTTGGGGAAAGTCAAGAAGGTCAAAACCTCACGCACAATGCTCGGTGTCTGAGATGGTGGAGAAGGCTCAGATCCCTTTTTGACAAGCAAAGCTGAAAAGAGCTGGATGGCCTTGTCATCTATTTCTGGTGGAACTTATGGCTAGAGAGAAATCAAAGAATCTTCCAGGGGATGACTAGAACACCGGAGCAGGTGGCCTCGGCGATAAAGGATGCGGTGCTCACCAGTAGTTTCGCCCTGTCATCTCAGTCCACGGTTTAAAGGCTGATTGGAGAGTGGTTTTTTCTTCACTTCTCTCTTAGTGAGTTTTTTTCTTGCTTTCTTAGTGTGAGAAGTTGTGTTCCTGTAATAGCTGTAAGTGGTGATTTCTTGTGAGGTTTTTTTACGGGTCCGATTTTTCCCTTAAAAAACAGGACCCACCTTTTTTCTCTTCTCTTTTTCCTCTAATTAATATATACGGCAACTCTCATGCTGTTTTTTCAAAAAAAGAATCCTACAATTCACAATCTCTAATCCTCTCATATTCGAGTACCCACTAAACAAGGGACTTCAAAACCACCTCCTAAAATTCACTCCGACCAACACATGTCATATATGTGAGAAATACAAAGAACTTCGAACTTATTCACCAAAGGGTTTTTGTACTACAGATAGCCCTGAAGAGTATACTAGTAGTGGAGCTACATTTGTATTACGCACTATCAAGTATCCAAACATTTCAGTCTACTTTGAAACACGTAACTCCATAGTTTAAATTCCAATGAAGATTATACGTCCCAGATAGGGCCTTAGAGGTATAAAAGATGAGTTTGTAGTGGTAAGATGATTTTGGCTTATATATTGGATAAAATTAGAAAGATAAACTTTTTTTATTAGGGTTTTGAGTAAATTCATCATCCTTATAATATAAAATGAAATATTGGAAAATGAGATCTGGCGGAGCTATTCGATCTAGATCCCACATCTTGTGTTACAAAGTCTACCACCACAACAAGCCATGTCAGTTGCTCCAAGTGGCATTGCAACAAGCTTAGGGTGCGTTTGGTTGGAGGACGAGATTAGATGGGATATGGCCATCCAGGTCTGGATGGGATGGAGTCATCCAGGTGGCTGTTTGGTTGGATGGATGGGATGAGTCAGTTTTTTGTTTGGTTGGATGGATGGGATGAGTCAGTTTTTTGTTTGGTTGGATGGATAATGAGGATAGATAGTTTGTTAATTCTAATAGAGAGAAAAAAAATCTTTTTAAAAATTTTGGAATGAAAAAAATAAATCGACTATAGCTTTAAATTTTTTTAAAAAATAAACAAAAATACTAGAAGAGGGGAATTTTTTTTTATTTTTAAAAAAAAATTAAATTTTTTAAAAAAAATTTAATTTTTTTTCATGCGGGTGCTAAAATACCAGAAGAGGGGAATTTTTTTTTAATTTTTTAAAAAAAATTAAAATTTTTTAATAAAAAGTAAATTTTTTTCACACGGGCGATACAGTATTCGCGGCACTGTAGCTGCTACAGTACCGAGCGGTGTGAGGATCGAACACAGGACCTCCTGCTTTGAGGCCAAAGCCTTTAACCAACCGAGCTAAGTGACTGTTACGCAAATTTAGCTAACAAATATACAAACCAAGCACATGGTAAAAACTTGGATCAACTCATCCGGCCAAATTTCTTGGATCTATCCGTCCAGCATCTTTAAGGTATATTCTCTTTTCTTGGATATCCTCATCCACCCTTGCCCTTGAACCAAACAAATGGATGAGTAAAAAACTTGGATAGGACCATCCCATCCACCCTATGCCCTTGAACCAAACACACCCTTAGAGGACATGCTGCACCTCTCCAATGAACGACCATAAAGCTTTGTCTAGATATGTTGCTCTTTTCTTGTATTGTTCTTCCCTTCCAAAGGAAATTTTTCCTATTTTTTAAAAGCAAAATTTTCTTTCATCCATACTCTCGCTCTTTTCCTGGTAAGAAATACAAGAAAATGCCCTCTGTATTACAATTTTATTCCAAAACCTCCCCTACTTATTTTCTATTTCTCTAAATACTCCTCATTCCAAACTGGCCTATGGCAAGTCCTAGAAAGGCTAAAACCCAAAATTTGTAGCCCAACTCACCTTTTCACTTTAGTGATGAGATCACAATGAAGAGGTGCTTGGGACAAGAAATCTTGCCATTAGACTCAGAATTGGTAGAATTCGGTAAGACACCAAGCCCATCGTGCTTGTAGTTTAAAAGCGGGCCAATACGTCCTAAGAAAGATTATCGGCCGCCCAAAATTGTTTTTCCTCGCCCAAAGACGCACTAAAGTCTGTCGGGTCATATCGGTAATCTTACCAAGAAACGCCCAGTCTGTTAAACAAAGTGTCGATTGGCGAGCATGTGAAGTCTCCAGAAGAAGCCAGCACTCACACTTTCTCTCCTCTCTCTCTCTCTCTCTCCCAGCCGAACTCTCGAGATCTGGATCGAAGCCTCGCGGTCTCGACTTCATGGTGCTGCATCACGGCGATGATGAGCTCCTGGCGGCCGCGGCGAGCGCAAGTATGTGTCTACAGACTCACGGTCACCACGCTGGGAAGAAGCCCTCCGACGGCGGCGGCGAGGCGAAGAGGATCTACCACGTGATGCCCGGGGAGGAGGACGGAGATCCATCCACGTGATGCCCGGGGAGGAGGACGGAGATGGAGCGGAGCTTCAAGGTGTACATCTACCCGGACGGCGACCCCAAGGCCTTCTACCAGACGCCGTGGAAGCTCATGGGCAAGTACGCGACGCCACCAGCGAGGGCTACTTCTTCCAGAATATCCGCAAGAGCCGCTTCCGCACCGACGACCCCGACCAGGCCGACCTCTTCTTCGTCCCCATCTCGCCCCACAAGATGCGCGGCAAGGTCCCCCTCCTCTCTCTTCATCTCCACTTCTTGGTATATTGACTTATTGAGTATGTCTCAATTGATTTCTGGTTCTACCACGGCGACTCGGGCCGTCGGGCGGTTTCCGTTCTCTCGCCTTCACCGTCGTCTTCAAGCGTCCGGTGGTGCTCGCCCGCCTGCCTTGGAATCTGCAGGCTGGGAGAACGGACATGGAAGAGAGCTGGTGGTGGGGAACCGCCAGATGGTCAGCGAACCATCTACGCTCCGGCTGGTTTGATTTCTTGATCTTATTTTTGTCGATCTTTGATCCCTCTTGGGAAGAATGGAGATGGTCCGGGTATTTACATGTATTGTTTTGTGTGATCTGAAGAATGTGTGATCTGAAGCAATTTGAATTGATATGCTAGCTATTTGAATTTGTATTTACATGTATTGTTTTGTTCTTGTATGAGAATATGACAATGACAGTCAAGGATTATATCGAAGTCTTGATAAACAAGTACCTTTACTGGAACAGACACTTGAAAATTTATAATATTTGTGCATTTGAAAGTTTTGAGTGCTTTTTGCTAGACTGTGTTAGCGCCTTTGTGTGATTCTAGTACCTATAATATCTTGCTAAGTGAAAATCTGATTAATGTGAGGAGTTTGGTTATACACACTTAGAGCCAGTTGTCTCCTTATTCATGCCTCGAGGTTTATATTCTGTGAATTTGATTAGTTCAGAAGTGTACATGTTTCAACGCTTGAGTAATGGATTTAGTCATTAGAAAAATTGCAATTTTTCTATGAGACAGTAAACTTGCTATTCTGCTTTTAACGTGCTTCCTGTATCTAGGATTAGCATAAGTAAATGCATTGCTATTGCTGCCTACTATTGCCTTGTGTTTGAGTACTTGTGTATGACAACATAAATTAGAGGGAAATAAATTTTCATTGATTTGGCTCTGCCTCGTTAAAAACCTTACACCCCATTGTGGGGTTTCCCTCCGTAAGGAAAAGAGTACAGAGCCATCTTAGAGTCTTAATAACAGTAACATATTACAAATTAATCATTGTCCAAATCTTCAAATGCTTGCACAATCTCTGGATCCTCTAGTTGATGCTGCTTTTGTTCATCTGCTCTCTGCCAATCTTTTAGGCAAGTGATTGCCTCCACTGTCTCCGGTGTAAGAGATGACCTTCTTTCCTCGATTATTCTCCCAACCGTGCTAAATGTTGACTCAGAAGAAACTGTAGAGACCAGAACGACTAGAATATCCCTTGCAAAATGTGATAGCACAGGAAAACTATATTGATGTTCCCTCCACCATTCTAGTAGCTTCACCTTCTCGCCCCTCAATGTGCGATCTGTTGCTGCAAAATTAGTAGAAAGATAGTGATTAAGTTCAGCGTTAGGATTCCACCTTTGACTTGAGGTTGAACCAATAGCTTCTTTGGCCTTTGCTCGCTTCCACAAGTGTGCGGTCAAGCTCATATCAGATGGGGGTTCCTGCTCAGCAACATATGACTCCGTCTCACTTTCACCATTCTTCTTGTAGTAAAAGTTGTATACTCGAAATAAGTCCTCTTTCACATGATTAAAAGCTTCAGAAAAATCTAGGTCAAGTGCATCTCCTATTCCCTCCATAGCAGTTTTCAGCCCCTCTAGCTTCTTGCGTGGATCAAAAATGGTAGCAAAACAGTACACATGTGATATAGAACCAAAATATTTCAGGAATTTTACCTCCATCGTTTCAACAATAGGGCTCAGTGTTGGATCACCCTTATACTTAGCAAATGCCTCCGCAATTAGCCAAATGTATTCAATTACTAAGCATGAGGTAGGATAATAAATACCAGATAAAACATTAGTTGCTGCATAAAAGGGAAGTAAGAACTCTCTAAAATGGCTAGCAATGCTCCAATCAAAATCTGTTAGTACCAATTCATTATCTTGAGCATTAGCATTCACAAAGACAGTAATAATTTTTTCATACCCTTTTAACTTGTCCAGCAATATATATGTGGAATTCCACCTTACCTTCATATCAAGGCTAAACTTCTTTGGTCGCTTATTATTAGCCCTGCAATACTCGGCAAACTTATGAGACACTTGGGGGCTACTTGAAATGTAGCGAACAGCAGCACGTATACTGTTTAAATAGTTGCTAATCATAGTTAAACCATCTTGAACAACCAGATTGATAATGTGGCAAACACACCTTTGGTGAATAACATAACCATTGATGTAGGACTGGATATGGGGGCCGAGCAAATCCATGGCAGTAGTGTTTGAAGAAGCATTATCAAGAGTTACAGAAAGTATCTTATCCTCTATCTTAAAATCTTGAACTACTTCAAGTATATGTTTGGTAATGGCATCTCCGGTATGTGAATCATCCATTAGCTTAAATCCAATGACTCTCTTGTTTAGATTGTATCCTTCATCTAAGTAATGTGCAACAACACTAATATAGCAAGTTCTTTGGTGTGATGAAGTCCAAATATCAGAAGTTAAAGCAAATGAAAACTGAACTTTAAGAAAACTTTCTTTTAGCATTTTTAACTCTTTCTTATATAATGATATTATATCAGTCTTAGTAGTTTGCCTAGTGACACTCTGAAATTGTGGGCAAAATGCACGCTGTACCATTCTCTGAAAATTGCTACTTGCACCCATTATAATAGGAAGATCTTCGGAGACAATATATCGTGCTATTTCTTCACGCGCTACTTGTGGGTTGTAAATCCAAGTACTTACAGTGCCATCTGCTGAAAAGTTAAGTTGAGATTGTACTCCTCCTCCTTGTGTCTTTCTTAGCTTTTGCAAACATGCCTTGTAGTGCCTATTTAAATGTCCTGTGCCCCCACTCGAACCTGCACTCAAATCAGACTTACAGTACTTACATTTTGCAATTACCTGTTTTACATTGTCGATGATGACTTCTCGCGTGATGAAGTGCTTCCAACATTCTGCTCTTTTAGAGCTTCTACCGGAGGAAGGTGGTGCTACTGACATATTTGTATTCTCTGTGGCAGCGTCAGCAACACCATTTGATGGATCTGAAGCTGTTGGAGATGATGGATCTGGAGGTGCCGCACATGGAATGGACCCATCCTCGTAGCCCTCGGTGCCATCTAGATGTCGATCGTCCATGCCGTAGTCTCCCATGCTTGGGGAGAGTTGGCGAGGATCGACGATGTGGCAGTTTTCTTCAATATGCTGGTGAGGTCTGTCTTGACAGCTTGCTGTTTGTTGTTGGGATCTTCTTATGGCTTGGCTTTTCTTCTTCATGGTGCTTGTGTTAGTCTTCTTCTTGTTCATGGCTGTGGTAGTGTGGTATGTGGACTAGCGAGATAATATCTCTGGTTGTATACTTGTAAGTTGTAATAGCTAGCTCGATTGCTTAAAGGCTTGAGCCTGCGACTGTTGTCTATTGTTATGCTTATATATGCACTTGTGAGTTGTGACTGTTGACTTGTTATGCACTTATGCTTATATGTGCTTGTTGATGCGGTTCACCGCTCGAAGCAACGAATAGTCGATCTAACATGATGCATTATTGCATTTCTTCTTTGCCTGTTGGATGTCAATCATCATGCATTGGAAATGAATCAAATGATGAATGGTTTTTTGTATTGTATCGGGACCTTGAATGATTTTTTTGTACCGTATCGAGACCTGGGGGCTGTGGGGTGGCGCATGCACTGGACACTTATTGTAGGAACGGAAGCCAATAAGTCATTAGACTGTTATGCTTATATAGTTATATGTGCTTGTTGATTGCTTCATGCGGCTCGGGCACTGAACTGAATTAATGCATTATTGTGCTGCCCGTTGGATGTTTATCTGCCAGCTACTAGTATTCGGCCGTGTTGCGGCCCAAGCACGCAAGACGTCGTCGTCGGCGCCGGCCCAAGCACGCAACCGCGATCCTTCGGCGTCTTGCGTGGCCCATCGTCTTTGCAAATTAAGGCCCAACCCAAAGACGGTATTCGTCTTGGCCTGCCCATAATGTTTTGGGCCGTGTCGTGCTTTGGGCCG
This sequence comes from Guadua angustifolia, assembly GCA_036346375.1. Lineage (NCBI taxonomy): Eukaryota > Viridiplantae > Streptophyta > Magnoliopsida > Poales > Poaceae > Guadua > Guadua angustifolia. Next base: position 29,459,527 of record CM070505.1, on the reverse strand, counting down.
TTGATTTCGTGCCGTGCTCGGGCTAGCCCGTTTGAGCCCGGCCCAATTTATAGGTCTAGCTGCCATGGGCGGCCACGGCCTCCTCATCCACCGCGACCGTCTCCTTAGCCCCTCTTCTCCATGCCTCCCCGCCCGTCACCTGTCTCCGCGCTGCACCGCCTCCGCCATTCTCATTTGGCCTCCGGACTCTCTCTTCCGACGGCGAAGTCTTATGAGAGGAGTCGGACGACGGCTCCGGGAGTGACTACAAGGACAAGGGCGAGGAAGCGACTGAACGAAGAAACTCTCCTTTTCCTTCCCCGTCACTCTTCTCTAGGCTCACCGTGGCACAACAGCAAGAACAGAAGTTTCAGAGAGGTATTGATTGATTTGCCAAGGCAAATTAGTTTAACGTTTCTTGATCTACACCCATTCTTTTGTTCTTTCATTTTGCACTATGAGTTCTCTTGTCCCATGTGCAGCTGCTTTCTTTGAGAAATTATTCCGCTGTTCAATGTTCATGCTTCTCATTTAAGTATTTCGGTGTAGTGAGATAGTGACATTATTCTGTCATTTTTATTTGTTTGCCTAGAAATCGAGCTTCTCTGAATGCCTCAAGAAAAGGCTATCTTGGATCAGAACAAGGTCCCTGATGTCACCAAAATATCATCAGTTAAGTGTCTCTCAATGTCTCGGACAATCTTTTGTTGTATGATACATTTCTTACATTGTTACAGCATCGAAATGTGTGAAACTTAAATGAATGTGTGGAGGGTGGACCGTTTCTTCTCGTAAATGTTGGATGCTGATTCTAAGTCCTCAAATTACATTGATCGGTGCAGCCGAAATGGCATCCACTTCAGAGTTATGCGTTGGGGCTGCACATACCTCTCATGGACAAGCTACTGGACAGTGGTGTTGATATCAATTTAGTTGACAAAATAGGTTTTTTTGCTCGTGATTTTCCATTTATGTATGTGCAAAAGGATGATGTAGTTAATTCGGTAGCATTGCTGATACAGGATGGCTTCACCCCCTCTTCACAAGGCTGTAAACGGTAAAAAGGAGGCAGTCATTAGCCATCTGCTAAGAAAAGGGGCAAATCCTCATGTCAGAGATAGGGTAACTGACATCGTCTTTTTTGTGAATTATTTGTTCCATAGTTTCATAAGAGTAAAGTTCAGTTGAAATTTACAAAACTGTGAAGCAACATTTGCAGATGTCACATTGGTTTGGTTCCTCAGTAGCAAGAGGCAGTCGATATTCTAATTCTAGAACTTTCCTTTATGTTGGCCTTTGAATTAAGAGAAAATCTACTATTTATCATCGAACAACTCATACTTCTATGATTTACCATCAAATAAGTCCTTATCCATTATATATCATCGGGCTCTAAATTTTGTCTACAATATATCATCGCAGTCTCTTCCCCATCACAGCCTCTCTATTAGATCCTGCTAAAAGACTATTTTACCACATGGAAATACACTGTTCTATTATTTGCGATCTTTGCCATATTAGTCATCGATCTTAGTGTTTCAACACAAACATGTGACACCAAATGCTGAATTTTATGCTATTATTGTGGTCGAAAGTGTCCAGTACCTCTTTTTTCTTATCTAGTTTTATCCCCTCTTCTCGACTATCTCCAGTTTTTCAGACGTGCATTCATTTTGTAGCAATATTTTAGTACTAATGTTCACGTGGGAGTGACTTTCATCAACATGACCTCAACTTTATTTTTGGCACAATAAATATCACTAAATTGAAAAAAAAAATACAAATTTGGCCCTGTATTGGGATCTCTTACATTTATGCTGCTTTTAATTATTAAATGGCAATCCAATTGTCATACTACGAAAATATTTTAGTGAAATTGTATCTCTTGACCCTAAGCTTTAACACCAGTACATTACACTTAAATCACTAACTGCGTGGGAATTCCTGTATAGTATAGGATAGCATTTTGCAACACAAACGTTGTGGATAGACTAAAGTGATCATTTGGCATCCAGGATGTGTTCATCCCCATTCAGGGGCGGATCCAACAGTATGGCAGGTTGGGCTGCTGCCCCACCTATAATTTATAAGGCCTCTTATACCCAGGTGTGTATATACTGCATAGCCTAACAAATTTAGCCCATAAGTAGGGCTGGCAACTAGGTTAGGGACTCCGTCGCTGGCTCGCTGCGATTAGGGTTTTAGTACTACTTCAAGCTTGCCCCACCTATAATTTCTTCCTGGATCCGCCACTGTCCCCATTGGCTCTGCAGTGGAAGCAAGGACGCCGGTGAGAACCGCATCACCAAGGACGGCTGCGCCAGCTCCAACCAAAGCTGTCACCGAGGTGGAAGCAAGCAGGCTGGGGCCCCGCGTTGGCTAGAAAGGCCGCGCCGCCTTGGGAGCCCCGTGTCGCTGGGGGTGGTGCGCCGCCCCCGCCTAGGGTTGCTGCACCGCTTGGGGTCGCCATGCCAACAGGGAGGGCCACACCGCCTGGGGCCGCCATACCGACGTAGAAGGTGGCGCCGCCGGGTCAGGTATGTCCACTCTAGAGGATCGGGATCCAGCGTAGTTCCGTGGGGTTGCAACTTAAACAGTCTCTGTAGGACCATTCGATCAAAACTAGATGTTCCGGATCACATAAAAGTACCGGGCAATTTTTTGCTGCACATAAACATGGTTCATCATACTATAACAAACCACTCTTTATCTCGTTTTTAGTCGATTCAGGCCGTCCAATGCTTTGATCGGATGGTCCGCACCTATAAGAACTGTTTAAGTTGCAGTCTCTACAGGGACTGCTCCGGATCCCGATTCCTCCACTCTGCATTGCAGCGCCCTTTGGTAGAGATGGAGAGAGATGAGCTACAGAGGAGGCCTTCCGGCCATGCCACAGGAATGGTGATTTGGGGGGTATTTTGGGACATTTTAAAAAATATGACATGCTTAACGGAGGGACTGTGACGGAGAAGCGACCACATGATATATTGTAAACAAAATTTGGAGCCAAATGGCATAGAATGGATAAGGACTTATTTGATAATAAATAGTAGAAAAGAAAGTTATCTGATGATAAATAATAGATTTTCTCTTGAATTAAATATGTCCGATTTGCAGGATGGAGCCACACCGTTACATTATGCAGTTCAAGTGATAGGAGTGCTCTCGGGAGTAAGCCCTAGTGCCCGGCCGTTGGCCGCAGCTAGAAGGTGGAGGCGCCGTGAGGAAGAATGGATGGAATAGGAGGGTTTGGCTGTACGGAGCCACCGGCCGGTTATCGACGGCGCGCCTGAGATAAGTTTTGGTGACACTAAGCGTGCCTTTTCTCTTCCCCTTTCTTCTCCTTTTATTCATGCGCCATTCTGGCTGCAGATCAATCTGCTACATACTTGGAAGGAAATAACTTAACTAATCCGGAAATAACTTAACTAATTAAGCAACTAATTGCCTAGAAGATAGGAAAGTAATAACCGCAGGCTACTAATTAGGAAGAAAGGTTATCCAGGGTAGTTATGCCTAAACCGGATCCTCTCTGATCCTGCGCCTATAATATACCCTGTCAGCACCTCTAACAACACTCCCCCCCTCCACATTCAGCTTGTCCTCAAGCTGAAAGTCAGGAAAGGACTGTCTGAACTGGATGGCGTCGTGCCAAGTCGCCGCTTCCGGTGGTTCGTCCCTCCATTGGACCAGGAATTGTCGACACCCCCTAATGAACCGTTGAGACAGCACCTTGAAAGGAGTCATGACGCCGGCCTCTGGAGACGGCGATGAAGCTTCTTCAGGCAGGGGTGGAATGCTATCTGGCGGAGTACCTCGGAAAGGCTTCAACATGGAAACATGGAAGACGTCATGAATGCGGGCTACCTTGGGCAGGGCCAAACGGTAGGCGACCTCGCCGATCCGGGCTACCACCTGGTAGGGGCCGAAGTATCTGGGGGACAGCTTGTGCTGTGGTGTGGGGCGCATGGAGAGCTGACGATGTTTCTGCAATTTGAGCCATGCCCAGTCCCCAATCGCAAAGGAGACCTCCCGGCGATGTTGGTCGTGCTGCTGCTTCATGCGGTTCTGGGCAGCCAAGAGGTGTTGGCGGCGCGGTGGAGAAGATCATCCCGGTCCACCATCGCGCAATCGATCGTCGGCAGGGTAGCACCTTGACAATATGGAACGAGTGGTGGAGGTGGCCTGCCATAAACCAACTCGAAGGCGGCATCTGAAGGCGGAATGGTAGGAGGAGTTGTAGCAAAACTCCGCCCAAGGCAACCACTTTGCCCATGACGACGGCCGATCACCGCGAGGCATCGGAGATACATCTCGATCGTCGCGGTTGACCACCTCCGTCTGTCTGGTCCGTCTCGAGGGTGATAGGGAAGGACATGAGAAGCTTGGTGCCACAATACCGAAGAGTTCTGCCAAAGGTGCTAAGGAAGACCGGTCGCGGTCCAAACGATTGTCTCGGGCATGCCATGGAGCCTCACAATCTGATCAAAAACAAGTCGGCGATCACGGGCTGTAATCGCTGCCGTTTGAGCTAAGAAGTGGGCGATTGGAGAGGCGATCCACCACGACCAACAAAGCAGTTTTGCCATGTGACTTGGGAAGTCCTACCACGAAGTCCATGGACACATCGGCCCAGATGTGGAGCGGAATGGGCAGGGGTTGGAGAAGACCGCCGGGTGCCTGGGTGCTAGCCTTGTGTTGTTGACAGATGGAGCATGCTCTGACGTAGTCCTCCACTGTCTGGCGTATGTTAGCCCAGTAGAAGTGTTGCTTGACTCGATATAATGTCTTGGTGATGCCCTTGTGTGCAAGGTCATGGACCGACGCCACCACCTGTAGCCGGAGCGGTGAGGTGGCTGGGATGAAGAGTCGGCCCTCGCGGAAAAGGAGCCCACGATGAACCGTCCAAGGCGACGGCGCGGTTGGAGCCAGAGCCGCGCCCGGCTGTGGAGCCGCCGGCGTTGCTTGCTGCAGCTGCGTGCAGCGCTGCTGTACCTCCGGATCTGAGCGGAGGACCTCCTCCCACTGCTGGCGCGTAGAGTGGCTTGGGATGGAGAGTGCCAGAAAGTCGGCCGAGTCCTCCTGGAGGCGGGAGAGAGCATCAGCGGCCCGGTTGCATCTGCCTGGCCGATACTCCACAAGGAAATCGAATCCCATCGGCTTGCTAAGCCAATGTTGCTGCGGCGGAGTAATCAAGGCTTGCTCGAGGAGGTACTTAAGGCTGGCATGATCCGTGCGGACGATGAAGGAACGTCCCCACAGATATGGTCTCCAGTGACGAATCGCCTTGGAGAGGCCGATGAGCTCCCGTTCATAGGCGGCCAACTTGGCATGACGCGCCGCCAGCCGCCGACTGTAGAAGGCAATCGGATGGCCCTCCTGTTGCAGGACCGCGCCAATCCCGACGCCCGAAGCATCACACTCAATCACGAAGGTGGAGTCGAAGTCGGGAAGATGAAGGACTGGCGCTGTCATTAATGCCTCCTTGAGTTGCTGGAAGGCGTGGGCGGCCTCCGCCGACCATGTAAACTCTTGGCGGCGTAGCAAGTTGGTTAAGGGCGCGGCGATAGTCGCGTAGTGAAGTATGAAGCGCCGGTAGTAACCGGCGAGTCCCAGGAAGCTGCGAACGCCGGCTACCGAGGTCGGAGGCGGCCAGCGTGCCACATCTTGCACCTTATTGGGGTTGGCGGCCACCCCTTCTCCGGAAATTATATGCCCCAAGTAACTGATGGCGCTTTGAACAAAGGCACATTTGGAGCGCTTCAAATGGAGTTGATGGTGGTGAAGCTGTGCCAGGACCATGCGTAGGTGGTGAAGATGCTCGGCGCGAGAGGTGCTGTACACCAAAATGTCGTCAAAGAACACAAGGACAAACTTCCGAAGGAAAGGAGCAAGAACCTCATTCATGAGGGCTTGAAAAATGGAAGGGGCGTTGCAAAGTCCAAACGCCATCACCATAAACTCATAGTGACCATGGTTCATCCTGAAGGCCGTCTTCTCGATATCTTCTGGGTTCATCCTGACTTGATGGTACCCGGAACGGAGGTCCAACTTGGAGAAGAATTTGGCGCAGTGCAGCTCATCCAGGAGCTCCTCCACCACCGGAATGGGGAACTTGTCTTTAACCGTCCGGGCGTTGAGCTCCCGATAATCAACGCAGAACCGCCATGAGCCGTCTTCCTTCTTGACCAGCAGGACCGGCGATGAAAATGGAGAGCGGCTAGGACGGATGAGGCCCTGAGAAAGCATCTCGTCACATTGCCGCTCAATTTCATCTTTCTGCCGATATGGGTACCTATATGGCCGCACCACCACGGGATTGGTTCCTTCCTTCAAGCAGATGCGATGGTCACAAGTGCGGGCTGGTGGCAATCCCCTTGGTTCCTGGAAGAGCTCGTCAAAGGTGGCCAAGAGGGAGGCCGTGGCTGTCTCCTCCTCTCCCGCAGCCAGCATGTGCACATTTGGCCCGGTTGTTTTGCCTATGCCTTGGATGTTCACCTGGACGCCTTGGTAGCCGAAAGACATTTGAAGGGAATCAAAATTCCAATTGATATCACCTAAAGTTTGCAACCACTGCACTCCCAGCACCCCATCAAATCCTTCGAGAGGTATGATCAGGAAGGAGGCGCAGAGGAGTGGGTGTCGATCGCGAAGGTGCACTCGAGCTTGCCCAAGCATGGGAGGTGGGCGCCATTCGCGACCCTCACTTGCTGTCCCTCTCCTGAGACCTGAGGAAGACCCATTCTTTTGGCAGCGTGGGAGCTCAAGAAATTATGCGTGCTGCCGCTGTCCACTAACCCCAATAACTGTTCTCCAGCAATTGTCATCTTTATCTGCATCGTGCTGCCTTTGGTGGGGCCACGAAGAGCCATCGCCGAAAGGGCTGGCTCCACTTCCTCCTGCTCCTCGACCGCGACCTCCTCCTCATCTTCGTCCAGGACCTCGAGGAGGAAGAGCTTCTTGCAACGATGCCCCTGGGCATAAACCTCATCGCAATTGTAACAGAGGCCCTTGTCGCGACGGTCTGCCATTTCCGCCGAGCTGAGACGACGTCGGAAAGGAGTAGAGGCGGTGGAAGAACCCCGTGAGCTTGTCGGTTGTTCTTCCCCTCGACCCTGAGTCGGCAGGGCGGAGGGGCCACGCTACTGGGGCGCCGTTCGTTCCGGTGGTACCCCCCGCAGGGCGGAAGCAGCGGGGTATCCGGAGCCCCCAGCCGAAGTGAAGGGCGCCGCACCGCTGCTGAATGGTGGCCGGGGTCGAACTCCCGACGGAAAGGATCGGAGGGCTCTGGCGATCCACAGTTCCTCCCTGCGCTCCACCTCCCGCGCCAAGCCGATTGCATCGGCCAGGTCGCGTGGTCTGTCGCGGCGGACGTTGGCTGCGAGCGTCAACGACAAGCCAGCGTTGAACATCTCGACTTGATCTTCTCTCTTCATGCGGGGCGCGCGGGACAGCAATTTTTGAAACTCTTTTGCATAGTCATCCACGCGTGACTCCCCCTGTTTCAGATTAGCTAGGTCCCCTAGGGGCCCTGCGGAAGCGTGACGTGTGAACCTCTGGATGAAGGTGTCGCAGAAATCGGTCCACGTGATGATCCGCTCATCTAGCTCCCAGTTGTCCAGCACCTCCTGTGCCTCGCCGCGAAGGTGGAGGCCGGCCATCTCTACGTACTCCGCCTCCGAGAGGTCATGGGCGCACGCAAAGCGCTCGCACTGACGCAGCCACAGCCGAGGGTCCTCCGTTCCGTCATATGATGACAGTTCATAACGTGGAGGCCGTAGCGCCCAACGACGATCCCCATGATCCCGCCCTCCTCCGTCTTCATTCCGATCATCGGCACGCGAGCGCCCGCGAGGAGGGGAATGCCTCCGGTGGCCTCGGGCGAAACTGGATGCCGTCGGATCATCCCTAGCACCGCCCTCCCAGATGGGTTGTTTGGACGACATCTTGAGGAGGTTCGCCATCATCCGCTTCCAACCGAGCATTCGAGCCGATCAGGCTTCCCACCGTGGCCTCCAGCTTGGTGAGACGCTCGTCGGACCCTTCCATGGACCGAGGATCGTTCGGCTCTGATACCAGTTGATAGGAGTGCTCTCGGGAGTAAGCCCTAGTGCCCGGCCGTTGGCCGCAGCTAGAAAGTGGAGGCGCCGTGAGGAAGAATGGATGGAATAGGAGGGTTTGGCTGTACGGAGCCACCGGCCGGTTATCGACGGCGCGCCTGAGATAAGTTTTGGTGACACTAAGCGTGCCTTTTCTCTTCCCCTTTCTTCTCCTTTTATTCATGCGCCATTCTGGCTGCAGATCAATCTGCTACATACTTGGAAGGAAATAACTTAACTAATCCGGAAATAACTTAACTAATTAAGCAACTAATTGCCTAGAAGATAGGAAAGTAATAACCGCAGGCTACTAATCAGGAAGAAAGGTTATCCAGGGCAGTTATGCCTAAACCGGATCCTCTCTGATCCTGCGCCTGTAATATACCCTGTCAGCACCTCTAACATCAAGTCGGTGCCTTGCAAACTCTGAAGTTACTGATTAAGTACACGGTTGATGTCAATGTTGCTGATAATGTAAGTTGAAAGAGCACACTTTTCTTATCAGCTCAACCCTTTTCAAAGCCAGTGTTTTGTTCCAGGATGGATGGACGGCGCTGCATTTAGCCTTAGAGAGTAGAAATAGGGATATCGCAAAGGTCTTGCTTGTAAATAGTGCAGATAAGACAAGAACCATGGTTTGCCCCTATGGTTTAATGTTTCTGTTGCTCAACAGTATAATTCCAACCAAAAAAAATCAACCTATGATCTAATGTTTATGCACTCAGATTCTATTTTGCATACACTTTCATGTCATTTTCTGCTGCTTCACAAAAAATTAACGCTTGCATTCAGACATGTTGAACAACTTCCTGATTTTCTAGACTTCGACACGACTATTCCTTTCAATACATGCCTTGCTCTTCTACCCGGGTGGATGAATTCTTTATGTTACCTAAGGACTGAAATTGATGTCTGAACTCAGAATTTGTTTCTATGTACGCATTACAGGATGGCAGGACTCCGTTGGATTTAAGCTTGTGTTTTGGAAGGGATTTTAAGTCATATGATCTGGCAAAGCTTGTCAAACTTGTTCCTGCAAATAGAGATGTGTGAGATTTTGCACCACCACGATCCTACTTATCCTTGATCCACAAATAGTTTACGTAGGGATCTGGAACAGCTAAGAGGTGCAATGAAAAAAATAATTATCGTCAGATGATTTTTTTTTCCAAATTTGCAAACAGCTAAGAGTTGCTCAATGGAAGTGTACATGTTCTGTAGCTTGTACCTTATGACTTGAGATCAGCAATGGGCATACATGAAATCAATTTGCTTGCGATCTTCCGAGTTGTTTTGAGTTGTATCTTTCCAAATGACTTGTGCCAAAGGCGGTATTTAAAGTTCTGCCTGTTCGTTTTCAGCTATATGTGTCCAGAGTAGACTGGCCAAACAAGGTACCCCAATGGAGTGATCTCACAGTATATGCATAAGACTGGCCTCAAATGGCAAAGGATTAGCAACATTTACCAAACTTACAATGTTATAAAGTGAGCTTCTCGTTGTTGAGTGGTGATCCAGGTGCAGCTCACCCAACCTTGGCAGGGGCCCATGTTGCAGTTTGGTCAGGGTCCTTTCTTTAGGCAAGCCGTCATGGGCCAGCCTGTAGGATGGGGGCAAGGAGCGAATTTTTTTTTAAATAATATATTTTTTAAAAACAATTACAGAAATAATATGCCGAAAAAAAAATTACAGAAATACTCGTCTGTCGCTATTTGGAATTGACATACGTCTTTGTCGCAATTTGAATTTATGCAGAGACTTAATCGCATTTCAAATTAAGGCATGTAAACTCGTCATAAATCCTCTCGTCGCAAATTGGAATTGCAGCGATGTTAGATGATTTGTTTACTAATTCATTGATTTAGAATTTGCAAAAAAATATGTCTAATCGTCGACAAATATTATAAGATATTGAACATTAGATGGATTTTTTTAAATAATATATTTTTGTAAAAAGTTTACAGAAATAATATGTCGAAAAAAATTACAGAAATACCCTATAGTCGCAATTCCAAATTGACGGCAAATTTGGAATACAGTACAAATTACGGTCCGTAATTACAAATCGATACAACATGTTTTCAGATTTAGAAAAACCCACCTTACCCTAATCAAAATCCGTTTAACCATACCCGAACCTCAAAATCCGGCTAATCCTTAACCGAATTTCAAATTCGGGTATGGGCCCTCCGGTAGAATCAACGACCACGATAAAAATAAAACAGACTCTAACGACGTCGAAAAATTTTAATATAGGTCACTAATGTTCATTTATGTGAAAAACATCGCACATAAAAGTGAAATATCGCGCATGTAGTTTTAAAACACTTCGAAGATCATCCTATGCTAATGCCAGAAAAATGAATAAGTAATCATGTTCAGTGTAATCGCAAACTTAAATTCAAATCCGATTCCCGATAATGTCAAATTTGTGATCATTGAAAGCCTTTTCGGCTATCCTTTAAACTTCTTGTCTAAATGCTATTATTACGCAAACTAGTTCAGAAACACTCTCCACCACATGTACTACCATAATATGGAAAAAAATTCTATTTGTAACTAGCTCTGTATATAAATAACGCCGCAAAACAGTTATGAATTAGTCACAGAGAAAACTACACTCACTTAAGAATTTTCGACGGCTTGTAGAATAACTCGCCTAAATGACATTATTAGGAAATTAGTTTATAAACACTCTCCATCATATGTACTACCATAATCTGGAAAAATATTCTATTTACAACTTCCTTAGTGTATAAGTATCGCTGCTGCAAACAGCCTTCATGAATTAGTCGCGTAGAAAACTACACTCAAGACTTTTCGACGGCTTGTAGAATAACTCGTCTAAATGACATTATTAGGGAAATTAGTTCATGAACACTCTCCATCATATGTACTACCATAATCTAGAAAATATTCTATTTACAACTTCCTTAGTGTATAAATATCGCTGCTGCAAACAGCCTTCATGAATTAGTCGCGTAGAAAACTACACTCACTTAAGACTTTTTGACGGCTTGCAGAATAACTCGTCTAAATGACATTATTAGCGAAATTAGTTCATAAACACTCTCCATCATATGTACTACCATAATCTGAAAAAATATTCTATTGACAACTTCCTTAGTGTATAAATATCGCTGCTGCAAACAGCCTTCATGAATTACTCGTCTAAATGGAAATCTTATTTACAACCTAATTACGTTTACTCCTGAATTATCAAATCGACATTAAATATTTATCAAGAAATTTTTGTCCATGGTTATGATGCATCACTAATGTTCCCATAAAATTTTCATATAATGATCAAGCTCTATGAATTTTTAAAAATTCGCATAAAGGTGCTAGTGTCCGATATGGCAAAATTCGCACAAAGAGCATCGTTCTAATTTTTAAAAATTTATAAAGCTTGATAAAAATTTTATGGGAACATTAGTGATGCATCATAACCGTGGACAAAAATTTCAAAATTTTATAGTCGACAACAACTCATGTTATGAACACTTAAATTATTTGTTGAACATATATAAGGGCACATACAATCTAAAGTTCGATGATAAAATAAGCAATAGATTAGATTATATTACAAGGGCATTACAACAAAGGATTTAAATTGCTTGATTTAACTAACTAACGAAAGCACTGCTTTGTCATGGTAGAACAAATGATCGTTCGCCTATCTCGGTACAAATGAAATGATGTCCCACATTTTTGCATATTACGACCGTGTTTAATTTGCGATTTGTCATCGGACACCGCTCAATCCCTACTATGAAAGAACTCTATGGGAATGCAGCTTCTCCCAAATTGCCGCCGAATGGGTGGCTTATGCCGTGCGCCTCGGTGTATAAGACATAATTTTTGGTTTTTTATGTGGATTTCGCCTCCCATATGGGCATGTCATCCCGATTCCCTGTCCCTATGTTAATACCACCCGGTTCCCTTGTTGGTTTGCGCGAACGCGAAAGGATTTGTTGCGTGGTGCGGACCTCGTACGGCCGCTTCCCTTGTCCCTTCTTCTTCGAGAGGAGGAACCTCTTGCACCTCTCGTGTATTGGTCATTAGCGGAGACATGCGAGACGCCGCTTATTTTGGCTCGCCTCCACTATATGGTGCAGAGGTGTGTGTTGGGCTTATCCTTGACAACCGGAAGCGTGCCTCGCATCAATGCAAGATGCCCGCTTTGGTCGTTGAATAACACCGTAGGCGCATTCGGTCCGCTTTTACGGGCGGTAGTGGCACCATGGAGAGGATTGCTCCCCAGCTTATCCCATACAGAAGTTTAAGATGTGGATGGTACGTCTCCCGTCCACCCAGCTTGAAGTAGCCGCACCATTCATCCTCGCCAAGGGCACCCAGAGAATCTCCGGTCCGCTAGATCATCGTGGCGCGTATCAACCATCGCTGCAGCCATGTTCGCAAAAGTCGGGCTTTGGTGGCCCCGAGGAGGTTTCGCTTGACTTGAGCGAATTCGCAAGTTTCCTTTTGAACTCCCTGTGTGCGATGAACTGGTTTAGAACTACTACTTTGTGAGTTTAACATGAGTATGTCGCATGAAACTCACCGATTGGTTGGCCCCTTGCCCACCGCCCTAAGCTCGGTCGATCTAGAAAAGGACATATCCCGACGGCCTCCCACCGGTGAAGTTCTCGGGCGAAGCGGGTAGGCGTCGTGGCGCTTGGAGAGAAATTTGTAGTCATGTCGTTCGCCCGTCGATCCATTGGAAGAAGCAACACCGTCCTTACCGAGAGAAAAGAAAGAACGATGCATGAAATGGTAGTGTTACCTCAGACAGTGGACACCAAGAGGTTTACCTCGTGAGGTGCGCCAAAACAAGAGTGAGCGGCGGCCGTCTCTCCATGGGTAGATTGCATCATCTTCGCCAGAGGTTGCAATCGCATTTGGGTCGGGCAACTCCGCAGAACTTCGGCGTTGACGCCATCGGCATTCGGATATTCGGGCGGATGACTTCGCTTCAAGAGGCTACGTGAGAACGACATTGTGCCCTAATTTGTGTAGATTCACCGACGCTTATTGCTTTGGTTTGGCTGTTGGATGTCTACCCTCGGCCCTGCTTTTATAGTGGTGGTGAGGGTTACTCCACACAATTACAAAGACTTGTCCATTTTGATGGCGTGGCATCCTCTCGTAAAAGCCGCACGACGTGTCACCCATCATCAAAGCCGCACGACCAAACCTTATGAGAAAAGCCGCACGACTGTCACCCTCTGTCAAAGGTCGCACGATGTGTCACCCTCTGCCGAAGTTACACGACTGTCACCCTCGTCACCGAGATGGGTAGTGCTTTGTGTCGCTGGTGGTCTGCAGAGTATTGTCGAATCACTTTGAGAAAGCCGAAGTAGCTCATTGTCACATCGCATTCGCGAAGGCGGTGGTGTCGTCGCCTATTCGCCCACTCGAGAAAGCGTGCGCATTTAACAAGAGATGGGTGATTTGACATTATCGCGAGCTAGTCACGGATATGGTTTCGTGTTGGGCCTTCCATAATCGTTAACGCGAACAACGTCGTGATAATGTTGACGGGTGCGAGAGGAGTTTGCGTAAATAGGAATTTGAGCTCGTAATAATAGAACATAACGTAAGGAAATAAAGTACGATGCATAAGTTTGCTACATAATGTGACAAAGAAATTATGTACAAGACATCTAGTACGAAAGAAAAGACCTAACTCACGACGCTGCTACTCCTCGTGGTCCCGTGCCTCCTCTGTTGCACATGACATGCCCGTCGGGTACGCCACCGGTCAGGCTCTGTCCACAGTACTCCTAGCAGGCCGATCGGTCTTTGGAGGAGTAGCGAAGACGTCGGGCGATGGGTGGCTCGGACCGGACGCCTCGGCGAGCTGCGAGGGGCCAAGCACCGCACCTGTCGGCTGCTGGGGCGGATCTACGAAGAAGTCCAAGTCGACATCGCCGAGTAGAGAGTAGTCGCAGAGGTGCTCGCGCTGCGCTCCGTGCTACATAGGCCCTCGTTGATGAAGTTGTCTTGTTAGTACATTACATAACATTAAGATCATAAAAGATGAAAAGAGACAGCGCGGTATACCTGCAGTCATAGGTGCGTACGGTGCGGACTGCTGCCAACCAGATCCCCCTGGGACGTGAGGAGGGGGCCGCCTGCGTGTGTGGTGTGGCCTGCGGCTCGTGTCAACCCCGTACAGCGGAGGCACGCCCGTGAACCTATACGGCGTCGTCGTCCCTAGGCCTCCTGGACGACGTAAGCTGGACCATGCGGAATAGATTATGGCGTACACGCTGCAACGGCCCTCTGAACTCCGCCATCGCGACCTCGACCCTGTCCCCCAGGCCTAGTCATGCTAACAGTGCGTCCACGTCGTGTATGCTCTCCCTAGCAAGGTTGCGCTGCACACGAATTAAAATGCCACTTAATTCGTACAATTACAGTAACGATACATTGCAAGGATTGTGGAAGAAGTACTGACCGTTCGGTGAAACGCTGAGTCCGGCTGGGTGGGGTAGGTGTCCGCAACGGAGGGCTCGTGCCTCGGAGGCGAGTCAACGACGCGCACAACCCGAACGCGTGTGCGTGGTGCGTACCACCGGATGTACTCGTCGTACGTGCCGGGGTCGTACGAGGCATCCTCCTGGTGAACGTCCGCCAACGCCTGCGCCCACTGCTGAATGTGAGGGATCATTCGTGCCGCCCAGCTAGCGGCACCAATGAACCCCTTACGTGTGACCCTGCATGAGAACATGAGCAATGACGTTAGTTCCGCAAACATGAAAAAAATGCAACTGAAATAGACATGGAAGAGCACTTACATGTGCACGTGAGGTGGGACCACCTCACCGGTGGGGACGGGGAAGACCTGGCGGAGGCCGAACTGCCTCATCACACGGTGCACGGCGTACGTCTCGACGTACACGTCGTAAACAAGGTGGTAGAACTCAGCTCCGTAGGGTGCCAGATCGATGTGCGGCCGGCCGATCTGGAACCTCTCAAAAGACCAAAGCTGAAGCAGGAGAGGACAGCCCGTGAGAAGGGACCAGTCCCCCACGCGACGACAACCGTCGCAAAGGCCCTGGTACATCGTAGCCAGCACAGCCGGTCCCCACGCTAGCTGCGGGATCTCCTCCATCTCGGCGTCTGCGATCGTCCTCGCGTACTGGATCAAGTGCTTGTCGACGGTGTCTCCGTGGGTGGAGGTGAACAGAACCCAGCCGAACAGCCACAACAGGTACGCCTCAAAGTGGCGACTGACAATGTAGTCCCCTGCTCCGGGTGCCATCCGCTCGGGCTATAAAAAAAGTAATGGTTAGTTTCACAACTTTAAGACATAGTGAAATAAAATGTATATAAAGTTAATGTCACTTACGTAAATCAGACGCCCACTTCGCGTCGTGCATCAGTGCTTGTTCGCGAAAGGTGTGTACTCACTTTGTCACCGGCAAGACGTCCACGAAACAAAGCTAGAGCTCACTTTGCCACTCGGGTGGACGCCCTCGAGCACTACCGCGTGCCAAGTGCAAGGTAGGCCAGCGGTAGGTCACGTCCTCCAGTGTGGGTGCCATCTCGGCGCAAGACGGAGGTGAAAGGTGTGCGTCTCAGCGCCAACGATCTACCAAGGCGAAGCAGGCTCTGTCAGACGGAACCTCCTAGAGGCACCGCGCCTGTCCTCTGCATCTCATGATGCCGCCTCCACCATCCGTGCTATGGGCGTGAGCCTGCAGCCTCTCAATCAGAGGAAGACATTTTCACAACTATTAGTTCAAATAAACAAGATTTAGTAAGGGAAGTCTGCGAAAAGTGGATTTAACACAGGAACCCATCGGGGGTCGACCCGCCATGCCCTCATCGGGGTGCGCAAGTGAAGGGCACTTAGCTCGAGCGGTGCCTCCCCTCTGCAGCGGCAGTGGCCAAGTGACTCAGATGAGTCGCGTCGACCATCGGGTCCAAAGAACTCTCCCTCCATCACCATACCGCAATTGAATAAAACAATATTAGTACAAAATTAAATGAACAATTAAATCGATGCAAAGGATTACAAATATAATTTGAATAATAATACCACACTCTACAGTCCAAAAACGCTAACAACTGGAATGCGATAATGACACATCCAACGAACATACAAATTCAAACCAAATAGAATTCGGTAATAATACACCCAGCAAATAGAATTCAGTACTAGTACACCCTACAAATAGAATTCGGGAATAATACAGGCATTACACATCATATGACCATACATGCATTACAAATAGGAATTCAACATATCACATTGACATGCGTGTAACACCCCAATTTTTGCTTTTCTTGCATTTAAATGGTATTTTGAATTTTTGAGAATTTCTGGAGTTTATTTGGATTTATTTGGATTTATTTGGAATTATTTGGATTTATTTTGAATTAAACCATTTATCAAATCAATTAAATAATAGAAAAGTTAAAATAAAATTTTTCTGAAAATATTTTAGTTGAGTCACAAATGTCCTAAAATATTTATGAGAATTTTTCCAGAATTTTTCTGATATTTTTAATGCCCCAAATAAATTATTTGAATTTTGGGAATTATTTTTAATCGAAAAAGAATTAAAAATCCGAATGAATAGTACTGGGCGAGTCTTCAGGCGGCCCGCTCGGAAAAACCCTAGCGCCCAACCGCTCGATCTTCATCCGACGGCCTCATCGCGCCACGCCACCTAACCCGATTCTCATGGGATTCATGCCGCTGGCCGTGTGGGCCTCGGTTTCGCGATTTTCACTGAAGCCGAGGGCACTATTTATTGCGCCGCCACCGTGTTGGGATCCTTACCTCGCGCCGCACCCGTCCGTACTCATCACGCCGCCCGAGACGCCGCCGCCTCGCCGCACGACCTCGCCGAAGTTCGTGGAGTCACCGCCGCGGTTTTTCTTCGTCTCCGTCGCCGGTGAAGCCGCTTCGCCGACTTGAAGGTCTCCCTCGAGTTCCTCAAGAGGAGACACACCCGAGGGGGTAACCCATTCGACCGGAGACACGCCGGAGCGCCGCGGGCATCGTCGTCTTCCCCACTCCGTCGAAGCGCCAAGCACCATCACCGCCGCCCGAGCTCGCCAACCGTCCGATCGCGATCAACGATCCAGATCCCGCCACGTCGCCCTTAAAGCGAGAACTTCATCTTCCAATCTCCGCCGTTAGATGCAAATCCGAGGGTCGCCAGATTGCCACGCCGCCGTTCATCGGGCACGAGACGCCGACAACACGGACCCACATGTCGCTGGCACCGCACCGCCATCAGGCATGAGACGCCGACAAGGTGGACCCACATGTCACCGTGACTGTACCTTCGTTCACACGAGACGCCGACAAAGACGGGCCCACTCGTCACCAAGACGCACCGCGGCGTGACGTGTGTGACGCTATGCCGACGCCACGATGGGACCCACTTGTCAATGAGAGAGCCGAGTCGTCTTGACGACACGATGACGCTCATCTTGACGCCATCACGGAGCTTGTCGGTGGACGTCGGCAAGGCCACGTGTCACTCTCTGGTGGCGACACGTGTCACGATGACGCAATAATTAATTTTCCAAAAAGAAAATATTTATTTAATTCGGTATATTGATTTTAAATATATTTTGAAACTTCAAATGCTTATAACTTTTATGCGTTTTAACTCCGATTTGAGTGATTCCAATTTCTATAAATTTGTAAAATTGTGATATTTCTGTTTATGAATTTTAATTGAATTTTTGAGCACTGTTTGTCTACTGTTTATTTATTTATTGTTGTTTAATTGCGTCTGGCGCAGAGACGTTGAAGTGCCCGAAGGTTTCGAGGAGAAGTTCGACCGAGAGCAAGTTCAGAACCGTAACCAGACTTTTTGAAGGCAAGTTGTGTTTGATCATGTTGAACCTATTAGAGCAAATTATTTTGATTTAAACTATTGCATGCTAATTTGATAGAAATGACTTTGAATAAGTTTGGGATTAGTTAAATGCCTAGTTGTCAGTATGCCACCTTGTCATATATAATTGTAGGCCATGAATCCTTTGTCACCCTAGGTTATGAATTAATAGTTGGACATTAATAATTTGCCAACATGGGTTGAGTAGACCAAGTAGTGTGCTTAGCCCTTACGAGGACAATTCATGATTTTGGAACACCAAAGTAAATAATGACTTAATGAGATATGGAACACGTTTTGTGAATGAGACATGTGTTATTGAGTTGATGATGGCACGTGGTGCAATGGTAAAGAACCGGGGTGGGAAAATGATTTAGACGGGGTAAATGGCAAGATTGTTTCGTGGGCCAAGAGTGGCAATCTGGCGGTCGATTTGGTTTTATTGGACATGGATATTTGAGTTACACTTGGTTAGTCTTGCCTCGGTCAACTAAGGACTTAACCTTGCGAGCATTTGAATCGAGTCTCTCATCTGACCACAAGCTCCGTAATGGGACGGGCTTAGCTGAGTAAACCGGGAAATCTATTCTTTGGTACTGTCGTGGTGGTGTGAGGCAGGAGAAGCGAAATGAGAACTCACATGGCGCAAGGGGGCCCCAGGTGTGGTAACCAGATCCCTCCAGTGTTGAAACCTTAGCGAGCGATCGAAGTTTAGATGGAACTTTGGAAAGGCTTCGTTCTTGTTATTTGCCTTTGTGGTATTTGACTGTATCTTGTGGGTAAAGTGTATAACCTCTGCAGAGTGTACAACCTATTCGAATAGCCGTGCTCACGATATTGAGCATCGCTCGGTGATTACGGTCAATGGTTAGATTTTCATAAAAATGAATTGTTTATGGAAAAATGCTTGGGTTGGTAATGAGGAACTTGACTTAGGATGGAAAAAGGATTTACGATCGAAATGTTTGTGAAAGCTATTATTATTACTACTGTTTTATCGCTTTGCAATCTATTATGCTTATCTTGAATGTTTGTCAGCCATGAACCATAGCCTATCCTTTGTACTAAGCCATGCATGTAGAATATTAGAATTGCATTACAGGCATGACTTGCCGAGTGCTCAAAGTACTCACCCCACAACAACACAACTTCAGCTTGAAGAAGAAGCAAACCACCGCCAGAGGAGGAGTATCGAGGAGCCGACAAACTAGGAGCGAGCCCAATCGGCTTGTTCGTGGCAAATTGGTTGGCGCCACGAGTTGATTTTATTTCCGCCGCTTTTGAATATTTTAATAAGTCTTAAGCCTCATGAGGCGATCTTTGTAATTTGACCATAAGGTCAATCAACTAGTTTGAGTATTTTATTGAAGTACTACATTATTTCGCTGGTTATGACTGTGATATATACCAATGTTGAGACTGTGTGCACTAGCGTGATCCTGGACTAGTGCTGAATACACAGAGGGTCCGGATTTGCAAACCCGGGTCCCGACAATGCGACCTAACAATTACATACGCGGAGACCGTACAACAATTTCACGGCCTATGAACTGTTGGGCAATACTTGAAAGAGTGTCCCATCTCTTTACAAATGGAGCATTTCTTCGTGTGATGCCCGCTTTCTGCAGCGTCCATATCGTTCCTTATACGTCTTGTTTGTCGTCGCCCTATGCCCTTCAGCCTGCTGATATCAGAAACCCACCGTGTATCCTCCCATCTTTGATGCTCCGTGAACAAACCCACCACTCGAAAGCCATATATTTCTCCGCTCCAAGTTGCCGCCACCGCTTCTTTACTGAAAAATTGCGATAAGAATATACCTGGGTCCATACGAATTGTCGAGCACGCAGCCCATTACGTCGCGAAGCATGGCTTGTGCAAGAACGCAGCTTGTTGCGAGTGCATACACATGTTTGCCGATGTAGAATGCATTCGTGAGCAACTTTACGCCGGTTCGTCGCACATCCTGCTTTCTCTTTGCATAGTACCTCGAAACGAAGCTCCCTCGTACCCATTTTCAATGATCTATGCATCTCCCCCTTCTTCCCTTTGTCCTCCATGTATGTACAGATCACCTCCGAGTATTTCACATCAGGATTACTCATGCGGGCAATCGCCCTGGCATGACGATCCACAAAGTACTTCGCAACACCATGAAGAACACCCTCCACTATAGCAACAAGAGGAAGGGTCTCACCTCGATGACCCAGCTTGTAAACTTCACCAAGTTAGTCGTCATAACCCCATACCGAACCATCGGTGTAAATGGCAAGGCCCATTTCGCCTAGGCTCATGCTCTTTCCATTCGGAGAAGCATTTCGTCGATCTTCCATTCCTCCGGACCAAGTGCGGAGGGTCCGTGGTAACACTTCGATTACCGGGGCTTCCTCCGTGCTAGGAATTGGCCTCTTCGTTTATCGCGGTATGCATCGATGTCACTCGTCCAACTTCTTCCACAAAGGCATCAAACTTTCTATTGGGTCCGGTCGCACAACCTCTTAAAAAGCTTCAGAAGATCCTTGTTCCTAAACCGCTTGTAGAAGTTAGCACCCATGTGCCGCTTGCACCACCTACTTCGATATCGTGCCATGGATGTGTTTCTTCGCACCTTTCTACAACCGCGACGACCGCCTTCAACGGCCGGGTGCCGATCGTATAACACAAACCTGTATACCGATCCACAACCCCAATTTCACGTTCCTCATAAACCGAGCCGACTTTACGTGTTCTCACCCTCTCTTAATGCAAGCGCTACTAGAAGAACACGATTGTTGCCATCAACTCCTATGGCGATCAATATCCGACCTTTATACTTCCTACCAAGAATGTGCCATCAACACATAACAACGGACGGCAATGCTCGAACGCGTTGACACATGCACCAAAAGCAAAGAATGCCCGCCGGTACCATCTTCCCAAATGGGTTACCGCGTGGCCGCCACAAATATCGACATAAGTTCCGTGATTTCTTTCCTTGATCACCAAGCATACCGTAGGTTCCGACACGCGTCTTGAATGTACCAAATCTAGTTTCCAAAGCCTTCGCTTCGCCCTCCAAGCTTTGGCATAGCTTATGGTGTACTGAAACCTCTACTCTATTGCAAGTATGATGGCACGTGGCTCTAAATCCAAGTTGCCCACAATCTCCCCATACATTGCATTTGCAACAAAACCTGAAGATATGTTTCTATGTGATTGGGCAGACTCCGTAAGCACGCACGTGTGTGGGACGACTATAGAACACTTCCAAACGGTATCCCATTTAGGCCGGTACGCATGCACACGCCATTGGCGCCCCTCCATCCGCATCCGACATCGTCGTCCACCGGTCCGACCGCAACCTTAAAGGTTCTACGAAGCGACACTGCCCATGCTGTCACTGCTTCCTGAACCTCACTCTTATTCTTGTAAATGGCACCTTGCCTCACCTCATTCCTATCTGACTGCCACGGGAAGTGTTCACCCTCGTTGACTACCAATCTATCGAACTGACATGCATCCCACTCTGTAGGGAAATGCTCTTCATCGTCTGTGTCGTTACTCAAATTGTCATACTCTGCTCTCTCGCCTCCATTGCATCAACCAACGATTCAATGTTTTCTCCCACGCTCGCCACGCCTGCGGGTTCCTAAACATCCGGATTTGGAACATCACCTTCCTCATCTCGCACACCTTCGGTTCGGCTTACTCTCCCAACTTCCTCTCGCTTCATCACCACCACCTCCTCCCCGCATCGTATGGTCAAGATCTTGGTTTTCTGAAATGCTTGCGCCAACAACACTAATGGCCAACCATTTTCGATTGCTAATCTTATGTACGAGCTCCAAGACTTGCCCCTTCAGCTTCTACTAACTCCCAAGACGTGTAATCCCGCTCTCGAGACCCCACTCCGTGCGACTTGAGATCATGCAATTCCCTATCCAAGGAGAACATGTTGTACAACCATCTCGTTAACCGTGCCCCACTTAACGCCACCAAAGACGTGACAAGCCGACCATAACACTTGGGAAATGACTAAGTTCCACCCTTGTGCACCCATCTGCGAACCCTTCTCCGTAGTGTATTTTAAATTCTACTCGTCAGTCCATACGTGTCAAACATTTCATTGATTTTTTATGATGGCACGACAAAACGCTACCACTTTTCAACTCTTAATCTACTCATACGACGACATACTCTATACCCGATATTACAACAGGTAATATCGTTTTGTTCTATGATGAATATTTTTGCTATTGCGCAGGTTGGCTGACGTCGCACCGATACTTTTCACCTACCACGTGCCGAGAGAGCTTGTGCGGGTTTTGGGAACACACGGCACAATCCCCGTATACTAGCTACTAAATAATTAAAACTGTACACAATCCGATCGCTAAATCGTGAAGTTGAATAAACTACTGCTAACCCTGCAAAATTCAAAATCACTAAATCGTTTTTCCATAAAACTAGTAATACAACCGAAATCCCGTAAACTACCTACTAAATAATTAAAATTCTACACAATCTGGTCGCTAAATCGTAAATTTAAATAAACTACTGCTAACTCTGCTAAATTCATAATCACTAAATCATTTTTTTATAAAACTAGTAATACAACCGAACTAAACTATTGCTAACCCTAATTCATAATACATTTTTTCTCTAATTTCTAATACAGTTCAACACTATATTTCAACCCTAGTTTGATCACTACAATGAATATTAGAAAAAAAATTAGTAATACAATTTTACTATTTCAATGCTAGTTTGATCACTACCGAGCTAAACTAGTTTATTATTATTTCAACGCTATATTTAAACTACTTTATTATTTCAACGTTATATTTCAACCCTAATTTAATCAATACCGAACTAAACTAGTTATGTATTTTTTGCTAATCTTAATTTGATCACTAGAATGAACATTACAAAAATTGACAACAAATTTTACCTCAACCGCGACGACGAAATCCTCCTTCTTCTTCTTCTCTTCCTCTCCTCCTCCTCTCCTTCCTCTCCTCTTCCTCTCCTTCTCTTCCTCCTCTCCTCTCCTTTCTCTTTTTCGTGGCGCCTCTCTTTCTTTTCCTCTGGCGCGAAATCAATCGTATTGAAGAAATGAGGCCAAAGGCCTCGGTAGCGATGAGTAAAAGCGCTGTCAGAATTCCAAATTGCGACTAATCAATCATGACAGACCTCGATCGCAATTTGAATTATGACAGAGAAGTCAGATAAAGATGTCGCAATTTCAAATTGCGACTAACGGCTATGTCGCAATTCGAAACTGCGACAGACGGGTATTTCTGTAATTTTTTTTTCGGCATATTATTTCTGTAATTTTCTATAAAAAATATATTATTTAAAAAAAAATTCGGCAAGGAGCTCTAGTATCCCATTGTGTGCTATTAGCTAGCTACAGACTGTTGTTTATATGTTGGATGAGGGTCGTGTTTTCGGTTTTGTTGGTATATTTGATGCTATGGTTAGAGTTTTTAGAGTTCTGGACTTCTCTGGTGTTAACGTCTCCCCTGTTGGGGGCCAGTGGTTTCCCTTCAAGGGTTAAAGTAACACTTCTTTCTGAAATAAATGACAGAGCTCCTGCTCTTAGTTTCAAAAAAAAAAAAAAGCTGAGCTTCTATTATGTCTAAACCGGAGCTGGAGCTTAAAACAAAACCGGTCTTCATTTGAATGAGAAATTCCGATAATAATTATCTTAAGCTAAAAGTCTAAAATAAACGACTTTTACTGACAAACAAGAGCTGGCATTTAGACAGACTTGCATAAACATCAATATACTAGAAATGCATCTGGTACCTAGAAAATAAAACAGAGAACATGCTTGCACAAGATTGATGCGTGCAAGTAGCTACAACAAGGGAGTTAAGACACAAACTCATGTGGTCTGAGAGATTAAACTCATTGCAATCTTCCTGAAAGAAGCTTGTAAAGTAGAGCCAAACATTTGGGACAGCAGAACCATGTTAAGCACTACCCAGTACACCTTAAACAACAAAAACTCTGCTACACAAAAGTATAGAAATGAATAATACAGTCCGGGAAGTGCACTAGTAATAGGATCTACCTCCAAAGTGGCTTAGTCCGCTTGTAAGGAGATGCGTCTAAAGATGGCCTGGAAAGTTTGCCCCCCATTTCTGGCGACCTTCTGGCCTTCTTCAGTGGCAGTAGACAGTAACTTGACAAATGGATCGGATTTTATCTCTTCCTCCGGAAAAGCTTCAAATAGTGGGTGTTTCTCTAGACATGACCGCATCCATATACCAAGCTCCTCTACATCGGTAATAGTATATATGATTCCTCCCACTGACATAACATAAGCATACTCATCGAGTAACTGCATGCTAATCACCCTTCGCCGGTGGTTCTTCTCCTTAAAGTGGGGATCAGGGAACAGGAAGAACATTTTGGAAAGCTGAGCCTTCCTGAAGTAGTTTGGGATGTATTTCATCGAATTGGTGCGCACAACAGATATGTTATCATACTGTCCTGTATTTGATGCTCTTAAAGCCAAAATCCTCTCTTTGACATACTCAGTTAACTGCACCGAAATAAATGGCAAGCAAAACAATGAATCATATGTTGATCTCTCAATCAAGCTACTAAAATACTCCCTCCAGTCACAAAAACATGTTTCTTCGAATACGTGCAGTCAAATTTTCGACACTTTGGCTATCCATATCTTTTTAGATTGGATATATGAAAATTATGTGTAGATTTGTCTCAATAGTACTTTCATAATATTATAATTTATTGGGTTTTATAAATATATTACAATAGAAATTAGTGGTTAAGGTTTTACTTTAGAGACCATGTCGATGTCCAAAACAATATATTTATGACTGAAGAGAGTATATAAATAGCCTTAAAAAAAACTTTTTTACATCATTTTGCTAAGCAGAATCCAAGTTCACTATACTATCGTAAAGTCAGTTTACACATGCTTTGTGAAGCAAAATCAATCAGAAACTATTGCAATCCTTGTACTAAAAATTCACTATGGAAGGCACAAATGGTTTCTATGAATTTTGTGCGTGGACAAATCTACAGGGCAGCAAACTGAATAATAAATTGAAGAAAACATCAAGATTACCTTGTCCCTCAGCTCCATGCCGATCATGAGCGTATCCGGGAAGAGCGGCGAGAGGCCGACGAGCAACCCACCAAAGCCACACCCCACGTCCGCAAAGCGGATCCGGGGCGCCGCCACCTCGCCGTCACCGTGCTCGCCACCCTTGTCGGCCGGGAAGTGGCGCGGGTAATGCTGCGAGAGATCGACGTCGTCCGGCGATATCGGGATCGGGAAGTGCGAGTCGCTGAGCGGGTTGCTGTGAGCGCGCGCCCGGTAGAATCGCTTCCGCGGGAGCTTCCCCTTCGCCTGCTGCTTGCCACCGCCGTCGTTGCTCCTCGTCATCGGGCAAAGCCGAGCAGCGCCACCCTCACCGGCCCACCTGTTTCGGCTGGGAGAGGCATTGCGTCAAACACTTGGTAAGCAGCATTCCACGAGAGCGTGAAGCGAGCAGTATTTGGGAGACAGGCGAAGGGGAAGACGAACCGGAGAGCCGCGGCGACGACGAGAGCGTAGGAGTTGGGAGAGGAGGCGCCGCGGCGTGCGCGCGTGCGGCGGAGGTGAGAGTGGCTTCGGGACGGGTTGGGAGTTGAGCTGCGCGCGTTTGGGCTTCGGCGTTGGAGTTGGACCGAGGGAGTGGAGCCCGGCGAAAAACTGGGCCGCGATCGCGGTTCGGCCGAGAACGACAGAGCTGGGCCGAGGCGGCGGGAGGTGGTGGCGGTAGCTCGGCACGGCACGGTACGGCCGGGCCCGGTAAGAGTACGTTGGCATGATCGTGAATTTTGTTACCAATAAATCTAGTAGGATAATTTTTAAAATTCTTTAGACTTGTTCATCGTCTTAAATTTTTATCGGAATATTAGTGATGTGTCAGGATCATCCACAAAAAATTAAAAAAATTTTGATAGTTTTGGACCAATTTTTGTTCGGTTAAAAATCACGGAGCAGCAATCTCGATAAAAAAAGCAGATTTAAATTTTGCTTTTTGGATTTTGTCCTAAATAACGAGATCACGCTGAAATTTCAGATTTTGGAGGGTGACAAGATATGAACCAAAAACAAAATTTAGAATCTTGATTGAGACTATCCGCATCTAGCATGACATATATTTGGTCTATATTTATAACTGAAACAATTCGTATTTGTATTCATGTCTAGCGTTATCAGAGGCGGAGCTGCCCATGGGGCTGGGTGGGGCTGGAGCCCACCCAGCCAGGCACTCAGCAAAAGACCCCCTCCGCGATGGTATTGGTCCATAGCCCATACGTGTAGCACAGAGATAGTCACGTAGGTCAGTTCTTCCGCGTAGCACAGAGGCAAGCAGGTCGTTTCGTCTTCAAACCAAATCGCGACGTCGCGTCTTGCGTGACTCGCATCACGGGCTCACGGCGTCAGTTCGTCTTCCGCATCTCGACGTCTTCCTCTATTTTACAATATGTCGATAGTCATAGTAGTTGATTTTGGATATCTCTTTTTTAAACCCCTCTCTTTAGAACTTTCTGGCTCCGCCACTGAGCGTTATCCTTATCCAACTCTAATTATAAGAAAAAAAATAGAATAGGATACACGACAATATCTGTTCGTATCTATTCCCATTGCACCCCTGCTATTTACCACTGCCAAGCTAGAAAATTGCTGGTATATTGACAAATCGAGAAAGGTACGGAAAGCTGCAGCTTCAGACAAATGATGCTCGCAGGTCGCAGCCGCGTTCACTACCCACCAGTAACAGCTAGTAATTAAGCGAGTTGTCTATGCACTTATGCAGGATCTCTTTATACTATACCGTCATCATAGTGTATCTCCAGATATATTGTTATATTTCAGAAGTGCGTCTCTAGCAGTCTAGCTATTATTGTTTCAGAAGTATGTGTAACGGACCGCCCAATTCAGGGGGTGCGTATAAATACCTTCACAGCTACCTAGGAATTTAGC
Source organism: Guadua angustifolia (assembly GCA_036346375.1). NCBI lineage: Eukaryota > Viridiplantae > Streptophyta > Magnoliopsida > Poales > Poaceae > Guadua > Guadua angustifolia. Next base: position 29,432,585 of record CM070505.1, on the reverse strand, counting down.
TGTAGGTAACCAAGTGTACATTGTCAGACATAAAAGCAAATGCGAATATTTGATAGATAAATTAAGGGCCTAACGGCCAGAGTTTTACAAAAGGTGCGGCTGGCACCAGATACATTACCAAAATAACCACAGGAAAGGCTCGAGCAGATAGATCAAGGCCTTCAAAACCAAATAACATCGCCATCTACGTTCTCCTGAGACTCGTCATCTTCTTGAATTTCTAAAAGATAAGTTAGGAGCAAGGGTGAGTACACAACCGTACTCAACAAACCACACAGAAATTCTGAATATTACATGCACGGGATTTCAAGGAATTGGCATAAGATTAATTATTTGGTGGATGCATGACCTAGGATTAAGTATAGTACAAAAGAAACATAAATCAATCAATCATCATCATTATCACAACACCACCACTAGTTTTAAACAAAATCCAGGTTACGGCAAAGTTATTGATCAAAACTACTCAAGCTCAGTTACCGGAATCACCCGAAATTAACCCAGCTTCATTAACCGGAAGCACGGCGTATTCGAATACCATTTAGATCACTCTGCAGAGCTACTCAACTTTACCCACAAGATATCTACGGTCGTTGATGCCACTCGAGAACAACATGCAGCTTTTATGCATGCGGCCGGACCGAGATGAACATAACTTTTCATTGAATTCCCCCTCTTTAGCTCCTACCCAGTAGGCGGTGCACATCCTCTGCCTCCAAGAACCCACTCGGCCAAAGCGGGCCTCACAACCTGGCCGACCGAGGAAACCTCTCACAGAAAACCGCCGAATGGCGCACCATTCCGTTCCACCCCTAACCTCAACGCGCCCCATTCCGCCAACACAAAATGGGGGTCCACCTGTAGGCATTCCAAGGGGAAAGACAATATACCGGGCTACGTGGATCATGCCAACAAAGCTGACCAACCCAACTTGTGGTTGAGAGGGTTCTGAGTTATTTACTTTGCCCAGGGGTTGATCCTTAATTGCCGAAGACAAGCCCGACACACACCGCACCACCGGTACCACCCATACCCTTTCCACACCACACTGGGCTTGTCATCGGTTTGGGGATTGGGCCAGCATCCACCTTTCGTGGTCCGCCCAATTATGGGCCCCAAACCGTAGCAGGTTTTGTAAATGTGCCCCGAATCAAGACCCGGGGGTTTTAAATAATAAAAGAAGAGCAATGTTTATTAATATAACTAACCTACGGCAGTTCATTATTGATAACCTAGGGTTACAATTGGATATGGCATACTCAACAGGGTTTTAACAAGGGAGTGGGTTTAACTAGTCAAGTCTTTCCAAACTAGCTTCGTTTTAGATTTGTACTCTATTTACAGACAAATGCAGTAACTAAATACATACAGTAATTATACGGAATATTGGGATCAAGCATGTTCAAGGAGTGTGGCTTGCCTTGCGAGGTTAACGGTTCGCCTAACGAGAGACGGTCGATGTCGTGTCTGTCCCCGAATGGCTCTTGTTCCTGCAACAGCTCCACGTACTGCTCTTGCTCCGGGAACTGCTCCAGGTACGTCTCCGACGTCGGATCTAACGCGAGGGAACGCAACCAATAAATAAACGAATAAAACAACAAAAGAAAGAAAACAAAAAAAAAGGAACAAGAGAGAAAATGGCTGGAAACGGAGTCCAGGGGCATTTTTGGAATTTTCTGGACTTGGTATGGTGAAACGGAGATCATTTTGGACTCAATGACTCGAAATGGTCAAGAATATGTATTTTTGGCATTTTTGGAATTTTAGGAATTTTTGGGATTTTTCTGGATTTTTAAATGATTTTTCGGGTTTTCAAATCAGCAAAATCCAAAAAGAAAAAGGAAAGGGACACTGTTGTAATGGGCTGCACAGGGTAAGAGATTTCGGCCCATGGGCGTGGCCCACGAGCAATGGGCCGGGAGGCCGACGCTGGTCTCTGGCCAAGAGAGAGAGAGGAAATGGTCTGCCGACGAGGCGGCCCTTGGGCAAGGATCGGGAGAGAGAGTTTGACGGTGGGGTCCGCTCTGATGAAGGGGAGGTAACGTCACTGGCGAGTGGGCCGAAGCGCAGCGAGACTGAGGGAGAGTTGGCGCGCTAGAGGAGACCGGAGGTCGCCGGAGGCGGGGAAGACGACCGCGGAGTGAGCGAACGGCGGCTCAAGAGCTCGAAAGAGGTAGCGGGGATTGGAGAGGAGGTCACTGCGGACTCAAAGGTGTAGAAAACTAGCTCGGGGAGGAAGCATTTACCGCCTGGCGGGAAGCAACCGAGCCAGAAGACGGTGTGAACCAAATGATTCGGGGGCTCAAGGGAAAGAAATAGCGGAGGGTGTAGCGCGTGCCTTGGTGAGCTCGGGGAGGCGAAAATGGCGGGAAAGGGGGGGCTTTATAGCCGAAGCCGTGAGGAAAACGACGGGCGGACGCGGAGAGAGAGAAAGAGACTTCGGCGGCTCGCTGCAGTGAAAGAACAGGGCCACCATCATGGCGACGGCGGAAATGAGTGCGGAGGGGACGGGTGAGGCGGCGGGGTCAGCGGCGTTGGGACGGCGCGCCGCGATGATTGCACTGCAAAGCTCGGGCGAACATTAATGGCGACGGGATGGGAGCGCTGACTTTAGGCGACGGGGAAGACGACACACTGCTGCGGTGGACCGGGCTGGGCGAGTGCGGGACGCGGAAGAACTGGGCCGAGCGGGTGAAGCAATGGCACGGGGAAGAAACGAGTCGGCCGAAGCGATGCTCGCGCGAGCTTAACGGGAAGAAGAACAGGATGATCTTGGTGGGGCGCAGCGCTGGAAAATTTCGCCCGTGACGGGTGAGAATCAAGGAGCGAAGTGCATCTTGTGCTGAAGATTTAAGCCGGTCAAGCGCGAGAGAAATGGGGAAGGATCGGTCGGGGAGGAGTTGTGGGGAAGAAGAACAGGGAAAGGGAAGAATCCAGCACAGGGGAAATGATGGGCCGAAGGCTGGGTGATAGCCCACACGCGGAAATTGAAAGAGAACGGAAAATGGGCCGGGAAAGAGGAGGCGGGAAATGAATAAGGAAAACGGATTTTGGGGATTGTGGTCAAAAACAGAAAGATGCTAATTAAATCCGAAATAAATCGAAAAAGAATCTGAGAAAGTCAAGGAAAAACCAAATGACTTAAATAACTCATTTTTGAAATTTTTGGGATATTTCAACCTACCCCCCTTAAAATAAATCTCGTCCCCGAGATTTGCTCCTTAGGGGACAAGTTGGGAAAATCCTGCTGCGATTCCGATTCCATTTTCTCAGGTGGGTTCCTCCGAAGGGGTCTCCTTGCAATGCTCTGAATCTTCGAACATTCTTGTTTCTGACTTGTTGTTTACTTTTCTCGTTGATCCGGACTGGCTTCTCAACATAGGCCATGTCGTTCTGCGGGTTAATTCTTTTCAACTGCACTTGGTCTGTTGGTTGTCGCTGACCTTTTCTTCACTGGGATGCGTGGGTCACACTGAGTTAATCTTGGTTTTGGCGGTAACTTGTAGGCCACTTCTTCTGCTCTGTTTGTAAATCTGGTACGGGCAAACATTTCGAATACAAGTCTTTTATTAAACCTAGAATCTGTGTTCTGACTTGAGGCGTTGCTTTTAGTTAGGCCAAGTCTTTGACTCGAAAACCGATATCCTCATATTTGTTGGCCGCATAACTCTTTTGTCCCTCTTATGCAGCATACATATATATTTCTCTTTTGACTTTCTTGTGGGCTTCTTTATTACGAAAGATATGTGGCCCAGGGAATTGCCTTTTTCTGACCTTTGTCCGATTTAATGAGGTTTCACACTTCCTGTCGTAAGGGCTCCAAAAGGTGACATTCCCTGACGGATCTGATAGCAGTTATTGTAGGAGAGTTCGGCAAATAGTAAGCATGTGGTTCAAGAGATTCCGCGGCAATTGCCCTTAGCATGTATTTCATGATCTGTGTAAAACTCTTTTTCTGTTTGTCCGTCAGTCTGCAGGCTGTACTTAACGGTCAAGTTTGTCCCTTTTTCTTCACATAGTCACTTCTTGTACTTGGGCGTTGATTGTTTCCTTAACCTCGATAAAGTTTCCCTTGGGATTCCACGCAGTCCTGTCGTTTGAGTTAAGTATAGCTCTGTTAATTTATCCTTGTCAAAAATCCGCTTTCTGGGATGGGAGTGGGTTACTCTTGGTCAATCTGCCAGTTGTCATTCAAATTGTATCAAATCCTCGTAGAGTCTTTAGGTTGTCTGGTGACGCAGTCTACTCTGCTCTCGTCCCATTTTCTGTCTCAGATCGAAAGTGGTTGTAGTGAACTGGCGGTCTTTTGACGGTCAATCTTATCCCTTTTGACTTACAACACTGCACAGGACGTCCTCGGCTACTTTCTTTGTCAAAATCAATCCTCTTATATCTTTGTTATTATATATACGGTTATAGGGCCGTAATATGTTCTGTTCATCTTCCGAGTGTTTCTGAGGGTTGGTATCTGCCATTTCCTTTCAAAATAGTTGGATTTTCTCATCTTTTTGCCGGTTGACTTGATTTGGTCCAAGAGATCCGGTTGGATTCCAATGGAATATATGGATCCTCCCGAAATTATTGATGGGTCAAGATGTTCTATCTTTGACTGATTCCTCGTGGTAGGTCAAGTTACTCTTCGTGTAAATTTTATCTGGGTATTCCTGATCTTGGCATTTTCTGAGGTGAGAGAGTCATTGCTTCACTTTTCACTAACTCGAAGTTTGTTTGTACGGTCTCTTGTTGTCCATGGTTGCGTCGTGAGAGTGATAGATTTTCTTCTATAACCTGACAGTGCCTTATACCTGGTTAACTTAATTTACTCCAAGAACAATGTCTTGTCCTTCCCTTTGAATCGTTAGTAAACTGGTCTTGACTTAACTTTCTGAGTGGTTAATTCGGATTTTTCACACTTGTACCGGTTGTCAGAACACATAAGAGGTAGACCAAGGGGAAATAGGATAAACCATTTTTGCAACCATAAACCAACGAAACGAAAGAATGGTTTGCACCAAAGTCAAAAAGAGTCAAAGTCGGTTGAGACTGGACTTAAAACATACCAATGATGACGTCTGCGGTCTCTGCAGCTCCTTCGATGGACTCATGATTTATCCATCCTTGCGAGTTTCTCGGGGCGTTGGAGTTTGGTTCGGTCTCAACTGGTGCTCTTCCTTGTAGCCACTCTTCTTTGTTGTCTCGGCGGTGATCACGGCACAACTGTCTTGGCTCACGAGATAAAGTTGGATGCCTGAGCTTTTGCCATAGCGGATGGTAAATGCCTCCTTGGGCAGCAAAGTCGGTAATGTCCCGTCTGTCCGCAGTGGAAACAGCGAACGGTCTTGTGAGGGCAATCCTTTGCATAATGATTCCCTTTGCAACTGAAACACTTTCCTCTTTTGGGTTGAGACCTAGCAGGTACCGGTTCCTGTTCTCCTACAGCCTGTCTTTTAGCAGGGAAATTGGGAGTAAGATCTGGCATTTGCATTCTTAGTGGTATCGGGTTCTGTATCCTCAGTTGTTGTGCCTTCCTTTTCCGAGTGTCTTCTAAGTCGTTCCGGATTTCTTCGGTGATCATTAATTTGTCGACCATTGTTGCTAGATCCTCGAAGTCAAGTGCTGAAATATGGAACTTCAAACCTTTCTGCAGACCTTCGTAGAATCTCTCCATCTTCTTTTCTTCGGTATCTACTTCTCCGGGGGCATATCGTGCTAGTTGGTTAAATTGGTGAAAGTATTCCAGGACTGATCTCTCACCTTGGCGGAGAGCCAAAAATTCTCTTCTTTTAGCTGCCATTAAGCCTGCAGGGATGTGGGCTTTTCTGAATGCTTCCTCAAATTCTGACCACGTGGTTTCTTGTCCGGATTTGCTTTGAAAGTTTATCCACCAGCGGCGGCTTGTCCTTGCAACAAAAGTGCGAGGCGATAATACTCGCCCTTGTCCTAACACTGAATTGTGTCGAGCTTCCGCTTGATGTCACTGATCCAATCGTCTGCTGCGAGTGGTTCTGCGGCACTTGAAAAGACGGGTGGTCTTGTCTTATGAAAATCAGACCATCTTGATCTTCCAGTGATTCCATTTTGTCCATAGAACTGTCCTTGGGAATATCCTTGGGTTATTGCAGCTAGACATTCTAAGATTCTTTCCATTAACTGTGCATGACGCATCTCTGCTTGCTGCTTATTCCTTTCCATTATGGCCAGTACCTGGACCAGGTTGGTTGGGTTTTTCGTAGATTCTGCTTCCTCGCTTGGGTTGTGGGGCGATCCAGCCATCTTGCTTTTGCTGATTCTTACTCGGTTCTGCAGCAGGTTTTGTGCAAGCAGGAGATAAGTAAGATTTAGAGCTTGGGGTAAGAGCAGAATGATTAGGTAAGGGGCTTAGACGAGAAGGGGAGTCTTTTGAGTTGGGTAGAGTTATACGGATATTTAAGACCAAACAAAATATCAGAGATTAGGGAACATAGTTTTTCATATATTATGCAGTCATACTTAGTACCGTCTTAAGATCCAGTACGACCCATGTTACACTACCAGAAGACTTATCACAACAGTGGCGCGATCTAAATCTAGCGATCTACTACGGCGGAAATTCCTTGTCGTCATCGAGCTGAGTTAGGTCCACCACCTAAAAGTGACTACTTAAGAATTTCTAGGGATGAGGAAAACCTATGCGTCATCTGCTAACACGGAAATTTTGAAGTTAGTTGAGAACAGAAACCTTAAATCAATTTTGGAAACAGAGATTTAGGTAAGGCAGAGGGAAGCGAGAAGAAAGAGATAGCAAATATGCTTATATGTTTTCGTAATCTGTTTTGCTTAAGTTTAAATTACCTTTTTGAAAATCAAATCCTAAACCACCTTAAGGTCTTGATCTACCGGTCAAGTCAAGCTCTGATACCACTTGTAACGGACCGCCCAATTCAGGGGGTGCGTATAAATACCTTCACAGCTACCCAGGAATTTAGCTGTAGGTAACCAAGTGTACATTGCCAGACATAAAAGCAAATGCGAATATTTGATAGATAAATTAAGGGCCTAACGGCCAGAGTTTTACAAAAGGTGCGGCTGGCACCATATACATTACCAAAATAACCACAGGAAAGGCTCGAGCAGATAGATCAAGGCCTTCAAAACCAAATAACATCGCCATCTACGTTCTCCTGAGACTCGTCATCTTCTTGAATTTCTAAAAGATAAGTTAGGAGCAAGGGTGAGTACACAACCGTATTCAACAAACCACACAGAAATTCTGAATATTACATGCACGGGATTTCAAGGAATTGGCATAAGATTAATTATTTGGTGGATGCATGACCTAGGATTAAGTATAGTACAAAAGAAACATAAATCAATCAATCATCATCATTATCACAACACCACCACTAGTTTTAAACAAAATCCAGGTTACGGCAAAGTTATTGATCAAAACTACTCAAGCTCGCCATCGAATCACCGAAATTAACCCACTTCATTAACCTAAGCACGGCGATTCAATACCATTTAGATCACTCGCAGAGCTACTCAACTTTACCCACAAGATATCTACTATCGTTGATGCCACTCGAGAACAACATGCGACTTTTATGCATGCGGTAGACCGAGATGAACATAACTTTTCATTGAATTCCCCTCTTTAGCTCCTACCCAAGGGCGGTGCACATCCTCTGCCTCCAAGAACCCACTCGGCCAAAGCGGCCTCACAACCCGCCGATCGAGAAACCTCTCATAGAAAACCGCCGAATGGCGCACCATTCCGCTCCACCCCTAACCTCAACGCCCCCATTCCGCCAACACAAAATGGGGGTCCACCAGAGGCATTCCAAGGGAAAGACAATATACTGCCTCGTGGATCATGCCAACAAAGTCGATCGACCCAACTTGTGGTTGAGAGGGTTCTGAGTTATTTACTTTCCCGTGGGTTGATCCTTAATTGCAAGACAAGCCCGACACACACCGCACCACCGTACCACCCATACCCTTTCCACACCACAACTGGGCTTGTCATCGGTTTGGGGATTGGGCCAGCATCCACCTTTCGTGGTCCGCCCAATTATGGGCCCCAAACCGTAGCAGGTTTTGTAAATGTGCCCCGAATCAAGACCCGGGGGTTTTAAATAATAAAAGAAGAGCAATGTTTATTAATATAACTAACCTACGGCAGTTCATTATTGATAACCTAGGGTTACAATTGGATATGACATACTCAACAGGGTTTTAACAAGGGAGTGGGTTTAACTAGTCAAGTCTTTCCAAACTAGCTTCGTTTTAGATTTCTACTCTATTTACAGACAAATGCAGTAACTAAATACATACAGTAATTATACGGAATATTGGGATCAAGCATGTTCAAGGAGTGTGGCTTGCCTTGCGAGGTTAACGGTTCGCCTAACGAGAGACTACCGATGTCGTTATCGTCCCTCGAATGGCTCTTGTTCTGCAATGACTCCACGCTTCGCTCTTGCTCCGGGAACTGCTCCAGGTACGTCTCCGACGTCGGATCTAACGCGAGGGAACGCAACCAATAAATAAACGAATAAAACAACAAAAGAAAGAAAACAAAAAAAAAGGAACAAGAGAGAAAATGGCCGGAAACGGAGTCCAGGGGCATTTTTGGAATTTTCTGGACTTGGTATGGTGAAACGGAGATCATTTTTGGACTCAGCGGCTCGAAATGGTCAAGAATATGTATTTTTGGCATTTTTGGAATTTTAGGAATTTTTGGGATTTTTCTGGATTTTTAAATGATTTTTCGGGTTTTCAAATCAGCAAAATCCAAAAAGAAAAGGAAAGGGACACTGTTGTAATGGGCTGCACAGGGTAAGAGATTTCGGCCCATGGGCGTGGCCCACGAGCAATGGGCCGGGAGGCCGACGGCTGGTCTCTTCTTGTGAGAGAGAGGAAATGGGTCTTGACGAGGCGGCCCAGGGCAAAGGATCGGGAGAGAGAGTTTGACGGGTGGGGTCCGGCTACAGTGAAGGGGAGGTAACGTCACTGGCGAGTGGGCCGAAGCGCAGCGAGACTGAGGGAGAGTTGGCGCGCTAGAGGAGACCGGAGGTCGCCGGAGGCGGGGAAGACGACCGCGGAGTGAGCGAACGGCGGCTCAAGAGCTCGAAAGAGGTAGCGGGGATTGGAGAGGAGGTCACTGCGGACTCAAAGGTGTAGAAAACTAGCTCGGGGAGGAAGCATTTACCGCACGGTGGGAAGCAACCGAGCCAGAAGACGGCGGTGAACCAATGATTCGAGGGCTCAAGGGAAAGAAATAGCGGAGGTGTAGCGCGTGCCTTGGTGAGCTCGGGAGGCGAAAATGGCGGAAGGGGGGCTTTATAGCCGGCCGTGAGGAAAACGACGGCGGGCGCGAGAGAGAGAAAGAGACTTGGCTGCTCGCAGAGTGAAAAACAGGCCACCATCATGGCGACGGCGAAATGAGTCGGAGGGGACGGTGAGGCGGCGGGGTCGGCGCGTTGGGACGGCGCGCGATGATTGCACCGCAAAGCTCGAGGCGAACATTAATGGCGACGGATGGGAGCGCCGACTTTAGGCGACGGGAAGACGACACACTAACTGCGGTGGACCGGCCGGGCGAAAAGTGACGCGAAGAAGCTGGCCGAAGCGGTGAAGCAATGGCACGGGAAGAAACGAAGTCGGCCGAAGCGATGCTCATACAGCGTGTGAACGGGAAGAAGAACAGGATGATGCGGTTTGGCAGCGCTGCGGAAAAATTTCGCCCGTGAAAGGTGAGAATCAAGGCGGCGAAGGCATGCGCTGCGAAGATTTAAGCGATCAAGAGAGAAATGGGGAAGGATCGGTCGGGGAGGAGTTGTGGGGAAGAAGAACAGGGAAAGGGAAGAATCCAAAGACAGGGAAATGATGGGCCGAAGGCTGGGTGATAGCCCACACGCGGAAATTGAAAGAGAACGGAAAATGGGCCGGGAAAGAGGAGGCGGGAAATGAATAAGGAAAACGGATTTTGGGGATTGTGGTCAAAAACAGAAAGATGCTAATTAAATCCGAAATAAATCGAAAAAGAATCTGAGAAAGTCAAGGAAAAACCAAATGACTTAAATAACTCATTTTTGAAATTTTTGGGATATTTCAGTATGTCTCCAGCTATTATTGTTTTCGGAAGCAAATCTCTGGCCAGGAAGCGTGCACCCTGCCGTAACGGCAAAGGATCTACAAACCTCTGGCCATTTATTACTGAACAGGCTTGCTTTATCTGTGATAAGTGAAATAGTTATTTGTTGGCTCTACTATACTGCCAGTGAAGTGCTCTTCTTTCGCCTGTTCTTTACTTCTTAAAATGTGCTGCTAATTACCTCTTCAATCTTTGTTTACGTTTAATTGTACCCAACTTCTGAACCTGAGACAGACCATATCTTCTACCAGAGTAACTGCAGGCGCTCAATTTAGTGCTTAGCACAGACGAAAAGGATCAAATATTGAAACAACTAAACCGGTTATACAACGAATTAACATTGTTCTACGCCCAGATTTACTGACGCCATGGCCAACAAGATTTGGATGTAGCCTGACATCTAGATTTTTGTTTGTTTGTTTTCAGTGCACGGAAGACGTCTACCCAGGTTGTGACACAACGTACGTATCCGTCATATTCGTACTCTCGGGGGACAGCATGTATATTATAACAATTCGTTAGCCAATTGCTCGCCATATCCAAAGTGTGCTTAGGACAATTTTTCTTGAGAAAATTAGGTATGTACAATTGACGTGTGCCTAATTTTAATATCTATTACAATAAAATTATGGTTCACTTTAATACCACCGAAATGTGTGTCTTTTGCAATATACCACTTATATCTCTACTCGCGTTGCTTAGCGTGAGGTTACCCTTTTACCTAGAACTAAGCCTTGCCGACTTCAGCTCTCTCTTGACGCCATCTCCCTCACCCTCCCAACCCCATCACTACCCTCCCATCTCCACCGCCATCGCCAAGACCAAGCCCTTTCAACTCCATCTCTTTCGTCACAACTCCATATTCTCCCTCCTAACCTCATCGCCTCCCTCCCATCTCCACTGTCGTTGTTGGGCCCGCTACCACCCCCACTGCCACCGCATAGCCGCAAGTAATTCCTCTTCCCCTTGCTTCGTTCTCAGCATAGCCATTCTGATTTAATGGGCATTGCTTCCCTAACCCTAGAACTGTTTGGAATTGCAGATCTAGAGAAATGAGGTGAAGAAATGAGTTCCTCCTTGTTGTTTCAATGGGGAAATGAGGTCAACGAAATTAGTTTCCTCTAGTTTGTTTGCATGGAAAAATGAGTTGAAGAAATGAGTTAATGCCTAGAAAAGCAGAGCAGGGCAGCGTGAGAGAAGCATAGGCTAGGGATGGCAACGGGTCGGGTCGGGTGCGGGTTTTACAAAACCCGACCCGACAGAAAACCCGAATTGGAAAACCCAATCTGAACCCGAATACCCTATCGGGTAAAAAACTATACCCGAACCCGGCGGGTACCTGACAGGTTTGTGCAGTACTGCAGTTCTAGGGATGGCAATAGGTCGGGTCAGGTGTGGGTTTTGCAAAACCCGACTCAACAAGAAACCCAAACCAAAAAACCCGATCCGAACCCGATGGGTACTCGATGGGTATGTACGGTATTTTGGATACCTGATGGGTACCGCAGGTGAAAATTAGAACCCGAACTCAACCTGATAGAGTACAGAACCCGTGGGTCTGATTGCCATCACTATCATAGGCATGTCGGAATGGCCTCGTCAATCGAGGGGTTCGGGTGAGAAGAGGGGAAAAAAAGATTCGCCTAATGGGAGGGGAGACGAAAGTGGCTAGAAGTGGCATATTACCGAAGATCTGCATATTTGAATGGTACTAAAGTGAGCCAAGATTTTATCCTCGTAGATATCAAAACCAGACACGTTTAAGTGGTATATACCCAATTTTCTCATTTTTTAACTGTAGCTGCCAGTAGCACACATAGCATTTTACACATGGATCGACCAGGTCGGTCGAGCATCTATATATCTTTAAGAGTCATTAACTGTGTTTAGCAGCGAGTATAAGAGGCTAATACGAGAGCGTCAAGGTCACCGGATCCTAACCTCTCAATGGCAGATCCGCCCCTGTGGACAGTTATTTGGCACTGACCGATCTTGACAGCATGAACGTACGAACGGCGCTGCGAAGGATCCAAGGGTCGGAGTAAATAGACTTCACATGCGTGGTAGCCAGCAGGCCAGAGCGTCGACGACCAAGCATATACACCGGCTGCATCCATCCATCCATATTCTCCCTCATTTCCATCACTCTTGCTGGCTGGCTGGCTGGCTGGCTCCCCTCTCACAACACTGTAACTGCGCTGGAGATGAAGCAGAGAAGGGCTAGCTTAAATTTGAACAAGACAAGGAGACCCTGGGGCTGGGCCGGCGCAGGGCTAGGGCTAGAGACCAACGTTTGCCCTGGACCATGCGTGCATGGATGCATGGACCTCCTCTATCTGTCTCTGTGCGTGCAGATACGTACGTACGTGCTGGTGTGCACACACATGCATGCATTGATGTGTCTTTAGTGGCCAGAGGGTCTGTTTGGCTGCCACTGGCCGCGGGTGTGTTGTGAGCGGCAGCGTCGATCCTGCAATGCAATGCTATGCACCAACACTCCTGACCATCGTTGGATCCGCCCCAGAGCTGCACATCAATGTGGTATAATCAGAGTTCAGATGTGCATATGCATGTGTTAATCAATTAGCATGTACTGTGGAAAACATGTACGATAAATCATGGCATAAATATAGTGGCAATGCCATGCATGCATGCTTGGTCAAGGCATCTGCTAGCGAGCTGCTGCATCTATATGTGTACCAGAATTGGAGGATCGATCTAGCTAGCTCCATCCATTCCATGTATGGTGAGAGTTGTTGATGTGACTCTCGTGCATAACTGATGAGATTTCCGTCAATCTGATATCGTAGAATGGTGTGACATTAGTCTGGCCAGAGCAATAATAATGTCAACACATGCATGGCATGAATGTACGAGTTAAGTTTGGTCTTCTCAAATGCAAGTGTGTCACGGCTTTATGATGCTAGGACAGTCAGTATATGTATCACTGTACCAATTGTACTGTACCAATGAAAGTCTCGTACGTGTAAAAACAGTAAGATGTACTCAAGTACCGCCTCTATCTAAATTTATATAGCGTATTTTTAAAATGATTTTGTTTATAAATATGGAGTGCATTTCATATTGTAACAAAAAATTAATGCGATGCACTCTCTATAATACTAATAAATATCCAATTCAATATAGTGCGTTGTGATAATAATAATTAGGGGTAATCTAGTCATTTTCAATATCTTCTTGACTTACATGCCAAGATGAAATACGTCTTATAAACTTAGATGAAGGGAATATTTTTTTTGCCCCAAGAAACACTATTTCTAAAGAAAAAATCGACCTGTCTCTAGCTTAAGTTAATTTTGGTAGCTCAAACTAATTAAACTTGAACCCAGCTTATATATTCATGAAGCACAAACAAGCTAGCTCAAACTCAACTAGATCAATAACCTCTCCATGAGTACATACATATAGCTAGCCAGCCAGCATGAAAACCCATCAAGCTAGATGTACAACTAATTGGTTTGCAATAATGCAACCAAGTCTGTTGTTATAAACATGACTCAAACTATATATTAATTGCAGCCCCTGATCGAGTGCAAGTAAATATTATTATCTGGTACGTCCTAGCTAAGACGAGCTAGGTACAGTACAGGCAGGCGTGGCAGAACTGACTGGGCTGGTCAAGCAGGGCCCAGACGGGCAGCCAAGTTTAGGAGTTAATTAAGGTGCCTGGTCAGGACTCAAGACCTGACATACTACAGTGCGTGTTATGCGCCAGATCTATCTACGATCTAGCCATAGAATTTTTTTCATATATATACCGGTCCATCGAGAAAGTACAATAGTGTACATGCATGAATAACCTCTCTACGGCCTGTTCATTCAGTAATACATCTCATACGTACAAATGGAATTGCATGCATGACACGGTCGTATAGCACTTGAGTTAATCATACTACCTACATACGTGCGTATAGCCTATCAATTCAATAGACATGATAGTGGCATTAATTTAGCTGAGTGTCGATGGTAACTGATGAAGGATAAAAAGGCGATCAAAGGGTGAATAATCACAAATAAAATATTCCTCTTAAAATTAAACTACTAAGAGACTAGATTAAATGACTATATAACCTAAACAGGATAGTTGGATGAACAGTACCCCTGATCTGGAGTTCAGTAGAACAATACATAGATAAGCGAAGAAAACTGCACTGGTCTGATGAATAGTAAATAGCAAACTGGTCGGATGAACAATACTCAATGAACGGTGTTCGGATGAAGAGTACCGCAAACTGGTGGGCAGCACTAGTTAGATGAATAGTGCTCGGTGAACAGGATCGAATGAATAGTACTATGAATTGATCGACGGCACTGGTTGGATGAGCATTGCTCGGTGTGAATAGTAAATCGATCAGCACGATCTCAAAAAGAAGAATCGTTGTAACTTTTTATCGGCTGATGCAAAACCCGTGAAGCTTTGTGTGCAACTTCCTATGGATGTCAAAAACCTATTCCAAACTTCAATTGCAAGGATTGATGTCAAAATTCTGACCTTTTTCCAGTTTAACGAATGCTGCACCAAAACTGGGTCAAAAACACAAACTTCACCCTTAACTTACTTGTGGGGAATAAATGATCAGGATGATCTCAGATGAACTCCTACATATCACAGCAAATAAGAACACCAAAGAATAACCTTTCAAACAAATAAGAACACGATCTGCATGCATCTTTCTTTTACCAAGCACCAAGATCGATTTCTTGTAGAAACTGAAAAGAAAATGTTGTTGATTGCCTAGATGATTGGGATATGATCTATAGGAAATTTATTCAGTAATCTTTCATCCTTGAATTGGCACAAGATTCAAAAGCACATAGAAGGAGCGGAGGCAAATCCAAATGTACAAAAAGTAAATTGCAAGAATTTAACTGCTGAATTTAAAACACAATGTAAATGTTGAAAGTAGATTCATGATAGGGAAATGAAACTTTCATTTCTTGGAAAGAAGGTTTACAAACCCTTACAATAAAGTAGGTAAAGCTTATATGAGCACCAGAATCTCTAAAAACCTTCAGGAGAGAGACACCCTTGTCTCCCCCTCTATTTATAGCACATTAGGAGCAAACTCCACCCTTGGATAACTCCCTTCTCCTAAAAGGAACCTTATCAAGGACTGGGATTAACTCTCACAACCATACATGGGCTGACTTGAAACCTAACAACATAATAGGTTTTGCACGCTTTTCAAAACATGCTAACTTGACCCGCTACTCTATCCTCTAGACCGCAATCCAACGGTCCTCCTTGATCCGAGCAGCTTCAAGTTAGCATCTCATCAATTCCTTGTCTTTTCGGCTTGCAGCTACTCACTGGCCTCAGTCATCTTTGGCGACACCTTGATCGTCTGGACCTCAGCTCTTCCAGTCTAGTCCTGATCTCCTCTGCCTCACCATGACTAGTTCTGACGTCCTACAACCATCATAGACATGGAAACCCATCACATAGTAATGTTCAACAACATATGCAATCAAATCAGCACATAGTCAAAATGATACACAATTTGTCTCGACTAGCTTATAATCTTTCCCAACCATTTTACAAACTGTCCCGATCAGCTCACAACCAGTCCCTACCAATTTACAAACTGATTAAACTAAAATTTGTGCACCATAAACTCAACTACAGTCGATTACTCATCACAAATATGGTAGATCGACCTCCACATGGTCTTTCAACTGGTATATATTATTCCATGATCATTGAGATTCTAGGTTTTTTGTGGTCATTGCATGAAGACGAGGTACCACTAGGCACCCTCTACCCCAAAATATGTTTTTTTTAAATCTTTCACGGTGTTCAATGTAAGAATTTAGCTATGATATTGTATTACATATACTAGCAATAATAATTATTATTATATATTATGAAAGTATTTTCTAAAGAATCTAACAACATTACGAGATATGCTTCTATATATATTTTAAATTACATAAATATTAAAGTATAAATAAATGATAGATAGTGATTACATATCTCTTCACTTGCTTCAAAATTTGTATAACTTATATTGGGAAGAAAAGCATAGAAGTACCGCTCATACATTATTTTCATGTAGTCAATTTATATTTACTTTAGCATATATTAATAGTCTAAAGTTTCAAAAGCTCAACCATATGGATTCCACAGTGACTTACACGCTGGGACGGAGGAACGAGTAAACACAAAATATGCGAGATTAAGCTATTGAGTTGCATGCACCAACGATTCACCCAAAAGCTTAAGCTTATGGGGAAGGATGGGCCGTGCTTTATATTTCCAACACTCCCCTCACGTGGGCGCCTTGGGCGGCACTCAACACGTGGAAATAGGAGGCAGCTAAATTGCGTATGCGGGACTCGAACTCGAGACCTCCTGGCTCGATACCATATTAGTCGCATGCACCCAGATTCACCCAAAAGCTTAAGGTGATGAGAAAGGTGGGCAATTCATTATACTTCAACTCCCCCTCACGTCTGAGCTCCCTCGGGCCTATGGTATGGGCTACAATTATTATTATTTAATTGCGCTTCTTAGGGTCTTGAACTCGAGACCTCTTGGCTCTACCATATTAAGCTTTTGGGTGAAGATGCCTCAATATGGTATCGAGCTCAGAGGTCTCGAGTTCAAGACCTAAGCGCAATTAAAAATAATAATTGTAGCCCACTTATTCCACGCCCTAGGCCCGAGGGAGCTCAGACGTGAGGGGGAGTGTTGAAGTATAAGTGAATTGCCCACCTTTCCTCATCAGCTTAAGCTTTTTGGTGAACTGGCTGGTGCATGCGACTCAATATGGTATCGAGCTGGAGGTCTCGAGTTCGAGTCCCGGCAGACGCAATTTAGCGTCCGCCCTATTTCTACATGTTGAGTGCTTGCCCAAGGCGCCCACGTGAGGGGAGTGTTGAAGTATAAGTGAATTGCCCACCTTTCCTCATCGCCTAAGCTTTTGGGTGAACTGGTTGGTGCATGCAACTCAATATGGTATCGAGCCGGAGGTCTCGAGTTCGAGTCCCGTAGACGCAATTTAGCGTCCGCTCCTATTTCCACGTGTTGAGTCTTTGCCCAAAGCGTCTCCACGTGAGAAGTGTTGGAAATATAAACAGCACGCCCATCCTTCCCAAGCTAAGCTTTTGGATGGCCGGCTTATATTTCCAACACAATACGTGGAGACGCTTTGGCAAAGACTCAACACGTGAGTAGGAGCGACGCTAAATTAGCTTACCAGACTAACTCGAGACCTCCTGCTCGATACCATATTGAGTTGCATGCACTATCCTTCCCAAAAGCTTAAGCTTATGGGAAAGGATGGGCCGTGCTTTATATTTCCAACACTCGCTCCTAGTAGCTAAACGCATTGCATGCTCAGTAGCTACACTACACAAGCCTACAACACACCAGAGATAGAGCTGGCCAGGCGCTACACAGTACACAACAAAAATTAAGGGGGTGTTTGGGATACTCCAGCTCCACCAAAATCTGTGGAGTTGGTGGAGCAGAGTATTCTAGCTCCAAAAATTTGTGGAGCTGGAGTCAGAGGTACATTAAGAGTGTTTAGGTAGATCATCTTGTTTACATTTTAGACTAAAAATATAAACTTAATTCACTTTATTTTAGCCTATAAGTTTCAAATTTCAAATTGGAGCTGGGATCTGGAGCTCTCCCAAACAGGACCTAAGCAAACCCTTTCCATTGTATAGAGTCGAGACAAGAGTATATTGTATAATTTATTTTTTTTAGAACTCGGGCAAGAAGAGACCAAGCATATCCAATGCATTATACAACACCCCCACCCCCGACCACCACCTCATACATACACACGTTCCAGCCGCTGTCCACTCTGCTGCTCTACCAGACTACCACTACGATCGACATACACCACGCCATACTACGCGTTCTAGCTCGTGCTATTGTGGCCAAAGCTTGTGGTACGTAGCTAGCTGGCATCGGCCGGCGAGATGGGCAATGGTGCAATCTAGCTAGCTAGCTAAGCCCGGCTCCAAGATTTGTGGGGATGGGTAAGGAATGAGGGATGCGCGGCTCCGGCCGGCGCCCTCCGACGATGCCGTGGTGTGCTGACGACGTGCTCCTCCTGTGCGGCGAAGACGCTGGCGAGCTGGAGCGTGATGGCGGCTCGGGGTCGTACGGCGCCGTCGCCGGCCGTGAGCCGCTGGTGGTGCCGGGGGAGGACTACTCCGACGTGTCAACCATCGCCGAGTTCCTAGCCGGGGAGGCCGCGTGCTCGCCGCCGGGTGCGGAGTGTCCGGGCCGGCCGAGGAGCGTCGACCGGCCCTGCTGGTCGGACTCCGTCTCCTGGATCCTCAAGGTGAAGCGGCGCGAGCTCCATTGGTTGGGTTGGCCATGCAACGTCTTGTCTACTTGCGTTAACTGATTCCATTCCTTCTACCATTTTCTCGTGTGTGTGCCTAATGTGTAGCAGTTGGTTTCGTCTCCAGGTCCGGTCTTACCACGGCTTCCAGCCGGCGACGGCCTACCTCGCCGTGAGCTACATGGGCCGGTTCCTCTCCTCCCGTAGCCTGCCGGTGAGTGGGCCCCGTCTTCTCTTGCTCTGTCCAGCTATTGGTATTAGAAGGCAGATAGATAAGAACTAATCAAAGCACAATGCTTACAACAATGTGCCGATGACATGTGGGCCATGGTGCCATGGTGCCAGAAATCTAAGCTGAAAGACTTGCAAAGGGCTCTTGGCTCAATCTGGATTAGATAGGACATTAATTCGTCAGAGAGAATGTGTGTTGCACAGGAAAATTTGCCATTAGCATGTGACTAATGCTGTTTTCTGTTCAGATGTGCTAGGTTATGACTCATGATTCGTAGGGTCACTATTTAGATTGGATTTGGAACAGGGCTCAATGTCTGATCGGTACATTGAGTGAGTGGATTATATTGTTGCTCAATTATCTGTCTATACTGTTCAGCACAGTGGAGATTCTACCTATGATTCTGATCCAGATGATCGAATCACAAGTTTAGGATTTAAAAATAAACTGACGATGCTTGTTCTGTCTGAAAATAATTACCATTGTACTGTGCATTTACAATTGATGCATGTATGGTAATGCTATCTTTCATTAGTAACTTGGAATGTGCTTACTATTGTCGATAAAAATAAGCTTTTTATACATAACTCGTACACGGCAATGGAGTTCCAAATTTTAATCACCATGTTGATCTGATTTTTTTTGTCTTGCAATTTATTTTCATCCAGGATCATGGATGGGCATTCCAATTGCTATCGTTGGCTTGCATGTCTCTGGCTGCCAAGATGGAGGAAACCTCTGTACCACCCCTCCTGGACCTTCAGGTAACTCGATCAATCTATCTCCCTTCGGTCTTCCACCCAATCATGCATGTAATATACATCTGTGTTAGCTTGCTTCTCTTATGCGTATGATGTCCTACCAATGTCGACAGATCGAAGGCACAAGATTCGTTTTCGAACCACGGACGATTCAGAGGATGGAGCTCCTTGTCCTCGCGGAGTTGGATTGGAGGCTCCGGTCTCTGACGCCTTTCTGCTTCATCGATTTCTTCGCTCGCAAGGCGGATTCGTCCGGGAGATGCACGAGGAGCCTGGTCTTGCGCGCATGCCAAATGACTCTCAATGCAATTCATGGTACGCCTATATATGTTCTTCATTCTGCAGTAAAACAAGGCAAACAAATCGGTAATGTTGCTAGCTTCTTGTAAGTGTGACATAATGTGAGTAGATTGCATGCATTTTTTAGGCTGTGCAATAGTTACATGAATTGGACTTGCTGGCTTTGTGCCTAAACAATGCTGTCGTTGCGTCTTTGCGTTCCTTTCCCCCTCTTTGATGAAAAAGAGGAGTCAGTAGAGTCAGGGTGTCAGTACTCTCAGTAGTACGTACCGTCTGTATCAGGATTAATTGCCAAACCCTGTCCTACGTAGGAAGGAAATCATTGGGTTGCCATTGCCGTTGGCCAATTGAATTAACTGATCATTTACTAGCTGGGACAACCCAAACACATAGTAACATCTGCAGCTAAGTATACAGTAGCCTCTCGAGATGTTTCCTGCTACTAATACTTGCACCATTTTGTGCAAAATATGAGTTTCAAGACCATGACATGTCGGTAAAAGCTGCTAGTAATTCTCAGTTATGTTGTTAATATGATATGCGACAGAGACACTAGTACTGAAACAGCCAACTAATACTAAACTTCTCCTTGAATTGTTGCATTGCACGGTAAATTGCTAATCCTAGAATCTTCTTCTCATGGAGCAGAAACCGAGTTCCTGAACCACTGCCCCTCATCAATGGCGGCAGCGGCCGTGCTCTGCGCAGTAAATGAGACGCCAGCCATGTCATGCATCAGCATCAGCCCTGAAACAGCTGCTTCATGGTTCATTGGCCTGACGGAGGTAGGCAACTGACTAGTCCATGACACGATCGGTTAATTACTGAAGATCTCGTAAGCTGTAGCCTTGTCAGTAACGTGAAAATATTTTACAGGAAGGGATAAGCAGCTGCTACCAACTACTGCAGCAGCTAGCCCTGACTACCACGAGAAAGAGGAAGCATCCAATGATCCTTCCACCGCAGCTGCGATCAATGACTTCGTCAGTAAGTTCATCTTCCCCGAGCAAAAGGCGCAAGCTGAATGGCCATTGCGGAGAAGAGTGACGAGAACGCAATTCTTTTTTCTTAATTCCTCGACATTTTCTGTTCCTGGATGAGTTCTTCTTTTCTGCTTTTTTTTTAACCTCCCTTCTTGTCCCCATTGTTGCTGTGCTTCAAGCCCTAAACGGCTGAACATAATTTTTGAACTTTATTCAGAAAAGGGAACATATTTGAACATAAATGTGGGGAGAGAAGAACTAAAAGAGAAGCACCTGCATGATGAACATAGGGGGACCAACAGGGCAACAACTAGTGCATTTCTTTTAAGGAAAGTGATGCAAAAGTGGTGGATGGATGCATTCACTACGACACATTTAGACTGAAAGTGTTGGGTAGGGTTGGTCAAGTTAGCTACCACTAGGCACACTAGCCGATCAATAGCATCCTCCCCATTTGTCCCTTGCACACTGAGCTTGTGTGTGTTTGTTTAGCCAAACCTGATCACTTTTTTCACATGCTCGAGTTGAGTGAATAGGACTTCATATTTGACGAGGACTAGCGGAATTACCCATGCAATTGTGCGGCTAGGTATTGAAACATAGTATATTTCTTGTATGACTAATATATTTGAAAAATATAGTTGTACCTTAAATATCACCAATTATTTGTAGATATACAGATAACATATATGTGTTAGCTAGGCCTGCACCACAGTGATATAACTGGCCTATCGAATTGCAGAACTCTGAATTGTTTAGGAGCTTTTCCAAACAGAGTTTTCATCTCAAGCAAAGAGAAGAGCTTCAGATTGATCAATAGGTTTCTGAAAATTTTCTGTTTGTCCCGTGGAGATCACAATGAGAAAGGCCATGCAACTGACATCGCTCATTACAACATGACAATCGCTTGTTATTTGAGGGCAAGATGCCCCTCTTACTAAATTTGTCCTACCTTTATGTAAAGCAGCGTCACAGCAAAATCATTTGCTCACCGGCTCGATGCTCATTTCGAACTGATGCCAGCTTCCCGTCGTATAAAAGATGGCATGAGATATTTGAGCGATCGACGAGACCTGTATCCCAAAATTGCCCAGCCAAGCAGAAATGCTCTTGCACAAACTCTGAAGATGGTTAGGATAAACAACACAATTCCTATATAACAATGTTAAAGCATGCAATCATTATTGACAGTGCGACCCATAGGTACGTCTTGATGAATCTACGTATAATATCCTGACAATGTGATCTTGCACAATCTGTTAACTTTGGGGGTTTGAAGATGGTATTAGAATGTTATTGTTTGTGGCATGTGTCATCTGATGATGGATAATTATACAAGAGACAGCTTAGCAATGTTGTGCTACTAAAATTAACTGAAGGCGCCGATTTGTTTAGTTGGTAAATTTTGTTAAAGCACAAGAAGTTCAGTTGCCGAGTGTTCCATTTTTCAGTAACGAGTTACCTCTTTTTCTTTATTCCCTCAACATTTTACTATAGGGGATGTCTAATTCTGAGGTTACTTACGCTTTTTTTTATGTCTAAATCACTTTTTTTAGAGAAATTATATAGTGCATTATATTGATAGTATATAGTGTATAGTAGAAATTATATCTAACTATTGATTTGTTAAGGGTATTTATACTACTCTACCACCGAAAGAAGTATAAATAAATACTAACTAATATGATCTAATAGATTGAAAAGAATGAATGATCCATATTAAATTTAGTGTACCGTAAAAGGGCTCCTTTTTTAACCATTGGCTCAATTTACAATCAGACACACACATCTTAGAGCTAATCCAAAGATTAAGAAAATAGACTTAGAGCTAACAAAAAAATAGGAAACTTACACGTAGCAAACCTGTTTACTCTTAACACTGAACATGGAACACAAGGGTTGTGGGAAACCTTATTTCTTCAGGGGATTGTGTGCAATGTTTACAGTTATTTCTGAAGGCACATTCTACTACTAATCACGAGTCAGCGAATGCAACGCACATGCCATGACAGCTTTGTCGTCGATTGTCATTCATGCCGTGTCCACGCCGGCTATCCTCTTTTGCGCACTGCTACCCTCACTCTGAACCGAGGAAACAAAAGGGTAACGAGAGACAGAGACGAATCAGCCAACATCCCGATGCCATGCCACCTCTCGCCGCTTTACCCACTCGTCCCGGGCCAAGTTAACCTCGGCGAACGGGCCCTCCTCTTCACCGTCGCTAATCGCTTTGTATCTCCCCCAACATCGTGTGCATTCATGCATCAATGCACGCGGTTCCTTTCGGCAGTAAATCAAAAGAGCTGAAGTGCTGGAGAAACGTCGCATGAATCATTGATCGTCGCAGGAGTCAAAATGGCTGGAATGATCGATACGGGGTTGGTGGGATGGTTTCCGGAAACACAGTTCGTCTGAGTCGCGGCACGAGATTCGGGTTCGTGGTTTGCCATTTTTTTTCTTCCAATTTTTGTTGTGAGCATGAAACCTATATCTTAGATCGGTTCGGATCCGGCGAATCCATGGTCGGCAGGAATTTAGGGTGAATCCGGTAACCGAGGTCGGTAGGCAGGATTCAGGAGCAGGACAGACTGAACAAAGTCGCGAAGGCATGTGGGGGAAGTAGCGGAGAAGTGGGGAGCAGTGCATCTGTGCGTGCCATGCCACACACACCGAATGTGGGTGCAGCCGTCCGTTGCGTCGCGTGCGCTTGTGGTTTCTGAAGAAAGAAAGCCTCTGGCTTTTGGGTGACTGCAGAAGCGCATCTCGGTGCGTTTCTAACGTGTTGTTATGTGTTGCGCTGCGCCGATTGCAGCCGTCAGAGAAAGCGAAAGCGACTTTGGTTGGTCAATGTGGCGAGCACTAGCGACCTTCTTTTTAGTACCTTTTGTACAGCTCGCTTGCAAGGGAAAATTGGGGTTCTTTCTGAATTCCAAGCGATGGTTCTTGCACGCACTGCCATCAGAAATTTGGAAGAGCTAGCTATTGTTGGTTTGTGACGTCTTGCAATCAGCAGCGCACCGCATGCGTTACTTAAGATATATAAATTTAGGAGAAAAATATTCAGATTAGGGTACTACTGCCGAACGGAGTATATTTGCAGGTTGTAGAAACATGGCTTGATTCCCTGATGCAAGAATTATTTCAACTACACCCCATGTTCATTGCATAGGCATTCAGTTCAGGTGATGGCATTGGCACCTAAATTTGGAGACCTTTAGCCCGTCTCATTAGCAACTACATCTGCAGAAGCAATATACAAATGCGCAGGCATAATAGGCGGAGCCAACGCGAATCTGCAGTACATAGTTTGCTTCCAACACGTAAATGTGGATTCCAGCTCCTGATCTGTCATTGCAGTGAGCTTATGATTGCAAATCCGGCACCAAGAACAATACATTACACACAACAAGATCCTCAAAAGCTATCTGCAAAGGGTTGTACTTTGCATCTTAACTGAACATACTAGTACATCACACTACTTGTTTAACATTTCTATGTGTCCCAACTCCAAGGTCTTGCAGAGGTACCAAGCGAGCGACGATCTTAATCCCACTAAAATGACCTGAGTAAGATCGGCGATTTCTTACATGAGCTTGGTATGCCAACTCTGAGCCCAGTCCGTGCAGAACAAGTGGTCATCTCTCTGTATAGAGCTGCTGAACCCAGCAAACGACCGATTATCGCATCAGCTGTTCTTCTGAAGGCTAATTAACGTCCGATGAACAAGAACTCTAAAATACAGATCATTCACCTGCTATTGACGATCACATCAGCTACTGACTTCGGCGATGCTGTGCAGAGAAGGGCGCCAGTGGCGATGCCTAGAGTGCGTTGCCGAGTTGCTCCGGTGGCTGTCCCTGTCTTGCTGCGCCAACTGCAACCAGATGGACGGCAGTAGAGTAATCAGAACATAATACTATATCATGATGCTTCAGTTTAAAGATCAAATGGCAAATGATTCTTCCAGCCCATTAGCTAGTTAGTAGTTGTTGAGACTTAGACTATTGGATGACCGGCTTTCTTGTCCTTTCTGCTATCACCATATTGGTAGGCTCCATATTCTTCTTGTATCTAACATTTTGGTTGGAGAATGCCAAACTTGTAAGTTTTTGTTTAGGAGGTAGCAGAATATTAAGTACTCATCGCTACCTTTACCATGTGGTGTGAGGAAAGCAAAATTTGGCCTGAAGTATAGTTTAGTTTCGTTTGAGAATAATTTGCATGCCAACTATATACATAAGCAGCTATCATATCATGCTTGAGTACATTATTCAACTTATTCCTTGTATCTTGATCAGATATTATATGATATCCTTACTAATCAAATTGGTTAGTTGGTTAGGTGCTAGTGTGCCATAAGGTATACAATTAGGAGGGTGGCCAACTAAACATAGAAATAACAGTTGGAATGAGCTATAGCCTAATTTACCTCATATATACTGAAATATTAGAAGGTTAACCAACTAGGTCCTTACCTACTTTTATTTTTTATTCAAACAAGAACTTACTAGCTAATAACTAATAAGGACTCAACAAAATCATACCCTTGTATTCTATTTTTTTTAAAAAAAACTTACCCTTGTGAGTAGTGAACTCACAGAACAATACAAACAATAAAATTTCCCAAAACGCAGAGGGTGTGGAGCAATACAATCTGTTTTCTTGTTGGAAAAATATTTAGATTGGATTTCCTATTGAGAAAGGATAAGTGCAAAGAACGTTATATCTCAATCAAATTCATGTATGGCTAATCTAATTGATGGAGTCGTAGAAGTAAAGAACAGCAGCGATGTTCATGAAAACAGGGGAGGAAATTAAACAGAAATGGTTGATCAAGAAGCCATATATACCTGATCAAGGCTACTGTCCAACTGCGCCTGGTCATCACCAGTAGAACTGATCCTCCCTCCGGCCTGCTTCGATTCCAGCTGCTGCTGCTGCTGCGCCTCCTGGTCTTCTCCTCCTTCCTCGCCTGCAGCGCCTTGGTGACCTCGGCGACGGTGATGAGGTGGTAGGCGTGGCCGAGCAGCAGCGTGTCCCGGGGCTTGAGCAGCTTCACCCGCGTGAGCCGCACCGCGCCGCGCCGCTGCTGGCCGTCCGGGTGCTGCGGCTGCTTCTCCTCGGCGACGCGGAGGGTGACGAGCGCGACGTAGTGGCCCGGGTTGGCGCGCATGACCTCGGCGGCGCTGGTGGCCCAGTAGAGCCGTTCCACCCGCCCGCCCGGGTGCTGCACCGCCACCGTCGCCTCCTCCGCCGCCTGGCAGTTCCCCATCCGCCCCGCTTCTTGCCGTCCCGCACTCGCGTATGGGCGGCGGTCAGATGTACAGGGGAGATCGACGACACGGCACGACAAGTTGGTGGTGTTTGGCTGAGGCGGGCAGCGAGTTATATCTGCCGCGCCGGCATGCGGCGTGCCGCGTGGCCTGGACGAGCGGTGGTACATTTACGCTGCGGTAACGGTAGTACGGTGCTACTCCCGTACGAACCAACGATCCTAGAATTTTTTTACTGTTCTGATCTGATTTGTGTTTTCTTTAATAAATAAAATTCCGAAAATAACCCTTCAACAGTAACATTCAGCGGAACCCATCCGCGGCAATTTTTTTAAATTTTTTTCACGCGAATCTAGCTGATTGGATCTACAGGAATTTTTTTTAAAATTTTTTGTGACATCTAACGGATCTAATCCGCTGGTTTTAATTTTTTTTTTGCGACGAAACGATTTTATTTGGTTTTTTACTCATGGCGATAATCTCCAATGATCTAGAACCGCAGAACCGTGAAGACAATAAGTTTCATGGTTTCGATCATTTGGAGCTTGCTGTTTTTTTTGTCTTTTCGGTTAGGTTAATTTTCTGTCGCTAAATTTAGGCACATCAAAAAAATATTTTGGTGTGATGCCATCGACTGTGAAATTTTTGTAGCGTAGTAGCCTTTTGCATATAATTTTTTCAAAAATAATTGTGGTTGTGAAATTTTTTCATAAACGCAGAAAAAGTTAGTTTTATTTTGACAGTTGTTACAAATTTAGAGTTCAAACCAACATTTGATAAATTCAGAAAAATTCATATTTGTCAGTGATATTTCATATAGTATTTCACAAAATTATTTGTCAGTTGAATTTTTTGACAAAAAATTCAATTTCGTTGTTTGTCATTCTCTTTCGGTGTGTGATAAATTTGACGACAAATCATACTAAAATATTGAATAAAACTCGGCTTTGATATTACTAAGTGCAGTAAGTACAACAACTACAATAGCATGGCAAGTGAACTACATACATGCCTTAGAGAATTTATAAAACTGGGATACAACATAGATACATACCTCTGGTGAAGACTAAATCACAAAACCATACATTCTATGACCATAGTTGTCGGAATAGGCCGCTAGTATAAAAATAATAATAGTTTTCTATTGGTTTCTGATGGGGTACTACGTTTGGATACCTAATAGGGCTTAATGGAATATCATCGTCAGGATTCGGAGAACTATGAGGACACAAGGTTTGTGGCCTAGGTGGCATGAAATTGTCATCATCATCATTATTTATATGGTTAGGAGCTAGCCCTTCTTCGGTGCGGGTTGAACGTGCTCTTACATTGTTGCGTGAACACCTTGTTATAGTAGTGCTTGAACGGCCTGCTGTGATAGTGCTTGAACGTCGTGGTCTAGGTGACATGAAATCATCGTTATCATCATTATCCTCATTTGTATAGTTAGGAGCAAACCCTCCTTCGGTGGCTGTTGAACGTCCTCTTGAACTTTCTGTTGCAACAGTTGTGGGTGGACCTCCACCCCTTCAGCTAGATTCCCTTCAGGGTTCATCATAATTTGCATGTATTCCCCCACATTGTGCTTCCCACGATCTTGCATAGGTCCCACACGTAGTTGGTGGAACCTCCTACGACTCTGGCGTGCACCGCATTGATTACGAGCTTCTTTCGGACAATCTCCTGATCGAATACACTTCTTACGCATGTACGAAGGTCGGTCAGACTCATCTCCATTAGACCCGGAACCCGGATCACCTTCCTTTCGCAGTTCGAAAGGTCCACCCCATATGGACCCTCTCGAACAACACCGTCACCATAAAACATGGATAAATCTTGAATTTCTGCCATTTAGTACCTACCATAGCGAAAGACGCAAGCACGTGCATTAAACACCAACATATGATTTGCCACATCCATAATTAGTAATAACATATCACCGAATAATTTTCGGATGTAGCCCCCTACCCGGTATTTTGAGCGGACGGGAACGCTTCATGATTTTTTTTCATTTTTTTATACTGAAGCACCGGACTGCGAGCGCTCTAATTTTTTTGGCTACATTCAGCATTTCAGAACTACTGTATTATTTTCTACAATTTTTCAACCGGACAGGAATGTTTTTTAAATATTAAGCGGACTAGACCGCTTTACATTTAAAAAACATTCCCGCCTGGTTGAAATATTATAGAAAATAAAACGGTTCTGAAACACTGAATTTAGCCAAAAAATTAATAAAAAATTACAGCGCTCACCGTCTACTTCTTCGGTATAATAAAATAACATAAAATTAATAAGCGCTACATCCGAAAATTACTCGACATAAGGGTTATTATTGCGAAATATTTCTACCAACAGGCCACTTCAGTAAAAAATTCTATATCCTCAATTCAGGTACTACTGAAGTACTGGTGTCATTTCATGTACAACTCGTTGCATTGAATTTATTATTTCTTCTGCCACTCCACCTACTAATGCCGTTATTTTCTGTACTACTACTTATTCCAATATTGTACTAATCCTATAAATATTTTTGTGATATTATACTGACATTACCCAAGTAATGCACACATCGTAATAATATTACAGGATTACTGAAATAATTGTACTAATCCCACAAATGTTGTCGTAATATTATAGTAACATTACTTAAGTTATTCATATATCGCAACAATATTAAACCAATTTTAAACTAATAAAAGAACTACATTATTGTCATTCTAATAAAGTTGTAATTGTATGACAGAAATATAGCTATAGCGTTATTTTACGGCTAATGTACTGTTATCGTTATACTACCAATTCCTTTGACTAAATCCGTCTAAAATATGAACAATAAATAAGATCCTTCAATAGTACGCCGAATAACATTACAAGAAATAACATACCATTACAACAGTAATAGTACCAACACTATCATTCATACGTACTACTTAGTTCTACAATATTATACTAATACTATGCTAACATTTGAATAACATGGATCCATTATCTACTCTATACCTCATTATTTCATTTATGGCTAATTATACTAAAGTATTCATTGCATGCACTTTTACCATTATACTATTGATTGCACTAACATCACACCAAGTACACAACATTTTTTTACAAATTGTATCATCCATTTGTGTACTACTCAGTACACAATTACCATTATTTTTTGTCCATCTGATTGTACTAATACCATCGTTTCGCGTACTACAAATGACACTAATGTTGTACTAATTATACTACTAACATAATAACAAAATACTAATCTTCATGAAGATTCTGAACTAACCTTTCTGAAGCTCTCCTAAAATTAAATATCTCGATGGATATACAAACTAACCGCTCCAAAAAATACCTACAAAATACAAATCCCTCGTCAAATCATCGAAAATATAAACTACAACCAAATTTCAGTAAAATATGAATATCGCAAAAATTCCTTCGGAAATACACTTCCAAATTTCCTTTTCCATCTCGTTTTCCTCTCTATTTTCCCTCCTCTCTTCTCTTCTGCCTCTCGGTTACCATCGCTCGAACTTTCTCACTCTTGCTCTTCTTTGTTTCTCATGTTGAATGCTCAGCGCAGATCATCGCAATAGAGGTGGGATTTATAGCCCTTTCCTGCGCGAATGCACCGAAGAGTGGCCATTTGTGTGTGTTTTCGGCGCATGGACATGACAGAATGATATGACTTAAATCATGCATGGCAGCAGCTTATGGGGCCTCTCCTCCCTGCGTGTGACATGTAAGATAAATGATTAAAAATTTTCTCCACCCATTGATTGTACACTTACCCAGCCCCTTTCAGATTCTGTGCTGCGTTTGGCCACGGCTTTTTTCCCATCACCTGCCGGCTTTTTTTCCCATCGTTGCGCGCCCGCTATCTTTTTGCCTGTGCCCGGTCCCGCATCGCCCTAGAAATTCAGCGCCACAGTAACATCCAGCGGTTTCACTTGGATGTTACTGTGCCACGCGAGTAAAAAATCGAAAGAAATTGTTCCGTCACAAAAAAAAATTAAAACCAGCGGATTGGGTCCGTTGGATGTGGCAAAAAAATCCTATTTGCATGGAAAAATTTTAAAAAATTGCCACGGATGGGTTCCGCTAGATGTTACTGTTCAAGGGCTATTTTTGAAAATTTGTCTGCTAAACAACTATTTACGAGAAAAAAACGCTAACTAGGCCAAAATAGTAAAAAATTAACGATCCTACGTGGGATCCTCTGTGGGCTGCGGCCATGGGAGCTTAGCTGCCTTGGCATTGATACTGCTCTGTTTTGCAAAACTGGTACAGCCTGACGGATGCTTTGCGCACAATACATCCGCTGTTAAACCCTCTTCCCTATTGTTGCATTGAATGCTTTCCAAGGTCGAATGAACAAGGTGATATGCCTATCCCTCTGGAAGCCTCACGTAATATCCTGGATTGTAACATGGTACATATTTTAAGTAATGATGGGATTAGTCTTATATTACTTATCTAAAGTGACATGTAGTTACATATAATGTTTGTTGAGTTCAAATGTAGCATCTTTAGATTAATCCTTTTATGTAAAGCGGGTATGAAAGTGTCAAC
Source organism: Guadua angustifolia (assembly GCA_036346375.1). Taxonomy (NCBI): domain Eukaryota; kingdom Viridiplantae; phylum Streptophyta; class Magnoliopsida; order Poales; family Poaceae; genus Guadua; species Guadua angustifolia. Next base: position 29,402,008 of record CM070505.1, on the reverse strand, counting down.
GGGTTGTTATGAATGTTTTGATTTGTCTTATGGTGGACTAGGTTTTGAATGAATTTTAGATCAGGACGTTACAGCTCACGACAAAGTAAAGGTGACAATGCTAAGAACAGAGTATGTGCATATGCATGAAAATTTGTAGAGCTCTATTCCTTGCAAAAAATATTGTAGAGCTTACTACACCTTAAATCAGTGTGTGGACAGTTCAGATCAGGGTTCAAAATCTCACTGGAAACCGGTGAGATCTCTCTTACAGACGGGGATGAGATTTGAAATACCGGCTGGAGTGAAAAAAATTAAATTGCTACAGTAATCTCAGAAATCTTGGCGAGATCTCGCCATATCTCACCAAAATCTCAGGGTTTTTGCCATTTTTGACTAGATTTGATCATAAATTGATCAATAACCCTTAAGAAAGTCATCTCCTATGAAAATTTGATAAAAAATCGAATTCTTAAGATATTTTTTAAAAACTACAGAAACACTGTTAGATTTTTATAAAATTGTAAATGAATTATAATGATGTAAAAAATTTATTATAGCATCCTAGGAAGTGTAGTATCATACTTAAAAATTTTAAAAATAATTTAACTTCATTTGTTACCTTTAAAAATAAAAATCAGAATAAACATAATTGGGACAATAACCTTCTCAGAATTTTATAAATTCTTTTGAATTTGATAATGATCCAAAATTTTTATGAAAGCTTAATAATTGACTCAGTATCATTATATAATTTTTTTTAAAAAAATAACTTTTTTTGTTTGCCCAATCAAATCTATGTGTGCATTGAACTTCATTTGTTATATTTCAAAAATAAAAAACACTGCATTTGTAAGAATTTTATAAATTCATTGAAGTGTGATCATGATTCAAAATTTTTATGAGATCTTAATAACTTCATTATAACCCTTCTGCAGAATTTTCAAAAATTTTAAATATTTTTTTATTGCTAAAACAAATCTATATATTGATCATGAGGCTTTTATGAGGACGTAGCACTGTCAGAATTTTTGGAACTTCTTGAAGCTTTATAATCATATGAAAATTTTATATAAACATTTTGATACATAAGTACTATACATAAAATTTTTCAAAATTTTATAACTTGGTTTGTACTATTTTTCATTTGGTTGAAGTTTGTCAGTAAACCTTTTATCAGGATAGTAGCACTTTTCGAATTTTTAAAAATTAATGAAGCTTGATAATCATCTAAATTTTTTTGGGAATATTAGTGATGCTTCATAACCATGCAAAAAAATTTCAAAATTTTATAATGTGGTTTGTTTCATTTTTCATTCAGTTCAAATTTGCTAGTAAGCGTTTTATTAGGACTGCAGCAATATTTGAATTTTTAAAAATTCCACAGATTTGATAATCATTTGATTTTTTTTATGAGAACATAATTGATGTGTCAGGAACATTTAAAAAAATTTCAAAATTTTTGTTGTTATTTGAGCTATTTTTCGCTTGGTGCAATTTTACTGAGATCTCGACAAAACCGGCCAAGATCTAGGCAAAACCGGCGAGATTTCGGTCAAACCGGGAGCTCCAGAACCAGATTTGAATTTCTATTTTTGTATTTGGCCAGAATTTATTTTAATTTTTGAGATCTCACTGAAATTTCGTTCTCCAGCCAGGGACGGTATTTCGAGCGATATTGAGATTGTGAACCCTGGTTCAGACCAGTGCCTCATCCAGCAATGAATGATCTGAGCATGATGCGAGGTTTATGTCATATGGTTATTTGACTCTGGAGGAACACCTTTCGCGGTCAAGATGTTGAATTTGTTCTCTTTTGTTTTTCCAGACGGTATTTGTCTGGAGTTGGAGTGGGAAGAATGAGTTTTCCACGTAGAGGGAGAAAATTTTACATGAGTACAAAGGGTCATTCTTAGGATTCATGGACAAATGTCTTAACAATGGCATATTTTCTACATAAACTGCCTTGTAGTCGGCATGCATTTGGACGCAAGATTCCTTTGTTCTCTTGTTGCCTATGGCAGGTTCATGGACCCAGATGATGGGGATTTTACTTGTTGATTTTGCTTATATGTTTTTTTGCATTTTATCTTCTGGCTTAAGGGCCTGTTTGTTTTTTATGTGGATTCTAGATTCTGGTACTAAAAGTTGAATAAAAAGCAAACGGTTCGATTCTAGAAATTGAATCTCATAATATAGCCCATCTATATACACTAGAATCCACAATCCATTTTATATGTGCTTCTGTGGATTATGAGGAATACAAATATGAGAATACCACTGAAAGTTTCAAGTAATTACCCACCAAATACCATCATATAATCCAAAATCAGCTTCACAAAAGCTACAATCCAGAATTAGTTTTTAAAGAATCTAAAATAAAAACAAACAGGTCCTAACAAGAAATAGAGTTATTTATGTCACCCACTTGCAAGTGGCTCTGATGTTCAGCTTAAAGCAAAAACAAAAGGAGCTTTATTAGTCATAGTCTGTGTTGAAGTTGCTATTTGCAAATCAGTTTCGTTGCTGACATTAGAAAAGATCATTCGCATTGCTCTCTTGGAATGATGTGAATTGTTTTAGACATTGAAATGATGTGAATAGATATACATGTCGTAGGAGCTGATTGTGCTTCTCACTTTATCAAAAGGTATGAGAAAGGCACGACAAGGAAATGAAAAGTTATTGACCAATGACGTGTCCAAGCACTGCCTATATTTCTATATAACATTTTCCTTCAACATGAATAACATCGCGCCAATTTGCCATAGAATATTAATTATAACAACCTTTATAAAGATTCTTTAGCTTAATTTGAATATACGAAGCCGTTTTATCAGTTAATTTTGTGCACACACAAAATGTTGCAAGGACATGGCCGGCCGGCCGGCCGGCCGGCTGTTGCTGTCTGCATTTTGGTTGATTAAGTCGCTTTCCGATCAGTGATTGCTAAATGCATTCATTTTGAGTAATTCATTGTTAGCGGTAGCTGAAACAAATTTCTTATTATCTCCACTTCGATGGATGCTGGCAACCTCATCCACAATGTTATTAATTGGAGGAGGGAAATCAATGGTGTTATTAATGGAAGGAGTGAGAAATTAAATGAATGGTTGAGATTAGCTGAACACGCCTATCCTTTAAATTTGCATTGCTAGCACCTAACACTATCTTCTAGGTGTTGGCCATCCACAATGGACGAATTAAACCGAGCTCGGTGCATGTACATGCATCAGGTGCTAGCTAAAAGAAAAATAACCTGCCTAATATTAACACTCTTATAGCGCAAAGAATTGGAGCAAGGCCAGAGCATCCACGTGTCAATGCCGTATTTCGCGAAAAAGTCCCTCTATTTCTTCGAAATTACGGATAGGTCCTTCGCGATTTTTTGTGAGACAAAGATTATTTTTTTTCTTCGCGTTCGGGTCCCTGGCACGGTAATTTGCGGAAAAGCCTCCCGTTAAATTCAAATCGCGAACAAGTCCTTTTCTAATTTTTCAGGATAGCGAACAGGTCCAAAAAAATAACAAACAGGTCCCTACTCCTTACGTTTAGGTCCTTTCTCCATTTTTCTCAGAAAAAATATTTTCGTCACCGAAAAAAACCGGGAAATTTTTTTCGCCACCCAAAAAACCCGGAAAAAATATTTTCTTCACAAAAAAAACGCAGATTCGTCGAAGGTTTATAACAACTTATGTATTTGCCAACGGGTCATAACCGCGAGTTTTTTTTAAAGAAATGTGGATTCGTCCGAAGATTTATAGCGACCCGTGGATTCGCTGGCGGGTCCTAACGACCCATTTTTTTAACAAGTACAACAAAAAAAACCAGAAAAAAATGTTTCCGTCACCCAAAAAACCGGAAAAAATGTTTTCATCACAAAAAAACATAGATTCATCGCAGGTTTATAGCAACTTATGGATTTGCCAACGGGTCATAACCGCGGATTTTTTTTTAAAAAAAAATAAATTCGTCCGAAGATTTATAGCGACCCATAGATTCGCCGGCGCGTCCTGACGACCTATTTTTTTTTTAACAAGCGCAACCAAAAAAACAGGAAAAAATGTTTTCGTCGCACAAAAAACCCGGAAAAAATGTTTTCGTCACAAAAAACACGCACAGATTCATCGAATATTTTTCGGCCTTTTCCCTCTAGGCTATTTTTCACTAGCAGGTGGTTTTGCGAACATGTATTATTGCTCAGTGAACACGTAGAGTATTAGGCTCGCCAAAAGAAGGTTATCATCTCTAATATTTTTTCCCTTTTTTCTCTAGACTATTTTTGACCGGTGGGTGGTTTTGCGAAAATAAAAAAAAACAGGAAAAAATATTTTCGTCGCACAAAAACCCGGAAAAATGTTTTCGTCACAAAAACACGCATGATTCATCGAATATTTTTCGCCTTTTCCTCTAGGCTATTTTTCACTAGCGGTGGTTTTGCGAACATGTATTATTGCTCAGTGAACACGTAGAGTATTAGGCTCGCCAAAAGAAGGTTATCATCTCTAATATTTTTTCCCTTTTTTCTCTAGACTATTTTTGACCGGTGGGTGGTTTTGCGAAAATAAAAAATTATTATTTTCCCGAACGCATGCTATCAAAATTCAACCGGCGCAGCGTAGCGCGCTTATCTACCTAGTTGTAAGTAAAACGAGACGGAGTATGCGATGGAAGAAAACGAAGTGATCTATTTTATCTAGTTGTTAGTCGAAGAAAAAATGATACGCTAAACACTGTAGGATAAAGTAAATCTAGCACACATGTGATGTAATAGTGAAGTGGTGAATCTGACACCGCTCACAGTGTGGATGGCCTTGTCCACACACTCTTTGGTCCACTGGCTCACGTGTAGTTAGCATTGATAGACCACCAAACTTGAACCGATTGTGGTACTGTTCTACATATTAACTCAGGACTATTGTGTTGTACGAGAATCTTGTTTTTTTTCTTCCAAGCACAAGCTCAAAGATATCTCAAAGATAATGGCAGTTCTCGTAGCCATACGTGTTTCCATTATCTGTGATGCAAGTGTGGACGGTTTTCTGGGAAATTTTTAACCGTCATTGACATGTGAGCCTGAGCATATGCATATATTAGATGTGTTTACTCAAGCTTGAATTGAGATTCGGTGTAGTCCTTTTGAAACTATAATTTGAGCAGTTGTATATAGACCGTTAGATAAAAAACGATAGTCTCGAAAATGATTTTGGGAAACATTGTGCTGATTTTTCACTATAGCAGATACTGTAGCATACACTGTTGGACGATTCGGATCATTTGTTGACTTGTTCAGACAATCATAACCTACAAAGACTGTTTAAGTTGACTACACAGGATCCCTATCTCTAGCTCAAGCCGGTGGAAGAAATGCCCTTTCGAAGTAGCCGGTTATCTGAGGTGTAACTGGGTCCTATTCAAACACCGAGGACGGCAACAGCAACAGCCCACGTACTGCAGCGGAAGGCAATTTGGGAATAATCACCTATCAAAGGGCTAAATCATTTGTCGTCTTCATCTTGGATGTCATGATCGTAGCCATGTAAACCTACGGTGCTTATTCAATGCTAAATTTATGAGGCCATGTTCAGGTGTTTGGACAACCTTCGGCATTTTCTAGCATTCGCATGTCGTCTGATTAATTCAATGCCACCCTCATGCGTGGGGTATTTATAAAAGGAAAAATGAGAGAAAATTTGATATATACATTGCATTCTGCATCTTAATTTGCTTATCCCTGTATGTGTATTTCACGCCCATAATGATTTGCAAGCATAAAGGGTTCACAAATCGAGGGTAAGATGTTTTTTTAATTTCTGAAAAATTTTAGCACTCTTTTTTCTTAACGCATCCAAAGGTCACAGTTTATAAATCATAATTGAGAATTTATTAATTACAAGTTAATTGAGCATTGCAATAATTACAAGTTGCAATCTTTACCATTTGGCCATCTCAGATTTCTTGGCTCTAGATCATGTGCTTCTAGCACAACTCCTATCGTCTAGCGATGCGGTGCCGGACCTGGACCTACCAATGTTGCCATTTGTGGACTACGAGAGAAATCAAGTGTCCCTATTAGCTCTGGACAGCATTGGTACTCCTCATAGCCCTTTCATACCATGCATATGACTATCTTTCATGCCATAACCTCCCATGTTTAGGGAGAGTTGACGAACATCGATGGATGTCGAAGCAGAAGGAGGACTAGGGGAGCCAACGGGAATGTCCGCTACTACTACCTTCGTGCTATGATTCCTCCATAACATATTGCTATAGAGTTTGGTTGCTCCCGCCGCCTTTGTATTATGACTCCTTGGTAGCATATCGCTAACAAGTTTTATGTTGTACAAACTATTGAGACTACTGAGTACAACAAAGAGAAAAGTGAAGCTTGGTGCTTCAGTGGTGAAGAAATGAGTTGAGGATGTGGGTTTTATAGCCATGGATGAAGAGAACGTTGCATCTGCCCATTTTCTCTATGTTCACCACTCATTTGCCTTCTTCCTCTACTCCATCGCCTCACCATTGTGCTCCATCATTTCACTCAAAAAAGGAAGGGTGGGTAACTGGTCTATGCCCGTTGCCTATTTACTCCTTGGTATTTGCTCGTTACAAAAGCTAGCCTCACATCATGTCACTTACAAAAAAAATGAGTAGGGTAGGTAACTAGTCTATACCTGTTGCCTATCTGCTCGCTGGTCCTTGTCTCTGAAGAAGACATGCTCATTGCCTCTTCACTCTTTGGGCTATTGTCGTTGTCTTTGGAGAAGATGGGATAAAAGCCAAAAGAAACTGACTAGAAAAAGTACCACTTGTTCGACTATTTCGCTTCACCTGTGGTTACTCCTCCTTGGCTCCCCTCTGATTCCTCTCCTCGCCAGCCCCTCTACCCCTCCACACACAAAATTCCCTCCCTATCAAATGCCACTTTGCCTCCACTCCCCTCCACCCCTCGATTCCCCTCCTTGACATCTCCCCTCCTCCAAATCCCCTCCTCAGACCTGGTTCCCCCTCCACTCCCTTCCTCCAAATCCTCTCCTCATCGGACCCTGCCTTCCCTCATCCAAATCCCCTCCTCCTTGGACCCCTGCTCCCCCTTTGCTCCACTCCTTGTCGGCCCCCTCCTCTAAATCCCCTTCGTGACAAGGCCTCTACACCACCCTACACCTTACCCCGTGAGGTAGGCCAAGAGGTTGATGGGGCCCCATCGGTGCAAACAGCCTGGAACTAGAAGCCAATAAAGGCGAGCATGGAGAGGTAGCCATTCTTGATCTCCTTGGTACGGAGCACCATGACAGGCTCCGCGTGAGCCATGGCCCCAGTTGATCCAGATCTCACCAGGGTAGCTGACATCGAGGTGGAGTTCTTGAGGTTAGGGAACCACTGCTCAATGTCAACGCAACATAGGTTGAGGTAGTCCACCCACAGCGGGGCCTCTGCCCAATCCATGAGCGCCATCTACGAGACGAAGAGCGCTTAGGGGTCCGCAAAGTAGTCGTGCACACTAGTGCATGTCATACTAGGAGAAGTCCTCGATGAAGCCCCACTTCTTTAGGACCTCCGAGATCCGGATGCCCACCACTGCCAGCATTGCCCACTATATGTGCATTAGCTTCGCCTATGCGAACCACCAAAGAAACTCTTAATTTACATCCATTCATGCGATAGGTTGGGGGTCGGTCGGTCAAGGAGGCACTGGATTTGGGCTGGATGTGATAGGAGTAGGGTTCCCACATCCAACAAGCCGCCAACGACGATGACAGTTGCGGCAAGTTGCACCCTCTATCCCCTCTCTGACTACTCCCTCGCCCCATCATACCTAGGTGTCGACAGGACACCACAAGCCCAGTGCGTCGCACCCCATCACTGTGCCACCATCGTGCTACCGCTGTGCCACTCCCATGGTAGCCTGGCCTGAGCACAGCCCAATCAACATGCCATGTCGTGCCACCCGACAGGCTTTCTTTCTAGGCCCAACACAACCCATCGTTTGGGCAGTGCCAGCTCAGCGCACCACAAGTTGTGTGTCATGCCATACCGATTGGGCTTCAGGCTGGCTCAAAAAAGCTTAGCCCAATCCCAAGTATAATCTAAAGCAACGCTCAATTGGGCCTCATTAAAAGTCAAAACAAGGCCGAACTACATAGCCTACACTGCACTTATTTCAAGTGGGCCTGTCGAGACTTGAGTCACTTATCAACATGGATAAGTAGGGCCTAGTTCTTCTCATTTCAAAAGGATTTTTCTTGTGACGTGATTACAAAAAGAAATCATCATTGATTTTTTGTGAAAAATCCTTTTTGTTTTGGAAAATAATTGAGATTTGCAACAGGTTCTTATGGTGCTACTTAGGGGGTGTTTGGTAGGCTCCAGCTCTAGGATTCTCATCTGGAGAAGCCAGAGCCAAACCAAACACCATAACTCCAGAAAAGTGATCCATGGATCTAGGGAAGGAGTGGAGCTGGAAATACACACAACTCGTGGAGCAACCTTTTAGTAGATCTCGGGTGGAGCCAACGCACATAAACAAAAATGCCTACCAGAGTTTCATGGAATTACCCACATTTGCCACTCACTTACCCCCTCTATTCTCCCGAAGCGTAGCCCACCCCGTGCACATCTGTTTGCCGTGCCCATTCACAATCTGCTCGGATCTAGCTCGGGCAACTCGCGTGGTGATTCTGGGCAGCCTCCTCCAGGTGGCGACGATGGCCTCCCATAGGCTCAAGGTAGTGTCCCCGGCGTCCCACGCTCTCCTGGCGGTGGCGGCCCACACTCTCCTGGCAACGGTGACCCTCGGTCTCCAGGCGGCGGCGGCAGCGGCTGCTACCTAAGGTCTCCAGCGGCAACTCGCGACCGACGACCCTCCAGTACGGCTATGCACGATCTCCATTTGAAGGCAAACCCTAATCCTTATTTTTGGTTTCCTAATCCCTAATCATGAAAAGATCGAGCAATTATTCATGAGGTATCGTGTGATCTGGCTCCGATCCACCCCATACATGTAGTTAAGACCTAATTAATCAAATCCCTCACATCACATGTTATCATGCAAGATCCATGTTAGTTCTTTAAATATGAGCAATGTAGCCAAATTATTTTGAAGATGGCCCATGATCTATTTTTTTTATATACATTGCACATGATGCTTGCAAGCAAATAAATCAGATAAATTGTTGTACATGCATAAAGAAAATATCATCTGCATTATGCTGGTTATGTAATTGTTTATAATATGAAGTGCTATAGGTAATGCCATTTGACTGCTGCATATAAAATTTGCCAGTACCTTGAACTTAGAGTCGAACTGTTGCTATAGTTGATTTGCTTTTTTGCACTAGCACTTGTTGTTTGCCTGGAATAGAAAAACTCTACTTGTAAACTCAAACATTCATCAATCGAACTATTGCTATAGTTGATTTGCTTTCTTGCACTAGCACTTGTTGTTTGTCTGGAATAGAAAAATTCTACTTGTAGTTCAAAAGCATTCTTTTTTTGCAACTTATGCACATTCTTGAACTTTTGGCATGACTACATCAAGAAATCATCAAAGAAGAGTTATTTATGCTAATATGCTCTCCAGTTAACTCTTAAGCCTTCTATGCAAGGTATATACTAGGAGGTCACATGGGTAAAGAGATCTCTAGACCAAATAGAATGTCACATTGGCTATAAGCAGAGAATTTCACACTATGCTAAGTAACTGTATCTGTGATATACCTCTGTTGTCTTGTAAGTATGATTTCGACTAAATACATCCTTGCCCATAATAAAAAGGGCTTTCTTTCTTTTTACATTCCATGTAACAGCCTATGCACAAAAGAACAAAATCTTGACCTCCCAGATCAAAAACCAGCATCACCTACTTTGAAATTGACTAGTTACTACTTCACTATGCATTGGTTGATTGTTTCTACTCCATCAACTCTAAGCTTGTTTAGAAGCAACATTTTTGGAAAGAGGTCACCTCATTGTGTGCAGCTATGTTTTAACCATAGTCTAGGTTTTTAACTGCTAAAAATGGAACAATGCAGATGGACAGTGTTGAGTGGAATGACCACAACACTAGGATAGTGTGTGAGCTTTTCGTTTAACAGGTAGCTGCTACGAATCATCCTAATACCCATTTACGCAACCTTGGTTATGATGTTGTCATAGAGAGATTTGCGGAGAGAACCGTTTTGCATTACACCAAGTGACAATTTAAGAACAAATGGGATAAACTGAGAAGTGAGTACCACACTTGGAAGAAACTACTGAAACAGATAGGTTTAGGTTGGTATGAAGAAAAGAAAACGGTACAGTGCTCACATAAGCGGTGGCAGAAACTAAAAAAAGTAAGTCATTATTTCTTTTAGATTAGTTTTCAGTTTGCTAATTTGCTTTGCTTGTTCTAATATGTGATGTTTTATATGAGTTATCTAGCTGTGGCAAGATTCAAAAGGTAGGATTGCAAAATGAGCCATTATTATCTAGAATGTTTGAAGATATTTACAACAATGGTGAAGACCATTGGTCTCTTTCTATGGGTACCATTCCTGAGAGCAGTGTAAGATTGAGGATGCCGACTAGAGGGGGTGAATAGGCGGTTTTAAAAATTTCTTCTACGGTTAATTAAAATCTTGCCTAAGTACCCTTGTGTTAAAACCTAAATGATAATAAATGCGGAAGTGATAAATTAAAGTTTTGACAATCAAAGCCTAAAATCTCTAGGCTCACTATGTGCACTAACTAATTATGTCTCTAACAATAAATTGCAATCTTAAGGACAAGTAATCAATCAATTTAATTCTATGAATGTAAATTGCTTGAATATAAATAACGAATATAATGCAAGCACAAGAGACTTAATACTTTTTACCGTGGTGTTCAGAGACTTGCCGATCTCCCTAATCCACGTTAAGGCTAGCCCAAACGAATTGGACTGGCTCCACGAATAGAGCACCCACCTCGATTCCACTAGTGGGAGTTTTTCACCCCTTTCGGGTAGGCTCAACTCGAATCTTCACAAACTTATCGGGGCTTCTCACGAGCTCCCATGCACGACACTCTACGCCGTCTTAGAGGCGGCAACCTCCAAGAGTAATAAGCCGAGTCTCCGCTGGATCTTCACCTAGCGCAAAACATACGCTTCCGGTGATCACCTAGTGAGCACATGCACCTAGGCTCCTCCTCAAGTGCAACACATGCACAAGAGACTCTCAATCCACTCCTAATTGCAACACATGCAATTAGTCTCACTTTTAACTCAAGAATCAAATGTGAGTGTGCAATACATGCACCACCTCACCCAAATGCTCAATCAACCAGCAAATGCCCCCCAAGACCTCCTTTTATAGCCTCACAAAGAAAACTAGCCGTTGGGGGGGGCAAAACGGACATTAAATGCACTAAAACTAGCCGTTGCTACAGTACCCCCAGCACTACCGACCATGAGGAGCGGTAGTGCCGGCTTAAAAACTCAAAAGAACCTCCTCTGGCAAATAACTACCGCAAAATTGAGTGGTAGTGTCGACTTGGGCGGCACTACCGGCCCCTACGAGCGGTAGCCATTAAAACGCCTATAACTTTTTACTCCGAACTCCGATTTAGGTGATCTTAGACTCTATGCAAAGCTTATCACGAGGGTTACAATCTCCACCTATTTTCAAATCTCCACCTATTTTCAAGATTTAAGCAATCATATATATTTTCCAAAATCACAAAACTCCAAAGACTCTAATGTAGTCATTCAAATCTAATTTTGATTTTCTCGAAATCCCTCACATAGACTTGATCAAAAGCATGACTACAAGCTAGCAAGATTCAACAAGATTAAAACTTGAACCATATGATGATCAACTCATGTTCAAAATAATTTGCAAAACACATTTGCAAATACTATTCACATACTTCAAAGAACCACATGTAAACTCCAAATCCAACTTGCTTGAGCATCCTCGTTTTGCAATACATGCAAAACCTAGCTCCAAGCAAAACCAAACAAACTCAAATGCATGAGCTCTCTATTTGCAACACATGCAAATCTTAGCTCCATGCATACCCTATAAACACAAATTGCTTGAGCCCTCTTCTTTTTCAACACATGCAAAACTTAGCTCCAAGCAATTACTTCAAATAAGAAATTGAATTAAAGCAAGCATGAATTCAACATTCGCAGCACATGCAAAATACGAACTTCATGCAAAAGCCAACACATACGCTTATCCCACTTGCAACACATGCAAATCAAGGCGTTATGTGAAAAACCGAAATATAGGCTTCTCCCATTTGCAACACATGCAAATCAAAGCCATAAGCAAAACCAAAGCATGAGCTTCACTCATTCGCAACACATGCCAAATGGTTAGCTCCATGCAAAAACCAAACAGGTTGAGCTTGAGTGAAACGCGGGTTGAGCTCACCAACACATGATGAAGCTCAAACTAGAAAACTCGACCCCTTTTAATAATACGGCGATAAAAACTAGACTCAAAGACTAGAAAGTCCTTAGAGCCTATCTAGTTATACCTTCGCCGCCGCACGCGATCCCCTTTGGGGCTTCTAAGATCTTTGATCTTTTTGCATCTTCCCAGGATCATCACCCTTCTTCACTTCTTTGTCCATCATCTCTTGATGAATTTCTTCTCTTCTTTTCTTCGGAATCTCCTCTTGATGCCTATCTTCACTTGATGCGTCACTGTCCCGTTTTCTCATCTCAACCATTTGGACTTAACCTATCTTATTCACAACTCATAAAAATAGTTAGTCCAAGACACATAGTTGTCTCCATCATATATTCACTCCATTAACACATAATGGAAGCCTTTAATATCGATTGAGCACAATCTAAATCAAATTAAATGATATAAAGGTGTCTTGAGTACACCGATGCAACTAATGCTTTTTTATACTCAAGAACTATTGATTATCCTTAATCAATCCAAAAGATACCATCAGCACATGATGAAATGCCTTTTGATGATTAAAAGACAACCAATCTCAATTTAAATTTTCATTTAAATTGATATGAGTATATATTAACTACACAAGTTTTCATATACTCATGTTGATGAAAAGTAATGATCCATAATGTGTGGACTATATGGAAATGACCATTACTCTAAGCCATCAACTATAGAATAAACCCTACATGTATATGTGCATAGATATAATTGATTTGGAGACAATATGTACATATTCAATTTTGATTACATTGGAGCTTATCTTATATTATTATGAGTATACTACAACTAGACAATTCGAATATATACTAAAGGATTTAGTTTCAATGTCTTGATCCTTATATGTGTCAATAAAGAATAGATCAATACAATGAAACCTTCAAGTTAAATGACGAACTCCCCCTAGATATGTGCATTTATGTAAATATGGAATTGAAAATATTATGCACATCTTGAGGTCTGAATAATGGTAGAGTTTATCCTTTAATCTTGAATCCAAAATATGCATTAAGATATCATAACATGAATACAAGTGCATACCTTGGGTTTTCCATTTTTCAATAAGATGAGACTAAACAAAGATATACTCAATAAAAGAGTTAGTCTTATATTTGGATTTGTTAATATAATCATAGGTATTGTATCCAAGGAATGCAACAAGATATATAACATGAGCTCGAATGCATACCTTTGATATTTCCATCTTTTTCATCCAAAAGAGACTAATAAGAGTTAAGCTCAACAAAAGAGTTAGTCTCATAAAAAAGATTTGTCATTAATTAACAATTGAGACTAATCAATATATGATTATCAAAAGAGTTAGTCTCAATATTAAATTTATCATTAACACCAAAACCAAATTAATAGAGTTTGAACTTTCAAGCAGTTCGCACCCATCCCCTACCATTAACGTCGATGAGCATGAAGATGGCAATGAAGAGGAGGATGAGTCACCGGTGAGCGCTAGGAAAGGAAAGGGAGCTCGTTGTCCTAAAAACGATAAGCTAAAAAAGGCTAAGAGTGGCTCTTCAGTGATGTAAGAAGAAATTAAGTGTGTTATTGAGATGAATGAGAAGTCATTTTCAACACTTGAATCATTTGCAAGAAAGAGGAGGAATCAACAGGCTATACTATCAAAGATGTCATGGACTTGGTAGATGAGTGTGGGGCTATTGAAGGTTGTAATGAGCACTTCATTACTACTGAAATTTTTGTCAAGAAGGAACAAAGAGAGATGTTTATGACTTAATTGTGTTGTCCTTCAGTATGTTTTGAATGGCTTAAAAGAAAGTATGAAGTCGAGTATGGCAAGTAGATGAATATGGCTTCTACTTTATTTGAGAATAATTTATCTCCTCTTTTCTACTCTATTTATGTAATGTTTAAACTATCATGTACTCTTTATTTGATAATAATTTATCTGACTTGTACTCTATTTATGTAATGTTTAAACCTTTTACATTACTCTTTATTTATGTAATTTTTAAACCTTTTTACGTTACTCTTTATTTATGTAATGTTTAACTGACTTGTACTCTATTTATATGTTGTTTGTTGTTATGCACAGATGTCCTCATGTGAAAGTGAGAGTGAAAGGACTGATTCCTCTAATGATGAACGTGAGTATGATTTGCATATGATGTGCCTATATTATTAGATTTCAACCAACCTTCTTGTGGCTGCAAATATTGTGAATAATTATCACTCAACCTACTTGGACAAGAATGAGCGTAGAACTTCACGTCTTAGTGGACTGGGTTGGGTGAGAGAAACTTTGACCACTCCAGGTGAATGTCATTGTATACTTCGTATGAATTCTATAATCTTTCAGAGTCTACACAATCTTTTGGTTAGTACTTATGGCTTAAAATCAATTACACATATGCATTCAATGGAGTCATTGTCTATGTTTCTATACATTTGTGGGGGCTATGAATCTAATCGAAAAGTGAAAAACCAGTTCAAGCATTTTGGTGAGACAATTAGCAGAAAGTTTGATGAGGTTTTGCAGTGTGTGGTTAGGATGTCAGCTAACATTGTGAAACTAAAAGACCCGAACTTCTCAATAGTCCATAGCAGAATTAGAAATGTTCGTCGCATGTGGCCACATTTTAAGGATTGTATTGGGGCTATCGATGGAACTCATATTCTAGCTGTTGTTTTTGCAGAAGAACAAGTTAGATATATTGGTAAGTCAGGGTCTACAACTCAAAATGTGATGGTAGTGTGTGATCATGATATGAGATTCACATATGCATTTATTGGGCAGCCAGGATCAATGCATGACACAAGTGTCCTATATCATGCATTGAAAGCTGATAGAGATACCTTTCTACATCCTCCTCAAGGTAAGTTGTACTTATTTTCTTTGCACTTTCTATACATTGAGTACTCAAAC
Organism: Guadua angustifolia; assembly: GCA_036346375.1. Taxonomy (NCBI): domain Eukaryota; kingdom Viridiplantae; phylum Streptophyta; class Magnoliopsida; order Poales; family Poaceae; genus Guadua; species Guadua angustifolia. The sequence goes on along the minus strand of CM070505.1, from coordinate 29,386,690 downwards.
GACATGTATATTGCATGTTTTAGATAAGTATTATCTTGTAGATGTCGGTTATTCTAACCATTGAGGGTACTTAGCGCCATACAAGAGCCAAAGGTACCATGTGCCAGAGTTTCGAAGAGAGTCTGCACCAAGTGGTAATAAAGAGAAATTCAATCAATTGCACTCAAGTTTACGCAATATTATTTAGAGATGCTTTGGTGTATGGAAGATGAAATGGAGAATTCTTCTAAAGATGCCAAGTTATCCAATGTCAAAGCAAAAGATGATTGTAGCTGCAACTATGGGATAGCACAACTTCATGCGTGACCATGATGCGCCAGACAGGGATTTTCAAATGTTTGATTAGGATCCAAACTATGTGTCTATGTGCCTACAATACTATCAAGATATGCAAGATATGTCATGTCTCAAGATGCATCGGATGTGTTAACATCGGATAGGAGTGATATATCCATGGACGCATTTTGTGATGTGCTTGCACAGGCAATTGCAGGATGATTGAGATATTACTTGTGGCATTTCCTCGTCTTTTGTTAGTGCTCATTGTTAGTCCATGCCAGAATTACCAACATATGGTTTCTTTTTTGTCTGTAATCTTTTCTCACTTGTAGTATATGCCCTAGTAATTCCTTGACTTTAACAAAATTCTCCCATCATCTGCTTGATTATATGAACTGCACCATCTAGCATGAAGTCTAGGTGGTTGTATTTCAACAACTAGCAGATCTCTGTGGGCATAACAATCATTTTTTGCGTGGCCATCTCATGAATCTCCTGTATCATGGACTGAACTTGAGCCTCAGCCATCTCACGAATCTCCTGTATCACGATCACCTACATGTGTTATTGCCTCAGCCATTCTCAATCACTAGCCTCTGCCATTCTTAGGGCCTGTTTGGTAGAGCTCAGATCTCAGCTTCTCCTAAGATATGAAACTTGTAGGCTAAAATAAAGTAAATTAAGTTTATATTTTTGGCCTAAAATATAAACAAAATGATCCATCTAAACATTCTTAATGTACTCACAAGGATCCTCTGCCAGCTCCACCCGGATCCACGGATCTGTGGAGCCGAGCCGCACTCAAACAAGCCCTTAATCTCACAGTATATGCCCTCCATGTGTTATTGAAAATTTGCTATATTATTGCAAAATTTAAAAATACAATAGACATAAATTAGTACAAATGAAGAGTTACAATCAAGGGTAGCATGGTTTATTTGTCTTCATTCCTCCCTTTAAGATCTCTGGAGCTAACTTTCTAGCCAAACGCTTTTATTAGACGGATCGAGCTTCTTAGTGAAATAGATCTTTCAAGAAGCTATATCTGGATCTAAAAAAGCAGGATCTAGAGCCCTACCAAACAGATCTTTATTATCCGAAGTCCAAACACCATGAGGCTGTAGAGCACGGATGCATCCTAATAACAGCATGCATTTACTCCAACCTTGTTTGGAATGTAGTATATCCTAAGGCCAAACGAACCCTCTCAAGTGTACGGTGATGATTATATATCTTTAACTCATGGGTCCGACGCTCTAATGTAATGAAGTTACAGTTTTATAAAAAGTTTGTCTTTTAAAGGGATAATTCATACTATACCATTCTATTCATTGGTACTTCAAGAAATACCACTCGTTGTCTCAATGACATATAGCCTAGATAATGAGTTGTATTTTCTAACGTGCGAACCTTTCGAGTGGTATAATATAAATTGTCCCTTTTTAGCTCTTTGAAATCCAAACTCAAATGTACACTTCTTTGATAATTTTGTCATTAAAGAAATAGTTTTTTTTAAACACAACAATAATAACAAAACTACCTCAATGGTCTTTCATAAGAGCATATACAATAGTCTGTCTTTAAGATTGTCTCTAAGGATTTTAACTCATCTAAAGACAGTACTAGAGATAACATCTCTAGTGGTTCGTTTCTAAAATCATTTCTCTAACGTTTTTATATTATTTTCATCACATTTTCCCTCTCACACTCTAACCCTTTTTATGTTGGTTTGTATAATGATGTTGTCTCTTGTATGATGATGTTGTTTCTCTCCACATAGGATTTTAATGACACGGTATATCCAAGAGGCAGTTAAAGTGATACTATTGAAGATGCTCTAAGAAGCACGTAAATGCTGCCAGAGGCTACAGTTTTTACCCTTTTGTCTAGATTTTTTTTTTTGAATTTTGGCCAAGAGTTCTGGCATTCAATATATAAGAAGAATAACAGCCAGACTACAGACGTACATACACCATACACACGCACACACACCCACGCACGCACACACGCCGCACCCGACTCACACGCACCTGGGCGGGTGCGACGACTCGAACCCAGTGGGCTACCTACGCTCTAACGCGTCTAGCCAAGCGAGTGCATCGCTCGCCTGCTTTTTTCACTCATTCAAATTCAGGCATTCAAAACGTCCATTTCCAAATTTCAGAATCCGTGCTCCACTGAAAAGAGAAATAAATTCTCCGATCTACAGGAACTGAACATAAACATAGGACTATCAAAGCAGAAGTGCAAAAAACCACCTGCAAATCTGCAATGCGCGTGACATGTTTGTGGGCTGCGAACTGTGGTTGCTTTGCTTGAACCAGTTGGAACTTGGAAGCTTGGAGCCAGCTAGCAACAGCTACAAGGAAGGACAACACCGTCGGTAGAAAAACATTTTATTCCCTACCTTTCCCCACCACTAGATCCCTTTCCGCCTCCTCTCGGCCATGGTCTCCTCTTCCCGAGCACAAACGTAGCTCGCAGCCATGGTCACCAATTTCCTACAGAGCTACCACCTCGAGAACAGCCGGTTCTTGCTCCCCAAGAAGCAATTCGTCACATGTGCTCTCTACGCGCTCATCCCTCTCGCCCTCCTCCATTACCTGCTCTTCTACCCGGTGGGCACGGCCAAGAAGCCGGTCCTGGTGCCGCAGGTACCAGAGGAGGCAGCAATCATCATCGCATCTCAGCATGAGCACGTGCAGGTGAATGCGCGTGCGCATCTGCCTCCAACCCCTCCTCACCAAGGAGACGAAGTATTGAGGAGTGCACAAGGTACGACGTTAGGTTTTCCAATTGATTTCTCGTAGCGGGTGTTGCGATGTATTGTGGGAATTTGTGTCTGGAAAGATTTAGCTAGCCAATTGGGTTCGTCCATAAGCACATTCCATTTCGCAACAATGCTAGTTGTTAGTTTTGTGCTGATTTCTCAGTGGATGGTGGCCATTTCTTGGTATTTTAGCCATCTTATTTTGGGCGTTTGATTTCTGAAGTTTCTTGTGTAAATTGGAACTCACTTTTAGTTATTTGGGCAAGAAATGGCGTTCGTACAGTACTGATCTTGCATTCTTGTGTCGCCTCTGAGTAGCCGAAGAAGTGTCGGCGTCGCCGCCGTGCGACTACTCCGACGGCGAGTGGGTGCCAGACGCGCGCCCGCCGCTGTACAACGGGACGAGCTGCGGCACGATCAAGGACGGCCAGAACTGCATGGCGCACGGCCGGCCGGACACTGGCTACCTCTACTGGCGGTGGCGGCCGCGGCGGTGCGACCTCCCGGCCTTCTCCTCGGAGGCGTTCCTTCGCTGGCTCCGCAACAAGCACCTGGCCTTCGTCGGCGACTCCATGGCGCGCAACCAAGCCGAGTCACTGCTGTGCCTCCTGGCGTCCCACTCCCCGCCGGAGCTGGTGTACCGGGACGGCGAGGAGAACAAGTTCCGGCGCTGGGTGTTCCACGAGTTCAACGCCACCGTGTCCATCTTCTGGTCGCCGTTCCTGGTGAAGGTCGCCGAGAAGGCAGAGCACGCCGGCGTGCGGCACAACAACGTGTTCCTGGACTCGTTCGACGAGCGGTGGATGTCGCAGCTGGGCGCGCTCGACGCGGTCGTGCTGTCCATCGGGCACTGGTTCTTGATCCCCGGCATCTACCACGACGGCGGCAAGGTCGTGGGCTGCCACGACTGCTCCGAGTTCAACCACACCGAGATAGCCTTCTTCGGCGTGTTCAAGGACGCAGTACACCGGACGCTCGCCGAGGTCAACAGGCGGCACGGCACGGACAAGAAGGTGGTCGCGTTCACCACGTTCTCGCCGGCGCACTTCGAGGGGGACTGGGACAAGGCCGGCGCGTGCCCCAAGAAGCAGCCGTACAAGAACGGCGAGAAGGAAGCGGGCTACACCGAGACGGAGATGAGGAAGACGGTCGTGGAGGCGGTGGCCGCGGCCAACACCGGGGCCGGGTTGCGGTTCGCGGCGCTGGACGTGACAAAGCTAGCAAACCTGCGGCCGGACGGCCACCCGGGGCCGTACATGCACAACGACCCGTTCGCCGGCGGCGCCGACGCGCGGGTGCAGAACGACTGCGTGCACTGGTGCATGCCCGGCCCGATCGACACGTTCAATCAGATCCTCCTCCAGACCATCGCGAGGTGACCACGACGATCGAGACATCTCTTGCCCATGTGTTCAACTATATTTCTGATCCAGGAACTGAGATTTGGTCTGGCGTGCGTGCATCGATGATAGTTTTGTTCCTCGCTCAGAAGATGGCTATTGGCTAGGATACGAGATAGGTAGTACGAATTAGGGATGGAAATTTAACCGAAACTTTCGGCGAATGGTTGTTTTATTTCTGTTACTATATTGTTTTACCATGAACGAAAACAAAATCGAAAACCATCAAAACGGTTAATGATGAAAACAGATGCGGAATAGAATAGAACAGATATAGAAAATTTCACAAGATACATGATCTATCTAGATGTATCAACTTTGAATGATATTGTAGTTACATAGAACATTTTAAAAACATTAGCTAACATTGAGAATGGTATGTTGGTAAGAATAAGAATATGTAAACATTATTTACCTTAAAATCAACTAATACATCATAGTATAATATCAAATGTTGTTAGTTATATATTATAATATAATAGTAAACACATATAGTTCTACATCATAAGATAATAGCAAATATATATGGTTTCACATCATAACATAATAACAAATACATATGATTCCACATCATAATATAATAGTAAACACATAGTTTCAAACCACTAAAACTCTGCACAAAGTTTTTTCTCAAGCTCTTTGCCCTCTATATCAGTCCATCATGTTCTCTTCCATATTATTATCATCGATATCCTCTTGCTCCTTCAACTACAAAGCCAAGCATAAAACAATAGTAATGTTCTTAAGAAGACAATTAGAAGCACACTAAAATGAAATTTTACTTGATTTACACAATATGGTTTCAAAGTTAGATAAGAAAAGGCAAACCGTTTCAATCGAGCTTACAAAATATCGCTGAAGACTATCCATATTCAACCCAGTTATGATAGATGCAATGGTACCACCTGAATCATTAGTAAAAACTAATTAGTCGTAAATATTTTTTCACATAATGAACAAACTATTGAAGCAAACTAAAAAATTAGCTTTTGATGTCACGGTCCAATCTTTATTACAAATTAAAGCTTGCACAATCTCATAATCTAGACGACTATGAAATGGGTCAACAACCCATCCACTGGCACTAAATGTCGACTTCAAAGCAACTGTCGACACTTGAATAGATAGTACATCACGAGTAAGTTGGAATAGAATAAGGAGCTTAACTTGTTTAACCTTCCACCATAACAAAATATCGAAATTCTTGTCTTTTATAGGTGTTAGAGGTTGCTCCAAGTACACTTTCAACTCAATTTTGGTAACATGACCTGATTCACTATGCTATGCAAGAATGTGTCAAGCTCATCGTTCTCATCAACATCATCAAGTTGAGAACTCACTTGATGCACATTTGTAACACTACATATTGTCTTCTTTGAAGTTGAGACATAAGTTTGGAACAACTCAAACAATTTTAGTAAACTTATCAATTTCTTGCATAGAAGTGGTGATGTAAATCTTCGGTGCATAATATTCTATTACATTTCTTTTGTATCTAGGATCAAAGAAGCATGCTACAACAAGTGCCATGTTGCATTTTTTCCAATACTTGTCATATTTAATTTTCATGGAATGTGCCATATATTTAATTACTAGGTCAGAATTGTCATACCATTCTACAATTGCAATCTTAATTTGATAAATTTTTTGAAAAATAGATTCGTAGTTGGATATTTAGTGCCAGATAATATCTCAGTGGCATCATAAAATGGCTTCAAGCATGCAGAAATTGATGTTGTCATAGCCCAATTATTTGAAGTTAGAGCACAGTTCTTATATTTGCTTGAATGCCAAAGAAAAAGCCTACTAAAACAATCTTTATAGTAAATTGCACTCTTCAACATAAGATTTGTGGAGTTCCACTTTGTAGGAACATCTAAGGAGAGACCCATTGTCTTGATTAGATGTCTATATGTCCATGGTTGTACTAAAACGGCATTCAAGTGTTTTAAAGTACTTATACAATTTTTTATTTTTCTCACAAACATATTCAATATATTTTTCCTCATAGTAATGTGACTTTTAAATGGAAAAATAGGACGCAAACACTTGATAAAGTCTACAAAGTACTCATGCTCAATAATATTAACGGGATATTTATACATGATAATTGCGAGATAAAATATCTTCAAATGGGCAGTCTCATCATACATATAAGTCTTAATAGATGCAATTGATTTATCACCCTCACTCTTCTTCAGGTTGATTGTTTGCTTCCCGATCAAGATAAAATGCTTATGTTTCAAGTGATTTTTGAAATCTGATGTTCCTCTACTACTCTCGCACCGACCTTTATAGCAACATCTGGTCTTGTTGCACCTAGCCTATAGATGTACAACATCATTGCCCTTTTTATTTTTCGCATTAACCTCATACCTCATACTTGGTGAAGTGTTCCCAAACATTAGAGGTGGATTTCTTGGCTCCCTTTCCTGGAGGTGGCTTGCCCTCGGTTTCATCGGTTAAATCCATACTTGGAGTTGAAGTAGCAGCTGCAGCAACATTTGAAGTTGGAGTAGCATCGGGGCTAGGGGCTCCAGCAGCAGTGATTAAGCCAAAGTTGGGGATGTCGCACTTGCACTGCTACTCCTACCTGTAGCACTGTCTATGGCTATCTGTTAAATTGCACCAATATTAAAATCAAAATCAATAATTACAATTTGGTCTAGACTCTAAATAATAAGATTAGCATCATCTAGTTAAATGCATGTTAGGAAGTACTTAACTAAGAAGGACAATCACAGAAGAAAGCTACCTCTAATCAGGGGTGGTGGGATGGGGGGCGGGCAGGGCCTGACCCCCAACCAAAATAAGGTTTAGTAGATATTAATTAGTAGTAACTAGCATTAGCAAACTAGTCCATTCGATGAGGACATCACTTGGATTTGTTTGGACCAACTCCATCACGTGGGCCAAGGATTTGATCGAGAACAACTCAAATGGAAGGGGAGGATGAAGGACATCTTCCTATTGACACAGGATTTTAACTCATAACAACAAGTTTTACAAGCAATTTAACTTTTTTAACTTGCTATTTAATTCTTGTGATGATCTTATTGTCCTTAGGAACCAAAAGAAGAACCTCCAAATGCCAAGCATGTGCACAATCATCATATTAGAATCAGTAAAGATCAACTTCAAACGGATTCCTAGAGGCCCATATACAATTTGAAAGATCTACCTTTCCAATAGATCCAGCCCAGTGCCAAATTCATCTTGGAGCAACAGAAATTGTCACGGGCCAGAAACTCATCTTTTGGGCCCAAAGCTAAAGGGCAACCCCTTGGCCGCCCCATGGGTGTTGCACGCCTCTAGCTGCTCCCTAGCCGCCACTTACATCTATATATTGTTTGCTATCGCCGCACTTTAGTTTTTGGGTTTTGTTTATTTGATAGTTTAGCCATTGCTACTATTTTGAGTCTTCCATCTTGACAATTTCAGATTGCCTTTACCTTTGTTCTTGATTGCCTTCTTTGATTGACCCAAACAATAGTCCTCATTGCTTAGTAGTCATTGACTTGATCATTGTCAAAGTCAACATCAAAATCATATCGGGACCCAAAGTTTTATTTTCTATTTTTCTCAATTTGATGTATGCAATGCTTAATTTCTCTTTCTAACTTAACAAATGGACTATATAAAATAGGTAAAGCTTCCCATTATTCAATGGTTGATATTTGATTGGTCATAACTTGGATGGCATGAGTATTTTCACTAAAACTTGTCAAGACCTGCCATCAAAATAAAATAGAAGATGACTTATTTGACACATAGTTTACATTGAAAAAGAACTAGCTAAAATTAGCATGAACTTATTGACTTGTATGATCTTCTAGGTAGTCGTAGAACTAAATTTAAGTTAATAGAGATGTAAGTTCTATTCTAAAAAATGTGTCATATTTTTCATGTGGACATGTGATGCTATTTTTAAATTTAAATACATCGATATTGCTATAATATTTTTGATGGATACTATGATAATTTTAGTTGGTCTACTCACAAGACAGAAGAACTAAGAAACAATCAACTAAACTAAACGTACAATATAAACATATACACTTTGCAAAGATTATTATATTCTAGACACACCATTTTCAGCAGCCAAGGACAACACAATATTACAAGGAATACACAGCTATCGGTTAATTGCTAAGCTAACCCAACAAATTTTTTCGTTGGAGGACGGCAGAACAAGTTCCCAAACTACTATTTCAAGACTCTTTGTTCCATGTTGATCTGAAGCTTAAGTAGATATCGACTACACGAACCAATTTCTGAAGCAGGTTTCACGTGCCGCTCTTGGTGACTGTCAGCGTCTTTTTTTAAGCTACGCAACTAAAGCAGCGGTTCTCCGAATTCAAGCCACCTGTTTCTCTGCAAGCAACAACACATGCGCCGTTATTAACCATTTAGCGTAGCGTTCGAACTAAGAATGATCCTTTCTGTAATCAGTGCATCACCCGTATCGAAGGAGAGATTCAAAAACAAATAGTACTTCTATTAGTATTACTAATCTACGGCGAACAATGCGAGAAGGGGCACCAAATTACTTGTTTACCGGTAGGGGGAGGCGTGGTGGGGGAGGCCACCGGTTGGGGGCGGCCGATCAGGGGAGGCTGCTGGTGGGGGTTGGCACGGTTCAGGGCGGTGCGGTAGGGAGCAGCTAGGTCGGGGGCAGCGCGGTCGAGGGTGGCTGGTGGGGAGAGCCGGGGAGACGTAGTGGGGGGAGAGGAGAATAAGGGAGCGACGCCTCTTGGCCGCGGTTGTCGATTGGACACTTGGGCTTGCTTGAAGTATTGGATCAGTTCGGAATTTTCGGTCTAGCTTATACGGAATTTTTGACCCGTTTTCGTTTCTATCAAAACTGGCTCTCCCGTTTCCGTACCGACACTTTCCGATTCCGTTTCTGAAAAGGACTTCCGTTTCTGTTTTTCTCTGAAATGATCGAAAACTTTCCATTCCGTTTTCAATTCTAGTGCGAATTGAATCACAAGATACAGATGGGAAGACCGTTGGTTCCATTTTGGGGATGAGATGGTTTCTTGGGTCTAACCTTTGAATTGTGGCGTTGTTCTACAAGGTGTCGTTTCTAATGAAGCTGTAACAGTAACTTTAGGAATGAGGTTACAATGAGATCACCCCCTTTGAGGTGCAATGTAACCGTTGTATTATGGACTCGCCTTTAATAAGATGTTTGCCACTCTGAATCTCAGGCACCCTACTAACGTGAGGCGTGGCAAGCGGGTGACGTGGGAAACGGCACCGAGCATGGTAGTAGGCGACTGCCATGTTCGAGAGACGCGGAAGCCGCCGTGGTGTGCACGGGTGTCAGTGCGTCGCGTGCAGGAGGCTGGCTACCACGGATGGGTAGCGCAGAAGGACCTTCCACGGTGCACGAGGGCCATTTTTACAATTTCTTTAAGAAGAGAGCCATTTTCAAAAAAAAAAAAGAGGAGACCAGATAAGTGAACAGTTCTTTTGTTTGAACCTAACTTTGCACAACCAAATTTAGGCATGCTGATGTTTAGTTTGTGGCTATAAATGTGGTTTGTCAAACTTTCTTAGATTTATATTCCAAGCGTCATAGGCTCGGTATTTTTGATAAAGTTTGTTACACTTGTAATGGTAAATTTTTTAACATAAAAATATATAATAAACGATGTCTATCTAAAGTTAATTATACTAAAATTAACCCTTATTAGCCGTGCTAGCATTGAGATGCGATTTGGTTTGTCATTAATACAGCGATACTACTGCTGGTGTACGCATGAACGAGGTAGTCGGTGCCGCTTTACCCGATGTTCGGTGTCTCGATTGCTGCGAGCATCTGATCTGAACAAATCGTGGACCTTGTCTTTCTTCTTCACGTGTCACTTGATCTCTGCGCCAAGACTTTTGTAACTGTGAGAGATGCTAGGAGAATAAGAAAACTGAGGCCTCCATATTCCTTTCTCTGTCTAAATTTATAAATTTTTAATCTACTAGTGGACGACCCGTGCTAGATTTTACAGGCTAGCTTTTAATATAAAGTATATATATTTAATCTACATATCAAAAGATAAAATCATTAAATAAAAAATAGATTATGAAAGTAATACTCAATATAAAATTTACTGAGTGTTGATGAAAGTACAATCTAATTTTAATTTCAAATTTAATCATCGACGGCTGAGAACATAGATCTTTCATTTAATCTAGATTTTGATTCCAAATATAACTTTATTCAAATCAAAATTTTAATCTTATTTATTTTGGTCTAAATTTACATATTTGCAAGCTTCGAATTTGTAAAAAAATAAATTTCCAAATTTAGTATAGTTCTTATTGGAGAATAAGTATTTTTGTCATTTTATATGGAAATTTGTACACATATCAAATATCGTATTATCTTTTTATATTTTATTCTGAATTTATATATTTTTATTGTCTCTGCCATGGATTTTTTCCAGTTTTAGGTTGAAACTCGTATATAATCTGAATGCTAATTTTCATCAATTGTTTTGTTTATTATTTTAGAATTTTTGAATTTTATTTTTGAATTCATATGGAAATCAAATTGCTATTTTTTATTTTTTATTCCTAATTTTGGTCAATTTGGATTTTACTTGGTAATTTTTGGAATATAGGTTTGGAATTTCACATTCAAACCAAAGCTGTAATTATCCTATTATTTTTATGGTGAATTTGATTTCTTTACTGTACTTGGTATGGTTTTTTATTTTAGATTAAATTTCATATTAAATCTAATTTATATTTTTATTTAATTGTTGTTCTAATTTTTATTTTTAGGATTTTACTTTGGAATTCATATTGAAATCAAAATTCTAATTTTATTTTTTATTTTGAATTTTATTTAATTTTGATTGTACTTGACTATCTAATTAGTATAAGTATAGGTCCAATTTCTATTTTTATGATTTTACTTTGAATCATTGAAATCAAATTTTTAATTTTTGTTAATTTTTATTTCAAATTTTAGTTAATTTATTTGTAATTGACTGCCTAATTAGTATAAGTATAGATTTGATTTTTTATCTTTTAGGATTTTACTTTGAATTCATAATGAAATCAATTTTCTAATTTTATTTAATTGTTTTATTTTGAATTTTTATTAATTTGGACTGTACTTGATATGGAGTTTTTCTTTTGATTTGCTAATTTTTATTTAATTATTATTATGATTTTTTATTTATGGATGTTACCTTGGATGTCGTTTGTAAATCAAATTTCTAATTTTTCTTTATTTTTATTCCGAATTTAAGTTAATTTGGTGTACTTGGCATTGACACTTCTATTAATCTGAGCTGTTATAACTTGGGTCTGCTACATAGATGACTAGATTTTTTTGGTCAATATGGACACTTACTTAAAGCTTAATTAGTATAAATATAGATAGATAGACTAATATACACCATATAAATTTAAATGGAAGGAATGTTTGATGCGCCGATCAGCTGAACTTCTGAGCCCAAGCCCAAAAATAGACCAGGACTGGCGAATCGAGTCGGGCTCACCACGAGTCAGATTTTTTTTTCTGAAAAAAACTATGAATAAGTCAGTTGACATGCTTACGAAAGCCACTGCAGCATTTTTTTTTTTTTGATACGGAATAAAATCCGGTCTCTGCAATTGCACACAATCGAGTTTTTACAAAGTTGATAATCGTATATTTGTAGTGAGAAAGTAACAAAAAGAGCTGAAAATTAAAAGCAAATTCTATGATTGCTTCTCCATCCACTTTTGACAAAAATATCCAACGCTACAACCTCTAATGCTTGACTTGTTCGTTGAATGGTCGCCCTTTTGTCTTCACACTGCAATAATGTCCAAAACCGCATCCAGTACGTTCCCTTGAAGATAACCTGCATGAAAGAAGAATATTATTTTTTCTCAAATATTAGATCATTTTGTGTGCACTAAATAGCCCATAATAGAGCAGCACCCCCACAAAAATCAGCCTTTTTTCATACTTCTCAATGCCTGTTAACCAAGTACCAAGCATATGAGACATAGACTTCGGTGGTGATAAACCTGTAGCAATATGAACAATTCGCCAAATAACTTTGGAGTGCTGGCAATCAAAAAATAAATGACGAATTGTTTCATTACAATTACAGAAACAACATTGTTGATTCCCCTTCCAATTTCTTCTAACTAGATTATCCTTTGTTAAAATTACTCCTCGTCTTAAATACCAGAGGACAATTTTAATTTTTAAAGGGAGTTTCAACCTCCAAATGAATTTGCGGGTAAAAGGAGTGCCCTTATTCATCAAATACCCATACATAGATCGGACAGAGAATTGGCCATGTCTATGAAGACCCCAGTGAAAAATATCCCTACCATCAGTAAGCTGACAAGTAGCTAATTTTGCTACTAGATTGTACCATGCTATGAGTTTATCACCGAATAATAATCTTCGAAAAGTAATATTATGTGGCATCTGAGTCATTACTTTTGCCACGGTATTATGAGGTTGATGAACAATGTTATACAGACTTGAAAATTGTACCTTAAGAGGTGTAGAACCCACCCAAATATCCTCCCAAAATCTAGTTTGTGAACTATCCCTTATCCGAAAGGATCCACATGCCAGAAAATCATCATTTACCTTTAAAAGACCTCTCAAAAATGTGAGTCCCCAGGTTTAATATGAACTTGGGACAAACAGTTCGAACTTAAATATTTATTTCTAAGTAAGGTCTGCCAGATCCTATCCTCATTCAACAGTTTAAATAACCATTTGCTCAATAAACATTTATTCTTAATCTGAAGATCTATAATACCCAGTCCACCTTGATCTTTTGGGCGACACAATATATCCCATTTAGCAAGACAATATTTTCTCTTTTCGTTATTACCTTGCCAATAAAACCGAGATCGATAGAAATCCAACCTTTTGAGAACACCCTTGGGAACTTCAAAGAAAGACATCATAAACATAGGAAGACTACTTAGCATAGAATTAAGTAGCACAAGTCGACCCCCATAAGAGAGATGCTTGGCCTTCCACATACTTAGTTTTCTTTGAAATCTATCCTCTATTACTCCCTAGTTCGCATTACGGAGTTTATGATAGTGCATCGGAATACCTAAGTATTTGAACGAAATGAGTCTATCCCACAGCCAAACAAGTCAGTATAATCATGTGCCTGTTGTCTAGCATCACCAAAGCAAAAAATCTCGCTCTTGTGAAAATTAATTTTTAGACCCGACAATTATTCAAACACACAAAGTAATAACTTCATATTTTTAACTTGCTCAAACAAGGATCTTGGTTAACAGAGATAGTCAGAACTCGACGTTCAAATCAACGGGCAAGGCTCACCCAAGCACGAAGTTTGGTTTATTTTAGATCTGTGCACCGTTTTACCCCAAAAAAGTGTCAAAATATCAAATCGAACCTGTCAACTTGGTTTGACTGGTTTATATTATTCAGTGCGGTAGGTATAGCAAAAATATGATTTTTGGGATATGATATTTTCAGTAAAAATCGTGTGAATCGAAATAAAAAATACACATATAATTAAATAAAGAAAGTAATGGTCAAATGTGTATAAAACTCGGCTTCACATGAAAATAATATCACTTAATTTATCAAAGTAATGATCAAAGTTATGTATTAGAAATTGTGTCAATATCCAAAACCACAAGTAAAAAAAGAACAATACACGTTAGTTTGATAAATACGGTATGTATCGATACCACATTGAAATATTATGTTATTTACCGATACTGAACCGAAGTTGTATTTAGTTTATTTGGTGTCGCATTTCATTCACCGTATTTAAAAATCATATTGATCAAATATATTGTTTGCACAACCTTAGTTTATTTAGCCTCTATGTATTTTTCATCTTTAATCCTCGCTCAAACGAAATTACAAATCCACTTCTCTTAATTGTAGAATCAATAGTAAATGGTGTGTTTGATTGGTGGGATGAGGTTAAATGAGATGGGATGGTCCGATACCATTTGGTTCCATTGTTTTGGGTGAATGAAATGGTTCAGTATTTATAGGTAATATTTCTCAATTTTGTATTACACCATGCAACACGAAATGATTCCATTCAAACAACCAAACACATGAATAGTATTTTTTTTGAACCATCTTATATATATACCATTTAATACAAGCAACCAAATACACCCTTAGTATTTGATGTGCCGATTAGCCGAAATTCTTGTCCCAAGCCCCTAAAACAGACCATAACAAACAATGGCAATTACAATTTAAACAGTGGTCATCAGCATCATTGGATCGATGTAGCTAACAAGCTGATCATGCCACAGCTGGCACCTACAGTGAATGGCGCAATGTTGCGTTGCTGTAGTAGTTATCCCAATAGTATTGTGGAAGAGCTACACTATCACTTTTTTTTGTCCAACAGGTTGATATGAAAGAAAAGGCATTGTATCCTGTGCAATTAAATATTTGGTGAAATCACCGTGCAACCTTACTAAAAAAAATTTCAAAAACTTGATCATGAACGGGAACTGTTCCTGTTCATGATCAAGTTTGTCTTTTTTATTACTCTTAGCACAGGACGAATTTGATCATGAAATTTTATATGTAGATGGGGTAAGCTGAGATGTACTTCCATGATTTTTTTTAGAATTTTTTGAAACTTTTTTTTAGTAAGGTTGCACGATAATTTCACTAAATATTTAATTACACAGGATACAAAGCCGAAAAAAAACCATGAACACTCAGCTGACATACTTACAAAAACCACTACAGCACTGACAAACAAGAATCCTCGTTAACAGAGAAAGTCAGAACTCCTCGGCGTTGAAATCAACGGCCAGGGTTCACCCCTAGCACGACCTAGGCACATTTTAGTATTTTACTCAACGTGCGTCGGTATCAGGTACATACAAGGTTTAAAATCTCGTTTTCGGTTGATATCTTGGTGGAGATCGAAATCTGAAATTTCATCAAAATCTTAGAATTTTTGATAAATTTTAAATGAAATACAAAAATAAAAATTCAAATTCGGAATGTTTTGAACAGAGATTTCAGTGAAATTTCCAAAATTAACTCGAAATTGCCAAAATCACGACAAATTTCAACCAAACAAAAAATAACTAAAATATTTTGAAATTTTTTTGGATGGCCTTGACACATCGTTAATGTCTCTATAAAAATTTCAGATGATTATCAAGCTTAAGGAATTTTTAAAAATTCTGACAATGGTTGTCCTCATAAAAGGCTGACCAACAAATTTAAACCGAATAAAAAATATAACAAAACACGTTATAAAATTTTGAATATTTTTTCAAATGGTTCTGATGTATCAATATATTTTTATAAAATTTTTAGATGATGATAAAGCTTCATAAATTTTTAAAAATTTGACAATGCTACTATTCTGATAAAAGCCCTACGTCAAAATTCAACCGAATAAAAATGGTTAAAACCAAGCTAGAAAATTTTGAATTTTTTTTGTATGGTCCTGATGCATCATAAAAATTTTTTTAAAAATTTTTAGATGATTACCAAATATCAAGGAGTTTAAAAAATTCTGACAGTGATACGTCTTGATAAAAGCCTCATGATTAATACAAAGATTTGCTTTAGTAATAAAAAAGGGTTTAGAATTTTTGAAAATTTTACAGAATGGTTCTAAATAAATTCATAAGCTCTCATAAAATTTTCAATCATGATCATACTCTAATGAATTTATAAAATTTTTACAAAGCACTAAATTGTTTATGTTCTTTCTATTTTGATTTTTGAAATATAACAAATGAAGTTCAATGCTAATGTAGATTTGATTGAGGAAAAAATAAGTTTAATTTTTTAAAAATATTTTAGAGAATGGTACTGTGGTAATTTTAATCTCTCATAAAAATTTTCAATCAAATCACATTCGAGCAAATTTATAAAATTCGACAATTTTAGTATCTCAGTTATATTCATTTTTTATTTTTTAAAGATATGAAATGAAGTTCAATTATTTGGAATTTTTTATTATCCTATACTACTAAATATAGTAACATAAGTTTTTTAGATCATGATCAAGCTTATACAATTTTATAAAAATTTGATAGTATTTCTCCTAAAATTATAAAACATCTCAAAATTTTGGTTTTTCAAAATTTTTATGGAAGATGGCTTTCTTAAAGGTTATTGAATCAAATCCAATTAAATATGGTCAAAAAAAATAAAAAAATCTGTCAAAAAAACTGAGATTTATGTGAGATTTGGCGAAATCTCATTGACATTTTCAAGATTTCTCTAACAATTTATTTTTTTCAATTTTTTTATCGGCCGTGATTTTGAATCCCGTTCCTTGTCGGAATTCAAAATCTCGATCAAGATTTTCAAAATTTTAGCAAATTTTCAATCCTTAAGTATATATTGATGATATCTCAATGTATTCGGCCTTAAAGTATAATTTTTATTTTTATTTTTTTGCTTCTAATACATGGATGTCCGCAAGACCAAACCATACAGACCAGCCTGTGTCACCCAGCATGAAACACGTAGTTCTCTTCCTAACTCCTCACCCACCATAGCTTCCCCTGTTATAAAAGGATGGCGATCGTCATAGATCAAACACAATAAGCCAATCGAATAGTAAATACAATCACGGAGAGTGCACACAATCTAGGGATGCAAAACTCTCTCTTTATTAGATTAATTCTCTTGTATAAAAGGGTACCATATTTATATTAAAAACTCATAAGAGATATATTCGGATTCACCCACAATGAGATAGAGTCTAAATATATTTGAATAACTAGAACCTAGAGTTCTATCATATCTCAACACTCCCTTAATCGCCTTCTCCCAGCTGATACATATGTCTCCCTCAACCCTCTTTTCCTCTCTCAAACCTTTCAAATCAAAAAATTTAATAAATATTTAAGAACACCCTCGTAAAATATCATGTCTTATCTTCTCTATCCACTTTCACCCTTTCCACTTCTCTACTCACTTCCCCGCACCCTTCCTCTTCTCTAAAAATAATTTTAAGTCACAAAATTTTTAACTTTGGAATTTAAAAGCAAATTGCAAATTGGAAAAATTCAACTCAAAAACTTTTAAATCAAAAAAAATTTGACCTAAAAATTTTAATTATGCAAAATTTCAACTTTGGAAATTTCAAATCAAAAAGTTTCAACTCAAAATATTTTGAATCAGGAAATTTTCAACTTACGAAATTTCAATTAAGGAGCTTTCAACTCTAGTAACTTTTAACAGAGAAAATTTGAACTCATGAAAATCCAAATTGAGACTTTCAACTAGGGACAATTTAACTAGGAAATTTTAATCAGAAAAATTTCAAATGAGGAAATTTCATAACAGTAAATTTCAAAAATTTTTGTTTCGAAAACATTCGATTAAAAAGTTTTTGGTTTGACAACTTTCTATTAAAAAATGATTCGAAATTTTCAATTTTAAAAGTTTTGACTTAAAAAGCTTTTGGTTCAAAAAAACTTTGATTAAAAACTATTGAAAATAGTTAAAAAATACTTCTTAATAAAAAAACTTAGGGTTAAATTTGAAAAAAAAATTGAGTTTGAGAGGAAGGGAATAGGGTAGAACAGTGGGATGGAGGGTGTGATGCTAAGTGTTGCGATGAGATAACCTTTAAGGAGAAGGGAGTGGAGGGACGGAATGAGGTGGTGTCACATGTCGCAACAAGAGGTAATTCTTATCAAAAATATTGTGAGGACTCCTATAAATTAGCAATTTAGTTTTTTTTTATCTTTGGTCTCTAGCCCTCTTCTCGACTGTGAAAGCACGCTCCCCTATCATGGCAAGTCGTTTACACCGTAGTGGCCCTGTCAACCGCAGCAACTCCCTGACAAGTACAGTAGGTGGTATGTCCCCAGGGATGGCAACGGGGAAAATCCCCGCGGGGAGCGCCCTCCCATCCCCGATCCCCGATAAGAAAAACTTCCCCGTCCCCGTCCCTGTACATGGGACTTAATTCCCCCGTCCCCGATCCCCGACGGGTTTGCGGGGCCCCGATGAGGACTAATCCTCGAAAATGCTATATAAAAGATCACATACTACATGAATGAATTGCTAGAATAATAGTGTATGTGTGATTGAAATATGAATGAATCACTAAAGTAATTCATATTTAGCATGTTTGTTAATAATAACCTTACATATATTTTTTTTTGTTTTGAGAATGATCATTTACTCCTACCTATTAGTGATAACGCGGGGACGGGGAACGGTGAATATCCCCATATCCGCAATCCCCGATGGGGGTAATATTTTCCCCGATAAGCCTCAGCGGGGAGAGATTTCTCTCGTCCCCGTCCCCTAATAGGAGAATTCTTCACAGGGAAACGGGGATCAGGACCCCATTACCATCCCTATATGCCCCACCTTACTGTCGAGCCCGGGTACTATAGCAAGTACTTACCGAGTTCGAGCACCATTGTACCCTATCCTGTTGAACTCAAGTATCGCAGTTCCCTCATCCTTCCAAGTTGAGATACCAAGGTAGCTCATCTGTCGAGGTCGCCGTATGGTGTTGACGACCCGCTAAGGTAGGAAAGCACAATAGGATATATGTCTATATGGGTGCTTTTATGACCAGAAAAGAAACTAAATTTATAATTTTGTTCAAAAGAAAGTTAAAAGATGAAAAAAAATGTGAAGCATGGCAAAATAGACCAAACCTTCCCTATAGATTGTCTCGTGAACGACTAGAGGAACAAGCTCGGTCCTCAATAGCTAACGGGTTACAGATCTCCAGGTGAGCGAGTAGCATTGTAAACTGCGGCGACGTAGGGAGGAAGTCTTCGTTTTTTTAGTCCCATCAGGCACTTTTTCATTTTTTTCTTTTCTTTTTACAAATTTAATTCTTATATGAATAAATTTATAAAATTAGCTTTGTCTTGATCATGAAAGCAACGACAAACGACATGTGTCATTTGCCGCTTTTCCACCGCAGCAAGGTGCTGATAGTGTGGCCACCTCAGCAGGTGGGGTCCATTTGGTTTAATGGCAAATGATGGATAGGATGATGCCATCCATTTTAGTAGGGATAAAGTCATTTAAGTTCATATTTGAATGAAGGGATGAGGCTGAATGTGAAGAGCTAAACTTTTGTTTGGTTAAAGAGATAAAAGTTGGATAGGATGTGAGTTCAAATTTGGAGAAATGAGATGGGTGAGATGAAAGTTGGATAAGTTCATTAAACTGATTTCATAGGATGGACTCATCTAGCATCTACGAGGAATATTTCTTAGAATTGGTTACCCTCATCTACCCCTCCATCCAATCAAATAACAGGACAGATGAAAAAAAATGAATAAGATCATCCATCCAACCTTTATCATTGAATCAAGTGCATCCTAGGATGACTAGCGTGGTAGGGCCGAGGCCTACTGGCCTGCAGTGTAGTGAGACTGCAACACGTGAATTTTTTACTGTTGTAGCCGGAAGCGAAAAAATAATTACGGTTTTAACCGCTGCCACCGCAGAATTTCAAAACTAACCTCCAAACAGTAATATTCAGCGGATCCATTCCGCGGAATAATTTAAAAAAAAAATTTAAACGGTTTCCCACGGAGCAGATCCGCGGAATATTTTTTTATTATTTTTTCCCGCGGATTGGAACCGCGGAATTAATTTTTAAAAAATTTTCGGTGTTTTCCACGGACTGAAACCGCGGAATATTATTTTTTTTATTTTCCCGCGGATTGAAACCGCGGAATAATATTTTTTTAATTTTTTTAATTATTCCGCTCTTCCCAACCGCGGATTAATTTCCACTTTTTTTCTGCGTTAGAATCGCCGCTCACTGCTGTGCTTGATTTGTTTTACTTCTAAATAACATATTACATCTTTCTCTTCCACCACACGTAATCTCTCTCGTTCACTTACAAGTGGGCCTACAAATTTTTTTTAGCTAGCACTGGTGCATCGACTTACATGAGTCAGCCGGTGCTAGGAATCTTTGAGCTAGTACCACCAGCTTTGCTCGTAGCAAAAAAAAAAAAAAAGGCCTACCTAATTTTCTACAGTAACTTCTGAGTTAAAAATCACCCTTCCTTTACCTCCCTCTTAACAATTATATAAATTCCTTCTATATCTTCTTGTTGTATCCCAATTACAAAAAAATTCCCTCCAACACTGCATGTGTGTGCAGCACATAGGGCCAGTTCCAGAAATATTTCGTGACAACGGCTACTAGCGCGAACAAATCCGGCGAAACGGCTTTACCAATTGCAGCGGACTTAAACTCACGAATAGTCGAATAAAATATAGATTTAAAAATTATATGTACTGCAAAATACGACTAATTTTCTTAAGATGATTTTAATGTTTTTTCTGGCGCACCTTAATTTTTCTCCTCCGGCCATTGTTTTCTTCCACGCTACTTTTTTTTTCTCAAGACCGAATCATGGAAATCATTTAAAAAATTAATAAAAAATATTACGCGGAATTTCACTGTTTATGAGCTATTTCTGTAATTCTATCTGCTCAGCGGCTAAAACCGTAATCTTTTCTCCCCAATCGGCTAAAACCGTAATTTTTTCCAAACCGCGGAATTCGGTGGGCCCCGTCGTCCACCAAAAAAAAAGCACCGAAAAAAAGCATCATCAAAAAATAAAAAGAAAAAAAGCGGAAATTAATCCGAGGTTGGGAAGAGCGGAATAATTAAAAAAAATTTAAAAAAATTATTCCGCGGTTCCAATCCATGGGAAAATAAAAAAAATAATATTCCGAGGAAAACACCGAAATTTTTTTAAAAAAATTATTCTGCGGTTCCAATCCGCGAGAAAAAATAATAAAAAAATATTCCGCGGATCTGCTCCGCGGGAAACCGTTAAAAAATTAAAAAAAATTATTCCGCGGAATGGATCCGCTGAATATTACTGTTTAGAAGCTAGTTTTGAAATTCTAGGGAGGTAGCGGCTAAAACCGTAATTTTTTTTTCGCTTCCGGCTAGGACAGTAAAGAATTCGCAACACGTTCCTATTGAGCTCCGCTCCTTGGCAGAAATTTGGCCATCAAATAAATTAATTAATCACTTAAATAACTGCTTATTAATAACTTAGTTAAGCGCTATTTAAGGAATTTATGCAACATACCGAGCAGCCATTCCTCGGCAAGGGCCTAGCCAAGCCAACCGTCTGCGATATCTATTGCCGAGATTGAAATGCGCAATAGCCCTTTAGCTGCGGTGGGCCCGTTCTACCTGCCGCGATGGGCTACATTGTTGTGGCGCCAGTGAGGTGCTGCAGTATAGGATCGTAACAGGTGATACGTATCATTTGACACTGCTTCCATGATTTGGGCTAGGCTAGTTTTATAAATTCATTCACGCAGAGCTAGATTTGTAAAAAAAAAAAAAAAGTGTGGCAAGGCTAAAAAAAAAAGTGAAGAACTCCCTAGCGAATGCCATTGACAATAGCTAGTTGCTTGAATTCAGTTTCTTTCTTACCTCTCTTGAGAATCTATGTCGATACTCGTATATAACCCTCTAAGAGCAACCTCAACCCACTCCCTAAACCTCCCCCTATCCTAAATTATAAGGAGACTTAGGGCCTGTTTGGTACGGCTCCAGCTCCACCAGATCCATGGATCTGGTGGAGCTGGGTTTTCCTAGCTCCACAGATCCGTGAAGCTGGAGCTGTGAGTACATTAAGAATGTTTAGATGGATCATTTTGTTTATATTTTAGGCCAAAAATATAAACTTAATTTACTTTATTTTAGTCTCACAAGTTTCGGATCTCGGAGAAATCGATCTGGAGCTCTACCAAATAGGCCCTTAGAAAATATAAGCTCCAACCCAACCCCTATTATAAACCCCTATTTTAGGAAGGTACTCTCTCACCCCTACATCTAGGGGGCTTCTCTTTGCCCCTATTATTTTCTTTGGTATTTTTTATTCATTTTGAAATAATAATTCATGGGTGCAAAGTAATAATAATGTTTAGATAAATAATAGGGGTGAGTAATAGGGAGTATGGGTTGGAGACAAATTTGATATAGAGTACCTCTAATTTTTATACCACCCCTAAATAAGTGATTTAGGGAGAAAATATAGGGGTTTGGATTGAAGTTGCTCTCTTGGAAAGGTACCGGAGGGCAGCGCGCCTTCTCGCCGTGCGGCAATCTCCCTACCGAAGAAACTACGGTCCTTTCCCCTACTGTAGAGACTACATAAATCTCTATTGTTTGAGAGGTACAGTAGCTAGCCGCCCTCCCCACTACGTCGCACTGTTTACCAGAATTTCCTTAGTATTATGCTACATAGCACCATAAATTTATTACGTATCGCATTTCATAAATAACGCTTATTCCAGATGGCAAAGGGCTTGCGTTGTATGCATGAGGTCTTGTCAAAAGCAAATTTTTTTGCATCAAATTCACTCATTTAATTGGGATATTAAGTCATATTGTAAATTTTCAAAACTTTTTAAGAAGAATCCTCAGAGTGTATGCCTAACCTGCTAAAAAAATTGTAGATCATGATCAAATTTATGTGATTTTTAAAAAATTATAATAATGCTACAAATATATTTAGAGCAACTTTATTGATTTCATTAAGCTACTAAATTTACAAATTCTTAAAAAATTTTGAAAAGGGTTTTAAGAGCATGCCTACATTATTGTAAAAATTTTAAATCATAATCAAACTTTTACGATTTTTAAAAATTGGACAATGCTGCTAATGCATTTAAAATAACTTCACTAATTTAATTGAGCTACTAATTTTTAAATTTTTAAAATTTGTGAGAAAGGTCCTAATAGCATGCCTATGCAACCGTAAAAAAAATTAGATTTATGTATTTTTAAAACCTTTTAGAGGAATATTTTTAAATAATTTCAAAGAAATATTTTAAAAAAATCAGCACTTTTTGTTTCTTTTTTGGAGGTATTCGAAATATATTTTCCATCTCTGTTAAAATCTCTGTCTGTCTCAACAATTCTTTTCACTCACAGCAACGCGTGAGCCTACTGCGCATAGTTATTAAGATTATCAGGTTGGCGATTGACTGCGAGCCAACACAGGAGAACGCAACCTCTTTAGCGCCGGACAGGGCTTTGCTTCTTGCAGGTTGCAACTCTAGATTGTGAAATACTCATTCATGTGTGTATTGTGTAACCCTTTTTAGTGGAACTGATCACTCATCTGTCCCCTTTATTTTTTTTTTTTGCAAAAATTGTGCTCTTCTGAACCTTTTGCAAAAATAGTACCATCCTATGCTACAGTACCATAGAAAGTAATGTTCTGTGCTACAGTGCCATTGGATGTACTGTTTCATGCTGCAATAGGATGGAACGTACTGTTCTACACTCCCGTTCGGCAGAATTCACCCACCATGTCGCTTCCAATGCCTGTCGAGTGCAGGCCTTTCGCGGCTCCAATGCGTGGTAAGTCGGCTGGTGCCGCGTTCAGCACGCCTCCCATGTCATTCAGTTGCTACGGTCTTCTGACGTAGCTTCTTGGTCTCTCCCAGTTTTTTTTGTGCGCGCCAAAGGTGCCATGTGTCAGCCCTAAATCTTCTGCGGTGAAAAAGGGTTAGCTTTGCAAAAAATTAGGAAGGAGTCATTTTTAAAAAAAAAATATAGGAGAGGGTTGATGAGTGAACAGTTTTTTTTTTTTGTCACTGCATACTTCCCAAATTGTGTACACGACTTACGGGGCTATCTGCAGCGTGAAAGGCAGATCAGTTTGTGACTTGAAAGATAAAAGAGTAAATTATTAATTTGTTAGTTGGTGAAAATACGGCCGGTGGAGTACTAACACAGAGGATTTCCATTTCACAAGCAAACTTGAGGGATGGACGAAGAAAAAAAAAGAAAGAAGCTTCAATTCCAGAGGTGGGCACTCGGGCCGCGTCTTTGTGGGTCGGTCCAAGGTACGGCAGTGCGATCTAACCCAAAGCACGGTCCAGCACAAACTAGGCCGTGTCAGGTCGGCCCGTCACTGTTCTTTGGGCCGTGCTAGACCGAAAATCCTGGCACGATGGGTGATACGGCAGTTTGGATCATGCTCGGGCCGCCCCGACATGACAGCGGCACGCAAGGCACAGGCATGTTCGGTTGGGGTGCAATCGGATCGGATATTTTCCGACCGACCGACCGACCGGATGTATTCGAATCGGATTCGGATAATTTTTCGGATTCGGATTTGGTTTCGGATATTTTATTTCGGATTCGGTTTCGGATTCGGTGGATAACTATCCGTCGGATCGGAATATTCCGAATATTTTTTTGGATAAATCCGATTTCATTTTTTCGGATATCCCACCGGTTATTAGTCCAACTTCTCAATCTAATTCTCTAACCCTAGCCTCTAGTCTCCAGAAATAATCCCATCTCACCGTCTCACTGCTGGCTGCGCCACCGCCACCGCCACGCCGCTGCCGCCGCCGCCGGCCTCCCGCCGCCACCCTCCCATCCCTCCCTCCCGAGCCCATCTCCTCTCGTCGTTCCTCTCTCGACGGCAAGCAAGGACATCGTGTTGAGTCTCTCCCCCATCGCGTCTTCCTGGCGGCGCAAGGATGTCATCTCCTCCTCCACCCAAGCACGCCGACAGCAGGATTTGCTGATTGTCTGCCACTTCATTCGATCCAACGTTGAGTGCCCATAATATGCAACCAATCAAGCATTGTATTTACAACTCTTTCTTAGCAACTTTGAGTTATTCATCGAGTTTCAGCAATGAACAAAAGAAATGTGCCTTCACACTGGATCATTTGGCGTTGGATAAGTTTTTGTGCTGTGTGAATCACTCCATAATTGAGGCACTAGCAACAGTCTTGCAAAATATCCAATACGGCCCAGAGGTCATGCTAAACTGAATGTTTTCCTTTTTGCATAAGGTGTTTTGATATTTTTTGGATTCTTGGTTAAGTATATTTCTGTATAATTATACTGATTAATAATTCGTGTGGTGGCAATAATGTTTTTGCATATCCAGATCTAACCTTTTGTTATAGCACTAGTTATTATGCATCGAAATGTGTAGGTTGGTTTCTTTAAGGAAATGAGCGAAAGAACATCATGGTCCGTAACTTTAGATAACTATTTAGGAACATGTTACATTTTATCTGCTACATTGTAATGTATAAGTTCTAACATCGATGCCATTCTTTGCGACCACAGTGTTTAACATCAAGGATCGATTTATCCAAAGATTCTACCCGTTGAAAGCCAAAAGGTTGCCGGAAAGGTTTGTTAATTGTTAAACAAAACTTAATCGCGGTCTTTCTTCCTTTTGCCTTTCTCGGTTGGCTATGTTTTGTTCCCTTTGTTTCATCGTTGTTACGTGCTCGATCCGCATTACGCAACGGGATGAGATAGGGCCCTTAACGGGCGTAAACGAGTCGTTGTCGGTTAGCGCCTTGGTCGTTTGGAGCCACCGGTCGATTATCGATGGCGCTACCGATATGCTAGAGACTTGGTTTACTCATTGCTTGGATGCTTAAAGTGATACATGACATCCCTTTTATAGGATGGCTAACTTGGAGCCTAAGAAAGCAATATTCTAATCTATAGTAACTAATCTTATCTATAGTAACTAATCTGACCTAACCCTTGATTTCTTATTTCCTTAGCAATCTGGACCGCTGCTACAATGCCCGTAGTATCTTTGTTCATGTGAACAGCGTTCGTGGAATCTTGTTCATGGGCTCGATCGACCCATAACAACTGTTGTCACTGGTGGAATCCATTTTACTACAAACTGCAGAATACAACACAAACGAAGTTTTTTCTTTCTATATTTGTTTGGGAAAATCAAGACACACCGGTGCATTAATGTAACAAACAAGCAATAATAAGCTTCTTGTCACTTAACCATACAACCATGGGTAACTAAGCCACCGTGCTATTGATCTGCTCTAGGACCGGAGTCTGGAGCACATTGGTAGACATAGTGAAAGCAGAGCTCAAGGATTACCCAAAACTGAAGCTCACACTGGGAGGAAGGTGCACTATCCGCCCTTGCAAAGGACTTGATCCTTGCCGCAAAGTGTAAGAATAAGTTAGACCATATATTGCATCTGAAGTCCGGCAAAGGCTAGACCGCACAAACGAGATGGAAAAATCAAACTAGTGTTGACTTTGCATTTGATATGCAGGCACAACAAAGAACTAAGTTGAGAAAGAAGCTCATCTTTTCTTATTGGTCAGAAAACATCAGTGTTTATCATGAGTAACACAATGTTTATCATGGTCAGAAAACATCAGTGTTTATCATGTGATAGTTTATCATGAGTATAGCTTAACGTTCATAAGTATCGATATATTACTAATAGCTTCATACTGTCTTATTATATTACTAATAGCTTCATACTATATTAAGTACTGTTGGTAATTGGTATGATTGTATAATATACTTGTATGATTGTATTTCTAAATCTATGATGACAGTAAGATGCATTAGCTCATTAAATCCTAATGATTGTGTCTTTTTGTGTACCGTTTAAATTGAATGTGCTTTTTCAACTTTGTTGGATTGCCCGATAAAACGACTTATTAGATTGCGATAATCTTATTGCATGTTGCACTCATACGGTTGGTTAATCAATACTATATGTGTGGATTTTGCGATATCTGTTTTCGCGCATTATCCGATAAAAATTATTCGATACCGTTTCGATTCCGCTCCATATTCGACTCGAATCCGCAACCGATATTATCTGTGCCGTATTCATATCCGACACTATCCGAATCCGATAAAAAATATGGTTTAGGATACGGAAAGAGCGATATCCGTCCGAATCCGATCCGATTGCACCCCTAATGTTCGGCACAGCCAAGCACGCCTGGCACGGCCGCACTACCATGGGCCTGCAATAGGGCACATCGGTTGGCCACAGCAAGGATGTGGGAGAGGAGGATAGGGGTTACCTGTGAGCAGCCGTGTTGCCGGGCACCTTGCGTTGCCGCTATGTCGCCAAGCCACCCAGTGCCGCAGACTGCCGCCATGCCGCCGAGCCACGGGGCACGGAGCCGAGCTATCGCAGCCGTCGTAGCCATCGCCGTGGCGCCCGCTGGTCGTCGTTCCCGCCGCCTCCTCCGTGGCTCGCGCTAGTCCCTCAAGTTGCCGTGTTGCCGAGCCACCAAAGCACCGTGCTGGGCCGCCTCGCGGCTGCTCGGACTCCCTCCTCCTACACGACGCTCCGCCTCCCTCCTCCCGTGGGGCCGCTTGCCTCCCACGCGGTGCTCCGTCTCCCTCCTCCCGCTGGGCTGCTCGCCTACCGTGCGGCGCTCCGCCTCCTCGTCCATGACATAGGTGACATAGTCATCGCCTAAGGATTTTTCAGTCCTTTGCCTCTTACTCCTTCTCAACTCCAATTCTGGAGCTATATCATCCACACTAAAAGGAGAAGAGTGTTCATAAGAACCATTAGGCGTGCTATCTTCTTTCACACTCATAGGAAAAATATTCTCAAAGAATGTCGCATCACGGGACTCTATTATAGTATTTACTGCAATGTCTGAAACCTTGGACTTGACTACTAGAAATCTATAAGTTGTGCTTTGTTGAGCATAACCAATAAAGACACAATCCATAGTCTTTGGACTGAACTTTCTTTTCTTCGGTAAAGGTACATATACCTTGGCCAAATAGTCTAAAGTTCGAAGAAATGACAAGTTAGGTTTTTCTCCCCTTCCATCCCTCATAAGGTGTAACCTCATGATTGTGAGGCGTAACCCTATTTAGGACATAATTAACTATGAGAACAGTCTCACCCCATCATGAGTTGGTCATACCTGAGCTTTATAACAAAACGTTCACTAAGTCAAATAGTTCGGTTCTTTCGTTCAGCCACTCCATTGGATTAAGGTAAGTATGGTGGTGTAAATTCATGTATTATACCACTTTCTTCACAGTATTGAAAGAATTCCTTAGAAATATATTCCCCTCCTCTGTCTAACCTTAACTTCTTTATTGTGTTTTCTAGTTGGTTTTCAACTCAAGTTATAGATCTTAAAATACTTTAGTGCTTCATCTTTGGTTTTAAACAAATAAATGTAACAAAATCTGTTGCATCATCTATGAGAGTAAAGAGGTATCTTTTGCCACCTTTAGTTATTATACCATTCATTTCACAAATGTCAGAAAGGATTAGCTCAAGAGGTAAGGTCGTCCTACCCTCAACCGTATGAAATAGTTTTTGAGGTTGTTTAGCTTGAACACACACCTCACACTTGTGATTTTTTTCATATTTATATTTAGGAATAAACTCGATCTTACTCAATCACTCAATAGCTTCATGATTAGCATGACAAAGACGTGAATGCCATAAATCATTGTTATTATCATAATATGAAGACTAAAAATATTTACATTATTATCAAGAGTAGAAATACAGAATATGTCCCTGCAATCATAGCCTTTTCCTAAGAACAAACTAAATTTAGTCAACACAACCTTATTGGATTTAAAGACTAATTTTATTCCTTGTCAGCACAGCATTGACCCGCTCAATAGATTGCGAGTCATGACAGGTATGTACAACACGTCCTTAAGAACAAGTGTCTTACCTGAATAACTTCAGACATACTTGTCTTATCCCACGCACTGTAGCCACTACACCGTTCCCCATCAGAACGGTTCCACCAGCTGCGCCCTAAAAAGAGGAGAAGCATGTTTGATCAGCGCATATGTATCTAGTAGCACATGTATCGATCCACCAATCAGAAGATGAATCTGTCATAGAGGCTAAGTGCCTGTACCGGGATCTCCAGTCTCTACAATAGCCACATGCATTTGGGCCTTAGCCGCTTTTGTTGTTCAGGCATCGGTCCCTTTCCTTTTTGGTTGCGGCACCTATTGGCTTTATAGCCAGGCTTGCCACAAACTAAACAGACAACCTCCGTCTTCTTATTTTTCATGATTTTAGTCTTAACATTATTCATTGGATGTAGTTTCTTGAATTTCTTCATATTCTTTCCTTGGGTCTTGTGCTCAACAAGATTAGCCTAAGTGGGCGCCTTCATCTCCCTATAGTTATTTTTGGACTTCTCCTCGATATTAATAGCGGTGGCCAATTCTCTAACTGTTAGCCACTTCTTTAAGTGTCGACAGGCTATGACAAAGTCACATTAAGAAGAAGGCAACTTAGCCAGGATGACATTTACCTGAAAACCCTCTAGAAGAACATGCTCGTATTGACCTAAGTCTCGTACGAGGAGCTGCAGTTCATGGATTTGTTCCATGATGGATCTACCTTCAACCATTTGGTAATTCAAGTATTTAGCCGTGATGAATGACTCATAACCATTATCGCTCTCGGCATATTTCTTATTGAGTTTTATCCAAATTTTGTGTGCCTCTGTGAAATTCACATACATGTCAAAAAGCCTATTTGACATGATGGCTAAGATGCGGGCCAACACAGAAGTGTTGGCCTTCTCCCAACTGGCCCTCTTCATTGTTAAGCGATCTATCTTGGCCTCGTCGATCACATCTTCCCCTGAAAGGGAGGGCATCCTTTGCTGATGGCCCAGAACAATCCGAGCTCAATCAGCCAGAGTTTCGCCCTAGGCTGCCAGTGCTTAAAGCCAGCCCCATCAAATATTTTAGGCTTAATTGCATCAAAGGACATAGAAGCCATTAATATATCGATTGGATTTCAATTGTTGGAAAAAATGCGATAATAAGAGAAAGAATTTATTGCTAATTCTATATAACAATATGATTATAAATACAAAATCCAATGATAGCCATAATGACATAATTGACAAGATAAAGTATATTATGAATATTATGTCATTCATACAATAAATCATGTCTCCTACAACAATATGAAGGGAATTTGTAGTATGTTGCTCTCAGATTTTAGGGTCTGTTTGAAGATTATGAACCTTCAACCTTAATCATGAATGGGCAAAACAATTAGTTAAACGAATAAGACCTCAAACCCTTACCATCTTAACATGCACAATAAGAATTTACAATGAATTTCACTGTTATAAAAGTCCTTATTGTCAGATTAAATTCAGAACAGCATATAATAAGATCAGTATATATCAAAGATATCAATCCAATAGCAGTGCTTATTGTAATCAGCCAACAGTAGTAACAGTTGGACCAACAGATAGTATTTAGCACTAGTAGTTGATTACTTATACCAACAAGATTCAAATCATCAAGGCTAATCGAACAAATGATGCTACTGGAGCTTAGTCAATGAACAAAACAACAGGCTAACATAACAAATGGGACTACTAGAACATATACACTAATCACAAATAAGCAAAAGCTGAACTGAACAAATATTCAGACTTTCAGACAGTGAATGAATCAAGACCCTAAAGCATGTAAGACTATCAGTTTAAGGCCTTATTTACAGAATAAATTATCAATATCATTCTTTACCCTAATATCATCATAGAGTAATACCGATCCCTCAGCCAGCAAGGATGAATTGCAATACTGAAGGAACTTACAATGTAACAAAGACTCAAGTCGTTTGTAAGAGAGGGACCAACACGACAAAAGTCATTTGTCCCAGAAATCCAATCGCCGCCGCTAGTGCCGTGGTGTAGCCAACCTGGATCATGAAGATACAAAGCCCTTTTTCGCACTCGTGACACATCGAGTACGAAATCAAGCCTCAAATGATGAGAGATTTTGAAATTTGACACCCTTTAAACATGAAATTTTCAATATTTGACACCCTGGCCTACTGTCATTGACTCATATGGACTCACATGTCATACACAGAGCTCGAAAGACATGCGAATTGGGTGTTAAATATCGAAATACCCCTCAAATGATAGCCGCACAAATTACCTCACCACTTCACCTCTAGAACTTGTTCACATACCAGGAATAGGCGTTCAATCATGCTCAAATTCTTGTTGGATGCAAGAACCTGGCCAACATAAGATCACACCAATGCAATACACTGGCAAGCCTGAGTTTTTGACAAGCACAAAACCAAGCCTAGCAACCGAAAACCACACCTTAATCCAATCCTCGCCGATGAAGCTCTCCTGTGCATGAAGCTCAATCGGCCAGTCACAAGAGCAGGAGGACTAAAAGATGATGAAGAGCTATAGAAATCTTGACAATGTTTCTGTCGGGGATTGGATACACTGTACCCAACACGACCTTTGAAGCCCGACGCCAACCGACCATGGCCTTGCTCGGCTAGCGCGCACAGGACCGACCTTCGGGTAGCCCGGCTCGCGAGGCTACCCCATCCCCAAGCAAGCCGAGCTCGGGGGCTCGCGGCAAAGCGACGTGGCATTAAATGCCGCGCGGCTCGAGGAACCACCCGCCCGGGATCTGCGCTGCCGTGGTCTGCGCCGCCTTGGTCTACGCCTCATTGTTCCATCGCCATTGGCATTTACGGCGGGTGGCGCGGCTCTTTACTTGCCCACGCCCTCTCAAGAGAGCGCCCAGATAATCAGTCTTGTCTCCTGTAAATCCTCTATAAATACCCCCTCGCACGATGTACCTTAGGCTGAACTTTTTTTCGGTACCACACATACTCAGACACAGAGCTTGCTCACTGGAGTCCTTAGGCTAGTTCGAGGCCCCTCCGAGCAAGCACATTGTAACCACTCCTTACTCATTAGTGAATCCACTGGACGTAGGGTTGTTATCTCCTCCGTGAGAGGCCCGAACCAGACCAAAACGACCCTTGTGCGCTTCCTGGTTGTCTTATCCGCCCCGATCCGTAGCTCGGCATACCCTCAGACGTACAGCCCTTGCGGGAAAGGGGCCTTAGGTTGATCCCTCATCCAACAAGTAAGCTCGGCGAAGGACCCTCGTCTCTGAATCGGCGATGGCGCCGTCGTGGGGGACCGATCAAGTCCTTCCGCAAGGAATCCCGAGGATGCCAAACTCACAAGACAATCAAGACCTCTGCGTCTCGACGACGTGGAGGACGGCGATGAATACTACGCCAACGACGGCATGGGTGGTGCGGTCGATCCGTATAGCCACCGAAACCGGAGTCTTTCCTATGGCAGCGGCATGAGAGCATTTCCTCCGCCGCGGCGAGATACCCTCGCTATGAGGAAGAATCTGGCGGTCTATGTGATACGGGCCACCCCGACCGCCTCGAAGCCACCGAGGGATCGCGTCGACGACACCACCGGTGTCGCCGTGCGATCTGGGTCCTCCCATGGCTCTCGCATGGCGGGAAGGAGGACGACCACGAGGAACGGCCTCCGGCGGCCTCCTCCTCCTCGCCGCATAACGATGGTGAGGAGCACCGAGTTATCCCGGTAGGGACTCGACGATCGCCCACCGCCAATCCGTGGCGGAGGCGGGCGCCGGGGCGAGACCGGCTCGCGAGACCCCAGCTTATCGTTCCGAGTACGAGCGCCACCGCCTCCAAGGTCGCCTCCCGCTCCTCAGAGCGCCGAAGCCAGCGCCATGGCGACGGCCGTCGCGCGCCTCGAACTCGCTAACCAGCGGACTTGGCGGCTATGGGGCCCTCGTGGGTCAAAAAACATGGAAAAGCTCGCCACCGACATCGGGCTCCTGTGACCTTCGGCATTCAAGGGCCCCGGATGTTTCCGGGACATTAAGCGCCATTCCGCCAGGGCCTCCGAGGTCTCGCCGGGAACCCCAGCAGCGTCGGCTGACCGTGAGGATGTCCGAGTACTTCCCGGCAGCCTCACGACTCACGGCATGCCCCGCCTGTGAGCGCCTCCGTATGTTCCACATCGAACCCGCCATCGCCGCAGACCGCATGAGGGCGTGTTCTTCGCTTCACCTTGCGCGCTAAAGACCGCTGGGCCCCTTGTCGCCCACGATCGTCACACCGGAGGGTTTCGCCATGATGGCCCGCGTTAGCTCCGATGCTTTCTCGGCGTCCCCCTCCGCGACGTCAAGTGGCCGAGCAAATTCAAGCCCGGCCACATCGAGCGTTTCACCGGGACCCAAAACCCCGACGAGTTCATCTCGATCTACTCCACCGCCATCCAGGCGGCCGGCGGAGATGAAGGGGTCATGGCTAACTACCTCCCCACGGTCCTCGACGGCTCCGCCAGGACTTGGCTCTTTAACCAGAAGGAGGGATCGATCCGCTCGTGGAGGCAGCTCTCGGAGGTCCTCCCGCAAATTTCAAAGTCGCTACACTCCGCAACGAGCGACCTCGAGCGCCTCATCCAAACGGACAAGGAGACGCTACGCGACTTCGTCCAAAGGTTCATAAAGGTAAGGAACTCCATCCCGAGCATCTCGAACGAAGCGGTGGTCCGGACCTTCAAGTTTGGGGTCCGTGACGTCCGCTTCACACAAGACTTGGAGATTCACCCGACACCGCCGCCAACGAACTGTTACGTTCAGAGGGCCGATCTGTACGCTTAACGCCGACGGTTGCAATGGAAGAAAGCACTCGATGAGGGCAAGCTACCGCCTCGGCCCGAAAGCGCCTCGAGCAAGAGACCCTGCCCGCGGAGAAGAAGGTTAAGAAGAAGAAGAAGTCGCTGCGCCGGACATGGTCGCGCCGCCGAGCAACGACCGGCTCGGCTCACGGGCTCGCAGACTGGGCGGGCGTGGTCGGCACGGCATGTGTGCGACCAAGGACGCCGACCAAGGCCAGATGACCAAGGTCGCGACGGCCGTGGTCGCGGCGAAGAAGGCGCCCCTGACGGCGGCCGCTTCGCCCGCTCCATCGGTGGCCGGCCACGACCTCCGCGAATCAGAGGACTGGGCATATCGCTGGAGAAATTCTACAAGGGCGAGGGTTCCATGCCGCTCTCCCGAGCAAGGGGAGAGCAAAGAAACAAAAGGCCCCGCCGCCGCCGACGACATGGATTACCAGAGCCAGATAATCATATCGCTTTGTCATATTCGGGGCTCTCGGCCTACAAATCCGAAGGATTTAAAGGAGGTCAGCAGGAGGTCGGCCACATCGCCCAAGGCAGGGCCCCAGCATGCAGCTCTGTGGTCCGAGTTGCGAATCACGCTTCCAAGGATGATTGTCCCTTGGAATGACTAAACCCCGTAAGCTCCGCTGGTCGTGGAGCCCGACCATCAACAACGCAAAAGTCGGCCGGTCTCGATCGATGGCGGAGCTCCTTGACCTCATATCCGCTTTGGTCTTGGACGAGATGCGTGTCCTCGCTCCAAGATCAAGAGCATCGTCCCGCTCTTCGATTGTCCCCGCACCTCGATCAAGCCTTTGGGCGGATCGTCTTGCCCAGAACGCTCGGGGACACCACGAACTTCCGGACCGAGCTAGTCAATTTCGAAGTCGTGGACTTGTGTCGACCTACAACGCCATCCCGGGCAGGCAGCCCTCTCCAAGTTCATGGTCGCCACGCATCACGCCTATCACCGCTTAAAGGTCCCTGAACCAAAGGCGTCACACCGTGAAGGGCGACCACTGTATGGCGACCCCGAGTGCGATGAGAAGTCCTCGACATGGTCGGCAATGCCTCGGCGTGGCCCCGACTAAGCGCCGCACCTTCCCGCCTAAAGTTACCCTCCACCGGAGGAGAAACCAAGGCGTCCCTCTCAACGAGGCCGACCGACTAGGTCCTCCATTTGGGGTCTTCCTTAGACCCCAAATAGGAACTCGAGCTCATCACCTTCCTCGGAGGAGCTCGGACGTGTTCACCGGGAGCCGTCCAGATATACCCGGGTCCCAAGGAGGTGATCGAGCACTGAGCTAGGCTGCTCACTGCAAAAGACTCAGCGTCGAAGCTCAGGCGATTTTCCCCGGAGAAACAGGCAATCATCCGGGAAGAACTCGAAAAGCTCCTCAAGGCCGGCTTCGTCAGAGAAGTCGGGCACACGGAGTGGCTGGCGAATCCGGTCATCGTCAAGAAGAAGGGGGCAATGGCGATGTGTGTAAACCACACGGTTTAAACGCCGCATGCGGAAGCGACAACTTCCCTCTGCCGCGCATCGACCAGCTGGTTGACGCGACGGCGGAATCCCAGGTAATGAGCTTTTTGGACGCATATTCGGGCTATCACCAGATTAGCTTGTTCCCAGGGGACGAGGAGAAGACTTCCTTCATCACGCCTTTTGGCACGTTCTGCTACACGACCATGTCTTTCGGTCTCTAACGCAGGCGACCTTCCAATGTTTGATGCAAAAGACTTTCCAGAGCGAGATAGGCGGAACTCGAAGTATATGTAGATGGTATCGTAGTTAAAAGTAAAATCTCCTCAGGCCATATATCCGACCTTGAGGAGACCTTTCGTAATCTCCGTAGACATCGAATAAAGCTTAACCCCGAAAAGTGTGTTTTGGTGTAAAGTCGGAGTAAGGTACTCGGGTATATCATCGGAGCAGAGGCATCGGTGCCAACCCGGAGAAGATCGAAGCCATCGAGAGAATGCGGCCCCGAGCTCGGGTGAAGGAGGTTCAAACCCCGACCGGACGTATGGCCGCTCTGAGCCGCTTCATCTCCGGCCGAGCGCGCGGCTCGCCCTTCTTTATGGCACTCATAGCATGAGCGGTTTAAATGCGATCGGATGAAGCTAAACGCTCCTTCGAGGAGCTAAAGCGGTACTGTCCGCCTCCGATCTTAGCCACGCCAAGGTCGAGGAGCCACTTGCTATACCTCGCAATGACGCCCAGGCCATAAGTGCGGTCTCAAGGTGGAGCGAGAAGGGCGCAGCTGTCCCAGATACTACGTCGTGAAGTGTTGCACGGACCAAAGGAGCGCACCGAGGTCCGAAACTCTTGTACTCGCCGCTCGTAGCCTCAAGGAAGCCGCGCCATTACTTCAAGCTCACAAGGTCGTTGTCCCGACCAGCTTTCCACTTAGGGAGATCCTAAGAAATGGGCGCTAACGGCGGATAGAAAGTGGGCCATGGAACTCGCAGAGTTCGATGTCCACTCTCTGCCCGACCGCGATCAAGTCTCAAATTCTGCGGACTTCGTGGTGGAATGGACAAACCCAAATTTCACCCACCACCAAGGACCACGAATCTGGCCGGTCATTGGACCATGTATTTCGACGGGTCCCGAGCTTTGAACGCTCGGGTCAAGGTGGTGCCGTGTCCCCTCAAGGGATCACCCAAGACGTCATTCAATTACACTTCCCGCAACAAACAATGCGGGGAGTATGAAGGTTTTGGCGGACTCGAAGGCCCAAGGCGCCGAGTCCAATGCCGACCGTGAAAGGCGATTCACAAATGGTCATCAACCAAGTCAACAAGGAGTATCGGTGTTCCGACGCTCAATGGCGCTTTACTTGGTTGAAGTGAGGAAGATGGAGCGGTACTTGAAATTTCGGCACTCTACATCCCTCAGAAGGATAATTCCCTGCCGACCAACTTTCCAAGGTCGGGCCTCACAGATGCCGCCCCTCGGGCGCTTAGTCGAAAGATCCGCACAAGCCCTCCATTCCTCTCAGAGAGGAGGTAACACTCAGATGCCCGCTTGGCCTGGGCGCTAGCCGAAAGCATCTGCGCAAGAAGCCCTCCATTCCTCTCAGTAGAGGAGGCATCGAGGCGTCGGCAACGCTCTCCTTCCTCGAGCAAGGTGCGGATTGGATGGCGCCATTCATCCAAAGATTTCGCCCATGGGACATTGCCCGAGGAAGAAGCCGAAGCGTTCCCTTGCGCAAAGGCGGTCATCTGCTCTCAAAGTGGTAGACGGCGCTTTGTCATCAAAGGGCACTTGGAGTCCTCTCCAAGTGCATATCTCGGGAAGAAGGCGAGTTCCTTCTCCGAGATATCCATGAGGGAATGTGTGGAGCCCACTCGTCCTTTCGGACGCTCGTGAGCAAGGCATTCCGGTTGGGATACTATTGGCCAACAGTGCTAGACGACGCTCGGGCGATCGTGGCAACTTGTCGGGCGTGCTAGTTTCACGCCTGTAAGTCCCACCAGCCAACCTACGCACTGCAAACCATCCCACTCTCATGGCCATTCTCGACCTGGGGGGCTGACATCCTCGGGCCTTTCCCCCGTGGTCGAAAGGGTTGCAAATTCTTGCTCGTCGCAATCGACCCTTTCTAAGTGGATCGAGGCCGAGCCTGCTTTCAACCATTTCGCTCAAGCGACCAAAAGATTTTT
The DNA here is from genome assembly GCA_036346375.1 of Guadua angustifolia. Lineage (NCBI taxonomy): Eukaryota > Viridiplantae > Streptophyta > Magnoliopsida > Poales > Poaceae > Guadua > Guadua angustifolia. Next base: position 29,349,293 of record CM070505.1, on the reverse strand, counting down.
TCGCAGTAATGTGGTGACGCGCTTTGGGGTACCCAATCGCCTCATCACAGACAATCGGCACCCAGTTCACCAGCGAACTATTTCAAGCCTACTGCGAAGACATTGGCACAAAAATATGCCGCCTCAGAGCCCATCCGCAGAGCAATGGAGCACCCGAAAGTGCGAACGCCGCCATTACTCAAGGGATCAAGAAAGAGTCTTCAGAGACCTTTCCCGAAAAGCGGGTCATGGGTGGATTTGAGCTCCTTCCGTCCTTTGGTCGGTGCGCACCATCCAAGCCGAGCTACGGGCGAGACGCCCTTCGGCTCGTCTCTGGCCGAGGCCATCCTCCCCTTGCCGAATCGTGCTTTCGTCCCCAAGGGTGCACTCGCGGACGACATCCACTAAGGTCGCGGCGCCGCCGACCTTGACCTTCATCAAGAAACTTCGCCTTAAAGGCACTGACTCCGATCACCGCCTACCAAAGAAACCCTTCGCAAGCAGCGGCTAAGTCCATTCGGCCTCGAGCTCTACAGTTGGCGACCTTGTCTGCGTCCGGATTCGTGACACGTCAAGGCCAACAAACTCTCCCCAAATGGGAAGGACCATTCACGGCCGCGTTTGTCACGCCCGGGCCGCCCATTTTGCAACGGAGGATGGCCGCGAGCTCGCCATTCATGGAACATTGACCAGCTACGCAAGTTCTATATCTAAAAGCTCATGTTCCATGTTCTCGCATTATGTTCACGACCTTTTGAATCAATGCGACTTTTGTTCATCTAAACACCTCTCACTCCAGAAATTCGGACCACAAGACGAGAATAGCGCAAAGGTACTACGACCAACGCCCGGTAGCTAAAGATTACCACCAAAGGCGCCGGTCTCAATAAGTCGACCTTGGTCCGCAGAGTTATCCATCGCGATACAAGTCGCAAAAGCGACGCTTTTTTTGGTCGGTACGAAACTTAGCTCGACGGGCGTGCATGGTCGCTGCACACCATGTCCCAAAACCGCGCGCTCTTCCTCAGGCGACCATGCTCATGGGTTAGGCCCATGCGCATAAAAAGTGTTAAGAAGTTTTGAGACACGTTTTTTTCTACACCGACCTAACCTCGCGTGTCGCCGGATAGGCCGATGCTTGGTTGGAGGTATAGCGCGCTCTATCTCGTCTCTCCCGCGAAACAAACTCGTGTCAAGAACCCAGCGCGAAGTTTCATTCGCAGCGGGGGCTCGGATAGGGGCAGGTCATCGTACGAAAGTGTTTTTGGTCGCTAAATCACAGCTTGCTGCAAAGCACGTCTCGCTCTTAAGCACTATCTATCCGTTGCAGGGAAAACAAGAGAAAGACCAAAAAGAAGAACAAGGCGTCACCACCGACGCAACATTCAAGTAAAATAGAAGTTGCGCCCCAGTAAAGGCAAAAAAGCGTATAACCCTACACACCGGCGTCGCCCCTAAGTCATGAGAGCTTACGCTATAGTCGCAATCTTGGTCCGAAGATCGATCACCTTCCACGGGCGTCGCGACCTTCTTGGGCTTCTCATGAGCTGCTCGACTTCATCTTTTTCTTGGTTCAAGGGCGGCGGCCGTTAAGCGCGCGGCCTGTCGGCCACCTTGGCTTCGAGGGCTCGAGCGCGCTGATTTTCTTGTCCCAAACCTTGCTCGAGCCCGAGAACCTTATCCCGGCTAAGGGCCAGATCTTCCTCCAGTTGACCAGCTTTCCGCCTCCACTGCTCCAGCTCTCCTTTGGCTTGGCACGACACCTCAAGCTCAGACACCTTGGTCTCCAGGGCCCGAGCATGCTGCTTCCACTGTTGAAGCTCCTGATCGAGCCCGTGGACCTTGCGCTGGCTAAGGGCGAGACTCTCCTCCGCTAGGCTAGTCGTTTTCTTCCACTGCTCCAGCTCTTGCTCGAGCGCGAGCACTTTCTTCTCGGAAGCGGCAGCGCCCTCCTTGGCCTGGCAAGAGACGGACCTTTCCTGCTCGAGCTCTTGCTCGAGCCTGAGGATCTTCCCCTCAGACTCGACGACTTCCTGCTCCACCTCGCGGCATCTTTTCACGATTATGGTGTCCGCGAGCTTGAGGTCGCCCACCTTCTCCTCCAGCCTAGTGGTCCGGGCTTCGCTTTCTTCATATAAGCGGGCCAGGGTGTCGGGGACAATCAACACTTCCTCAAAATTGGCCAAAGTCTTTTTAAGAAGCTGCGGGCAGGAAAACTCTAAGCGGGATCTCACAAAAAACCAAAGAAGAAAAATTACTGCGGTAGCAGAGCAATTCTCACCTCGGCAACGTCGGTGCACAGATTCTCCCGGAACTTCTCATAAATCTCCTCGTCAATGTCGCGGGATCCGGAGGTGTGCGACAAGCCCGAATCCTTGAAGAAGGGCGGATTGTCCGAGGTCGAGTCCTCCTCCTGGCATGTTGTTCGTCCCGAGGCACTGTGGCCCACTCTTGAGCGTGCTCCCGCTGGGTCCGCCGCTATCCTCCCGAGCATGTTGTTCGCTCGAGCTTCGCTATCCCCCAAGCGGTGGTTCGCTCGGGCGGTGTCGCCTTATCCCGGGCGGGCATTTCGCCTCGGAGCCCTGCCTTCTTGAGCGACTTCCTTGCGGGGCGTGGTCGACCTTCTCTCCTCCTTCCGTGCTCACCGCCGCTCCCACGCCTTCGGCCATCACAATGTCGGCGGCAGCAGATAGCACGCCCGCTAAGGCACAATGGGCAAGCTCTTGAGCTATTTGACGGCAGTCCGGGAAGGCCCTACGGGCTATTAACCGTCCACGTCAGGTGAGTGGGGTTAGCCCGGCGCAAAACGAAGAGCAAAGGAAAACAGAGCAAGGCGAGGATCGACGCCCACCTTTGACCGGCCTTCTTCGCCGTTCGCAGTGGGTTCGCCAGACCACCACTCGGCCGTCTTTTCAAAGAAACTGGTGATCTTCGCCAGCTTAGGGTCGACTGCCTCTATGTCGACCCCCTCCAAGTGCCTTCTTCCCGGATGCCCGGGTACCGTTGCGAGAGGCTTCGCCCGGCCGACGATCCCAAACTCCCGAGCTTTAGTAGCTCGTGCGAGTTGGTCCTTCGTCTCGGCAAGCTCCCTCTTCAGCGCCTCCCGCTCGATCTGCACCATTCCCTCGATCAATCTTCCCTCCGCCGCGATTTGTTCGATTTGAACTTCCAGGCTATAATTCTCCAGCCAAAGCCTCAGGCGGCTTACCTCCTCCACGCGATCGGCGTACTCCATATGCCGCTTCGGAGGATTCCCCGGCGCGGCCGCGTGCCTCTTCGACGTCCAGATACTCACCGGTGGCGCAGTCGGCCTCTTGCTCCTCCCCTTTTTGGCCTTAGCCGCGGGGACGAGCACCTCGCTGCTGCCCCCTTTGGATTTGAGCTCGGCCACCCCCAGCTCCAGGGCGAGCTTCTCCTGTCAAAAGGAAGCGGAACGCCGTTAGAAAAGTGCGGATGTTCTCCCCGTGCGCCAATGCTCAGTAAGACTCGGATGTTTTCCCCGAGCATGAATAACCAGGGTTACTTACCATGCTGCCCCGCTCGAGCACGCTCGGCGGACTTGGCGCTTTTCTCGAGCTCCTTGCCCTTGGGGGTCCGAACATTTCGCCGACCCTCTTCTCCACCCGCCGAAGCCTGTACATCGCCACGTCGCGCAAAATGTCATCACAAGATCGAGCAACACGTATGAAGCAAAACTATCACAAGCCGAGGGCATACTGAATCGGATTCACTGCAAAGTCGCCCCACCCGTGATTTCAAGAAGGCGCTCTCCGCAGCTTGATATCCTGTTCGGAGGAAGTCGCGACGATGTCGCGTCCGGTGAGCCCCATGTTCGTGAGCTCGTGGATCGCCATCAAGATCCGCCTCATCGGGTCGACCGCGGTATGGCGCTCGGCGTTAGGCGCCGCCGCCGTGAAGCGCAGGAGCTATCCCATGCTTCCGCCGGTAGAACCGATGGTCGCCCACCATGACGGAGTCCCTGAGGGTGAAGATGGGGAACTCGTACGGGCGGACGGGCCGCAAGCGAAAGTACAGAGCGCCGGTGGGGGAAGTCCCGCCGGTGCGGAAAAGATTGTAGAAATGGAAGAAGAGACTTGGCGTGGGAAGGGTGCCCACGAAGCCTTCGCAAAGGTGGGCGAAAACGTTCAAGACGAGGATGGAGTTAGTTTGGTGAGTGAGTTCGCACTGCATTGCTCGAGCACATCCCCAAGAACTCGCTCTCCGATCCGGAGCCCGCTGATTTGCAGTAGAGGTCGACGAGACTATCTCGCCGTCAGTCGCGCACCGGGCTCCCTCGCCCAGGGATTCTCCTGTGTGGGCGCCTGTACTGAAGTTCCTCCAAAACCCGAGCCTCTCCACCGTGATCTTGCTAGCCCCAAACCGCGCCATGGAAGGACCCAAGAAGATGAACCACCGCAGAGATAGAGAGGAAAGTTGGGGGTCGTCGAGGTTTTTTTTTTCTTGGAGCGCTAAATCATGGAAGCGTGAGAATAAAGGAAGACAAATGAAGTGTTCCGCCGGTTATTTCTAGGCGGAGGAGCCGAACGGCTGGTGACAACGGCCGATTGCCGACGCATGGCGGCCACGTCCCCAGCGGGCTCGACCAGCGCGGTTCCCAAAAAGTGAATCAAGACTGCGGACGCCAAGGGAGGAACCGCTCATGATTTTTTCGCTCTCCTCGCGAAGCGATATTTGGCCCGAAGCCGACCGTCGCTGGTCCCGAAGGGCGCCTCTTCCCGAGCTTCGGTTGCTCTGACGCCGAATGAGCCTTTCTCATTCGAGATCCCTTTCCCGAGCGTAGTAACTCCTGATGTCATGCAGTTTCGCGAGATCACCGCCCTCAAGCATGATCACACGGTAGCCAGCGACTTTTCCATAGAAGTCTCGTCCCGAGCTAGGGCGACTCAAGCACCATGGGGCTCGTGAGTTGCCCGACTCAATCCTCTTTAAAGTCTAGAGGCTTAAGGTGGGAGCCTTAGCAAGGCTTTTCCCTTTAGCCTCGGGGCTAGCTGTCGGGATTGGATACACTGCACTAACGCGACCTTTGAAGCCCTGCGCCAACCGACCATGGCCTTGCTCGGCTAGCGCCAAGACAGATCGACCTTCGTAGCCTGCTCAGAGGCTACCCCATCCTCGAGCAAGCCGAGCTCGGGGCTCGCAAAGCGACGTGGCATTAAATGCCGCCATGCTCGAGGAACCGCCCGGGATCTGCATGCTGTGGTCCGCGCCCTTGGTCTACCCATTGTTCCCTACGTCGCCGCGATGCCGTGGTGGCGCAGCGGCACTTGACTGCCCACGCCCTCATGAGAGCGCTCAGTATAATCTGCCTTGTCTCCTGTAAATCCTCTATAAATACCCCCTCGCACGATGTACCTTAGGCTGAACTTTTTTCTGCATCACACATACTCGCATACGAGCTTGCTCACTGGAGTCCTTAGGCTAGTTCGAGGCCCCTCCGAGCAAGCACATTGTAACCACTCCTTACTCATTAGTGAATCCACTGGATGTAGGGTTGTTATCTCCTCCGTGAGAGGCCCGAACCAGACCAAAACGACCCTTGTGCGCTTCCTGGTTGTCTTATCCGCCCCGATCCGTAGCTCGGCATACCCTCAGACGTACAGCCCTTGCGGGAAAGGGGTCTTAGGTTGATCCCTCATCCAACAAGTAAGCTCGACGAAGGACCCCTGTCCCGAATCGTCGACAGTTTCCTTCTAGAGAGGGAGCACCGAAGCTCTTCAAATAGGAAGAGGTAACCTACCTTGCAGTGGTTGCGAGACCATGCCTCTACAACGGCCACCACCAACAACCGGCGACATCGCCGCGCCGTTGCTCTAGATTTGGCATAGAAGAGGACCAAGATGCCTTGGCGCCATCCTCTCCCGCACGGCATCACCAGAAGCCACGCGACTCGCCTCCAGAAGCGGCGCTGCCCCAGCAACGATACAGAGATGAGGACTTTGGTCCTCATCCTAATAGCCATGCCTCAGCCGAAGCCCTAGTGGGCCGAAAAGCAACAAGCCCACAACGGAAAAACCGGAGTGGCCCACATCCAAATTATCAAAATTTCACTAAAATGCCAAACAGACCCTTAACAAATGTGTTACATTTATATTATTCACTTTTTAAGGAAGTGTTGAAGTGCTTAGTGTCTAACCGACCATACTACACTAAGTTCTTTCATATCAATTCCCTTATTTTGGACACGCGCAATAGTGTGATCAAATCTTCTTAGGAATGACTAGGAATTGGTCATTCGATGATAAGCTTCCCATCATACGCATTGGTGCAATATTGCTAAACAATACGTACAATAATTGCAATCAATATGTGCAAAAAATGCGAAAACAAAAGTGCAATATCCTAAAAAAATGGGGATAACTATAAAAATTATCATTAAAAATTGGATGAAAACCACAAGTATATAACTGAGTTACAGTTTAAAACTAGTTTAGATATCCAAATCAAACAAATTTTTGATGTTAAAATGTTGCAGCATTTCAAAAAATTAGTGGCAATATTCGAAGATAATTGTGAGACAACTAATTCAATCTATGCAACAAAAAATCTTTGCTCTCCGGACACAACAAACACAAAATCAATTAAAAGGGAGACGGACGTTTGCAGGCGAGGAGACGGGCTTAGATGAGGAGAAGGCAGGTAGCATGCACCGTTTGCATCCATAGTGTGGATCAGACGAGTTCGAGATCGAGGAGGAGACAGCCGGACCATATACCTGGCAGGACCAAAAGGAGACCGGGTGCCTCGTCGTCGGCTGTAGCACTATTAAGTTTGCCATCCGCGCGCTGTCCCAGTACTCCTCGTCTTCCTGAGTTGAATCGGAGCTCTAGTAGTCAGTCCAGTGGGAGTATAGCACATGAGAGATACGCAGTGGCTCGTGTGGTACTGGGGTGTGAGGTGAGCAGCCAGGGAGAACTTGCCGGTGGGGATGGATGGATCGATGCGTGTGTAAGGGGCAGATCTGTCAGTGGTTGTCAGTGGGAGCTATGAGATGGGTCGGCGTCCGATCCAATCAGCTCGTGCCGGATGCCTGTGTGGCTTTTCCGATCCTCCTATTCTAAATTCCTAATTGGAGCCCCGGTAGCGTAATTAATCCAACGTCCAGCACCAACTGATCTGCCTCCTATATAGTACCATCGCCATTGCAAGAATCAACCTCACTGGGTTGGCCGTGCTAGAGCTAGCTAGCTCGAGATGGGAGCGTACCAGCCACTGCATCACCACAGCCATAAGCCATCGTCTCCCAGAAGCACCAACCCTGGCTACTTCCTGCCCAAACCGCATGCACTTGGCTTGCCTGTGCCTTCCTCTTCTTGGCTCTCCTCCACCTCCTCTGCTGCTCCCCTCCAGGCGCTCAAGAAACCGTGCTCTCTCCTCTGCTCCAATACTTCAATGGCACTTACTCTTACCTCTCATCAGGGTATTGAAATCTTCACCTTTCAAGAGTTGCTATTTGGGTTGCTTGACCGTTGCATCTTCCACAGGGACGCGGTGTTGGCGATCCGAGGATTTTCCGGCGGCAACACCTTTGCTTTAATTTGCATGGGCACGTATATAGGTCTTATGCGTCGTCGTTTATATACGCGCTGTTCGTTGTGGCAGGATCGGTGGAGGGCAGAGCTGCGACTACTCGGAGGGGCGGTGGGTGTGGGCGCCGGGCCACGCGCGGCGGTACAACGGCACGGAGTGCAACGTCAAGGAAGGCCAGGACTGCATCCGCAACGGTCGCCCCGACACGGGCTACCAAGACTGGCGGTGGCAGCCGGCGGGGTGCCGCCTCCCGGCGTTCGACGCCGCGGCGTTCCTCTCTGCGGTGCGCGGCAAGCACGTGGCCTTCGTCGGTGACTCTATGGCGCGGAACCAGGCTGAGTCCCTCGTCTGCCTCCTCAGCGCGGCGTTCCCGTACCGCCTCGTGTACCGGGACCCCGAGCCCTACTGTTGGAGCAAACACCGAACTGCGTTGATCGCCAGAACCTGCTCTGTTCTTCTGCTGGACCTGCACACAAAACTGAAACCACCGCAAAGCTTCGAACCAGCAGCGCCAAGTTTGTCGGACGACAAACAGAGAAATATGCGCAGAGCAAACAAGAGGAGAAATCTGATTTCAATTTTCCTGGCGATGCCTCCACCAGCCTTTTCTGAGTTATATTTATAGTCAGCAAAACTATTACACGAGTTCTACTCGGACAGCTACTTCTAATCCAATTGGAAACCAAACTCAAAACGGATACGGCAAACAACAGAGTTTGCAGGCTATCCGGTACACAAAACAAAACGTAACTACCTAACTGGCAACAAGATTATGAATAACATTCTCCCCTCTAATCTTTGTATGCCAGTTTGACATCTATTACTCCCAGCTTCAGTCGCAGCTCCTGAAACTTTTGTCGCCCAAGTGGTTTTGTTAGCACGTCTGCTAACTGTTCTTCTGCACACACATGCTCAACTTCAATTTTCCCTTCTTCTATACTTTCCCGAATAAAATGATACCGAATATCAATGTGTTTGCTTCTTGTGTGATATACAGGATTCTTGCTCAGCGCTATGGCTGACTTATTGTCAATCAAAAGCTTCACCTTTTCTGGCTTCCTTCTCTGCAGTTCTCCAATCAACCTGCTTAACCATATTGCTTGACAGGTGGCCGAAGATGCTGCCATATATTCAGCTTCACATGAAGAAAGCGCTACCACTTTCTGCTTCTGGGAGACCCAAGTGACCAGATTTTGCCCGAGGAAGAAAACTGCTCCCATTGTGCTTCTTCTATCATCAATATCGCCACCATGGTCACTATCACAGTAACTAATCAACTTGCTTTTCTGTTTTTCCTCACGCTTGTAGAAACACCCAAAGTGGATAGTTCCTTTAACATACCTTAGAATATGTTTTGCTGCTGCCAAGTGCTAGATTGTTGGCTTTTCCATATGCCTGCTAACAATTCCAACTGCAAATGCAATATCTGGTCTAGTATTTACTAGATATCTGAGACTCCCAATTAGACTTCGAAATTTTGTTGCATCCACGGCTGGATCTGATGAATTCTTGGTCAATTTGAGTCCACTTTCCATGGGAGTTGTGCAAGGATTGCAATCCCCCATTCCAAACATGTTTAGGAGTTTTGTAGCATACCCTGCTTGGCACAAAGTGAAACCTCCCTGAACTTGTTTCACTTCTATTCCGAGATAATAGCTTAAGCATCCCAGATCGCTCATGCTGAACTTCTTCTTCATTTGGTTCTTGAATTCATTTATGATGGCGAGGCTTGATCCAGTGACTACTATGTCATCAACATAGACACCAATCAACAATGTCTGGCTTCTATCTTCTTTACTGTAAACCGCATGATCATTTTTGCTTCTTTCAAAGCCTAGAGAGATCAACGTCGCGTCCAGCTTGAAGTTCCACGCTCTGGGTGCTTGGCGAAGTCCATAAAGGGCCTTCTTTAGCTTCAATACGGCTGCTGGATTGGATTTGTCAATGAACCCTGGCGGTTGACACACATACACTTCTTCTTGCAACTCGCCATTTAAAAAAGCAGACTTCACGTCCATGTGATGAATCTGCCATCCCTCTTGAGTTGCCCAAGCAACAAGTATCCTCACTGTTTCTATTCTAGCAACCGGTGCAAACACTTCATCAAAGTCTATGCCATGCTGCTGGGCATAGCCCTTCGCCACTAATCTTGCTTTGTACTTGATGATTTCTCCTTTGGCATCCTTTTTTGCTTTGAACACCCACTTTAGACCGATAGGCTTGTGATTTTTGGGTAACTGAGTTCTTTCCCAAGTGTCATTGCCGAGTATGGACTGCATTTCTTCTTCCATAGCCTGCCTCCAATGATCTGTTCTCAAAGCGTCTTCAATGCTTCTCGGTTCTTCGGCTGTCATCAAGCATAACTCGGAAAATTCAAGATGTACCTCCTGAGTCGCATCATAGAGGTCCTGGATAGTTCTGAATTTCCGAGGTGGTGTTTCTTCGGATGAAGTACTTGAAGGACTTGAGACAAAGCTTTGAGAATTTCTACCTGGCTTGCTTCTTCTTGGATGAGGCGGTACTAGGTGAATCGGTGTACCTTCGTCAAGTAGCTTCATCTGTGCTGGATGTTCCGGACTCAACGTCATGATTCCCATCTTCTTTTGTTATGTCTTCAGGTGGACTTGTCCTCCATTCCACATGAAACATATCTCTGTTGTGGTGCTGAATGATCCTGGTCAGTATCATTTTGCCAGCGCCATTGCTTGTCTTCTTGAAACACCACGTCTCTGGAGACATGAATCTGTTCTTTATAGGATCAAACATGCGTCGCTTTTGATCTGGTTCGTACTCAAAGAACACCATCGGCGTGCTTCGATCTTCTAACTTCTTTAGATGTGGTCTCACATCTCTGACATATGCCTGACACCCGAAAGTCCGAAGATGTGTTACCTTTAGTTTCCTCTGGAACCAAGCTTCAAACGGCGTTTTTCCTTCTACGCTCTTAGTGGCAGCTCGGTTGAGGAGGTAAACTGCGCTTACTCTTGCTTCTCCCCAATACTTTCACAGGACTCCTTTATTCTTCAACAAGCTTCTTGCAGTGGCTACTATTGTCTGGTTTCTTCGTTCTGCGACTCTGTTTTGTTGAGGGGAGTATGGCGCTGTCAAGTGGTGCATTATCCCTTGCTCGGCTAAATATTCCTCAAACTCTGAGGAAACAAACTCCCCTCCACGATCAGTCCAGAGTGCCCTTAGTTTGCACTGTGACTCAACTTCTGCTCTTGATTTGATCACCATGAAAGCCTTGAATGCTTGATCTTTTGAGCTGAGCAACATCACCCAAATGAGTCGGGAGTGATCATCTACCATCAGCAAAAAGTATTTCTTTCCTCCAGGGTTTCAGGGGTGATAGGCCCGCATAAGTCGGCATGAACTAGCTCCATCCTTTGTTCTGCCCGGAAGTTTGCACTTTTGGGAAATGGGATTCGATGTTGCTTCCCAACCAGACAAGCTTCACATACTTGATCAATGCGATCAATGCATGGCAATCCTTCTACCATTCCCGACTTCGACATCTCGCGCGGTGTTCAAGTTCAGTGCCCATAGCGTGCATGCCACACCCACTCCTTGTCACCCTTTATTGTCAGCAGACACACCTACTGTATGTGCGAGTTCATCACATACAAGCGGTTTTTGCATCTTTGTACTTTTGTCACCAGCGCCTTCTTCATCAAAGATACACATTGTGCCATCTTGAATGAGCAGTTCAGAGCCTCTGCTCATCTAGCTGTCCCAGACTCACAAGATTGTTCGGAGTGATGGAATATAATAAACATTTGTTAGTACATGATGCTCTTCAGCTCTTCCTTTGAGCAGGCGGTTCCTCGCCTAGAATTTCCACATTTGAGCCATCACCGAATCGATGAGCCTCTTCTTCAGAGTGTCGAGTTCAGGAAAACTTCACGACACCTGTCATGTGATTACTTGCTCTGTATCAAGGTACCGGTATCAACTGAGCTCTTTTCTCCTTCTATCATCGGCTTCATGCTCGCTTCCTTTAGCGTAACATATTCATTGCTTGTGTAATGATTTGATGCACCTCTACACATTGCGCCATGAAAAGAACGAAATTCGACCGGATTATCTTCCTTTTTTCTTCTCTATGTATAATGCTTTTTCCTTCTTCGGTTTTACGACTCGAGGCAAAATGTCCATAGATATCACAGTTATAGCATTTTATCTTGGTTTTGTCAAACTGCGGTATGGTCTTTCTTGACTTGCTTCTTTGATAAGTCCTAGGTTCACCATCTTCATAAGATCTCCCACGACTTCGTCCTCGGCCACGCCCGAAGCATGCCACGACCTCGCCAAACCTCCTCTTCTGTTGAAACTGTTTGAAGACTCTTCGTACTTTTGCCTTTCATTGCTTCCGGATTTGCCGCCAACATAAGTGACCGCCATCTTCTTTCTTGTTGCGTCGCCCTTTCAAGGTTTCTTCAAATGCACGCACCGTCCAATGCCTTCGAGGCATGAACATGGTTGTAATATCTCCCCATCTGTTCAATTGTTCCGGCAATAGGCATGAATTTGTCGAAGCGGAATCAAACGACTTCTCAACCACAGCTTGATTCGGACATCTCGGCCCTAGTGAGCGTGTTTCACTTACCAAGGTAGTAAGTCGTAGTGAGAATTTGTTAATGCTCTCTTCTTCCTCCATGTTCAAACGATTGAACGCCTTTTGATACTGAATCCGAGCACCTTTACTCGATCCTCTCCAACACGCATTTCCTTGGCGTGTTCCAAGCTTCTCTTGCGGTTGGCTTCGTATATCACCATTAGCACCTCGCCGGGGACCGATTGAGCCAATCGGACGAGCTCCTTGATCTGTTCCTAGATCAACCACAGACCTCCTTCAATTGTCGACCACACCCCAAGAGAGCTAAGAAGAATCTTCATCTTCATCGACCACACGCCGTAATTCGCGTCGGTTAGCATCGGCATCTTGAATTGGCACGTTTGCCCTTGTCGGTGCTGCTCTCACTTGGATTTGTCCTCGTCACGAGACATGTTCCTTGCTTCACAGATGCTCGATACCACTTGTTGGAGCAAACACCGAATCTGCGTTGATCGCGAACACGCTCTCGTTCTTCTGCTTGACTGCACACAAAATCGAAACCACCGCAAAGCTTGAACCAAGAAGCCAAGTTTGTCGGACGACAAACAGAGAAATATGCGAGAGCAAACAAGAGGAGAAATCTGATTTCAATTTTCCGACGATGCCTCCACCAAATTTTTACGGGTTATATTTATAGTCAAGAAAACTATTACACGAGTTCTACTCGGACATTTACTTCTAATCCAATTGAAACCAAACTCAAAACGGATACGGCAAACAATGAGTTTGCGTGCTATCCGTACACAAAACAAAAACGTAACTACCTAACTGGCAACAAGATTATGAATAACACCTACAAGCGCCAGTTCTGGCGCTGGGCGTTCCCCTCGCACGGCGTGACGGTGTCCGTGTACTGGGCGCCGTTCCTCGCCAGGGCCACGGGCAAGCCGGAGGACTACAGCAAGCCCTACAGCATGGTGCACCTCGACGCCCTCGGCGACCGGTGGGCGGGAGATGCCGATATCATGGACGTGGTAGTGCTCGCGGCCGGCCACTGGTTCTGGAACCCGGCCATCTACCACAGCGGCAGCAAGGTGATCGGCGTGCACCTCCACCCGGAGCTCAACCACACCGAAATCGGCTTCGTCTCGCCGTTCCGAGAGGTCTGCATTGGCCGAGCGGTGAGCTCCGGCCGTCCACGAACCGTGGTGCTGGCCACCTTCTCGCCGCCTCACTTCGAAGGCAAGCCGATCGACGACCCCACAGCGTGCGCGAAGGAGGAGCCGTACAAGGACGGGGAGAAGGAGCTGGGCAGCATTGACAAGGAGCTGAGGAGCATCGTCTTCGAGGAGGCGGGGGCCTCGACGGGGAAAAAAATTCTGTGGATACGGTCTCCAAACAACACATCTGCGTCCCGCCTCCGGATCCTCGCCGCGTGGACGCGCCTGCGATCATCGCCTTCCACCTGCGCGAGCCACGCGAAGGCCTCGGCTTCACCCAAACGCGATGGACGCGAGCCGATCAGCCTTCCTCGGTTCTGAGCTCCAACCAGTCCGCCCCCATCGATTCCCCTCCCTGGCGGCGCGCCGACATGGAGATCTGCGCCGCGCCGCCGCCGATTGCAAGCTGCGGGTACCTGGAGATGTACAATCCGCGTCGCCGCCGCCGATTGTACTGGAAATGACCTGCGCCGCTTCTCCGCCGATTGCAAGGTGAGGATCCTTGGAGACCAGCTGCGCCGTGGACAAGGGGCTTGGGGCTTCATTCCGTAATAGCTTCAATGTTGTGTTTGAGACGACCTGCGCAATCTTCTTTCATTTTGTATTTTATTTGTATCTCTTTTTTGTGCTTCAATTTGCAGGAACCTCATTCCGTAATAGCTTCAATTGTTTGTATGAAATTTCTTCTTTGACCTACTGATTCCTTAATTATGTTTCAAAATTTGTTCATGAGAAGCTACAACCCTACTGGTAGAATGCTTTTGTACTGAGAAGGTCACTGAGACTTAGATCCAAGTTTTATGGTTCCTTCAGAGTAATGGAAAAGGTTGGGAAAATGGCATGTCGACTGCAGTTACCTGTCAATTCAAACATTCATACAGAGTACCTCTCCAGAATTTGTTCCTTGAGGGCAAGAACAAGTCAATCAGGGGGCAATTGTCAGGACATAAGCAATGTTAAGAGGAAGAAGAAGTTCAGAGTTGGGAGTTCAGAGATGGGCGATGAAGAGAAGTCGGCAATCAGGGCAACGATTCAGCGACTTCAAATGGAATGGAATTGATGGCAGTGGCACAGATCAAATGTTAAGCAACTTAAGTGAAACCGCATGGCTACAGACCATAGTAGTAATTACTGTTGTCCTGTAGCAGCTAATTTCGGTTTTATTGTTACTTTTGCTATTACTGCATTGTAAGAAACAGAGACTACTGAAGCATACAAGATTTATTCAACAAATAAATCTCTGAAGAGAAAACAGTGAAGCATACAAGATTTATTGAACAACTAGCTTGTTCTCTGAAGAAGTAGAGTCATGCTTTTATTCAAGAGCAGTGTTTTTTTCGCATTGTGTACAAAATTTGAATAGCATACTTGGTGCTGTTATTTACATAAACAACAGAGATATGGTTGAGAGCTTCTTTTGCAAATTTAGTTTTGTCAGTGTCTATCTTTATTAGTAACGTGGATTGCAGAGATATGGTTGAGAGCTTCATTTGCAAATTAGAATTACTTGTGACCTGTTTGTGCTAGCCTGTGTTCCTTTTGTCAGTGTCTATCTTTATTAGTAACGTGGATTACTTGACTTCAGATGGGATCAGAGGCTATCAAGATAAGTAGTGAACAAGAGTGGTCCAGTTCATTTGTATCTGTTCATTTGAATTGTATCAGTGTTCCTTTGTTGAACTGTTTGATTTGTAATAGCATACTATTCTCATGACATTGGCAGATGAACAACTTCAGCAAGGAGGAGTTCGTCCAGGTTCTCCGGCGACAGGGTGCCGGCTTCGTGAGGGGGAGCTTGAGATTCCGGGGTGTCACCTTGCACAAGTGCGGCAAATGGGAGGCTAGGATCTGGCAGCTCATGGGCAAGAAGTAATCCACTCATTTATGAGAACAAAACCAAGAAAAAAAGGAACTTTTTAGTTCTCAGACACAAAAGTGTTCAGCTTGTACTGATATGGCTTGATCTCTTGATTTTGTTTGCTGTTTTGTATGTACAATTGTCATGTATGGTGACCTTCAAATTGAATGAGATTGAATTACATAGGATTGAAATCAACACTTGTGCTTGTAATTTGATTATGCTTTCTCTGGAGTTAAAAACAACAATTGAATGTGATTGGTAGCAAAGAATGTATGCTGAAGATATGGCAATTGAAAGATTGTTCTTGAGCTGGGAATAACAGAAACTGAATGTATGCTGAATTTATGCTACAAAATTGCCATGACAGGACTGAAGTTTGACAAAAGACACTGATCAAGCTACCAAGAGAAGAGACCCAGAAATTGTCAATATTTGCTAGGAAGGAAGACATATAAGTTGTATATGATCAGAAACAGGTGATATATACAGGAACAGGTGAACATATCATCAAGAAAAAGAGAACAGCATGTATGCCAAGCAATACTTAGTTTAATTTGTTTGTCTGTATAACACTAGAACAGCATGTATGCTGAATGTATGCTCAATTGAAAGATTGTTCTTGAGCTTGTCTGTAGAGAACTCATCAGCAGAAGCAGTGACCAGCAGTGGATTTTTTCTGGACTCAGGATGGGAAAATGAATCTCAGCAATCTCAACAAAACTGAAAAAGGCCATGCTCGGTTTTCTCCCATGACAGACAAAGGCGAGGATCAAGAAACTGAAATAGATTGAAAAAAGCTATTGCCAAGCAACTGAATACAAACAAAAGCTATTGCCAAACAACTGAATTCAAGAAAAGCTATTGCCAAGTAACTGAATACAAACAAAAGCTATTGCCAAGCAACTGAATACAAACAAAAGCTATTGCCAGTCCTTAATATTTCCACATATAATAATGTTACTGTCTACAGTATATTGCCAAGTAACTGAATACAAACAAAAGCTATTGCCAGCCAGGTGAAGATCAATGCGTCAAATTGCGGCATTGGAGGAGGAAGGCTGCGTCGTCCATGGACTCTGGATGCACACCGTGCGGGTCGCCAGGCGAGGAGGAAGGCTGAGTTCGCGCCGCTCGGGTCGCCAGGCGAGGAGGAAGGAGGAGTTTGCGCCGCTCGGGTCGCCAGGCGAAGATCAAATCGGCTCAGAACCGAGGAAGGCTGATCAGCTCGCGTCCGTCGCATTTGGGTGAAGCCGAGGCCTTCGCGTGGCTCGCGCAGGTGGAAGGCGATGATCGCAGGCGCGTCCACGCGGCGAGGATCCGGAGGCGGGACGCAGATGTGTTGTTTGGAGACCGTATCCACAGAATTTTTTTCCCTCGAGGGCGAGAAACGGCGGCGGGGTGAGGTTCGAGGTGCTGGACGTGACGAAGCTGGCCGCGATGCGGCCGGACGGGCACCCCGGCCCGTACATGCACCGCGACCCGTTCGCGCGCGGCGTGCCGGAGCGGCTGCAGACCGACTGCCTCCACTTCTGCCTGCCAGGGCCGATCGACACGTTCAACGAGATCTTGCTGCAGATCCTGACGAAGAGGCGGTGAAATGAGTGCGTGCGTGGCTGTGTGCACGCCATGGACCATCGATCGTTTCGGGTAGCACACGCTTCGCCCAGGGATTAATCGCTGGATGCATGCATGAAGATGCTGATTCGCCGTCCATCTAGCTAGCTAGGAACCGGCTGATTTAGATCGTGTGGTTGGAATAAATGCCCCAAACAATCATGCCTTCGATCATCAGGCGGCTACACAACCTCTCTTCGTCATTTCCCATCTTTTATATGTATTCTTGCATTTGAAAAGAAGCATTATTCAGGTTATTAAGCAACCTAGCTAGTTGGTTATCTACATGCATGCTTGTCAAAGAACTCAGGGAAAATTGTTTTAACTTTACCATAAGCAGATGCATGAATGAGAGCATCCTGTTTACACGTGAATCCGGCTACACGCCGATGCAACCATGAACGCATCGATCTGTGGTCTGTGGGGGAAACTTGCTGCTCGATGCACTCGAGATTGATGATTAGTACAAATGGTTGACCCTAAAACATGGTCTCACTTAACTCTAGATATCAAGATTTTGGAATAGAAAAGACCGAAATTGCAGTGCCAGCATTTAATTTGGTGGTGGATTTGAGGTCAAATAATACTGACCTTGAAGAGAGAATTAAAACAGGCACGCAATTTCTTGCCTTGTTTTTTTTTCCTTCTGAACTTTGTTACTGCCTTCATCATACGGTCAAAGCTATGAAAACCTTAAACATTAGTCTCTCCGTTCATAAATGTAAGACGCATTATAATTTTATATAAGGATTAAGATTAGAGTGAAATTGAGAAAGATATAAATGAAAACAATTTAGATACCCCGACTTAATTGTCTTGAAAGATGAAAGGTAATATCTTGTATGTGGTGGTAATGAATAAATACATGTAGTTGAGAGGAAATAAATAGGGGTATAGTAGAAAAAGTCTCATTAAATCTACATGCAAACGTTATATTTTTAAACAAGATCATTCAAACTATAGGCTTTATATTTTTGAACGGAGGGAGTAATCCATTAAAAATGTATAGATTGACCGTATGAATTAATGCTGTCATTAGGTTTGCTAGTAAAATACTTTCGTAATGAAAGGGCAAAATAGAGGAACCATATATAAAATTCGTTGTAAATTTAAAGATCATTTTCTCTCTTTTGCAGTCATTATCTTCTCTCTTGCTCTAGTATTTTGCGAGTAAATTAATATTCACACAAACTATTTCTACCTTATTCTCAAGACAATATATAATACCTGCAAGGATATCATCATGGTCCTTTCCATCTGCCATTGCATTGATATTATTACCCTCTTAATCCACGCGCCTGTTCAAAATCAGCCTTATAGAAAACAAATGGAGCAACCGTAAAAAGAAAAATCCTAGATGTTTTTCAACAGAGCAAGAAAAGAGGAAAAATAGATGTTTTCACATTAATCAGTTAACAAGCGAATAATGTAATCCATCTATTAGATGGTACAACCCAATAACAAATGAGACATATTATTGAAAAATGCCCATATGATAAGACCCACAACGACTTATGAGTATGCTTAAATTGGAAAGGAAATCTTGTAAGAAATGAACTCTAAAAATTGACTTAAAAAGGAGCAGAAGTATCCACTACCTTGAAAAAAATCATCTGTGGCGGTTCATAACTGCCATCAATAGCGGTTTTTGAACCATCACTGATAATATTATTAGTGGCGGTTTTTGCTAGAACCGCACTGATAATCACATTATCAGTGGCGGTTCTAACCAAAAACTACCACAGATATAAGATTATTTGTGGCGGTTCTATCCACAACCCACCACAGATATCCTTGTATCAGTGGCGGTTTTTCAATAGAACCACTACAAATACTCATATCAGTGGCGGTTTTTGAATAGAACCGCCACTGATACTAGGAGTATCAGTGACGGTTTTAGCTAAAAACCATTACTGATAACTCCAGACAACAAAATAAGAAGTAGGCATTTTGGACTAGCCTCAGGCAGTGCTAGTTATGCCCTCTGAAATAGTATACACATATCATACACATTGTAACATATGTATACACAAAGTAGCATAAGATAAGCCATAATGAAACATCGATTTACACTTTGTAATCAATTTACACTTTGTAATGAGACAAAATTTAAATAATGAAAGACTAAACTAGTTTTCTAAACTACAAGCCTACTAGTCTTTGGTGTTGGTTGGAGACACGCGATGTGTAAAATGAGTATGGATGACTTGATCGTTGTTGTCTTTGTCATGAAACTCGCCTTTTGGGTTGATGATTTCCTTCATGATGAAGTAGGCGAGCTGTCCCTGAATGACTTGGATTTCCATAGGAAGCAATCCTCCCGTAGGTAACTTGAGGCGCTATAAATAGGAAAAATAAATCTCAGAGTATATAGAAATTGAGTGGTGTGAATCAATGTGTGATGTAAGCATGACAAACCTCTACGTCATTGTTTATTATTGTAGAACCTAAGATTTCGCGCATGTATTGACACATGAAGTATCCACATAAATTTATGCCTTGTGCTGCTTGTGACACTGTAAAAATTAAATTAACTAAATTGTCATGGAAGGATTTATTTACTATGAAATGCGATATAAGAATATTGCTTGCGTGCATACCGGAAATTTAGTACGGATTGAAAAAGATTTGTGGTATGGGTGGTATCTTGAGCTTTTTTTACAATATCTTTTGAACGCATTATTCATTATAGTTATCATCTCTTCGTAGTTTTTTCTATCTTTTTCCAGCAGGTCCATGATCAGCATCTTACTCTTTTCTGGAGTAATTACTACGAGAATCCAGTGGAAGCTACATACACGTGTATGATGCCATAGCCATTAGTCCTAAGATCAAAGTAAAGAACAAAATCAACGAGTAATTTAACTAGCTAGTGAGAAACTTAATTAAAATTGTATGATAAAAGTATAAATTCCTTGTTTTGCAGCTTGATCAAAGTATTATATACATATTCCTCGACTTCCTTTGGTACTCTTGTGATTTCCGCCTAGTAGACCGTTCTCGGGTCGAGAAATCCCATTGGTCCCTGGGTTCTTCTTAGTTCGATCATCTCATATCTAGATAAGGAAAAAGTTAGACATACATGATATTTATCAGTATTACATGAATTAGACCATGATTTATATATTAGACACTTACAGCTGACCAGTATCTCAAAAAAGATATATCGAGAGCATTGTGATAGAACAAATTGTGCAAGTTATCGAATTTTATCATGAAGCAGCTAACTCTCTTATGGTGAAAATGTTCCTCTCGAAAAAGGGCAGTGATAGAAGCCCAATCCCCACCTTGGACCCCCCTACAACGCCTCTTCTCTTTGCGGCTTCTCCATCCCCCACGCGTCATCGGCGATTGGGGGTAGGTGGCAACAGATCTGGCAAGGTGGCGAGAAAGCTGACTAGATCTAGGCCATCTAACGACGGATCTGGTGAGGTGGCGATGGATTGGAGGACGGGAGGAGGTGGGCAGTGGCTCTCACAGGCCCGGGGGGGGGGCAACGAAGGACGGGAGGAGTAGGTCTTGTTGGCGAAACCAATGAGCACTGGGTGGGAGCGATCGAGCGAGTGACAGGTTGTGATCTTGTCGGGGTGGGAATGGGGAAGGACGAAACATGGAAGGTAAGTGGTGTTGATTAGGGATTGCCAAAGAAGAGGTGGCTGGTTGCGCTCGCCGCTCGGTTTGGTTTTGTTTAGTTATTTGGTTTTCGAGAGTTAAAAACCGAACTGATACTCAAAAACTGAACAACGCTAACATAAAAACCGAATCGAAAATCGTAAAAACTAAAATAATCGATTAATTCGGTTTGGTTCAGTTCAGTTTATAAATGCCCATCCCTAAAGGAGATGAGCGGAACAAGAGGTGGGGATGCTGGACGTGACAAAGGCCACGATGATGCGCGCCGACGGCCACCCGGGCGGGCAGTTCAACAAGTGGCTGCCGATGAATGACGGCGACTTCCTGCACATGTGCCTGCAGGGGCCCATCGACATGTGGGACAACACGCTACTCCAGCGGCTCGTCGAGATCTCGCCGCCTCCGGTTGTCTGGTGACACAGACGTTGTCGACGTTGGCTATTGGCCTGTCGTTGGTTCAATAAGTTGGAGCATTTTGATGGTTGTTTCAGAATTCGTCAGGCTCATGCCATTGCCTTGAGTTCGTTGTATGTTGCAATGTGATACACCCAGGATCAAAGTCGATGTCAGCAGTAGAAAACATGATGAGATGTGCTTCCATGTTTTTCCTTTTGGCAGTTGCACAAATATTAAAACATGAATAAATGGTAGACGGTGATTACTTACCCATTCGGTTGCTTCAAGATTTGTGCAACTTGTATTGTAAAGGGAAGCATTAAAGCACTGCTCAAACATGATTCTACTATTGAATTACCAGATAAATTCAGTAGCAGCAGAACGAAGTTAGTTTTGTTGGATGAAAGAAAGATATCATCGTTGCCAATTCGTTGCTCAGGTTGTATTAAACTTCCTAACTCATTATGAGCTAACAATACATGAACAACATACTAATCTACCTCTAGTGAACTGCCAAACATGAAAAGTATATTAATATACACATTGCAAGTGCAACCAGCACCTTTAAACTTTGGATAAAGCTACAGATGATATTTGTTTGCGTCTCACAGACCTCTGAATCTCTGATCATGAAAGATCACCTTTGATCACTTGAAGCATACTAGCTTCCTCCTGGAAAATACACCCCTGCAACTGCAATACCAAGAAAAAGGCTTTAGTCTTTCGAAAAAAAAAAATACTAGTGCTTCTTAGACTACTTAGAACATAGTTCAATGAGTGTAAACTCATGATTTCCCAGGTAATGGCAATATCAAGTACGAAATGAGGCACCTAGGATAAGAGCATGCATGCAGACTGCGTAGTGCAAAAAAGACAACTTTCCTAAACATTCGAGAGTGATCTATAAACTAACCATACTTTTGTTAGGTATTCATAATGGATCTGTTTTCCCAGAAATGGCCGATGAACATAAAATTAACAGCTTTGCAGTAACTCAGTATATGCTCAAGAGGATGGCCGGAGAGGCCACTTTAGCAATAATTGTAGATGCAGACTAAAATTATTCCCTCCCAGCAGTAATCAGAAAAACAACAAAAGCTTTACGACTGCAAGTGTATAAAAAGAGAAGCGAGCAAACATCAATTAGAAAGTTATATTCACTTACAATATTGAACATCCTCTCCGTGCTTTCTTTTTCTTCCTTTCCCTCTGCTTTGTTGGAGGTTTGATTACTACCTTGATGGCAGCATCAAACACAGCCTTGATATTCTACATATTAGTGAAATATTCTGAAGTTACAGGAAGCATCCAGAATACAAAAACAAGGACAAATATAAGCCTTCAAAGACTTAAGGGACTCATGATCCAACACAAGCAATTAACCTGCTGTGTCTTTGAGCTGCACTCAACGTAACAGGTTGCACCAATGTGCTTGCGTAGTTCCTCCCCCTGCAAGGTAGGGGGTGGGCATGGAGAACACAGAAATATGAGATATTGGAATGCATTTATATCTCAAATTAGGTTGAAATCAAAGAGAGACAAAGGTAAACATAATACCTGTGCTGTAGTAACAGGCACCATGCCAGGATGGTCAAGTAAGTAGTGCTTATCTTCACGAAGATCTGTATGCAATGTCATGATTGACAAAAATTATGGTCCAATTAAAAGGCACTTAATTAAGAAACCTTTTGTAAGATATGATTGTATACATGATATTAAAAACCCCAGGTGAAATGCAAGAAACCCAAAAATGATAGACAACAAAATGTGATGTTAACAGCGCAAGGATCTATAACCAGTTTTTTAGTATGAAACATGTATTTAATGAAATGTTGGAAGTTCCAGGAAATAAGTTCATATTTTTTACGTTTTTCATCCTACCTAATTAGGACATGCATCAAACTAGTAACAGTTCAGTAGCATCTTTTGTCCAACGCTACTTAAATGCTACCAAGTTTTACCTAAGTATTTAGTGCTATGAAATTACCATCCGCTCAATGACTGGAGGAGGTTAGATGATGAACTAACAAAGGAATGTATGGCATTTCGCTCTAGCTACGAACCAGGGTTTTTTTTTGGTAGAATTTTAGACCATAAGAGCCTAGGATTTTGAAATTTGGAAAACTGAAGCCTTACTTCTAGCAAACATTATGAAGGAACTTCAATTTGTAGGAAACATGATTTGATATTTCCGGGTATCAAATATTAAGCATAGGTGGGATTATGGCCTCCTTTTCATTTTGGAGGTCTAGAAATTCTTGAAAACTATCAGAAGAACCTTACTAGCTCATCTTGTAGACCCTTTTTTTTCTTTTTTCTTTTCTTTTTTGCGGAAACTACGATCTCATTAACAAGTAATTTGTTCTCCCTCCTAGGGCTATTTGTATAACCCTAGAATTTCTCATTTGAGCAGTTATGAGCAGGTATTTATTATGGAAAATGCTATATCTTTATACACCACAAGTTTACATAGTAGAAGAAATGAAGAAAACAATCCTTCTTCCCAAGCTTTGGTACTAAAACAAGATACGATCCTTATCAAATTGTTGTCCTAGGCCATTGATAGTAGTTTTGAAAGACGAATTGAGTAATATAGGGCCCATATGGAATCTGCAAATGTTCACATGTTCCTCCAGAACTTGAATCGTTTCCTGTGAAATTCCTATTTTTCAAACAGGCCATGTCCTTTGTACTTTGCTTTCTATAGCATTTAAACATTAGCATGGTACAGTTAGTTAGTACGAACCATAGTCCTTAAACATCGCAAATTCGCAATGATTAATCTTGGTGAACTAAAAGCTAACATGATTCCAACAATTTTTTTGAGGGCTCGTAATTCCAACAACGAAGAGACAAATAGGTCCTAACCACTACCAAAAAGGTACAAGACAGAATGTACAACTCACCAATCTCAGTATCTCAGACAAATGTGCAATCAAATGGAAATTGTGCTTTCATTGTCACACAACTCACCCAATTTGGTCCCAGCCAACACAATTGGCACGCCGGGTGCATAATGCTGAAGCTCCGGTAACCACTGAAAGGGAAAAATAAGCACACAGTAAAACTAAATGAATCTAAATGCATCCACGTTATCAGCAACAAGATGATTAGAAACACTGATAGAAATTTTCGAAGCCAATCAATCCAAGATGGTATAGATATGCAAGCACCTTCTTCATGACATTCTCATAGCTAGCTCGGCTCACGAGCGAGAAGGCAAGCACAAAGACATCCGCTCCGCGGTAGCTCAGCGGCCTCAATCTGTTGTAGTCTTCCTGCCCTGTAAACAAATTGAGCTCCACATAATCAAGATAACGCAAAATTTTCTTCCGCAAGGAGTGATACAAGATAAAAAGAAACTGCAAGTGCAGAACAAACATACAAACAAACAAAGCATCCACATAGGAGGAGATCGAAATTACCTGCAGTGTCCCAGAGGCCCAAATTCACCGTGGTGCCGTCGACCACCACGTTCGCGCTGAAATTATCGAACACAGTGGGTATATAATCCTGTAAAGGGCCGAATACAAACATAAATAAGGTAAAAACTTTGAAACAACTTCAGAATATGTACTTGTAGAGATGAAATATGAGCAATGATTTTTAAACATTTACGCACACACGTGGACAAGAGTGGTGACCCCCAAGAGGACAACAGCACGAAAAGGAAGAAGAGATAAACCCCAAGATAAATAAAATTTTAACTCCATAGGTGCCTCTTGTTTCATACTAGCACACTGCCCAGTCCCGAAGAAATCAAGAACGGCAAAAGAGAATCTACAAAATCGCACCTAGAAGCAAAAAGGGGAAATCCCGAAGTTTCCAAGAACCCAAGAAAGCCCGAACCTTTACCACAAGAAATAAACAAGAAACAGATAGGAAAAGGGCGTGCATTAGCATTACAGTGGGGAACTTGTTGCTGGTGTAGCAGATGAGCATGCAGGTCTTGCCGACGGCGCCGTCCCCCACTGTGACGCACTTGATGAACCGGGAGGCACTGGACGCCATGGCCAAATCACAAAGATAACGCGGCAAGCAGAGGAGTAGGGGAGTCGAGAGGTGAGAGGAGTTCGTTCTTGGTTGTCTTGTGTGATTGTGTCTGGTGTGGTGCTGTCTCACAGACAGAGAGAGGTCACATGCGTCGTTTCTCTTTCTCAAGCCTCTGCATGTTCTCACTACTGCTACTGGTAGAGACCATCTCTCTCCCGTCTTTTATCTTGCTGTCCCGGTGCCGTGTTCTGATTCACACATTGGACTACTGGGATCTGGATCCTCTGACACAGAATAGGGTCGACTATCCTGGTAGCAGCATTGCAGCAGCTGTTGATGCTGCTTGGGCATTTGATGATGTCGGATTCTGTAATTGATGGTGTGTTGGTGTATCTGGTGATGGAGTGCTCTCAATCGAGATTTCTCGTTTATAGGATACGGTACGATTATTGAGTTCACTTTTGCCCATTTGGAACGGGAACTTTATAGGAATTTTGCAATTCCTCTGTCTCTTAACGTGAATATCTAGTAGCTCATTTAGAGCGGTAATAGAGTTAGTTTTATATTATTTATCTACAGTGAGTTGAAGTAGTATATAATGAATGTTTGGTCTAAACGTAGTATCTTCAGATTAACACTTTTATATAAAGTGGGGACAAAAGTGTAAGCAGTGTGATATGTGTGCGAGGTCAACCTTATGAGTGGGCTAGACATTAAGCGAATTTTGAGCTTGAGTATTACAGATGATATGAGATCATTAACATTCATTGCAAGGGTGCATGTGGAACAGGGGCGAAGGCATATGTTACATGGTGTGTTCGGGTCTACAGTAAATACGTGGAATGACATATGCGCTAGCTGACATTAGACAAATGGATGTGTACTGTAGGGTGATTCTAGTCATTTGTCGCCAAGAGCATCAACCCTTCTAGAGATAATGTAATAGCCCGATCTGTTAGTGTGAAGGTCTATATGATTCATGTAAAGTGGTGGTGGGATTAGTCTCATATTGCTTGAATAAAGTGAGCTGTGGTAGCATATAATGTCTGCTGCATCCAAACGTAGCACCGTCAAGATACACGAAGTAAAGACAAAAGTATAAGTAAAGTGTTACGTTTACACGGGTTTACCCTATGATTAGGTTAGACATTAAGTGAATTTTGTCAGGATATTATAAATTTCTAGGTAGAACAAGGCCATATTTTAAAGTAAGAAATTTGAGAGGAAACAAAAAAAAAATATTGTTGTTTCAAGAATTAGCACGACTTAATACAAGGTTACAAACAAATGGATTTTTTTTCCTGTAGGCACAGAAACAGATTGAACGCCACTTATGAAGCGAACGAAGGACTTCAGACGCCCCCTCAAAAAAAGAAGACGACGACTTTAGACGCCAAGGACTTTAGTGCAAGTAGCCGGTGGGTCAGTAGTACAGCTTGTGTTGTCCATTTTACAAGCAATACAAGCAATTCTTTCTGACGACGACGGTGTAGTGACTTGCTTTGCAAGCAGCACACACGTAGGATCGCAACAAACCATCTTGTTTGCTGGATTCTCTTGACATTTTGTTACATCTTTTTCTCCTCTCCCTTTTTGCCATTTCCCTTTGAAATTTGTCTCCTTTTGTAGACGCATGCTATATATGACCGGCATCCTGTATCTTCCGCAGGTGTGTTTTTAATGGTACACCTAATTTGCCGTGTTTAAATTAGCCTCATGTGAGATTTTAGTTGAGGTGCATTAAGTGGAGAGACGCAATGTAGCTATATCTCGCGCAAGACATGCATAGTATCTTCACATGAAACTATGGGCAAAGACATATATAGGTTGACATGCATCGGAGATACACGTGTCTTCCACAATGCAGAAATTGGATTAAAAAATAAATACTTTGCAGGGCAATTAAGAGATACTTGCTCGGTTACAAATAATTATCGTTTTGGATATCGACACGGTCTCCAAAACTCAATTTAACCACTAATTTTTATTTTCATATATTTAAAAAATCTAATAAAATTATAATATTATAAAAGTATGTTTCGAGACGAATCTACACATATGATTTTCATGCATCCAATCTAAATATTTAAAAAGATATTGATAGCTAAAGTTTTAAAAGTTTGATCGCATGTATCCCCAGAGGCGTATCCAAAAAATTGGAACGAGGGGGGCTAAGACTGAGATATCGAAAGCCTAACAAGCCAACCATATTCAAATAAGTTTGCAAACATTTGTTTAACAGTCACATATAATATAAGTGTGTAACAATATAAAGGATAAGAGAATTAAGAGACTGTCAGGCTGGTACTGGACTGTTTTATTATGCCTATTTGAGAGGGGGTATAAGAGGCTTACTGGGCCACGGGTGGGGCTTCAGCCCACCCACGCCATGGCTATAGTTCCACCCCTACGTATCCCTGAACTAGAGGGATTAATGCATTGGAGTGGTTTTGTCTTTAGGTCATGTCTGAAGGTGAGGTGGAACACTCTCTCTCTCCTCTTAAATAACACATAAGTTATGACACAAGGGGTTATAGATGCCCTAAAAGGATCTACTCTCCTTCAGTTACAAAATAAGTTGAATTGGACATCGACATGGTCTCCTAAAACATAATTTTAACAACTTATTTTATATTGAATATATAATAAAATATTATAAAATTACAATATTAATTATAAAAGTACTTTTCAAGACAAATCTAGATGTATTTGTTAAACTCATGCAGTCCCTGAAGGCGTGTACAACAGGAAACTTTAGTTGGATGCCTCATGGGTAAACCTAGGCTCTGATGCCACCATGGAAGTAAGATGCTAGCTTGTAAGGTGTCAATGTAACTTCTGCAAGGTGTGATGGCTTGGAGGAGAGAGGGTTAATTTAGTCCTACTAGAGAAAGGGGGGCACCTCGTCACCGAGTGCATGCATGGGGATCTATGAAAGTGGCATCATGGTGAGGGCAGAGAAAGAGGAGGGCAGTACTGAGGGTGAAGTCGTATGTGGTGAGGGTGGAGTAGGGTGTCATGGTGAGGGCGGATGATGGACTCACAGTGAGGGATGAGGTGGGAGGTGATTTGGGTGGGAGAGGGCTTTGCGGTGGCGACGGAGGATGGACTCGTGGCAGGAGAGGACAACGAGGAGGGGAGCGACTAGGGGTGGCAATGAAGGAGTTGACAAGATCCAAAATCGATCGAGATAGAGAGTTCTGGAAGAAGAAACAGAGGTCCACGCATGGGAAAGAGAGAAAGAGGAAGGGTGGGGTGTGGTTGACACGTGAGTTAAGGGTGGTCAATTTTGTCATTTGTTTTCTATAACTTTACGATTCCATGGGTAAATATTTGGTCTTACATGTAAATTAGAATAATATAAGGGCTGAATTATAAAAGGTTTTGAGGGCTGAATTAGAAAAGGTTTTGAGGGCTGAATTATAAATAATTCAAGCCATCACTTCAAGCCACCATGTATTATGGATAATTTTTTTCCCAAGTGGCTTGAGCTACTACGTGTACTACGTAGTACCATTTTCCTTGAAGCTACCACTTGGGGCTATAATGCACTTTACATGCTTGCAAAGATAGCATGATGACCAATGAGTTGAACGTTATCTGAGTGTGAATATAACACCGTGGCCGGTCTGCTGAGATAAGTTGCATTAGAACAAAACCAGCATCGTTCACAAAAGTTGCATTTTTGTTCGAATTCATTTCAGCGTATTTTCCGGCCAACCGACTTCATACACAATTCATGTAGTTTTTCGATCCTCTTCGCAAACATTGGCTCACGATGTTGGCAGGGACATGTCACTGTTCTCACTACGAACATAACAGCTAGCTTTTTGTGCACTTCAGTGCATGTGTGCATGCTTTCTAGCTCTTCCTTACATCTCTAGCTAGCTACATACGAGCGCCAGTGATCAGCCAGAGCCACTTACATATTCTGAGCTCAATCGCTAGCTACTCGCCACTTACATATATACACAGTATATATATGTACGTGTTGGTTAATTAGGTCAAAGCTTGCAATCCAAGCGTACGTGCATGGACACAGCAGATAAATTCATAAATACTTCACCTATCCCTCGTACCTTACTCCTACCTTGTGCTCGAAGCATTAACTAGTTTTAATTTACTATACCTCCTAACCTTCTCGATCGACCCCTGCTTGCATGTGACGTTAATACTGGCGTCGCAGGCTTGCAGTCGCGGCATGGCCGGCGCCTTAACTTTGACTGCAACCGCATGCATGGCAACGTTGCAGTGCGTCCGTAGCGGCGGTGCTCGTTTGGCAGCGTCACATGGCGACGGGCAGGGGCGTAGCCACGGTGAGGCTTCACTGGGTTCGAGTCCATATATACACCCTTCACTGATGATGCTAACCCTACATGAGGTATCTTCGTTGTACTCTTTTCGTTCAAAAATATAAAGTGTATTTTGATTTTACATAAGAATTAAGATTACAATGAAATTAGGAAATGTACGAGAGAAAATGGCTTAGATGCCTTTACTTAATTGTTTTGGAAGATGAGAGATAATACTTTGTGTGGATGATAATGAATAAATACATATGGTTGAGAGAGAATAAATAGGGATATAAAAGAAAAGACATTATTTAAATCTACATACAAACCTTATATTTGTGGATAGGACTATTCAAAACATAAGCCTTATAAACTTGGACAGATGGAGTATTTCTTTCTTTCTTTTCTTTGTTTCTCTTCGATTTATTTGAATTAGGATCGCACAAGATTACGTTTGCTATGATTGTATATGAATTTGTATTGTACAAAACTATATTTATCTCAATTTAGCTCAATTTACTTCGATTTTAGTTTTAAAAAATTAGGTTAGTCGCCCAAACCCTCCCTCTATTTTTCATGCAGCTTTGCCAGTTTGCCAGCGGCGACGAGTAGCCGGTGCCGGTGCATACGTGCGTGCGTGCCAGGAGCTCGCAGAGCCTGTGCGAAAACGATGCGCGGACGGGCACGCATGTCATGTGATGTCCTGCCGGTTGAACTGGCGCGGTGCAGTGGCAGGTGCAGTGGCAGCAACTGTGTATCGTGTGAGGTGGCTCCACGGCTGTGCAGCACTGCATGCCCACGCTGCTGGTTCTCACACGCTAAGGAAATACGCTCCGAGTAATTGTAATGGCACTGCAGGCTGCAGCTTGCTGTTGTCGCATGCCTGCTTGTACTACGTGTAATTAGGCTAGATTAGCCAGTGCCATGCGTTATGCTGCGTCGTATGAAATTTTATCGCGTGATGCTGCACAATACGAAGTTGGAAAATTAGGTTGCGCGACGTTGTGCTGTGCGAAATTTGGTTGGACAGATATTTCTAAAAAAATTGTGTAGTTTTGGTTTACTTGATTTTTCTAGAAAAATAGGATGATAGGAGCCAGCGGTGAATCCGTGGATTGCTAGGAGCCGCCGGAGAATCCATGAAATTTTTTTGAGAAAACCACAAAGGGACCTAAACTTAATTTAATTTTTTATGTAATTTCGGTTTTCTTGTTTTTTAAAAAATATGAGTAACTAGGAACCGTCAGCGAATCTATGGAATGCTATAAACCATTGGCGAATCTGTGGCCCGCGGATATTTCTAAAAAAATTACGTATTTTCAATTTTCTTAGTTTTTTTTTAAAAAAAATGGGCTGCTAGGAGCCGTCGGCGAATCTGTGGATTGGTAGGAGCCATCGGCGAATCCGTTGGTTTTTTTTTGAGAAAATCATGGAGGGATTTAAACATAATTTTATTTTTTCGCAATTTGGGTTTTCTTTTTTTAAAAAATGGGTCGCTAGGACTCATCAGCGAATATGTGTACTGCTATAAACCGTCGGCGAATCTGCGTTTTTTGGGAGAAAACCGTGGAATGACCTAAATGTAATTTTGTTTTTCTTCAGGTCCAATGTGATAAAAACTGATTTATTGAGACCTAAACATAATTTTATTTTATTGGGTCCATTATGCTAAAAACCGCTGGGAGGACCAAAACGTAAACCACGGAGGGACCTAAACATAATTTTATTTTTTGAGTCCTTTATGTTAAAAACCGACCGAGCACCTAAACATAATTTCAATTTTTTTTGAAGGACCTTTTTGTGAGGGACGGTGATGTGGCGCACCTGGTTACTCTCCTTTCTTCTCCATTATAATATATAGTATACATTTTTAGGTAAGTTAATTGGAGTTGGCTAGCTAGGTGTGTGTAATTAAGAGGCTATGTAGTGGTTTATCTATATTTGTGATGAGTAATTGATTGTGTTTAAACCTAACGTGCCTAGGTTTGAGTTTGATATGAGTTTGGTTTGCCATAGGCAATTTGATTTGAGAGATCTTGGCCTTGCCTAAAGTGTCCAAAACAGACACAGGTTAGGTTATATAAAGAGTTAAATCCTCTTTGATCTCTTACGTCTTTGTTGTCTTTTAGCATAGAAGTAAGTTCTTAAGCCCTTTGCAATTTCTGAGTTCTTGTCTTCAATCCTTTTCTTTTCTCCCAACTAATAAGTCGATCCTTACCGAGGAGAAGATTAAGAAACTTGAAGATCAAGGTTTGGTCCCTCCTTGCGAAATGGTGTGATGGGATCCTAGCGGGGAGGATACGAAACCAATACCTCAGGAGGGGCATCTCATCCTCTTCACTGCCTTGGTAAAGTTAGGATTTTCCTTTCCTGAGAGTGAGTTTTTGGCCGATGTGCTAGATCATTATGGGATCGAACTGCACCATCGAATTGCCACAAGCTTCTTCTGCTGGTCATTCTGACTAGGAGGAATTCAAGCAAGTTTTTAATACCTTGTAAGCAACGGTTTACATTTTATCTCATTTCTTTTGATATGAGTTAATTTACTTTGCCATAGGCAATTTCAATTGAGAGGTCTTGGCCTTGCTTAGTGAAGGATCGAGATGGCGAACAGAGAGGGGTGAATGGTTGCAAACAAATTTCCCCCCAAAATACTCCAACTAAAACTTTGACAAGATCGCTCAACGAAAATCGTGAAAAACCTGAAAAATTAGACAACTATGTGTACCCCTAACTTGCATGGATAAGTACCATAAAATATGTGGGGATTTTTGAGTCACAATTCTGGTTGTCTAGTGTCCAAAAATGAGGGGGAATCAATTCAACTCTTGCTTTTAGAAAGGAGATCAATTCAAATTACAAAAGCCACTTTCAGAAAAACAAAAGCATAATTTCCAGAAGCTGTCCTTAATTTGAACAGGTGGTTGGTGGGTTTCTGCAGCTAAAGAAATTTTGATAATTTTTCTTCCTATGATCAGAAGAGTCATGAAGAACTCCACCAAATTTCACCTCAAAAATCAATACATAAAAAACAGAAAAAATCTAAGAACACAGTTAGTCAAGAACTACGAGCAGAAAGTTTGGGGCTAGGTTTTCACCTTATGGAACCCAAACGGTGCAACAATTGGACTCAAACATTTTTCTACAGATGGATATGAGAGTCCTGCACCTTCTCCAACAAGAATCACTCAAAAAGATTTTTCTAAATTTTTATAAAACTAAAATACTAACTACCACGTGAAGAACAAGTTCTGGACAGAGTTGGAACTTATAAGAAAAGATGATCTCTACTCAATTCAAGAGTGCAAAAGAGATGTAAAACCATATGAACACACTCAAAACATCCAAGATCAGCATTTAGAAGGAGGGGAGGCAAATCCAAATTGCATGAATGTAAATTGCGGGAAAGTAAATGCGTAAAGTAAATACTGAATTTAAATTGCGTAAAGTAAAGACATAATGTAAATGCGGAATTTAAATTCACAATAATATAAAGAAATTTTTTTATATTTCTGGTGGGAAGGTTTACAAAGCCTCACTTCATGTGGGCAAAGCTCAAAGGAGCAACTCAAACCTTCAAGGGGAGGAGGCTACCCCTCCACCCCTATTTATACTTCTTGAGCCACCTACCACTCTTGGATGAGTCCCTCAACCCTAGAGCACTCATCTAAGGGTTAGGATTAACCCCCACACACAGCCATGCAAGGGCTAACCCAAAACCCACACACATACCGGGTTTTTTTGCACGGTTTTCAAAGCATACTACCTAGACCCGCTAACCTATCAACTATACCGCAATCCGACGGCCCTCATTGATCCACGTGGCATCTAGCTAGCATCATCTCCTTTCCTTGTCTTTTTGACTTGCCCGGACTCCGTCTCCGATCATCTTCTGGTGATCTCCCAACCGTCTGGACCTCCGACGCTCCTCGCCTAGTCCCGGTCATCCTCCGCCTCACCATGACCTAGCACCGACGCCCTGCAACCATCAAAGACAAGGAAAACCTTTCACATAGCAATGCCCACAAAGATATTCAATGATTATCCCAAAATCATTAATCGAACATAATTGCGCTCCATGGTCCGGTACTACTGCCCCTAGGCCGGTAGCACTAGGAAAAGCAACCAACACTCAAATTGCTTCAAATCCAATTCACTTCAAATCAAACTAAGCTCAAAACTCGTCAATTACTCATCACACACAAGGATAGACCTCCACATGGTCTTTCAATCTCCCTCTTGATGAGTATATTGACAAACACAAGAAAAGGCATAAATTTTGAGTTTGAATAAGAAAGAAAAAAGCAATTTGAATGTAAAACCACACTTGATCAAAGAATTGGAAATCAAGAACATGATCAAATTGGCAACTAGAAATACTTATGATCTATGAAAGATAGCACAGATTTACAAAGATCATAAGAATTAAGATGAATCAAGATGCAAAATGATACCTTTTCTACGATTTCTCCTACTTTTGGCAATATAGGCATCAAGATGGCATTTTCTTTTCTCCCCCTTTTTTGTTTTTATGCAAGTAATGAAGCCTAAGGGAGCTTTGAAGATTATCCAAGTGACCAACAAGACAAGTTATGATACCAAACTAAGTTATGGCAAAAATAGACTAAGCTAAGGCATGTCCAAGTGCAAATAAATATTTTGCTAGTAAGATTTAGTTGAAACCATGTCATTTTTAGCAAGATTGAACATGAGCAACACTTGTCATTAGTTTCAAAACTAGAAGCTAGGCCATTCAAAGGATCAAATGGAAAACCTAGAGTTCAACCTACTCAACACTTTGGGGAATCTAGAAGTTCATACAGGGTCCTTCGAGCTTTTGTTCAGTTTGATGCAAATTTTTCTTTAGAGCTTTGAAAGACATAGCGGGGTGCAAAAGTTTGACATTATTTGCATTCTTTACCCACATATGTTTTTTTTCATTTTTTTAAAGCAATTGACTCAAGCCATATTCGATCATCTCAAGAGGGACTCTTAAGAGAATGATCTTGGTCATACACAACACATTCCAAGTTCATCTCAAGTGCAATGAGAAGCCGTCTTGTGAATGTGAGGTGTTGAGTCTAATGCGCACAAAAAGAGTCAATTTTGCTTCACTTTTATTTTAGCATTTTCATTTTTAAGCTAGTGAAGGACTCAAGTATGGATCAAACAAGATTCATCCAAGTTGCTATAGGGACTCTAAAGAATTCCAGAATTTCAAAAATCATGGAAAATACACTTAGAGAAGAAACTTAGCAAGTAAACGCAACATGTTTTATCAAGTTTTTCTTTTAAAGCATTTTTTTATTTTGCAAGCTTAGCAAGATAAATGAACTTGGACTTCTAAGCAAGTAATTTTCTTCATAATATAGCATGGTGTATAAAATGAAATATGGATCATTTGCATAATAGACAAAGCTCATGAAATGAAAAATCAAGTCTATATGTAATGCATGAGACAGATTCTTAAACTCCCCCTCAACATGTGATTCAATTTTAAGCACAAATCTAGTTCAAATTGAGTTATTAGTAAGATTAAGCTCAAGAATGGTTGAAAAGAACTCAATTAAAGCCAGAAACATAGAATGGAGGGAAGAAGTCAAGAAACTGCGAACTGGGTGGCTATAGAGTATAGAAAAGATGGTAGAGAACACTACGGCTCGGACTCGCTCTCATCTTGCCCAATGACTAACATAGGGAAGCTGCCTCTAGATCCCAAACTAAGGAGTGCACGCAGACCCTGTCTACCTAGGGGGCCCAACACCTGCTAGACTTATAAGACTGTGAGGGAACTCAATCTAGAGAGAAGAGAGAACAGCTAATTAAGCATGATAGCAACCTAAAACACAAAATGAGAGGTCCATGCAAAGCATGCCAGAAGTCTAAGTGAAGTGAACTCAGAACTCTAAGGAATAAAACCCATAAGCACCCAAAGCAAAACAAAAGAAAGGAAAAACTTAAATAAAATATAATACATAATATACAGACCAGCTCCCCCTCACAAAAGGCCGTAAGGGCACACAACTCCAAGCTCACTCCTCAAGGCAACAAACCTAGAGTTATCCAAAGGCTTGGTAAAGATATCGGCTAACTGGTGGTCACTCTCCACAAACTGAAGCACTATGTCTCCTTTCTCCACATGGTCTCTAAGGAAGTCATATCTAACATCAATGTGCTTGGTCCAGAGTCTTTGACTTGGTTCTTGGCAATGCAAATAGCGAAGTGTTATCACGAAAAAGTGAAACACTCTCTATCTCTAACCCAAAGTCCCGCAAGGTCGATCTCATCTAGAGCACTGCTACTCTGAGAATCGGTCTGCAAAGAACATACTCGGCCTCAGCGGTGGACCAGGCGACTCGGACCGCTTCCTAGAAGACCAAGAAACAAGAGAAGTGTCAATGAATTGGCAAGTGCCAGAAGTACTCTTCCTATCTATCCTACAGCCGACAAAGTCTGCATCAGAAAAGGCTCTAAGAGATAGACAAGAAGAAGAAGAATACTAAATACCATAATCAATGGTAGCTCGAAGGTATCTGAAGATGCGCTTCACCGCCTGGCGATGAGAGGCACGAGGAGAAGCCTGAAAGCGAGCACACATACACACGGCAAAGTGTATGTCCGGCCGCGAGGCAGTAAGATACAAGAGGGAGCCAATCATGCTCTGGAACTCCTTTTGATTAGCAGGCTCACCATCCTCATCGGGCTCGAGGACAGCAGTGGTGGCCATAGGAGTCATCACGGGCTTCCCATCAAACATATCAAACCGCCTCAGGAGGTCCCGAGTGTACTTACCTTGGTGCAGGAAAGTACTCTCCCGAGTCTGCTTGATTTGGAAGCCGAGGAAGTAGCTCAACTTACCCATCATACTCATCTCAAATTCTGTGCTCATCACCTCAGAAAAATGAGACACAAGAGACTGAGATGAGCCACCAAAGATAATATTGTCCACATAAATCTGGACGAGAAGGAAATGAGAATCCTGGTGTCTGATGAATAGAGTTTTGTCTACTATATCCATTTTGAAACCATGACTGAGAAGATAGGACTTAAGCCTCTCATATCAAGCTCCAGGGGCCTGCTTAAGTCCATACAAGGCTTTGGAAAGCTTGTAGACATGGTTCGGGTATTTGGGGTTCTCAAATCCCGGAGATTGCTTGACATACACCTTTTCCTCAATGAAGCCAGTGAGAAATGCACTCTTGGCATCCATTTGATAGAGCTTGAAGCCCTGGGATGCAGAGAACGCAAGCAAGATTCTAATCGCCTCTAGTCTAGCTACAGGGGCAAAGGTCTACTCAAAGTCAAGACCCTCAACCTGAGTGAAAGCCCTGTGCAACTAGCCTAGCCTTGTTGCGAACGACAACCCCATCCTCACTTTGTTTGTTTTTGAACACCCATTTGGTCCCAATGACATTATGACTAGATGGAGGCTCTACAAGCTGCCAGACTTTGTTCCTCTCAAAGTTTTCCAGTTCCTCATGCATAGCATTAATCCATGATTCATCGGATAATGCATGAGTAACATCCTTTGGTTCAAATGAGGCAACAAAGGCAGAGTGAAGGCAGAAAGAAGATAAGCCTGATTTTGAGCGCGTCACACGCTCAAACAGATCACCAATGATCTGCTCAGGTGGATGAGAACACTGAATGTGGCGAGGAGGACTAGAAGTAGAAGTGGCCTCTACCTCTTGAGCAGAAGAGGAAGGAACAGAGCCACTCGCTGAAGGAGAGTCTGAAGGCAAGGGCTGGTCTCTCTGAGGTGCAGAAATGGAAACAGGAGGAACCTCAAGTGTAGAGGGGACTGGATCAGATGGAATACCATCATCTCCATCATCCTCATCCTCTACAAAGATGGTCTCGGAGGGATAAGAAGAGCCTGAAATATCAGGTCTAGCTCCTGGGCTAGCCTCATCAAAGGTCACGTCACAGGTCTCTATGATCCTATTCGCATCACACTCCAGACCCTATAACTACGAGAAGAAGTCAAGTAACCCAGAAAAATATCATCAGAAGAACGAGACTCAAACTTATCTAGGTTACTAGACTTCAAGATAAAACACTTGCAACCAAAAACGCGAAAATGAGAAACACTGGGCTTTTGCCCATACCTCAACTCATAAGAAGTGCGATGCAAATGTGCTCTCAAGAAAACGCGATTGGAAACATAACAAGCAGTAACTATAGCCTCAACCCAAAACTTCCTAGGAGTACTGTACTCATCTACCATCGTCCTAGCCATCTCAACCAGGGTCCTATTCTTCCTTTCCACTACGCCATTTTGCTGAGGGACGTATGGAGAGGAGAACTGATGCTCTAACCCAGACTCCACACAGAATCTCTCAAAGTAGGAGTTCTTGAACTCTGTGCCATTATCACTACGTATAGCTCGTAATGCACCTGGGAGCTCAATAGACAACCTACTAACAAATTCCCTGAAGTGAGAAAAAGTCTCATCCTTCAAGGCCATGAAAAATACCCAATAATACCTCAAAAAATTATCAACAATGACAAGGACATACAACTTCCCTCCTGCTGACTGCACTCTAGCTGGACCAACAGTATCCATATGTAAAAGATGTCCTGGTGCATCAGTCATCACTACGGTGACTGGAGGATGAGAAGCAGTAACCATCTTGCCATGTCGGCAGGGAGAGCAAACTAAGTCTTTGACCATCTTGAGTTTGGGCAAACCACGAATAAGATCGCGGCTGCTAACTCTGGTCAAATGATCAAAACCAACGTGACCAAATCTTCTATGCTAGAAGGAGAGATCACGGGACTCAGAAGCAATCAAACATCGAAGAGAGTCTCTAAAAGAAATAGAAAAATCAGCACGAAAGACTCTCCCAAATCTAGAAATCCCGAAAACTAACTCTCCGATGAATCAAGGAATCTACAAGCATTACTCTTAAAGCTTACCTCAAAAGAGTCATCGATAAGTTGAGAAATAGAAAGCAAATTATATTGCAGCTTACTCACTAAGACAACGTCCTTAAGAATAAAATTTTCATTAATGCAGACGGTACCTTTAGCAATGACTCTACCTGAAGAAGCATCCCCAAAAGTGATCAACTCATCACTAGGGGCTCGGACTAAGGAAGAGAACCAACGAGAGTCTCCGGTCATATAGCGAGAACAACCAGAGTCAACAATCCAAACATCTCCCTTCCCCATCCGACGAACCTCGTTTGAATCATTGTAGAGCTCGGAGTCGCTGATGCCGTTGGTGTCCGCCATGAAGCACATGCCGAAGAAGTCGTCGCCGCCTTTCTTCTCTTGCGGATCATCCTCGCCTTCGTCGCTCCATGTCTCCGTGTCGAAGAGGTTGATGTCGTCGAGGGCGGCGAGGACGCGGTGGAAGAGTTTCTTGTTCTTCGAGAAGTTGCGATACTTCTTCTCGTGCGCCGGCTCACGAACTGGAGGCTTCTTGTTGCGGTTCTTGTCGATGTAGTCGTTCTTGCCGGAACCGCCGGAGTCGTTTTTGCCCTTCTCTAGTTTGGGACAATTCGCTCAAATGTGGTTGGGGCCGCCACATTCGAAGCAGGTGATCCCACCACCTCTCTTCCTCTCTCTCACCCTCTTGTAGGCATGAGAAAACTTGCGAGATAAAAGAGCAAGCTCAGTTTCTAGAAACTTGTCCAGTTGGTCATCGCTTAGCTCGCAAGTGCAGAGAGGGAAAAACCAACAGAAGAATCAAGAGAAGATCCAATGGGATCGGTGACCAAGGCCATCGACTGTGATTTCATCTTGCAAGAGACGACGTCGATCTCATGAGTCTTGAGTCGGGAATAGAGCCCGTCAAGAGTCAAGGTCGACAAGTCGGTAGTGTCCTTGATGGTGGTCACTTTCATTTCCCAAACACGAAGATCAAGTGCAATCAAGAAGTGACGAGCAATATCCGAGTCAGGGTATGTGCAACTAACTGCCCGGAGATCGCTCAAAATTTTAGTAAATCGACCGAAACACTCGTCAAGACTCTCACCAGCGTGTTGTTCAAACTTGTTGTACTCACGCTTGTATTGATCCTGCCTCACGGTCTTGATTTGGGTAGTGCCCTCATGGTATGCATCGAGGGTCACCCAAATCTCGTGAGCGGATCGTAGGTGAGAGATCCGATCATACTCACTACGGCTGAGTCCTTGTATGAGAATGTTCCTCGTCTTAGCATTTGCCTCAACGTCAGCCATATTGCCGGCCGTGACGTGACGTTCTCATCGGCAGGAACCTCATATGGGAGCTTCACCTTCTGCCATATCAGGAAGCCCTGGGCAGTGATGTATGACTCCATTCGGGACTTTCAAAAAGGAAAATCGACACCGCAAAAGATGGGAGGCTTGGTGGCATACTTGTCTGTCGCCATGGCTCTCGAAACCAGTCAAGATCTATGGAAGAGCAAAACCGGCTCTGATACTAATTGAAGGATCGAGATGGCGAACAGAGAGGGGGTGAATGGTCACAAACAAATTTTCCCCCAAAATACTCCAACTAAAACTTCGACAAGATCGCTCAACGAAAATCGTGAAAAACCCGAAAAACTAGACAACTATGTGTACCCCTAACTTGCATGGATAAGTACCATAAAATATGTGGAGATTTTTGAGTCACAATTCTGGTTGTCTAGTGTCCAAAAATGAGAAGGAATCAATTCAACTCTTGCTTTTAGAAAGGAGATCAATTCAAATTACAAAAGCAGAATTTTCAGAAGCTGTCCTTAATTTGAACAGGTGGTTGGTGGGTTTCTGCAGCTCAAGAAATTTTGATAATTTTTCTCCCTATGAGAAGAAGAGTGATAAAAAACTCCACCAAATTTCACCTCAAAAATACATACAAAAAAAACAGGAAAAATCTAAGAACACAGTTAGTCAAGAACTACGAGCAGAAAGTTTGGGGCTCGGTTTTCACCTCATGGCGCCCAAACGGTGCAACAATTGGACTCAAAAAGTTTTTTAAAGATGGATATGAGAGTTTTTCACCTTCTCCAATAATAATCACTCAAAAAGGATTTTTTTAAATTTTTATAAAAATCAAATACTAACTACTGCGCGAAGAACAAATTCTGGACAGAGTTGGAACTTGTAAGAAAAGATGATCTCTGCTCAATCCAAGAGTGCAAAAGAGATGTAAAACCATATGAACACACTCAAAACATCCAAGATCAGCATTTAGAAGGAGGGGAGGCAAATCCAAATTGCATGAATGTAAATTGCGGGAAAGTAAATGCGTAAAGTAAATGCTGAATTTAAATTGCGTAAAGTAAAGACATAATGTAAATGCGGAATTTAAATTCACAATTATATAAAGAAATTTTTTTGTATTTCTGGTGGGAAGGTTTACAAAGCCTCACTTCATGTGGGCAAAGCTCAAAGGAGCAATTCAAACCTTCAAGGGGAGGAGGCTACCCCTCCACCCCTATTTATACTACTCTTGGGCCACCTACCACTCTTGGATGAGTCCCTCAACCTAGAGCACTCATCTAAGGGCTAGAATTAACCCACACACACAGCCATGCAAGGGCTAACCCAAAACCCACACACATACTGGGTTTTCTTGCACGGTTTTCAAAGCATACTACCTAGACCTATTAACCTATCAACTAGACCGC
Source organism: Guadua angustifolia (assembly GCA_036346375.1). Lineage (NCBI taxonomy): Eukaryota > Viridiplantae > Streptophyta > Magnoliopsida > Poales > Poaceae > Guadua > Guadua angustifolia. The sequence continues at coordinate 29,308,600 of CM070505.1, read as the reverse complement.
AATCCGATGGCTCTCATTGATCCATGCGGCATCTAGCTAGCATCATCTCCTTTCCTTGTCTTTTTGACTTCTCCGGACTCCGTCTCCGATCATCTTCCGGTGATCTCCTGACCGTCTGGACCTCCGACGCTCCTCGCCTAGTCCCGGTCATCCTCCGCCTCACCATGACCTAGCACCGACGCCCTACAACCATCAAAGACAAGGAAAACCTTTCACATAGCAATGCCCACAAAGATATTCAATGATTATCCCAAAATCATTAATCGAACATAATTGCGCTCAATGGTCCGGTGCTACTGCCCCCAGGTCGATAGCACTAGAAAAAGCAACCAACACTCAAATTGCTTCAAATCCAATTCACTTCAAATCAAACCAAGCTCAAAACTCGTCAATTACTCATCACACACAAGGATAGACCTCCGCATGGTCTTTCACTTAGAGTGGTCTTGGCTATGCTTTTAGGGGTTGTGGCCTGTGTGATCTCTAGGGTGTCATTCTCTAGATAGGTCATTTTCTAAAGATGTCATTCACTAGTCAGGATGACTATTCCACTGGTTGGAGACGACCAATATGAAGCAAAGTTATAGACCACTTTGGCTGAATTGGTTAGAAACTTAACCGTTCTGACAAGGGTTGGCTTCATTCTATACATTATGGGTTTTATGTATTGTAAACCCATTAATAGAGTGTAGGCATGAATAATTGAGGACCCAAATAAGTGACAGATATTTAATTCTCGTCAGCTAGCCCTCAAGTCTTAAGAAATAAGAGTTTATTACTCAAGACTTTTCGTCTTCAGTGACTTTATGGGGTTATGCGCCAGTTATCTGACTGTTTTAAGTGCCAATAAATAAAAAATCTTTTCACTTCTCTTGGTAATTGAATCGGCGCTAACTGCCTTTAACGTGTAATGTGTATATAAAGGGGAAGAAAGTTTTCTTTGTATATTTCATATCTCTAAATCAAGAAAAAATTACTTTCAAACTTGTTCTTTATTGTTTAAGCTTTTCATCTTTCGTCCTTATTTTTTCTCTCATCAATTGCGATGAAGGTATGATCAAGGAAAGGAGGTGAAAGATTAAATATCTAAAAATAAGTTTGAGGACAACATCCCTAATTTTGTTGAATTATATTATTTTAAAACTTTTTCTTAGTTATTTAAGCTTTTCATCTTCTATTTTTTTTCTTCTCCTATTAGTTATTATGGAGAGTATAATCAAGGAAAGGAGGTGAAAAGTTTGAAGATCTAAAAGAAAGTTTGAGAACATCAATCTGGTGTCAGTTATTTTTCAAGATCTAAAAGGCAATTTTTACCCTTTCTTGGAAAACGAAACGGTGTCCAAAACAGACACAGGTTAGGTTATATAAAGAGGTAAATCCTCTTTGATTTCTTGTGTCTTTATTGTCTTTTAGCACAGAAGTAAGTTCTTAAGCCCTTTGTAATTTTTGAGCTCTTGTCTTCAATCCTTTTCTTTTTTCCTAACTAACAAGTCGATCCTTACCGAGGAGAGGATTAAGAAACTTGAAGATCAAGGTTTGGTCCCTCCTCGCGAAATGGTGTGATGGGATCCTAGTGGGGAGGATACAAAACCAATACCTCAAGAGGGGCGTCTCATCCTCTTCACTACCTTGGTGAAGTTAGGATTTTGCCTCCCTGAGAATGAGTTTTTAGCCGATGTGCTAGATCATTATGGGATCGAACTGCACCATCGAATTGCCACAAGCATCTTCTTTTGGTCATTATGACTAGGAGGAATTCAAGCAAGTTTTTAATACCTTGTAAGCAATGGTTTACATCTTATTTCATTTCTTTTAAGAAATATTGAGGAAAGGTATTTTTAATTCATTTACTGTTTTGTTTTTTGTAGCACTTGCAAGAACTGCTCGACCTACTAGATCGACAGGCAAAGATTTTGGACAAGGTCAAAATTGAAATAATAAGAAGGTATGAATCAACTTTGTTATTGTTTTTCTCTTTTCCCTATCTTCTTTGTTCTAGCATAACTGTTGTTTTGTCACAGGCAAAGAGAACTAATAAAGAAATTAGAAAAGCAACTCTTGGTGGCTCAAAATACCACCAAGGGTTATAAATTTGATCTTGTTGAGGCTGCCGATAAGGTCCAATGTCACGAAGAAAAGACCGTTAGACTCCATGAAACTTTTAAGAGAAATGAAGAAAAGGTTCAAAAACTCTTCGAAGAGTATAAGATCATTCTTCAGGAAAAGGATTTGGGGTGGGGAGGGGGGAAGATGGTGCAGTTTGATCTCATAATGATATACCATATCGGCTAAAAACTCACTCTAACTTTACCAAGGCAGTGAAGAGGATGAGACGCCCCTCCTAAGGCACCGGCTTTGTATCCTCCCTGCTAGGGTCTCATCGCAGCATTTTACAAGGATGGATCAAATCTTGTTCTTCAAGTTCCTTAATCCTCCCCTCTGTAAGGATCGACTTATCCATGGCCATTAGTTGGAGGGAAAAGGAAATGATTGAAGGCAAGAGCTCAGAAATTGCAAAGAACTTAAGAACTTACTTCTACGCTCGAAGACAGCAAATGCGTAAGGAATCAAAGAGGATTTGCCCCCTTTATATAACCTAACATGTGTCAATTTTGGACACTGTTTTAGTTTCCAAGAAAGGGTAAAAATGCTTTTTTTAATAAACAATAACGGACACTAAATTGATGTTCTTGAACTTTCTTTTAGGTCTTCAAAATTTTCACCTCTTTTCCTTGATCATACTCTCCATCATAACTGATGGGAGAAGAAAAAAAGACAGAAAATGAAAAGTTTGAAGAACTAAGAAAAAGTTTAAAAATAATAATGTTCAAAGAAATCAAGGATGATTTCCTCAAATTTCTTTTTAGATATTTAAGCTTTTCACCTCCTTACCTTGATAATACTCTTCATCGCAATTGATGAGAGAAGAAATAAAGACAAAAGATGAAAAGCTTAAACTAAGAAAAAGTTTGAAAGTAATTTTTCTTGATTTAGAAATCTAAAAGTACAGAGTAAACAAAGGAAGCTTTCTTCCCCTTTATATATACATTACTCATTAAAGATAGTTAATGCCAGTTCAATTACCAAGAGAAATGCAAAGATTTTTCATTTATTAGCACTTAAAACAAATCAAATAATTGGCACATAATCCTACAAGTTCACAGAAGACGAAAAGCCATGAATAATAAATTCTTATTTCTCAAGACTTCTGGGATAGCTAACAAGGATTAAAAGTCTATCACTTATTTGGGCCCTCAATTATTCGTAACTATATTCTATTAATAGACCTACAATACATAAAAACCATAATATATATAACGAAGCTCACCTTTACCCGAATAGTTATGTCTCCAATCAGTTCAGTCAAGGTGATCAATAAAACTTTGCTTCACGTTGGTCGTTTTGACCAGTGTAATAGTCACCCCAACTAGTGAACTAGTTCCCCACACATGTCTTTGTGCGGACAGTTATCTAACAAGTATATATAATCACCCAGAAGTTATCTCTGAAAAAGGCACCTTTTGACGAGAAAATATTTTTTGGCAGAAAGACACCTCTGGGTTACACGACGCCCCTATAAAGAACAATTGCCGCCTCTTCAACTGATATAAATAGGGGGCCAATCCATGCTATTGAGGGAATCTGATTCATAACCAGAATAAGCAATCGCCATCTGAGAACATTTATTCTATAATTTGTATACTTAGGAGAGCTAATTGGCAAATAAAGAAGCAATCCCTAGATATTGTTCTCCTTATCATGTTTACTATGATCCCATAATCATATTTTCATAAGCTCAATTAAGGGACCCTATTTGGGACCTGAATTTACCAATTCAGACCCTTTATGTATACCGCATTGGTCCCGAATCACGCTAGTGCATACAGGCTTAACATCGGTAAATATCACAATCATACACAGCGATAATATAAATAGACTCCATTTATTAAGTATAACTGAGTGTACGACCTTATGGTTAACTTACATGATAAAGCCACATAGGGCTAGACTAGGAATAATAAAATAAGATAATGCAGCAGAAAAGAAAGATGTAGACAACTCATCAGTTTACCACAAACAACTGACAAGGCTTGAACCCTAAACACTCATGTCATCCTGGTACTCCTCCAAAACAGGGGTAGACTCCTCAACTATTGATGTTGTTGTTGGTAAGGGTGAGTACTTAAAACACTCAACAAGTTGTGCACAAATACAATTCTAATAATCTATATGCAAGGCTTATTCCAAAGGAATGGCTAACATGGCTATTTTGCATTAAAGCAGCATTTGTAAATGAATACAATAAGTAGATTGTAAAGATAGTAAAACAAATAACAATAATAAGTAATTTCTAGTTTTCTCAAGTAAACAGGGTTTCTAATCCTAAATTAAGTTTCCAACTTCCAATGGCAACCTGCCATCCTAACCAAGTTTTATTTTATAAAATCTAACCCTTAACTGTAATTTCCAAGCTATGCTAGTACCACGAGCACGGCTATCCGAATAGATTTACACTCTGTTGAGGTTATGCACTTTACTCACATGATACAACCATACACTACAAAGGCAAGTGATTATAACTCACACCACCACTAGCAGTACCGAAGTTAAGACATTGCAAATTAATTAACTAGATTGTCAACTAGGCTGTCCTATACCAAACATGTGGTTGCATAATTGACTCAGATCAAAGGCTTGTAAGGTTAAGTCCTTAAGATGACTAGGGCAAGACTTCCACATACCCTCCGTCCTTTGGCCCATCTTGGCATACTGCCCTTTGGCACTTACCCTAATCTAAATGATTACCACCCTAGTTGATTACCAAACACCACGTGTTATCAACAAGTCAACATTGTTGCGTGACATCCCTCGCCACTACAACTCAATATCATTGTGTGACAACACCTGATACACCAGTTTATAATCATGTTCCATATTCCATTAGTCAAGATTAAACATTGATGCTTCAAGTACATGTGATGACATGTCATATCTAAGCATGCTAACACGGTCTAACCAACCCATATTGATTTTATTATTAATCAACTATAATGAACCAATCTAGGGTGACAAATAAATTATGGCGTACAAATGACAAGGCAGGATATAGACCGAATAGGTATAATAGCTAAGTCCCAATTTAATTTGAAACAATTGTATACATAAAATAACCTGTGAAAAAGTAAAAGCAATATAGCGATTTTATAAATTGAGTTCAACATGATCAAAGCACAACTTACCTTGAAAAAAGTCTTGTTCTTACTCTGAAACTAGTTCTTGGGTCAACGGATCTTCCTCGGATGTGTCGAGCAACTTAACGTCTATGTGAAACAAGAGAGAAAGCCAAATAAATATCAAAATAGAGAGTAAGAAAATAAACTCTAAATATCAAATAAAATTCAAAATTAAATAGATCTCAAATTTACAAATTTTTGAAAAATTGAATCATCTCAATCGGAGCTTGTATAAGGGAGAAAGGGCTCTTGGAAGATTCAAAAAATCTAAAAATCAGATAATTGGAAAAACAAAAAATAAATCAAATTATTTTTTCTATTGGAAATTCACTTTATTGCATCATGCTGACGTCAGGGTTGAGAGGTCTATGCGCCTGGTTCACGGTTTGGCTCTGGTCCACTGTTGGGGGCCGGGCAACCCTTGGTCGGTCAGCAGACAGTCAACCAGCCCTCTAGCCCGTGGGTCCTCGACCAAAGACTCGGATCAAGCTCGAGGCCGCTCGAGCTAGGGCACAAGATCCCCCGAGCTCGTGGCCCTCACGACCTGCTTTCTCGATGATTCAAGGTCGATAGCGTTCCTTGGATCCCGCACGCCATCACTTAGCGATTCTGAGAACGTGGGATCATGGAGTAATGCAGAGCGCCGCGACGGGATCGGAACAGTTACCACCGGCTATCAATATGCATGAAGGCCACGATCCGAGGATTACTCCCGAACGTTGCAAGAAGAATGGGTATAAGACTGAAGCTTTGTAAACACTGTAGAGGGGTACCCAACACACAGACAATTGAGTTCAAGTCTAGACTTAGCATCGTCAAGATTGAGCTGTAATCCTCCTTTGTACTCACAAAAGGCAGGAAACACCGCTGCAAGGCGATCGAGTAGAGTCATACCTTCTCGGGGCTCGAACCAAAGATAAATCTCTGTCTCGTCTGTTGTCTCCTTGCTCGGATCAGAGACCTCCTCGACCTCATTCCTCTGTTCGAGAAAAGCGCAGCCAGGTCCCATTTCTCATCGACCCTACCTAATTTTTTGCGGTTGGCGATCCCGATCGCCGACAACCGGCGCCACCGTGGGGCCCGATTGCTTTGTTCATTCATAGGAAAACTCCGAGGTCTTAGGAGTATGGCGTTCTCCATCGATTTAACACTCTTCGAAGTGGGATCGGACGCGAGTCCGGCTCCGCATCCTCGCTCGCCTTCCCCACCACCATGTGAGCAAAGACGTCTTCATGGTGGGCGCCCGGTGAGGACGCGGCGGCGCGGATCGCGACCCACAAACTCCCGAGGATGCTCGTCGAATGGTCCACGCTGCGATCAATCGAGGCCATTACCGCGCCCGACGGAGGACGAGAGAGGCTCCTCCCTGGGAGCGCTTCGTGCTATTGCGGGATCATGGCCAATCCCGATAGGGCAAAATCGGAGTTTTTCGCCGGGCCTTGGCCGAAGAACTCGACCATGGCCGCAATCGAGGTCATTCCTCCGCAGACCGGTCACCGCTCAGGACCCTTCCACGAGAAGCGGCGACAACTCATCACGGCATCGCAGCACGCACCGTCGGCCGCCGCCAAGGCGAAGCGCGCCGTCTCGGAACACCCTCGGCAAGACCCGGATACCGGACGTGAGGTAAGCCACACGAGCTCCACACCAACCGGCAAGAAGTCACGGGACTTTCCCGACATTCCGCCAGCGTCGTCGCGACAGACCGCCGCAATACCTCCCAGCGACTCCGTGCTCGGCACTATGACCGATCTCACCAAGATCGGATCGCCAAGAAAGCCTGTGCTCGGATTCGCACAAATGGTGGAGATCTCGTTGGCGCGATCGCTTCCTGCCGCACCCGTCCCACCTTACGGTTGCGTGGCGTACTCGACAACCTTCGTCACAGACTGGCTCGCTCGATTCAAACCCTTTGATCGAAGCGCCGACGAACCAAGAATCCCGACGAGTTCCTATCCATCTACTCGACCGCCATTTTGGCGGCGGAGGTGACGAGTTGGTCATGGCCAACTATCTCCGACCGCTACGACGGCGCCGCCGGACTGCTCTTCAACCGAAGCCTTTCCTTCGGTCGTGGCGCCAAATCCAGAGCGCCCGCGCTCAACTTCCGTGGTTACGAACGGCGGGGAGGAGAAGGACTTGATCGCGTCATCCGTGGCAAGAGCGAGCCTCTTCGTGATTTCGCGCGGCGGTTTATCCGCACGAGGAACCCGATTCGAGCATCTCGACGAAGCGATCATCAAGGCCTTCAAGTTCGGCGTTCGCGACCGGCGCCATCAAGACCTCGAGATCACGACAAGTCTCGGCGTTAACAAACCGTTCGCATGGCGGAACGTCTGTGACGCGACGACGCCGTCCGCTGGAAGCGCGATTACGACCAAGGTAAGCTTGGTCTGAGCCACTCTGAGGCTGGCCCGTCCAACTCCAAGGGCGCCGACCAAGACACCCGCACCAAGAAGCGGAAGCGTGACCGCAGGACCGGCGGAGGTCAGCCGCGGGTCATCGTCTCGGCGGACGGCCAGCGTGAGGTCCTTGAGGTCCGGGATCAGACTCGGGACGGGACCCGACCTCGTCAAGGTCGACCTCAGTCCCACCAGGCACAGGGCCAGCCCTAGAAAGAGGGCCGGCGGCCTGGACCTCGGAGGACCGACACTCGACCGCAGGGAGCCGAAGGGCGGTCGGGGTACGACGAGGCGAAATTTTGCCTATTTCACAGGGCGGCCGGCCACGACCTGCGGTCCTGCAGGGCTTGGCAGGGAAAGCTTGAAGCCTTCTATGACGGACGTGGTGAGATGCCCGTGCTCCCGAAGGATGACGACCAGCCCGAAAGGGTGAATGCCGGGTCGGAGCACGGCGACCTCGACTGAATTCCAACAGGCGGCGCGGATTGACGTTATCTTCGGCTCGACGACCTACCATCCAGCGCGAGATCAAGGCCGCTTTCTCGGACCATCTATCGAGGCTACATCAGAAAGCCCGTCGGCAAAGATTGCAAGTGGGCCGGGGCCACCATCACCTTTTCTCCGGAGGATGCCTTACAAGGTATGGCCCGAGACTTAAAGACCGCCTTGGTCGTGACCCCGACCATCAGCAACACAGTGGTCGGGCGTGTCATGGTCGACGGCGGCTCTCTTAATTTGTTTGCGGCGGAAGCACTCGACCGGATGCGATTCCCGGCCAAAGATCAAAAGCATCGCCATCCCTTCTTGAATCGCTCACGAGCTCGACTACTCCCTTGGGGCGGTGGTCTTGCCCGTCACCTTCGCGGCTCGGACAACTTCCGCGACCGAAATGATCACCTTTGAGGTGGTCGAGGGCGACCTCCGCATAACGCTATTCTCGGAAGGCCCGCCTCATCAAGTTTATGGCGGCTAATCATTACGGTCATCGGTGCATGAAGCTCCCGTGCCCCAACGGCATCGTTATCGTCGCGCGTGACTGCAGCGCACATGGTCTGCGAGACCAAGGCCTGGCGCTTCGCCGCATCTTGCCCAAAGAAGGTCCAGAGGTGACGGAAAAGAACGCCTACAGAAGGCGGCGATCCAACCAAAGGGCAACAAAAGGCCGTGCCGCCGAGGAAGGCGACACGACCGTGTGTGTCCACGCCTCGGCGAGCTAAGTCCCAAATAGGAACTCGAGCTCGCCACCTTCCTTCGCGCCAACAAAGGTATATTCGCTGGGAGCTGCAGATATGCTTGGCGCTCCAAGGAGGTGATCGAGCACAAGTTACGTGTCGAGCCGATTCTAGACTCAGCGTCGAATCTAATCGCCGCTTCTCCCGAGAAGGTTGCGGTCATCAAGGAAAACCTTGATAAGCTCTCAAGGCCGGCTTCATCCGCGAGATCGACTACTCCGAGTGGCCGCCAACCCGGTCATCGTCGTAAGAAAGGTGGCAAGTGGAGAATGTGCGCCGACCATACGGGTTGAACTCGCGGCGCCTCAAGGACAATTTTCCCTTCCACAAGATCGACCGGATCGCCGACTCCACCGCCAACGCCAAGATGCTAAGCTTCTTGGATGCTTACTCGAGCTACCACCAGATCAAGTCGGCGGTCGACGACGAGAGCAAGATCGCCTTCATCACCCGTTCGGCACTTATTGCTACACGACCATGTCGTTTGGTCTCGCGTAATGCGGGGCAACATTCGGCGTTTGATGGCTAAGACCTTCGAGCCACAGATTGGGCAAAACCTCGAGGTCTCGAGATGACATCATCGTCAAAAGCCCTCCGGAGCGACCACGTCCGTGACCTTGAGGAAACATTTGCAAACCTGAACAGGTACAAAATCAAGCTCAACCCCGAGAAGTGTGTGTTTGGCGCGGCATCAGGGAAGGTCCTTGGATACATGATCGGGGGCTCGGGGGTTGGTCCAAACCCGGAGAAGATCGAAGCCATCGAGAAGATGGAGCCCCCGACCTCGATCAAGCAAGTACAAAGCCTCACCGGTCGCATGGCCGCCCTCAGCAGATTCATTTCGAGGCTCGGCGAGCGAGGTCTCCCATTCTTTAAGACCCTGCACAAGCACGGGGGCTTTGAATGGACTCGAGCTTACAACGATCTTCGACGAGTGAAGGTATATCATCATCCCCACCCTCCTTATAACTCCATGACTGGCGAGAGGTTGTCGTTTATCTTGCGCCCACCGCCCAAGCCGTGAGTGTTGTCCTAATTGCCGAACGGGGCACAAAGAAGATCCAATTTACTATGTCGTGAGGTCTTACATGGCCCAAAGGAGCGTTATCCGCAAGTCAAACCGCCAGATGTATTCTTCTCATGGCCTCGCGCAAGCTTCGACACTACTTCGGCGCATTCCGTGGTCGCCCCGAGTAACTTCCCGCCGGTGACATCCTCGCGAATCCGTATATGGCAGACGGATAGCTAAATGGGCTATGGAACGGGCGGCGTTTGACATCCGTGTCGTGGCGAACAGCTATCAAGTCACAGTGCTCGCCGACTTCGTGGTCGAACAGACGTCGCAGCCGCCCACAGGCTCGAGGTCGAAGAAGAGAAGCCTCGGATCATGTTCTTCGACGGCCGAGGTCCTTCAAATGCTCGGGCCGGATACTTATCCTTACCCAGGCTACCAGCTTGAGGTATGTAGTTCGTTTTGGCTTTCCTGCGACCAATAACATGGCGAAATATGAAGCTCTCTTGGCGGGCTTACGAGCCCGCAAGTCCTTAGGCGTCTGACGGTTGGTCGTGAAGGAGACTCGGCTCGCCATCAACCAAGACAACAAGGACTATCAATGCTCGGGGATGCAATGGCAAGGTATCTCGCCGAGGTCCGCAAGATGGAGAAATGGTTCCGAACTTGAGCTTAGTCATGTCCCTAGGAAGGACAACTCCGGTCCGACTTTCTCTCCAAGCTCGGCTCTTCCGACGAAGAGATACCCCCGACGCCATCCTCGAGACGCCGACGGCTCCGTCTATCTCCGATCGAGAGGTCGTGCTTCTTGTGGTGGAAGGTATTCGCATGGGCCGAGCCCATACACGGCTTCTCGCACGGGCGACTGCCGCCCGACCCCGCTAATGTAAGCGTGATTAAGCGCCGAGCAAGCTTGTATAAGCTCGTGGATGGCAAGCTCTACAGACGGAATGTCTCGGCATCCCGACTCGGTGCATCTCCACGAAGGAGGTAAGTACCTACTCAACGACATCCACTCAGTCTCTGTGGGCGCACTCTTCAGACAGACGATGGTCGGCAAGGCCTTCCGTCTCGATATTCTCGCCGACGGCATTACAGATGCTCGGGATATTGTCCGGACCGCCGAGCATGTCGGGCCACGCCGAAGGTACACCACCGGCCCACGCCCGCGCACCATTCCGCTTGCACGCCTTTCTCGACACAGGGGCTCGATATCCTCGGCCCCTTTCCCCAAGCAACCGGGGAGAAAGTTCCTGTTCGTGGCCATCGACACATTCACCAAATGGATTGAGGCTGAGCCGGTCTCGACCATCATTTGCCGGGCATTGCTCGCTTTTTTTGCTTGTCCGTGGTCACGGTATGGGGTCCCATGCAGAATTATCACCGACAATGGTACTCGGTTTACGAGGAATTATTCCAGAATTTCTGCGAGGACATGGGCACCAAAGTGTGCTTCGCCGTGGCTCATCCTCGAGCAACGGAGCGGCAGAGCGCCAACCGACAGATCGCCCAAGGCGTCAAAAGGCGAAGTTACGATGAGATCAAACGCTACGGCATGACTCGGTGGGCGAACTTCCTACCGTCTTATGGTCTATTCAGCACCCACGATCGGTAGAAAGCAACAGGTCCACACCCTTTCACTCGTGTTTGGTCTCGGCCGCCCCGCCTCCGGAGGTAACGCTGGCTCCACCAGGTCGGTCTGTCGACCACGCCGACTTCGAGCAAGAACGGTCTCTTGACCTTGCCCTCGCGGAAGAAGTAAGATGCCGTGCATCGCTACGATCAACGCGACACCGCAAGCTCTTCGCAGACATGCGTCTCGGTCGATGACGACCTAGGAACTCCTTGTTGGGGACTTAGCCACGAGACGGATTCTGTATTGTCCAAAGACCAACAAGTTATCCCTCATGGGGAGGGTCCCTATAGAGTCGTTTCAACAGATCGCACGGGGGCTACCGGCTAGCGATGCCCGATGGCAGAGAGCCTTCTAGCTCGTGGAACATAGATCAACTTTGCAAGTTTTATGTGTAATCTCTATACCTTTAAAGCTTCAATAAAAGGATATTCTCCGATTTCTATCATTCATGTCTTTTTCTTTATGAGCGTCTCTGTAATTTTTTCTTCGGGCACGACTTTCGCATTCGCTCCTTAGTCTGGGTATCACGAGCTTTACGTTCACCCCCCCAGTGGTCGAGCTCAACGTAAGCCGAAACTCTTCGCAATCAGCTCACCCCCTGCGTCCGGGTTTGAACTACAAGCTCGGCAGCCTTGGCTATTAAGTGCGTGCATGGTCGTGGTCGTGGAGTTGGTGATTTATTCACTGGGTTCGCTTGCTGCATTTCTTTTTCGCAAGTACTCCATCTCGATTCTGCAGGTCATGGTCATTTTGCTCGTCTCATACTTGTGTCCAAGGTCGGCGTTGCTCGACCTTAGACCCAACGGGGGCTGGCTAGGATGTAACATCTACGAACGACCTATGGATCTTGATCGCGAATAAGAAGCGCACACTTCAAAAAAAGGTAACCCAATCCAGTTGATAACATCAAATGTTTTTACAGGATCAAGGATGTTTAAGCTACAGATCCTCCATCTCGCGCGCGAGCTTCTCTTGCTCGTGCTCGGCGACTTTGGCCCGCAGCGTCGAGGCTTCGGTTTGCCGCAGGAGGGCCTCGTTGGTTGCGTCCGTGGCTCGGCGACGTTCGTCGTTGAGTTGGGCCAAGGCGGTCTTCGCCGCCTATTGGCACGCCTTAAGTTTCTCCACGGCGCGACTTTGGTCTCTAGCTCGAGACGCCTTGGTTGAGGATGATAGCTCGGCAACGCCCCTCTCCAACGCCGACCTTGCGCACGCTTCGTCGGCGGCGCTATAGCAATGGTTTGCTCTGGCGACTTCCTCAAGTGCCACGACCTTGGCGCTTCGTCAGCAGCGCTGGGCAGCGGGCGCGCTTGTTCTCGATGGCCTTCTCGAGGGCCTCGATCTGGCGCTGAAGGGTCTCGAAGCGCCGAAGTCCGAAGAAGTTCGCTCTGCGGCGGCCTTCTCCAAAGCTCGACCTTGGCGCGCCCGCATCAAGGGCCTCGATCGCTGGTCGCCGAAGGCTTCGTGCTCTGCGCCTTGAACCCATGCTCGCGCCGAGGATCTGGTCCTCTCGAGCTTCGGCGAAGATGGGACACCTCCAGCGCCACCATCGTGCGACGCAGATCGTTGAGCTCCCGGTTGAGCCGCTCGATTTCCTGCGCGTCGGCCTCAATGGTCGCGCAGAGCCTGGAGCGCTCGGTCTCCCTCTCTTCCACGGCGTTCAAGATCTGGCGGAGCACGTCGACATGCTCGTTGAGACCTTGAAGCCCTCGGGTCACGCTGCCAACCGCCTTGAAAACAAGGAACACGATTTGGTATGAAGTTGTCAAGAACACACAACTTAACGTATTACAGGGCATATAAGGAAGGTTCCTACCTCACGGAGTCGGCTGTTGACGCGACCGGAGAACTCCTCGTTCAGCTCGTCGAGGCGAGCTGTGTTGATCTCAAAACCTTCGCCCGTCCCCGCGACCTAGGCCTTCTTCAATCACCGCCGACACCTTGTCCGGGGCCTACGGACGACGTGCGGCGGCGGCCGAGATCCTTCCACATCGGCCGCCATGCCGGACCCCCACCGAGGTACGGCGGTAGAGCGGGCCCGACCTCCGTAGTCAAGGTTCCGCCTCGATGGCGGAGTTGCCGCGGCGGAAGATCCCCGACCCACACGGGGTGGAGGTTGTGTTCCCGAGTGGAAGTTCGCAGCCGGGTCATCGGAGTGCCTCCGTTGTCGTGGTCGCTCTCCGTGGCCGGAACCGCGGTCTCGCCATCGGCGCGGTCTTGGTCGGCGGGCCTCGGGGACTTCGGTGACACGGCCGCCAACGATCGGCGGCGCCGCGACTTGAGGGGCCCGGACGCCCATGTCTCCCTCGATCTCGGGAGGATCGACAACCGCGAGGGTACCCGTCTCGCCGGTGCTGTAATCCTCGATCTCGGGATTCGCCCTGAACAACAGGCATTGTCAGTGTGGGCAAGCTCGGGTCTCGAGCGCTCGAGGTCTGCAATCAAGGATAAGCACTAAGAAAAACACGGAGATGGAGCAGGTTGCAAAGCCAGGCTCTTACCAGGGTCGGTGACCTCTGCCTCGTCGATGGCCGGCGATGGTCCTGTTGCCCCGAGCTCGGAGGAGGAATTCGCTTCCTTCCTCTGGTCTGGGGAGGCGAAGCTCGCGATGAGCCCGCACCGCCTGGCGGGGGGCTCGGTGGTCTGGCGGCGGCCGCTGCGCTTTGTTGCTGCCAAGTAAAGAAACTTTGTTAGGCCCTGAGAAGCCAAGGGCGCGAGCTCGAGAAATTGGCTATGATCGTCTTTACCGTGGCGCGGTTACCCCATTCGATGTGAGGCCTCTTCGTCTCCTGGCGGTCAGCTCTGGTTGAGGGGAGTCTTTTCTTTCCCTTTTTGCTCTTGCCCTCATCGGGCAAGGGGAGCAGTCTCCGCGCTGTCTCCCATAACTCTTGATGATCCTACAAGCAAGCACGGGTCAGGCAAAGACGTGCGCATGTTCGGATGAGGCTGTAGGTCGTGGAAGGCTTACCTCGGGCTTTCGTTGCAAGACGTTCTTCGGGACCGGGTCGTCGAGAGTGTACTCATACGCCAGTTTCCCAAACATTTCTGCATCCCGCGCGACCGAGACTCCTTCCTTCTACGAACAAGAGCCATCAGAGGAGGAAGAAGTACGAAGTCAAGCAAAAGCCTTGTGGCTGAAGACCTTACCAGATGAACTCTCACGGGTCGAATCGTCGCGTCCCTGGATCTGGGAGAACGGATGTAACCTCTTCCGCAGGGGAGACACCCGATTCCGCAGAAAGTCGTTCGCGATCGCCTGACCGGTGAGACCGCGTGTGGCGCAAATGTGGATGGCGGCGATGGCTTCTGCGTCGACGTTGAGGTCCTCAGTCTCTGGGGTCTCCACCTTCCCGATGGGCGGCTCCTTCAGATCGCAGACCTCCGTTCTCCCCTTCTTGAGGTAGAACCAGGCCTCGACCATGGACCAAGAGAGTCCTGCCAGGATCTTGGCAGAGCCCACTTGAGCCCGGCCAGCTGCGGAAATAGAGGCACCAGACCACGGGGTCCTTCCCGGAGCGGAAGAGGGAGAAGTAGCGGAAGAAGAGCGAGGGCGTGGGAAGAATCCCTAGGAACCCCTCGCATAGATGGGAGAAGACGGCTAGGGTGAGGACGGAATTGGGTACCAGGTTGATCACTTCAATTTGGCAACTGTCGAGGACGTCGGCCATGAATTCGCTCTCCGGGGTCCGCAGCCCGAAGAGGGAATGCTGCTCGGTGCAGACGATCTCGTCATCTCGGGGATGAGGTTCGGTCTCGCCACCGGGCAACCGCCAGGTCACCTGATCCAACAGCCCCAGGGCCTCGAGCTCCTTCATCCTCGTGACCGACAAGGTGCTTTTCCCCAGCTTGGCCATGGCGAAACGTCGGGTGAAGATGGAAAGGCGGTCTGCTCGGGCGAGAAGGTTCGGGAGGAAGGCGCAGAAGCTTTCAGGCTGATGATCCAAAGCTCGGGGTCTTCCACGGTGCTCTTGGGATTTAACCTCCTACGGCGCCTCAAAAGGCGCGCCGGGCATGATTAGACGGGCTCAATTAAGACCTGGGCGGCGGACTCGAAGCACTGCAGGTGTCCGCCAGCTGTTGGCATCCGTATCACTTCGGAAAAATCAAAGGTCGCCAGGTGTCTCGCCTGGGGTTCACTTTGCGATCTCCGCCCGACCTCGAACAAGGTTCCAAGACCTTGCAAGGGTTGCCGCCAAGGACTGTTGGGTGAGGCTCGAGGTCGTCCTTGGTGCTACTTCTCGACCTTGAGCCTCGGGGCTAGGCGTTGGGGCAGGCAACCCTTGGTCGGTCGGCAGACAATCAACCAGCCCTCTAGCCCGTGGGTCCTCGACCAAAGACTCGGATCAAGCTCGAGGCCGCCGAGCTAGGGCACAAGATCCCGAGCTCGTGGCCCTCACAACCCGCTTTTCTCGATGATTCAAGGTCGGTAGCGTTCCCTTGGATCCCGCACGCCATCACTTAGCGATTCTGAACATGGGATCATGGAGTAATGCAGCGCGGCGACGGATCGGAACAGTTACCACCGCTATCAATATGCATGAAGGCCACGATCCGAGGATTACTCCGAACGCTGCAAGAAGAATGGGTATAAGATCAAGCTTTGTAAACACCGAGAGGGGTACCCAACACACGACAATTGAGTTCAAGTCTAGACTTAGCATCGTCAAGATTGAGCCAGTAATCCTCCTTTGTACTCACAAAGGCGAGAAACACCGCCGCAAGGCGATCGAGTAGAGTTACCTTTTCGGGGCTCGAACCAGATAAATCTGCCTCGTCTGTTGTCTCCTTGTTCGATCAGACCTCCTCGACCTCATTCCTCTGCTCGAGCAAAGCGCAGTTGTGGTCCCATTTCTCACTGACCCCTACCTAATTTTCTGCGGTTGGCGATCCCGATCGCCGACATCCACCATTAGGAGTTGCACTTATGAGTTGAAAAAAAAGACAAAAAAGAAAAAAAATAGAAAACAAAAAAAATTGTGAGAAGTGCCTCCTATTTTTGAAATAGCTCTTTTTTGGTAGTTCTTCGTGCTAGTCTTTTGTGTTTGACTCTAGTAGTACTTTCCTAAGCTTTCTATACCTAGTTATGATCTAGTCTTGGATCAGCAAATTATGACTAGTACTTTGAACTGCTTTTCAACTTTGCAATTTCTGGATTGAAATACTTGCTAATCCTTGCTACATATTTAAGCTTGTCCAAGATCCACCTTCTACTAACCAAACAGGTACCGTTCCCCTTGCAATCGCTTTGATGAGCTTGAGTTGTGTTTATCATGAACCAGTCATTGATTGCACCACCTATTTTGCATTGGTAAGAACTTGCAAGAGCTTGGTAAGGGCTTGAGCATATATGACTTTGAATCACTAGAACCTAGTAGTTGATAGGGACATATACTTGTGAATTGTTTCTTGTCCTCTACTAACAATGGCATGTTCCACTGATCATACGGACGAGGATACACCTCTCACACCACGTATGAAAGCAATATTATGACATTTTTCATGCATACTGAATCAACATTTAGAATGTCTTGAGCGGGTTCAAGATCGTACCAATGGTGAGCTTGTTGCATTTGTTAGACTCGTAGGGCAGCTAGAGAGTGCTCCACTATTGGTTACCCTTACGGTTGCCCTACTACTACCGGTGTACCACGACCATGTCATACCCCTTTTGTTGCTCGCTCATGGGCCAACAAAGTAGAAGTCGTTGATAAAGGAAATCAATATATTGCTAATACGGAGTCTGATAAAGGATTCTATCTCAACAATAGTCGTGATCATTGGCAATATCAATTTAATCACCAAGGCATGATAAGAGATCCACCACTATGAGAGGTACATGACTGTGATGACCCACTTGGTAAAATTAAATTCACTATGCCTCCTTTTGCATTAAAGTATGATCATGTTGCACATCTCACATGGGAGATAGCCGTAGAAAAAAAATTGCTTGCTATGCTTTTCCTGAAGATAAGGAAGTTAGGGCTGTTACTAATGAGTTCTCTGATTTTGCATCTATTTGGTGGAGTGGGTATTATCATAATATTTAGAACATACCTAGAACATAGAATGCATTGAAGTGAGCTATGAGATATAGATTTATACATTTCTATTATTCAAATGATTTGCTTAACAATTTACAATGCTTAATACAAGGTAGTAAAATAGTAGAAGAATACTACCAAGAACTACAAATTGGTTTGTTGTGTTGTGGGTTAGAAGAAATCGAAGATGCTAAAATGGCTAGATTTCTAGGAGGGCTTAAGCATGAAATTCAAGACATCATTGATTATAAATAATACAACTCTATTACTAGTTTATTTCATCTTGCTTGTAAAGCTGAATGTGAAATGCAGGTAAGACAGTCTCATTCCCGGGGTAATTTTGGAGGTTATTTTGCAAGTAGGCTAAACCAGCCATAGTGCCAGGCGCCACCCCTGCACCTAGCCGGCCACCTACCACATCTACACGTGGATGCCCTACGTCGTCCACCACTATTCCTCGTCCTCCAGAAGCAAGAAAGTCCACTGTTCAAGCTCCTATAGAAAGTTCCACTTCGATTGTTTCTACTAGGTGATCTAGGGATGTACAATGGCATTGTTGCAAGGGTTTTGGACACATGATGTGTGATTGCCCAAATTAACGAGCCCTTCTCATTAAAGACAATAGTGAGTATACTTCAGCTAGTGATATTGATGAAGATTATACTATGCTTACCACTGACCCTATAGGTGAGGAACATGAATATAATCATTCAGAGGAAGAAAGTTTTTGTGCTAAAGCTTCTGACAAGTACTTAAGCATCATTGTGAAGAGTGTGTTAAGTGCTCAAATGAAGCGTGATGAACAAAACCAACGCCACAACCTGTTCCAAATAAAGTTCGTCATCAACGACCATTTTTGTAGAGTCATCATTGATGGAGGGAGTTGCAACAATCTTACAAGTATGGACATGGTTAAGAAACTTAGCTTAACAATAAACCAGCACCCTCGTCCGTACTACATTCAATAGTTTAATTCTTGTGGTAATCTGAAGGTAACACATATTATGAGAGTACACTTTTCTATTGGTCCATATCATGACTATGCTGATTACGATGTCATACCTATGCAAATATGTTCTTTGTTGTTAGGTAGACCATGGCAATTTGATAGGTATATTGTTCATCGTTGTAGAACCAATCAATATACTCTCATGTATAAAGAAAAAATTGTTTTGTTTTCAATGTCTCCTAAAGCAATTTTAAAAGATAGATTAAAGAGAGCTAATAGAGAAAAGGAGAGTAGCAAAAGTGAAAATCAGATTGTAGCTGAAGAATTTATGCAATATAAGAAGAAAGAACCTAGTTCTAACAAAGGTGAAATTAAATTAAAATAATCTATTTTGCTTGCTACTAAATCTGATTTTAATGACTTGGAAGTGGATAATTTTGTTTGCTATGCTTTACTTTGCAAAGAAGCTTTGTTTTCACTTGACGACTTGTCTGCATCTTTTCCTCCTGTTATTACTAACCTTCTGTAGGACTTTGCTGATATGTTTACATTTGAAATACCCGTGGGGCTGTCACCTGTTAGAGGAATTGGGCAAATTGAATTGGTCCTAGGAGCTTATTTGCCAAATCGTGTGCCATATAGGACTAATCTAGAAGAGATCAAGGAAATTTAGCGTCAAGTGCAAGACTTGCTTAACAAAGGGTATGTACGTAAAAGCCTTAGTCCTTGTACTGTTTCTGTGATTTTAGTTCCTAAGAAAAATGGATAATGCCATATGTGTGTTGATTGTAAAGCCATTAACAATGTCACTGTTAGATATCATCATTATATTCTTAGGTTAGATGATATGTTTGATGAATTGAGTGGCTCCACTGTTTTATCTAAAGTAGACTTGTATAGTGGTTACCACTAGATTAGAATAACACTTAGAAATGAATAGAAAACTATATTTAAAACTAAGTTTGGGTTATATGAGTGGCTAGTGATGCCTTTTGGTCTAACTAATACACCTACCACTTTCATGAGATTAATGAACGAAGTTTTATGCGCTTTCACTAGTAAATTTATGGTGATTTGCTTTGATGATATATTAATTAACAACAATGCACTTGATGAACATTTTGAATACTTATGTGTTGTTTTTATTACTTTGAGAGATACACGTTTGTTTGGTAACCTCGAAAATTACACCTTTGGCACCAATTGAATTTGTTTTCTTGGCTATGTTGTTACTTCACAAGAAATTGAGGTAGATGAAGACACGATTGAAGCTATAAAGAGATGGCCAACACCACAGACGGTCACACAAGTATGGAGCTTTCATGGCCTCGTTGGATTCTATTGTCACTTTGTGAAGGATTTCAGCACCAGCGCCGCATCACTTAATGAATTGACCAAGAAAGGTGGAGGGATGCCTCCATCACCAATTCTGTCTTAACCAAGTTTGAGAGGAGTCTTAGAAAAGGGTCTTTGGTTTCTTTATACTCTGTTGAGTATTGCCCACCTGAAAGTGCAGCTTTGTATCCATCCTTCTCTAAGCAATGCAAGATCTAAGTTCATCTATGTTATGAAGTCTGTTTCTGTTCATGCATTTTTGCTTGGTTCTTTCTTGCAACTTGTGATGTGCTTCACCTCCTTCTATCTGCTGTGTTTTACTAGATCTAGAATGCATAAGTGGTTGAGGAACTCATCTAAAATATGTTCCAACCCAGCAAGATCCATTAGAACGTCTCTTGCTCAGGCATTGGTCTCCTTTCTTTTTGAGGTTTTTGATCTCTCTCTGGTTTCTTTCTTGATCATGTACTACTAAGGATGAATGATTGATGGATGATTCTTCTGAAGATCATATCCCAATCATTTAGGAAAGCTTTAACAACATATCCAAAAAACTAGATATCCGTCGGAACAACAACCTTGTTTATCTATTAAAAAGAAGTGAATTAGCGCCGGCAGATTTAGTAATGTGCCATTGGCTTGAAAAGGAAGGTTTGCGTAGATCTCTCCTTGCACGTTTGAAGGGTGTTTCTTTGGTGTTCTTACTTGTTATGACATGTGGGAGATCATCTTGATCATCAAATCCCCACAAACAAGCTAAAGGTGAAGCTTGTAAGTTTTTCCCTATCTTATAGGTGTAACCTTTCAAACTGAAAAATGATAAAACTTTGACTTCAGTCCTTATGATTGAAGGTTAGAATAGGTTCCTGACATCCACGGAAGGTGCACACAAAGTTTCATGTGATTTGGTTTAATCGATCAAAAGTTAGAATGATTCTTGTTTTTGAGATCATGCGGTTTTATTATTCACTCTAGAGCACGAAACTTTCTCCAGTCCTAGCCTAGCCCATTTTGGATACAAAATTTTTTTACTCCTTTTGATTTTTTTATTTGGCACTCTGGAATAATATCTATATCGTCAAAAAAATTATCATTAATATATTTAAAACTATCTAGACTAGCTATATAAAAACTAATTGTATTTATCATTAAATATACTTTCATAATAATATATTTTTATTAGTGTATATTAACATAAAATTATAAAAAATAATGATCAAAGTCGCACGTTAAAGATCATAAAAGGCCAAAGACGTTAGGTAAAAAAAGAACAAAGACGATATGATTCATTTGACATGTTATATTATACTAAAAAGAAAGAGGTGTAGTAACATTCTATTGGCCTTATAGCCACTCCCTTGTTTGCAAATTGCAACCAAGAGGAGGGCTAAGGTTGACATAGCTTGGCGAAATTGTTTCAATGTATAGTACATTATGTGAAACCCAAATCCTAAATAAATTAATAAAGGGAAATAGACATTCCCCTTTCTCTACTCACTACTCACTATCACCTCTTTCCCTACACTAACATCACTTCCAAGTCCTGATCAACAGTGTAGGAGGCATGTGGGTACCATCTTAGAGGCTATGTGAGCGCAATGGGAAGTGTTCGATGACTCCATCGAGACCGCAGCAACATATGTGGAGGCACAAGTAGAGGCTATAGCGTCAGTGGTGTGTGACTCCAACTTTAGCAACAACATAGGAGCCTTCGCTAGTTGGGTGTCCCACATCAGGGTCACAACAACTCCAAGCTGACATGTGGGACTTTTTGGATTTTTTCTTTGCTATAGTCAATTCTTGGCACCCACCTCCTCTATTTGTATGTAGGGGTGAAAACAGGTTGGATACGGTGAAAACAGGTTCAATTAAAACCATACGAGTACATGACCATATTAACAAGTTATATATCAATCAAACTCAATAGACATCGTAGAAAGAATATGCTACTTGAGGGTCAATAGAACCAACTAATTGTTAATATAAATGGGCTGTCATGGAAAAAATGTGATGAAAATGGGTTGGGCCTTGCTAATATCCGAATAGGAAAAATCCAAATATCCAATCCGAATATCCGAATAGAAAAAATCTGGATATCTAGATCCCATCCCGTATTTACCAGATATTGGATGTTCCGGATCCGATCCCGAATCCAGATTCAAATATCCGAATCTGGTACCAGATCTGACTGGATAGTCAAATCCGGTCCCGAATCCGGTCCTGGCCGGATCCGGTCCCGGTCAGATCCTGTCCCAAATCGGACGAGAGATATCTGACCCATGTTTACCCCTATTTGTATGTACTTAGCTCCAGCAGCCAAAGACAAATTTCATCACGAGCTTTATCGAACATTGGAGATGCTCTTAGCTAAAGGAAGGGTAAGTATGGAATAGGGGTTTGTAAACTTTTAGTTAAACTCTGAATGTCTTCTACATTTCTTAGTTTGAAGAAAAAGACAGTGTAGTTCCGATTCAGATTTGCATTTCCCATACTCATCACCCCTCTCTCCCCACACTGACATCACTATAATCACCTGATCTACCTTGGTGATAGCAAGGGCAACAATGTGGGATTCCCTCCTCATGGCAAAGGTGGATGAAGAGGTGTTTGGATGTCGACTTAGAGGCCATGTTAGCAGGGTTGAAAATGCCCGATGTCATCATCAAGACCGCATGACACATGTGGAGGCCCAGGTAGAAGCTGTAGTGCCAATGGTGGCAAGTGACTCCAACTTTAGCAACAGAACAGAGCTCTCCACATCAAGTTTGATGGTGATTCAGAGCTGATAGGTGGGGGCCTTTTTGATTTTTTGCTTTGCTCGAGTCAATTCTTGTTGAGGTACACATTCCAACAAAAAATTTTAGAGCCCACCTATACTTTTATATACTCAGTTCAACCAACCAAAGAAAATCTTACAATCATCTTTACAGTATATTGGAGAAGCCCTTAGCTAGAGAAAGGGATTTGTAAACTTTCAACTAATCTTGAATGTCTTCTACACTTCTAGGTTTGAAAAGAAAAGACAGTGTAGGCTAGATTCATATTTGCATTTCCCATACTAAGGAAAAAACAAAAATATAACGTAGATTATCACTATACATGGTCCTACGTAATCGCTAGAACGCGTGTGCTTGCCTGCTTGGTCGTAACAGGAAGAGGGGCCCACTTAGCTCATGAAGTCACCACCAAACCGTTTCAATGTGCTCTCCATCCCACTCACTCCCTCTCTCTTTCTCTATGATGCTCGAGCGTCCACCACTGCCTCCAATCAAACAAGGGAAGTGCATCTGCCGGCTCTCTCCGCCACTGAGGGCCAATGCCCCCTCTAACACTCATCCACCTCCTCCTTTTTCCAATTAGACCACCACCATCATAAGCACTGCCACGTAGGACCCTAATTTTGTCCCGTGATCTACCATCTCCAGCAGTCTCTGTTGCTGCCAGTGACCTTCTTAGCTCCTCTATACTCCATCTATATCCTCCGTCGTCTACATAGACCCTTACTAGGCTGTAAAAAAAGTTTTGAGCTTGACAAGCTATTTGAACTCGGCTTTCTCTAGAATCGATTCGAACTTGACTCGAGTTGGAGCTTAGACCTAAGCTCATGAGCCTGCTAAGCTCGAGCTTGAATAGTGTCGTTAAGGCTCAACTTACCCTTTTTCAATATTCTCTCACATACTCCTTCCAATGTTAAAGTCTAGTTGTTGAGCTTTTTCGAGCTGAACTCGAGTTTATTTGAGCTTTGGTCAAAATTTTGTAGAAGGTAAATTACCAAGTTTTTCGAGTCAAGCTTGAGTCAAGCTCCAAGCTTGAACCTCAACCTAGGCACTTGAGCTCGGCTCATTTACAGCCCTACCTCTTACAACTCCAATGCTGCTAAACCGTTACCTAACGACATCGTGTTCTTTGGCTGCGACAAAGCTCGTCATTGCCTCCGACAATGATGGTTGGTGCCGACACACTACGCCTGAGTGAAAGTTTTGAATCTCCACTATAAAGTTATGAAAGTTGGATTTTTTCGTTTTTTTCAGTTTGAAAGTTCATGAAGTTAAACATTCCAATTGATTAGTTTAGAGTTTTTTTTCGATTGCAAGTTATTGGAGTTGAAAGTTTCGGTGGAAACGACACTACTACAGATCAAACCTTCTATATCGGCCCATCAGTGGATTTGAACCCGTACTGATGAGGGCTTCAGTACCGGTTCATTGGTTACAGGACTGTCGTGGGCTTTCATTACCGGTTTGTAACACGAACCGGTACTGATGCCCTCACATCAGTACCGGTTCGTGTTACGAACCGGTACTAAAGGCGGGGTATATTAGTACCGGTTCGTAACATAAACCGGTACTGATGCCTCGTTTGAGGAAAATTCAAAAGGAATGCATATTCTATGTATATCAGTACGCGATGGTGGGTGGGTTGATTAAAAGGGTGAGGCTGGAGTCACGAGGTTGCGGGTTCGAGTTCCGCTTCTCCCATACACCCTCGACATATTTTGAAACATTTCTAGTCCTATCAGTACCGGTTGGTGGAACCGGTGGGCATCAGTCCCGGATGCTCTGTACCGGTTCAAAAACCGGTACTAATAGCTGTTGTCAACCGGTACTGATAGTCATATATGTAGTAGTGCGAGTTGAAAGTTCAAGGATTCAGGTTGAAAATTCATGTGGATTTTGAGTTCAAAATTTTTTCAGGGGTTTGAAAGTTGTCCACGATACTACTAATCCAGGCGTCGCAACGCGCGTTTGTAGATTAGTCGCTCCCCATGGTTCTATACCTGTTGGCAACGAGGGTTCCTGCATCTACTATTCAAAAGAAACATGCGATACATAGAGGATTTCTGAGGTCAAATTTAGGAGATACTTACCAGAGAAAATCGCACCACAGTTACCTGTAGTATCCTTGTGAAAATTACGATTGTTCGTACCTCTGTGCATCTTTCCCTAGATCCTTACAACCAAGAATTTACACTGCTAATTATACGGCAATAGCCAATTCAGAAAGGCGATTATTAGCGATCAGACGTTCAATTACTGTTTATTCCATCGGACGTCTCTTGCAACATTTTTTTCAACGTTTGTAACATTTTTTTTCAATGCGTGCAACATTTTTTTCGACATGTGCAACATCCGTTTACTGTGCCGTATTTCTACTGTTGTCGAAGGAAAATGTTGCACGTGTTGAAAAAAAATATTACATACACAGAGAAAAAATATTGCAACGTGTCCGAAAATATTAGACGTCTAAAAATATCGGACGTCTGAACTAAAGTCATTCTGATTGAGAAATATGCTTTCTGAAAGTAATCATGCACGCGTATGTCATATCCGTATACCATCACGTCGTGCCAGATCGGGTGTGGCCGATAGCGCAATACCAAAGATAGACCATGCAGAAGACTACGTAGAAATCAAGCATTTCATTAGCTGTCAACATTTGTACAGTTTGGATCAGTGCGACTGGAACGAAAGGGATGGGAATCATACAAGCAACCTACCAGAATCATGCCAAACAGTACCAAAATGACACAAAGGTATAGCGAATTTGCTTCCAAACGAAGGGATAGAGTGACGGTAAAGTACAGCAAAAGAGACGCGTCGAGGGTCCAAAACTCCGTCCCCTTGAACTCGAAGCCAGGCTCTCTTTTCGTGTCAATTGACATGACAACTACTATGGCTCACGGGATCGACAAGAACTCGGCGCATCAAAACAAACAAATAATTGGTGCAAAAGAGAGATGATTTTGCCGGGAAGAACCACTTTTAAGTACTCGAAAAAGCAAATGAATGGTACAGAAAAGTATGAAAACTTGAGCAAACGACTGCACACATCTAAAGTGAAAGTATCATCAGACCAAACTTGATAATGGGTATGCAAGGTTATGTAGGATGAGTCTTCTGATATTGCCAACCAACGAAATTAGAACAAAACTTTGTTTGCTGCTATTCTACATATTTCTCTATCTAATCAATCCAACTTATGATCCTTAGCTCTCTTGGTGCAACCATACTTCAGTCTGCTCTTCAACGTCCAGAACCTCAGCAGCACCCATTCCAAAAGTGGGGCTTCTCGTGCAGTGGTCATCGCATTAATCACTTGAAGTATATGCCATAGAGCATCGTAGGATAAAGCATCAGTCAGGATATTGCTCTTCAGGTCTTCAGGTCATCCGACATTGCGGAAGGTATACAGTGTGTTGTCAGAATGTCCTCAGTAGCAGCCTTTGCGGTTTTTGTCTCAAGAACAACAACCTGTTAGAACATCCATCAGTTACTTAACAAGTGCTTTATATACAGCAGCATTGAACAAAAAGGGCACTAATCTTATGCATGTCTGATACCTGATCATACTCCAGATCAAATTTCAAGAATTCCTTGTTGCAACCTTCCACCATGGTCGCCAGGTGCTTCAAATTTTTTATTGGTTTGCCATTGAAGGCAAGAACCTATACAGACAAGGAAAACCCGGATCATACAATCTAAAAAAGGAAAATTATTCTGCACTCTCCAAACACAGAAAATGTTAATTTGAATCACATATAGCACTAAGGATGGCTGCAACAGTCCATTAAACTTATTACCGAAGCTGACACTTCACTTCTGAATTATACTCCCTCCAGTTAAAAAGAAATGCCCTTTTTTTACTTGGTCTACTCTACTGGTCTCCAATGTACTACTTTGACCACTCACTTTTTTTTTGCTATTTTAAACTAGCAAAAAATATAACTTCTGAAAATGATTTTTGACGACCAACATGTTTATGCAATTCTCATGTATAATGTTAGCACTTACAAATATATCAACGGCCTTAGCTTAAAAAGTTTGACCAGCGTGCATAAAAAGATTTTGAACTGGAGGGACTATTACTGATCAATTGATGCAGTGGGACACAGCTTCAGTTCTGAACAGTAGGGGGATCATTTAAAACAACAAAATTCTCATCACAGTGATCTACCTGAATATTGACAATTTCTTCATAACCAATGTTGATATCTGCCACAAGCACCTGAAATTCATCAAATTAAAACAAATAGTGTCAAATGATAATTTTACTAAGATCTAATGCAAAACAAGACAGATCAGCTGGGCCAAATAAAATAGAAACTTCAGCTGTGCCATATAAAATAGAAACTTCCATAATCATTAATATAGAAAGAACATAGCATTCTAGTTAATTTTAACAAGCATACCTGTGACACCACCACAAGCTGCTCATCAGGTGATTGAGCCATAGCATGCAAATGCTTGTCCAGCAACTTAACAGGGGCATCATATTCATATTCTTTTCCATACTGATCAACAAGCATTCTAGTTAATTTTAGGATCAAAATTTCTACCGTAACAAACTTTTAAGTGAAATCATATGCAGCAGGAATCAGGGAAACAAATACTGCAAAAGCAGGATCCAAGCGCATTTATGGGTAACCAAAGTCTACTGGAGTTGTTTTTCCAAGAAAAGAATTGAATAAGTATATTAAGATGCATATAACTACACCACAAAATTGTGCTACACTGACAGAGAAAGCTTTAGCAACAAAAAAAAAACTGGACTGGCAACATATAAATGTATTCCAAATCTTTGAGCATATGAAGCAGAGCCAAAATAATCCATGTTATCATGTGCACCAAAGCATGATGAACAGAAATGGCAAATCACTAAACTAGAAAAAAATATTGATGGCTCAACATATAACGTTTGTCAAAGCTCACTCAAATATATGAGGCTAAGCATGTACATCATTCCTTTTTATTTAAAAAAGAAATAGATCCTGGTAACTTCAAAAGAAATAAGAATATCTCTTGTAGAGTATTATTTTCCCCAAAAGTGTGCAGCTACAGATGCTTCCTTGGCAGTAATTGGATAATCTTTTGAAGAGCTTTAGAGATAAGAAGGCACATGCTACTGACTAATGTCAAGATCAAGCTTTCCCAAATTGCAAGAAAATAGTACTGAACATGCAGTAGTGTGTAGGAACTCTGACAAGTGAACAGGGATGTATTATCTTGATTATTCTTTCATACGTAGGGCTAGAGGACACAGGAAGAAGTAAGATAACATACCTCAGATCGAAGATATGGAACAGATACAACCATAAAAACAAAGCCAGCAACAATGTAATATGACGGTGGTCTGCCCTTTATATGAGCTGGAATAAGTCTTTTGTGGGTTGCTAGCTTTATGTTAAATTCATGAACGTTTGAGTTGCGCAGAACTTTGACATGTGCCTTCTCACCAGTATACTTCTTCGAAACAAGGTAGCTGAAGCCAATGCGCTCCCCATGCCTGAAAGGAACTGGATGACCAAGAAAAGTACAAGTGAAAAAGCAATCATGTATAGAAAGATTTTTCCTTAACTGATAGGCCAGATTTTATCTGGGAAACATGAAATTGTAAGTTTTAACTGTAGTATATTAAGGTAGTCCAAGATGTTTTTATTACTGCTTAGAAATTCAACAGAGTTCTTGTGGCGACCCGTATAATTAGCCCAGGGTAGCAACAGTAACACTGTCATCACCCCAAGATAATTACACGAATCTCGGCACAGCTGCCGCAAAATATTGGAAAATCCAATGCTTTACCAGCTATTATGCCGTGTTCAGAGTGTTACAACAGAACAATAATTAGAGACTGCATTAAAATATATTCATTGCTGAGCCACACAGGGCTATAGGTCCATTACATAATATTACATCGCTTCCCTATACAACAAAAGATTGCCACTATTGCCTAGATATACTAAATATCCCCTAGGAACATAATAAGGGACATAGAACCTATTCCTCCTGCTGCACGGCGCCAGCCCTTGGAGCTCCCCCGCGCGACGCCGTGACTGGATGCGGCGGCGTCGGCCCAGTCGAGCTCCTGCGGCTGCTACTCCTACTGCGACTCAGCTCTGGCGGCTTGACCCGAGCCTCCTCTCCTCTACCGATTCCCTGGTGCTATGGTTCTACCCGTGCTTTATAGTTCTTGTATTTTCGTTTTGGTTGTTCTTTGCTTTAGATTCGGGTTCTATGATGAACGTGGGAGGGTTGAGCTACCAAAAGAACAAATTGCTACACTACCCCGATGATCATCCCACCTACTGAGAACCCTCGGGGAAGACCCGATCTAACCCCTACTCTACCCCATTCAGCTACCTTCTACCCCTGTCTACTCGCTGCCATAGAAACCCATACTGTAGCTACAAGGTACCTTGTGGTCCGGTCAGCTAGAATGAGGGTCGGATGAGGGAGATCGGTGCTGGGGAAGGCAAGATCGCAGAGGTGCAGCTCCCTTCGGGCCTCCCTCTCCTGGCTTCGGCACCTCCTCTCCTTCTTCGGGGCGTGCTCCTCCTCTTCTAGATGCTATCTCCCTCTTCTGGACCTCTTCCCCCTTCTCCTTGCTCGGCTTGCTTCGGTTGGTTCTTGTGCTAGCTGTTCTTGTGTGGGGAACAAGGAAGCAAGGCTTTGGATGTTTCGGTTGCTTTCTGTGGGCTCTCGGTTGGATGTGCAAATGGGGACAAAACTGAGTTAGCTGGCTTGGGATTGGCTGGCCTTCGGCTAGTTTTATATCTTGGGCAATTCTGGCTAATGACCACTATGCCCTTAGGGTTTTACTGCGCTCCAATTGCCTTGAGGGTATTTTGGTCATTCTAAGCCTAAAACACTAACGATACCCTCATATCATATCAGGTAAGTCTAAATGCCGAACGATAAACCCCGAAAAATATCGAGAGGTGCCTGTCTGGGTCCCGAACAGATCGGGTACCTCAATGGCGATACCTTTCACTGCGGGACTGACGGCATTCTCTAATCCTTACAATTTCTTTTCTTGCCTAATCGCTTTTAATTGTTTAATTAAATCTTTAATTAAACTGATAACCCCCCGGGTTATCACAGTTCTTAGGTGATTTTCCTTATCCCATATCAACAGGTGTGTATTTTTGGAATTAAACACGGTAATAGTCAAGCAGTGCAAGTGTGTTTGACTGTAGACACAAACAGAAGTGTGGATCACTATAATCAGGCCCTTCAACTGCAAGCATGCCATAGAAATGGGAAATTCACATAAGCTCCCAAGTTTTTCAGATATTACATTACAGAAAAATCAACTGGAGAACTAGTGATAACAGATGATTAGTGCTACAGACATGGAACAGATTTTTAGCACAAAACCAGGCATCTCAATGCTTTACATTGGATAATATGTGCACATAGAATGGTGTTCTTTACTTCTTTATGATCAAGTCATGAGAAATATCCATTCAGTTACCTCGCTTAGAAGGAATACTTCCAAGCCCAAACTATTGATTGGAAACAGGCATAAAATCTAGAATGGACAGTTATAGCAACTAAAGCAAATAAAATCTCTAACAAATGCAAGAGTGACCAACAATGCATGATCAAAAATAGATACAAGAACAATTGGCCATGGCAGACAAGTTACAAGACCAAAATAGTGGAAATAACATCGACAGGTATCTGAAGCTAGGACTAACCTGTACCATCATTGGCAATGTCAATACCATCAAAGCTAAGTATAATATCAGAAGGTTGCAGGCATCCCGATTCAGGAGCAGTTGGCTCGACCCTTCTGACACGAACACCCTTTTGATCAGATTTCATTCCCATTGCCTTACGGAGATCAGGATTTTCCATTTTTTGCCATTCTATCCCAAGTATAGGGAAACCTGGAAGAAGAATGCAGGAGATAATAAGCTAATTGCATGGCAAAGTCGGAAGATCATAGATGTCAAAAGAGTGCATGTCACATTAGCAAGTATGACCTCAAAGTTAATAAAAGAGAAATGGCTAGCACAGAAAAACTTATTGAGAAAAGGTTCCCCTTCCATCAAAAGATCGATAAGGGATATACACAAAAATGCACAACCAAACACTATTCAAACTATTTTTCCTGAGTTCTGCTTGCGATACAACATTGTTTTTGTTGCTGCAATGAATTTAAAAATTAAAATAAGTTATCTACACACATGCAAGTAATGCAGGTATGATGAGTAACTGGTATGCATGTCATAACATGTTGAGTTCGTAAGAAATAATTTCATGGTGAGTGCTGACAATCCCAAAGGAAGAGCGAGAGCTAACTCTTGTAATTGATAATTTTAATAATGAATTATTTGCAATAATCAAGATGAACATTTGACAGTGTTAATCTCAAGATAAAACTCAAATTATAATTATCACACCTCAAAAGATTACATTCTACATAGCTGTTGAAAATACGGATTGTGCATAGTGCTGATAATAGCGATTTCTAAGTTTACCAAGATTGCAAAACACAGTTAAAATGTTTTCTTCCAATGGTTCACTCTGTAATTTGTATCGAGACAAAATTTTGGAGCATGCATGTGTTGAGGAATTATCCCCTTTGTAATCGATACAAAGTATAATCCCTTAATACTTTTGCAGTCATAATTGACCAAAGACACAAGAATATTATCCAAATACACTGACTGTTTTTCAATGGTAAGAGATTACAATGATTGGTTCATATTTTAAAGTACATCAAATTGTTTACATATACATCTGAATAAGATGTTCCTATGCAGACTAACATTCATTCCATTCATGTCCAATCAGATACTCCTTAAACATGATTCACAAGAATTAAATTCTATGCAATAACAGAATAGGAAAATTTACCTGTGTAATCTCCAGATTTTTCGTAGTCTTGAATGAAGTGATTAATAACTGGGGTGGGTATAACGTAGCCTATGTTTTCTACATCCTCATGTTTGAGAGATTGAAAAGCTATACCAACACAATTGCCCCTATCATTAAAAGCAGGCCCCCCAGAGTTCCCTGAATTTATAGCTGCATCTATCTGTTCATTAGTAACACCCAAGTTACAGAAGTTTGTAAAAAGCAGATTTATCATACTTCCATAAATAAAAACGAAAAAGATGTGTGCAGTGTATAAAATATAAAGATAACTTAAAGCATGCAAAGAGCTTGGAAACAAAAAAATACCTGTAATCCAAGAAGCTCTGTAGAACCATGAACATATGAAAGTATTTCTATCCTAGATACTACACCGCTTGTCACTGAGATCGTATCTCCTCCAATTGGGTAACCAATAACAGTGACAGCATCCTGAAGTGCTGGCAGTGATCCAAACTCCACTGGTGAAACTTCTTTCCAGAATTCATCATCCTCCACAGTTAACATTGCTGAAATGGAAAGACCACTTGTAGAGTTGTAGTTACCAAATCGAAAAAGAAAGATGACTTCTTGAGCTCATTACACAATAACTTAATTTGTCAGACAAAGCTGCAAATTTTGACAGCGTATTTTGTTTCTGAGAACAGAAAAAGAACAAGTTTAAACGATAATTTAGTTTGAAGTTTGAACCCATTAAAAATTTGCAACATCCTTCGAACTTATCCATCCTGTGTCTCCATAATACTTATGTGATATTCTGCTTTCCTATGCAAGATAATATCCCCAGTAATCTACATACCCATGCTATTTCTGAGAACAGCAAAAGAACAAGCATATTCTTCACGAACAATCACAATCCCAGGCAGCTAAAACTAGCACAGTAGCACTAGCTTCTGTGTGTGCATTCCTTAAGCACTACTAAAACTTCATGACAGTGCATTTCAAGTGCAACACTAAGTTCCTGAAAACAAAAGGAATGAGTACAGATAAGATTTAGTTATTTTTATGTCAAAATTTTGTGACATTACTTTAGCTACTCCCATAACAAAACTCAAAAAGAATGAGTACAGACAAGATGTACAATTGACGTGCACTCTGTTGAGTCTAGATTGGCCCACACAATACTATACAACCAAATCCGTCAAAACAGTGTCCTCCCACATATCAGATTAGATTATACATACAAAGCTCCTAACATCAAACTTGATCTTTTATTCTAGTATTCCCCTATGAGGATTTGCAAAAGAACCAAACATAAATAATCTGCCAATAACAAATGGTAAATGTTGCCAGCACTTTGTGTAGTGCACATCTGTAATTGCAAGCGCACATAGTATTGAACTACAAAAAAGAGCAGCTATCTTTTTGACCAAATTCCACAAAAAAAATGGTATTTCATTGGACGCTGCAAGAGGTCTACTTGCGACTATTACCACAAATTCAATATTATAGAACGAATGTAGATTTGTCAGATTTACAATACATCACAGGATAAAACAGATAAAAAAAAAGAGGGTACAAGCAAGCCTACCAACATCGCACTCAGTGCCTATGGCAAGGACAGTGGCAAGGTACTTGGTGTCCGAACCACGCTTCTTGAGCTTGACTTGGGTGTAGTGCTCAACGGAGTGGGCATTGGTGAGCACCCTGCGCCCCCCAATGATGAATCCGCTGCTGCTGGAGCTGTACTGCCGCTTGCGCTGCCATGGCAGTGAGAAGTTTGGTTCCGTGTGCACGCAGAAAACCTTCACCACGGTGTCCATCGACGGCATCACCTTCGCCACCTGCTCCCACCGCAAAGGCTCTAGAGCAGGGATCTCCGCTTTGATGTTGGCCGCACCCTTCGGCGCGCCGCGACGTGGCGGGGAGGGGGGGGCGCGCGGGGAGGCGTCGGGATCGGATGGAGGCTCGTGGCGGCCACATCGAGCCTTGCGGCGGCTACCGCGGGGGACGGAGGAGGACACGGGGTCCGGGGATTCGGAGACGGCGGCGGCGGCGGCGGGGGAGGAGGGGTGCTGGTTGTCGGGGGAGGCGGCGGCCGGAGGCTTCGGCTTACGACCGCGCTTGCGCTTCGAGCCGGAGTTGGAGTCGTGGTTACCGTTTTCGGGGGCGGCGGCGGGAGGCGGCTTCGGCTTGCGGCCGCGCTTGCGCTTGGAGGTGGAGGCGTGATCGTGGTTCTCCATGGCGACGAGCTAGGGTTTCATGGAGGAGGCAGAGGTTGGAGAAAGAGCGAAACGGGTTGTGGTTGGCTCGGTCGGTATTTTTGGGTGCTGCTCGGGTTCGAGTCTCGAGGTCGACTCGAGCCAAAAGTGGCCCGCTCAGCTGTGCGCCTGTGCCTTACGAAGATAATGCCAAATACGCTTTCCATACGGCGTTTACGTAATTGATATCGCCGCGGTGCTACGCCTCTCCACGGGCATTCGGGTTTTTTTTTCCAGTCGGTTCACTTTTTCGGTTTTAAAAAAATAATCCAGTTTTTAAAAACTGGTTGCCAAATTTCTTAGACCAAAATGAAAAATTGAACCGTATTAACTTAAATATTTCGGTTCGGTTAATTCGGTTTTTGGTTAATCGAAATATGAATAAACACTAGGTAGGTTAGATTTGATCCCCTTATGTCATAACTAAGAGTAGAGAAAAATCAAAAAATATTCATAGATCATCGCAGTATAAGCATAGCAAAATATATGAACATACCACATAAATACACAAAGATATTAGAACATGAGAATTGTTTGGTGGATTTAAGAACATTATAAAAGTGATATTATACACAGGGGCGGAGCTGGGCCTCGGCCACTGAGACCTGGGCCAGAGGCCCAACCCAAATAACAATGTAAATTATTGTATACATTTGTTTGGGCCTGAGGCCTGTTATTGAGTTAACTTGACTTTGCTAGCCAGGGTACAAACACTTCGTGTAAGCTCATCGCCGGGTGGGCATGGGCTGCACGGCTCTTGATGTGAGATGTTTGCTGTAAGCGTACGGGAGTGTGGTATGCTACGACTGTATTTATGCTTTATGAGCTATGTTTTGGTGGTTGGCTTTGGGCTTACTGTGTTGTATCTCCATGGTCCACAATTTGCTACCGGAGTATAGTTCTTCGGTTCTTCCAGGCTCCAAGCCACAAATCTATACCCTTTCCAAATAAATACATAAAACATTATAGGCGCATGTGTTATTAGTTGCTATTACTATCTTCTGGAAAGGATTTTTTTTCGTCACCTCTAAAGGTCCATTGTTTGCTTGATTAGAAGATGCCGCAAGGGAATAATTATGTAGCAAGCTTGATTTGACATTTCGATTTCATATATCATATTCTTCCATCAAAATAGTTCTTTGGATGGTTTTTGATGTCTCAGAACATGAGCTTACTGATCTTGGTGATGCTTTTCTATTGTGCACTTGAGAGTATATATGAAATTCATGATATGGCTGCAAATATGCACTCCTCATTTTTTTTAACCAACAGTTTATTGGCAGGATTTTAATTACTCCTATGTTTGTCACATTGTGGTTATATTCCAAATTGGGTTTAATTGATTGGACTCAATTTGGTTTGAATGCTTTGAAGATTACAAGATTTTATAGCGTTTTTAAAATATGATGTTACATTCTTATTTTGCAATTTGCATCAATAATTAACTTGTAATTACATTCTTGACGATATGATTTAACTCGGATGCACCAAACCTTCATTGGTTAGGTATTAATTTTTGTACTACTCCACTACGTTATGTTGTTTTTGACATGTTTTATCTATTTTGTTGTATCGTTAATCATGAAGTTCAAATTTATTTTTAATTGTGTATTTGTATAGTGTTTTGTTTTACCTCAGTGTGGGTAGTATTTAGCGTTAGTTATTGCCGCTTAGTTTTTGGCCCGAGGTTTGATAGAAATCTGGCTCCGCCACTGATTGTACATGGGCTATCCGGTTATTTTGATTTTTAGAAGTAAAAAACCGAACTGAACATCAAAAGCCGAATTCACCAACATACAAATCAAAGCAGAAACAAAAACCGAAATTGTTATGAGATAAGAACTCTAAGCCTTATCCAGTTTAGACTCTATCTTTACATTATATGGTCGAATCTGAACTCCTCTCTCATACTGCTATGGGCCTGTTTGGGAGAGCTCCACTTCAAAAAAATCAGCTCCACTCCACCAACTCCACCATAGAGTAGCTCCACCATAGAGTTGAAGTAGCGAAGGGAGGTGTTTGGCTTGCAAATTAGATCCAACTTCAAGAATAGATGGTTTTGGTGTGGATACCCATTTATGCCCTTGGATGTTGAACCAGTGGCAAAGGTGGGTAATTATCTAGGAACTTCCTCATGTGTGCAACCAGTGGCAAAGGTGGGTAATTACCTAGTAACTTCACGAGTGGATATGAAACGGTGTTTCTTGGAGTACCCCTTGAGGAGCTCCACAAAAATCATGGAACAGCCCCCTAGATTCGCATTTTTCCTGGAGTCGAAGTTCTGTGGAGCTGGGGTGTTTGGCTACGCGAATTTGGAGTGGAGCTGAAAATTGAGGAGCAGAGTCTCTACCACAAGGAGGAGAATCGTCAACTACAACGAACGATCCACTACCGGCGATTGATCGCCCGATCCGATGTGCAATTAACTCACCATCGCGCCGGCACCCACTCGGATTGCCGAAAAAAGTCCTACGCGATAGTCTACATAATTTCATCTTGCATTACGCGATCTCCCTACGTAAGCTAATCACGATTTTCGCATGCCCTCGATCCTGAAGATCGATGTTTTACTGTTCATACTAAAATATGAGTTATTGTTCATCTTCACAAAAAAAATAATCCGGTTGCTGCGCCGTCTCCTCGACGGCCGCACCGTATCGGCCACCTCAGCGCTCCTCGGCCACGCTGCCTGCCTCGGCGCTCCCCAGCCGGTTGCTGCGCCTGAAGCACCGCCGCGCTCACCCGACGTACCACTTCGGTTTTGGCTCCTGCCGTGTTTTCCCCGGCACTGTCGCCGGTTCTTGCCCCCAAAGCACTTTCTCGGACCTGCAACGCCAGAGCACCGCCTTGATTAGCGCGAGCTGCCGGATAGGGCGCGACGCTTCGTCTTCACGCTGGCTCGATGCCCGAAGGGCCACCGGCCATCTCGGCCTCGCGCCCATCGCGCGCGCCACCTCGCCTATGGCCGTTGCGCCCAAAGCCGCCTCTCCCGCAACCGTCGCGCCCGCTGCGCCGCAATCGCCGCTGAAGCTCGGTTGTGCCGCAACCGCCGACAGCCATCTTCGCGCCCGACGCCGTAGCGTCTGCCTGACCCACTCTTCTAGCGCCGCTTCGTCTCTGCGCATAAATGGCAGCAGTGATGAATCTGATGAGATGCTAGGGTTTCGGGTAGAGGTGGGCATCGTGCCGGGTCGGGCGGTCCGCACGGGCCTATCGTGCCGGGCGGAATCGTGCCGGCCGAACGCGGCCGTCGTGCCGCCGTGCGGACGGACCGCCCGACTCATCTTCGGCGAGCCCAAGCACGGCCCATTTAAGCCGTCACGCTGCGTCTGCGTCTTGCCCAGCGCCGAGCCCATTTACTATTGCGACGAGAGGAAAAGGCCTGAAGACACATGAAGTTGATTGTAAAAAATACGCCTTATAAACTATTAGTAGTATTATCGCAAAATAGAAAGATGTTATTTAATTCTTGGTTCAAATGTGAATGCATCATTATCATGTGAATGTTGCATTTTGCTATCACTAGAAATCTCCTTTTCGGGTCAAGTGTAGGTGAAGTTTGGTTAGACTTTATTTATACCCCAACATTTCAGCTTTTTCAAGCTTTAATAGTTCAGAAATTCTAGTGTTCTTGATTGCTTGGACCTCTGGTCCTTGTGCCTCTTTTCAGTTAAGATTTGAGCCCGATCATTTCCAAGATCCGAGCTTAGGAGTTCTTAGAGTAAAGAAAGAATGTCTTTGCTCGGTCGACGTCATGCGCCGTCTTGTCGGGTCAGAACGCACACCCAAATGGTCGGTAGTAGTCTCGCCCATCGTCTTGCGTTTTGGGCGACATCAAAACTCTGATGTCGGTAGGCGAAACCTGCCCTCTAACGTCTTTGGGTCGGGCTTGGACCGTCTTGCGTGCCCTCCGTGCCTCGGTAGGCCCCGAGGCACGACCCATATGCCCGTGTCTAGTTTGGTGCATTTCTTGGCCGAGCATCGCGACGTGGGCGACGCAGCGTGCTTGGACCGCTAGCGTCACATATGGGCCGAGCAAGCTACCTAGGCAGAGAAAGTTGATGGGCTAGAAGCCCATCCGTTTTCAATATATATAAAACCGAAAAAATGTTATTAATTACGATAATTGATAATAAATCCTAGAAATCAATTTTTTTCTAGGTTGTTGGCTTACGTAATTTTTATAAAATTATCTTTTAGCACACATTGATACTTTCATGCTCTGGGTTCATTTTCTAGCTTTATGCCATGTGCTGAATTTTATTCTCTATAATTTAAGTAATTCTGAAAATTATTAGAAATTAACAGAAATTGCTAGAAAATTATGGAAATAATCGAGCTATCAAACAATTTGGACTTGTAGGCATAAGTGGTTGGGTCTTTGATTTCTGTTTTGAAGGAACGGATAAATGACAATTGGTGTCTAAGGAAAACACACATGAGGCTAGGTTTCTTAATTAGCTTTGAAATCGGAAGTGCTCCTTCCCTCATGTGAGCCCTCGAGGCGAGTTGACTGTCCAAGAGTCATGTTGACGAGGCATTCATTACATGATTTCATACCCAACCAACAAGTGTTACATAAGATGTAATTTGCATTATGCGAGTTTATTTCACGTTGAAATTTATCCTTATGTTAATTAGTAATTCGAAAATTACTTAATAATTAGTAGAGAGAAAAAAATTATTAGGAAAATCCTGGAAAAAAAACTATGATAATTATCTACTGAATAGATATAGACCATACTTCACTGATTCAATAACAAAGCATGCAAAATAATATTTTACCAGTAGTAAAATCCTGTTTTGTTTGCATATAGGATATGTCTAACATCGTAAAGAAAGAGTTTCTTGAGCTTGCTCAATGGCGAAGAACTACCTCACTTGGGCAATGGATGCCAAGATCAACTTGACGACCGATCTCTTGAGCCACAATTTCCCGACTGAAGTTTGGTGCTCCGGCTCCTCGAATCGCTAAGTCTTGCAGACTTTGCACTTCTGAGGCACCATCTCCATGCGGACTGAAGGCCGAATATATGATGGAAGAGGACTGCTGCCCTATGGAATTCCTTGAAGGAGCGATATAACCAAAGAAAGATCCGTTCTACTGCCAGAAGCACAACGTGAATGGACACTCCTACGCTTCCAAGATTTTTAGTCAATGGCAGCGTACAACTCTTCCATGCACAAGATTGTTGTAAAACTAGCATTTTGTGGTCAGAAGATCACAGAAGCTGAAAAGATTGACAAGACTCTGTGCACATTCCATCCCAACATGAGGATCTGCTGACCTTGATGATCGTCATGCAAAATACCGTAAGTACTACGAGTCGATATGTGTTACGCTAGAAGCGTAAAAACATGAACTTCTAATGAAGAATCATCAAGTCCTACCTAGTGGGAGTCTTGCATTGCCTGAAGCACATGCAACCTCTCGTGAGCTAGCGATGAGCGAGGCCGCAGAAAGAGCCAAAAAGCGAAGGGGATAAATGGAAGAATGACAAAAATCATAAAGGAAGAGGTAAATCGATGAGAAAACAAAAGAAAATGGACCAGTCGCTTCGGAAGAAAGGACCAACAAATAATGATGCTGATCCTAAACAACCATGCTATAGGTGTGGATGTATCGGTCATTAGTCACGTACATATCGCACCCCAAAGCATTTGGTGGAGTTGTACATGAAATCCTCGAGAGATTCGAGAAGAATCAAGGGAATAAAGCGTTGGCGCACTTCACTTCTCAACCTGTTGTTGACAATAAAATGGAGTTGGATGATGATCAAGCCTCCGACCCCACAGAAGAATTCAAGAAGGGCCTCTTTGGTTATAGTGATATTCACTCCCATGGAAGAGGATGATCTCATTGGGGATGAGTTGAAAGAATTCCAGAAGAATAAAGACAAGTCCCAGGAGGACGATATAAATGATTTATATGGAGACATGGAGTAGTCTTCCAGTTTTCCTTTAGAGTCGATGTCGTATTATCCTTTAGAGACTCCTTAAGAGCCTCATTTATCAGCTTAGTCTTTGTGTTCCTGAATGAACAATGGTCTACGCTCCTGTTGAGCGATTATCAGTCAAATTTAATAAAGTGTGATTTTTCCAGGAAATTTATTTAATCATGCTATGCTATTTATGTTGCAATGAAAACCAGAAGTTTATGTTGCGATGAAAACCATAGTTAAAACCCTAGAAATATTTAAGATTTGGCATGATCGTCTGGGTCATCCTGGGTTGAATATGATGAGAAGAATAATAAATAATTCTGCTGGTCACAATATAAAAATTACAGCCTTTCCTAAACCTGAAGATTTTATGTACCCTGCTTGTGCTAAAGGAAAGCTGATAGTACGTCCCTCTCACCTTAAAATTAGGGAAGAATCACTGAATTTCCTAGAGAGAATTCAAGGTGATATCTGTGGACCAATTCAGCCCCTGTCGGACCCCTTCAGATATTTTATGGTGCTAATAGATGCTTGAAAGTGCATCTAGGCACTTATGTTATTTTGGTGATTAATGACAATCTATATAATTGTGTAAATGCTTGACTTAGTGTTTAACAAATGACAAACCTCTAATATGATTATATTGCTATGAGACTAACATGATTGTTGCCAAGTTGAGTATTAGTCTCATCTATTTAGAGGAAAATCAAGTGGGATGGGTAAACAAAGATAAGGTATGCAATCTCGGTATCCCTTCTATATTTGTTATTGCATTCCTCTTGTGCAAATGCATAGTGAACTCCAAGTAACATGTTGATTATATATATGCATATTGGTTCATGTCATATTTATTTGTGCATATATATTCATTTGAGTTCATTATGTGCTTTGCTTTTAGTATGCATGTATTAACTAGAGTTAAACTTCACATTGCTATAGATTGACTTGGTGCAGGCATATCTTAGTTGTGTATCTTCTCATGCACTTCTCTTAGTGAAGTTTAATCTAGAGTTGGATCACATATTTACTCTTATTCCAAATATTATTTGTACATGTATAATTCGTGTATATTCTATCATGTGCTTCATTTAAGTAAAGACTGTGATCCTTGCCATGATTTAATTGATTCATCATGTTGGCAATTATCTCTCTAGTGCATATAGATCAATTACATATTCATCATGATATACTTAGTAGAAAACGTTTCTTATGTCAAGTGTTTCCATTTATATTATGCTTCTTTATATGAAACACTTGTGGTAATCAATTGCTCACAAATATCAACTTGTTTATATCTATTGAGCTTTTGGGACTAATGTTTGTCATGGGTGGTTTGGAAAGAATTAGGTCTCATGTGTGTATGATGACCAAGATATCTTGGAGGATGACCATTAAGCCGAGGTCAACAAGACGGCGGTATCACCAAGAGTTGAGGACTAAGTCAAAATCGACTTGGCGTGGAGATCGTCGGAGAGGATGATAAAGTCAAGATTGATAGGACGAGAGTCTCATAAGGTGAATCGAGTCAAGTTGGACAAGGCAAAAATGTCATCAATTATATAGTGAAGGTCTTCATGCACCGGCATTAAGAAAGAAGACGACAAGTGACTATTTCTAAACTTGTATTATCTTTGATTTAATTTGAGTCTAAGGATTGCTGTACTATTAAGAGGGATGCGACGTCGAATGACTTTTAGATGTGTCAAGTGCTCAAGTGATCCATCCTTGTGAAACTTAGAGGGAGAGAAGTGTTAGTAGAGTCGGAAAGTGAGAGTTTAAGGTCTCTCTTGGATTCTTTGTAAATTCTGCTCCTATCCTTTGGGATTTGGGCAGTGAGATCTTATGGGTTGTGTAGCCCTCGTTCTTAGCTTTCTGTAGAGTCCAAGATCACTGAAATCAGAGTCCGGAGTCAAAAGTTAAGCTCGTTTTTCGTCAGGCTGCTCAGTCCTATTCGGATTATCCGAATTGAGTTCGGAGTATCCGAACCTTCGGACTATCTGAATAAATCTTCGGACTATCCGAGCTGAGTCTCTCTGTCTCAGTTTATCTAACCTGTTCGAAGTATCCGAACATAGGTTCGGACTATCCGAACTGACTCGGAGCTGAGCTAAAACGGCTAGTTTTTGGGGACCTCTATTTAAAGCCCTCTCCTCCCCATCTTCAAAGGTGCTCTTACCCTGTTGATTTGAGAGGCTATCTCCTTGTTCTTGAGCCCCCAAAACACCTCTCTACTCTTAGATCTAAGTGATCCCCTTGGTGAGAAGGGTTAGGAAGAGTTTGAGGAATGAGGTGCTAGGGTTGAGTGGGATTTGAGTTGTTGAGCACTTGAGTTCATCTTCAAGTTTGTTCTTCGTGAGCATTTGTTACTCTTGGAGGTTGAGGACTCCTAGACAGCTAGGAGGTTGCCTACGAGCCACCGGTACTTTGTGTGGTTAGCCGTGGAAAGTTTGTGAAGGCCGATTCCACCTCTGTAAGGGAAGGAATCAAGGAGTAAAGACTGGCGAGTGCATTTGTGCAACACCGGGAGGAAGAGGGTTGAAAGAGACCCCGGCTCAAGTGTGACCGAGCCGCCTCAATGGAGACGTAGGATCCCCTCAAGGATCCGAACTTCGGGTGAAAAATTATCGTTTACATGTTTACTTTTTATTCTTGCTAAATATTGGTGTTTTGAATCTTGAGATTGCCCGATCTACTTTTCTACTGAGTTTTCTCCCAGATCTCTATTTGTTTCAGGTATTTAGGCTAACTAGTTCCATTTGGTGCAAGTGATATTCTCTAAATAGCCTAGATTTACTTTTTGGTATATTTTCTCTGAATCACTCGGACTATCCGAATAAACATCGGACTATCCGAACCACTCGAACGGTCCGAAGTCTGATTCGGACACTCCGAAGATTTAGTTTCCGCTATTGTTTAAATTTAAATTTTGTAATGCCTATTCACCCCCCTCTAGGCGACATCCCCGGTCCTTTCAATGCTTCTACTAGATGGTCCCATGTATGTCTCTTATCTACTAGGAACCATATCTTTGCTAAATTAATCGCCCAAATCATTAAATTAAGAGCCTCCTTTCCAGAAGAAAGGATTAAGTCCATTCGAATGGACAATGCTAGCGAGTTTACCTCAAAAGCATTCAATGATTATTGTATGGCTCTAGGCATTAACGTAGAGCATTCTGTATTTCTGTACCTCATGTTCACACCCAAAATGGCCTTGCAGAGTCATTAATTAAGAGAATAAAAACTTACTGCTTGGCCGCTCTTGCAGAATAATTGGCTTCCCACCAGTTGTTAGGGCCACACAGTTAGGAGTGTAAACGGAGCGGATAATTTTTGACCTATTCGAGCCTGAATTCGTTTAAAACCCGATTCCGCCTATCCGAAAAAATATGGGTTAAGATATGGGAAGAGAAGTATCCGATTCGTATCCAATCCGTACCCGCATATCCGAGATATCCGAAAAATATTAGTGTAAATTAGTGAAATAGATATCCGATAACAGATCCGATAAACATAAACATTATACATCATATAAGTTCATATGTTGATTGAAATTATACTTGACTGCATATTATTCTTATGCAGGGAAGACACCTATTATTGAATTTGAAACACTTATATGTCTTGAAGGTTCTAGAAAAGTTTTGTGTATGGTTGATCGATCTTAATATGCATGACATATATGGTTTCTATTTTCACGCATTATCCGACTAACTATTCGTGATCGAGACTAACCGTATCTAGAACGAACTGTATTCGCTCCGTATTCACGACCGAAGTAATCCGTATTCGTATTTGAATCCGGCACTGTCCGTATCCGATTCTATATCTGAGAAAAAATTTGGAATAAGATACGGAATGAGTGAAATCCGTCCGTATCCGATCTGTTTGCACCCATACACGCAGTGCTACATACTACGGTAATAATTCAACTCAGTCCAACTGCACATCCCGAAATTTCCCCGTTGCAGATAGTGCGTGGAAAAGAATTAATTATTTCCCATCTGCGAAAACACTGGTCATCTCAGATACATGCCAATCTCTCCACCACAAGCAGTACAACCATAGGACCTCACCGGCGCTTGAGGATCCACGAGGTTATGAATCTCCGTCATGTATTAAAATACCTAGAGCCTATGACAGGGGATCTGTACACGGCTCGGTACGCTGATTATACTAAAGACATTTTTCGGCATTAGGGGGAGATAAGTACCACATTACAGTCCTTAGACCGAACTTGAAGTTCAAGGATAATAAATCTGCAATAAATAAGCTAATAATCTGCCAAATACCTTCACTGGTCATAAGGGAGTGAAAGATCTCATATACCTGAAGTATATGCACCTGAAAGAGTGAAGATACCCTAGAAGGATATTGAACCTACTCTTGACCCTCATGACAACAAGAGGGGGAGGCCTCTAGGTGCACGAGACTCAATTCCGCGGAGACGTTCGCAGAATTAGAGAACCGAACAAATGAGAACACTACCCATAACAGTGGAAGAAGCTCAACCTGATGTTGAGAAAATCCCTGAAGTGAGCCATCCTGGAGATGGTAACATTCCTGAAGTGATCCATCCTGAAGATGATAACCCAACGTATATTTGCACGTACAATTCCACGCTGGGAAGTCAGAACACCCAGACTCCGTCGTTGTGGAAAATCACGAGGAGCTAGAAGAAATTTATATAGATATATTCCTGAAGTGATGCAGGAGAAATGAATAAAAAAAAGACTACAATTGTCGACATATATTTGCCTCTAAAATTGCTAAAAACTGGATCCAGATCCAAAGTCTATGGCAGAGTGCCAGAAGCGCTCATATAGGGTCAAACAAAAGAAGCAATTGAGGCAACGCTCGCTTAATAAGAGGAAAGTTTCTGGTCCTGTTGATTGAATATTTTCTAAAGTGATTCCCTGCAGGATCAAATGGGTTTTTCATCCAGAAGAGAAATGAAAATACCCAGGTGGTGAGATATAAAAAGCGAGGCTTGTAGCACAAGGGTTCACGCAGAGACCCAGCATCGATTACGATGAAACCTATTCTCCTGTGTTGAGTGGAATAACGTTCCGATATTTAATATCAATGACAGCTGGCTTAAATTTAGAAATGCAGTTGATGGATGTGGTGACCGCATATTTATATGGGTCACTGGATTC
Organism: Guadua angustifolia; assembly: GCA_036346375.1. Taxonomy (NCBI): domain Eukaryota; kingdom Viridiplantae; phylum Streptophyta; class Magnoliopsida; order Poales; family Poaceae; genus Guadua; species Guadua angustifolia. Next base: position 29,263,801 of record CM070505.1, on the reverse strand, counting down.
AGATATTTATATGAAAGTCCCTGAAGGAATAAAAGTCCCGGATCCTAATAATCGCAACATGTATAGTGTCAAACTACAAAGATCGCTATACGGGTTAAAACAGTCGGGAAGAATGTGGTATAACCAACTTAGTGAGTTCCTCCTGAAGAAGGGATACTCCAATAATAATGATGATTGTCCCTATGTTTTCATAAAGAAATCCCAGAATGGATTCTGTATCATCTCAGTGTATGTCGATGATCTGAACATCATCGGAACCACAGAGGAGATAAAGGAAGCAAGTGCTTACCTCACGACGGAGTTTGAGATGAAAGATTTGGGTAAAACCAAATTTTGCTTAGGCCTGCAGCTAGAGCATTTCCTAGAAGGAATTCTTGTTCACCAGTCTTCCTATACCCGGAAGGTATTAGAGAGGTTTAATATGGATAAATCACATCCCTTGAAAACTCCCATGGTCGTAAGATCCCTCAAAGTGGATAAAGACCTATTCAGACTAAGGATGGAAAATGAGGAAGTCTTAGAACCTGAAGTCCTATATTTAAGTGCTATTGGAGCACTCATGTACCTTGTGAATTGCATAAGGTCTGATATTGCATTCGCAGTGAATTTGCTAGCAAGACATAGTTCGGCTCAACCGAAGACATTGAAATGGTGTAAGGACTGTACTCGAGATATCTCCAAGGTACTCAAGATCTTGGGTTATTATTCCAGAAGAACTAAGATTTGACCATGGTGGGATATACGGATGCTGACTATGTAAGTTCAACCTTCATTAGTTATGGTTTTGGTGTTAATGACAAATCTAATATTGTGATTATCCATTAATGTGATTTTGTTATTAATAACAAATATTATATCGAGACTAACTTGTTTATTTAGAATATCTTTTGATTAGTCTCATCGCATTGAAAAATGGATAACCCAAGGTATGTTTGCATATTCATTCTAGTATTAGTTGCATACTTTGGAGTCAAGTTAAAATATCAATGTCCCCGTTATATTAACCACAAAATGTGCATCATGTTTCCCAATCCATATATTACATGGATGCACATATTTAGGGGGAGTTTGTAGTTTAACTTGAAAGTCTCTTTGTATTGATCTATTCTTTATTGACACATATAAGGATCAAGACAAAGAAACTAAATCCTTGAGTATATATTTGAATTGCCTAGTTATAGTATACTCGGGGAATTATAGGATATACTCCAATACGATCAATTTGAATATGTGCATATTATCTCCAAGTCAATCATATTTATGCACATATACATGTGGGGTGTATTCTATAGTTGATGATCTAGAGTAATGATCATTTCCATACAATTTACATATAATGGATCATTACTTTTCATCAACATGAGTATATGAAAACTTGTGTAGTTAATATATACTCATATCAATTTAAATGATAATTTAAATTGAGTTCATTTGTCTTATTAATTATTAAAGAACACTTCATCATGTGTTGATGGTGTTCCGTGATTAATTGAGGACAAATGAATAGCTCTTAAGTATATTGAAGCATGTGTTGCATTCTTGTACTTAAGATACATTTAATCATTCAAATTGTTTTAGGTTGTGCTCAATTGATCTAAAGGCATCCATTATGTGTTAATGGAGTGCAAGAGATAATTGAGACAACCATGCATCTTGGACTAACTATTTGTATGAGTTGTGATTGAGTTAGGTCCAAAGATGGATGAGATGATGAGAACGGGACAAAGACGGCATCATGAGTTGATGGGTGTCAAGAGAAGATCCCGAAGTCAAAGAAGAGGAGTCGAGTGATGATCCCGGGGGAGTATCAAAGTGAAGATCATAGAGACCCCAAAGGGGATTGCTTGTGCGCGGCGGCGAAGGTATAATTAGATAGGCTAAGGACTTTGTAGTCTTTGAGTCTAAGGTTTTTATCGCCGTGCTATTAAGAGGGGTTGTCTCCTAACTTGAGCTTCATCATGTGTTGGTGATCTCAATCCGCGTTCACTCGAGCTCAAATCATTTGGATTTGGTTTTTGCATAAAGTTTAACCATTTGGCATGTGTTGCGAATGGGTTAAAGGTTATGCTTGGTTGTTGTTTATGCTCCGATTTGCATGTGTTGCAAAGAGGAAGAGCATTTGGATTTGGTTTTCGCATGTTGCTTTGATTTGCATGTGTTGCATTAGTTGAAGCTTCATGTTTTGGTTTCGAAAATATCTTTATAAAACCGTGTGATTGTTTGGAGCTAAGTTTTGCATGTGTTGCGAAGGAGAGAGCTCAAGCGTGATTTGATGTTTGTGTGGAGCTAGAGGCTTGCATGTGTTGCAGTAAAGAGCTCATACGTGTGATTTGGTTTAGTTGATGTTTGGTTTTGGTGTGAAGTCGATTTGGTGTTGCATTTGGACTAGAGAATTGCATGTGTTGCAATTAGAGAGTCCATGCATCTTGATTTGATGTTGCTTGGAGCTAGACTTTTGCATGTGTTGTAAAGAGTAGTGCTCAAGCATGAAATGTGTTTATTATGTTATTTGCAAGTTCGTTGTCGAATAAACTGAGGTTTATGAGTCCGGAATTCCGAGAGCATGTGAGTGGGGCTTGCAACGGGTGTTGGCAAGTTGACTGGGTCTTGTGTTGACCTTCACATGGCTAGGGGGATTAATCTCATAAACTCTAGTTTGATTCACTTAATACGTGTTGCAAATAGATCTTGAGTTGGTTGCGAGATATGGTTTCGCAATTTGGTTGAAATTCTTTGAGCATGGGTTGAATTGGTGCAAATGTGTTTTGCACGGGTAAATGATCATGTGTTGATCATCCTTGAGGCTCAAAGAATAGCATTTGGTTTTTCGGAGAAAAGTTTGCGAAAATCCGGAGTTGTTTTTGCTAGGGGCGGTGTGAGTGTGTGACCGGCCCCTGGGCGGTTGGACTGCTCGGGCGGTCGGACCGGCCACACTCCGGTGAAATATTTCCAGAGACTGCGTTTTCTTTGTGTTTGTGCAGGCGGCAGTCATCGACCAGTAAGTGGCGGCGACCGGCCGCACCTCGGTGTGTTTTTTCCAGAGTGTGTCTTGTCTGCGAGTTTTGTTAGGCGGTCGACATCATCGTCTTGATCTGACCGGCCGTCTGTGCAGTAACCGGCGTAATCTGCTGCGTTCCGACCTGTTCCTGTGAGGGCCGGTCGAACCGGGTGAGGTCCGGTCGGACCGCGTTTTCGCTGATTTTCCGGAATCTTGCCCCCAACGGCTAGTTTTGGCATGGAGGCTATAAAAGGAGGCCTTGGGGGTGTTGGGGGGTGTTGTTGCTGTGTTTGAGGTTTTGGGTGAGGTGTTGCATGTGTTGCACACTCACATTTGATTATTGAGCTAAAGAGTGAACTAATTGCATGTGTTGCAATTAGGAGTGGGTTTGAGAGGCTCTTGTGCATGTGTTACACTTGAGTGAGGTCCTTGTGCATGTGTTGCACTTGGTGATCACCGGGAGCGCATTCGTTGTGCTCGGTGAAGTTCAAGTGAAGGAGCGGCTTGTTACTCTTGGAGGTTGTCGACTCCTAGACGGCGTAGGCGTCGTGCGCGGGAGCTCTCGAGGTGTGAGAAGCCCCGGCAAGTTTGTGAAGGTTCGGGTTGAGCCTACTGCGGCGTGAAAAACCACGACTAGTGGAAAGAGGCGGTGCTCGGCGGGGAGCCGGTCCAAGTGTGGGCTTGCCTCAGCGTGGACTAGGGAGACCAGCAAGTCTCCTAACACCACGGAAAAATATCGGTTGTCTCTTTTACTTTCAAGTATTTACATTTATTGTATATTGTTTAATTACTTGATTGTAAATAGAATTGCTTAGTATTAATTATTTGTTCAATATAGCAATTCTTGTGTAGAGACATAATTTAGTTAGTGCACATAGTGAGCCTAGTTGATTTAGGCTTTAATTGTCAAAACCTATTTATCGCTTCGCATATATCTTTGTTTAGGTTTTGACATAGGGGTTGATTAGAGCGAATTATTTTGGTGAGCGATCAATTTCGTAAAACGCCTATTCACCCCCCCTCTGGCGCATCCTCGACCCTACAAGTGGTATCGAGCCACGGTCACTCTCATTTTAGGCTTAACCGTCTAGAGAGTAAAAAGGATGGCAAATAGAGGTTTAGTGCACTCCACCGATTCATATATATTTGATGGCTCTAATTATGCTTCATGGAAAATATTTATGATTAGTCATTTTAAATCCACGAGCCCACAAATATGGTGGATCGTAGATGTCGGCATTTCTTCTCCACTAAATAATATTGCTCCAACTAAAGGAGAGGAGAAATGTCTACATCTCGACGCTCAAGCTACTAATGTTTTATTTAGCATTGTGAGCGTAGAAATTTTCAATCTCATATGCAACCTCTCAAGCGCTCATGAAATGTGGATCAAGCTTTAAGAATTATTTGAATCATCCACATCAACAAGTGAGGATTGCATTGAGGAAAAGATGTCGGTTAATGATTCTTCAACCTCTACATCAAGCAATGAAGAACCGGCATCTCCATCAACCTCAACCTCCGCCTCAAGCGACGACGAATTTTCACTCCCATCAAAAATTCGTTGCTTCATGGCAAAAGGTAAAAATGAGGTATGTGATGACGAAGAGCCCTCTTATGATGATTTAATGGACATGTTAGAGGAGCTCAATAATTATCTTGGGAAGAAGAAAACAAAATATAAGATTTTAAAGCTTGAACATGAATCACTTCAAAGTGATTATAATATGCTTAAAGAAAATCATGAATCTCTCCTTCTTAAAGAAATCTATAAGTCTAAGGTGGATATAGGAACCACATGTGATTTAATTGATGAAATGCCATGCTTAGATGTAAATTCTAATATTTCATCAAAAATTGACATGTCCACCTCTTGTGAAGACTTAATTGATACACCTTGTTGCTCTAATAAAATTGTTTCAAATTCCTCTATGTGTTTAGATGCTAATCTTGTAGAGGAAAACAATGAGCTCAAGGCTCAAGTCATTAAGTTGGAAAATGACTTGAAGAGGTGCGTTAAAGGAAAAGCCCTCCTCGACGAAATCTTGAGCAAGCCAAGGGCGCCTCAAGACAAGCGAGACTTGGCTACAACTCCAAGAGGGAGAATAGCAAGACGAGGCACAACGTCCTCGAAGACAATCAAGTGCTTCGCTTGCAACAAGAAGGGCCATCTCGCCTCAGTGTGCCCTAATCAAGTGGATAACAAGGCCACAACACCAACAATGAGGCAAACCGGCAAGGAGCAAGTCAAATCGGTCAAGAGAGGGCCAAATAGCGTGACATGCTTCAATTGCCGGGAAAAGGGGTATTTCGGTAAGGATTGTCCCAAAGGTATCACCCCTAAGCCCATTATTATTGATAATAATTATTCGCTTAGAAAGGACAAGAATGGCAATGTGTTTGCCAAGCTTGTCAAGTCCCCTATGCCCGCTAAAAATGATATACATTTGCATAGGAAGAGTATTTCTAGAAATGTTTTTGCTCAAAATGCTAGATTTCTTAAGAATAAGAAAATTCATGATGATCATATGCTTAGGAAAAATAATTATAGCAAAACATTTGCTAGAAATGCTAGATCCTCTAAGCGTCCTTACTCTAATGATTATTATGTGCTTAGAAAGGATCAAACTAGGGATGGATTTGTTAAGAATGCCAAAACTCCTAAGCCTCCTCAATTCAATGCAAATAAATCGCTTAGGAGTAACAAAAATTGCAAATCCATTGCTAGTCATGTTAGTCAATTTAAAAATGCTAAAATTAGGACCATTTGGGTTCCTAAATCAATTGTGACTAACATTGTCGGACCCAACAAGGATTGGGTACCAAAAATCGCCTGAAAGATTTTTAGGCAATATTGAGATGGATTGGACGCTTGCTCACTCAAGAGGAGAAGGATTATATTTGTCTACAAGTGGTGTCAAGCTTGAAGATAATCAAGTCCATCATGAGCCAATGCCATCTCGGTAACAAGTATTTAAATTGATTATTATTTAAACTTATAGCCTTGTGTAGGTTATAATGCAATATTAATGAATATCAATTTAGATTACTTGTTATGGCCACTTGCTCTCGCCTCTTATCTATTCTCTTATTGCAATCTTGAGCAAGTTAGGAAGTGGCACATTTAGGGGGAGTGTTAATTCATAACCATGTGTATCACATCCCTACATGTGCCCATATTAATAAAAGTGCATATATATATATATATGTTTTTCAAAATCAATCTTTTAGCCAAAAGTCAAAATTTTGTATACTATTAGTAAACTTGTGAAAAACTAGTTGCAAAATGTATACAAATGTTTTCAAAATGTTTTTCAAAGGTTTTGGCTTCATAAAATCTATTTTGAAAAGAAAATGAGTTTCATATCCAAAATCTAGATAATAGTATCTTGTTTTGGATTTAAATTTATAATTTTCATAGAAATAAAAGTAAAAAGATTTTGAAAGTATTTCCAAAACAAAAATTCTAGAGTTGGTCATTCTTAACAACTTTCGTATTCAAAAGATTTTCAAAAGACCAACCTAGCAAAAGTTATTTGATTTTGAAACTCGCCGGAAAACTATACTTGACCCGTAATGGTCATACTCTTGCACTTAGTGAGTTTCATCATTTGAATCAAAATTCTACACAAGAGTTGATTCAAAATGATATTTTTAGACTCATACACAAAATTCAAATCTTATTTCTTACCCCATGCTTCATTTGAATTCTCGTGTTGATTAGAATTTAATTTTGCTTCATTTGGACTATTTAGATCAAAAGTTAAAATTGCATTTAAATGACCCAAATTTGTGAAAAGCCTTATAAAAGTATTCTATTATGTATTTCAAATGTTTTTCAAGCTTCCAAAATGAAAATCCTATGTTGAAATCTAATTTGGCTCAAAAACGATTTGAATTGATCCAAAATGGCCTATTTAGGCATATAGCTCAAATCGTGACATTCAAGTTGGATTTTATTATATATCTTGGCTAGAAACACTCTTGATACACCAATCTAAGCCATGAAAATCAAAATTGCATGAAATCCAAATTGAATTGCATTTTGAGGCTTTTCGTGAAAATCAATTTCCTTTTATGCCTCAAAGCGTAAATTGCCATATCTTTTAAAATAAAATTGATTTTGAGAAAATTCTTTTTGCAAAACCTTCTAATTAGTCCAAAGATCATCTCTGCAAAATTTCAAATTTTTTGGACTTCATTTGAATCATTTTTGACAAAATTGCAAAAGTCGATTTTCACTGTCGAGCAGGTTACTTACGGCCGAGGCGGTTGCACCGGCCATTAGGGCGGTCGGACCGGACCCCAACCGGTCGGACCGGCCATGGCACATTCAGCTCTGAATTTTCAGATTTTTCAAAATTGCTTTTGGGATATCTTCTGATTGGAATGTTCTTTTTCAAAAATTCTTTTTGGAAAAATTTCTTATGATCCCAAAGTTCATTTGTGCAAAATTTTAAAAGTTTCTCGAATTATTTGAAGGCATTTTCAAGTGGTATCAGTTATGAGCACTTTAAATGAACTAAAGAGTGATTTTCACTTGATCTTTTGAAAAGACAAAACTTGTGAAATTCAAATGCAAATAACTCCATAATTCACTTGTTGAATATCTTGGGGAGTTTATTTATATCAAGTTTTGAGCACTTAATTGCTTCCAAGTGATATCATGTCTTTGTTTTGCTCTGATACTAAATCTTGTGATTTTATTGATCTATCTTCAGCTTTTCTTCTTTTAATACCCATAAGTATACGATGCTCCGATTATATTGCTCTGATACCCATCAATCTTATCGATCATTCCTTCAAGTGGTATCAAGTCTTTGTGATTTGATCCTAAGTGGTATCAATTGAGCTTTTATTCATTCCATATGCTTACAAGTGGTATCATTGAGTTTTTCCTTTCTCCAAGTGGTATCATGGTTCTTATTGATCATTTCCTCTAATGATATCCTTGATTATTTGGATTCCTTTTTAAAGTGGTATCATTGATTTCAATTATTTCCTACAAGTGGTATTTCATTGCCTCTTTGTAGTATTTCTCCGATACCCACATTCTTGATTAAGATTTTTCCTCGCAAGCTAAATTTGTAAGTTCAACCGCCTAAGACTTCTCTGTGTGAGATTCTTTATGTGTTGAAATACATTAAAGAGGAAATCTCTTGTTGAACATTGTTCTTCATTAAAATTTAAGAATGCTCATTTCTTTTTGAGTCTTCAAGCAAAGCCCTTGAGATTAAATTTACAAGTGGTATCTATTTCTCAAAGTGGTTTTTATTCTTTTGGGTTCCTCGTTAACCCGTTTAGGCAAATTGTTGGATTCTTCAAGAGAATCATATTGAAAATGTGCAAAGCCTAATAAAATGAGGAGTGAGTTATTTGAATGTGTTTCAAATAAACCGTGTGATACCCTTACTTCGTTTTTCACGCTTATCTTTACAAGTGGTATTTATACAAGTGGTATCCACAAATCCAAATATGGTCTCTTTTCGAGTTTTCCTTATTTTTAGACCATATTTCAAATAAAAACTTGTTTTACTTCTTGAATGATCCTTCAAGTTTTTATTTGGTTTGAAATCTTAATTCCTTGCCAAGGTCATAAGCGTTTATTTCAATTCTTGTATGACCTTCATTAAAAGGAGATAATTAAATAGGGGAGAATTAGGAGTTTAAAAAGAGATAATTAAAAAAAAGGGAGAATATTTAAAAGGAAAAATGTTTGCCAAAGGGGAGAATATTTAAATGAAGAAACCATCTTAGAATTCCATTTTTGGTGTTTAATGCCAAAAGGGGGAGAATTCGGAAGCTTAATATCATTTGGTTTAAAAAGGGAGCTTAATATGATTAAGGGGGAGAATTGATTCTCATATGCATTCTAAATTGTCAATGCTTATATTGTTTAAGATGTGCATATGCATTCAATAGCTTAAATTCTCTCGATATGTTAGTTTTAATCCAAATGTGCTTATTAAGCTTGGATTTGTCATTAATCACCAAAAAGGGGGAGATTGTAAGTTCAACCTTCATTAGTTATGGTTTTGGTGGTAATGACAAATCTAATATTGTGATTATCCATTAATGTGATTTTGTTATTAATGACAAATCTTATATCGAGACTAACTTGTTTATTTAGAATATCTTTTGATTAGTCTCATCGCATTGAAAAATGGATAACCCAAGATATGTTTGCATATTCATTCTAGTATTAGTTGCATACTTTGGAGTCAAGTTAAAATATGAATGTCCCCGTTATATTAACCACAAAATGTGCATCATGTTTCCCAATCCATATATTACATGGATGCACATATTTAAGGAGTTTGTAGTTTAACTTGAAAGTCTCTTTGTATTGATCTATTCTTTATTGACACATATAAGGATCAAGACAAAGAAACTAAATCCTTGAGTATATATTTGAATTGCCTAGTTATAGTATACTCGGGGAATTATAGGATATACTCCAATACGATCAATTTGAATATGTGCATATTATCTCCAAGTCAATCATATTTATGCACATATACATGTGGGGTGTATTCTATAGTTGATGATTTAGAGTAATGATCATTTCCATACAATTTACATATAATGGATCATTACTTTTCATCAACATGAGTATATGAAAACTTGTGTAGTTAATATATACTCATATCAATTTAAATGATAATTTAAATTGAGTTCATTTGTCTTATTAATTATTAAAGAACACTTCATCATGTGTTGATGGTGTTCCGTGATTAATTGAGGACAAATGAATAGCTCTTAAGTATATTGAAGCATGTGTTGCATTCTTGTACTTAAGATACATTTAATCATTCAAATTGTTTTAGGTTGTGCTCAATTGATCTAAAGGCATCCATTATGTGTTAATGGAGTGCAAGAGATAATTGAGACAACCATGCATCTTGGACTAACTATTTGTATGAGTTGTGATTGAGTTAGGTCCAAAGATGGATGAGATGATGAGAGCGGGACAAAGACGGCATCATGAGTTGATGGGCGTCAAGAGAAGATCCCAAGTCAAAGAAGAGGAGTCGAGTGATGATCCGGGGAGTATCAAAGTGAAGATCATAGAGACCCCAAAGGGATTGCTTGTCTTGTGGCAAAGGTATAATTAGATAGGCTAAGGACTTTGTAGTCTTTGAGTCTAAGGTTTTATCGCCGTGCTATTAAGAGGGTTGTCTCTAACTTGAGCTTCATCATGTGTTGGTGATCTCAATCGCGTTCACTCGAGCTCAAATCATTTGATTTGGTTTTTGCATAAAGTTTAACCATTTGGCATGTGTTGCGAATGGGTTAAAGGTTATGCTTGGTTGTTTGTTTTATGCTCCGATTTGCATGTGTTGCAAAGAGGAAGAGCATTTGGATTTGGTTTTCGCATGTTGCTTTGATTTGCATGTGTTGCATTAGTTGAAGCTTCATGTTTTGGTTTCGAAAACATCTTTATAAAACCGTGTGATTGTTTGGAGCTAAGTTTTGCATGTGTTGCAGAAGGAGAGAGCTCAAGCGTGATTTGATGTTTGTATGGAGCTAGAGGCTTGCATGTGTTGCGAGTAAAGAGCTCATACGTGTGATTTGGTTTAGTTGATGTTTGGTTTTGGTGTGAAGTCGATTTGGTGTTGCATTGGACTAGAGAATTGCATGTGTTGCAATTAGAGAGTCCATGCATCTTGATTTGATGTTGCTTGGAGCTAGACTTTTGCATGTGTTGCAAAGAGTAGTGCTCAAGCATGAAATGTGTTTATTGCGTTATTTGCAAGTTCGTTGTGCGAATAAACTGAGGTTTATGAGTCCGGAATTCCGAGAGCATGTGAGTGGGGCTTGCAACGGGTGTTGGCAAGTTGACCGGGTCTTGTGTTGACCTTCACATGGCTAGGGGGATTAATCTCATAAACTCGAGTTTGATTCGCTTAATACGTGTTGCAAATAGATCTTGAGTTGGTTGCGAGATATGGTTTCGCAATTTGGTTGAAATTCTTTGAGCATGAGTTGAATTGGTGCAAATGTGTTTTGCACGGGTAAATGATCATGTGTTGATCATCCTTGAGGCTCAAAGAATAGCATTTGGTTTTTCGGAGAAAAGTTTGCGAAAATCCGGAGTTGTTTTTGCCAAGGGCGGTGTGACCGGCCCCTGGGCGGTTGGACCGCTCGGGCGGTCGGACCGGCCACACTCCGGTGCAATATTTCCGGAGACTGCGTTTTGTTTGTGTTTGTGCTTGGCGGTCGACCGCACACCTGTGTTTTTTTCCAGAGTGTGTCTTTGTCTAGAGTTTTGTTGGGTGGTGCGATCATCATCGTGGCGTCGACTGACCGTTGCGGCTTGTGCAACCGGCCGTAATCTGTCGTTTTCGACCGTTGCCTGTGAGGGCGGTCGAGAACGGGTGAGGTCCGGTCGGACCGTGCTACCGATTTTCGGAATCTTGCCCCCAACGGCTAGTTTTGGCATGGAGGCTATAAAAGGAGGCCTTGGGGGTGTTGGGGCAGGGTTGTTGCTGTGTTTGAGGTTTTGGGTGAGGTGTTGCATGTGTTGCACACTCACATTTGATTATTGAGCTAAAGAGTGAACTAATTGCATGTGTTGCAATTAGGAGTGGGTTTGAGAGGCTCTTGTGCATGTGTTACACTTGAGTGAGGTCCTTGTGCATGTGTTGCACTTGGTGATCACCGGGCGCGATCGTTGTGCTCGGTGAAGTTCAAGTGAAGGAGCGGCTTGTTACTCTTGGAGGTTGCCGACTCCTAGACGGCGTAAGCGTCGTCTTGTGGAGCTCTCGAGGTGTGAGAAGCCCGCAAGTTTGTGAAGGTTCGGGTTGAGCCTACGCGAGCGTGAAAACCACGACTAGTGGAAAGAGGCGTGCTCGGCGGAGCCGGTCCAAGTGTGGGCTTGCCTCAACGTGGACTAGGGGAGACCGGCAAGTCTCCGAACACCACGGAAAAATATCGGTTGTCTCTTTTACTTTCAAGTATTTACATTTATTGTATATTGTTTAATTACTTGATTGTAAATAGAATTGCTTAGTATTAATTATTTGTTCAATATAGCAATTCTTGTGTAGAGACATAATTTAGTTAGTGCACATAGTGAGCCTAGTTGATTTAGGCTTTAATTGTCAAAACCTATTTATCGCTTCCGCATATATCTTTGTTTAGGTTTTAACATAGGGGTTGATTAGAGCGAATTATTTTGGTGAGCGATCGAATTTCGTAAAACGCCTATTCACCCCCCGTCTAGGCGCATCTTCGACCCTACAGACTATCTGTCTGATCCCCACAGTGCCAAATCTCAGACTGGTTTTGTGTTTCTCTGCGGTGGTACAACCGTTTTCTGACAGTCTTGTAAACAGACTCTGGTAGCAATTTTTACCAACCACTTAGAGATTACAACCCTATATGAAGCCTCACGTGAATATGTTTGGCTGCGACGTGTGATTAGCCATATTCAGAAGTCATGTGGCCTTAACACCGTCAATACTCCCACAATTATCTATGAAGATAATTCTGCTTGTGTTGCACAAATGCAATTGGGTTATGTAAAGAGCAACATCACGAAGCATATTGCTGCTAAGTTATTTTATCCTCACGAACTCCAGAAGAGCGGTGAGATAAAGATCTTGCAAACTAAGTCATGTGAAAATCTCGCAGATTTATTCACTAAGTCCTTGCCTAAATCCACATTTCAAAGATATGTTAAAGGCATTGGAATGAGAAGACTTAGAGAGATACAAAGTTCAGAGGGAGAAAACCCGTGAACCATAACCCTTATTACGATCCTGAAGATCTTAATAAAATCCTGAAGGTTATAAGTTGTACTTTTTTCCCTCTATGAGTTTTCCTGAAGTTTTCTCACATGAAGGTTTTTAATGAGGCAACTAGTGCAACATAAAGTGCGAGTGCGATGTACTCTTTTCTTCATCTCCTTTTTCCCACTGGGTTTTTTAGTGGAGTTTTTAACGAGATATATGAATTACGCGGTATTCGACCAAGGGGGAGTGTTATGAGATAAGAACTTTAAGCCTTATTCAGTTTAGACTCTATCTCTACATTATGTGGTCGAATCCGAACTCCTCTCTCATACTGCTATATATATGGGGTGCTCCCCATTGTAAACAGGGAATCAATAAAAAAGCGAGAGAGATGCTTCCACCTATATTGTGTGCTCTTCGTGTTCTTACTCTTGGATTGCGTCTACGAATTGGTGATTGATCGCGGGTGCTCGACTACGTTTTACAACAGAAATAACCATTTATTCGGTTCAATTCGGTTGGGCAATTAGATTTCCGTCTGAAAATGCATTACTCCTCCACCCCGGATGATGGGCCGAATTTGCGACTGGGCCGAGCGGATCGCCAACGATTCCTTCGTCGTCCCTATTTTCCCGTCATCGTTCGCGGTTATTTTCCTCTCTGTCTCTCCCTGGCTCCCGTTTCTCTTTGATCTTCTTGGTTATTCTCGCCCTTGGCGAAAAATTGTTTTTGACGAACTGATCGCCGCCTGGACTTAGCTTGAACTTATCTCCGATGAGGCCCATCGCTGCGTATCTATTTTCAGTTCGTCAGACCGAAAGATTCGCTGCGATTGCCGGTAGGTTTTGCTTTGCAGCTCCTATCAAGAATATAGTTCAGGGATCAAGAATCGTGTTAGCAATTCAATCTTCTTCCTGATTGCAGATGAGATATATCAGGCACTGACGTTCCTTTCAGTGGGTACTTTCTTGTGGGTCATCGATCCACCACTGCTTGCTTGCTTGCTGTGCAGGTCCTTTTCCCTTGTTTGTACCCTCTGTCCATTATAAACAACAAATGTGTTGGTGACATCAACAGCAGATGTGTGTCTGTTTGTAACTTGTTGGTCAATTCGACTGTTGGCGTATGTTTGCAACTCGGTGCAGGGTGATCGAGGCACTAACTGGACTCCATATTTTCCAGTCCACTGATGTTCTTGCTATGCACACTGGTGGTGCCTTGTTCGTCTGAAAGTTCCTCTTGATGAGCGCTGTAGACTAGGATGTGGACAATATTAAGTATCACCTGGTGAAAGGTATTTGGATACTCTTTTTTTTAGAACAAGGTATTTGGATATTCTGCAGTCCCAATGAAGGTCCTGTTTGGAACACAGGAATTTTGTACGAAATGCAGCATCCACTCTGATTGGTATGGGATTGCTTACGAAATTCGTATGGTAATCCTGTATTTCAAACAGAGCCTAACTTGTGTGTTATCTGAAACATCAATTGTAGTATGATAGCATTTCAGATGGAAACATAAATTTTCCAACAAAATTCACTTATTTTGTGTCATGGAGATGAGTTGTCCATTTAGAAAAGTGTACGTAGCGTTTCTTTTATTCTCTGTCAGTGACAAATGCCTACATGCTCTTGTTGAATTTTAAACTTTAAACACTGCTGTTTATCAGACAATATATTGCAGTCATCTAATCTTATCACTAGTTATCCATTGTGATTTCCAATAATCCAAATCCGCTTCCATCTAATTTTTTTCTTTTATTATTGTTTATTATGCAAACAAGGATAACATAATTCTTATTTCCAGTTATGAATCTTCATCTCTAGACATGATTGTCTGATGTAGACATGTGGCAATTCTAATAGTTATCCCTCTTCTGATAAGGTAATTGCTTTGTTAGGGAATATTAAATAAAGTAATACCGTTCTTCTATCTCTAATGTACACGATTACAATACCTTCAATTTGTCCTTGATAACTCACAGCTGGTTGCTACATTTGTTTAACAATCATAACCAGGGGCGGAGCTAGCTTTGGGCCAGGTCTCGGGCCGGCCCATAGCTTATTGGGCTAGATTTTAAATTTTTATAGATTTTTAAGCAATTTACATAGAATTTTTGGGCCAGGCCTAAGGCCCAGGCCCGGGTGGCCCCAGGCCTGGCTCCGCCCCTAATCATAACTGCATGCATGTTACATTGGAGCCCAGAGGCTAGACAGCAGGCATAACCAGCTTCCTGAAAGTGATCCCTTTCAAGTTGTGATTTTGAGAATAAACAATGTGTCCGGTATAGGTGCAATCAAGTCTTAATTGCATTATTCTACAATTTACATGAGACCTAACTGCTTAGCTGTCGTGCTTTGTGGTTTGAACATTAGGATGCTGATCTGGACCTTGGTGCTAACTTGTCTGACCTAATCCTTCTGACAATGACAAAAGCTCAGCGAGATGACAGAACAGTTTTTTTTTTTTTTTTGAAAGACATGGCAAGAGCTCTGCCATGCATTGAAGGATAAGAGCACAAATACAGCCCAAGTTTGAGACAGTTACGCCAACAACATCGTAAGAAAATATGACAACATCAAAGAGGGAAAACTAGAGATAAAAACTGCACTATCCTGAGATAGTTTAATAATCTGACAAGTAAACAAATAGATAGCAGCCTTCAGGCCGTCGAGCATTGCGAGTGAGGAGTCTGCCAAGCGAGGAAACCTCCTGCTGCTTGCGCTTTGCAATTCATTCTTCGAGTAATTCTCTCTCTGATGGAAGAACATTCTTTGTTTTACTTTTACACGAAATGGAAGCACATTCCATGCAAAATTTGCCTGCTAAATCACACTTCTTTATGCCTGGGCACCAGACCTTATCTATGATAGTGTCAATTTATTTGTAAAACTGGTGTGGCATAGCTGTGTTTTTGCATTTGATGACCTCAGTTTTTTAGCAGTATTATTCTGAGTTTTCCTAATTGAATTAAACACAATATGCACAAGACTTGACCCCTATATTGTCATAACTCAGATTTGAAGAATTTAGAACATGTTACACTCTTTGTAATTATCTGGGTTTCAGGTTGCCCAACTTGCCTCTTCATAAATACAATAATTATTTAGGAAAATCACCATTTCACCAGAAAAGCAAGGACCCATGCAGAGGAAAAGGGAAACCTTTATTGCAATAACGCATATGAATCTTAGTAGTTTAGTTACAATTAGGAAGAGATAAACCAAAAAAAATGCAATCATTGTAAGAAGTCATATATGCGTTTGTAGCTAATGTACTCTCTAGACCATGCTGTTATTGAGCGCTCTAATACATTTGGCTGGGCATTTCAGCAGGATTTTGAACAAATGCCTTCAACATTTCACTCTTATATTTCTCTATTGAGATATTCTTTGTTCATTACCATCAAAAAATATATTGTTCGGACTTGTCCTTGCAGGTTGTGTACAGGAACCCTTGTTGTACCGGTGATCCATACTCGATAAATTTTCAGGCGGATATCTTACCGTAGCTAATACAGATTATCAGCATTTCCACTTGTAATGAGACAAAATTTTGTCGCAAATTGAGTAGAGGATCTCTGAATGTAGCGGGAACATACCTTATATCCCAGCCATTTCCTAGTTTAACCACAAGCATTTTATGCGGTTTCAGCAAACGTCATTGAATTCGCTTCAGTAATAGCCTTATATGCATCCATATTTTTATTCACATCTCTGAAGTAACTTTTCCAACTGAATTGCAAGCATGGAAGTAATGGTTACAAATATAAACCATTTATCTTCATCATCATATTGGGGCCGTTAGCACCTTACTGGTTTTTGGTGAAAAATGTTAATTATTCACTCTTTTAGTTAAAACTGCATCTTCAAATGCAAAAGAACACTAGAGTACCATTACCAAACTCCACCCGTAAGTGCCTGTTAGTGCCTCAGCTTGCTCGCTGGTGACATCGATTGGTACCTTAGTAAGATTTGGATAACTTGATTCCAGCTCATTGTGCAACAGAAAAACATGCATTGCAGAAAGGAAAAAGGCTATGCCCCTAGGTTTTACAAGTGCATGTGGGTGTAGCTCTTAAACTGTGCATGCACACCACCTATCTGGTGAAGCATTCTTGAGCACGCAGGTCACCACTGATCCAAATAATTGCCCAAGCAAGTCATTCACTGAAAGTCTCAAACTCAGCTTTCATCATCATCCTACCTGCAAGAGGGGAAGATCCCCCACACCTTTCCTGATTTGATGGCTGTTATTTTCTAAGGAGATCTCTCAATCTTTCTTTCTTTCTTTCTCTGTCACTGTGGCCAAACCCCATGAACTGATGCTGGCATCTTTGCTGTTTGGTGAGGAATCCATCAATCAGACTGGGAGGGAGTCAGAGACCCAATGGTAAGAAAGAATCAGTCGTGATGCCCCAATAATTCTCTTTTCCATGTGCCTTCCCCTCTGTAAAGATGGGGAAGAAACTAAGCAGGATCTGTGTGGTGGTGAGGTGACACTGGTGTCCCCCTGACCATCATTTTACAGGGGCACATATATAGTCACTAGACAGTAGTAGGTGTTGATGTCCACTGCAATGGCAGAGTGCCCTTGTGTGCAGTCGTTCAGTTGTTGGCTAGGATGAGAAAGTTGGAGTAACTTTTCAGGGGCAGTGCCCTGAGTCGATTGATTTGAAGCTCTTGTTAGCTTGCATTGGTCCTGTGAATCACCCTCCTCTCTTTTTTTCCTTTCTTTCTTTAGGTAAGGCTGCAAATGGAACTGTGGAAATTACCATAGATTGTTAATTCTGCAACCCAAGTATGTTACCCATGTTTATCACGTGAGCACTGTTCCATACCAGTAATCAACTTGGTACCGATCTCGAAGTACGTCACAGATCGAATGGTGCCATGCATTGATCCAAACCGTACTAGAAAATTCTCCCATTAATCAAGTGTGGGGTTAAACCAAGGGTTGGTCAATAATTATGTTGCAAAGGTACCACACATGTATAGCTGCAGTGATACTCAAGGAAAGATACGATGACTAGTTCTGTTTACTACCATCAGAGCTTTTGAAGCCATCAGTAGTGCGAGAGTTGAGGACCTATGTTGTTAGATACCACCGTCAAGGATAAATGTTGCTCCAAGAACAGCAACCGGTGCATTGTTCTTGTTGCAGAGTTAGCATTAGAGAAAAATAAGAGTCCGAGTTGTGTGACTTAGAGTCATGTTAGGGATAGGATTCAAGTTAGAATCGAATTAGGGGTAGAGTTTAGTTGTAATTCAGCTGTAATCAATGCTATAAATAAAGGGTGTGGGGATCCAATAGAACACGCAAATATATAATTAGTCTTCAAATTATTGCATCTATGTGACAGTGTTGAACATGATGTGTGATAGGCAAGAATGAGGCATGGACGATGGTTTTGGAAGTGGTGTCGATTACGGCATCAAAAGCAACTTTTGGAGGGGGTGTCGATCATGGTATCGAATGAAACTTTGGTAGAGGTGGATGCCTTGATTATGGTGCTTGCCATTGTGTTGGTTATAGATTTAGTAAAAAATATATGTTATAGTGAGGATATTACATTATGTAATAAGATGGTCATGATTGTTATCTCATACACATCTCGAGGAGAGTGTTGGAGAGTAAGCTTTAGAGAAGAATAAGAGTTAGAGTCGTGTTAGGGATAAGATTCAAGCTAGAGTCAAATTAGGAATAGAGTCCAGTTGTAATCAACCCTATAAATAAAAGATGTAAAGATCATATAGAACACACGAACACATAATTATTCCCCAAAAGTCAATAGTTCTGCATGCTTGCAGTTGTCATTCAGCTGTCTATTTACACCTGGAAGCATCCCAATTTGCCCCCAACGATTCATGAACATTGCATTTGCAACCATGCATGTCAGTAAAGGCTACGAGTGTGTATCACCACTTGCCAATGCATTGGACTATGATACAGTTTGAATAGCTCTTTATTAGGTATGTTTCAGCTGCATTTTTATCGCTTTCCTCAATGATGAGGTATCAATTGCTTGTGTGAGGTGGGGGGCTGGATCTAGATCTTCAGAGATTATCTGATATCTTGGACCAAGCTTCGCGTTGGCGGCATTCATGCTGTACAAGGTTCATTGTACAACAAATTAGTGTGTCAATGATTAGCTGATATGCTTCTTAGGATTCTTTTCTTTAATCTTCCAATTACCATGACAGAACTGGTAGCAAATTTGCCATCATCATCGTGTCCCCTGATGGCATGGTATTAATGCAATTTACCACCATACATACTGAAGTACACTTCTTGATACTGTAGAGGTTGACACTTCAGAGATTGGGGTTACAAAATATCCAAAAGTAGAGTCTACCTGTTATGGGTCGAGCGAGCCATAACAGCCAGGACGTGGTGCATGGTAGCATGTCATTAATTAGGATTAGAATAATTAGTTTCCTTATTATTTGGGTTTGTTTCCTTTTAAATTATTTCCATGTAATAGGGATTAGTTTCTTTAATACAAGAATAGGTTTTTTAGAGGTCAAGTCTAGCATCCCTATAAAAGGGATATCATGTATCACTTTATGCATCCAAGCAATGAGTAAACCAAGTCTCTAGCGAGATCGTGTTTGCCATCGATAATCGGGCGTTGGCTCATCTAGGCGCTAGCTTCAACAACTCGCTTTAGTTAAGGGCCCTATCTCATCCCGTTGCTATGCAGCGGATCGTGCACGTAATAATTTGGTATCGAGCCGACGATCCTCCTACCACGGTGACCATCGAAGATCGCATCTCCAACCTCCACGCCTCGTCAAGGCCCAACGCTTCATCTCGTGCGATCTTCCAAACTTCAACCTTGAGGACAAGGTTGATTCGCAGGGGATAATGTTATGGGTCGGCGAGCCATAACAACCAGACGTGGTGCATGGCAATTGCATGTCATTAATTAGGATTAGAATAATTAGTTTCCTTATTATTTGGGTTTGTTTCTTTTAAATTATTTCCATGTAATAGGATTAGTTCCTTAATACAAGAATATGTTTCTTAGGGTCAAGTCTAGCATCCTATAAAAGGGATATCATGTATCACTTTATGCATCTAAGTAATGAGTAAACCAAGTCTCTAGCGGATCGGTACGCCATCGATAATCGGCCGTTGGCTTCAGATACCAAGGCGCTAGCTTCAACAACACTCGTTTACCACGTTAAGGGCCCTAACTCATCCCGCTGCGTGTGCGGATCGTGCACGTAACACTACCCCTCAAAGGCCCCAGACTGGTTTGATCCTAAGTGAAAAGCATCATCCAATCCCAACGTGTTAGTGTGTGAATCTGGGCATCTCATCGTCCTTTTTTCCAAATGGTAAAGCTAATTCAGTTAAGAAAAGGGCTTTGTATCTCATCACTCGCCTGCGCGCATGCAAAACGCCGTTCCATTTTATATGATCATCTCCTGCTCCGTATAAAACAAAAGGTGGCATGTTACCATAGGGCCCATAGGTACATATACACATTATATACTTATTATTAAAACACAAGCTCAGGCATGCCACCTCAGCATATTCGCGACAAGGCCTTTTGCAAAATGCGAAATCGCGTTTAGGTCCTCCGATCGATTTTTAGCAAAAAAGACCAAGAAAAAAATGATATTACGTTTGAGTCCCTCTACGGTTTACATTTAGGTCCTCCTGGTGATTTTTAACTGAATGGACCTCGGAAAAAATAAATTACGTTTAGGTCCTTCTACAGTTTGCCTTTCGGAAAATAAAAAAAACAGATTTATCGAAGGTTTATAGCAGCACACAGATTCGCCGACGAGTTCTAGTGACCTTTTTTTAAAAACAACATGAAAACCAAAAATACATTAAAAAAAACATAGATTCGCTAAAGGTTTATAGCAGCCCATAGATTTGCTGACAAGTCCTAATTGCGGTTTTATAAAAAAAACACACACACAGATTCGTTGAAGGTTTATAACAACTCATAGATTCGCCAAACAAGTCCTAACGACTCGTTTTTTTTAAAAAAAATACGAAAACTGAAAATACGCCCAAATTTTACACGTTGCATCGCCGCGCACGACGTAGCAGTAGCGCGTTACCTGGTTAGTTTATATCAAATGCTTTCTATGCGCCCTCTCATAAATTGGCCATATGTTCTGTATTTTCGTATGAGTTATTATTATCCGCAGGCCCCACCGGCAGGAAGTTAGTGCTGTACAGTGTACACTCTTCAAGAGGTTGCTGTAGAAATGTAACTGGATAATTTCCTACAAATCTACTGACTTGTATGGACAGGGAGATTTTCTTTTGGGGAATTTCAATGGTTTAGTTCAAATTTTGAAACAGATCCTGAAAATTCACCGAAAAAGCATCCATCTCGTCCAAACACATGGTGGGTGAGAGAGAGCTGTGCGAGCAGATGGATCAAATCAATTTGAGCCAGCCACAACCTTCTCCATCTTACCCATGCTGACTGATCAGACCTATCCGCTGAGATCAGATGGTTTCCATCGCCTTATCCGTTATCACGCTTTTCTCGCTAAAAAGCTTCCCACTCAGAGACGTATCCAGAAAATTAGAAGGAGGAGGCTCAGACTAAGACATTAAAAACCTAACAAGCCAACCATGTTTAAAATTTGCAAACATTTGTTTAACAGTCACATATAATGTAAATGTGTAACAATACAAAAGATAAGAGAATTGAGAGACTGCCAGGCTGGTACTGAAATATTTTATTACGCCTATTTGAGAGGAGGTATAAAAAGGCTTGCTGGACCGCAGGTGGGGCTTCAGCCCACCCGCGCCCCGGCTACAGTTTCGCCCCTGTTAATCCCACTGATTACTGAATTTTTGTCTGATATGGGGTATCTGCATTTAACATGCACATAAAATATGTTCATGGCTAAATACACCAGTATACTTCTGATTTGCCTGCATTCCTGCCACATTCATCCACCCCATGCCGATTAAATGCAAGATGGGAAGGCTACAACACAGAGCAGTCGCCATCGAGCTATAGAAAAGAGCAAAACAACAGTGGACAATTGAAAGAAGCCAATGTTTTTATAGTCCCTCGCAATTTTTTCAAAATATATAGTCGTCTCCTCTATCCTAGAAACATCGGTAGGCGACACGTGTCACTTACTGCGTCTATGTATCGTGACAGCCTGTCACGGATCCGAGGTTAGCCAGGTGTCAAACACCACATGTGCGGTAGCATAGGTACCGTGACACTTGGATTTGGCAAGGTGTACCGCGGTAGGGCAGCAGCGTAGGCGTGACAGCATGTCATGCTGCCCTAGCTCGGTAAGACCGGTCGTGGTACACGAGCGTGATAGGTAACATATATCATATACTGACATTTCTATTGTAGAGAGATGACTATTTTTACGATTGCTAGAGCTAGATTTACACAAAAAAAAAAAGCAAGAGGCTAGAAAAGCATTAAACTCCGATTAAAATGCAAAGGAGAATCTATTGACAGCCACTGTTCAGTACAGCTGCAGCAGCAGAGAGCCATGTTGAGCGAGAGGCGAAAGCCAGCAAGAAAGCAGGGAAAGCTGTGTGCACTTTCAGCTTGCAGGAATTTGCAATGGTCAGGGTTGGCAGCAGAACTGGTTGGCAGGTCAGTGTGCATGGTTCAGTTAAATAGGGAAAGTGCATCCCTGACTCACAGGCTGGGTGACCTTGAACTTTCTTTCAGGTTCCAGCATTTTCAAATCTTTTTAGAGAAGTTTCAGCCTTTTCAGTGAACAGAAATGTTCGAGTTTTCTACTTTTTTCAGCAAAAACTCAATCTTTATTATGAGATGTGGTTTTAAGTTTTAATTATTAGTTATATGGTGAACCTGCCTTCCACAAATGATGCTTGATGACCTTCTATAAAACAACGTATCGTAGAATAGTGTGACACCCTTTGGGTTATACCGTAGTATGTTGGAAGCTAAATTTGGTGGTTAAACTCAAATACACCCCCATCAAGGCAATGAAGTTTTTTGAATGGAAATCAAGGCAAAGAAGTCAAAACACAAAACAAATGCAAAGGAGGAACTAGGGGTGCAAACGGAGCGGATAATTCCCGACCGTCCGAAGACCGAATTCGTTTAAAATCCGATTCGAATCCGAAAAAATGATATCCGGTTATATCCGGATTCGATCCGGATTCAATCATTCATCCGAAAAAATATGGGGTAAGATATGGAAGAGAAGTATCCGATCCGTATCCGATCCATACCCGCATATCCGAGATATCCGAAAAATATCGAGATAAATGAGTGCAATAGATATCCGATAACAGATCCGATAAACATAAACATTCTACATCATATAAGTTCATATGTTGATTGGAATTATACTTGGTGCATATTATTCTTATATAGGAAGGCAACTATTATTGAATTTGAAACACTTATATGTCTCCAAAGTTCTAGTAAAGTTTTGTGTATTTAATATGCTGATATATATGGTTTATGCTTTCACGCATTATCCGACTAACTATTCAGAATCGAGACTAACCGTGATCCGAACGATCAGATTCGCTCCGTATTCGCGATCAAGTAATCCAGATTCAGATTCGAATCCGCACCGTCTGTATCCGATTCTATATTCGAGAAAAATTTGGAATAGGATACGAATGAGCGAAATCCGTCCGTATCCGATCCGTTTGCACCCCTAGGAGGAACTAGTGTTCAGAGTGACTTCAGCTGCCATCTAGAAACAATTATTAGCATATTAGATATTGAGACATCTGTTGTCTTGT
Organism: Guadua angustifolia; assembly: GCA_036346375.1. Lineage (NCBI taxonomy): Eukaryota > Viridiplantae > Streptophyta > Magnoliopsida > Poales > Poaceae > Guadua > Guadua angustifolia. The sequence goes on along the minus strand of CM070505.1, from coordinate 29,240,326 downwards.
TGGAGTTCAAGTTTCAATCATTCTGTTGAAGCAACTTGAGGCTCAAATTGTGACACTAATCTAAATTGCTATATTTGGCCAAGAATCTTAATCAAATTCGTATATGTAATTTGGACAACAGGGGAGCTTGCATGTCTTCTGAGGAATCTTTGGCTTATTTCCCTTGGAGACATCTAATTCTGTAAGAAAAATGCATATCATCTGATTTTTTTTCAGCGCAATTCTGTATTCCACTTCTTTGTTGATTTCTCCTTGTTCCCTGTACTGTTCCTGAGTCAGAGTGAATCAGAATAAATTGATTTTTTTTCGCTTTTTCTAAACACCCCACACACACACTTTTTTTCTCAAGTCTGGCCTCCTGCCGAATAGATTTACAAAAATAGTCCTTTCCTGGATCGCGAAAGGCGCGGCAATCGATACATGTCACCTCGCACTCCTGTACCGCGGTAGCATAATCCATCACAACAGTGGCAGCTCTAGACCCTACAAGTCACCTGCCGTGCAGCATGAGCTTGGCTGCGAGGACCTGCCGAGCAAGCCTAGCTCGGTAGGCAGGAGATGGTTAATTAGTGGATTAATTAGCAATTAATTAATTAGTCACTTAATTAAGTGATAAAATAATTAAAATGATTAATTAAGTGACAAGGTGATTAATAGATGAACATGCCAATTAAAGAGAGCTTCGGTGGAAAACTTACCACACCACAGGACCACGACAGGTAACATATGTCACCTATCGTATCTTTTCTGATCGAGGAGGAGGCCATGTTTACAAAAATTTATTTAGAATAAGGTCAGATTTGAAAAAAAAAAATCGTCAACTGTCCAGAAAAAAGAATGCTTGGCCTGCATTGTGTTACGGAGGATCCAGAATTCTTTGGACGGCCCCAGGCTCATAAAGTTGTGTGTTCATGCATCTTATGTCATGAACAGGAGACCTATGCATGCTACCAATCATGCACGGGCTAGTGCTGGAAGGTGTATATATATGCTCAATCCCTTTCCAGGCTTAGGGTTCATCTGGGTTTGACCGTGGTGGATTTGTCTCTTTCTCTAGCAAACGGACAGCGGAGAGTAGAAAGCTCAAACTAGACCGCGGCTCCTGGCGTACTAATGGCACTCTTGACTTGTTGGTAGCTGCCTTGCATTAGTAGTTTTCAGCCACTGTGTGCACAGGTTACCGCACTAATCGCCGTGTTGCGATTTGTCGCGACGAGCTTAAAGGCCGTTGCTGTGACCGAGGCATCTGGTTGCTGGGGACGAAGAACACTGATGTGATAGAGAATAGTATCTAATCCATGCAATGGCTCGTGAATTCTTTGGGTGATTTCAGTCGTTTGGCCTTGGCGTGGCGTTTGCTGAAATTGACAGGGCCTGCACGAGGCATCTTGGCTTGGGTGCTTCGAGGCTTACCATGTAGTCAGTCATATGTGTGTAATGATGATGTCATGGAAATTAGTCCAATAAACGCCATAGCATTTTGAAGTGTTAGATAAGTGTTAGCTCACAGGACATGCATGTGTACACACCGGTCACCTTTTTGGAGCTAAGCACAGGTGCATAGTTCTCTTTATCATGTCAAGGTGCAGCCTTCATATGTCAAACGCATAATCATAAGGATTTATACTAATTAGGTTTAGTTTAGAACAGTTTCTGATTGTTCAGATTCTGGATTCTCTAGGAATTACAATGGTGGATAACAGATTCTGACTCTCAAGAATCAAGATTCTGAATTCTCTAAGAAGTTTCTTCCACAATCAAAAACAGATTTATACACAAAATCAGAAACCACTACCCATTTGATTCTTAAAAAAATCTAGAATCGACACAATCAATAACCGTCCAAACTTGGACCTTAATCTGACGTGATTTGCCACCGAAGAATAAACGTTTCTCAGCGTGCCAATGATTTTGTTTGTTCTTTTTCCCCTCCATGCCATCCCTGTTACTTAGTAGGAGTCGCCATTAAAGCAAATAAAATCCCCATATAAAGCCTAGCTCGGTCCGAGACACGGTAGGTACAATCTAAAGTCTAGCTCTGCACAAAGTGGGTCGTGTTGGGTCTGAGAATCAAGCACGATGGACGGCACAATCCGACATGACATTGTAGCACGGGCTATGCTGAATCTGATAACCCATAGCATGAGGAAGAAGCCCAACATGAAAGTTACTGACTTGCAGAGCATCAGCGCCATAGACGCACCCAGCAGCATGGATGCCACTCTTGTCGTCGACACTTGGAAGAGACGGGTAAGAAAGGAGCGAGAGCTAAGAAAGATTCAAAAAGACGGTTGAGAGAGATGCAGCTTTCGCTCAATCTCCCTCTCGCTTGTCTCTCTCATTCTCTCTTGCATGTCTCCCTCTTTCTTTCTCACCCAATGCCCCTTCTCTCGCCTATATTCAGCACATCCCCACACTCTCCATAATTGTTCAAAAATAAATAAATTTTAGTTCTTTTTTCATAATATTTATGTCCACTACCTTAACTATATACGTCTTTAGCTCCTTTCCTCTCGTCATAATAATCTTGTCGGCGTGCTTGCTACCGGGGACCCTCTCCGACACACAAAGCCCTTCCACGGGCGGCTGTGCGGGCGGCGAATCGCCCACCGCCAGTCTTGCCCACGTGGCGCCCGGCGAGCGGCGCCCGACGCCTTGATCACGTGGCGGCTTTGGCGAATGCGGCGAATCGCCCGCCGGCAGTCTTGCCCACGTGGTGCCCGGCGGCGGTGGGCGAAACCGCCTACCGCCCGACGCCCGATCCACGTGGCGGCTTTGGCGAACGCAATGGCAATCGCCCGCCGGCAGTCTTAAACCGCGTGGCGCCCGGCGGCGGTGGCGAAACGCCACCTTCGCCCGGCGCCCAATCCACGTGGCGGCTTTGGCGACAGACGGCGAATCGCCCGCCGCCAGTCCGGCCGTGTTGCCCGGCGGCGGTGGCGAAGCACGCCTTTCGCCGACGCCGATCCACGTGGCGGCTTTGGCGAACGGCGGGCGAAACACGCCCGCCGCGTCTGCCGGCCCACGTGGCGCCCGGCGAGCAGGTGGGCGAGCACGCCTTACTCGCCCCGTCGCAAGGCAAAAAGATGGTGCGAGGTAGCTTCACCTCGAAGTCTCGTTCCCCTATCGTCATCCGTGCAGACAGCGAACTTGCTTCATGTCGAGCCTATCAAGCTGAGGATTTCTACAACAAGCTCATTCCTCGGCGCCTCTCACCTACCGTCAAAGAGAGGTCACGTCAGGCGAATCGGGACGAGGCCATGCGTCGGCATTTAATGAGGCCGAGGAGGGCAGGACAAGACAGAAGGAGTAATAAATGCATAAGGATCGACATGATGACCCCCTTTTACCTACTCCTGATTAGCCCGGCCTATATAAGGGCCTTCGGTGCATGGGAAAGGAGGACGGCGAGTCGAACAAGCAAGAGTCTGTGATGAGAGCCTAAGGAAGAACTTGTAACTCCCAAGCTCATCTTGTACTAGCTTCAAACACTCTTTAAACAAATCTAGCAGAAGTAAGGCTATTACCCATGGCAAAGGGGCCTGAACCTGGGTAAAATCTCTGTGTCATCCCTAGTTCATAGCCGCCGGAGTTCACCACGTGGGAGTCTCTAGGGTTTCCTCTCGTTAGGGTTAGCCGGCCGCGAAGACACCCTCCTATCGAACAAAACCCGGTCTGTAGATCACGGGCTGTCGAGCGGAATCTGCCAAGCAGTAGCGCGCCGAGTAGGGGGCTAGTGGTTGGTTTTCTGGCTTACTCCCGCGAACTCGTGTTCTTTCTTCAAGAAGTCGGCCAGCGTCGAGGATGGCGGGTTCTCAGCATCAAGGAGCGGCGGGGAAGCGGCGCCAGACGGGCGCGTCGGTAGTCTCTCGGTCGAAGGACCGTCTCACCCCCGCCGCCACGGGTGGCGGTGTGGCTTCGTTAGGGCGGCGGAGCACCATACAACGTCGGTAGCCATGGAGGCCGCCACTCGCCGAGATCCGCAGCGGTTCGTGCCCTCCTGGACCACCCTCCGGTGGAGTTAGCAGGAGATTCTCCGGCCACCCCGTGGCTGCGCGATATCGCCGGTCTCGTGGATGCCGCCCAGCTTCGGGTAGGGCTCCCCGACCGGCCGAACACGCCGGTGTCCGTTCTGGGCGCGTCTTGGCGCTCTCGGCGTCTAGCCGCCTAAGAGCGGCTCACCCGGGTGGGCGGGCCAGGAAAAACGTCTTGCGAGATTGGTCTCGGTTCCGTGCGGGACCGTGGGGACCTTCGGTCGCACTTGGATGAAAGCTGCCGCCGCGGCGATGATCTCCGTGGCCGCCTGCCGCGCCACCCGGTCCGGGCGCCGCCACGGAAGCAGGTGGTCTCGGACGATGAGAGCCCCTCCTGTGGCTCTCAGTCTCGGACTAAGGAGGAGGTTCCTCCTCCGACTCTATAAGGAGCCAGTCCGCGCTCCGGGAATGGTCTCCGGACCGGACCCCCGACGAACGGCTGGGCTCCCTCTATGGCGTCGGGTGCGAGCCTTCTCCTGTGTCTGCGCCAGCGTGGCGTGGCGGACGAGGTTCCGCCCGGCGTCTGTGGGAAAATATGACGGCACCACCAACCCGGAAGAGTTCCTCCAGATCTACATGACGGTGGTGCGGGAAGCTGGCGGGTCTGAAAAGATCATGGCCAACTACCTTCCAACGGCCCTGATGGGTTCTGCCCTCTTGGTCATTAAACCTCCGCGAGTCGGTCGCTCGTGGGGGAGTTATCTTGACCTCTTTGTCGCCAACTTCGTGGCTCTCTGGCGGGCGGGCGTGGAGGACGACCTCCACGCTCTGGAGCAGGAAAAGGGGGAGTCGCTCCGCGACTTCATTCGGCGGTTTTGTCACTGCCGCAACACGATCCCCCACATCTCGGGGCAATCGGTCGTCATCGCCTTCCGAAGAGGCGTACGCGACCGCAAGATGAAGGAGAAGATGGCCACCCGTACCGTCGGCACCACCTCCGAGCTCTTCTCCCTCGCACATAAGTGTCTTGGCCGCCGAGGCGAGGGGCGGCACCGGCCCCAAGGGTGGCCAAGGCAAGGACGAGGCCGGGACCTCGAAGGGTTCCGGCCATTCAAACAAGAAGGCGCGGAAGCGCGAGGCAGGAGAGACCAGGCGGGTCTTGACCGCCGAGCGCGATGACGAGGACCCCGCGCCGCGGAAGCGCAACCGCCGCGACCGGCGCGACGACCGCCGTGAGCGGCGTGACGACCGTCGAGACCGGCGTAATGATCGCCGTGACCGGCGCGAAGATCGCCGCGGTCGTGGGAACGACCGCCGCGAACAGAAAGAGGGCGAGCTCTATTGCCCGATCCATCGGACCAACACCCATGACCTGGACAACTGTCGGGTCGTGGGCAAAATGGTGGAGAAGCGGCTCAAGGAGCGCCGCCCCGACGATGATCAAGACGAAGATCCTGCTCCGCTGGCTTTCCAGCAGGCGAACCACGTCGTGGCCTACATTCACGGTGGTTCATCCACCTTTTCCTCCAACACGGCTTATAAGCGGTTGAAGAGGGAAGTGTGCGCCACGACGTCGGGCCCAGGGGCGGGTTGGATGCTGAAGTAGTCGGAGCAGACCCTTACTTTCAGTCAGGCCGACCACCCTGAGGGCGCCACCGGGCTGGGGCATCTCCCAGTCGTGGTGTCGCCCACCATTCGGAACGTGCGGCTAGGGCGCGTGCTGGTGGACGGAGGGAGTTCCATCAACTTCCTGTTCTCTTCGGCATTCCTGGCGCTTCAGATCCCGCGGCAGGATCTGCGCCCAGCTCTGCCCATCTTTGGGGTAGCCCCAGAGGCTGGCTTAATGCCCATAGGTCAGGTGTGCCTCCCCGTCACCTTCGGGGAGGAAGACAACTACCGCACCGAGATGGTGGATTTCGAGGTCGCAGACTTCGACCTCCCCTACAATGCCTTGCTCGGCCGACCGGCGTTAGCCAAGTTCATGGCGGCAACCCACTATGCTTACATGGTGGTAAAGATGCTGGGGCCCAGTGGCCCCATCGTTATCCGGGTGGATAAATCCGAGGCCTTGCGCTGTCACAAGTACGCGCTGGACATGTCCGGTGCCACCTACGTCGGGCGCCCCGACGCCACTTCCTCGGGAGCCCCTCAGGTCCGGACCCGCGCCTCACCTGGCTCTGCCGGTGAGGTCAAGGTGGTCGCCCTGAGTGCGGGCGAACCCCGAAAGATCGTCAACATTGGCGCCAACCTCAGCGCCAAATAGGAAGACGCGCTCGTCACCTTCCTCCAGTCTAACTCCGACGTGTTCGCCTAGCAACCGTCCGACATGACTGGGGTCCCCAGGGAGGTGATCGAGCACCGATTGGCAACGCTCCCCGAGGTGCGTCCGGTCCGATAGAAGGTCCGGAGGCAGGCGCCCGAGCGCCAAGATGCCATTCGGGAGGAGGTAGAAAAGCTTGTTGGCGCAGGATTGTCGAAGTCTCTCATCTGAGTGGCTTGCCAACCACAGGCTTCGTCAAGAAGTCAACGAAGTGGCGCGTGTGTGTCGACTTCACCGACCTCAACAAGGCTTGCCCGAAGGATCCATACCCCCTGCCGCGAGTCGACCTCATTGTTGACTCCACGGTAGGAGTCTTGAGCTTCGTGCTTCTTGGATGCGTACTCCGGATACCACCAGATCAGCATGGCGCTTGAAGATGAAGAAAAGACTGCTTTCGTAACCCCTACGGGTGTTTACTGTTATGTAAGAATGGCTTTTGGTTTAAAGAATGCCGGTTCTACTTACCAGCGTGCCATGCATATCACTTTCCGCCCCCAGATAGGGCGAAACCTTGAGGTCTATGTTGATGATTTAGTTGTAAAGATCAAGAAAAGCGAAGAGCTGATCCAAGACCTAGAGGAAACCTTTGCTAACCTCCGGAAGAATTGTTTGAAGCTCAATCCTGAAAAATACGTGTTGGTGTGCCCTCCGCAAGTCAGCTTTGGGTTTCTGGTATCCAGCCGAGGCATCGAAGCCAATCCTGACAAGATAGCGGCCATCGAACACATGGAGCCGCCAGCGCGACTCAAGCAAGTTCAGTACCTAGCCGGTCGCCTGGCCTCCCTGGGGCGATTCATTGCCCGGTTGGGGGAAAGAAGCTTGCCTCTGTTCAAGCTGTTGAAGAAGACCAACCATTTTGAGTGGACAGAGGAAGCCCAGAAGGCATTTGAAGAGTTGAAGCAATACCTCTCCTCTCCCCCGGTGCTGATCTCTCCTGCGCCGGGTGAGCCGTTGTTCCTATACATAGCTGCCACTCCGGAGGTGGTGAGCGCCGTGCTGGTTGTGGAGAGGGAAGGTGTCCAGAAGCCAGTCTACTACATCAGCAAGGTGTTGCACGAAGCGGAAACCCGATACCCGCAAGCTCAGAAGATGCTGTACGCGGTCCTGGTGGCGTCCAGGAAGCTGCGGCACTATTTCCAAGGGCGGGAAATTACCGTGGTCACGGCCTACCCTCTGCGAAAGATCCTTCACAACCGTGAAGCAGAGGGACGAATCGCTAAATGGTCGGTGGAGCTGGGGGAGTTCAACCTCAAATTTGTACCCTGCACCGCCATCAAGAGTCGAACTACTAAGAGTTAAATCGCCGAGTGGACTCCCGCCACACACAAGCCAAGAAATGCCCGCGCCTTCTCCCTGGACCTTATTATTTGATGGCTCGTTCAGGCTGGAAGGCGCAGGGGATGGGGTTGTCTTGGTCTCCCCGACCGGCGACATCCTCTAGTATGTGGTCGCCCTCGACTTCAAGGCCATGAACAACATAACTGAATACGAAGGCCTGCTGGCAGGATTGCGCATCACTTCGGCGTCTCCAAGTCAAGGGTGACTCCCTGCTAGTCATCAATCAAGCACGGAAGGAGTTTCAGTGTTCCGACCCCACCATGGCGGCGTACCTGGCGGAGGTCCGAAGAATGGAGCGTCGCTTTGAAGGGCTGGGGTATATTCATATCCCCCGACGCGACAACCACCTTGCGGACGGGCTTTCGCAGCTCGCGTCCTCAGGGGCTTCCGTTCCGGTCGGGGTCTTTGAAGAAAGGCTATCGCGACCGTCCATCGCAGCCCACAGTCCAGGTGGGGATGATGGTGTCGTTGCCGCAGACCCGGTTTAAGCGGGGGCGACGGCAAAAGTTGCTTGCGACCTCCGGCTCGGTGGGGAAGCGGTGCATTGCCATGCCTCGATTCGAGGAGGATGGTGGCGTGCGCTTATCCCCAGTCCGGGAGGAAGGCGGCGGTCTTGCCTATCGAAGACCAAGGAAAAGCTTAGCCCAAAGAGAGCCCGGCGAGCACCGAGTGGTCACCACGCAGCGGGAAGATCGATGGATGGATCCTATCCTAGCCTTCTGCGCGACCAAGTGGTCCCGACGATGATGCCTCGGTGAGAAGATTGCACGTAAGGCCAAGTGCTATACTACGGTAGGTGGGGACCTATATCGCGAGAGCGAAGCGGAGTTCTCTTGAAGTGCATCACTTTCGGGAAGAGGGAGCAATTGCTCTCGATATCCATGGGCGTGTCGCGGGAGCCATATGTCCGCGAACGCTGGTTGGCAAAGCATTTCGCCAAGGATTTTATTGGCCTCGCCCTCCGGGATGCTTGCGGTGGTGAGGACATCTGGCTTGTCGGTTCTTCGCCAGCAAATCCACCGACCAAGCTTAAGCTCGCAAACCATCCCGCTCTCTTGGCGTTTGCGGTGCGGGGCCGACATCTTGGGTCCATTCATGCTGGACTCGGAGGCTTCACCCACCTCTTCGTCGCCGTGGACAAGTTCACGAAGTGGGTTGAAGCCGAGGCGGTGCGTGCCATTACAGCTGCAGCCGCCGTCAAGTTTATGCGCGGGATCTTTACCCGCTTTGAAGTCGCCAACCGTATCATCACCGACAACGGGACTCAGTTCACCAGCGCGGCTTTCCTGGAGTTCTGCGATGAAATGGGCACCAAGGTATGCTTTGCTTCGGTGGGCCATCCCATGAGTAATGGGCAAGCAGAGCGTGCCAACGCGCTAGTGCTGAAGGGCCTCAAGACAAGGGCGTTTGATCGGCTCCTAAGCGGGCGCGGTGGGAGGAGGAGCTCCGGCATCTTTGTGGTCACCGTACCACACCTAGCAAGACCACCGATGAGACGCCTTTCTTCTGGTATCTGGGCGAGCCGTTCTCCCCTCCGAGCTGTCGCTCGGTTCTCCGCGCGTTTCGGCGTTCAACGAAGAAGACCTCTGGCGAGAAGAAGTCAACCTCCTAGAAGAAGTGCGTGATCGGGCCGCCCTTCGCGCCGCCTGGTATCAGCAAAGCCTCAGGCGGTACCACGCCACCCGGGTCTCCGAGCGACGCCGGCGATGGGCGACTGGTCTTCTTGCAGATTGAGACATATCTTGGGTTGCACAAAATATCTCCCGGTGGGAGGCCCTTCAAGGTGGTCTCGATATCTCGACCCGGCGGTCCGTTACACGAGGACGGAGAAAAATCGCGAATTCCTACAACATAGAGTTGTTCGAAAATTCTACCCTGAAAGAATTGTAAGTACCCAAAGCCTCGCCTACCGATCACCATGAGGTAAGTCCTTCCCACAGGTGGTCGGCGGCCTTGGCGGTTAGTAAATTATTGCCCGAAGGCTTTTTGCTTTACCGTGATTGTCCTTTTTACATACTGAGTGGCGAATTTTTTCATGAATGCCGCTGGCCCCGTATGCTTGCTAATTCCTTGGTGATCCATGATGGCACTCGGCGTCTGTGTCTAGCAAACACGACAACTGAGGCGAGTTAGGCGCGGTGCTCAAACGCTGCTCGCACACCTCGGGTTGGCTCCTGCAGATCACCGTGGTCGTCACCGCGAAAGCACCGTCGTCCTAACACCACTCACAGGAGCCATTGCTTTTTGGCGCTTGTGTTGTAGTTCGAATTCTGAAGGGTCACAGGGACTTAGAAACCAAACAAAGTGAACGAGGACATTCCATGCTGGGACTTAGACTATTCGAGCCTACCTTGCACAGGCCCTTCCAAGCATCTGCTTATCTTTCTGGTAGTCGTCTATGCACGCAGTGAGTTGTCTTGTGAAGCCCCACTTGTTCTTGTAAAGGCTCCAAGACCTCCATTGGTCGCCCGGCCTTCGGAAGGGTGGTCGCCTCGCGCCAGAAGGTGGTCGCCGGCGCCGAAGGTGGTCGCCAGAGCTTGAGGCTGGTCGCCAGCGCTCTCGGGCTGGTCGCCCAACAGCGTATAAAGCAAGATAAGTGCTTCATGCCGCATTTTTCGGCCATCTCCTTGTGTGCTTACACTAAGACGGGTCAAGCTACGTGTGATTATCGAAATGCCAAAATCGACGGCCCCTCGATAAAAGGGAATCGCTAAGTGTTAACGTCTGGCGTGGCTAAGTGGCCGGAGTGCAAGTTAGGCACGCAGATCAAGCACGGCTCGCCGCGCCTCGGATTGGCTCCTGAAGCACCGTGGTCGTCACCGTCGAGTCTTCTTGGCCTAAAACACTTCCGGAAACTTGTTGCCTCGCCACATTCTGCAAAGCTGCGCTTTCGAGCGATCATCAGGGTTTGAGTTCGGGAAGAATTTGAATCAGCAATAATCCTGCGTAAACGCCGGATGCTAAGACTAAGCTGCGTCTTGCATCTCTGGTTAGACTCAATGTCATTTCTGCCTAAGTCCTGTATGGCTTGCATGATCTCTACTTGTGTTCGCAGCAAACGAGTATAATTGATTGGCAGGACTCCGGAACGCTGCGCTAGCCCAGATGTTCCTCAGGCGCGTAGGAGCCCTGAAAGTTGGCGATAAAGAGGTTGCACAACTCCCCCACGGCGCACCGACCCTGCGGAGATTTAATACCAAGCGCGCGAGAACCCGTCAGGCGTTGGAAGGTAGTTGGCCATGATCTTTTCGCACCCGCCACCGCCCCGCACCACCGTTAGTAAATCGAGAGAACTCTTAGGGTTGGTGGTGCCGTCATATTTTCCCACAGACGCCGGGCGGAACTGTCTGCCACGTCCACGCGGCAACTGCCGGGAAAAACTTGGCACCCGACGCCATAGAGGGAGCCCAGTCGTTCATCGGGGGCCCGGTCCGGAGTCCGTTCCCGGGAGCGCGGGACCTGGCACCCTATAGAGTCGGAGGAGTGAACCTCCTTAGTCCGAGACAGAGAGCCACGGGAGGGGCTCCCATCGTCCGAGACCACCTGCTTCCCGTGGGGGCGCTCCCGGACCTGGTGGCACGGCAGGCGGCCACGGAGATCATCGCCGCGACGGTGGCGGCTTTCATCCAAGTGCGACCGAAGGTCCCCACGGTCCCGCGCGGAACCGGGACCAGCGCTGCGCACGTTTTTCCCTCGGCTCCGGCCCACCTGGTCGGAGCTGCTTCCCTTGGGGCGGCTAGACGCCTGAGAGCGCCCAGCATGCGCCCCAGGCAACGGGGCACCGGCGGTGCCCGGCTGGTCGGGGAGCCCTACCCGAAGCTGGGCGGCATCCACGAGACCGGCGATATCGCGCAGCCATGGGGTGGCCGGAGAATCTCCTGCGAACTCCACCGGAGGGTGGTCCAGGAGGGCATGAACCGCGTGCAGATTCTGGGCAGGAGTGGCGGCCTCCATGGCGGCCGGCGTCGCCTGAGGTGCTCCGCGCTTCCAACGAACCTACGCCGCCACCTGCGGCGGCGGGGTGAGACGGTCCTTCGACCGGAGAGATTGCCGAGACGCGTCCCGAGCGCCGCTCACCCCCACCGCTCCTTGATGCTGAGAACCCGCCATCTTTAGACGCGCGGGCTAACTTCTTGAAGAAAGAACACCGAAGCTCGCCGAGGAGTAATCCGGGAAAACCAACCACTAGCCCCCTACCTGGCGCGCCCCTATCGGCGTATTCCACCTGACAGGCCCGTGATCTACAGACCGGGTTTGGTTCGATAAGGGGGCGTCTTCGCGGCTAGCTAACCCTAGAGGGTGAAAACCCTAGTGACTCCCACACGGCGAATTCCGGCGGCTATGAACTAGGGATGACACAGAGATTTTTACCCAGGTTCAGGCCCCCTTTGCCTTGGGTAATAGCCTTACTTCCTGCTAGATTGTTTAAAGTGTGTTTGAAGCTAGTACAGTACAGAGCTTGGGAGTTACAAGTTCTTCCTTAGGCTCTACTGCGGAACTCTTGCTTGTTCGACTCGTCGTCCCCTTTTCCCATGCACCGAAGGCCCTTATATAGGCAGACTAGCAGGAGTAGGTAAAAGGGGTCATCATCTGAATCCTTACGCATTTATTACTCATTCTGTCTTTGTCTGTTCCTCGGCCTCATTAAATGCCGACGTATGGCCTCGCCCGTCCGCCCGATGCGTGACCTCTCTTTGACGGGTAGGTGAAGCGTCGGAGGAATGGGTTTGTTGCGAAATCCTCGCGGTGATAGGCTCGACAGGCCGAAAGCTCTGCCGTCTGCACGATGCGATAGGGAAGGAGACTTGAGGTGAAGCTACCTCGCACCACCTTTTTTGCCTTGCGGCGGGCGGCGGGCGTGCTTTCGCCCACCGCCGCCGGGCGCCACGTGGCCGAGACTTGGCGTGGCGCGTCTTCTCGCCCGACACTGACGGCAAGCGTGCTTTCGCCGCTTGCTCGTAAGCCGCCACGTGGATGGGCGCCGGGTGAGTAGGGCGTGCTTTCGCCGACCGCCGCCGGCGCCACGGGCGGCACTGGCCGTGGCGTGCTTCTCGCCGCCCGTTCGCCAGCCGCCAGATGAATCGGCCGCCGGGCGAAGGTGGCATGCTTCGCCACTGCTCGCCGAGCGCCACGTGGGCCGCACTGGTGGCGTGGCGTGCCGCCGCCGCTTCGCCAAAGCCGCTTCGTGGGTGGGCGCCGAAGCGAGCGTGCTTTCGCCCACTGCTCGCCGCCGGCGCCACGTGGGCTTGCACTGCGGTTGGCGTGCTTTCGCCCGCCGTCGCCGAACGCCACGTGGAAGGGCTTTATCGTCGGAGAGGGTACCCAGTAGCAATCTGACACCAATTGCCGACCCTTCACTCGTCGTCGCCGAAGTCAAGGTCGCCGCCCTCGTCACCTTCCACGACCAGTGGGGTGGAGACGTCCATGACCGGCTGCTCCACATGCAGCATTCGGCCACGTGTTCGGCGCGCGCACCGTGCCTCCTTTGCGCGTCTCCTTCATCAATACCGCCACCGCCGCCATTGGATCGGCGGCGGCGTCGGGTGGCGCAATGACGAGCGGCATGTAGGTCGCGGCCGTGATCGCGACCTCCCGCCCCTCTCTGGCGGAGCGGGCGGCCAAGGCAGCAGGCAGTCCCCGGAGTGCCTCCGTGGCCTGGTTGGTCGCATGGGCAAACTGAAGAGCGGAATCCTCCAGCGGCGCGTTCAGCACCACCCCCAAGGGCTCTAGGCACCTTTTCGTGCGCTGGAAGGCCTTCTTGAGCATGATGGCCAGATTGTGCCGCAGGCGGAAGGATTCGAGCTCCGAGTTCTTCAGCGCCGCCTCGGTCCTCTCTGCCCGCTCTTCGGCCCTCTCCGCCCAGCTAGCATGGCGGCGTGTTAACCCTCTCTGCTCCAACTCATGCGCCCTCTCCCTCTCTCGCTCGAGCTTTCGCCGCTCATGGAGGCCAACCGCTGGGCCGTCTGAGTGCCATGTCTGGTGGCTGCGGCAAGGAGAGTGCCCAACAAGGCGTGCGTGTCGCCCATCTCGGTGAAGAGCTCGGCAAGCCGCGCGGGCGATGGTAGCCGGAGGCGAGATGCTCGGGAGCTGCTGCATCTTGGGTCGCCTCTTCGACCCTTTACAGTAGGCTGCCGAGGGCACTGGCGAAGCGTCCCACCGCCTGGCGCTGAAGCGTCTGCGCCCTTGGCGCGTCTCGAGGCCGCCATGGCGGCACCCTCAACTAAGACCGACCATCGGGTGTGAGGCCACCTGCTGGCGGTGACACAGGCTCCGTGGCGAAGGTGTTGGCGCCACGATGCGTTGGGCAGCCGGAGGAGGAAGCGTCGGTGAAAACACGAGCTGGCGCCCGAAGCGACGGCGCGGAGGTGAAGTCATGGTTGGGGCGGTCTGCGTCGCCGCCCCTGCGAGATGCCGCCGCGTCGAGCTAGCGGCGGCGGTTATGCGGTCCGTGGCGGACCCTCTTAAGTCCGAGCAAGTGGCGTCCGAGGCAAGTGGCCGTTTGCCCGTGGCCCGATCACTGGCGGTGGTCGTGTCCCGATCACCGGTGAACGTGGCCGGCACCAAGCGAGTCCGTGGAGTCCATTGGCGGGAGTAACTGACGACCGTAAGCGCTCCGTGCTCCAAATCGGCGAGCCGCCGAGCCGCCCGAAAAATTTGAGCCGCTCGGAATCGGCTGCATTAGCGCACCAAGCCACCTGCCGACCACAGGCTCCTCCAAGTTTCCCGCTCCTGAAAAAAAACAAAGAATGATTGTTGGTTGGTAGGGAGCCGCAGAAAGAAACATGTGCGCAAGAAAAAGCTAAAGGAAAGCGAAGACTTACGTCCTGGCCACGTGCTAGTCATGTCATCGTCGCCTGTGTATTGCCATGCGGTAGGCGTGGCGGCGAAGGGCTAATCATCCGGACAAAAGTCCGGCCACCACCGCCAGATAATCCGGCATCCCGCAATCTGTTGGCGCGGGCCGCCATCGCAGGAGCTCCGCCGTCTCCTCGGCCGGCGAGTTCCGATTCGAGGCCTCCGCCGCCGGCGGGCACCTCCAATAGCGTCGACTCAGCTGTCGCCGTTGATGTACTGACCGATCGGCTACGCCATGCCTTCCAATTGGACACGGTGGAAGGCGATGTGCGGAGGCCATCTGTCCCGGCGGAAATAGCGACTCCCGCTACCTCGTTGTCGTGGGAGGCGGCAGATGTAGAAGTGGCGAAAAAGAGGAGATTCGCATCACCCCATGAACATTTCCGAGAGGTGTGCGAAGATGGAAAGGGAGACAATGGAGTTGGGGGTGAGGTGAAGGTGATGGATTTCATAAAATGGAGGACGGTGAGAAAGAAGTCGGAGAATGGCGGAGCAGCCGCCATCATCGCCAGTGTGGAGGACGATCTCATCGGAAAGGCACCGCGGCGTGGCGGTCCCCGCCCGGAAGCGAAAGGTGCCCTCCGGCGCAAGGATGGCCATCCTCTTCAACGTGGCAGAGTCCGCGGTGGAAGCAGGGATGGAAGCTGCCATGGAGACGAAGAAGGCGAAAGGCTTTGGGCAAGGAAGATGAAGAAGTGAAAGTTGAGGTGCGCGAGAAAGTAGAAGGCGTAAACCGCTTGATACAGATGTATCTATATAAGCATCACCCACACCGACGGTTCGCGAAGGGACAAGATCATGAGCCGTTTCGGGTCCCAAGAAAAATCTACGGATACGGGATAGAATCGAGGCGGTCGTATCCTCATGAGTGGTGGCCCCGCCCAAGAGCGCACTAAGCATTCAATGAAGGTTCCAAAAGGCTGCGGCACGCGCTCCAGGGCGGGCCCGGGGGCTACTGTCAGCGTACTTCGCGCTGGGGTACCCTCTCCGACGCACAAAGCCCTTCCACGTGGCGGCCTGGCGAACGGCGGGCGAAGTCGCCCGCCGCCAGTCTTAAACCACGTGGCGCTGGCGGCGGTGGCGAAGCACGCCGCTCGCCGCGGCGCCCGATCCGTGGGCGGCTTTGGCGGACGGGTGGGCGAAGACGCCTCGCCGGCCTTGCCGCCCACGTGGCGCCCGGCGGCAGTGGGTGAGCACGCCACCGCCTCGCCGCCGCAACAAAAAGATGGTCGCGAGTAGCTTCACCTTGAAGTCTCCTTCCCTATCATCATGGTGCAGACGGCGAACTCTTGTGTGTCGAGCCTATCAAGCTGCGAGATTTCGCAACAAGCCCATTCCTCGGCGCCTCTCACCTACCCGTCAAAGAGAGGTCACGTCACGCAAACAAGCGGGCGAGGCCATCGTCGGCATTTAATGAGGCCGGAGGAATGGGACAGCACAGGAAGGAGTAATAAATGCATAAGAATCAGCATGATGACCCCCCTTTTACCTATTCCCGTTAGCCCGGCCTATATAAGGGCCTTCGGGTGCATGGAAAAGGAGGACGATGAGTCGAACAAGCAAGAGTCCTGCAGTAGAGCCTAAGGAAGAACTTGTAACTCCCAAGCTCTGTACTGTACTAGTTTCAAACACTCTTTAAATAGTCTAGCAGGAAGTAAGGCTATTACCCATGGCAAAGGGGGTCTGAACCTGTGTAAAATCTCTGTGTCATCCCTAGTTCAAAGCCGCCGGAGTTCAACGCGTGGGAGTCTCTAGGGTTTCCTCTCGTTAGGGTTAGCCGGCCGCGAAGACACCCTCTTATCGAACAAAACCCAGTCTGTAGATCACGGGCATGTCAGGCGGAATACGCCGACAAGTACAAATAGGTCGGGTTTGGACCGACACGGTACAAAACAGGCACGAAGCGCAAATGGGCCATGCCTAGGCTTGTCGAAGGCGAGCCAGACCGGCATGGCATGACACGGTGGGCATAACGGGCTGTCGTGATCCGGCACGATTGAGACACGAAGTACGATAAATTCGTGCCAAATCGGCATGCCTAGATAGCGTCCACCTCTAGATGGGTGGACACTGGACAGGATCACAGGAAGTGAGGAAGAGAGAGCACGCATGGTAGGAGATAAATAAAAGGGCAAAAGAGTCTTTCCGCATGCCAGTTGACAGAGGAGGCAACGCAGACGTTATGGAATGGAATAAAAAAGGTCCATTTTCTAGCCCGATGCTTCATTTTTTTTGGGTAAATATAGTACCATGATATCATCTCGATAGATTTTGCGAAAATGGTTTTGTTGGTAAACTCGAAAGACGCGACAATCGGCATGTGTCATCTACCCTGTCAGGAGAGCTCAGAAGGCAGAAGAAAGCGCTAGACGCATGAGAAGGCAGGTTGCCACGACTAGGCAGTTAGGTAGCCCCTACCGAGGTGTGGCATTGCAACAGGAGCGACGTCCTGTTGAGCATGTTGAGCTTGGTCTAAAACAACAACTATTTGTGATTGGATGGAGTATATTCTATGTCACTTGATATAATATCATGTTTTTGCCTTGTACAATTCTTTCTAGTTTCTAGTTCAATAATCTATATTCCAATAAAAGAACTCTTTACTTTTGTAGCCTAAAAAATTGTTTTTGATTGTTGTGCGATTTTTTCTATTATAATGTATTTATAAAACCTAATAAAATTATAATGTATTTTTTTTAGAGCTAGCCTCCACTCAACTCGTAAAAAAAAACGTAGCGGTACTGCAGCAATGCATCGCTACAGTACCACTGCATTGCTATTTTGTTTTCACACCTCGCTAAATGGAGGCGCGACAGAGTCACGTGGCACATCTAGGGATGGCAACGGGAAAATCCCCGCAGGGAGTGCCCTCCCATCCTCGATTCCCGATAACCAGAATTTCCCAATCCCCGTTCCCGCACACGGAGCTTAATTCCCACCCCTGATCCTCGATCCCTGACGGGTTTGTGAGGCCCCGACGAGAACTAATCTCCGAAAATGCTACATGCAATACCACATGCTACAGGAGTGAATCACTAGAGTAATAGTGCATGTGTGATTGAAGTGTGAGTGGATTACTAGAGTAGTTTATATTTAGCATGTTTATTAATAATAACCTCACATATATTCTTTTTCTTTTTTAGAATGATCATTTGGTTCCATCTATTAATGATAACGTGAGGGTGGGGATGGGGATCGGAGACGAGAACGGTGAAACATCCCAACCCTACAATCCTTGACAGGATTAATATTTTCTTCGATAAGCCTCCACAGGGGAGATTTCTCTCCTTTCCCGTTCCCTGATAGAGGAATTCCTCACAGGAAACGGAGATCAGACCCCATTGCCATCCTTAGTCATGTCGTGGCGTTGTCGTGCTCTCCGTCCACTTCAATTTGAAATGCCGTACTCTACGTGTACAATATTTGTGAGGTTAAGGACTAAATTTGCAACAAAAAAAATAGTTTTAAAAAAAATTTAGGACTACACCGGTGAAAAGTTATTGTATAGGACATCTTATCCACATCTTGTTTTTCTCCCAAGAATCATTACAGTTGGGTTGTCAAGACATTGAATTCGTGTTGCATTATCATATTTCAGTACATGTATATGAATTGCTGAAATGTAGGCGTAAGAATTGGTGCTAAAATTTTAAAACATACAATCTGGTGCAGTATTTGTCAGCAGAAGGTATGGGCAAGAATGAAGGCGTGTAGGTCGTCGATACCAAAAGGATGTGACCTTGCTATGCTTTGTCCTGCTCCTGCAGAAAGAGGCAGGGAAAAGGCGACACAAAGGCACTAGCTGATGTCACGTGATCATCTTGGAGATTTTTCTCTCAACGGCTGGCGATCTGTTGGAATTGGCAGCAAAAATCCTCGGCAAGTGGCACATTGGCCTATGGCCTATCTACCGGTCATTTTGACCAAGCAGAACAAAGGTCCACCCGGCATCCTTCTCGCATGAAAACTTTGGATTTTCCCTTCTAGCTCCTATGTATTTTTTTTCCCGAGTTTAGCTCCACATATGTAGATATAGTATGTGATATTTATTTTTTTTGCCACACTTAAGAAGCACAGAAGGTTATTGTAGTCTTAAGACCGCGGCAACATCCCTTTTATGCTATTTAGATGCAGCAGCGAGGTGCCGTGCATGTTGGCGTTGCTGCTCCTGCGCTCACTTGCCCTGCCGCGATAGCAGTGCCTAGCTTTCACACTCTCTGGATACGGCAGGTGATATGTATCGTCTGCCACGTCTTCTATAGTGAGAAGAGACTAAATTTATAAATGTATGTGCGGAAGCTAGATTTGAAAAAAAATAATTTAGAAAAGATGATTTCCTTGTACCGCACTACCTCTGTTTTGTGACATATGTCATCTTGGTCTTGTTTTATTTAGAGCTAAAAGTCATTCCACGTATTAGGGCCTTTTGTTTGCTTTTGATTCTAAAATTCTGACCCTCAAAAGCAGAATAAAAAACAAACAACCTGATTTTAACAAACAGGCTCTAATTTTCTCACATAGTTTGGCTTAACCACCTGTAGCATTTATGATACCGTCTCATGCGTAGCTTATCTGCTGTAGTGCCTAGTTTGCCTTTATAAATTGCTGGTATTGGTATCTATTCTCACCACCTGTGTGTCAAGGGTTGTTGGCAGGCTGTTTGTAGGTTCACTATATAGATATGGATTGGATCCTGTTACCAGTGCTTACTACATTTTTCAGGTATGTAATCGAAGTTTCTAACCAACTTTCTTACTTTTTTTAATCATTTATGTATCTCCCCTTCTTTCTGAACTCGTGTGCAAAAACTAAAATGTCTTATATTATATGGAAACTAGTAGTATTAGCTGATACATATTTTCACATAAAATGGATAGGTCCTTTTCCCATAGTAGCTCATATTTGAAGCGCATACATACATACATACATACATACATACATACATACATATATATATATATATATATATATATATATATATATATATATATATATATATATATATATATATATATATATATATATATATATATATATATATATATATATATATACATATATATATATATATATATATATATATACATATACATATATACATATATATATACATATATATATATAGATAGATAGATATGTGTGTGTGTGTGTGTGCGTGTATATTATGTATGTGTGTGTGTGTGTATATGTATGTATATGTATATGTATGTATATATATATATATATATATATATATGTGTATATATATGTGTGTGTGTATATGTGTGTGTGTGTATGTGTGTGTGTATATATGTGTGTGTGTATATATATAATTATATATATATACACACACACACATATATATATATGTATATATATGTGTGTGTGTGTATATATGTGTGTATATATATATGTGTGTGTGTGTATGTATGTATGTATATGTATATGTAAGTATGTATGTATGTATATATATGTATATGTATGTATGTATATATATGTATATGTATATATATATATGTATGTATATGTGTATATGTATATGTATATATATGTGTGTGTGTGTATAGGAAAATGATTTCATACTCTTGGGTGTATGTACTCCCACCTCTAATATACCGTTTAAATGATATTGTTATACCTCTTTATCCTTTTGAGTATACTCTAATACTGATTATAAGATACTCCAGAGTGAGTTTTATGAAAAATTTCATTAAAATCCACCCTTTATAACATAATTTGTTTGCATATTCCTTATACATATGGAAAAGGGTATGTAGCAAAAAAATAAAGGGTCCGTAGAAATTTTTTTAATCATATTGTATTGGAGTATCTTAGAATTATTATTAGAGTATACCGAAAGTAATAAAAAAAGTATAAAGCGTTTATTTAAGTGATATATTAGAGGTGGGAGTATGTACTCCCGGGAGTACGGAAAAAGCTTCCTATATACATACATACATATATAGAGAGAGAATTGCTAATGTGCTCTCGAGAGCACGGATCCTTCCATACTCTCGAGAGCTTTTGTGAAATTCGTGATAAAAATATTCGATCCGAACAGTTCATCTTCTTCATCTTGTTGAAATGTAGCTATAGACAAAATTTTGTATTTTTTTGATTTTTTTTACTATTTGTTTTGCATTTTCTAAAATCAGGCTTTTTGGATGGTCCAAAACTAATTAGATCGCTGATTTAAGAAAATGCAAAACAAATAGTAAAAAAATTCAAAAAAATACAAAATTTTGTCTATAGCTACATTTCAATAAGATGAAGAAGATGAACGGTTCAGATCGAACATTTTTACCACGGATTATTAAAAGCTTTCGAGAGCATCATGATCCGTGCTCTCAGCACATTAGCTCTCTCTCTATATATATATACTCACTCCGGGTGTAGTTACTCCTACATTTGAAATACCATTTAAATGAACTTAAAATACTCCTTTATCATTTTGGCTACACTCATATATCCAAGATGAACCACATGAAAAAACGCAAAGGAGTACATAGTTTTTAGTGTATTTTGCAAATACCTTTATGTATGAACATAAAAAGAAGTATGACTAAAAAAATGTGCATATCATCTTTAAAAAAATGTAAATACCATCTAACTAATTTTATATACCCGTATACTACACGTACGTACCCTCCATGGTGCGAGATACTCCCTACATTATGAGGTACGGTATAGGAAGTAACTACTCCTGGGAGTAGAAAAGAGGCTTCATATATATACACACTCACATACATGTATGCACGTATATATACGTATTCTATATATGTATGTGTAAGTATGTATACGTGTGACATGTAACACCTCATGCACAACTCAAGATAACAAACACTCTTTTTCTGGGGCCTCTTCAATGTATTTGTAATTTCTAAAACCATTTAATTTATTATACGGAGAGTCAGCTTCCACAAGATCTTTGCCACTGATTTGCTTGGGCTTATCATTCAACTACCAATTTCCAAATGAGGCCGGGTCACTTGTTTTTCCACCTCAATCACGTGGTATTGCACTGAGTATTTGTACATTTCCCGTACGAAACAATCATATGCATGTCCTATCAGGCGTATGGACCGGCGCAACTGTTGTACTATCAAAGAAAGCGAGCCATAGCGAATTGATATGCTCAATAAGCAGAACCACGACAGTACAGTTTTAGGGATTAAAAAAGAAAAAGGGAAGCATCTCTTTCAATACAAGTTACATAGATCTTAAATCAAGTAAAAGAGTAAATAATCGTTATCTATTTTTTATTTATAATTTAATATTTGTGTAACTTAAAACAAAAATACATAGAAGCAACTCACTAAAAAATTTCCCATGGCATGTTTTATTGCATAATTATCATTTAGATACTTTCTGCAAAAGTTCTAGATGTCATGCTCACATATTTCAAAGCGAAAAGGATAAAGCACGCGAACGAGCGTCAGCTTGTTTGGCTAGCCACGCAAGGTCGCAGGCAGCCCACCCGGGTTCGAGTCGTCGCTTTTCGCCTGGGTCTTGTGGAGCCGGGCAATATCTTGGTGTGGGTGTGTTTGCACCGTAGTCCGTTATTATTCTCCTCTATCTTGAATCTGCCAGAATTTCTGGTCAAAATTTTAAAAAAAGAGAAAAGGATAAAGCACGTGCAAAGAAAATGCAATACGAAAATGGTTATCTGATTGATAAAACTAAAACACGTCACCTACAACAAGCGTGTCAAACTTGGCGTGCTGTAGAATAGACGGACTATTATTGTATTATTATTATTGCTGCCATTTTATCTAACGTGCTGCAGGTAGGCTAAAATAAGTCAGGACGCCGTTGTTCTTATTATGGTATTATTATGTCACTGTAGAGAAAGCAAAAAAAAAAAAATAGAGATCACAATGGTAATTGGAAATTTGGAACAACTGTCCTAAAAAAACTAACAGTAACTCTTGTTCGGGAATTAACGTTGCCTGTTCTTGCCGTACCCAGCAGCAGCCATCCAGTTGTAAATATGGGGCTAAAGTTGTGACAGCCCTGGTCCAACCACAGCAATACAGTTTTGGCTGATTGGCTCCTCCCAAACAGGCAGTCTTAGCATACAGGATCCTGTGAAGTGTGATTATATGAGTAAGTTCTCAAGGAGTGAATAGTGATGTATATATCGGTGAACTGGCTAGGCCAACTACTCAGCCAATAAGAAAAAAAGAATTGCTGAATTTGCCTACGAAAGGTGAACCTTTTTATGAAGGTAGAAATTACTGCTGATGCTGCTCTTGACTCTGATCCACGTACCATGAGAGCGTTGTGACAGATTTCTTATTCAGCTAATCTGTGCTGGAAAAATCGACTTGCGGCAGGATCAGCGCGGTACAAATGAAGCGTGATTGGTTTTGATGAACCTCATAGGTGAGAACAACGATTTTGCATGTGCTTATTGTCTGATTTTGCATGAGGCTGACGTTTGAACCATTTGCCAACCTTTGTATTACTTGTTTTGAATTGGATAGCTGCTTACAAATGCCTTGTTAACATGAACCTTGCATATCTATCTATTTTGTGGACACTCCCATAAGAAACCCAGTTGGACAAATTGCCAAATTCACATCCGGCGATAGTGAGTTCCTTGTTGTAATATTCTCTAGTCTCTATTGCACGTACGAGATTCCATAATCCTAAACGACAAACAAGCCCCTGAATTCAAACATATTTGTCTAGATCAACGTCTTAGTCAAATATTATGAAATCTCGTGATAAAAAGTTTGTCCGCATGTATAGCTGGAAATTTTGCTCTTACTACAAAGCCACGTTATTTGCATTCTAACATTTATACAAACCAAATGTGTTGAATCTAGGGGTACGACATTTGTAAGCCGAGCCATCCATGCTCCACTGCCCTAAAACACACCTCTTCCCAGCTTTAGTCCCTTTCAGAGGCTCATGGTGTCATCGACAAGCAGATGGGCGTCGCCATGCATGATGCATGTGGAAAGAATGCATTATTATCTACTCCACAAGAGCCATTTCTGTTTAGACGCATTACCTACCCGTGACCCTACTAGAAAACTTTCGATTGAGATACACACTTCACACAAATAACTTAGTCTTTATAGGCCCTATTTGTATGGACTTTTTTATTGACTTAAAAACCAAAAAGTTAAAACTTAAACAAACGAGTAACTTTTTATCTGGACTTTTCAAAAGCTATAAACATCCATATAACTAAAAATCAAAATCCACTAGAGAGAAGATTTTTTGGTTTATTGATGATTGATTTTAGACTAATAACACTAAAGTTAAATAAAATTACCCACCTCTATCGTGTACAAAAGCTATTAGCTTTTAAGCTATTTAAGTCAAAAAACTGGCTTTAAACTATAAGCTAAAAAGCCTAAGTCTAAATAAACAGGGCTATAATGGTTTCGTAATATTATAAATCCAACACCTATATTTGAAATTTGCTAAAAGTACAATACAAATAGTTCTAAAGATCTGTTTGGTAGAGCTCCAGATCCTAGCTTCACCTGAGATCTGAAACTTGTAGGCTAAAATAAAATGAATTAAGTTTATATTTTTGGTCTAAAATGTAAACAAGATGATCCATCTAAACACTATTAATATCTTCAACTCATTCACGAATGGTGGAGTAGAATCTGGGTCCACCAGATCCACGAATCTAATGGAGCTGGAGCCATACCAAACACACCTTAAGTTCTTACAAATCCCAAACCACAAAAATCATAATCAATTCACTCAATAAATTTGACATTAAAAAATGATCTGCTGATGTCTTTCAAAATTTTGAGCATCGATGTATACTCGGCACCCACCTAGAACAGCCCATGATCGATCACCTAATATGTGAAACTTCATCAACTTATCCTGAAAATGAAAGAAGTCTTTCTTGTCTTTATTTTTCTACCCAAGATTTTTCAAGTATGCGATTGCCGACTGACTTGATCCACGGATACTACTAGATTTCTAGAAGTAATGAATTTTTTTTTTCTCTCACACACATACTAGCAAGGAGGACAGTGAGCAATTATTAATGTGGACTAGTGCATGTCCTTGTCATGACTCATGACCAAAGTTGGCCATGCTTTTGGGGGGTGAATGGGATCTTTGGCAAAGGGGAAGGGCAGTACACTACGACCTGCTCATGAGCTCTTCTCTGGAGCTGCATGTTCTCTCTTCGTTGGCATCAAATCTAGATCACAATGAGGGCTTCAATTCACAGAGGGGTCATGCGATGATGCAGCATGTGGGGAGGAGGTCAAAAAGGGCCAAGGGCTTCGCTGAGGTTTAGTTTTAGTGTCAGGACGCTATAGAGATGCCAAGAAAGCTGTTTTGTTTTGACGGTGTATACATCGCTCTGAAGCCACTCCCTTTTGGTCATCACGCGTTCTTCAGGGGACATGGTACAAAGGGGCCCCATTTCCAAGGCCATAAGAAGAGCGCATCCCATTGCAATAGAAAAAAGTGGCTTGTAAAATATCAGGTCCGTCAGTCATCGGACCGAAAACGAAAACTCAACTTACTTAAACGATGACACTTCTTTATCATGCTTGGAAGTACCAAAATTTGTACTAAAGTAGTGCCAATAGGTGCTAAAAGCTGTAACATCTATCATTTAAAGTTTTAATACCTCTTGATAGTAATGATTTTAAAATTTTTGTATCTGTGTGCTTTAGCAAAGGCCGGAGACAACTCCTTTTTCTAAAAAAAAAATGTAAATTTTTGTATCTCTAAAAAATGGTAAAAAGTCTATTAATCGATAACCTGTCATGCTTGGGAGAGATTCAAATTCCATTTCCTTGCACTTGTGCTCCCTAGAAGGCTAGAACGATCACAACCAAGTCTTCCTCATCGGGATGACTCACGCAGACCGAGATGCATGACGCTCGGAGAGCATCTGTGGCGCTCAGGAACTGCAAGATCTGCCGAGGGAGGGAGGAGGACGAGGAGATTGGTCCTTAGTCCTTACATTTGTCTCACCACATCATGCATGGATGGAATTGTAGGGTGTCGAGCTCAAGGTCAGACTCGGTAAAAAGTTTAGGATTCTTCGTTGTTTCTAGCTAGTTACTATTTCTACCTTTTACCGCATCTTACATGTGGATTACATTAGGCAGATTTCAACTTAATCTTCCCATTGCATGGACCAAAGCAGGACTAACACAGATCCAACTCTGCTGCTGCAACCATTAATACTCTTGGCAGGGAAGGCTGGTCCCTGACGTCAGAACAGGAGGGGGCACACACAAGCTAAGCGGTGCTTGCAAGCTGCGGGGCATTCTCCTCACCGCTCGTCTCCTCTTCCCTTTGTGAGACACGCACCAGCTCAGTGCAGCACGCGGTTGCGGCCTGATTGGGTTGGGGTGTAGGGGCCAACACGGTCAGACTTGCGAGGCAGCAGCAGCAGCAGCACGTCGTACGCGGTGGCCGAGAATGCGAGGAGCTGCTGAGAAAGGGAATGAGTGCAATTAAAACATTTTCCTGGGCAACTCCGCTCGCTGGATGCAGTTCGCCAAAACAGGGAGGGCCTGCCGTCTGCAGGGACTTGGCTGAAAATCGATACTTACGTCCACGTTTGGTTTGAGCTAAGGGCTTATTTGGTAGAGGTTTAGATCCTAGTTTTATCTGAGATCTAAAACTTGTAAGCTAAAATAAAGTGCATTAAGTTTATATTTTTATCTAAATTTAAATAGGATGATCCATCTAAATATTTTTAATGTACTCATAGCTCCAACTCCACGGATCTGGTAGAGTTAGAAATACCTAACTCCACCAGATTCACGGATCTAATGGAGCTAGAGCTCTACCAAACACACCTTACCTCTGCTTCTTAGGCGGGTATTTTTTTAAGAGAATTTTTACGGTGTATCATACGGTAGTATAAAATAGAAGTAGAAATCAAATTCAGTCGCTTGTTAAGAGTATTTCTACTACTCTGCTACTAGAGGAAGTATAAACAAAATCTAGCTAATCTGATCTGTTAGATCAAAAATAATGAATGGTTCATATTAAGTTCAGTGTACCATTGATAGGAGATTTTGTCTTGATCTTTTGATGAGATGGATAACTATCGATTTTATCCTCGAGCTCGGCGTGGGCGCGTACAGCCTCCTCTTCGGCATGAGCACGCGTGGTGTCAGCGTCGGTGAGGAAATCAGTGGCAACCATGTTGTCGCACAAAGAGAAACCCTAGGTGCGGTGGAAGAGCGGAAGGATCGATGAAACTTCTGATACCATGATAGCGAGATAATTACTCAATGATCCATTAGGAGATGCAGTACATATATGAAGGCTCTACCCATCCATATCCACCACACGGCTTATAGAAATAGATACCGCAGGGATAGGAAGTTGAGAGACCAAATCAATCACGCTATGCTATGCCATACCATATTAGGAGAAAACGCTAGTCTAAACATATAGTCTAACAGATTTGGTAGGAGAAGATGTTGACGGTCCGACTACAACCGTCTAAGGACATTGCGTATTAGATACACCAACTCTAGATGGTTATTGACCTTGCCGAAGCGCAATCAACCTGACCACGAAGGTCTTTCTTCCTGTAAGCAATCGAAGAACTAGTAAGAACAGGATGAACAAGCAATTCACTTAACTCAAAAGGATGAGATTCTGATTGAAGAGTAATTCAGACGGTCTAATCTACACGTGTGATCACAAGAAGTAGCAGCGGCTAACTTAATTAACCAAACTTGCTCAAAAGTAAGCCATACACGTCCTATTTATATACATAAGAAGGAATCTTCAACTCTCTTAGACGATTTCACACATGGTTGTTGGCTTTTCATCTCCTGGATCTGATTGCCGAATGGAATTGAAGATATCTAAGCACTCGCATTGAATTTGGAGACGTGAGTGGATCCATTGGAAAGTTCTGGAGTTAAGCTTTCAATCAAGTACTCACACATTCCAAATGGAGTCCGTTTGCATTCTCTATGAGTAATTTAATTCAGACTGATCATTAAAGTCCGAACTGAAACTCTTTCGCGTTCCTACTTGGTTGTTTGGATTCGCACCTTGCATCCTTTCGTGTGGCTGTCTTGTAGCACGACTTGGTGTGTTTCTTCCCTCATTCCTAAGCATAAAAATATCATCGCAAGCATCCATTCTGTATGTTATGTTTATTTAAACCTAAGAACGCATTCACTTGATGTTTAAGTCGACGTGCACGACCTAGAGTGAGAAGTCCGTGCACCATTGGTTTTGGTTCATCTTTAGGAAGGGTGAACTAGACATGGTTGTATCTGCGATTAAGATGTCCTCATCAACCATAAAAGAGCTCATTTTTTATGCTATAACTATATCCTACCACACTTTCTTAGCTATATGTTCCACATGTCATAAACTTTTTTTTTTGTTAAACTTTGCCCTTTTTATAGTGCTTAATTTTATTGCTATAAAAAGTGTGGCAAACAACGCTTGTCTAAGATTAATTATGATAAAATTGACTTGAAACCAAACAAACGCTTGGGAGATCAATCGCTGTGAAAAATGGCAAAGGTGAATTGTTCCTACGGAGGTTCGATTTGAACCGTCGATTGCTCGATCGGACATTCAAAAACAACGAAATCTCGTCCGTGTAGTCTCCACCACTACTAGCAATTAGCTATGCAATGCATACGTTTTTATTTTCGATAACACGCGGGATAAGAGTCGTATCGATAAGAAGAGAAGAAATGTTGAATTACACGCCCATATTTTGGTTCTGGTGGAATTTATAGAGCTCCTGCTAGGTTTTCAAAATAAAAATAAACCAAGCCCATTGTCAGTCTATGTGATACAGTCTTTCCATTTTGTAATGTAAGGACTGATTGTATTCATAGTTTTTTTTTTTTGATAAAATAGTTTGGTTCCAGGATTCTGATGAAATTCATGTTCCAAATTGTTTTTTTTTTGCGGTGGACTAGTACCATATTCAAAAAGTAAATTAGGAATAAAAACATAGAGAAAAAGGGTGGGGTTATAGAAGAAAGATAAAAAAATTTTTGGGCGAATCCTGCCGGCAATTTATTTGTAAGGAGCCGTACGAACGCGCATGAAAGGAGACAGTTGGGATCAAATCCATCGGACGACCAAAGCACAAAAGCAGAATTTTTTCTCATTCCAATAATTAATAAGAATGAAAATGTGGACCATGGTAAAGTCGGGGGGAGAGAGAGAGAACACGTTTTATATTAGCTCATTGAAGTGGAGCTAGTACAATGTACTTCTGTCCAGATGTACTGGTCATATTTTTTAATAATATTATTCTTAAATATATGATTTATTATATATTCTAACGTAATATTAATGTTACGCTTCTTCTATAATTATAATAAATACCTGTTATTCATTTATATTCTATATATGTATGTATTAAGTATAATATCTAGTGATAATAATTAAAGATAAATTAGTTATTTTTAATATATTCTTGATAATTATATACAAATAAGAAGTACACCTTATAAATAGAGAGCAACTACCCAACGGTATACCGTTGCAACGGTATAGCATGTTTCATTAGTTTCACGGGTAAGTTTCATTGCTAGGTTTCACGGGTAAGTTTCATGATGTTTCACGGGTAAGTTTCATCAGGTTTTCGAGTTTCACAGATAAGTTTCAACCAAAGTTTCATGTTTCACGGGTAAGTTTCATCCTATACCGTTGCAACGGTATACCGTTGGTTAGTTTTTCTCTTATAAATAATACTTATCCTTATGCCGTCTAGAATTGCAGCGCGGTTGGGGCCGCCCATTGGAATTTTTTGCAAAAAAAGCCCTTCGAAAATTTTGAAATCGCGGACAAATCCTTCCACGGTAATTTTGCAAAAAAAAAGACCCTATGGTTTCTCAAATTCAATGTGGGTCCTCCACGGTAAACCGCAATTACGGATAGCTCCTTCTACCATTTTTTTAGGAAAAACCCCATGATTACGCGAATTCGCCGATGACTCTTAGCCAGCCGATTTTAAAAAAACATCACAGAGAAAACCAAAATCACCAAGAAATCGAAATTGAGTTTTATTGCAAAACTAAAAAGAAAAACATAAATTTACCGACAACTCCTAGCCAGCCAGTTTTTTAAAAGTCCCATCAAGAAAACCGAAATTACAATTTCTTTTACAAAAATTCACCGGTTTTTAAAAACACCACGAAAAAACCGAAATTACATTTTTTTTAAGAGCCTCGGACTTTTTTATTTTTTTGCACGGTATGGCATCGCAAGCAACTCTGCTAGTATAATTACAAATCAAACTTCACCCCTCTTGAGTCGATCGAGAGAGCGAGAGAGAGAGAGAGAGGGGTGAGAGAGAGAGAGAGAGGTGCGGGGGGGGGGGGGGGTATAAATTTTTGGCAAGTGTGGTCTTCTCATTCGGTGGTGGCCTGGCTTCACAAGTCACAACCATTCAGAGAGATCACACACACAAGACAGGGAGCAAGAAAGGAAGGAAGCACCTAGCTAGCTGGCTAGCTCTTCCTGGGTTCTTGATTAGCACCTGTATCCTTTCCACTCTCTGGCAGACTGCTACTGTTCACACCCCACGCAAGTAGAGCCCAGCTTCTTTAAGCAGGTGGCTGGAGGGCAATTAAACCGCGCTCCTCTCGGCCGCCGCGGCGGCAATGGAGGAGCAGCTGAGCCCCGTGGCCGTGACGCACCTGCTGCAGCACACGCTGCGGAGCCTCTGCACCAGCGATGCCTCGCAGTGGGTCTACGCCGTCTTCTGGCGCATCCTCCCCCGGAACTACCCTCCCCCCAGGTGAGACCTCCATTTCTCCCTCCCTTCCTTCCTTTCATCATGTGCTGCCTGTAGTCATGTTTAGCGATGTACTAATGGTGCTGTTTCTTGGCTGCTTAATCGCCCAATCTGTTGACCAGATGGGATCTCACAGGTGGGGCTTATGACAGGACCAGAGGAAACAGGAGGAACTGGTACACACGCATACATGGAGTCCTTTTGTGCGCCACACTTCTTCCTTATTTTTACCTAAGTCTTACCGTCTTTCTGTTGGTTTATCGCGAAATTTCACCTAGGATCCTGGCATGGGAGGATGGATTCTGCAACTTCGCAGCCACCTCTGCAGCCCGCGGCCAAGAGGGGGCAGCGGCTGCTGTTTATGCAGACTGCGAGGCTGCAGCGCAGGAGGAGAAGCAGCAGGGCCTGCAGCCTGAGCTGTTCTTCAAGATGTCCCATGACATCTACAACTACGGTGAAGGGTAGGTGACTAACACTGACTAGCCCATTAACATGGTTTGTTAAATTAGTGCAGCTCAGTAGGTGATTCATCACCTGCGTTGATGATGATTGGACTTGCCTGTTCTTGGTTGCTGCAGGTTGATAGGGAAAGTGGCGGCAGACCACAGCCACAAGTGGGTGTTCAAGGAGCCCCAGGAGCACGAGATCAACCTCATCTCCTCCTGGAGCAACCCTGCCGACTCCGTAAGCGCCACCATAACTGCTACTACTAAGCTAACCTCGAACATTCGCACTAGCTACTGTGCTCATGCAGTGTCCGCAGACTTAATTGACTGGGGCACAACAATTAATTATGCAACGCACCATTGCTAGCTAGCTAATTATTCTTTGGTGTGTCATGTAATGTACAATGTTTGCAGCATCCAAGGACATGGGAGGCTCAGTTCAAGTCTGGTATCCAGGTACATACTACTAGGCCTGCCTTGACAAATCGCAATCCCCTTTTGAAGAAAGCTCTGCCGCTGCGTCTGCCTCTGCCATTGCTGCACCGCATGCCGCAGCTAGCTGCATGCTGCCATGTTTCTCCCTTCTTTCTTTACCTCGCTCTTTGTCGTGCGTGCAGACCATCGCCCTGATCGCTGTCAGAGAAGGCGTCGTACAGCTCGGCTCCATGAAAAAGGTGCACCAGCTAGCTCATTCACTGGCCACTGCATGGCATGCTCATTCACTGGTCTATCTCTACGCCTTAATTTTTCCCCACGAACCGAAGCAACATGCGCTGCACGCGCATGACATACGTGCAGCACTAGCAATGGAGTAGCTTTTGTACGAGTAGCTTGTGCGCAACCGTGCGTGCATGCAGCTGTAGGAGAAGCTGTGTACAATGCATGTAGCGATGTGATGCTGCAGCCTACATCTTGTTGCTGTTGATGCGCGCAGGTGGCGGAGGACCTGAGCTACGTGGTGACGCTGCGCCGCAAGTTCAGCTACCTGGAGAGCATCCCGGGGGTGCTGCTGCCGCACCCGTCGTCGGCCGGTGCGTTCCCGGGCGGCCCGCCTGACGTCGCCGCGGCGTGGCCGGGCATTATGCCTCCGCCGCCACCGGAGCTCTACGACCCCTACGGCGCGGCGGCCGCCGGGCCAGCGTCCATGCACATAATGCCGTCGATGAGCAGCCTCGAGGCGCTGCTCTCGAAGCTGCCCTCCGTCGTGCCTGCCCCGCCGCCGGGGTCCATGCCCGCCGTGGCGCCAGCACCGGTGGCGGCCAAGGAGGAGGCGGAGGACTACGCCCAGTGCCACGGCATGGACATGGCGAGCAACGGCGGCGAGAGCACGAGCACGAGCGCCAACGCCGCTCCGATGTCGTCCTACTTTGTCAATGTGGGCGGCAAGCCGTTTTAGCTAGCTCCAGCCCCTGTCTCTCTCAAAGTGTACGTGTCTGTGGGTGGCAAGGCATCGCAACAATGGCCGGCATGCATGGTGGTTGTTGTGACGCCTTCTCCTTCTCTAGCTAGTCCTAAATTAATCAATCATATATATCATGGTCATTCTACGCTAAATCGTCAGCTAACCCAATCATTTGCGAGTGTTTTGTTCCTCACGCTACTAATTATTATACTGTAGTCTGTAGGTCAGATTGGATCGGGCTGTACGTTGTAATTACAGATATAAGGTAGGTGTATGCATGCACGATTGGATTTGTCACATTTATACATGTGTATTTTGAGATGACACCTGAGGAAGGACATGGCAATGGCATGCCCCATTCGACGTGTCCTCTGTGTTGCGCTTTGATGCAAGCGTTTGACTGCTACTTTTCGGGGGCCCAAGTGCCTCCTCTCCAACCAACTAATGCACGTCCAATACAACAGATCTTAATAGAGAATTTTTACTGTGCACTACCATGGTAGTATATAGCGGTAGTAGAAATTAGATCCGACCGTTGATTTGTCGAGGGCATTCTGGTCTTTTGGCTTCGAAAATATGAAGATTTGTAAGGGTATAAACGGCTTTCCGCACGGCCGAGCCGCGGTTGCTCGTCGGAGCCTACGTGTTCTACGAGGCCATCTATAGCCGCGGGTACTTCGCCGCAGCCCCGGCTGGAGGCGGCGACAAGCACCAGGGCCTTCTGATCCGATACAAGGAGCTGCGGTTCCTCGCCCGGTTCCTCGTCGTCTCCATGCTCATGCGGCGGGCCGAGGCTGTAGACCACCTCGTCGGCCGCCTCCGCTCGCTCGTCGAGGAAACGAAAAGTCCGCATACCCTGTAAGAAGCTTGCTTCGTCTGCTTTGAATTGAGGAGCCTGAGTTAAATGATGTGTTAGGGTCATAGCTTTTGGGGATAAGGAGATGTTTGCCTTCTCAGTTAGCGAACAAAACTTGGGATTTTTTCCTTCGTTAGTTAGTGTTCGCCATTTGTTTTGATAGATGTGTTACTCACGGTGCTGTTTGTTCTGTAAGGAACTTTCAAGTTAGGGATTTTGAGTTGGATTGCTACTGAAAGAAGGAGTTTTTTCCGGTTCCTATCTTTTTTTGCTGGCTCAGATTTGTTTTTACCATTATACCACTCCACGGGTTATACTACCCATACTACACATGGTAGTATAGTCAAATCTAATCTAATCTCAGCCTTTGGATCTAAAGAAATGGACGGTCCATATTCATTGTTGTGTATTGTAAAAGAGCTCTCTTAATAAGCTAGATCGCTCTTGAAATTGTAAAGATAACTTATGGTCGATTCTTGCGTGGTGTTTGTGCTCAAAACGGGTGAAAAAAAAAATAGTAAAGGCATGCTCACAATGAGCACAGTGGCATCGAGCTTTATGCACAGGAACTCTGAAACTCGACATGGTCCTCTGCCAAGAAACCATTGTAGGTTCCTGAGCCTTTCGAATAGCAGCGGCATGTCCCAGCAACAGTGTTGCGCAACATAATCATCACTGAACGAAGAGGACGACACAAGAGCGAACAATTGTTCGTTGGCTCCGATCCTCAGCTCAAGAAACGACCATGGGCTTATCAGCTGGCCATTGGGGCAGAGAGCCAGCCAGCAGCACTGTCCATTCCTTTCTGCCATTAACGGACAGCTCTGAAACGGTAGGATTTCAGAGAGGGAGGCAGGGGTATTAAAGTTGTTGTTTTTTTTTGCCTATTTTGATATTTTTTATTCTATTTCCGAAAATGGCCTCCTCGGGAAACTAATTTCAAAAATGACCCTTTTTAATACGTCAGAATATGGTGTGAATGTTTAATGTCTCTGCACCATTACTTATGGCGTAGAGTGTAGCTGCCACCTTAGCCGCCGAGGCCAATATGGCTAGCTTGGTGTCATGCCAGTGTACATCAGTGCCACTAGTTTTAGCGTGGCTCTTCAGGATACTGTGCGCAAGAGTTTTGATGCTAACATCTCAAACTGAGAGAAAACTTTTTAAAAAAATACGCATAGATCGTTTATGGACATATTAGTTTTCTTATTACAGTAGGTAATGTTTTTTTATATATTCCCAATTACATGCGCAAGGATATAAGGAGGTAGTCACATGTGGCGTATGCAAATTGGACATAATTAAGCACGAACATTAGTTGGGTGTAATTTAAGAACAAAACGAGGAGATACGTAACGCATGTGGTGTTCATAGGTGCATATGTTGCTTGGCTACTACTGCCATACAAAATGTAACAAGCATGAATTAACCATAGGAACTAGAATTACGCACATGTGCACCTTTTGGAAAGTGAATGATATGGTAGATTTAGATTTACTCAGGCTTGTGCACTAATGCCCAAAGACAAAAACAACATACTACAGGGCACCCACATGGAGTGCTGGTTATCAAGGTGGTGTGGATGCGGCTAGTTGTCGTGGTAGGCATAATTGTAGCTCGGGTTGGTATAGTAGCAGTACGGGTGGTATTTGCTATCAAGGTCGTTGTTCCTCTCCTTAATCCTTCGTCTATAGAGCTCATTGTTGTTGATCATCTTGGTTTGAATATCCTCTCGCAACTTATCTAGGGAAATATGGAGTTTCTATGTAAACCTAGGCAAGTATTAGATACCAAGAGCAGACCCAATGGGGGGTCAGCTGGGCTAGAGCACCCCCTGTCGCCGACTGGCCTATGGGCGACGGCGGTCTACACTAGTATCAATTGTTCCTTGAGTGCGGCGCCGAAGGCGGAGGATACACTAGCCTGGACAAGCTTCTTGACGCTCTCGACATCATAGCCGAGTAGCCCTAGAGCGTGTGCGGTCCCTCCTACCCCTCGTCTGTGCCCTCCTTGAGCAACTTGAGCAGTGGCGGTACACCATCCTTGTCCTCGATGATGAGCTTTGGCGAAGTGCTGGCTGTCACACGCGTGGGATGAGGCCTTGGTGAGCGCTTGCGTGGCACTGCGATGATACGCGCAGCGGGGAGGTCATATAGGTCGACCCGCATTGCCTGTCAGAGCAACATGGCAAGCTTGTCGGCACGGGACTTGAGCTCAGCACACTTGGCCTGAAAGCAGCACGTGGTGCTGCAGGTGACCTTATTGGCCAGCTGGATCGCCACCCTGTGGCTCCTCCTGCGCGCAGGCTCGGCTCACCGCAGCAATCGAGGAAGGTTCACTCCACGCCGAGCAGCCAGAGATGCGATGCTGCAACCGCCATCGTCTTTGTCGAGGGAGTCACCGTCATGGGCAGGCTGGTGAGCACCACCTAAAATTTGGTTCTGGGTCCATCACTATCGGATGTGATTGGTCCAACCACTCGATGAACTTGCAATTTGAGTCTGCAAGGAAGACAAGGTGATTACTAGGGATACAACGATACATGAGTGGTAGTATAGATAGAAAATAAAGTACTTACCATGAATAGAGGGCAACGAAAGAATTGACATCCTAGGTTCCCCTCATCGTCGGAAATCTAGAACATTGTTTCAAGTTTGCGCTTGCATTACGGCCAAGGATAGGGGATGTGTGGGTAGTTGTGGAGGGGATTTCTATGGGTGTAGGTGTCCCTGGTTCTGAGTGGAAGATCAAGGATTGGGTGCCAAGGTTTAGAGGCTTGTACTGTGTATATCTTGTTGGTTAGGATCATGACTTTGAAACTCAATCCCTGTCCGCCTTGTCTGTCATGGTGGTGAATGAGTAGTGTGGTATTGGCTTGCTTGTGTGTGATGAGGTAGGCTTTATAGGTAGACGAGCTTGTGCTACGGACTTCAAGCCTGAATTTCTTTTATGGACTCCATGCCTGGACTTAAGATTGTTTGTAACACAATGAGCTAGGCAGGTCAACCGAAAGTGCCTTAGTTAGTATATTAGCAAAGAGTAGTGCATTGATGGGTGTGTCATGCGGGGAAAGAAGGGCATCCAAGGAGCGCAACAATATGCCATGTCCTTTTAGTAAAGCCAGGCCTAGAAGGTGGTGCTTCGGTCAAAATAGTGTTGGGTTATATGCGTATATTTGCCTCGCTACTCCTACGATATAAATGGCAACAAGCATGAACCATCAAACCAAGCTACAACTAAGATACACATACGTCTTTTGGAATCAAAAACAAGAAATTGGCAACATTAATAGTGACCGCGCCCCAACACTAACATCGTACCTTGTTCTTCAATCGAACACACATCCTTGTTCCTTCCACTTAATAAGGGTCATGTGGCACACACCAACACGCTCAACCTCATGTCCGCAAACTCCATGCCATTGTCATTATATACCACTATGCCACTATAATGCATATGCACGACTATATCCATCTAAATGACTACAAGTAATGTTCAGAAATAAAACAAATGCCAATCCTTTGCCAACACAATAACAAAAAAATCTAAATTAAATCAGATGTACCTATTAATTTGTAAACAATCGATCAATATGCAAATCATTTAATATTTGCTACCGCATGGTCCGACTTGTCCAACAACAAAATACAATATTATAATTAAAAAATGTTGTACTATCATCATCACATCCTACAATGGTTTCCCATCCTTCCCACAAATGCTAAATCCAAATCAAAATCAAGTTCATATGCACCCCAAATTCAGATTTGGTGGATCACCTCTAAACTAGGGTTTGCTAAAAATTTTGACCAAATCAAGCAAATCCAATTGGT
The DNA here is from genome assembly GCA_036346375.1 of Guadua angustifolia. Taxonomy (NCBI): domain Eukaryota; kingdom Viridiplantae; phylum Streptophyta; class Magnoliopsida; order Poales; family Poaceae; genus Guadua; species Guadua angustifolia. The sequence goes on along the minus strand of CM070505.1, from coordinate 29,203,578 downwards.
AAAATCATAGGAGAATAAGGGGGATTACTTTCTCTTGTGATTCCCACGTGAAATCCCGTGCAAAAACAGAGGGATTTGAGTGGATTTAGAGGGGGAAGGGGGGGGCGACACAAGTGCCTATCAGTCACGCCTTTGGGCCCTAGCGTAGCTAAGATTGCTAGTGGGAATGATCCACTCGTAGTCTCAGCCTGCATCATAATATATTGGATCTCAGTGCCACCAACGTTGACGAGAAACAATGATACCGCTGTGACATCATTGCCAGCCCTTAGGAATCTTACCTTCGCGTTAGATTCGTATTCACTCTAGAGAGTTTGGTACCTTCTAGGGCACAATACACCTTAGTTCTCATTCAACACATCTGCGCTTGTATTGTTAGGGTGGAGCTATGACACATTAGCTTCCACGTTGAAGGTTTATCGACGCCATTATTATTGTGCGAAGGGACATTATTAGTTTCCTCACAAACATTTTTTGAAATAGAAATGGCCAAAATAAAAAAATACATTAAGGTCTCAGATTCAGTCAATCACATCGACCGATTGGTCTTAATTTGGTCCCTGAGAAAAAACGAACAAGTACGTGTCAGCTGTTGGGCCCATGCACCATACTGACCTAACCATGATTACTCTTGCGCACTTGCCAAGGGGTTTATTGAAATTACGTTCGTATCTACTCTATTAAAGCCGAAAGAATCTCTGTGTGGGGAGAGCGCCACATTAGATTTTTTTACCCTCGAATTCCAAAATTACATTTAGACCCTCCCACCGCTCTTTTGCCAAAAAAATTATGGTTACACAAATTCACATCCAGCTTCGACTAATCTCTTTTGAAAAAAAAAACTCTTAATTCAGAAAAATTACATTCAGATCCAGACCGAGTCCTTTTAAAAAAAGATCTCATAGTTTTAGGAAATTATGTCCATCCCTTGACCAAAATTGACTCCGCACTATGTAGCATACTGCTCTACCTAGTTGTGTGGAAGTGCGTGTACATCCGCTGCATAACTCCACTGGTATTATCGTATTCTGTTTGAACTTTGAAGTATAAATAGTAGACTAAAAATGTACCCCCAAGGCGTACATGTCACATGTCATAGGTCGCGTGATGAAATCCCAGTTTGACATATGACAAATAGCCCAGACAACCAGCAGCGAGCTCGGATCATCTATACACATCACGCGTGCCTTTTCTACATAGCACATAACCATTAAACCGTGCGGACCAAGGTGGGGCAACGAAGCCTGTCGAGAAATCTCAACCAATCTAATGAGCTCTCACTGCCCACAGCTCTTGGTTTCTTACACGTCCAGAAACCCAACGCCAACAGTCTGCTCTGTACATATGGCGCCGCATGTGCAGCCTCTCGGGGCTGCAGCAGTACCTCCTCTTGCTGAATTTAGATACCGCGGTATCCTCAACAGGAGGGTATTTGTGTTACCGTCCACCGGTTACCATAGTAAAGCACGATAACGATGCTTCCGTGTTGAAGAAGGTGATTCGATCGGCTAGTGTTTCACTCGTGAGAAAGTTAGAAATGGAAGATAAAAAATGTGAAGGACTACGTACCCATATTTTTTAATAAAAACATGAGTCAAATTCGAAATCAACAAATATACTAGTACATGTCTAAAAGGCTATAAATAATAACTATATTGTAATGTTCCCAACTATAAATACTTTATCACTGTAAAATATAAATATTGGATTATTGAAAAAAAGAGATAATGGCTCTTACTATATTTCTTCATAGTTCAGATTCATACGAGATGCATTTGGATCTTTTAGTAATGTTATATTTCAAAATAGGTATAATGTTTTGCCCATGATTACCTATATAAGATAGTATAGTTATCGCTAACTTTAAACAATGTCAAATAATAGAGTTATTGCTAACTATAGTGATTTAGCTAATATAGTGGAATATTTTCCCGTAGGTCCATGTTTAGGATAAAAATAATAACTAGCTACTTCAAGATTTTTTTATTTAGTATTTATTTTAAATCTTTTTTCGAAACTAATTGATGAAAAAAATAGCAAAAATGCATGCCCGTCGTCTTAGTAGAGTGATCGGGCGAGAGGAGACGAGGCTAAGGATCGAATAAACGGTGACAGTCACGCGGCATCTGTTGCTCGGGTCCGAGGTAATCGCTGATACTGATCGTTGTTGCTCGGAGTACCCATGAGTGGCGCAGATATCGAAAGGTGGTGTGCTGGACCCTCGCCCAGCGAATCTGCTAACGTGAATGGATCTCGGCAGTATCAAAGTGCTTCAGCCTTGAGGTGCCGCATCTAAATTAGGCCCAGACCAATCTATGCCGGGCTTAGGCCGAACCCAACTCAAGCCTAGTTTAGTCAAATTGTCTAAGTATAAAACCAAACCAAAAACATACAGACCATTGTATATCTATATCCTATTTGTTTCCCATTGAAGAACAAAGACAAAAAAATTGATATCCGAATTACTATCCGCTTTTCATCCCTAGTTGATATCATGTAATGGCCAGGTGTGATACTCGATACTCTTTCTTATGCATGTGATCTCTGATCGAATCGAGGGTTTTATGAGATAAAATATGGCGTGCACGATCTCAAAAATAAAGAAGATGAATCTCATAGAGCGAACCAAAATAATGAGTTGCAGCAACCACGATGAGAGAGAGATTTGGCGAAACCCATTATAAATTCTTTATGCATAACCCCAAAAGAGTACAAGAGATTGTTGCTCTCTTACAACCTCTCGAATTTTTTACAACTCTCGGATCTTTACCCTATATAAGAATCTAATGTTAAAGAATAACCAAGCATCTAATCCGCTCGTGCACTTCTTGCTTTAGATGAGTTGGCTTGTGGTTTCTTAGTTGTTTTTTATTCTCCATGGTAGTCTCTAGGTTTATACAACCTCTTTATTCTCCTCCAAAACAAATATGAATCATTTTTCTATTAGGATTAGGAATCTTAATCTTATTTGGATTCAACTAGCACACTTTTCTAAACTCTAAAAGGCTATTATGAGTCACCATATTTAATAATCTCTACACGACTCTTATTAATTGAGGTCATCATGCCCTATAAAGAACTTGCTTTAAAGTCGGCTCTATATTTTTTTCTTGCTACCTTTGGGAGTGCCCCACCATAGGGGCTTATGCACACTGTGTAATATACCCCCACCATAGAGGCTTATGCACGCCAGTAATATGCACATTAGTATTTGGGCTTAGCCTCATGAACCCTCCATCTGAGATCTCTTTCTTTGTGTAGTTTGGTTAACCATAACTCATATTCCTATAGCTCTCCATATGATAAGTTTGTACTACCTTGAGCTCTATCGCTTGTTGGTAGCCTTTCGTCTAATAGATTTTGCAACCATCTTTGCGATTCGCATATAATTGTAGTTGAGATCGATTACCTACCATTGACGACATAGTTTTTCTTCTTGATCAAGATTTAGATATTCTATTGGTTGCCACTCCTTTAGATTTACCTATCAATCGATATCCTTCATTGCTTTATATACTTTTCATGTTCACCGCTCTTTGCAAGTAACTCGTATGACTCTACCTCAAAGTGATACCTAACAACCTTGAGAGTTAATCGACCTTATAGATATTAGATTCTTTTAAGCGGAAACATATCACGAACTCTCGCCAATGTGTGATATGCTCCATCATACACATCCAATGTATCTGTTTTCACCTCAGTAATTACATACTCCTTACAATCAGCCAAATGAACAATTTCACGTGTTAGGTGTAGAGATCCTTAGTCAAACATCTCTCTCACTGAACATATATAGAAGTAACAATCTGGATTTAATATTCATCTATGAGAAGTACTTGGTTGACTAACAACAAGTACGTTCGAATTATCTTTTGCTACCACCATTGAGCATGCACCCTACATTTGCTTCAAATTTGGATAGTCCTTTATCATATGATCTTCTTCATCATATAGATAGCATACATGTGTGTCCTTACTCTTGCCCTTCTTTTTGTAACCCTTGCTTTTGTCTACAATACTTACTTTAGCCAATACTTGATCACCTGAGGATAAAGATTCGGATGGCTTTTTCAAGGACACTGTCTTTGACTCTAATAGATATACAACTGCCTTATTGAAATTGAGAGTGATTTTCTCGATGAGAATATTCATCATCAATTGCTTCTCAATTGTTGAAAGGTGATGTCACTAGGATGACTTTATCATTCTCCTCAATTTTCTTATCCACACTAATCAATTTGTGTAGTAAGCTTGTTGAAGCTATTGAGATAGTCAACTGAGCAAGTGTACCTTTCCACATCATATTATCACAGTTGTCACTTGGCACCACCGGTTTGTCGGTGACTTTACCATATACTAATTCTTCTAAGTACTTCCACAATTTCTTCTATGAATTTTTCTTAATCACTAAGTACTTTATCTCATCAAAGAGATATAGGCAGTTGTATTAATAGCCTCCAGCTCCATCACCTTTAGGTCTTGATGAACATCTTTTTCGGTTTTGTCCTCTTCAAGAGACCATTAACTCTTCTTTGGACAAGGATATTCTTCATCACACATTTCCACATCTTGAAATCCCCTCGTGTCAAATTTCTCTACTTGATTTCATATTAATGTCGATATCAATTTTGATTTTGTGCCACTTGGCGCTTTAACGACTTTCTTACAAATCTGATTAATTCAATTTTGGCTCTGATACCACTTGTTATACTCTGATACCCTTCTTATACGTAGTAGCCCTCGGATCGAATCGAGTTTTTGCGAGATAAAGCACGCAGTATACGCGGTCTCTCAAAAATAAAGAAGATGAATCTCATAGAAAGAACCAAAATAATAACGTTGAAGCAAGTAAGACAAGAGATTTTTATGAAGCCGACCACAAATTCTTTAAGCACAATCTCAAAAGAATACAAGAAATTATTGCTTTCTCACAACCTCTCAAACCTTTTAGGACCGTAGATACTTGCCTTATACAAGAATATAGTGTTAAAGAATAACCTAGTTTTAATTATCTCATGCACTTCTTGCTTTGGATGATTTGGCTTGTGGCTTCTTGATTACATTTTTGGTTCTCCATGATCACTCTTAGTTTTATATAGCCTCTCTAGTTCTTCTCCAAAACAAATAAAAATCCTTCTCCTTTTAAGATTCGAGTTTCTAATAGGATTTGGATTTCTAATCTTAATAGGATTCATTTAGCACATTTTTCCAAATCTTAAAGGCTAGATATAAGTCGCCATATTTAACGGATCGTCTTTTGGTTGTATCTAACTTTGGATAAGCGATAGGGATTGCTACTATTGGACTTCTTAAACCCTAAGTCAATCGGGATCGGAGATCTCTTAGACAAGGCACGAAAGTTGATATTTGGAGAAGAATAATTGGTTTTGTGGAGCAGTAAAATCAAACTTAGAAAGGTGGTGTGCTGGACCTCGCCCAGCGAATCTGCTAACGTGAATGGATCTCTGCAGTATCAAAGTGCTTCAGCCCTGAGGTGCCGCATCCAAATTAGGCCCAGACCAATCTATGCCGGACATAGGCCGAACCCAACTCAAGCCTAGTTTAGTCAAATTGTCTAAGTATAAAACCAAACCAAAAACATACAGACCATTGTATTAGTTCAATGGTTGGATTCGCACGGTAAATGCAATTTTTGGTACAATTTTGTTGATATTAGGGATGAAAACGGATATCCGAATTTCTGAACAAATTCGACATTTTTAAATAGATATATAACGATTTTGGTTTTCATTTTTTAACACTTTAGCAAGCTCATTATAAAAAATAAGATTATAAAATTAGATAAAAAATTACGCATTATTTGCTTCCCATAAATAAAAAGGTGAAAAATATCCTAATCCGTATCCGATTGATATCCTAATTTTGTTTCTATCATTTAAATAAATATATAATGAATTTGAGGTTCATTTTTATGAATTTGAATAAGCTCAACACCACAAACAAGAATATGAATTCGGATAGAAATTTCTATATCCTATTTGTTTCCCATTGAAGAACAAAGACAAAAAAATTGATATCCGAATTACTATCCGTTTTCATCCCTAGTTGATATCATGTAATGACCGTGTGATACTCTGATACTCTTTCTTATACGTAACAGTCTCCTGATCGAATCAGGGTTTTATGAGATAAAATATGAGCGTGCACGATCTCAAAAATAAAGAAGATGAATCTCATAGAGCGAACCAAAATAATGAGTTGCAGCAACCACGATGAGAGAGAGATTTGGCGAAACCCATTATAAATTCTTTATGCATAACCCCAAAAGAGTACAAGAGATTGTTGCTCTCTTACAACCTCTCGAATTTTTTACAACTCTCGGATCTTTACCCTATATAAGAATCTAATGTTAAAGAATAACCAAGCATCTAATCCGCTCGTGCACTTCTTGCTTTAGATGAGTTGGCTTGTGGTTTCTTAGTTGTTTTTTTATTCTCCATGACCGTCTCTAGGTTTATACAACCTCTTTATTCTCCTCCAAAACAAATATGAATCATTTTTCTATTAGGATTAGGAATCTTAATCTTATTTGGATTCAACTAGCACACTTTTCTAAACTCTAAAAGGCTATTATGAGTCACCATATTTAATAATCTCTACCGGACTCTTATTAATTGAGGTCATCATGCCCTATAAAGAACTTGCTTTAAGTCGGCTCTATATTTTTTTTTCTTGCTACCTTTGGGAGTGCCCCACCATAGGGGCTTATGCACACCACTGTAATATACCCCACCATAGAGGCTTATGCACGCCACCGTAATATGCACATTAGTATTTGGGCTTAGCCTCATGAACCCTCCATCTGAGATCTCTTTCTTTGTGTAGTTTGGTTAACCATAACTCATATTCCTATAGCTCTCCATATGATAAGTTTGTACTACCTTCGAGCTCTATCTGCTTGTTGGTAGCCTTTACGTCTAATAGATTTTGCAACCATCTTTGCAGTTCCGCATATAATTGTAGTTGAGATCTGATTACCTACCATTGACGACATAGTTTTCTTCTTCTGATCAAGATTTAGATATTCTATTGGTTGCCACTCCTTTAGATTTACCTATCAATCGATATCCTTCATTGCTTTATATACTTTTCATGTTCACCTGCTCTTTGCAAGTAACTCGTATGACTCTACCTCAAAGTGATACCTAACAACCTTCGAGTTAATACGACCTTATAGATATTAGATTCTTTTTAAGCCGGAAACATACCGAACTCTCGCCAATGTGTGATATGCTCCATCATACACATCCAATGTATCTGTTTTCACCTCAGTAATTACATACTCCTTACAATCAGCCAAATGAACAATTTCACGTGTTAGGTGTAGAGATCCTTAGTCAAACATCTCTCTCACTGAACATATATAGAAGTAACAATCTGGATTTAATATTCATCTATGAGAAGTACTTGGTTGACTAACAACAAGCACGTTCAATTATCTTTTGCTACCACCATTGAGCATGCACCCTACATTTGCTTCAAATTTGATAGTCCTTTATCATATGATCTTCTTCATCATATAGATAGCATACATGTGTGTCCTTACTCTTGCCCTTCTTTTTGTAACCCTTGCTTTTGTCTACAATACTTACTTTAGCCAATACTTGATCACCTGAGGATAAAGATTCGGATGGCTTTTTCAAGGACACTGTCTTTGACTCTAATAGATATACAACTGCCTTATTGAAATTGAGAGTGATTTTCTCGATGAGAATATTCATCATCAATTGCTCCTCAATTGTTGAAAGGTGATGTCACTAGGATGACTTTATCATTCTCCTCAATTTTCTTATCCACACTAATCAGCTGTGTAGTAAGCTTGTTGAAGCTATTGAGATAGTCAACGAACCGTGTACCTTTTTCCATACGCCTTGTACAGTTGTCACTTCAGCACCCACCGGTTTGTCAGTGACTTTACCATATACAATTCTTCTAAGTACTTCCACAATTTCTTCTATGAATTTTTCTTAATCACTAAGTACTTTATCTCATCAAAGAGATATAGATGATTGTATTAATAGCCTTCCGCTCCATCACCTTTCAGTCTTCAGTGAACATCTTTTTCGGTTTTGTCCTCTTCAAGAGCAGCCATTAACTCTTGCTGGACAAGGATATTCTTCATCACACATTTCCACATGCTGAAATCCCCTCCGTCGTCAAATTTCTCTACTTGATTTCATATTAATGTCGATATCAATTTTGATTTTGTGCCACTTGGCGCTTTACCGACTTTCTCACAAATCTGATTAATCCAATTTTGGCTCTGATACCACTTGTTATACTCTGATACCCCTTCTTATACGTAGTAGCCCCTCGGATCGAATCAGAGTTTTGCGAGATAAGGCACGAGTATGCACGGTCTCAAAAATAAAGAAGATGAATCTCATAGAAAGAACCAAAATAATAACGTTGAAGCAAGTAAGACAAGAGAGAGATTTTATGAAGCCGACCACAAATTCTTTAAGCACAATCTCAAAAGAATACAAGAAATTATTGCTTTCTCACAACCTCTCAAACCTTTTAGGACCCGTAGATACTTGCCTTATACAAGAATATAGTGTTAAAGAATAACCTAGTTTTAATTATCTCATGCACTTCTTGCTTTGGATGATTTGGCTTGTGGCTTCTTGATTACATTTTTGGTTCTCCATGATCACTCTTAGGTTTATATAGCCTCTCTAGTTCTTCTCCAAAACAAATAAAAATCCTTCTCCTTTTAAGATTCAGAGTTTCTAATAGGATTTGGATTTCTAATCTTAATAGGATTCATTTAGCACATTTTTCCAAATCTTAAAGGCTAGATATAAGTCGCCATATTTAACAGATCGTCTTTTGGTTGTATCTAACTTTGGATAAGCGATAGGGATTGCTACTATTGGACTTCTTAAACCCTAAGTCAATCGGGATCGGAGATCTCTTAGACAAGGCCTGAAAGTTGATATTTGGAGAAGAATAATTGGTTTTGTGGAGACAGTAAAATCAAACTTAAGCAAGTGGTAGATGAATAGGAAATCCCATCAAACTAAGTGGTCGTTTGGATCTTATGTATTATAAATGTTTTTACAAAACTGGTTTTGTAAGAATTTCAGAACACAAATTTTAGTATGTTATTCTGTTAGTATGAGTTTATAGATTACTTCGTTTGGATACAGCTCAGTAAAATGAGTTTTAGTTAACACAGTGTTTGGCTGAGATCATGATCGTAACATGTCGAGACCTGAATCTGCAAATCCGGACCCTCTGTGTATTCTGCACTAGTCCAGGATCACGCTAGTGCACACAGGCTAAACAGGGTTAAAGTACCAAAATCATACACAACGGAATAATAATAAAGTATTTCAAACATGTATATAAACGAGTTGTATGACCTTATAGTCCTCCTTACAATAGTTTGCCACGCAGGGCTTACATAGATCAGAGTAATAAGAATTCAACAGTGGAAAATAAAACATCGTGATGATCCATCTCCTGCTACAGGCACCTTGACGAGGCTTGCTCCTAGTTCTCTGGCTCCCCAAGAAACTCCTCTTTCCAAGCGGTGTAGACTCTCCTCCGTAAATTGTTGCCCGCAAGGGTGAGTACACAAGTACTCAACAAGTCATGCATGTAATGCGCCTATTACTACATGCATGGCTTGTTACAAATGAATGGCTCAATTGGTTATTTTGCATTGCATCAACATTTTAACTTACTATTTATTTAGATATAAAGCAGCAAAACCGTAATAATATAATAAGTTTCTCAATTGTTTTCCACACAAATTTTGGACACACAGTCCCTAATCAAATTTCGCCATTGTCCCTGGCACACAGCCTTTCATCCCACTTTATTTTCAAAAATCTACCCGTTGACTGTAATCCCCGAGCTTTGTCCAATTCCGTGGACTCGGCTATTCGAATAGTTTTGACACACTCTGCAAAGGTTGTACACTTTACCCACAAGATATAATCAACTCACCACGTCAGCCGTGAATCGCCATACAAGAGTATGCGAATGAGCGATCATAACAAAGCCTTTCAGAAACTTCTAGCTCAACCTAGGAACCTCTCCGAGTTGCCTTCACTATCACTTCCCTCACACAGAGCCGAAGTATAGGACAGACGAACACCGTTAGACGGGTACCAAGCCGTAGCACAGGCACGCTCCCCCATGCAGTCACCCTCGTGTAACTACCACCCTGAGGTATCAAAGGTGAGATATCAGAATCCTACTAAACTAGGTCTTCCCATTCAGACATGTGGTTGTACGAGTGACTCAAGTCAAAGGCTTGTAAGGTGAAGTCCTTAACTGACCAAGGCAAGACATCCTTCTCTCAAAATTGGCACACAGCCCTCACAACACTCAACCATCCCAAACGCCACGAAGGCCCACCTGGCACAAAGCCACTTGCCACTTGCCCCAGTCTAAATCCTTTCCCACCCCGGTTGATTACTGAGCAACACATGCCAACAATAACTCAACTTTCATGTAGAACCACAGTGTCTCTACATTTCCACTTCATCACGTGGCATTATCACAATATCATCAAAATACATTGCATAAGTCTTTAGTCAGTATTATGTTTTCATTCCAAATGGTTATTCGTCAATTGCACAACTAAGCACTATTCACGATCTAGCCTCCCATGTTGGCACAATATTAACAACCAACTAATATTACTAAACTTAGGGCAACAAATGAATCATGGCATACAAATATTAGTGACAAGGTGACAATAACAAATAGGTTGATTAACTAATTCACCCAAATTAATTAAATCCATTTTTAATTAAATTAGCATACATAGTTTGAATCAAAATACATTTTCAAAACTTAGGAGCAAAATGATCAATGCATAACTTGTCTGGCCCTTGCGATTTTTACTATTCTTTACTCTTTATCTTTGACTTTGGATCTACGGTCTTCAATCTTCACTTTCTTGATCTTCAGCTCCTTGGAACGACTTCCGGACAACGCGTCTAACGATTAAAGAAGAAGCAAACACAAACCAACTGAAAAGATAAATCGAATAAACTCCAAATTGAGAACGGATAATATTGGATCGCAACGGCTTAGATGAATTTAGGAACTTGAATGGACTAGATCGAAGATTAGACAAAAGAGGATGAGCTTTTGGAAAATACACCAGAAAGGAAAAGACTGATAACTGAGAGAGAAAGAATCGTATTCCAAAGAATATTTCTTTTGAAGTTATTATCTTGATTGGATAGACAATGACATATGGGCTCGATCTATAGACCGGATCCATGAAGATATGTTAGTTCACGATGAACTAAGCTGATGCAAAAAGTTGACTTTTGTTGATTAGGTAGATACATAGTCAAACAAAAGAAAGATAGGTTTGATGAGGACATCACTATCTTCGATATAGCCACACCGACAACTCAACGACAAGATGGAATGATGAAAGGACCGATTCACGCCACTGCGCATCGCCAAAGAAATGGTCAACATGGTGCTATGGAATTATGGAGAAGCACCATCTCGTGAAGGCATGAATCACGCCAAAGATGTAAAGAAGATGAAGACTCCTCATACAGATGGGCCGGCCCATAAGGAGGTGCCATGCATCATGGAGGAGGCGCCATGGCCAGGTTGGACCTAGCTCACGGCTGACCCAAGGTGGCTAGGCGCCTCCTAGCCCACACGCCCAAGGTGGCTAGGCGCCTCCCACTCCTAGCCCACACGGCCCAACCGCATGATTAGTACCATATGGCTTAGTGCTTAATCTCTGGCGCCTTACACTAATATAAAGCATGTAATAGGAGCCACAAAGGACTTGGGTTTTGTTTAAGAATCAGTTTAGCTTCTTTGCTACTGTCTGTGCAAGCACGTGTTGATTAGACCGTCTGCGCACGTGTAAACAAGACTCCAAATTTCAGATTGGTTTGCCTAAATTCAAATAATCATATTTGCAATTTCAGATTGCTTGTTATCTTGTTCTTGCTCGTTCTCGATTGCGTGCAGGATCGTTGTTCGTGCTCCAGCAGGAACAACAAAACAGGAGATTGGTGTACCGGTTGCTAAGGCGCAAGCGTCGTGAACGGTTGTAGTCGGGCCGCTAACGTTGAACTCCGAATCAGATCAAGAGTTTCCTCGTCTCTCATCGAAAGATCGGGCCACATACCCTATCAAGCTTGATAGATTAGATATGGACACAAGGATATAACGCATGGCCAATGGTGTGTCAACCAAGTCCATGAATGATTTTTCAATCAATGGCAGATTAGATTTTCAAAGATAAGACAAGGACAAGTGGGGTCGACATCCACTGCGATTCGATATGGGGTTCAGTCATACATCGATGAAAAGGCTCGATGATGACAAGACGGCGGTGATAAGAAGACGGGGCTAAACTCCATGTGATAGGGCTAGATCACGTCAAGGCGATAGAAAAGATGATGACATCGCACTAGGGCCTTTACTTGCATGCACACATGTGATGAGAGCAAAGCGTTAACGCGCGGGACGTTAACGACGAAACGTTAACAGTGGAATATTAACGATGGAATGTTAACAATAGAACGTTAACGACGAAACGTTAACGATGAAGGTGAAGCGTTAACAGAACACTTATGAGATTACAAGGTGGCGACCATCGGTTGAAAGATAGGGCAGCGATGTCATGACATGGCTCAAGTTTGATTTGAGATCTGCGGGGTACACATATCGTGACACAACGACAAATTGGACCAAAGGTTAAGTACGGATTTGAGCGAAGCGATTCAAGGATGGATACACTTGACATAGGGTAGAACAGTAGGGTTGGCTCTGCGATTAAAGGTTACCAAGGATGGCGAATCGAAACGCGAACCGATACAAAGGACTAGACCGAAGACGACTTGTTAGATACTAGAACATGGCTTTGACGGCAACCGGGATCAAATGAACTTCACCGATGAGCAAAACAGGAATAATGATCTATCGGACACAATGACATGGCCATGACAAACCAAAATGGTTGGCGGCACAAGATTTACGCGGCCCGGTGGCAAAAAGGCGACTGCAACGAATATTAAAATTTTGGGATGATGGAACAACAAAGGGGAAGTGAGCACCACGTAGAACGCGGTGACACAAACTCAACGGTATAGCTGGATTTGGAAGCAACCTAACGGACAGATCACAAACTATCGACGAACGGCTGTTGGAGCCAATAGATCAAACGTTCATAACTATTAAAATAATAGATTAAACCTAACCAAATTTTACAGAGAGCTATCTGGGATCATTTGGCACAATATGACGCAAACGGATCTGAGTTTTACCTTCTGGATCAACGGGGAACGCGCGACGAAGATTTCTGCCATTGGAACGCAGTCTGCTCGGAGAAGATTGATTTTTCTGTGCAAATCCCACAGGCAAAACCTAGAGTTAGGGTGAGTACTGTGTAGAGAACATAAATAGGAGTCTGCAGAAAAATTTTCACGGTCATACTCGCAAAAACAAAGGAGAATGGGCAGAAACAAGATTTGAGACTAGAACGGCCATAACTTTTGATTCTGCGGATGAAACTGCATCAAATTTGGAGGGGAGATAGATGGTACCATAGGGCATGAGGTGACGTGGTTGAATCTCAGAAAAACTCACCCAGCTGGCGAGGAACGTGATGCCAAAACCGGCCGACGAGAGGGGCGCCGGGAGATGAAAAGACTTCAGTTTTGGAATTTGGGGAGGTGCTCTGGAGGTGGAGGACGTGCTCTGGACTTTATTGGGTAGGTGAGGGGCTATGGCACCCTTGAATATGCTTGAAAAGTTGAATCAATCAAGAAAACTTGAAGAAAAACCGAGATTGGACCAAAACAAGACGGATCAAACACTGGCAAGAATGAATGAGAATGTTAGCCTACCCCGATCGTTTCACAAACCTTTTCAAATGATTTTCCAATAAAAATATTTTTGCAATTCAATTAATTCATTTGAGGCAATAAAATACCAGAAAAATTCTAGAAAAATTCTAGAAAATATTTGGGGACATTCTCGAACTCAAATAAAATGTTTTCGTAAGAACTTTGTTTACACTTTTGAAATATTAATTACTTTAAGTAAAAGGCTTAGTTTAAATTAATTTTGAATAATTATAAATAAATTCCAATAATTCTAAAACAAAATAAAAAATCCTAGAAGCACAAGAAACCCAAATAAAGCTAATTTTCTTTTAGTTGAAGTTTATATTAGTCAAATTAAATTGTTTTGACTTTAGAAAATTTCAGTTTAAGCTTTATTTAAGCGAGAAAAACAATGATTTTTGGGAAACTAATCTTCACAAATGATTTTTGAAAACCTAAATTTTGGGATGTTACATAACGTCATCTTGAGAGGGCTAAGTAATAGGTTGTCGTTGATTATCCGACATCTTGTGTAAAGGGATGCTTGCATGAACTGCAGACTAGCATACCAGACTGCAGCTTGTTCATGGCCTCGTGTATGTGTGTATATATGTGTGTGTGTTTGACATCTTGTTTGCTTATCACGAGGTCGCATATTCATATATGTGTTTCTAACTCTTGTTCATTGCTCACCCATGTGACATGACACACTATATTTGACACACCATGCAGCATCACACTGAAACTAAAAAAAGGGTATGCCATTGAGTAGTTAGGAATGTGGATTAGAGATGGCAATCGAGTGGGTACCTTCGGGTACCACTACTTCAAATCTGAACTCGAACCACATGTCGTCCAATTCAACCATCTAAGTTTTACTAGAACAGATCTATATCCACGGGACTCGATGGGTACCCAAACCCGAAAAAAATGCATTTGTTGGATATCTAGACAACATCGCATATGTATAAACGGATCACATTATTCTTCTAATTTCAGCAAGGAAGCTAAGGCCACCGACCTAGCTAATTCAACATAACCACAATTTGAGAAGAATGTTTTTTCGTTCAATTTTATTGTTGAATTTTATGACTCATATTCTATATAGAACCTTTTGGGCAGAAATCATAAATTTAATGGAGGAGATATACGAATGTCAATGTGTCCAAGCATTTTCTACTTGCCTTCTATTTGAAGAGTTTTTGCCATGCTCAGGAATCATCCTATGACATTGGCAGCAAGTCTAAACTTTGTTACTAGTGCTAGAAAGTAGCAACAGAAGACTAGTGGGAAATCAAAGCTTGGAAACAAGGAGTGTATATGGATTTCCTTCACATTAGTATGTATTTTGGAGATGTGCTAACCTGAACTTCCTGTTAAACTTCTTGAAGCATGCATAAGTTGAAATTATTATTACTTCTTCCTTAACATTAGCCTCAAGCCTAGACTATCTTGTTACAATTTTTGTTTCCATTATTCACCCGAAATGTTCTAGGCACTAAAATCAACTAGAGACAACATAGAACATGACCCAGGCACTAAAATCAGCCAGATCTCGCGGATCTGGTTAGTCTCAAAGAGGGAGATACATCGTTACTTTCAGGCTTGGAGGAGGCCTGTAGGTGGATGAACGAGGTGCTTCAGGGCCAGCGGCGATGAGGGACTCTAGGGCCGACGGCGAGGGTGAAGAACTCCGAAGTTGAGGTGTTTGCAGTGCTCGCGGTGCTCGTGGTCGAGGTGCTTTGCGGTCACGGTGCTTGCGGTCGAGGTGCTCCAGAGCCGACGGCTGCAAGGTACTCCAGGGCCGGCGATGACATATAGGGTTTGGAGAGCTCTAGGGCTGGCAATGTCACAGTGACCTCTAGGGTTTTTGAGAGGCTGAGAAGAGTGAGGCTGTGAGGGACTGAGGGGGCGATCTGGAGATAGGGGAATGGGGAATGAGGTTGAGGACGATGGGGAATTGAGGTTTGGCCGATTGGGGGTATTGGGGAATAAGGGCATTGAGGGAACATTGCAGCGCCTGGAGGACTGACCCACTGATAAGGTAGAGCCGCACGCAAAGTGATGACCGAGAAAATTATACTGAATTAGGGTATTGAGTAGGCTCCATGAAGGATCGATAAAGATGCCTAGAGGGGGGGTGAATAGGCGATTATAAAATAAAATTCTAATTTGCAGCGCAAAGATTGGACTGTCCGACTTCTAGTATCGGACTATTCGATATGTATCGGACTATCCGATACCCGCAATCGGATTATCCGATCAGAGCGAGAATAGACAGATCTGTCATAGGTTAAGGCAGAGCTAGGGTAGGCAACAAATGAGTAGAATGCAAGTTACTAGTAAGCAAGATATAGCAGTTACTTCAAGAGAAATTTAATCAAGACAACAAGAAAAGACCAAACCAAAGATTCGATGCACGGTTGGTTTTTTCCCGAAGTTCGGATCCTTGAGGGGATCCTACGTCTCCGTTGAGGCAACTCGGTCACACTTGAGCCGGGGTCTCTCTCAACCCTTTTCCTCCTGGTGTTGCACAAAGCACTCGCGGTTTCACTTCTTGATCCCTTTCCTTGCGGAGGCGGAATCACACCTTCACAAACTTCCGAGGCGCACCACACAACGTCTTGGTGGCTCCCGGCGACTCCTAGCCGTCTAGGAGACCTCAATCTCCAAGAGTAATAAATGGAATGTAGATCCGCTCTTGAAAATCGCTCTAGTGCTCAAATGAACTTTCACGGTTTGAAATCTAAGCACTAGAAATCAACTTGCTTCAACTCTCAACAAATATCTCAAAGAGCAACTCAAGAGAGAGCAAGAGAAAGACTTAGAAGCAATAAATGTTCAAGACAGTCGGTCCCCTATAAATGAGGGAGTGGGTGGAGAGTATTTATAGCCAAGACACAAAAACTAGCCGTTCTGCACTGTGTCAGACCCACATCGGACTGTCCGATACATGTCATCGGACTATCCGATATGTGCAAATTTCCAGATCGACTCCACCTCAGAAATTCAAATTCTTTTGAACGAAACACATATCGGATTATCCGATTACATATATCGAACATTCGATGATTCCAGAGAGGTTTCAAAAGAACTCAGTAACTTTGAAAATCTTCTAAGTGTATATCGGTCTGTCCGATATATGACATCGGACTATCCGATAATTCCAGAGAGTTTTCACTGAAGAAGAAGTTTTCAAAAACTTTCTAAGTCCATATCGGAATGTCTGATATCAAGCATCGGACAATCCGATAATTCCAGAGAGTTTTCAATGAAGAAGAAGTTTTCAAAAACTTTCTAAGTCCATATCGGAATGTCCGATATCAAGCATCGGACAATCCGATAATTCCAGAGAGTTCCATTTTCAAATCCTTAGAAAATTTCAGTCCTCATCGGACAATCGATGTCAACTATCGGACAATCCGATAATTCGAGAGGATCAAGACTAAAACCACACTCACAACGGAATATTCGATAACATCGGATCGTCTCAATCCAAGATCGGACTATCCGATAATATCGACAAAAATACAACCGATGTGAGTGTTGTGCTTGATGTTTTCAAAACTAATTTTGTAAATGTAGTTCATCCGAGCATAGAGACCATTTCTAAGACACCTACATCCCATCCCTCTTGATAGTACGGCGATTCTATCGACTCAATTAAATGAAAAATCTACGCTAAGTCGACGCCGTTCTTCTTTTCTCTTTTGAGGGTCGTCATTGTCCGTAGATGCGTTTCTTGTGGGACTATTACCTGCTCATATACTCATTTAAGCCATTTGTCCCTTAAATGTTTGCCATTAATCATCCAAAACACAATTAGGGGCTTAGATGCACTTTCAATCTCCCCCTTTTTGGTGATTGATGACAACACGTTTAAGACTTATCAATAATAAATGAATAATGATTTTGTGAATGAACAAGATATGTTGAGCTCCCCCTAAATGTGTGCGTTAGAGATTTGAGTGAGAATCAAATGCACAATTTAGAGGTGAAATTTGAGAGGAGCTCCCCCTATATCTTGGCATTCGGGTAAGATGTAACAAGTGATGAGGCGTTAAATGATATTATGAATGCAACAAAGAGTATTAGATCCATTGTAAAAGAGATATGACACGATATATCAGAGCTAAAGTATACAAAATATCAGAGCAAAGTTAAAGTTACCAACTAACACCATATAGCAACAATTTACGAAAAGCAAATCCAAAATACATCCACCAACACATCCAAAAGACATCCAACAGATTTTAAGGCAACAGTGTTCACAGATCATGACTACTCAGGAATAGACATTTCTCTCCCCCTTTGGCATCAAGGCACCAAAAAGGAAGAGAAGAACAGCGATCAGACAACTAATCTTCATCATCGCTCCCGGACTCATCTCCTGAACTCGCGGCGTAGTCTTCGGATGCGGAAGGATCTGCCGGAGTGTCGAAGGGATCCTCGATGGAGTCATCGCTGGAGCAAGGAAGGTTCAGATGCTGCTGAATAGCCTTGAGCCTCTTCGCATTCTTCTTAGCCATCTTAACAAGAAATTTAAGAACTCTGTTAGTAGAAGAGGATGACTGCGAGGACCAGATGGAACAATGAACCGTATGAACGAAGCGGGAGGAGCTGAACGAGGTGGGTCACGAGGACCACTTGCTTGATAGGTCTCGATCTGCACTCGAGATGCTTCACATCACATTCAAACTTCAGTTTGGTAACACCCTCAATGACCCTCATGATATAGGGTGCGAATCCACAACCGCGCTTGGGGTCAAGGGAGTTGGCATGAATTTCATTCCAAATATAGAGCGCTACCATGAAGGGTTTTCCACCCGGTAGCATCCGGCTCAGAATATCACGAGTGTATGATAAGATATGAGAGGCATCACCCTCCTTTGGAGCAATGGTCTTCCGGAGGAGTCTGTTGGCTGCTGCAAGCATCGGCTTCAGAAACTTGGTATTCCCTGGCTCGAAAGCAGAATCCTCAATGTACAAGGAATTTAGATTATCAGCAACCAATGATCGAGTGTTGTGAAGATCATCTCTGTCCATGCTCTCTTCAGCTCTAAAACCCAGAATTTGTCCAAAACGGCCAACGGACATTCTGTACCGAACACCTTCTATCATCCAGGTCATGTACTCATTCTTGACAAACAGAGTGGCATAGAACTGGGCAATTACCTCAGTGTTCCAATCCTGCTTCATGCCCATTATGCGTTTAATGCCAAGTCTCTCACAAGCTTCGATGACATCATTGAAAACAGGATCATCACAGGCTTTCATGTACTCCCAGTCTACCCATTGCATATTGACAGTATGACTCTTCCGAGGAAGAATGATAGTCTCATAGAAGTCTTGTTGAAAGAAATTCCAGAAGCGATTGTCCGTAGAGAATTTTCCTTTAAGCCAGGGATCAACTGATCTAGCTTTAGTCACTAATCCTGACTTGCCCTTATAGCTCACGACTTGCCGCTGAAGATCAGGTCGTCGAGAGGGCTTGAACATCATAGGAAAAGGGAGATAGTCGTCGTCTTCAGCTGGTCCTTTGCCCTTGTCTGCTTGAGATGGGGCACTGGTAGCAGACTCTTTGCCCTTGCCAGACGGAGGAGGAGCACGAGCAGGAGGGGCATCACCTTGACGGCTAGGCTCAGAGATTGTAATGCCTTTCTGCTTTGGGCCTTTGGAGACAACTTGCTTCTTGGATCTTCCACCTCCAGGTTTTGGAGCGGGAGCTGTTTCCACTGCAGGTCCATCTTCCTCGGGTATAGATGCAGAAGTGTCTGAGGGCTTTCCTCGACTGACCACTGCCTTAGTCCTCTTTTTAGTGGGGGTTTTCCTCTTGTACTGGCCCTGGTCATCAGTGTGGAGCATTCTCTTCAACTTCTCACCCTTATCATCACCAGCAGCCATGGCAGAGATCTAGAATAAACAATACAGGAAATTGAGACGATAGTCGATGGAAAGGAAAGAAACTCCTCATTTTTGTAACCTCCTGGAAACATCGGATAATCCGATATTTTGGGTCGTACTGTCCGATGATAAAGTCGGATATCCGATG
The DNA here is from genome assembly GCA_036346375.1 of Guadua angustifolia. Classification (NCBI taxonomy): domain Eukaryota; kingdom Viridiplantae; phylum Streptophyta; class Magnoliopsida; order Poales; family Poaceae; genus Guadua; species Guadua angustifolia. The sequence goes on along the minus strand of CM070505.1, from coordinate 29,183,676 downwards.
CCAGCAATCGGATAGTCCGATATTTGCGGGAAAAACAAAAATGGCAGTTTCTCGACGATGATCCACGCATTTTGCAGCAAATTCGTGGGATACCATCCTAGGGTGTAGAGGAACAATTCTACCGAATGACTTTGACGGAAAATCAACGGACATGAGAAGCCCTAAAAGGAGAGAATTAGGGTTACCTCTAGATAAAATGCAAGAGGTGGTGAGAGGAAGAAGGTGATCCCCGAGGAGACAGATCAAGATGGTGGAGGAGATCCCTTGCATTGCAGATGGTTGACTCGAAGTACCAAAATCGCCAGAGAGGAGAGGGCCAGAGGGATTTTGAGATAGAGTGAGCACAGGGAGAGAGAAAAACCCTTCGGTTTTACATAAACCTCCCCACATCGGATAGTCCGATAAGGACATCGGACAATCCGATATGTGCAAACTCCCAGATATCGGACAGTCCGATATGATATATCGGATAGTCCGAATAGTGCAGAATTACAGAAATCGGATAGTCCGATACAAAAATCGGATAGTCCGATCTGTGTAAACTTTTCAGCACTCAGAGAGTAGATTTTGAGGATTAAGCAGACATGAGTTGTGAACACTTATGCTGTCTCCCCACTTATGATCAGCGAACACAGAAGCACTTTGAGCTATGATCACAAGTGGTTTGACTCAAACCAAGAATCAAAACCAAACATTTTCCAAGAGACAAATAACTTTTGAAATCCATTTTGGTTGAAATCAAGCGAATATAACAAATGATGTATGCAACCTTTCAAGCCAAGTTCCGAGAATCTAAAATGTTTAGCCCACTTCTCAAATCGCAGAATCTCTTTTCATCAAGAGACTTGGTGAAAATATCGGCTAATTGGTCATAAGTGCTCACATGTTGAATATCGATATCGCCTTTAGTGGAATGATCTCTTAGGAAATGATGGCGGATATCAATGTGCTTTGTGCGGGAATGTTGGACGGGGTTGTTGGCAATTTTTATGGCATTCTCATTGTCACACAATAGTGGAACATGGTTATAGATTAGGCCATAGTCATTTAGAGTTTATCTCATCCAAAGTAATTGGGCACAACAACTCCTGGCCGCTATATATTCAGCTTCGGTTGTGGATAGGGCTACGAAATTTTGTTTCTTGGAGGACCAAGAGACAAGTGATCTACCTAAGAATTGACAAGTCCCCGATGTACTTTTCCTATCCACTTTACATCCGGCATAATCCGCATCGGAATAGCCAACTAACTCAAATGATGAACCTTTTGGATACCAAAGCCCAAAATGAGGAGTGTGCACTAAATATCTCAAGATTCTTTTTACGGCCACCATGTGGCACTCTTTGGGAGCGGCTTGAAATCTTGCACACATGCATACACTAAGCATGATATCGGGCCTAGATGCACAAAGATAAAGTAAAAAACCGATCATCGAACGATATACCTTTTGGACGACCGGTTTACCTTCTTTGTCGAGGTCTAGATGCCTGTTGGCTTGCATGGGTGTTTTGATTGGCTTGGCGTTCTCCATACCAAACTTCTTGAGCATGTCCTTGATGTACTTCGTTTGGCATATGAAGGTTCCTTCCTTGAGTTGCTTGACTTGAAATCCGAGAAAGAACTTCAACTCGCCCATCATGGACATCTCGAACCTTTTGATCATGATCCTACTAAATTCCTTGCATAAATGTTCATTAGTAGATCCGAATATAATGTCATCAACATATATTTGACAAACAAATAAATCATTATCAATATGTTTAGTAAAGAGAGCGGGGTCGGCCTTTCCAACTACAAACCCTTGATCGAGAAGGAAATCTCGAAGACATTCAAACCATGCTCTCGGCGCTTGCTTGAGTCCATAGAGAGCTTTGTGTAGGAAGTAGACATGGTACGGATGATTTGGGTCTTCGAAACCGGGTGGTTGCTCAATATAGACCATCTCGGAGAGTGGTCCATTCAAGAAAGCGCTTTTTACGTCCATTTGATACAACTTACAATCATGGTGAGTAGCAAAGGCAAGTAATATTCTAATGGATTCAAGCCTAGCTACTGGAGCGTATGTTTCATCGAAATCCAAACCTTCGATTTGCGTAAAGCCTTGAGCGACCAACCGGGCTTTGTTTCTCGTCATAACTCCATTCTCATCTTGCTTGTTCCGAAATACCCACTTGGTTCCAATGACGTTTTGCTTGGGTCTTTCGACAAGCTTCCACACTTGATTTCGCTCGAAGTTATTTAACTCCTCTTGCATAGCCATCACCCAATCCGGATCTTAGAGTGCTTCTTCTACCTTAAGAGGTTCAAGAGAAGAAACAAAAGAGTAAAATTCACAAAAATTTGCAACTCTAGACCTAGTGGACACTCCCTTGTTAATGTCTCCAAGAATGTTGTCGACGGGGTGATCTCGTTGCACGCTTTGATGCACTCTTGGATGAGGGACCGTTGCATTTGACTTTTGAATTGGATCCTCATCGTCTTGGGCGGTGTTTGAGCCTTCTTGAGCTTGCATTGAAGAAGATGGAGAATCATCCAGAGTTGCATCTCAAGTTGGAGTGCTCGGGACTTCTTCTTGCTCAAGAGGTCTCACTTCTCCAATAGCCAATTTCTTGATTGCATAACATGGTGGTTCTTCCCTGTCAATCACAGTACGATCAACTTGTTCTACTTGAGAACCGTTAGTTTCATCAAATGTTACGTCACGCGAGATTTCAACTACACCGGTGGTGTTGTTGAAAACCCGATATGCGTAAGCATTTGATCCATAACCAAGTAAAAATCCTTCATCTACTTTAGGAGCAAATTTAGAAGACTTAGGTTTCTTGTTGAGGATGTAGCATTTGCTTCCAAAGACTCGAAAGTAGGAGACATTTGGTTTCTTGCCGGTGAGGAGCTCGTACGCCGTCTTCTTCAAGATCTTGTGGAGATATAGACGGTTGGTACTATGGCACGCAGTGTTGATAGCCTCCGCCCAGAATATGTCGGAGACCTTGTACTCATCAAGCATCGTGCGCGCCATCTCAATGAGGGTTCGATTCTTCCTCTCGCCACCCCATTTTGTTGAGGGAATAGGGGCCGAGAACTCATGTTTGATGCCTTCTTCATCGAGATACTCCTCCACACCGGTGTTCTTGAATTCGTGCCGTTATCGCTCAATTTCGTTGATCTTCACCTCAAACTCATTTTGAGCCCTTCTCATGAATTTCTTTAGAGTTCTTTGGGTTTCACTTTTATCATGCAAGAAAACACCTGTAAATCTAGAAAAATCATCGACAATAACTAAACCATACTTGTTTCCTCCGATGCTTATATATGTGACTGGACCAAATAAATCCATGTGAAGCATCTCCAGAGGTCTGATGGTGGTCATCACATTCTTGGCGGGATGAGATGCGCCAACTTGTTTTCCCGCTTGATATGCGCTGCACACTCTATCTTTCTCAAAAACAATATTTGTTAGTCCAAGGATATGATTGCCTTTAATAAGTTTGTGAAGGTTCCTCATACCAACATGAGCAAGTCAGCGATGCCATAACCAACCCATGCTAGATTTAGCCATTAAGCACGTTTCAAGGTTAATTCTATCCGTAGTAAAATCTACGAGATAGAGATTCCCCTTCAAACGACCCTTGATGGCTATTGAACCATCACTCCTCCTTATGACATCCACACCCTTATCACTAAAGATACAATTGTACCCCGCTTCACATAATTGTGCAACGGATAACAAGTTGTAACTTAATGATTCGATAAGTAAAACATTATTCAAATGAAAATCATTTGTAATGAGAATTTTACCTAACCCTACTACTTCACCTTTTCCATTGTCGCCAAAAATGATGCTTTCACTATTCGTTCCATTGGCGTCCAAGTGTGCGAACATTGCCCTTTCTCCGGTCATATGATGTGTACATCCACTATCCAAGATCCAACTTGATCCACCGGAGATGTAGGCCTACAAAATGAAATTTAGATTTTGCTCTTTGGTACCCAAACTTGTTTAGGTCCACGCACGTTAGAGACGAGTGACTTTGGGACCCAAATAGATCGCACGTAAGAAGCATTTTTGGGTTTACCCTCAATATAACAAGCAATTACTCTACCAAGGCTAGTCCTTTTAAGCACATAAGAAGCAAAGAAAGTGGATTGAGCCTTATACTTAGAGTTTGCTTCCCCCTTAACGAAGTGGATGGGCTTGTTCAAGGGAGCAACCACAATGTGGTTTCCTTTGCCCTTGGGAGGGACATATCCAAGCCCATACTTCATGGGGTTACCTTGGCGCTTACCGAGGAACTCCTCTAATCCCTTGCTAGCCTTATAGGACTTTTGAAGTCCATCTTCAAGCATTCCCTTGAGCTTCTCATTTTCATGAGCTAATACTTGCAAAGTCTCAAGGTTAGTGGCACAAGCATCAATATTAACGTTGTAACATCTAGCACATCCATTGCTAGTAGAAGGTAGTGAAGAATTGGAGTCAATGGTTGAGGTGATGAGAGGGCTATTCTTGAGATCAACTGCTTCAACTCAAGAGCCTTACAAGCATCCTTTGCCTTAGCAAGTTCCTCTTTAAGTGAAGCATTGGTGATCTCAAGATTAGTCATTTCGATTTGGTCAATTTCGAGTTCTTGACCAATTCCTCATTTTTCTTTCTTTCAAAAGATAGGCTCTTCTCTAGCTCACGATTTTTCTCCTTTTCAAGGATGAGCAAATCCTCTTGAGCCTCGAGAGTAGCTTCCTTTTGTTCTACGACTTCCTCCAATTTTTCAATATCTTTTAAAAGCAAATCTAACTTATGAATATCAAAGTTTTTCATAGACTTAAGCACGGTATTAACGTCATCATCATCACTATCACTATCGTGCTCATCTAGACAATCATTAACAATAGAGGGAGAGGAGGCAATTGATGGTACCTTGTGCCCCTTTGCCATAAGACACATTGGAGCGTCTTCATCGTCATCGCTTAAGTTGTCGAAGAGGCCCTTCGACGTTGTTGAGGTAGAAGACACGGCGATGGTGACAGAAGCAATTCCTCCTTCTTCATCGGACTCGGAGCTTGAGTCGGAGTCGGAGTTTGAGTCCCACTCTTCTCCAACGTGAGCTTGCCCCTTGTGCTTGTAATGCTTGAAATTCTTGCTCTTTTCTTTGTTTTTGCCCCGGTATTTGTCTTTCTTATGAGGCTTCTCATCTTTGCTCTCCTTGTGCGGACACTCGGCAATGAAGTGGCCGGTTTCACCGCATTCATAGCATCTTCTTGTGGAGTGTCTACCCTTTGATTTTCTTCCAAAGCTCCTAGATTGACCTCCTTGTCTAAAGTTCTTCTTCTTAATGAATTTGTTGAACCTTCTTACGAATAGAGCCATGTCCTCATTTGTCAACGGACCACAAGACTCTTTATCCTCACTTGTGCTTTCTTCTGCTTGACGCACAATCTTGACGGCCTTCAAAGCAATGCCCTTCTTCTTTCCAGACTTAAACTCTTCCACAACCTCTGCCTCCTTGATCATCATCTCATCCATCATTAGCCGACCAATAACATCATGAGGCGTCAAAGTATCAAAGTTTGGCCGGTCACGGATGAGTTGAACTAAATTGCGGTTGGTGGGGGTGATCACACGAAGGATGATCTTGACGACGGCTTTGTCAGTAAGATCGATGTACCTAAGACCCTTAGCTTGATTCACAAGCACCATTAAGCGGTCAAACATCTTTGTGTATGACTCTCCTTCCTCCAAGGTGAAACGGCTTAGCTCACCAATAATGAGCTCTATCTTCGATTCGCGGACACTTGAAACCCCTTCATGGCTAACTAAGAGTTTATCCCAAATTACCTTTGCCTCTTCAAGTCCATCGACTCTGTTAAACTCGGAATCACTCAAAGCATTGAATAAGGCATTGACGACCAAATCATTGAAGTATTGAGCTTTGTCTTCTTCGGGAGTGAGATTGTTTGGATCAACGGGCGTGAAACCTGTTTGCACAATCTGCCAAATAAAAGGGTGAAACGATCTCAAATGCATCTTCATCTTATGTTTCCATGCGGCATAGTGAGTGCCATCGAAATGAGGTGCTCGACCGGAGGGCACGGAGACATAAGATGAGGAGCTTGAGACACCAAAGGAAGGATACTCATATGGAATTGCAATTCACTCACCAAGCCCGCACTTTAGTTTGGTTACGACTTTCAGAATCATCTCCATTTTCGACATCCTAGATTCTCCAAGTGGTTAAGCCAAACTACGGAGATTTGGCTCTGATACCAATTGAAGGATCGATAAAGATGCCTAGAGGGGGGTGAATAGGCGATTATAAAATTAAATTCTAATTTGCAGCGGAAAGATCGGACTGTCCGACTTCTGGTATCGGACTATCCGATACCTGCAATCGGATTATCCGATCGAGGCGAGAACGAGCATGATCTGTCACGAGTTAAGGCGAGCTAGGGTAGGCAACAAATGAGTAGAATGCAAGTTACTAGTAAGCAAGATATAGCAGTTACTTCAAGAGAAATTTAATCAAGACAACAAGAAAAGACCAAACCAAAGATTCGATGCACGGTTGGTTTTTTTCCGAGTTCGGATCCTTGAGGGATCCTCGCTCCGCTGAGGTAGCTCGGTCACACTTGAGCCGGGTCTCTCTCAACCCTTTTCCTCGGTGTTGCACAAAGCACTTCATGGGTTTCACTTCTTGATTCCTTTCCTGCGGAGGCGAAATCACACCTTCACAAACTTCCGAGGCGCACCACACAACGTCTTGGTGGCTCCCGGCGACTCCTAGCCGTCTAGGAGACCTCAATCTCCAAGAGTAATAAATGGAATGTAGATCCGCTCTTGAAAATCGCTCTAGTGCTCAAATGAACTTTCACGGTTTGAAATCTAAGCACTAGAAATCAACTTGCTTCAACTCTCAACAAATATCTCAAAGAGCAACTCAAGAGAGAGCAAGAGAAAGACTTAGAAGCAATAAATGTTCAGCACACGGTCAGTCCCCATAAATGAGGGAGTGGGTGGAGAGTATTTATAGCCAAGACACAAAAACTAGCCGTTCTGCACTGTGTCAGACCCACATCGGACTGTCCGATACATGTCATCGGACTATCCGATATGTGCAAATTTCCAGATCGATTCCACCTCAGAAATTCAAATTCTTTTGAACGAAACACATATCGGATTATCCGATTACATATATCGAACATTCCGATGATTCCAGAGAGGTTTCAAAAGAACTCAGTAACTTTGAAAATCTTCTAAGTGTATATCGGTCTGTCCGATATATGACATCGGACTATCCGATAATTCCAGAGAGTTTTCACTGAAGAAGAAGTTTTCAAAAACTTTCTAAGTCCATATCGGAATGTCTGATATCAAGCATCGGACAATCCGATAATTCCAGAGAGTTTTCAATGAAGAAGAAGTTTTCAAAAACTTTTTAAGTCCATATCGGAATGTCCGATATCAAGCATCGGACAATCCGATAATTCCAGAGAGTTCCATTTTCAAATCCTTAGAAAAAATTTCAGTCCTCATCGGACAATCTGATGTCAACTATCGGACAATCCGATAATTCCCGAGAGGATCAAGACTAAAAACCACACTCACAACGGAATATCCGATAACATCGGACTGTCCGAATCCAAGATCGGACTATCCGATAATATCAGCAAAAATGCAACTGGATGTGAGTGTTGTGCTTGATGTTTTCCAAAACTAATTTTGTAAATGTAGTTCATCTGAGCATAGAGACCATTTCTAAGACACCTACATCCCATCCCTCTTGATAGTACGGCGATTCTATCGACTTAATTAAATGAAAAATCTACGCTAAGTCGACGCCGTTCTTCTTTTCTCTTTTGAGGGTCGTCATTGTCCGTAGATGCGTTTCTTGTGGGACTATTACCTGCTCATATACTCATTTAAGCCATTAATCCCTTAAACGTTTGCCATTAATCATCTAAAACACAATTAGGGGCCTAGATGCACTTTCACTCCACATGTCATAAGATACCCATCGGGTACCTATGTGTACAAATTGACATCCACACCTATCCTATCATTTTATCGGGTATCCAAACCCAAAAAAGCCATGGGTCTAAAGTGCTACATGTGCCCACTCTTATTAGATCGGATACCTATGGGTACCCAAACCTATGGGTAAAATTGCCACCCCTAATGTGGATACACGAATCTAGTTTCTGAAAAACAGGATGGAGTATCTTTTCATAAAAACTCGTTTTTTAGTTTTAGAGTTGTTTTACAGTATACTAAATTCAATATAAGCCATTCATTTCTTTTCAATCCAATGGATTAGTATGTTGGTTTTGTCCTCTTCTCCTAAACATGGTTTATGTTGTTCAGTTCTTAAACATGTTTAACACAATTTGGTTCTCGACAAAACATGAGATCTGAGACAAGCGGGTGATTGTTTGGATCACGTGGGTTCACCATACATCGATGAAAAGGCTCGATGATGACAAGATGGCGATGATAAGAAGACGGGGCTAAACTCAATGTGATAGGGCTAGATCACATCAAGGCGATAGAAAAGATGATGACATCGCACTAGGGCCTTTACTTGCATACACATATGTGATGAGAGCAAAGCGTTAACGCGCGGGACGTTAACGACGAAACGTTAACAGCGGAACATTAATGATGGAACGTTAATGGCGAAACGTTAATGATGAAGGTGAAGCGTTAACAGAACACTTATGAGATTACAAGGTGGCGACCATCGGTTGAAAGATAGGGCAGTGATGTCATGACATGGCTCAAGTTTGATTTGAGATCTGCGGGGTATACATATCGTGACGCAACGATAAATTGGACCAAAGGTTAAGTCCGGATTTGAGCGAAGCGATTCAAGGATGGATACACTTGACATAGGGTAGAACAGTAGGGTTGGCTCTGCGATTAAAGGTTACCAAGGATGGCGAACCGAAACGCGAACCGATACAAAGGACTAGACCGAAGGACGACGGTTAGATACTAGAACATGGCTTTGACGGCAACCGGGGATCAAATGAACTTCACCGATGGGCAAAACAGGGAATAATGATCTATTGGACACAATGACATGGCTATGATAAACCAAAATGGTTGGCGGCACAAGACGACGTGCGGCGGTGGCTAAAAGGCGACGGGTAACGAATATTAAAATTTTCGGAGGATGGAACAGCAAAGGGGAAGTGAGCACCACGTAGAACGCGGTAACACGAACTCAACGGTATAAACGGATTTGGAAGCAACCTAACGGACAGATCACAAACTGTCGACGAACGGCTGCCGGAGCCAATAGATCAAACGTTCATAACTATTAAAATAATAGATTAAACCTAACCAAATTTTACAAAGAGCTATCTGGGATCATTTGGCACAATATGATGCAAACGGATCTAAGTTTTACCTTCTAGATCAACGGGAACGTCTGACGAATTTAAGATTGGAGCAGCGATCTGCTTTCGAGAGAAGATTGATTTTTCTGTGTAAATCCCACAGGCAAAACCTAGAGTTAGGTGAGTACCATGTAGAGAACATAAATAGGAGTCTACAGAAAAAATTTCACGGTCAAACTCGCAAAAACAAAGGAAAATGGGCAGAAACAAGATTTGAGATTAGAACGGCCATAACTTTTGATTCTGCGGATGAAACTGCATCAAATTTGGAGGGGAGACAGATGGTACCATGGGGCATGAGGTGACGCGTTTGGATCTCAGAAAAACTCACCCAGCCGGCGAGGAACGTGATGCCAAAACCGGCCGATGAGAGGGGCGCCCGGGAGATGAAAAGACTTCGGTTTTGGAATTTGGGGAGGTGCTCTGGAGGTGGGAGGACGTGCTCTGGACTTTATGGGGTAGGTGAGGGGCCATGACACCCTTGAATATGCTTGAAAAGTTGAACCAATCAAGAAAACTTGAAGAAAAACCGAGATTGGACCAAAAACAGCACGGATCAAACACTGACGCAAGAATGAATGTGAATAGCCCCGATCGTTTCACCCTTTTTTCCAGCGATTTTCCAATAAAAATAATTTTAGCAATTCAATTAATTCATTTAAGGCAATAAAAATACCAGAAAAATCCTAGAAAAATTCTAGAAAATATTTTGGGATATTTTGGAACTCAAATAAAATGTTTTCAGAAGAACTTTGTTTACACTTTTGAAATATTTAATTACTTTAAGTAAAAGGCTTAGTTTAAATTAATTCTGAATAATTCTAAATAAATTCCAACAATTCTAAAACAAAATAAAAAAAATCCTAGAAGCACAAGGAACCCAAATAAAACTGATTTTCTTATAATTGAAGTTTATATTAGTCAAATTAAATTGTTTTGACTTTAGAAAATTTCAGTTTAAGCTTTATTTAAGCGAGAAAAACAGCGGGAATTTTTGGGAAGCTAATCTTCACAAAAGATTTTTGAAAACCTAAATTTTGGGATGTTACATAACATCATCTTGAGAGGGCTAAGTAGTAGGTTGTCGTTGATTATCCGATTACTGTGTAAAGCGATGCATGCATGAACTGCAGACTAGCATACCAGACGGCAGCTTGTTCATGGCCTCGTGTATGTGTGTATATATGTGTGTGTGTGTGTTTGACATCTTGTTTGCTTATCACGAGGTCGCATATTCATATATGTGTTTCTAACTCTTGTTCATTGCTCACCCATGTGACATGACACTCTATATTTGACACACCATGCAGCATCACGTACACACCTGGAACTAAAAAAAGGGTACGCCATTGAGTAGTTAGGAATGTGGATTAGAGATGGCAATCGGGTGGGTACCTTCGGGTACCACTACTTCAAATCTGAACTCGAACCACATGTCGTTCACCCGAACCCACTAAGTTTTACGGGCACAGATCTATATCCACGCCCGGACTCGATGGGTACCCAAACCCGAAAAAAATGCATTTGTTGGATATCTAGACAACATCGCATATGTATAAACGGATCACATTATTCTTCTAATTTCAGCAAGGAAGCTAAGGCCATCGACCTAGCCAATTCAACATAACCACAATTTGAGAAGAATGTTTTTTCATTCAATTTTATTGTTCAATTTTATGACTCATATTCTATATAGAACCTTTTGGGCAGAAATCATAAATTCAATGGAGGAGATATACGAATGTCCATGTGTCCAAGCATTTTCTACTTGCCTTCTATTTGAAGAGTTTTTGCCATGCTCACGAATCATCCTATGACATTGGCGAGAAGTCTAAACTTTGTTACCAAGGTTGAAAGTAGCAATGTAGGCTAGTGGGAAATCAAAGCTTGGAAACAAGGATCAGATATGGATTTCCTTCACATTAGTATGTATTTTGGAGATGTGCTAACCTGAACTTCCTGTTAAACTTCTTGAAGCATGCATAAGTTGAAATTATTATTACTTCTTCCTTAACATTAGCCTCAAGCCTAGACTATCTTGTTACAATTTTTGTTTCCATTATTCACCCGAAATGTTCTAGGCACTAAAATCAACTAGAGACAACATAGAACACGGCCCAGGCACTAAAATCGGCCAGATCTCGCGGATCTGGTTAGTCTCAAAGAGGGAGATACATCGTTACCTTCGGGCTTGGAGGAGGCCTGTAGGTGGATGAACGAGGTGCTTCAGGGCCAGCGGCGACGAGGGACTCTAGGGCCGACGGCAAGGGTGAAGAACTCCGAAGTTGAGGTGTTTGCAGTGCTCGCGGTGCTCGTGTTCGAGGTGCTTTGCGGTCACGGTGCTCGCGGTCGAGGTGCTCCAGAGCGACTACCGCAAGGGGACTCGGTGACGGCGACATCTAGGGTTTGGAGAGCTCTAGGGCTGGCAATGTCACAGTGACCTCTAGGGTTTTTGAGAGGCTGAGAAGAGTGAGGCTGTGAGGGACTGAGGGGGCGATCTGGAGATAGGGGAATGGGGAATGAGGCTGAGGACGATGGGGAATTGAGGTTTGGACGATTGGGGGTATTGGGGAATAAGGGCATCGGGGGAACATTGCAGCGCCTGGAGGACTGACCCACTAATAAGGTAGAGCCGCAGACGCAATGACGCACTGAGACAATTATACTGAATTAGGGTTTTGAGTAGGCTCCACATGTCATAGGATACCCATCGGGTACCCATGGGTACAAATTGACATCCACACCCATCCTATCATTTTATCGGGTATCCAAACCCAAAAAACCCATGGGTCTAAAGTGCTACATGTGCCCACTCTTATCAGATCAGATACCTATGGGTACCCAAACCTATGGGTAAAATTGCCACCCCTAACGTGGATACACGAATCTAGTTTCTGAAAAACAGGATGGAGTAGCTTTTCATAAAAACTCGTTTTTTAGTTTTAGAGTTGTTTTACACTATACTAAATTCAATATAAGCCATTCTTTTCTTTTCAATCCAATGGATTAGTATGTTGGTTTTATCCTCTTCTCCTAAACATGGTTTATGTTGTTCAGTTCTTAAACATGTTTAACACAATTTGGTTCTGACAAAACATGAGATACAGACAAGCGGGTGATTGTTTGGATCACGTGGATTCAAAATAAGTTTTCGAAAAACAAGTTTTACTAGGACTACGAGGAAAACATGTTTTAAGTTGTTTTATTAGGATGGGTTTAAATATTACTTTGTTTGATCACATAAACTAAAATGAGAGTTTACCGATACAATGTTTGGTTTGGATATATGATAAAAATGTGTTTTAGGATAATTCTACTGAATAACTTTGGTTCCTTCTTCAACAACATATATAGCTTCTAACAATTGGATCTACTCTTTGTCATCTACAAATCATCGAATCTAGCACTTCCAAATACATCATCCGCCGTTTTTATCGTCCTCCCCTCTCCACGCCTCAGTGATGGCCGGGTTGATCATCGCCACTAGTGGATCTCATTGCCAAGCCAACAACATTTTATCTGTGTTTTTATTTTTCATTTTCTGTCCACTCTACCATCCATGTTTGTCTGAAAAGAACCAATATGATAAAGTACTCACTTGTGTAAGTACGATTAATGTGGACATTAATAATAGTATCTGGAGGAGGACTATGGAGATCTAAAGTACACAATTAATATTACTAAAAGGTTTTTAGAACTTTCTACTTAAATCTGCAAACTATCACTCAAGTAAAACAGGCTGCAACAACAACAGACAAACTTTCCGTCCCTGTACAACCTAAGCTTTATATACAATAATTACTTCCTTGTAGTCAACCATATGTATCGGAGGATACCCAATTCTAAAACCCCCGGCCTAATCTCTGTCCTGTGACGTGATTACGTGCCCTCTAGGCCCTCTGTCATCTACCCAATGGTAGAGTACAAGACGAGGTGCCTTATCCCAGGGACATTTGACCAAGTACCCGATCTTTTATAGTGTTGGAGAGACTAATCGCCATTCGGGAGGTCCCATACTTCATCGTCCCTCTAAAGAGAGTACATAGTGAGCATTGGGGAGACCTCGTCATCTCTCGGATGGGAGGTAGTGTTAGGAACCCATCACTTCTCAGGTAGTGTCCGGCAGACCCATCATCTCTTGGATGGGAAGTCCTATATTGCGTCATCCCTTCCAAGGTGATACATGGTGAGTGTTAGGGAAATCCCATCACCTCCTGGATGGGATGTAGTGTTGGGGAGACCCCATCTTCTCTCGGGTAGTGTTGGGGAGACTCCATCATCTTTTGAATGGGAGGTCCTATACTTCGTCGTCCCTCCAAGGAGGGTACATAGTGAGTATTGGGGAGACCCCATCACCTTTTAGGGTAGTGTTGAGGAGACCCCATAGAAGGTATGTGGTGCATTGACTAGCTCTCTAGGTACTCTATCTTGTCCCCGTCTATGAGGCATATGGCTTAATGCCTAGTCTACTAGGGCGCCCTCCTAGGTGTCCATGGAGATGGATGGCACTCTCATCTGGTTTGGGATCAACTGACAAGTGAGGCTGCCAAATTTCATGGTCCTCGTGAGGTTGACCCCTAAAGGAGGGCTCATGCCTCACGACCCTATGAAACTCTAGAGTCAGAGGTCTACACTTAGGGAGCGATGGCACATGATCCACTACTGCCTCCCCAGAATGACGAATATACCCACACTTAAGTCACCCTACCAGGGTGTCGGGGCCCAAATATGTAAATCAAGACCTTATGTGTATACTGTACTAGTTCAGAATAACGCTAGTGCCTACAATGGCAACATAGATTAAATATCACGATCGTATACAGCGAAAACATAATAAGAAAACTCCATTTATTGACCTTATGATCGACTTACGTAATTATGCCACGCAGAGCTTAAACTCTAAGAATTAAAGCAACAACAAAATGGAAACTTCATAGATACCCATCAATATGCCATATGCAACTGATAAGGTTCGCTCCCTAGTAACTCGCCTCCTCCTAGTACTCCTCTAAAGTATTTGTAGATTCCTTTTCAACTAATAATTTTATTATGACAAGGGTGTGTAGATAAAGCACTCAACAAGTTGTGTATAGAATGCAAGTATAATATGACTATATGCAAGACTTTATCTAAATGAATGGTTATTATGGTTATTTTGCAACAAAATAATATTTTCAATTGAATACAATAATTAGATTGAAATGATAGTAAAACAATTACAATAATAATAAAATTTTCAAATATTGCTCGAAGATAAACTAGCATAAAGCCTAAACCAAATCCCATTACTTCTACTGGTACACAACCACCCTTTCCCAATTCTCATTTTATAAAATCTAACTCTTGACTAAAATTCTTGAGCATTGTCTATAACTGGAGACACGACTATCCAAATAGATTTACACTTTGCATAAGTTATACACTTTACCCACAAGATATGATTAATCTTATAATATCGACCATTACACGTACCTATCGGTATGCGACTAAGAAGATCATATCAAAATCTTTTGGAAACTCTCCAAACATAGACTCTCTCGATAAGCCTAATCTCACTATTTCTCCTTCACACAGAGTAGAGAAATAAGAGAGACTTATCGTTGGACTAGAAATAGTCCTTGTTCAAAATATGAGACTATTGCACACACAGTTTGGTTATCCTCAATACTACATATTGGTACATAACTATTGCTTCATCTAGATCGGTTCTTAAGCTTTTTAGAAAAATCGATTGTGATAGATGACTTAGGAGAGAAGGTTAATAATCATCACAATCGGTTCTCAAGTTATAAGCAATTGTTATATGGCACTGGGTACATTAGACATAACAACCGATATTGATATAGTCATGCACATCACTATCGGTTCTTACATATGAACTGATAGTGATGTGCACGAAACATCTCAATCGGTTCTAATGTTAGAACCGATTATGATGTGTCCAATGTTACATAACAATCGCTTCTAATCTAAGAATTGATTGTGATGTGCTTCGCTAGATTATTTATATCCTCATGCTGAACTTCCCTCTGTTGTTGTTCTAGAGGCTAAGAAAACCACCGCCACCCAAAATAATAGGATATATTCTGGTTGGAAGCAATACTTGGGTAATACATTTTGAAATCCTCAAGGTTATGTGTTAAGAGGGTAAATTTGAAGCCTAACATGAAGAGATTTCCCTCTTTTTTCTCTCATTTGTGGTTTTCTTCAAAATATGAGCACTCCTTTAAACCCCTTCAATTTTGCACTAGGTAATTTCTATATGTCGCAAAAAGAGTTTAGATTCCACTAGAATTATGTGTATCCTATCAGATTTCATACCCTTTACTTGACAAGCACAAATCCATTTAATTATCTTTGTAGTGCTCTTATGTTAATCTAGAATTATTGTTGCTATCATATGATAAATGTTAGAGTTTATCATGTGTAACCTACGTCTCCCATTCGAGGGTGCTTGTTTATAGATTGCTGAAATGGCATATTTATAAGTAAGCAGTCTTGAATTATCTACGTTTTTTTGGATAGTTCGAGGAAATGTGGCCCGGGCAAGTTCTTGAATTGTTGTACAATTCTAAAGAACGTTTTGGTAGCATCTCCTTGTTGTTCTCCGGATACACACCCCTCTTTCCCTGTTATCAAGATGTGTATCTGGAGAACAACGGGGAGATGCTGCCGAAATTTTCTCTTAAGTTGTATAATGGTTTAAAAACTTGCTCTTACCAAATTTCCTTGAATGCAGGACCTAACCTAATTAGAGATTAGGAGTTATTGTTGATATGTACTTAGTTGGTGAACATATAGATGTTTCTTTAAGATAATTCAATTTGTCAACTTTGTTAATGGTTGCACCCTTATTTTATTTCATTAAAGTCATAAGATTTGCAAGCTACTACATTAATTAGGTAATTCGATATCACTGTTGATGTTTTAAATGTATGTCTCCTAACTAGAAAATTAGAAGCCCTTAACTAGGGAAGAAGGTATCGGGAGTAAAATTATATATCTTAGAACCCATCCTCTATTCTGCAGAGGTAATGAAATGATGTCTTAATATTCAAAATAGTTACCTAGCTGTCACTCCAGTTTTTCCTTAATTTATTGTCCATAGTTTAATTATAGATGGATAGTGAAGAATGGATGTATCGGAAAAACCGTGTGAGTACTAAATTTCAAAGGGGTGTTAAGAAATTCAAAAAATTGCAGAAGAAGACATAGTGAAGAGGGGTGTAAACTTCATATATTGTCTTTGCATTGACTGCACCAATCTCAGGAGATTTAATAACTCAGCTCAAATTAAAGACCACGTAATTCGACGTTGTTTCGTGAGGAATTATATGTGTTGGATCCATCACGGAGAGACAAGTTTTCGGTATGTAATAAAGACATGATGGAACCCAATGACGAGTTACAGCGTGATATGTTTGAGGAGACTCCTTCTGACCAGAAAGAAAAGTTAGCAGAGGCCACAGAAACCTCTCAATATTTCAAGGGCTACATACATGGAAAGCTCCTTTTGCTTCAAAAGAATTGAATGCTCTAGGCAAGTAGACTCGCATGCTCCATGAATGGTACATTGATAGGGTGAATGAGGTCAAGCATCATGTTGATTTCAATGTGAGATATAGAAGGGGATATTTCCACCACAACTAGCATAAGACATTCCTAGTCAGTTTTGAGGATCTATTCTATTTGTAACAACTGATAGACATCGATATTTCTATTGTACGATGCTAGACACTGTGAGTATTGCACCATATTGCATAAGTTTATGACTTTTATAGGATTTCACATTATATTCTTTAACATTCAACACGAGTTGCAGGGTAATGAGGTTGCGAGCTGTGATGGGTCAATACCTAGTTGGGTTCATCAACCTCGAGCTTGTGTCTGTGACCATAGCTATTCTTCAATCGAAGTTCATTGCCACCTACATCAAGGGAGTATTGCAGGTTGAGTCGAAGGACTTCGTTCTATTTTTGTATCACGAGGAGTTAGTAGTACTTTACCCTTCAATTACTTGTACGCACTTAAACCGTATGTGAACTTATGTTCATGCACTGCCCATTTAATAAGCAACCATTGAGTTCTACTCGTGCTCGCTTCAAATGAAAACAAAGTCTACACTTTTAACTCGCTTGAGAAGAGACCGGTGAACTACGCGATCAAGCCTGCTTTGGAGAAGCAAGTGCACTACTCTTACCTAACACTTTTTAAATTTAACTACGTTCATTTTTCTAACTCAATGGCATCTCTCCAATGTATGTAGGATTGTCTTGTCCTACGTCGTTGAAGAAGGGCGACACGATGACAAATAGGGTGACAAGCTGGAGTATAAGCACTTCAAGGTACAAGTGCCTAGCATATAGGATTAATTTTTTCTGACATTTATTATTCGTCTTTTAATTTCTTTTTCTTTCTTCATAGTGTCATCAACAGGGCAGCGATGACCTGTGCGGCTTCTATGTCATGCATCACATGCTGCTCGTGATCAGCAGCGCAAACATTTTCTTTAAGATATATGTACATGCATAATAATGCACTTAGTCTTTTACATACAAATTTTAAAACTTAAATTACTGCACTCATTTCTATTTTATAGAATATCGATATCCCCCTCAAGAGTTTACAAAGTAAAGAACTTAACAAATTACAAGATCACTTATGCCAGTGGTACTGAATAGAAGTTATATTGGAAGACAGTAGGTTTAGAGATTCTGAAGGCTCCTACTAATCCATATGTAAACAATATTATATATGTGAATGTGATATGTATGTGTACTGACTGTTAAGTATTTTGTGTTCTATATTGTGAACGAATGTGATATGTGTGTTGTAATAAAGTGTTTGTATTCAGTGAATGTGATATGTGCATACTTTGTGTAGTTAGTGTTGTGAATGTGATATGTGCATACTGTATGTAATATGTTCTGTTTTTGGAAGGGTGCACAAACCCTCGTCACAATTGGTTCCTAGAGAGAATCGATAATGATGAGGCCCTCATTACTATCGGTTCGAGCTAACAACCGATAGTGATGAGACCTTCATCATTATCGGTTTAGACCAAGAACCGATTATGATGATACCTTTATCATAATTGGATGAAAACCGATTGTGATAGCGCCGCCTCATCACTGTCTAATGACTTTGTATCGCTACTAGAATCGACTGTGATGACGAAAAAGAACCAATTGTGATGTACATTCCTGTAATAGCGCCTCTTGAGATATCGTATGTCTAGACTCAGTAATTTACTAAGTTAGGTCTAGCCTATAACAGGCATGTGGTTGTATGATTAACCCAATTCAATGGCTTGCAAGGTAAAGTCCTTAATTGACTGAGGCATGACTTCTGATTAACATTAACCCAAATGTTACACAGACTCATCCTAGCTCATAGCCTCTTGCCACTTGCCCTAATCTAAATCATTTACCACCTAGTTGATTATTGAACAATACATGCCATTAATAACTCAACATTATTGTGTGACAACACATGGCACACTCTTTTATAAACATGTTTCATATTCCATTAGTCAAATTAAATTTGCACTTTTAAAAGATATCAGTTGTACGTGGCATGGCTAAGCAAACTACAAATGATCTAACAAACCAACGTTGGCATCTATTAGCAACTAATTAATAATTATCTATCCTAGGGTGATAAATAAATATGTAGTAAATGACAAGGTAAGTATAATTTAATTGGGTTGAATAGCTAATCTTCAAAATTAATTAAAAACAGATCTAAGCATAAAATAATATGAACTAAATTTAAACAATATAGAATTTGTAAGATTGGGTTCAACATGATCAAATCAAAAGTTACCTTAGAATAATTATTGATCTTGATATGGACCTTAAGCTTGAGTTAACTCTTTAACCTTGTACGATCCTAACACTTCAAAGTCTACGCGAATCGAAAGACGAATATCAAAATAAATACCAACTAGAGACAAAAAAACTCCAAAATCAAATAAAATTGACAAAAAAGTAGAACTTGAATTCAGAAAAATTTAGAAGTTTGAATCGTCTCAATCAGATCTCATATGAAGGAGAACGGGCTATCAAAGATTGAAAATAAAGAAAAATAAAAATAAAATTTTTTCTAAAATTTTGAAAATATTTTTAAAGAAAAATCCAATTATGATGTCATGCTGATGTTATCGACTATTTTGATTTTCCAGCCAAATTATTTTTAAAATAAAAAGATCATAGAGACTGACATGTGGGCCCCACATTTCAGACCTCGCTGACATCATGATGATGTTACCTTGCCATGTGTCATAACCAGGAGATGGCCATGTCGGTCGATGGTCATTGGTGGCTGCGACAACGGGCACTTATAGTGGTCTCTTGACCTAGTGCACCTACGATGCGATTGGTTTGGTCTCTGGTGACTCCGAACAATGATAGCTAGCTTCGAAGCAGTAGCGGCTTAGGCTCCACAACGCGACGGCGTTCCGACTATGCTCCGACCGAACCAATGTGCGCATCGGTTAGACCACATGGCGGCAAACTCGATGGGACCAGTCTTAGGCTTTGAGGTCCGTCGGAGATGACGAATCGATAAGGTACTCTTCATGGCAACGCTTACAAAAAAACCTCCAAATCTAGGCGAATAGTGATGCTAGGGTTCTAATTGATCTAGGAATCCAACTCCACGACTCAAAGTGCACCCAATGCTCCCCTTTTAAACCCCTAGGCATCCATTCCTTGGCCACTATGACAACGACAGTCCGTGGTAGACACGAGCATGGAGCGAGCTCAAGTCAGACTTGGAGACGACCACGCTGCCGGCCTCGCTTATTAGCTGCTCAATGTAAGCTGCATGGCGCACTGGGCCAATGGGTGAGAAAATCCTATTTTCAAATATTTTTTCATTTAAAATAATTATAGAAATTTAAATGGCTTCAAATAAATAGCAATTCAATTTAGAAAAATCTCATACAATTCTGTAAAGTATTTTGAGATATTCAAAACTCAAATAAAATATTTTTGATAAAAGTTTACTTGAACTTTATCCACATTAAATACTTTTACGAAAAGGGAAAATTCTATAATAATATTTAAATTACAAATAAAATCCAAAAAAACCTAAAAATAATAAATTGCAAAGAAATAAATTGAAGAAAAAATTGGGATGTTACACAAGGGTAGGATAGTATTTGTATACGATGTTGAGCATCTATAAAAGCTCATTGTAACTGTCACTTGTAACTAGAAGTCTAATGGCATATAAAACATACATAAATTGGTGTGTCCTCGGGGTCACTATCGGGTAAGGTGGCACCCCCTCCACCTCGAACCCGGGGGCACACCGACAGAAATAGGGTGTCTTTGTTAGGATCCAAATCGGTATAAATGAGTATGTGTCTATTACTCTCATGGATAGTGGCCTGTCGAACGGTCAGCATTCGTCTCGTCTTTCGTTTATGTCATGTTTTCAAACATACGACCATATGGTATGCCTTATCTAATTAAGTTAATTACCTAAGAAGCACTTGTCATTGAATTCGACATATAAGAAAGAACATGTCTTACCGTGGAAGCTGGAAGGATCAGGTTGTGATGTTGAACCACAATTTGTCATCAGAATGAGGCCCTTTTGGGATGCGATTTTTTTAATTTCTATAAAAAATGAATTGTTTCTTATGAAATATCTGTGTTTCGAATAGGGCCAAAAGCGAAAGAGGAAATTATAGTTTAGTCTAGTAGTTGAGTTAACTAGAGTGTAAACAAAGTTTTTGTAGAATCAAGCTAAAATTTAAATAGTTTGATTTAATAGAACGTCTTATGTTGGGTGGAAATCGAGCTAAATCCTATTTTTTTCATTTTTTCCAAAATTTAAATAGTTTGATTTAATATTATTTTATTTATAGTTTGAAAGTATTTTTAGAGTCGAGCTAATGAGCTGAACTAGAGCAAAATCCAATTTTAATCGAAAAGGACTCATTTCAATATTTAACCAATAAGTGAGTGTAATTAGAGTAATTTTGAACTGAGCCAATGAGCCCTATCAATGGGCCTTTTTTCCGGCCCTCATCCATGAGTAGAGGTGGGAGTTGGGCTAGGTTGGCACGATATAGGCCTAGCGGGCTTCGGACTGTGGTATGCTGTGCCTGCTTGGCATGGCTATCTCATCGTGTCGTGCCATGCTAGCCCAGGCCCAAGGCACGCACGTGCCAGTCCAGACCTTATCCTATTGGACTTGTGGAGTCGTGGACACTATCGCCGTCGATCCATCTTCGTGGAGGACATTAAGGACGAGGAGCAGCGTCGACCGCCGATGAGGATCCGCGACTCACAATTATTTAGGGATTTATTTATTCATTGGGTACATATACAAAGTTACTGCCTCATTAAAAACTTTACATGCTAGAGTAGGGTTTCACTGGTAAGGAGAAAAGTACAATCACAATATACATACTAGCTTCGCCCTAATATAGAGATTATTCATATGTTCGAGTTCAGTGCATGCTTGGAGTAGTGGCGTCGATGACTATGTGAGGCAAGCAGGAAGACAGCCATGCACAACGTTGTTGGTGCGCTCATCGAGCGACACGGTGGAGGGTCGGCTTGGTGCACGCGTTCGGTGTCGGTAAGTATGTACTCTCTATTCTTCATTATCTACCTTTTAGCATCTTTGTTGTATCCCCTTTCTATACATGTGAGGACTGCAATGGCACCAACTACAAGATGAGCCATAACATGCCACAGTGTCGCAATAGGGTGCTCTGCCGCATGCCGTCGTACCTTGCCGCATGCTATGACTGTGTTGGTTCCATTGGACCTGTTTCGTACCATCCCGGTCCAAGCACGACACGTACCGTACCGCTCATCATACCTAGACATGAGGCCTAGCAAAACCCTATCATCTGTACATACCGACTTGACCAATGTGTCTACATACTGTGCCGTACTTTAACTATTTTGTATCTACCGTGACATAGACTGATCCAAAAAAAACCTGGCCCAATGACCATCCAATCCACCCATGAAGGAAAGGGAACGTAAGGGTGCGTTTGGTTATCTAGATGAGGTTGGATGGGATATGGCTATCCATCTGATGATGGAGTTGGTGGTCTATAGAGATGAGCCAATTTAAATTTTTGGATAAATTTTGAATTTTTGAACAAAATTTGAATTTCGGACAAAATATCATTGAAATCAATTTGAATTTTTGAATAAAATTTGATCACATTTTGACCGAAAATTGAATTTGACTGAGTACATTTTGGTGAAATTTGAAATTGAACGAATTCACCTCTTAATGCAGTAAACTAGATGAGCTCGTCCAGCATTTTTTGGGATGGCTTTATCCAGTATATTGAGGGAATATTCCAAAAACTGGATATTCATATCCTATTCATCCACCCAACCAAACAAAAGAATGACTTCAAATCCAGAATTGCCATATCTCATCTACCCTTGGTTGGGTGTACGAGGATGAATGGGATAGGATGGTACAGGATGAATGGGATAATTCTGGATGAGATGGTACAGGGAAAGTGTTTGGTTACTTAAATGGAATGATACAAGATTTTATTTGGTTGCTTGGATGAAATGATACAGGATGATACGAGATGATGTTTGGTTGAAGGATGAGAATGGATTGAGGGATGAAGTTGGTTTGAGAGATGGTGCAAGAGTGAACGATCCTGTCCTGGATCATTTGGTTCAGCCAAATTTCCCAAACGGATGGTGTAGCATCTTTTTAGAATATTCTAAGAATCTGTACCATCTCATCCTGTTCTAAATGATTTCGTTCAACCAACTAAACACCCCAAATTTTATACGGGACAGTTCGGTTCACCCTTGTACACCTAACCAAATGCACCCTAAAAGGAGAAAATTGACGTTTTACCATTATTAATATGTGGACTCGCGCTTTTACCATTCATTCTATGACGCTCGCGCTTTTATCACTCATCTCGGACGCACTTTGCAAATTTGCCATTTCCGGGATTTTACGCATTTTCGAGCTTTTTCTCAGATTTTTGTCTAGCGAATTTCCGGTT
Source organism: Guadua angustifolia (assembly GCA_036346375.1). Lineage (NCBI taxonomy): Eukaryota > Viridiplantae > Streptophyta > Magnoliopsida > Poales > Poaceae > Guadua > Guadua angustifolia. The sequence goes on along the minus strand of CM070505.1, from coordinate 29,160,269 downwards.
TTGCCCCTGGACCACTTCTTCTCCCACTCCACTTGGTCTGGCTCAACCCGCAGCTGTTCTCGTGAGCCCCTGCGGAGGAGATGAAGCTTGACAGGGAGATGGAGATGCTCCTCAACGAGATCTCGCTCCTCCACCACGGCGACCTCCTCGGCCGCCGCGAGGCCGACGCCGACGATGACCTGTCGTACCTCGTCCAAGAACTCGTCGCGATGGGCGTCGTCGACGAAGACGAGGAGGAGATGCTGCCGTCGCCGGTCGCCGCCGACAAGCTCGGGTTCTCCGGCTTTCTTTGCCCCAAGAAGGCCAGCTCGTCCCTTACCTCCGACCTCCATTTCTTGAATCCCCAGAATTTCGCGACGTCGCGCCCGTTCTCAATGAACAACCGCTGCGCGAACTCGCCGTCGTCTCTGTTCGATCCCTTCCACTTCTCCAGCGCCTGCCTCGACGTCACCTCCATGGACGACTGGGACCTTCGATGCTCGCCGACAGCACCGGCAGCGAGGGCCCGGTGCAAGACCGCGAGGAGGAAGCCGAGCACTGTTGCCACGAGCCCCAAGAAATGCGCGGCCAAGTACGAGAGCCTGGCGGGGCTGCGCGGGTTCATGTACCACATCGCCAGGGATCAGCACGGGTGCCGCTTCCTGCAGCAGCGGCTGGACGATGGCAAGCGCGAGGTCGATTTCATCTTCGCCGGCGTCGCGCGCCACGCCGTCGAGCTGATGGTCAACCCGTTCAGAAACTACCTCATGCAGAAGCTGCTAACCGTCTGCGACGACGAGCAGAGGATGGGCATCGTGCTCACGCTCACCAAGGAGCCGCTCGTGCTCGTCAGGATCTCCCTGAATGTTCATGGGTAAGCTAGGAATGCCATATCATTGATTGATTAATTGCTAGTTTACGATTGCTGTTAAAATTTTGTTAATTTCGTGTGACGGTGGTGTTAATATCAGGACAAGGGCAGTGCAGAAGCTGATTGAGAGCCTTAGGACAAGGGATTCTCCGCCGCTCGGGTCGTCGCCCCTTCTCCTTCGCAGGGGCTCGCGAGAACAGCTGCGGTTGAGCCGACCAAGTGGAGTGGAGAAGAAGTGGTCCAGGCAAAACCGAAATTCGCCAGACAAAACCCGAAAAAGCTCGAAAATACGTAAAATCCCGGAAATGGCAAATATGCAAAATGCGCCCGAGATGAGTGGTAAAAACACGAGCGTCATAGAATGAATGGTAAAAACGCGAGTCCACGTATTAATAATACTAAAACGTCAATTTTCTCCCCCTAAAAGGCCCGTCCTGACCGGGACGAGGACATTTCGGTCATTCTATTCCACGGGTCGTCGTTTACGAGCGAGACGGAGCAATACTAAATAAAATGATAGGAAAAAAATGGAAACTTAGAAGGGTAGAAAGCCAGGCCAGGCGAGAGAGCGCAAGAGCCCCAAGATTCGCGAAACCCTAGACCTCGTGCCTCTTTCCTATCCCCCGCGTCCTCCACCCGATCCGATTCAAGATGGTAAGCCTTCATCCGGCCTGCGTTTTGGTTGCGCCTTTCCTTCTGAATTTTCCCGTTTCTGTTTTGTTCAGTGTCCGATTCGTGGGTTTACTGATCTAACCTTAGATGTGAGCTGTGAGATTTTGTTTGATTCCTTTTTAATTTTATTTTGCTGATTGTTGCAGCATAAGCTGGGGAGAGGAAGCCGCGACAAGGTGCAGCAGTTCATGACCATAACTGGTGCGAGGTGAGATTGTTTAATTTTCTTTAAATTTTGGACTTGCGGGCCTCAGGAACTGGAATTTGGTGGTGATTTGCTAGTTTAATTAATTATATTTGGCCTTTGTTTTTAGATGAATTATACGGTCTTCTTAAGTGATGAACGTTGATGTGTTACATACGTTTCAATTTAGTTGATAACTTACTAAAAATTGCACAATAGAATGTATTAATTGCAATGAAGTTGCTGCAAAGGCGTGTTACGGTCGCTTGTTTTGGTCTAAGGTTGAATTCAGTGGTCGTGTCATAATGTGATGCTATATTCTGTGGCAACAGCAAATTGTTACGCTGTCTCATGCCTTATATACTTGCATACAAATCATACCTTCAGAATGCAACTTTTAAAATGCGCTCAGTGTCATTTATTTACAGATGATCTTTCTTTTTGTATTAGAACATCAATTGCAGTGGTTGTTTTACAGTTATCACTTGTCGAATTTTGCTGCCACCTTATAGGTCGTCATTTTTGTAATTACTTGCGCCACAAATTTACTTGGTAGAAACAGAATGTGAGATAGACTGAATCATGAAGAAGTAAAACTAGAGATGGTCTAGGGTCATCTGCTTGGAGGTAGGGCCCTAGACAAATCCAACCACGGTTTAGGCTGTGAATCAAATAACTTAACACGGTAAGTCTGCAAATGCATAACACATACTGACCACGAATTTGAAAATAAATGGTGCTTCCAGTTATCTAACAACCATTTACAAATACGTTAGTGGATGTCAACATATAAGCTTTTCTATTTCTTCTGTTTGCTTGCTTTATTAAGGACTAAGGAGTTCATTTGTCACAATTTTTTGTATCCTTTTTTAGAACAGTAAGTAATTGTTTTTCTATCCTGATGCAGTGAGAAGGTCGCCCTTCAGGCACTGAAAGCTAGTGATTGGCACTTGGAAGGAGCTTTTGATTTTTTCTATAGCCAACCACAGATTTCTGTAACCAATTCTCGGCATCTTGAAGATCTTTACAACAGATACAAAGGCATCATTTCATTGCCTTAAATAACCCTTGAGTTCTAATTCCTTTTTCAGAGAACGAGCTCTAATTCCTTTAGCTTTTGTACATTACATGGTTTTATTTATTCCATCTGAGTTTTTTTTCTTTATCTCATGGAAACATTGTTTTCCCTTCTCCTGTTGCAATTTTTTGACTTCTGATTTCATGATGCATCTTGTTTTGTTGCCAGAACCTGATGCTGATATGATCATGGTGGAGGGCATATCTCAACTTTGCAACGATTTGCTGGTAAGGAACAGTTTTATCTTCCAATCTCCATTCTGTATTTACTCATTTGAATTCCATTTGCAGGAATGTCTAGTGAATATTTAGTTAGCAATGTATCATATATTTACTTATGTATTGGATAATGAGTCTCCTTTATGTCATTAGCTGCAGCTATTATTTTTTGTGACTGGTGAGGAAGAGATGGATTTTACTGGCATTATGTTCACTTTTGACCTTAGGATGGCTCTAGATCAGATATTAGCAAATTTATATTGGCTTGTATGTATTGGTCTATTGGGTTATCATACTGTGCCTGTCTCGGCAAATTGCCAGCCTCAAGAGCTTGCAACTGTCAATTACTACGGTATATATAGTGCTGTTATTTTTACGATTCATTGTATGTTTTGTTTTGCCTCAGGATAGGTGCTTTTTGTTCAGTATTTTATAGTGTATACCCACCGTATTGACTGTTTACCAATGTCTAATACACATATTTTGTGTTGGTTTTCCAGGTGGATCCTCAGGATGTTGTTATGGTATGTGCTTACCTTCAGTTCTTCTGGACTAACCTGTCTTTTTCACCCTCTGTTTGATTGTAAGCTAGTTTTACGGCAACTGCTCCTGCAGCTGTAACCCCTTGAAGTTAATTCCTGTTTGATATGTGATATATACACATGACTTTTCAAATTTGTGGTGACCTGCTAATTCTTTTCCCTCATTTTTTTTTGTAAATTCAACACTACCATACTTAGATCATCATTCCCTTCCAAAAGAAAAACTTGGACCATCATTGTTCTTAGCCATATACTTGTGTTGTTAACAGCTTGTCATATCATGGCACATGAAAGCTGCCACAATGTGTGAATTTACTCGCCAGGAATTTGTTGGTGGGCTGCAGTCAATTGGGTGAGTGCCATTTGCAGTCATGATAGTTCTATATACATAAAATAAAAAACCTGAATTAATTTTAGAAATATTTTTTTTTTATATCCTGGTGTTATTTGCAGGGTAGATTCAATTGAGAAGCTTCGTGAAAAATTACCATCATTGCGAGCTGAGATAAAAGACGATTGTAAGCTTCCCTTTTTTGCGAAACTGGATGTTTGTTCTACTTTAAACTTGTTTACTTCTTAGTTGTGCACATTGGAGTCCAATTCGAAGAAACTGTGTGCGTATCAAAAGAATTATTATAATACATATATGTATTGGGAAATGGTTCTTTTCTAACCCGTGTTTGCTCTTTCTTCATCCAGATAAGTTCCGTGAGATATACAATTTTGCATTTGTTTGGGCTAGGGAAAAGGTTAGCCTTAATTGCAGATTACTTATTCCAGTATTCACAAGGGTCATTTGTCTTCATTGTCACCTTAAATTTCATTTAAAAAAACTGATGTTCTCCATCGATATTTTGCTAAAATGTTCCCTTGAATTTGCAGGGTCAAAAATCTCTCGCATTGGAGACAGCTGTTGGAATGTGGCAGTTGCTATTTGCTGAAAGGCACTGGCCCCTTATTGATCACTGGTGTCAGTTTTTACAGGTATGCCTCAGAAGACAGTTCTTTTTAATCCCATTTTCAGATCATTGTGCTGTTTCATTATGGTAATTGTGTCAGTTGGTGCTAATTTGCTAATTTTTAAATTCGTCAAATTTCAGGTGAGGCATAATAAAGCCATCTCTAGAGACACATGGTCTCAGCTGTTGGAATTTGTCAAGGTACCGTCCTTCCCACCTCCCTTTCCTCCCTACATATGAATGCCTAGATATGGCTAGGTAAACCTGCATACTCACATACCTAGCGTGAATGCAACTCTAATTTGATTTAGGTGGTTAATTTGTGCTAACCATTAATCTGACAGGCAAACTTGATTTTGACGAATGAGTGAGGTTAGCTGATGTACCTAGGTTGTAGTAGTTGGGTAGTGTTGTGATTTATCACCTTCAATGCTTTTTCAATAATTTCTTCATCTTTGAGGTCTAACTTTCCTATAATATCTTTGTTTAAACTAGAGGGTTCTTACTACGATTTTCTTGTAGAATTTTCTTGTTATTATGAAGTATGAACTTGCCTAACTTCACTGTTGTGTTATCGCAGACAATTGATCCACAGTTATCCAACTACGATGAGGAAGGCGCTTGGCCCTACCTAATAGACGAATTTGTGGAATACCTAACCGAGAATGGATTCGTTCAGCGTAGAAAGTGAACAACGGGAGGCTACATTCTCACTTCTTCAAATATCATGATTGGGCTGTACAAACGTGATTCATATCGGTCTATACAATGTTTAGGTGTGGACATTGGCATTCTTGCGCAACTGATCGCCAAACAGTTGACACCATCATTACATGATGGAATTTGCTAGCGCATGCAGGGGAACAAAATTTAATTTGGGAAGTGGCGGCTGTGATTGGAAATTATCACTCTGGTTAATTTAATATATTTGCACTGTCCCCAACTCCCTATCGCTCCTACTTATCTAGTGATCGTGTGGTACCTAGTCTCACACCCTCACCTGCTGCAATACCCAAAACAATTGGTGTCATTGGCCTATTGATCAATGGGCGAATGGGTCTATAAGCCCTGGTAGTGTTGATCTATGAGTTTACAATGGTTGTTACAGATGAGATCTTTCTCCTTACAAAGGGAGAATGCGAACTTGTTATCTGGGTTAATTGCCTTGCGAGCTTTCGCTATTTTATGTGCTGCTCTCATTCGATACATCTATTCCTACTGATACAACAATGAACTGATGAGACACTAGGACCACTAGTCAGAGTCATACGCTACGCTGCGTCTTGTGAAATTTCGGTATGTGACACTGCAACGTGCGAAATTTAGGAAATTTGGTCTGGTCGTGTGACGCTGCGCTGTGTGAAAATTGATTGCTAGGATCCATCGATGAATCTGTGAACTGCTATAAACCTTCAGCGAATCTATTTTTTTGAGGAAAAACATCATTTAGTTTTTTTTGCATAATTTCGGTTTTCGTATTTTTGTTAAAAAAAATTGGTCTCTAGGACTCGTCGGCGAATCTGCAAACTGTTATAAACCTTCGGCGAATCTGTTTTTTTTAGAAAAACCACGGATGTTTTTTTATTGTTTTTCGGGTCCGTTATACTAAAAACCGTCGAGAGGAGCTGAACGTAAACTGTAGAGAGACCTAAATGTATATTTGTTTTTTCCAGGGTCCGTTATGCTAAAAACCATCGGGAGGAGTTGAACGTAAACACGGAGGGACCTAAATATTTAATTTTTTTCAAATCCTTTTTATTAAAACCGACCGAAAATCCTAAACATGATTTCGAATTTCCGTAGGGCCATATCACGGAGGGGTGACATAGCCACTCCGGTTAACCGGCAATCCCTCTGCTATAATGATAAGTATATATATATTAGGTCTACTAGGAATTTTTCCGCGGCGTAATACGCCGCGTGGTCCAGTTTTTCGTAGAATTTTTTTTCTTACGGTGTTCTATTTTTTTAATCATCGAAATAATGAGCGAAATGGTAAGGGTATTATTCTATTGCAAACACCATATAACAAAGCAACAGATAAATCGTGTTCTAACAGATAAAATTGTGTTCGCTTATCATATTTAATTGAAAACAAGGATAGACAACAAAATATTTTACAAATGATGAATGATCATCTGATTTTAACATATAGAAAAATATAAAAAAACCATGAGAACGATGGAGAGAATCAGAGACTGCACACCAAGTTTTCTCAAAGACAATGTAGTTCTGTTAAGGCATAAAGATGATATATGAGAACTTGATGATAGCAAAGGCATCGGCACTAAGCCCGGTGCAGCGAAAACGAGTCCTTTGCATTCTCTTACATTTAAACCGAGGCATATCTGAACATTTAAACTCGGGCATATCTGAAATATTCAAATCACTCAAGAAGTCTTTTTGATGTTTCATCAACACACCGTGGTTATGACATCGCACTTCGCCATTTCATTATGAAAATTTTAAACCAAACAAGTATAGGTTTACTATAATCACTATAGAATGTGTCCCGATAAAAGAGAGCGAGATTAACAGAGCTGCAACACATGTTTAAGAACATTTCTCAAATTTTCACTCAAAAAATATACCTTAATAAGAAAATAACTGAATGATCGTGTTGCCTAGCCGCCACCATCAACATATCACCAAGCAAGAATATCGCCCTTTCAGAGCTGGCCTCCGACACAAGAAACTCATGGCTCATGGAAACAAATATCAGCACAAAAACTAATCTATACATATCTCACCTTAAAATAAGCATGTGCGACTAAAGTCTAACATATTATTTTTACAGAGCCATATCTCTTCTCATAAATTCTAATTCAAAAATTACCTTAGGAAAGACTACAGTGATGTGTTCTCAGATTTGAAACTTTGTTTTGGGACCAAAAAAAATCGTAAAGAGTAAAATTCATAGGATAAAAAAGAGTTTGTGTAAAGAGAAGCTGCAAATGAAATAAACTAAAATGCCTAATACAAACCTTGCAAGTTGCACTGATGTATTTAAAAGATCTTGGCATATCAATTTTCTCGGTAGATGCTTTAGGAACCTTTGGACATCACAAAATTAGCCATGCATCGAGAACAATTTTTTTTACGCATCACTTATAAGAAAAATAACATATCAATTAAAATCAACAAATTTATGGTCTTAAGTGGATAACATATCGATAATCATAGACAATTGTATGACTTGGCATGATTCAACGTTTTAACTCCCATCAACATCAGAAAAATCATCAGTTAGTCACAACCTAATTTAGTTTCCTAAAAAATGTCTAGTACTATTTAATGCAGAAGATGGACACAGATAATTTGGTAACCGGTAATGCAAGAGCTGCCATTACATGAATCACTCAAGAGCCCATACGTGCACTATATACAGAGCAGAAATAATGTGTGGCTAAAGCAAAATGTAATTGTTTCAAAGTGTCTGAGAGCTACATTAATCTGTACTCTAAAAGAGACAACAGTTCGAATAAATGCGCCTCATTGACTCAAACCTTTAAAAAGACATTTCTAGTTATTCCCATGAAGGCATAATTCCCAATCCCTATATGCGACATAAAATTATTTCATGGTTGCAGCAAGTAGAACCTTGTCCTAGACTTGCTGAAGCATGCAAAGATAATCAAAGTGACATAAAAAATATAATCTTCTGTAAGACATGTTAAAGCATCTTAAAGAAAACTTCATTTGGCGCTAACCATGCAATGATCATCGAGTTTGATTAAAACGCTCAAGCAGTCTGAGCTCAAAAAAATAAGAGGGAGTCAGAAGTTAGCGAACAATCGGACAAGAATATAAGAAATGCATAAAATCAATCTAAAATTGGCAATATATGTTAAGGAAATAAATTCGTCAGCTTAGTATTTGATCGAAGTTCTTATCGGCGACTCTATAGCAGGGACAACAGCACCATACTGGAAAATACCACAGAAATATCATAAATTTCGATCGACAATTTCGTACTCAATAACTAATATGGTTTTGATGACAAGAGTCCTTGATACTTGGCGGAGCTTAGACAAGCATCATAATTCGAAATTATGGATTTTTCTATAGGAGTCTGAGTGTGATCTTATACACTGTTAGGCACTTTAATGTAATGGAAGCTAGGAAAGACAGTACCTTTCTGGGAAATTGGGGTTGAGGCCAATCTGTGCTCGTAACTCCTTCGCAAGGGATGAGACGGATGCTGTGTGCTCAGCAACCCCAACACCACTACAAAACAACTCAAAGCCCTCAAGTGTTCTAGCAGTATTTGCCACTTCATTCAGTTGGTCATATAGTCTACATTGCAATAACATTTCTATGTAGCTGCTATTGATTTTGATTATCGTAGCCATCAGTTGGACTGTAGATCTCCTTATCCCTGGAAAATCAGTTGTCGGTGACTTGTACACTTCTAATATCTTCTTAAGCTTCTACACAAATGTGCCCACAGTAAGATTGGCACCCTCCAGTGTTCTGGTGAAATCACATGGATTCAGGGAGGTGCAAATCTGCACAGTGAGGCCGATAAAGCTCTCTAGTACTTTGCCTTCTTTAATCGGCGCAGTCATCCTTTTCGCATAAATACATGCGAAACAAAAGCAATTTTAGTCCTAACGAAAAATCAACTTTGAAGGAAAAAGCAAAGTTTAAAGCAATGCAACTACGTAATGAAGTAGAAAGGCGTGAATGGAAAAGGGTAATTTTCTTACATCGAACTGATTTTGGTTGGTAGATGTCTTTGTTTCTCCAACTTCGCCACTTCATCAACGACTTGTTTCAAAGACCTAAATCAAGTTTCGTAAAGATATGAAGGTCCGCATAATTTCGAGACGATGCAAATGTAATAAGTAGAATAGACCGTACATTCCAAAGGACATGAATTAAACGGTTATTTTTGGTAGCGCCGTCGATGACTTGCATATGCCGATTAAATTTGTTTGCGCTTGAGTAGGCACGCAAATTCTGCAGAGTTTTGCATCCATAATTCGTTTCCATCCTCGCAGAGTATTTTCTTGATTATCCGGAGATTTCGGGTGTAGATTATATCCTTCTAAGTGGGCCGACATCCTTCGCTTCTTCTCCTCGTTCTCGAAGATAGCATCTTGATCGCCATCTCGCAACTCTCCTCGCTTTCTCCTCGTTTCTAAGAAGATCGAAGCGACACCAGAAGGAAACAAAGAAGAACCACCTACTTAAATCACCAAATATCATGGAAAACTCCAGAGAAAGATCGATTAAACAGGGAAATCCATAAGAAAATAAATTAAAGTACTTTGGGAGATGCAAGGTAGCAACAAGAATCAATAGTTCGTACAACCCAGAACAATATCAGTCTATCGAAAAGACCACCCAACCAGGGAAATCCACAAAGAAATCACCAAAAAGCAAAAAATACTTCAGTTAAAGAGATCTCACGAAGGAATATTAACTTTCGTAGTTTACACCATTGGCAGAGAGGAGACCGCTTGAAGATCAGCAAGGGAGGAAGAAGAACAGAAGCAACACCTGGGAGGAAAGAATAAGAATCACCAACAAAAGAACAATCCAACCGGGGAGATCGATAGAGAAATAATCAAGAAGCACAAAAAAAACTCCAGACAAAGATCGATTCAACGCGGGCCGATAAGTGCAGCAGATTAGGTAGACAAAGATCGATTCAACTCGGGCGGCGGCAAGCGGCGGCGGCGGCAAAGAAAAAGAGTGGAGAGGGCGGAGGCGGCACCCTGCCGATCGCGAAGCGCCAAGGCCGCTGGCCTCGGCGAAAGGTGGAGGAGGGTGGCGTTTGAAGATCGGAGCGCGACTCTCGCACACCGATGCGGCGGAGAGGTAGCGAGGGCGGCGGGGACGACGAGGACGCACGAGTAGGGAGGAGGGGATCGCACTGGGCGATGGGGAAGATGGAAGAGGCTTCTCGAGGGCTCCGCGGGCTGCATTGCGTGGCGCTTTACAGGCCAGGACGCACGCACGCAAGGGATGGATGGGCGCGAAAATCCGGGCGACGTGGACGGTCTCCCTGCGCCCCAATCCTTCGCTCACAATAGATGACGAGCCGGCCGAGCCAGAGCCGCGAGCTCAATCGAGCCGGAGCCGCGCAAAAAAATGGCGACGTGGCATGGTTTCTAGACCGGGAAGTCTTCAAACTATAGGAAAGGTAGTAGATCCAAACGTAGCAAAGGTTTTTTCAGATTTATTTAGAGTCCTCTCGCAAAAGATTTCGCGATTTTTCTATTTTTTCGCAAAAAAACACGAGAAGGACATATACATAACGCAGCGTCGTTTTTTTGTCAAGGTTTATTTAGGGCCTTTTCACAAAAGATTCCGATTCGATTGCGTGTTTTTTTTCCCGGAGAAATAATTTTGTTTTTGACCCTCTAAAAAAAGATTCCGCCTTTTATCTTTTTTTTTTCGCAAAAACCGTGAGAAGGACCTACTTGTAGTTACGTAGGACCTATACGTAATTACGGTTTTTGAGGGCCAAAACGCAAAAACCGGATTTGAGCCGATCCACGGCTGGCCGAGCGGCCTGCGACGCTGTGACGTGGGCGGTCTCGGTGAGAGTTTCTCCCATCTTTAGTATAGGTAGTATTCATGAAACACAATTGCAAACAAGATTTTAAAAAGTCGCCGGCAAAGTGCGGACGACGTCAGGATATGTACGTATGCGCCCACCGCCCAATGGCAATGGGGTGGCGGACATGGCGCTTTCCACATCGGTTTTAACCGAAGACGAAGGCAAAGACATCCACATCATCACATGCCATGGATAGGCTCGTACCATGTGTGCTGTGTTCGTGACACCGGGCAGGTCCAAAGGACAAACCTTTTTGCTACACAAGACTACAAAGAAGATCGCTACTGAGTGACCGACCAAGACTGTAGTTTTCTCAGTCGTGCACTCGTGTGTGTGTGGAGCTTGTCGAGGACTATTTGGCTTATTTGGTGTTGTAGTCTTGTAGAACATGTTTTTTCATAGTTAGTTTTTGCCGGGCAAAATTACTTTTTCTGATCGTGAAAGCAGCGGTGATCAATAGTGTCAACTGCTGTTCTCTTCTTTTGTGGCATCTTGTTGACAGTATGATAAGTGCGTAATAAGTGCGGGCGCCAGTAAGTCTACCACGGTGTAGGACTGTAATATGTCTTGCCACACTAGTGGACTGCAGCATATTCTACTGTATTGCTATTGTCTGATGATTCTACCATGTTACAGGAGTGGCAGTGTGCTGATGTTTTTGTGATTGAAGTATGGACTAATTTTCCAAAATACAAAGAAATGTGCGCAACATGTCAAATAAGCCAAAGCTTTCTTTTCGATCACAGGTGGATGGGAAGTCAAAGTTGATTGTACGGTTTTGCATTGGGGCCGGAACTGCAGATATTACTTTTGCATCTGGTAAAATCAGATAGCATCTTGACCGCCATCGCAACTCTCCTCGCTTTTCTCCTCGTTTCTAAGAAGATCAAGCAAGACCAGTGAAGGAAACAAAGAAGAACCACCTACGAAATCACCAAATATCATGGAAAACTCCAGAGAAAGATCGATTAAACAGGGAAATCCATAAGAAAATAAATTAAAGTACTTTGGGAGATGCAAGGTAGCAACAAGAATCAATAGTTCGTACAACCCGTAACAATATCACTATCGAAAAGACCACCCAACCAGGAAATCCACAAAGAAATCACCAAAGCAAAAAATACTTCATTAAAGAGATCTCACGAAGGAATATTAACTTTCGTAGTTTACACCATTGGCAGAGAGGAGACCGCTTGAAGATCAGCAAGGGAGGAAGAAGAACAGAAGCAACACCTGGGAGGAAAGAATAAGAATCACCAACAAAAGAACAATCCAACCGGGGAGATCGATAGAGAAATAATCAAGAAGCACAAAAAAACTCCAGACAAAGATCGATTCAACGCGGGGCCAGTAAGTGCAGCAGGATTAGGTAGACAAAGATCGATTCAACTCGGCGGCGACGGCGGCGGCGGCGGCGGCTTCAGCAAAAAGAGTGGAGAGGGCGGAGGCGGCACTTCGCCGATCGCGAAGGCCAAGCGCCGCTGGCCTCGCGCAAGGTGAGGAGGGTGGCGCTGCTTGAAGATCGGAGCGCGACTCGCACACCGATGCGGCGGAGAGGTAGCGAGGGCGGCGGGACGACGAGGACGCACGGTAGGGAGGAGGGGATCGCGACCGGGCGATGGGGAAGATGGAAGAGGCTTCGAGGGCTCGCGGCCGCATTATGCGTGGCGCTTACAGCCAGACGACGACGCAAGGGATGGATGGGCGCGAAAATCCGGGCGACGTGGGCGGTCCCCGCGCCCAATTCCTTCGCCACAATAGATGACGAGCCGCCGAGCCGAGCCGCGAGCTCAATCGAGCCGAGCCGCGCAAAAAAATGGCGACGTGGCATGGTTTCTAGACCGGGAAGTCTTCAAACTATAGGAAAGGTAGTACTAGAATAGAATGCGCGCATTCGCCGCGTAATTTTTTTCTCGAGAAATAATTTTGTTTTTTCGGCGGTGTTTTAAAAAATCGCCAAGAAAACTACAAACGGTTGAAAGGTTATGAGAAATCAACGGCAAAATAGATGATCCAAACGTAGCAAAGGTTTTTTCAAAGATTTATTTAGAGTCCTCTCGCAAAAGATTTCATGATTTTTCTATTTTTTCGCAAAAAAACACGAGAAGAGGTAGTATTCATGAAACACAGCTCGCTAAACAAGATTTAAAAAGTCGCCGCAGCAGTGTCGCGGACGACGTCAGGACATGTACGCAGGCCCACCGCCCAATGGCAATGGGGGTGGCGGACAGTGGCGCCTTCCACATCGGTTTTAACCGAAGACGAAGGCAAAGACATCCACATCATCACATGCCATGGATAGGCTCGGCCGGCGGTGTCTGTGCTCCGTGACACTGGGCAGGTCCAAAGGACAAACCTTTTTTGCTACACAAGATTACAAAGAAGATCGCTACTGGTCGACCACCAAGACTGTAGTTTTCTACCGTGCACTCGTGTGTGTGTGGAGCTTGTCGAGGACTATTTGGCTTATTTGGTGTTGTAGTCTTGTAGAACATGTTTTTTCATAGTTAGTTTTTGCCGGGCAAAATTACTTTTTCTGATCGTGAAAGCAGCGGTGATCAATAGTGTCAACTGCTGTTCTCTTCTTTTGTGGCATCTTGTTGACAGTATGATAAGTGCGTAATAAGTGCGGCGCCGTAAGTCTACCACGGTGTAGGACTGTAATATGTCTTGCCACACTAGTGGACTGCAGCATATTCTACTGTATTGCTATTGTCTGATGATTCTACCATGTTACAGGAGTGGCAGTGTGCTGATGTTTTTGTGATTGAAGTATGGACTAATTTTCCAAAATACAAAGAAATGTGCGCAACATGTCAAATAAGCCAAAGCTTTCTTTTCGATCACAGGTGGATGGGAAGTCAAAGTTGATTGTACGGTTTTGCATTGGGGCCGGAACTGCAGATATTACTTTTGCATCTGGTAAAATCTGCAAAGTGGCCATGAGGAGGTGGAAACATTGTGACACTGGGCTGCAAATCAACTGACCGGATTTTGGTCACGCAGTTTTGGTCTGAACCCTTGCACAGTTGCACCTCCCGACCAATCACTGCGGAATTGCTGAAATACATGGGTTTTGTGACTTTTGGCAGAGGGTTGAGCCTTTCTACAAGCGATACAGCTTTCAGGATTTTCAAGAGAAATTTAAACCTGCATTGTAGTAAGAAGTAAAAGACATTCTCCTTGTTGCTTCTTGGTGTTACTTTTTTAGCTTACACGGATGCAATCCCCTGCTTGTTGTCTTCGGTTTGGATGTTGCAGTGGATTCCTGAATTTTTTTAAATAATATATTTTACAAAAGTAATTGCGACATTAATACACAGAAAAAAAATTGCAAAAATAATACTCGGTCGCCAAATGGTATGGCGAAATAGGAGTTGTCGCCATACGAGTGGACGAATACCCTATTTTCGCCATACCATATGGCGGCAAATGCTTAATTCGGCTGGCGGCAAAGCAAATTGCACCACGTCACTATTGTCACCGTACCGTGTGGCGACAATAGATTGTCACCGAATGGTGCGGCGACATGTGCAAATTTCGTTGAACGGTGTGGCGATGGTGTATTTTCGCCGAATTGGGTGGCAAAAATACACAGTAAAACTCGTGGGCGGAGCCCGGTGAACCAGACGGTCAACACCAAAAAAACACCACTCGCTCGCTTGCTCGCGCACCGATCGGAAGAGAGGCAGAGGAAGAGAGAGAGAGGAGAGGGAGAGCAAGCTCGGAGAGAGAGAGAGAGGATGAAGAGAGGGAGAGGAGGAAAGAGAGAGCTCGGGAGAGGAAGAGAGGGAGAGGAGGAAGAGAGAGAGCTCGGGGGAAGAAGAGAGGGAGAGGGAGAGAAGGAAGAGAGAAAGAGGGAAAGAGGAAGAAAGAAGAGGTAAAATCCCAACTTTGTAATTTTAATTGTTCATTTTTTAGAAAAATATGGTAGGATAGTCAGATATTAGATGTGATATTAGATATTAGCTGTGTACTATAATTAGAGATATTAGATGTGTATTATTATTAGTGATATAATTAGTTTATGTTAGAATTAGCAATATTAGATATTTTTTAATTAGTGCTCCTTTTTTTGGTTAGTGATATTAGCGAATTAGATGTGTACTGTAATATTGTAGTATTGGTAGCGGGATAGTTAATTAGTACTGTTTAATTTAGGTTAGCGATATTACATGTTAGTTGTGATTTAAAAATTTATTTTGTCTATATCATTGCAGTAATGTCGGATCCAGTGAAATTTAGGATATATTATGGCAATAGTGAAATAAAAATTAGGCAGAATGGTGTTGATTTAAGCAGCTTTCCGGTCACTATGGTTGAACACTCATTCGCCAATAGTGTTAGCACGCATGATATAAAGTTTTGTTTGACCCAATATTTTTTTCTGAATCCAAGTGTTTACTCTGTTACCATCCATATCTTATTCACGCGTAGTAAGGGTGACCCGACTATGTGGGAGTTGAAAAAAGTAGATCGGACATACTTGTGGTAGAAATGGTTAAGGTGGTGCAAGGGATCTCGTCTTGAATATGTAATGATGGTGCAGGCTTGCCCTAGAGAAGAGGTAAATATTAGTAGTGTGGGTGAGAGCAGCACATCGGCTACAACTGAACAATTTTAGACAGTGGTGCCGGTTGAGGTAGCAGCGGGGGATGATAATAGGGATACAACAAACGCAGAAAGGTCAGGCTGATGAAGGGGAGGAGATCCAGCAACTTGTTGATCGTTTGGTGTTGGTGGACCGTATGGCGATGCAAGATGAAGCTGAAATGTTAGAGTATGATGATGACATCGACGAAGATGAGGAAGGAGGGGAATACGATGATGATGAAGTGCATGGTAGTATTGGGGCAGTGGATGTACCTATCCCTGACGAATGGAATATGCAAAACAAAGATGTTATGAAAGTTTTGTGGGGTCATGAGTTGTATTGGGAGTATGATACCAATGCCATTCGGCTAAATCAAAATTCCCAAACAATTCTGAATTGAAGTTGGCAGTGAGGTTGTGGGCACTATCGTATCAGAGAGAGTTCCGGGTTGTCTTGTCCAAGCCAGATAGATACACAGTGAAGTGCAGAACCGAAGGATGTGAATTTTGAGTTCATGCATACAAGCCGAAATGCGAGACATATTGGATTGCATCACGAGTGAAGGGGCACATATGCAGACTAGAAAATGTTCTGGTGAAACACCGCAACTTGAATGCAGCTCTAATTGCTAACATGATGTTCGATGAGATCATCGAGAAGTGGGACATTGAGTGTTCATATATTCAAAAAGCAATCTTAAGAACATTTAAGTACTAGATAAGTTACTCGATGGCCCGGCGTGCGAAGCAAAAAGCATTAGAGAAGAGGTTTGATACATACGAGACTTCGTATTACAACCTACCTCGTGTGCTTGATGTCTTGAAGCAAACCAACCGTGGCACGTACAACACTTTCGAAGAAAGTGAAGCAGATGGTAATGGGATCTTGACATTTCATCATGCTTTTTTTCATTGGGTTCTTGCATTGCGTCATTCAGGTACTATCATTCATTGCTTTATGTCGATGGTACATTTTTGACTGAGAAATATAAGAGGCAAATTCTAACAGCCATTGCAGTTGATGCGAACAATCACATACTTTCATTGGCCTTTGCATTTGTTGAGGGTGAGAACTGGGATAGCTGGCTGTGGTTTTTCAGACATTTGAAATTCGGGGTAGTTGGTGTTCGGCCCAACGTGTGCATCATTCATGATCGTCATAAAGGTATCCTTTCAGTAATTAAGACTCTATAGGAGGACCTCGATAAGCCTTTTCCATGGCGTGACTTGCAAAACAGATGGTGCATGAGATA
The DNA here is from genome assembly GCA_036346375.1 of Guadua angustifolia. Taxonomy (NCBI): domain Eukaryota; kingdom Viridiplantae; phylum Streptophyta; class Magnoliopsida; order Poales; family Poaceae; genus Guadua; species Guadua angustifolia. The sequence continues at coordinate 29,143,349 of CM070505.1, read as the reverse complement.
TTTGGGAACAAATTTTTTCATGCAGTTCAAGAATAAGAAACTAATGAACTTATTTAAGAGGTTATGTAAGTAGAATCAGGCATATAAGTTCAATGAGCTATTGGCCGAGTTGGATAAGTACACTACTGCACATATTGAAGAGTTGAAGAAGCAACCATCTACACCGAACGATTGACAACCCAAAAGGCTGTCACACCTTGGGGAGCTCGATCCTCCTAATCTGAGGAGACTATCGTCAAAGAACATAAAGTGTTTCTCGCACTGGATAGAGGCGGAGCCCTGGAGAAGTGGGTATTGCTCCATGACACTAAAGGCGCCAGGTACGTATTCTAAATTAAGATATTTACAACGGTTGAAAAAATGGAGTTATTGTACTAACTGATATGTGTTGAACAGGTTTGGTGTCATGACAATGAATATAGCCGAGGTTTACAATTGGGTCATCAGAAGCCTCAGTCCGCTACCACTTGTGACTATCCTGGAAGGCATATCGCACGGCATCGTTGCCTACTTCTAGAAAATACATGCAGAGGTTGTACTTCATGCCATGACATTGCAAACGCCGTATTGTTGGCGGATGATAACCTACATGGAGGAACGAACCATTAAAGCTCAACAGCATATGGTGCGTAGCTTCGGAATCACTGAGTACCGTTTTGAAGTGATTCTCCGATGCAAAGGGGGATTGGCAACCGACACATCGGTTATTACATACAAGGTTAATCTAGGCTAAGAGGCCACTGGATGGTGTGAATGCAACTGCAACAAGTTAAGACTTCTTCATATTCCCTGCTCACATCTCATCGTTGCTTGTGGGCAAATTGGGATGGACACGTCGCAATTCGTGTCCCCTTTCTACTTGAAGGATCATGTTGTCCATACCTAGTTCGGTGAGTTCTGTGGTTTCCGTACACACGGTGATTTCACTGTGATTAACAGAGATGAGCGTATCTGTCTACCAGATGCAAACTTGTGGAGTGTGAGGAAGGGTAGGCTGGTCGTTCACAGTCTAGGCGTATTCGCAATGACATGAATGAATCTGAAGTGGGTGGCCTTGTTAGGAGGTGTTCTGAGTGTGGTGAGTGTGGGCACAAGACAACGCAATAACCGTAGCCTATAGGTTCTGAAGGTGGTGATGGCGAAGCCTCGATATCGTATCCACCAACTTGTCATGGTTATACTATCTGATATGTGTCAAAGGATTGGGAATAATTAACTATTTGCCACTCTTACGGAGTGCCAATTAATATGAGTCACTGACACGCTACAGTGATATGAGTCACTGACGTGGCAAATCTGTTACCACTGACCCATAAAAAGTGGCAAATAGTTAAGAGCCCCAAATGATTGTGTATCGTCAGTTATGTATCGAATTATGCAATATGTATCATTTTCTCATATGTTATGTAGTATTATTTACGTTGGACCTTTACATCTTTCAATGTATATGTATTATTTTGTCATATGTTATGTAGTATTATTTACGTTGGACCTTTACGTCTTTCAATTTATATATGTCAAGTTTATCATATGTTATGTACTATTATTATGTTTAACCCTTACGTCTTTTGATTTACATATATCGTGTTTATCAAATGTTATATGCAATAAATGTTTCGTTATTTACTTGTAGGGATGGAGCAACCCGACTCACTTCTGGACACTGCCTTGGACCGGCGGCACCGTGCGTTGATCCACACGATAGAGGGCACTGAGAAGGTGCCTCTGCTGTGGATCTGTGTGCCTAAGAAGGCATGGTGCATTCACCCACGCTTCCACACCAGGTGAGTTGCACTACATTCATATGTTTCATTGTTCGCATAATTTCAGTGTATATAACTTACATTTAAATAATGCAACTATTTTTTTGTATCGACAGGTTGGCACATGCTGGGTTACTTCCTCTCGTTCGTATGGTTGAGGGGTCAGTTGAGGATGCAGCTGTGCCCGATGATCAGGTAGACGGTGAGGATGGTCCAGAGCAGTTACGTCATTTTCCGTTCAATCGGTCCTTGCTGTCATGTTTAGTGGACCATTGGAGGCCGAAGACGTACACTTTTCACCTTTCATTCGGTGATGTGACAGTGACTCTGTAGGACATCGCCATGCCTATAGAGTTGCCGATTGCTGGAACACCGATCGGATCCTCGGTGACTCCTGCGGGGTGGGTGGCAGACCTAGAGGAGAGGTTCGCCAGAGTGGTGGACCTTGATCCAGAGATACCGATCGGCAAGAGGCACGGGCCATCGAGGAGGTAGTTAGCCCAGTTTGAGATTAATGATTGTACATATATACGTTATTCTAGTTTTCCATATCCTTAATCTGATATTACCATATGTTAATTATCATAGGCGTAGCGGATGGCAGCGGTGCCCACGGACTACCAGGTTGCACGGCACATGGAGGCCTACTTGCTTTGGTTGTTCGGGACGGTGATATTCACGTCGACGCGCAGTGGATAGCCTATGCACAGGCTATTGCCGATGCTAAGTTGGACGACGTCCCACAGGTATCCTGGGGATCGGCGGTTCTTGCTGCTAAGTACCACGCCCTTTGCGACAAGTGCGTGAAAAAAGCAAGACTACCAATCTGGCTGGGATGCCTCTTCTTCTTCAGCTCTGGTCATTCGAGCGCTTCCCTGTGTGTTGACCCTTTGTCGACCCTCGACACTACACCGCCGACATGTACGAAGGCGATGCGATCAACCGTCCGACCATGGGCTCGCTTTAGACTAAACGACGGGTACATCTTTTTAAGCATTTATCCTATTTTAATTGCAGTTACATGTGTTTACAGATATTTTTTTGTATTATAGCTACAGTGGGCAGGACTGCAGGTATGTTCGGCGTACCACTCCTTCACGAAGGCGTTTGACCCTTATAGCGAGCGCCGTGTATCGGAGAGAGCCACGACAGGTGGGGTCTCGACACTTTACTACAGGGACCAGGCTTACTAGCTCACGAGGAGGAAGATCGTCTTCGATGTCTTCATGGAGGACTACGTACCGCAGCGAGTCCTAAGGCAGTTCGGTCTTCGCCAACTGGTCCCTGTTTCTTCGGTTCATGGAGGACTACGTGCCGCAGCGAGTCCTAAGGCAGTTCGGTCTTCGCCAACTGGTCCCTGTTTCTTCGGGGGATCATGTGCCAGAGAGAGTGCACTCGTGAGTTACTCGCCCACTGCAAATATGTTAATTGCTTAGGTCATATTTCTAATAATGTGGATTTCTCTTAAGATTCTTCACCCAAGGACCTCAGAAGAGCATGGCAACCTTGGTACAGAGGATGAAGTCGTGGCTCGCTTAGTTGGACAGGGCGCTAGAGGACGTCGTTGACGAGGACACGCCTTACGACTACTCCTCCTACCAGCAGTACCTAGCCTGGTACGTGCCCCGGACGCGTACTTGTCTCCTACTTGTGGAGGAGCCACCGACCCACAGGTATGCTCCTAGCGTGGCTGACTTATACCCAAGCTAGGCAGGAACGACCGTGTATGCCATGGTAAGTCTTATTTTATAAATTACATCATCTATTCGTTACGTTATGTCGATGTGCATGTCATTTGTTCATATGTGGCAGGTGGACCACACCAGGGACTTGCACCACCATGTTAGCAACGTCTTGTCCATGTTACGTGACGGAGTCACTGTGACATTGGACGAGATGACGGAGGCATGGAGACATGTTGTGGCCGTGAGTCGCAGGATCGTGGAACTTGATTCTTGTCGGCATGTGGACGATACCGATCGTGGCACCTTGTCCAGGCCGCCACGCAGCCCTTCTTACCACACATCGACCCCAGCTCCTCCCATGCAGTGGAGGCTGAGTCCAGCTTTCACACCCTTATGCCTCCAGCCCCACACGTGGCTGGAGGGTCCAGTTGGCAGGCACCACGCGGTCCCACTATGGTCCCCACACCAGGTAAGTCGATCAATATTCAATTATTCACGTTTGGTATAAGTATCATCTAACTATGATTAAATGTTACTATCTGAAATGCAGGTTGCCCTCAGTGTAGAGGACAATTCTCTCCATCGCCGCACTCGTTAGGGTACACCGATCCTGAGTACTAGGTAGATTAGTTCTTCACTGGCACGCAAATGGACTCAGCCCCCTCTAGGGACGTAGTTCACGCAGCCCCCTGCACCGACGCAGGACTACGGCTACCATTGCCTCCCCACGAGCATCGCCCGGTGCAGCGGTACATCCATTCAGACTACGGGCAGGCACGATCGCCGCAGGAGCTTCACGCACGATCTCTGGACAATGCACTTGCTTTAGCATGTAGGACGAAGAGAGGTCGTGGTAGGGGTGGAGGTCAGGATCCATATTAGGGGATGCTTAGGGTTAGTACCTCATTGTTAGGTTGTTGTTCTATTTATTTTTTTGCATTGTACTATTTCACACTGTTAGTTGTGCTATCATCTCTTTTTTACTTCATTCGTCGTTTCCAAAATGTAATTTACTTTTTCAGACGACGTCACAACACAACACCATACACCGATGCGATCTGTAACCTTTTTAGAATACGTGACGTAACATAGCAGAACATTGCCACACACTCGTTGAAGACTTTTACCAATCCAAAATGACCCCTCATTGCACACAACATAGCAGAACACGATGCTAGTTGCTTTGTGAGACTGATTTGATAACTCCCGTGCATTAGCTTTTTCAGTCCGATTAGAGAAGTCGCAGGTACCAGATTTTTCAGGTCGATTAGACATGTCACAGGTAGTATCCATCACCTTTTGCAGTGACAAGTTGCAACCATCTGCCCAATGCTTTCAATTTTTTTAGGCCGATTTGACAACACACTACCATCAGCTTTATCAGGCCGATTTGACAACACGCTACCATCAGCTTTGTCAGGCCGATTTGACAACACGTTTGAATCTTACCTTCCAACACTTAATCCATATACCACCCCTTCGAGACTATAAAATGCCAAACCACAAGGCGCACATACACAGCTCCCACTCGCTCTTCACCATGGCTGAATCCTCTAGCAGAGTATTCTCATGGACACCTGATATGAGCAGCGTAGCCCTTCATTACACGTTGAAGGTTACGCGTAATGGGAAGGATGATTCGTTCAAGGAGGAGAACCTAAGTCAAGTGGTGTCCAAATTGCAAGAGTGGCGTCCGATATCATCGAGGCATAAGGTGACAACCTTTGGCCTGAATCTTGTGACCTCTGATGACCTTAAGACATACTTGTAAGGGTGGCATCAAAGGTATTTTAAGGTGTGCGAACTAGCTGACCACATTTCTGCTATAGGTTTCTCTACGAGATAATGATGCTGGATGATTAGTATGCAGAGTTTATTAAGGTTAGTTATTTCCTATTTGTTCACCATTCTAATCTTTTTAGCGTTATCCATTAGTTCACTAATTTGTATACACGTCTTGTGTGTTAGACATTCCCAAAAGATGAGGAGTTATTGAACAAAGATATCTCAGAATTCGTAGCGATGTATATGCTCTTCGGCGATGGTGTGATGCCTGATTTGCGCAAAAGACGCAGAAGAGGATCTAACTGGAGGGGTAGAGGTCCATCCAGTACTGTTGCAGCAACAAGTTCAAGAGGATGTTCAACCACAATAGAAGGGGGCTTTGCTCCTAACTACGCAAATGACGATCACGATGGTGATGACGATTTTATGTCATCTAGATCTCGACGTTCAAATACTACCACAACAGGCCGTTCAAGTACTACTACAGGCCGCTCAAGAAACAATGCAAGAATACGTTCAACTAGCTTTGAAGGATGGCTAGCTCCTAACCGTACAAATGGTGCCACCTAGACCATGAACCTTGTGTCCTCGGAATCCTCTGAATCTTGATGATGATATTACATTAAGCCCTATCAGGCATCCGAACCGAACGTACTACCCCATCAAGAACCAATAGATAACTATTATATTTTTTACGGTAGCGACCTATTCCAACAACCATGGCCATAGAATGTATGGTTCTATATCTATGTTGTATTCTAGTTTTATGAATTACCTGAGGCATGTATGTACCTATGTTGTATCCCAGTTTGTGACATAGTCCTGCATTTTGTAATATCAATGTCGGGTTTTATTCAATACTTTACTATGATTTGTCGTCAAATTTGTCACAAACCGAAAGAGAATGAGAAACAATGAAATTTGATTTTTTTGTTAAAAAAATAACTGATAAATAATTTTGTATCATACTATATGAATTATCACCAAAAAATAATAATTTTTTTAATTTATTGAACCCTAGTATGTACTTTAAAATTCTAGCAACTATCAAAATAATACTAACTTTTAATAATTAATGCTCACAAGTTCCTCATAAATTTAATTTCCTCCAAATTTTTTTTATGATTTTTAGAATTTATCTGGTCAGTCAGTCTGGGGCTCTGTACAATGTGTGGTTTGGCGACAGAGACGTGTCACCCTTTATTTAGCGACAAAGACGCTACATCGAAATTTGAATTTTTTGACAAAAATTCAAAGTAACTAACAAACAATTTTACAAAATACTAAACGAATTATAACTAATAAAAAAGAATTTTTCGAACCTTAGTTTCAACTGTAAAATTCTAGCAACTATCAAAATAATACTGACTTTTCATAGTTAAGGCTCACAAGTTACAGTGAATTTTCGAATGAAATCAAAGCAAAAATATCTCTCATAAATTTATTTTCCTCTCAAAAATATTTTATAATTTTTAGATTTTATTTTGTGTCCACCTGGTACTCGTTGTACTGTGCGGCAAAAATAGGTCGTCGTCGCACTGTTTGGCGGCAATCTATTGTCGCCACACCGTGTGGCGAAAATAGGTTGTAGCCATATGGTTCGGTGAAAGTAGTGTATTCGGATACACGTGTAGCAATTAGTTCTGACGGCTAACGGTAACGGCCAGATTAAGCAATTGTCGCCATACGGTATGGCGAAAATAGGATGTTCGTCAATCTATCTGGCGACAACTCCTATTTTTCTATACCAATTGACGAACACGTATTATTTTTGCAAATTTTATGTTCCACATATTAATGTCCAATTACTTTTGTGAAATGTATTATTTAAAAAAAAAATCGTGGATTCCCTATTTGGCTCAAGTGTGTCCCCGCCATTAGCGTCAGGACGGACAACGGTCCATTCAAGGTGCCGACAAAAGACAAAAAGAAATAGCACGGCTCTGATTGTTGCGCAATTTGGATTCGGGTCTGATTTCACCGTGTTTTTGACGCAGGCGGCGATGCAGACGTTCGTCGCGAAGATCGTCACGATGACGAAGTCCGAGGGCTTCTTCGAGTGGCAGGGCGGTCCGGTCATCCTCGCTCAGGTAAGAGCCCGATTTTCCTTCTTTTTTCTTTTTCACTACATGAGCATAGGGGTGCAAACGGAGCGGATAGTTCCCGACCGACCGAAGACCGAATTCGTTTAAAATCCGATTCGAATCCGAAAAAATGATATCCGGTTATATCCGGATTCGATCCGGATTCGAATCTGCCTATCCGAAAAAAATATGGGGTAAGATATGGGAAGAGAAGTATCCGATCCAGATCCGATCCATACCCGCATATCCGAGATATCCGAAAAATATCGGTAAATGAGTGCAATAGATATCCGATAATGATCCGATAAACATAAACATTCTACATCATATAAGTTCATATGTTGATTGGAATTATACTTGGTACAGATATTATTCTTATATAGGAAGGCAACTATTATTGAATTTGAAACACTTATATGTCTCCAAGGTTCTAGTAAAGTTTGTGTATTTAATATGCGCGACATATATGGTTTCGCTTTCACGCATTATCCGACTAAGTATTCAGAATCGAGACTAACCGTGATCTGAACGATCGTATTCGCCCGTATTCGCGAATCAAGTAATCCAGATTTGTATTCAATCCGCACCGTCTCAGATATCGATTCTATATCCGAAAAAATTTGGAATAGGATACGGAATGAGCGAAATCCGTCCGTATCCGATCCGTTTGCACCCCTACATGAGCATATTGATCAGTCGATCATCTTGGTTCTGCAACGTAATGCATCCAAATTCAGATGGAGTCGGTGATGGGCGGCGGCACGAAGCCGTACGCAAACTGGGCCGCCAAGATGGCCGTTGCCACCAACGCCGGCGTGTCGTGGGTCATGTGCAAGCAGGACGACGCCCCCGACCCCGTGGTAACCGCCGCCACCTTTTCCCACTCCTTGTCGTAATCGCTATACCCACGGCGATGAGCGAATCGGCTGTGTTCAAGGCTTGTGACATATCTTTTCTATACTAATATATAAATTAGCAGTTGGTGGCAGCAGTCCGTCGTTCTTCCTAGCCCTTCTTTCGGTCATATCTCCAATAATAGCAGGTCATTATAGCTAATTATTCTTTCCTTATTTACACCAGCCATATCTCTCTAAATATGGCTGATTATTATAGCAAAATCTCTGATTATTGTTGGCAATTAATAGCCGGCCAATCATTTCTTTTGTATTCATTCAAGATCTCCCATGTCGTGCCGCCGCGCGTAATGAACTCGATTTAACCGATTAATAAGTGACGGACCGACGATATGGCCGTGAGGTGCAGAGGCCGAGCGCCGTGGTCAAGATTAATCGCGCCGGCGGATAACCAGAGCGCGACACCCACGGGTGCCGTGACCCAGCCAGTACCGCTTGACGTGAACAAAGCGCACGACGCCGGTGCGGTTGCCGGCGACACCGGTGGGGCGCCGTCGGCGGTGAGAGAATCATTGACATACCCTTGGAGATAAACGGTTGATCCAAATTAACGCCGCGAGAGAGAGGAACGACGCGGCGCGATGGCGTGAGGCGCCTCGGCGCCGGTGTTTTCTCGTTCACCTTCATGGGTTCCGGCATCATGGCCGGTGAAGCCGCGATGGCTGGCACGCCAGAGACATGGAGACGAGTAGGCCGCAAAGGCGAGAGGGTCATCTCGAAGAGTAGCGAACCGTCGGCGTAGCGGACCACCGCCGAAGCGGAGAAAAGCACGGCACCGAGGGCGGTGGCGATCCAGAAGACGCGAAGGTGCAAAGGCTGGGTGGCGGCGGTGGTCTCTTTCTTCGAGATGACTGACCATACGGCCATGACATGAGTGACGAAGTGGGCGGCGAGGAAGGCGGACTCCACAGCGTGCACTGCGGGCATGGCGAGAGGAAGAGGAACGCGATCTGGTAATATAAATTGTAAAAAGAGATAAAAATGATTGATTGATTTTTGAAATTGGTAATATATATTGCTATGTATAATATATTTGGTTTTAACTCGTACCGAAGAAAAAACCATAAAAACTTTTGTAATTGGGAGAAATAGATATTTGATCTTGTAGCACAATTTTCTTTTATTGCTCGATCTTTATGTTTCGTTACCAATTTTATTTTTCGTAGCAACGCACGGGCATTAATCTAGTATACTTTTAATTATGTGTTAGTGGTGGTAGTCTGTTCTCTTCATTCCTAAAACCGTCATTGTCCCGATCTTCTATATATTGACGAACGGGGAAAGTTTTAATTCGGTTGGATATGCATGTGTGTGTGATTTGCGGCATATCAGACTCTTATCTCAATCAATCAATTCTATTTCTGAATATCGCATAGTCGATTCTTTTTCTATATACTGTACGCATACAGTTTCTGAGTTACCATGTGCCTTTGAGTTGCCATATGCATCCTTTTCATTAAATATTTACTTGCATGTGTAGATAAGATCATCTTTTCATTTTATCTAATCACGTATGGACTTGCTTCCAGCCAGCCAGCAGTATGCGCATGGCTATGCATGGCGCGACTAGATAAGCCCCTGTTTGGAAGCATAATTTTTCAAAACTATGGTTTGTAATTATTTTGTCATTTAAAACTATGGTATTCCTTAAAACTACCAACTGTTTGGATGCAACATCACAAACCATAGTATTTGAGTGAAAATAGGCAAGAAGCTAGCCAAAGCCATGAAAACTTTGGGTTTGAGTGGAGTTTCAAATACTCCAAAAATACCATGGTATCTATCAAACCATAGTTTTTAATACAAACTTTTTGGCATGGTAACCAAACACCTTATGGTATAAAATACCATGGTATTCTAAAAACTATGGTATTGCTTAGAAACTATGAAAATACATTACTTCCAAACAGAGCCTAACTTTATTATCTCTATATGTTACTAATTCTAATTAGAAGTTGGTGGTGATACGTCCGTTCTCCACCTCACCCTGACATGTGTGCACACCCGCGTGGCTGAGCGGAAAGAGGGCAGTGGTTACCCTGGTAGATTGGATTGGATCATTCCGTCACAAAAGGTAAATGAATATGTATGACTCATTTATTGCTTTCCTTTCTTCTATTGATCTAGCATTTGAATCGATGGTGATTGCTCTCGGTACTTTTTGGATTACATTGATTGATGCCCTTCCGAAGGAAGCAGAGCTCCTATTTATGGAGTTGGGTCTCTTCTTATCTCTTTCCCTTTTGTTGATTTTCTTATCTGGCGATTTCTTAATCTAGATTTCATAGATATCTCTTCGATTGCTGAATTTATATAACTCCATCGCTTCTTGCCTCTCCTGCAGATGTGTTGAGCTTATCTGTTGAGCGGAGGTAATGTGGTGACCTTTCTGATCTCGTCAATGCGATGTAGGGACAAGTCGCCGGTAGTGGGCGGCGAGATAGGCTGGCGGCGCTGCTGGAGCTCGCGCGCAGTGGATGATGTCAATAGGTTGAGGGAGGCATTCGCAGGGGGAGGCGAGGAGGCGATAGAGCTTATTGATGGGGTGGGGTTATGGTATGGCCGGAGCAAGGCGTACGAGCCACGTATACCGCTGATGGTGACAGTCATATACGAATGACGCCTACCTCTTCAATGCCTTTACGCTCATAGGGCAGTAGGTGATGCCTCTTTTGGTCGATCGATCGATCGATCTTGAATTATGGCATTAGAAATTTACAATTCCAAGTGTTGTAATGTTATTATTTAAGTTTGTGAAATTAAAGATAATTTTAAGCTTGAGTTTGTAAACAGATGTTTGGAATTTGTATGCTACGGTGAATTGATTTAAACAATTAACTATTGTAAATTCAGAGTGAACATTATTATTCAGATAAAATTAATTCTTTGTAAAGAAATTTTTTATCATAAATTGAGTTTTTGTTACATCATATAGACACATGACTAGTATAAATAAAAACACACTGATTTAACCTCCTCACTTTCTCGTAGCCCCCATGCTTCTGTTAGGGTATCACTACAACCACAGCACCCCTCTTTTCCAGAAAAGTCGCCAACGTTGATTGCTTGCTGGTGCCAAACAATGATAAACGCCCCAATGTGTTATGAAAATACATAGTGCTATACTAAAAACTGGGTTCAACATGTTTAAGGGTGTGGCTTGCCTTGCGAGGTTGAGAGGTCTCCTAGCTGGTAGAAGTCAAAGTCGTGACTGTCTCCGGCAGTGCCGGCCCTGGAGGGGGGCGAGAGGGGCCGCCGCTCCGGGCCCCTCAAACCATGGAGCCCCACTCCTGTACATGTACTAGTATTAGTATATTGTATATATTACAGTATAAACTGTAATATTGTAATATGTACTTCTTGCTTTACCTGTTGCTTGATATAAATAATTTTTTTGGATACACCTTGAGTGTTTATTGGTAACACTTATACATATATGGGAAGAACTAGCGCTCGGACATCTGACACTGTTCATTTCATCGGACGCCTCTTGCAACATTTTTTTTCAACACTTAAAACATTTTTTTCCGACATGTGTAACATTTTTTTCAACGCTTGCAACATCCGCTATCGTGCCGCAATTCATTGTTTGTCGAAGAAAAATGTTGCACGATTGGCAAAAAATGTTACATACGAGAAAAAAAATGTTGCAAGGCCCAAAAATTCGTACATTCAATCAGTAGCAATTCGTATATATTATTATTATTATTATTATTTAGAAGGGCCCTATTTTAAATCTCGCTCGTCAATAAATCTCAGATCGCCATCGGTCTCCTGGATGGCTCTCGCCTCGACACGGCCAGACGCATCGTTTTACTGAGTATCGCTCCTAGAACTGCTTCAACGTCAGATCTAGCGTAAAGAAACAAAACTAGTAAATAATCGAATAAAAACACCAAAAGGGGGAGAAAACGGAAATTAAATCGGGAACGAGGGCCGGAAGTGGGTCGAAGGGGCATTTTGGGGATTTTGAAAATTTTAGAGACTTGAATTGGCGAAACGAAGATCGTTTTTAGACTCAGCGACTTGAACTGGTCAAAAATATGCATTTTTGGATATTTTTGGATTTTTAGGATTTTTTTTGGAATTTTTTATATTTTTAAATGATTTTTTGGATTTTAATTAAAAATCAAAATCCGAAAAATCAAAAATTAAAATGAATGGGCCGCATAGTAATTTACCTTTTCGCCTATATCGCGCCCACGGTGGCTCCACGCTGGCGACACGCAGACGCACTTAACGCACGCGAGGATGAGGCGGTGGCTGATAGGCTTGGCCCAGGGGGCAAGGCAACCGATGGGTGGGACCAGGCAAAGCGGCTGAAAGCGGGGCTGAGCGGGGACGTCGCTGGCGAGTGGGACCGGGCGAGCAACGAGAGAGAGGGGAGGTGGCGACGTTCGCGGCCGAAGGGGGAGAAGAAGGGGGGCGACGCGGCGGAGCGGGGCTCGGGAGGGGAGGAGAGAGCGCGGGAGGGGGAGAACTCACTGTGGCGAGGTCAGGGCAGGGAAAATGGGGACGGGGGAGGGTTTTATAGCGAGGAGGGGAGGAGAGAGAGGGTGGAGCGGCGAGGGTGTATATGGGTAGGCTGGATAGCAAGAGAGGGAGCAGCAAGGCGGCAGGCGGCGTGAGCCCGAAGCGGCAACATGGGCAAGCAAGAAGAAGGCGGTCAGAGGCGAGGGGACGGGCGCCGAGGGGGAGTTGGGCAGAGGCGGACCACGGGCGAGTCTGGAGAGAAAGAGAGGGAGCGGGCCAGGGATTTTGGGCCAAGGGGGGGTTGGGCTGGAGGGGGGAGGAGGGCATTTCAGCATACATCGGCCATTTCAGTATACATCGGCACTACCAAATCAAATATAGGTTTTGGCCAAGTTGATTTAGGGTTGTATTCGTCGCCGTTGCCTCGGCCTACATCTCTACTGAATCGCCGAACACCCGATTCTTAGGCCGATTAACATTTTCTAAATACTAAAAAAATCCTCTAGAAATTTACACTTCTATATATTTAAAAGTGCTGCTCTGGGACGGTATCCCGTTAGATTACACCCAACAACGGGATGGGAACCAACCGTCCAATCATAAGCGATCAAACGAACCACCGTAGCGCCTATGTTCCTCACTCGATTGTGCGGCTGTCCTGGCCTCCGCCGCAACGACCTGCTCCATGCAGCTACCCCGGTCTCTTCCTGCGCGTCGTCCCAGCGATCCACTCCCGTGCAGCCACCCCAGTGATCTCCTTGGCCTCCTCTCGCACGGCCATCTTTTCCTCCTCTTACGTCGCGCCCGATTCTTCTGTGCGGGCACAGTGAACGTCCACGGCATTCCTTCATTTTCGATAAAGAAAACTTTTATTAATCTTAGTAAATTACATCAAGGTGATACAATTATACTAAGAAGATTCCCGGCCTCTACACAGTTAGGGTGTACACAGCCAAACACACACACACAAGAAAAGACAAAGAAACCGTCTCGGCAAACTACATCACGCAATATTGTCTTCAAGGCTATCCACCATCATAGCAACACTTGGACCGCGATAAAAACTCTCCAATGACAACGCCTCCAAGAAGGACTCGATACGCACACGCACCGCCATTGCCATGATTCAACCAATGAAGACCAGACCAAAGGTTTTCACCTCGGAGAGTAAATCCTCAGACTATAAAACAATGCCTTCAACAAGGCTATTGCCAGGCACAACCAACAAAGGTCAGACCTAGGGATTTCTCCCTGAAGTCGAAGTACCGGAGATCCCAGTGATGCAACCACCCTTATTCCGAGCTAGTGCCGCCATACCACTTAATCTTAGCCAATCGCAACGGCCACCTTCTCAAGGCCAGACAAACAATATTTAGATGTTCAACTCTACGATGATAGATTCGCGAGCTAGCCAATAGGCACACGATCATCAAGTCCATAGAGTGCATCTAAAAAATGAGTTGTGTCGCCTAAGAAAGCGAATCCGCGAATCGATGCTAAGATGACATAGGTCAAAAGAAATGTATGAACAACGCTGGTAAGAGATGAAGACGCTGAAGCGAAGAGTAGTTACCTAGAGAGTAGTCCCTTATCTCAGCAACGGCGCGGCCTCACAGCGTGGTGGCCCGGCGCCCCGATGCCGTGCCCTCTCTCTGCTCGGTGGTGACGCAGCCCAAGGGCACGGCGATGGCGCAGCTTCCTCCTGGCACATCCACTCGGCCAGCGGCGTGGGCACTCGACGCGCAAGCATCACATCCTTCCGGTGTGGTCGCTTAGGCGCTGCCTCTCGGCGTGAGGCCAACCCAACCAGCGAGGAGGCGCGGCTCGATCCACGGCGTGGCTGGCTCAAGGCGAGACTCTCGGGGCGACGATCCGGCCAGGAGGCGGCGGCGGCTGAGGGGGCTAGGGTTTCGCCAAACGCCTGGATTTTTCCGGCTCTTTCCGCACCAAACGGATCTTTTGCTAGGGTTTTCCAAGTTTGAATGGCAAGTTTCAAGGGAAAAAAACATTTTGAGCAAGTTTCATGCTGTTTCAAATGGGTTTCAAGTTTCAACGGCAAATATCAGAAACAAATTCAATGTTTGGAAGAAGTTTGAACAAAGTTCATGCAGGCCGTTTTACAGTTTTTCAAACTAGTTTTAATTTTCAGTGGCAAGTTTTAGAAACAAATTTAATGTTTTGAGCAAGTTTCATGGTAATTCAAACAAGTTTCAGCACTAAGTTTCACAAATAAATTCAAAGTTCTGAGCAAATTTGAACAAGAATTTCATGCAAGTTACATGGTGTTTCAAACGAATTAAAGTTCTAGCGGTAAGTTTCAGAAACAGATTCAAAGTGTTTAACAAGTTTCAACAAAGTCCATATGATTTTCATAAGTTTCAAGGAAAAATAAATTAATCATGGATCTGGAGGCCCTGTAGGAGCTAGCTCACAGGAGATGACGAAGACATGGACAAGACGATAACGTTGTCACTGTAGCTTCCCACTCCCCAGCGTCAAGGCATCACAGTCGAGCTCGCTCGCATGCCCCCACTGCTTGCTTCCGCTGCCGCCTCCTTTTTCTTGCCATCACCGCCACTAATGACAGTGCCTAGACGCTGGCGAAGGATTGGAATGGAAAGAAGTGGAGGCAAACGATTTGGTGGAGATTGGTTCGTGTGGGCAATGTGAATGTGATCAACAAATTGATTTAATCGGACAACTATGTCATGTACCGTTGAATCGGTAGAAAACGGTATACGGCTTAGAAGTTTTTAGCTTTATTTAAGCCCTGCCAACTCTCCTGATCGGCCTGTTTGTTTTAGCATTTAATTCTAAATTTTAGCTCTAAAAGCAGAATAAAAAACAAACAACTTGATTCTAGAATTCGATTCTTACAATCCAGCCTACTCATATACACTAAATTCTATATCCACTTTATATGTATTTTTAGATTCTAACTTTTGAAGAATCAACCTCTACAGACACAATTCAGAATCTTTTTTTTTTTGTTTGCCCTTTTTAAAAAAAAATAATCAGTTTTTAGAGTATACAAGACAGAAACAAACATACCTTAATAAGCCGAAATGCCACGCCGACCTTCCGCGACAGGCCGTCCGTCTCCCCGCTCGCACCTGGCACCCCCGGCCACCGCAAACTGTCGTGAGTGAATCTAAATTGTGTATACGGTAGAAAACAATTTGATTCTAGAATTTGATTCTTACAATCCAGTCCACCCATATATATTAGATTTTATAATCTATTTTATATATATATTTAGATTCTAGTTTTGAAGAATCAACTTCTCTACCAGTATAATTCAGAATCAAATTTTAGAGAACGCAAAACTAAAAAGACAGACCTTAAATGGCCGAAATGCCACGCCGACCTTGCGCGACAGGCCGGCCGTCTCCCCGCTCGCACCCGGCGACCGCGACCTGCCGTGAGTGAATCCCAATCCAATTCCAACGCGCGTTGCGGCCGAAAGCGACGCGCGCACGCACCAAAAAGCCACCGAGCCCAAGACGGGCACCACTCATCTCCCCACCGCCGTCGCTTTCGCTTTCCTCACCACCTCGTCAGCTAGCAACAGCAGCCGATCCCCAGAATTCTTATGCTCCTCCTCCTCCCCTCCCTCTCCCCTCCGTGGCTGCCTGCCTGCTCGCCCCAACGGAAAGTTCCGAGGATTTCTTGGTCCTTAGCGCCTTGGCCGCTTCCGGGGTGCATCAAAGCCCGACGCTGTTAGGTGCGACTTTTGCATCTTTTAGGCCGGGACCGGGATTGCTGTTGGTTTCTTGCAAAGATTCATAGAACGAGATGTGGGGGTGGTGGCCTCCAAGTCCGAGCTTGTAGGAGACATGGCTGGAGTGGCCTCCTCTTCGCCCGGATCCTTCGCTGCGGCCGCCACCTCTCCGTCCCCGCGCCGCCTCCATGGCGGCTTCGTCGTCAGGGACTCCCTCCCGTACGCCAGCGCTGCCCCACCGCCGCCGCCGCCGCAGGTTCAGGGCACGAACGGGGGCGGCGGCGGCAAGATTAGCCCCGCGGTGCTGTTCATCATCGTGATTCTTGCGGTCGTGTTCTTTATCTCCGGCCTGCTCCACCTCCTGGTGCGGCTGCTCATGAAGAAGCAGCACCGCCGCCGAGGGGGTTCGGCGGCGGCGGGAGCGGCGCTTGGGGCGGGGGAGGCGGACGTGGCGCTGCAGCGGCAGCTGCAACAGCTCTTCCACCTGCACGACGCCGGGCTGGACCAGGAGTTCATCGACGCGCTGCCCGTGTTCGCGTACAGGGAGATTGTTGTGGGCTGCGGCGGCGACGGCGATAAGGAGCCCTTCGACTGCGCGGTGTGCCTGTGCGAGTTCGACGCCGAAGACCGGCTCCGGCTGCTGCCGCTGTGCGGGCACGCGTTCCACCTGCATTGCATCGACACATGGCTGCTGTCCAACTCGACGTGCCCGCTATGTCGTGGGGTGCTCTTTGCCCCAGGGCTCACGGCGGAGAACAACCCGATGTTTGATTTCGAGGAGGGGTTTGAGGAAGGGCGGCTGTCGGAGGACTGCGAAGACGGGTTCGGATTGCCTGGGCAGAAGGCTTCGGAGGGGGTGCAGACACCGGTGGCCGAGAAGAGGATGTTCCCAGTGAGGCTTGGGAAGTTCAAGAATGTCGGGACCCAGGGCGCTGTTGAAGGCGGCAATCCCAGTGGTGCTGTGTTCAGGAGAGAGGAAGGGGAGAGTAGCAGCAGCAGCTTGGATGCAAGGAGATGCTTCTCTATGGGCACCTATCAATATGTTCTTGGCAAATCTGAGCTCCAGGTGTCTCTCCAGCCAGGCCGAATTAGAAATGGCATTGGTGGTGGGATGAGAGCAAGACCTTCTGGGATAAGTTCCATCAATGCTGATATTATGGAGGGGAAGAAGATTTGTGCACGGAACAAAGGGGAGAGCTTCTCCGTGTCAAAGATTTGGCAGTGGTCTAATCTGAAGGGCAAGCTACCTGCTGGCTCAGATGATTGTTCAGAACCGAGGAGCCTTCCATGGACGAAGAGAGGTGGCATTGGGGATACACCAAACATGTGACTCTGTACTGTGATAGTTGCTAATCTTTTCTCTTGCTAGAGTTGCTCACTTAATTGCTCACCTATAGTCATTTTTAGTCCAATTTTTCATGTGCCGATTTTGATTGGAATGCATTAATCTCATGGAGGGATAACACTTGGTGGTCATGCCAGTGTAGTGTATAAGTGTATTGCACCAAGTAGATTGTGATATCTTAGGATAAGGTGATTTCTGGTGCCTGCTGCTTGGCTTCTGGTCTTGTACTGGTTTAATGCTATTGTTCATATCCCTGCAACTTTCCTTATGTGATTGATCAAAGTGGAGTTGGCATTAACCTCTAGTTTCTTGACTTTTGACATTCTTTTAGGGCAATACATGAAAAGGCAAATATTACTAGGCTTTTGCTTCAGTACTACACCTTATGGAAACATTTATGAATTTTTGTAATTACTGGTTGTGGAGATTAAAACTATCTGTTATCACCTAGAAGGGTAGCATTGACAATCTTTTTGCTTAGAGATAATGCCTAGGCCCAAACCGAATGAACAACCCAAAGATCATGTTAATTTCTTGGTGGTTAGCATTAAATGGTGCCTAGGCTCATACCAATGGGTATTTGATCTAAGTTTTTGTTTCAATTTGGCGGCTGGTGTGAATGTATTAAGGTTGAATTGTGATCGATTTAGGGCATGTTTTAGATGCATGTGTGATAAAAGAGAAGGAGGTGTGTGGAGGCTGCTGTGGCAACGATTGAGGTAGGAGTACACGACCACTTGATAAGGAAGAAGGACGAGATTATTGTCTGGGTTTGGAACAGCCTTGATGGGGCGGGCCGGCGGGATCTAAACTCTCAATATCTATTTTCTATGCGAGTCATAATCTGATTAATTATTGCAAGTACATATGTTCCCTTTGCTAATAGCTTTTAAGATTCACAAATCATATGGCAGAGTACTGAAGCAAAAACCCATATTACTATCATGAGCAACTGGTACATACCAGAATAAACTGTTTATGCAGCAGTGGAAGGAACCGGCTTCTTACATTTTCTTCCCTAGCAATCTGATTCCATTGAATTATACTTGGCTGTAATTTGCAAATACCTATAGATCTAAATTCTTGTATCTAACTCTTGTTTTCCCCTAATGAGGTACTTATGATTTGGCGTTTTCCTTTTACGACAGTTGTAGTTAACCAAGTTTCAAATATTGCACATGTTTTTATTTGTGTATTTTCTACTGTTTTTAGGCCATGGACGCTTTAGTGAAATCACTGATGTGCACTGGATGGTCAATTATTTATGAGTATTGAGGAGCGCATTTTATAACTGACAACCAGAACAACAGTCAATGATTTTGTCTTGTTTTAGCTTTGTAAATTGATTTTCATGGTAGATACTGCCAAAAATCTGAATTCATGCCAGTGGGTGATACTGTGATAGGTTTCTGGTATTTGTCCCATATGTCCATCTGATGTGCACAGTGATTGACATCCACAAGAACTCATGATTGAGCCTGCATTCTTTTATCAATGACTTGATTTATTCAAATTCAAACTATTCTTTTATCAATGACTTGAATTATTTAAATTCAAACTAAGCATATTTATTTTGCCTTTAGTCTGTCATACATCTGCTATCTTTCTCAATGTCTTTTGCTTGAGAAGCACTTTTTGGATTTTACATTCCCTCTTTCAAGGATCTTTTTACTCTCATAACAGGAAGGATAGTTTTCTTTATCACGATAGAAAGCTAAAAGTTTGAACGAGGAGAAAGCAATTCATAGTTTGTGGGCAGCCAGAAACCCTTAATGTTCAAAGTATAGATTTGTTAGCTTATTAAGTGGCATTTTTTTCCCTTAATGTCAATATATTTACAGATACCACCTGTATGTGTTCTTACCTATCAAATGTAGTGTCACAGCTTCTCAGACACTTCAGTTTCTTCATTCCTCTCATTCATAGTTTTGTGAGAGGTAGCATTTTATTTTCCTTAATTTCAATATATTTACAGATGCCACCTTTATGTGTTCTGACCAGTTAAATGTAATGCCAGTGCTTCTCAGACAACTTCTTTGCTCCTCTCATTCATAGTTTTGTGTGATTGAATTCATCTGATTTCCTTATCTGTGAAATGTAAGATACACCATTTTGTTGACATGTCAACTGATAAGTTGGTAAACAGGAGTTAACACCTCTTGTCTTGGTTCTCCATCTTTGTCGAAGGGCGACCATGCGGTCTTTGTTGGCACTCGTTGTGCTTAATGGCATCATTCCTGTAAGAATTGATATCCTACTGATATCCAATCTTAGCTTGTTGCACCTTGTGGTTGTAAGCAGTGACTCGGTTGTGAGTGGATCCAAGAGTTGTCATGATACAGTATCCTGATGAGAGGGAAAATGGAAAGGTGCCTAGTGAAGTGGAATTAAGTGTCATATTATGTGCTCTGTCATATTTGTGTTATTTTTAATCAAAAAGCAATAAGAAGAGCCAGCCTCTCATGCCTCTACTAATTAAACAGGCAGCATATGCAAAATATCTAGCATTTTGCATTGAGCTCTCAGATATGAATCAACATGCTACCAAATACACAGCTATTTCAGTGATTAATTAATGCTGGTCTAGCACATTATAGTTGACAACTAGATCTGACATAGTTGTTGTTTGTTCTGACATCTGAAACAGCTGCTTTGAGATTGGCTCTTCAGATTTCCATTTCCAGATTCGGGACAAGCCCCAAAGATTCTTTTCATTTCAAGCAGTGTCCGAGTCTCAGGACTCACAAGCTTCAGGTCCTACCAGTCAAGGTCAGAGACGAGGCAAGTTGGTACGAATGACTGTTCACTATGTGAAAAATGGTGGGTACTAGTTTCAGGCTTTCAGCACGTCCATTAGTTTGTTTCTCATATGCAGGTGTTCATGTGTAAAGGTCAGTTCCAGACTTCCAGGCATGATTGAAACGGACAAGATGAAAGGTTAGAGGCTTGCTGTTGAATGCTCGTGTCAAGATCATCGTAGGTGTTCTGGTTTTTCTCTGCCTCGCTGGCTTTTTTCTCAGTGCTCAGTGACTCAGAGAGTCAACATTTCCTTTAGACGACAGTATTGTGATGATACAAGTAGTAATTACATGGGACAGTGGCTTTTGGCTTGCATTAACACAAAATAATCAGCTTTTGAAAGCTGAAATTTTGGTTGCAACATTCATCCACGAATTGTTTTGGTTGAAATTCATCCACGAATTGTTTTGGCTGCATTTTTAGGTGGATGATGGTTGAAATATCTAAAATACCCTTAGGGCTCCGAAGGCACGCTTTTGTGTTGATTTAGCATAAAGATGGTTGTTTTTATTCTTTTTCCAGAATATTGATAAAATGATTTAATTGTACTAAGTTACCAACAATTGTGCAAGATTTTGCAACATCCACGTCTCGTTTGTTTTTTTTATTATTCTTTGCAAAAATGGAAAAAAAACAATATGTATGTACTTAACTATGAAATTTCAGTTTTTCTTATTTAGCCGATTAATAATAATGAACATGAATTAGAAAGGAATTATTGTTCGTTGTTTATAAGCAAGCGCTATCATCACATATTAATACAACTAATTCATTGATCGTAAAAATGCAGCCAGCTTTCACAAGGTATCGGTGATGAATGATGGATCAAAATTTGTTTGCTCCTAGGTTGCCTTTTCTAATTGATGTAAACAAATCCGTGAACACACATGATTCCATATCTATCCATGAATATAACATACTAGAACACAATGATTTCAATTCTTTGAATATGGCAAGTGCTGAGATAACCAATTTTTATTGAAAGTTCAGAAATTTGCAAAGAGTCTGACAAAAATCAGTAAAGAAAGGAAAAAAGCCTAAATCTAGTTGGGCCACGGCATTGCCTAGCCCACCATCATCGTCAAGCTATCACTTCCGCCTAGCCATGCCGGCGTGTTGCCCTTAGCCTCTGCGGTCGTTGGCTAAATCTGTAGAGCAGACGATGTGGCAGCCATCGGGACAGAGGGATGTAGGGACTTCGACGACAGTGTCCATCTGAAAGTGGACGAGGAGGGATTTTGTGGTGCCTTCTAAGAGGGGCAGTGGCATTCGAGAGGAAATCTAGATGGAGGGAGACGAGCTCCCGATCCTAGGCCATTGGGCCATCATCAGCCTAACCATTAGTCACCTGTCCTCCAAATCTAGATGGAGGGGTAGCATATCTGCCACCCCGTTTATGGTGTTGCTGGCGGGGAAGGAAGGAGTGGAGGAGGTCGAGGGCTAATTGAGGAGAAAGACGATGTGGGTGGCCTCAGGGAGCCAATTGGGAGTGACAGCTCCAAATGCATCCGATGGCGGCCACCGGATGACCTTGGAATGGAGCGGCACCATCGAGAAGGTGGCTGGGGGAGGGATGGCTGCGTTGTTGGGAGAGAGGTGGCGATGGTGACTCCCTAGGGTGAAGGGGAGTGAGAGTTAGGAATCAGAGAAAGAGCAAGAACCAAGAGGGGATGTGAGAACGACGGACAGAGAGAGGGGGGATGCAAACGACTTCTATGCATGGCATTTGTTGGTAATATTTACCAATTTTTAGTAGCAATGTCCTAACTTTAACTCATCAAAATCTAGGAAAGCTTTTGACTTTTACTACATTCTCTCAAAGGTCAACTTTTGGCTTATCCCAAAGTTACTTAGAAGTTAGTTTGTTTGAGGGCTTTTGGCATTTCAGAAGCAAAAGCTAGATTTAAACCTTTAAACAATGCCTTATGTCCTGTTTGTTTTGGATTTTCTTTAGCTCAAATAAGACGACAACAACGACTCCATAGGTTGAAGGGGGAATGAGAGTTAGGAGCTAGAGAGAACGAGAGCCAAGAGGGGATGTGAGAATAATCGAGAGAGAGGGTATGCGGTGGCATTTGGTGGATAATTTTCACCAACTTTTAGTGGCAATGTCCTAATTTAATTGACCAAAAACTAGGAAAGCACCTCTTTTCATAGCTTTTGACTTTAAGTACATTATCTCAGAAGCTAGCTTTTGGCTTATCCCTAAAGTTGCTTAGAAGGTAGACTGTTTGAGAGTTTCCTGCTTTTTAGAAGTAAAAGCTAGCTTTAATCCCTTAAACAGTGCCTTAGGTCTTGTTTGTTTGAGCTCTTCTTTAGCTTAAAAGCCAAAGCCTAAACAAATTGATGGTTTCTAACTGTTTTTTTTAAGCCATAGGCCTCCATATAACTAAAATCCAAAAATCACCTTAGAGGTGTTTTTTTTAGCTTATTGAGGGTTAGTTTTAGACTAATACTGCTGAAGTTAGAGTAAAATTGTCCACCTCAATCACATATAAATAGTGCTAATGGGTTTGGATAGGTCCAGATTTTAGTATTAGGTCGATCTAAAATTGCAAATGAATTGGACTCATTTTGGATCCATAGCTATTTAGACCAGATCTAGACTAGATTGGGCTAGGCTTGGATCTTATATTTTTCTACTAAATCTCTCACCACTAGCCAAGTAAACCAATTAATATTGCCTTTAGCACTAATGATTTCTTTTTTGTTTTACATACTTTAAGTTCTAACTTTTAACCTCTGTTTTTAGTAAGTGAGATATGTAATTATAATCCTAGTTTTATTACTTGAATATTGCACCGTAAACTATCAATTCATCAAATAGACAGTTTGTCTAGGTAAATGTCCAAATCAAGACCCAGACTTTCATTTGGGACTAGGCCAGGCTTGGACCACTCTTTTTGGATTAGACTGGATGCAGATCTATGAAAAGAATATTAGACTTGGACCAAATTGTGCTAGGCTTTGGCCCATTAGCATCCTTACATATAAAAGTGAACTGCTTTGAAAATGTTTAAGCCAAAAAAATTAACTTTAAGCTATAAGCCAAAAAATCTAAATCCAAACAAATACAACCTTAATCTTTTATATACTCCAGCTTTCACTGGTAATTGGAGTAACCAGACTAGGTTGGCATGATGTTAACATCAAGAGTGGGAATATTACCCTCTGATGCGATTCTTCAGTTCCGTAGACCGTAGTTCCCTGAATCGTCCATCAATAATTGAGCTACGCTTGTAATCCTCGTGATCTTTACAGTACATACGTCACTTCATTACATCTACTTCTAAACTATCACTAACAATGCTACACCCGGAATCTTTACCTGACCGATATGAAGTTTTAAAACTTCGCCTAAATGTGACACTTGAATTATGTCAGTCAGCTCCAACAATAATAGACAAACCATCCCCAAAGGTGACTGTTTTGATCCATATTTGACTAAAAATTTAGTCTAGTATCCAACAAAATTCTTGCAAAGACACGGGCTGCGGCTATACTAATCGGCCCAAAGACCAATCGATGGCAGATTTATGGGTGAAAATGGTCAGATATGGATGGATATTACTCTTTTATATCTTAACTCATATTTTTTTTCCTGGATTCAAAACCAGATACGGGCTAGCCGGAAACAGCTACGAATCCGAGTTATCCGGGATAAAGACATGGAAAGATACGTAATGAATTCGCATCAAAAAAGGATAAAGATATACGGATAATACACGCATATATGGAATAATATATGTTGAATCAAATCATACGACTACATAACCATAATAGCAAGTTAGTATATATCAACCAAACCTAATAAATATTATAGAAAGAATATGCTACATAAGGATAGATAAAACCAACTAATTGTCATGATAAATGGGCTGTCGCAAAAGATATGTAATAAATGGGTTGAGCCTTTATTACAAAAATCCGATATCCTAATTGAAAAAAAATATGATATCTAAATCGAAAAAAAAGATATCCGGTTCCCATCCCATATTTACAGGATATTGACTACTTCGAATCTGATCCCGAATCTAGATTCAAGTTCCGGATCTGGCCGAATAGTCAAATCCCTTCCTGAATCTGGTTTCGATCAGATCTGGATTGGTGATACCCAGAAACAATAAACCTGTGGTTCAGTGGAAGATCCAATGGGTTAATTTACCACTTAAAGCTGCTATATGAGAAGATGCTGATTTTATTTCCAAATTTTTTCCGTAATTTGTTCTTTGAGGACAAGGATCTTAATGGAGGAGTGTCAGATACCTAAAATCACAATAGGGAGATTCAATTCAGCGAGTGGACGGCGGAGATTATCATATACCCTTTCGATTAGTCAAATCCTATGGTCATGAAGTCATCAGGATGTTTTGTGTGGATCCTGTGGCTAGGATTTATGGATGACGCTTCATTGTAATCCAACGGTGGAAATCTTAAGATGTAGTTACTATTTACCGTTTAGAACCTTTTGCTATTACTATTCACTGTTAGCGCTGTTAATTTTGTCAACTAGCTTGCTGCGAACGCTATATAAGCAACCACCGCTGTATTGAAGAGAATCATCAAAAACCTAATCCAGTATTACGCTATCTACTTCCCCTTTTTCCGTGTTTCATCTTCTAGTTCCTGTTTCTCCATTTTTGTGATTTTCTTGAAGTTTTTCCTATTTGGATTTAGAGTTTTTCATCAGGTCCTAACAAACAATTTGATCAAGAGGGCAAGAGAAATCACCTATAATCCAGAGAAATAATCTAAAATCCTTTGGTGTTGAGCTTGAATTAAGAAATCACAGTGACTTGCTCCATCGCTATGCATGTAGTGTAAGGCAATGTGTAGGAGCACTGGAATTGGAACTGTAGAAGGACACACTCGCGAATCGACATTGGTGGCATCACGGTGCGGCATAAGCATGACGAAATCAAGGGCTGGACCAATAATAAATTAAACTCCAAATAGATCAAGGATGAGAGAAATAAAGAGAGGGGATGAGAAAAGACCTTGAGTCTGATAGCCCTTGTGCAGTCGTAGCCACCACACCGTTGATTCGACCGACTCCCTCCCTCCTGGTGGATGGCAGATCTACGGCGGTGGCACTCGCCTCCATCTCTCCTCCTTATGCTCCCCCTCCTCCGCTCGTTGCCGACTACTGCTCTTGCTCTACCGGATCTCCATCTCCTTTTCTCCTCCAAATAAATCTCAAGGTAAGATGTGGAGGAGGAGGGGATGCGTGTGCTTGGCGGCAGCATCGGTGGGAGCGGATAGGGAGGAGGAGGTGGTACAACAGGCAAGCCATGGTGGTTGGTGGGGGAGGGATTGGGATTGGGGTTGGGACTAGAGGAAAATGGGACATTGGCGGGCGAAGGGGTGGGATTGGGACGTGAGTGCGTAGTCGCTGTGAATGAGAAAACTGGGAGACAGGTTTCACTCGTAACCGGTACATGGGTTTGAGCGAGAAGACGAAGGGTTTTGAGCGTAGAGGGGTACGCTGGGCTAGGGCCCACTTGTCATTTTCGATAGTTTGTGCGAGGAGTTGGGGGTGTGGAGACGATGGACGATCACCACCAATTAGTATTTGTAAGCAGTAGAGATACGAGAGAGCAAAGAACTCTATTAATGTTGTCAACAATTCTCTCTTTACAATAATGATTCCTATTTATAGACTAATGAGCAGAACCCTTCAAGGGTTATTTTAGTAATTACCCACATAAACACCATGTTTCATAACAGTCCCTCTTTGATAAATACCATACGGTGTATATGCTTTGTTGAAATCTCCTAAAAAAATCACTAGAAAAAAAGGAATGGAGAAAAAAGTACATAGTACCTATTAAGATGTGTTTCACTTATTGCCTCATTAAAAACCTTCACATGAGAAACCCAATAGGAAAATTCACCAAAGGAAAAGGAGTACAACACTTATCTTCAGGATTTAGTAATGATCCTAGGATCAAGCAAGATCTTAATGATCGTTGCAATGTTGATCAACTGGATCTATATCATTGTGAGGTAAAGATATTGATCATCAAGTCAATACCTTCTAGGTTTGACTCAAGATGAGATTTTCATAATCTCAAGTGTAACCATCAATGTTTTAGCATGTGCTCCCCCTGAAGACGAAATGCATTGAAGTCTTCTTGCTCCAATGCCTTTGATGCATTTTTTTCGTAAATGAATATAGGCATGGGTATTGTGAGTAAATCGACTAGATTATCAGTGTTTAGTCTTCTAGACACTTATCCAACTATTCATCTAGAAATTGTGAGGATAAAATAATTGAGTAATATGCTTAACTTTTCAAATACCATTGTCCATTTGTGCAGTACAAGCAAAATTATCCAAATAGAGGATGGGGGTAAAAATAATTGCAACATCACATGCCTTCTAAATTTGACTTATCAAAACCATCTAGGTCTTAAAATTTTGCAACTATCTTTGAGTGGTTAAACTTACAATCAAATAGTCTGTTCTGTATATCTAAATATAGAGAAAATTCTTTATTTGTCATTGAAAGTTGACTGAATCCCTAAAATACCATCACAAAATTGTTCTTCCCGTTATTACCAACGGATCTCAATTTTCATCCCGTTTTTGCCACTTCCATCAATGACCCGTTACTTTGCCGTTAATTTGTATGTGAAAAGACGTTTATACCCATCTTCATCCTCATTTCATTCTAACTTAAACAACTTGACAAGTGGACTTGATTCGGCGGAGATGAGTGGAAGTGGTGGACAGAGTCATATTAGCGAGGAGGAAGAACGGCTTTGACTAAGGAGTAGAACTGACATTTTCAAAAAAAACCTAACAAGGTAAGGGGGGCAAATGATAGTTGACTCACGGCAAAGTTACGAGAGTGGCAAAAACAGGATAAAAGTTGAGATATGATGGTAATAAAGTGAAAAGCAATTTCATGATGGCATTTGAAGGATTCGGTTAACTTTGAGTGGCAAATAAGTAAATTTCTCTAAAATATATGGCTGTGCCACTGTAGAGTAAAGTATAACCGGCATTAGTTTTGCACTAGCAACATCAACCTCACAACCTCGTGTTTAGTTATGTGTAGTAATATTTATATGCATTTCTTTTAACACATAGCAACAACGAAAAAATACCTCTAGAGAGCTGGAAAGCATCTAAAATATAGCTTTACACAAGAAAAATTTTAGACTAATTAGAAAGCGTCTTAAAACCGTCTCTACAAGATAACATTCTGCATTTGTCTTGAAAACGTCTAAAACCCGTCTCTAGCAAACAATTTTTTGGGGGCAATTTTTATAGTGTCTCTAGAAAAGCGTCTGGGGCCTTGCAGTGCAATCGCCAAACCGACTGTATGTATAAATCAAAGAACTATAAGACAATAGCACATTGATCAAACCAGGAGGTGATCCGACAAAATAGCCTCTCCAACTATATATCTTCCCGTTGAGTTGGAAAAGGTGCTCCTCCTTCTTCCTCCCTTCTATTGTCTCTCCTGTTGTGCTTGTGCAGTTGTGCTAAGCTCGCTTGCACTGCCTCGCTCCTCTAGTCTCTCCCTTGCTTTGGCACAACCAGCCACACCCATCGATCACTCCGGCAAGTGTTTGGTCTTGTACCACCTCCTGATTCTAGGAGATCCATCCGTAATCTCGTGGGAAATTAACTAACGATTGACACATTGGACGGTTTTTTGGGCTCTTCGAGGCTAATTGCTCTCTCCGAATGGATGGAATTAAGTCCAGCATGATGTAGGACCGTAATTCTTCATAGTTCATTCCGAGTGGCTTTCAATTGTAGGTGTAGCTCAGCTAGCTGCAGTGAAATCCAAATTAAACAGGCCCAACGAATCAGTGTAGCTCAGACTCAATGCATGGACTAAGCAAAGTAAACTTGTCTTTTATAGTTCGTCGAGAAATGGCCAGAACACTTGCCCAAGTAGCTTCTGTAGCTTCCTACGCATGGATACAGGTCCTTATTGCTTCCAAGCAATCCCCGAAAGGTGGCGTTGGATCGATCGATGCAGTATTTTGTGCGGAGCCATTTGTTCCGATACAATATTACTCCTAGACTTGCACGGCTTACATCGTCATACCAAATTCCATGTCTGTACTCGAGCAAAAACACATCTGTGCACCCTTGCTTGCTTTTAAGTAGAAAAAAGACTCAAACTCCGGTCGATTTTTTTAAACCAAATAAAAAACTCTGTCATTAATTTCAAAGAGAGGAGAAATATACCTATGTCGAGAGGAAACGCTGTAAACACCAACACTAGAACGAAGCCTCGAGGCCCTCAAACCAACAGAAGCACTAACCGCACCCACAAGACAAACACATCATGGTGCAGCGACAAAACACCTCCCTTTACAGACAAAGCGATGAAAGAGAAAGACCTCCCATTAAGTTTCAAACCTTGAGAAAAATATACTAAGATCTTGTTTAGGCCTGTTTGAAATGCGGGAACTTTATATAATTCCAAGCGGAGCCTCAAGATCTGCAGGAATTTCAGAAAATTTTCGCAAGTTTTTTTTTTTTTTTTGCATGTTTGACGTAACGCGAGGCCACTTCTGATCAGGATGTGTGCACTGCTGCGAGCCTGCGAGTCTGCATCTGCAAGTGCCGTGCCAAGTTGCAAAGTCTGTCGCTCCGTCACATCGACCGCTTGGTTTTTCGTAGCCAGGCCAAGACAGCCGCAAATGCCAGAACCGTCGCTAGCGGAGTCACGACTGCTCCGAAGTCCAAACTATATAGGACTGGAAATGACCAAAATGTACTGGCGCTAATTTATCCAAATGAGAGGAGGCTCATCCAGCTTGCTTCTGGCGTCTCAGTGGTATCTACATTTCCCTAAATTTCTTTCGGGAGGACCTAAAATAAAACTCACCATTGAGTTCTAAAAAAACAGTTCAGAACAACAAAAGTCCATATAAATGAAATTAAGCTGAGCCTTGGTAAGTTCTTCTTTTTTTTTCGGTTAGTGCCGCTCGTTGTCATGAACAAGTCATTTTCTTCGCATGTACAGACTCCACCACGCATGTCCATTATGTCTTGGTAGCTTAGTACCTCTCGTGTTATTGCATATAGCTTGCTATTAAATTTTGATAAGATTCGCTTCTCCCTTAGTTTTCTAGTTCATTTTCTCACCAATCTTTGACCAAAACATTAATAGCTAATTTGGTGATCAAATTTTAGTAATACAAAATTTTGGTAAGGTTTAGTAAGATAAATTTGTCATCAAACCAAACACGTCCAGGTCGGTAGGGCTTAGAACTTTAGGTTGATTTGTCACTTGTGGCCAGGTTTTGTCGGAAAAGAATTCAGGAAAAAAAAAATACAAAGCCCAA
Source organism: Guadua angustifolia (assembly GCA_036346375.1). Taxonomy (NCBI): domain Eukaryota; kingdom Viridiplantae; phylum Streptophyta; class Magnoliopsida; order Poales; family Poaceae; genus Guadua; species Guadua angustifolia. The sequence continues at coordinate 29,113,463 of CM070505.1, read as the reverse complement.
TACAAATCAAACAACAAAGTCTAATAGGGAGCCAGTACAGACGATATTTGTCTCTATTTGTCATCCGGTACTACGGGTGATTTGTGGCAACACAACAAGAAGCAGTAGCGAGGCAACTCAAGCGGACCTACACGCTAGGCGCTAGGTGAACTACAGCGCTACAAGGCTACAGCAGATCACTTGTTGTGCTATCCAACCACGACAGGTCATCTCGCCGCTATATCGGGCCATCGATCCGTGCTCATTCCTACTATCGTGGTGACACCAATCTGCTTCAGTACCATACCACCATGGTTTACAAAACCACCGAAAATCGTGGTTTTCGATCTTACCGTTTAATAAATCGTTCTAATTAAAAAAAATTAAAAATTTAAAAAGTTTGAAAAAATTTATATGAGCGGTTTTCGAAGAACATTCAATTGATTGGGTTGGTTTTTCGATTTTTTTTTCAAATTATTTTGATTTTTCAACTCATTCAATTGATTGGGTTGGTTTTTCGATTTTTTTTTCAAATTATTTTGATTTTTCAACTCTTCGATTTTTTACGGTTTTTCGAGCGATTTTTGCAAAAACCGAACCGGTTTTCACGGTACGATTTTGTTAACCCTGCATACCATAGCAGGATATGCTTGGGAACCAAAAGTATAAGAGTAGTGCTTCTATGCAAGGTTAAAAAAATGCCGAAATCACGGAAATCTTGGCCGAGATTTCGGATTCTAGCTGGGGACAGTATCCAAAATCCTAGCTGGGTAAAAAAATTGGGGAAAAAATTAAATTGCTACAGTAATCTTAGAAATTTCAGGTTTTTGACTTTTTATAGCCAGATTTAACTGGATTTGGTCCAATAACCCTTAAAAAAGTCATCTTCCATGAAAATTTATTGAAAAAACCGAATTTTTGAGATGTTTTAAAATTTTTAGCAGAAACATTATCAGATTTTTATAAAATTATACAAGCTTGGTCATGATCTAAAAAATTTATGGTACTATCTTTAGTAGTGTAGAATCATACAAGTTTTTTTCAAAATAATTGAACTTTATTTGTTATCTTTAAAAAAATAAAAATAGAGTGAACATAATTGGGATAATAACCTTGTCAGAATTTTATAAATTTGCTCCAGTCTGATCATGATCCAAAAGTTTTATGAGAGCTTAAGAATTGCATCAGTACCATTATCTAAAATTTTAAAAAAGTTTCAACTTTTCTGTTTGCTCAAATCTATGTAAGCATTGAACTTCATTTTTTTATATTTCAAATATCAAAAATAGATAGAAGATAAATGTTACAGTGCCCTTGTAAGAATTTTATAAATTCACTGAAGTGTGATCATGATACAAATTTTTTTTGATATCTTAAGCATTTCCTTACCACTCTTTTGTAAAATTTTTAAAAATTCTAAATCTTTTTTTATTGCTAAAACAAATCTATATATTAATCATCAAACTTTTATCAGGACGTAGTACTGTGAGATTTTTTGAAACTTAATAATCATATAAAAATTTTATATAAACATTAATGATACATCAGGACTATCCACAATTTTTTAAAAATTTTCTAACATGGATTGAACTTTTTTATTTGGTTGAAGTTTGCCGGTAAGGTTTTTATTACGACAATAGCACTGTCTGAAGTTTTAAAACTTTATGAAGAGTGATCATCATCTAAAAATTTTATGGGAATATTAGTGACGCAGCATAGCCATGCATAAAAAATTTCAAAAATTTTTAACGTGGTTTGTACCATTTTTCAGTTGGTTCAAACTTACTGGTCAGCGTTTTATCAGGACAGCAACAATGTTTGAATTTTTACAAATTCCTCAATCTTGATAATGATCTTAAATTTTTATGAGAATATCATTGATGTGCCGGTACCATCCAAAAAAATGTAAAAAAATTTTAACGTCGATTGAGCTATTTCTCGTTCGGAGTAAATTCACTGAAATCTCGTTAAGATTTCGGGAATTCCGGCCACAAATTTGATTTTCTCGGTGCAAAAAAACCAAATTTGTATTTTTATTTTTATATTTCATCCATGATTTGTGTGAAATTCCGAGATCTCGCTGAGATTTCGGATTTTGGCCACATTTAAAATGTTATCCAAAAACGAGTTTTCGAACCTTATTTCTATGCATCACCCTCTAATACAAGTTATGTAAATCTTAATGCAAATGAAGAGGGTAAGTAATCACTGTTTATTTTTTATTTATCTTTAATATTTATGCAACTTTTTTTAAGAAAATGGCAGCACCCCACAAAAATATAAATGTGTGCTCTCGGACACCAATTCCGCGAGAAAAATGCGATAGCGGCCGTAAACGCCAACGATAGGCCTAACAGCCCCGATTCTCTATAGGCTATAGGCCGTAGTAGCCCTCTCAGAAAAAAAAAATTGCCTACTCTATCGGTTCCTTTTTGTTTTTTTTGTTTTTTTTTGGAGCATCTCTATCCTTTTTTTTTTTTTTGTTTTTTGGAGCATCTATCGGTTCCTTGGCCCAACTGCTCGACGCGAACACCACCTGGCCAATAGCCAGAGACCACAAGTTCCACGTCTTGTCCAGAGTTAGGGGTGAAAATGGATCGGGTGCTACCCGACGGATATCGGATACAGATAATATTTTTATCTATTTTTTTATACTAATACGGGTATTTTTTTTTGTCGGGTCGGATATGTATAGTACTCGGATAACTGAGCGTCTGATTTAGGACGGATTCGGAGCGAACACTACCCGGCAAATACCCGAAGATTTCGGACGGATACGGGTACCCGGGAGTATAAAATGCACGCCTGCTTCACCTTGTCGTAGTCCGGGGGCTGCTGCTCAAGCATGTCGAGGGAGTGCTCCTCCGGGGAAAGAGGCGGAGGCTCTTGGGCGCAGCCGTCTTCGGTGAAGGCCACTGCACGGACGAGGAAGTGGTAGAGCAGGTCGAGCATGTGCGCGTGCCTGGCGAAGTCATCGACGATGTCCAGCGCGGCGGCGCTGGTCTTGATGGGGGACACCTCCTTGATGAAGCGGTCGAAGACGACGTGCAGGGCGTCGGCGACGGCCTGCTCGGAGGCGTGGCGAAGCTTGAGCACCGTGGCGAAGAGGAAGAGCGGGATCTGGTTCTCGAGCATCATTGTGTCGCGCACGACGGCGTTGATCCAGTTAGTCGCCGAGACTACACCATGTCGGTGGCCTCGTCGCGGTGGTAGCCCTCGAGGAAGTCGAGGACGAAGCTCGTGTCGATGCCCATCATCCATGCTAGCGTCTGCTCGTTCAGCTCCAGGAACCTACGGTGTACATATGGTTGAATTGATGTACGTAACACGTGTTGCCTAAAGTTGCACTGATTGTTTAATTAATGTGATCCTATTTTTTCAGTTGGTTTTTATAATGGTGGTCTTTGCTTTAAGAATTGGAGCCTTGTTGAGGGGCTTTTCGTGAAGGGTGATCTTCAAATTCTATGCACGACGGATACTTAATTTAGCACATGGCATCAACCTACCCGCACATACAGCAGTGATAAAGTCAACATAATTTTTGTGAGAATCCATTTCAAATATGGAAGCAATTGAGCTAACCACTGTATTCTCTCGGACTTGGATTTCAGATTGTATAGCTTTACTGAATGGTTTGCTCTTTGTGTGTCTTTATTTACTAGAAGAAATATTACTGCTAGTGTACTTTTTTTTACTAATATGTTGATATGTTGCTCATCTTGACAGGGACAAAGTGTTAAGTATGTCCTAGAGCAAGACAAAACTGCCTTTATTCGGTTGACTAGGACCAGTGTTCTGCAAAGTGATGCAAATTCAATTGTGGCACTATCGTTTAGGTAATTTTTGGTTCCATGCATTTGAAGTGTTTTCCTGTACTTACCCAGGGCCACTGGGCTAGGAAACTTTGAGGTAACGATGGGTACAAAATTTTAATGAAGCGTCTGCAAGTTTTGTATATACATGCTTTGATTCTAGATAGTTTGCGTACTATTTGACTAAGTACCCGTTATCCGTATTATACCCATTCGTATAATATCCGTATCTATTTTCTATTCATTCGTAAATATCTGTTATCCGTATCTATATCCTATCTGATTTTTTACCACCTGTATCCATATCTATATCCGATAAAAATAATTAGAGTACAGAATAACCTACTACTGACGGGGAAATACGATGAATGACACTCAATTAGATTCGCTTTCGCAATGACATTAAATTGGGACGTCGATCTGAAATAACACGTACCATCCAATTTCTCCTCCAGGACATTCTACCTATTGAATTGACGGAAATGCCCTTGGGTTGACAAGATAGTGAGGATTTTATTTGGAGTTTTAAGCTTTTCTTTTGAAAATAATTTTACGTAAATATTTACGTGAAATTCAAAATAATGTAAATTCAAAATAATTCAAAATTACGTGAAATTCAAAATAATTTTTACGTAAATAATACAGGTACATTTTGAATTTCGTGAATTTAAATTTTTTTTGAATTTCGTGAATATTCAAAATAATTTTGAATTTCGTGCATAATACAAAATTATTTCTATTGTTATTGCTCAAAAATTCAAAATTCAAAATAATTTTGAATATTCACGAAATTTTGTATTATTCGTGAATATTCAAAATAATTTTGTATTATGCACGAAATTCAAAATTATTTTGAATATTCACGAAATTCAAATTTTTTTTGTATTATGCACGAAATTCTTTTGAATATTTTGTATTATGCACGAAATTCAAAATTCGTGAATATTCAACAAATTCGTGAACATTCACAATTATGCACGAAATTTACGAAATTTTGTATTATTCGTGAATATTCAAAATAATTTTGTATTATGCACGAAATTCAAAATTATTTTGAATATTCACGAAATTCAAATTTTTTTTGAAATTCACGAAATTCAAAATGTACCCTGTATTATTTCTGTAAAAAATTATTTTGAATTTCACGTAATTTTGAATTATTTTGAATTTCTGTTATTTTGAATTTCACGTAAATATTTCTGTAAAAATTATTTCCAAAAAGAAAAGCTTAAAACTCCAAATAAAATCCCTCACTATGCTGACCTAAGGGCATTTCCGTCAATTCAATAGGTAGAATGTCACTGAAGGGAGAAATTGGATAGCACGGTATTATTTCGTATCAAACGTTCCAATTTAATATCATTCTACGCGAGGTGAACGAATTGAGTGTCATTCATCGTATTTTCCCACTACTGACCCGTTTTCACCGCGCCGCGACGAGAAGCCTCTGGACACGGCGCAACGGAGGCCATAGGAAGCACACACACCACGCCCGCGGGGGATAAGCTTCGGCCCCTTCCGCTCGCCCCACCGCTCACCGCGGCCTCGCCCCAGCCCCGCCTCCTCCGGCGATCGGACCCGACGAGCTAGGCATGGCCGTCCTCCTCCGCACCACCACCTCCGCCACGGCCACGACCACGGGCTCCTCCTCGACCCTCCTCGCCACCACCTTCCGCCGCGGCCGCCGCCTCATCCTCCCGCCCCGCACCTCGCCGCCGCGCCGGGCGTTCACCGCCCGCGCCTCGGCCGAGCCGCTGGAGGTCTGCGCCAAGGCTTCCGTCACCGTCCCTGGCCGCCTCGGCGACTGTGAGCTCTTCTCTATCTGTGTGCGTGTGCGTGTGCGTGTGCGCGTCATTGCTGTTAAACATGCAAAAAATGCGAAGGATTGGATTAATTGGTAATGTAGGTGGGTGTTGAGCGTTATTTCGATTTGGATATTAGTATACTCTGTGCAAGATAAGAGAAACAATCTGCACTTGCGAGTGTCAATTATTTGATGCTTTGAGGGATAGTAGTTTTGTGTTTGATTTCCATATTCATGTGATGCATGGTTTCTGAGTATGCCTGTAATGAAACCAAATGTGAGGTAGGTTATATATAGCAGTGTCAGTGATGTGGTTGTAGATATTACAGCGCATAGTTGGGACTGCCCCAAATTTGACAAACGATGTTTGGGTACGTGTGCTTCTTTCAGTTATCATATCTGCATATTTGGTTGTTGAATGCTTGCCCACAAGATCTACATGACAACATGAAGGATGTAAGTTCCTGGGTTCATGCGGCTAACCACAATGTGTTGGAAACGCCCGATGTGTTTTTTGTTGGTCAATGTTCATTGGGGGGAGTTTTCATCAATGTTTGGAGAAGGTTGATGTTGATATTGGTAGTATATTGGGAGACAGATAGGTTAAGATCTTTGGAGCACACCATTCCAATTTATTGTTTAGTGGATTTGCTGCCTAAATGTATCAGGTATTTGTAGGGCTAGAAAACTGGATGGGTTTATGATTTTCCAATTTATGTTTGCCAGCTAATTGCAAAACATCATTTCACATGCAGACCTGCTGCTGCACATTTCACTAGGTTAGAGCTATTTATACTAGAGTAATATAATATAAATATGCATTCTGCAAGGGTACATTAGTGTTGGCATCTAATTACAACAACAACCAAGCATTTTGTCCCAAACAGGATGGGTAGGCTAGGAAAGAAACCCAATCAAAGTCAATAAAACCCCTAAACCTTCGATCTTGGGTATCGGCATCTAATTGATATGAAAAAAAAGGTGGGTAACATTGGTATTCCTAGAACCCAAGAGCATGAAGTACTGTCTTCCGTGACATTAGGAGCGTAATGCACAACTTCTAAATTTAGTTCCATTGTGCCTTTTTATGTTCTACTGTAGAAACAGTTCCATCATTCCGAGTTAAATTTTACATATCGGTCACAGGTCCTTTCACACAGAGAGTTTTGTTGACAATTGAGGAGAAACACCTGCCATATGATATAAAACTAGTTGATCTTGCTAACAAACCAGATTGGTACGTATCTGGATGACAACTTTTGAGAATTCATATTGTTAGTGGCTGTTACTCTGCTTGATAGCTCCATGGCCATCATGCTTTTGTCTCGCTTCACCAGGTTTTTGAAAATTAATCCAGAAGGTAAGGTGCCTATTGTGAAACTTGAGGAGAAATGGGTTGCTGATTCTGATGTTATAACTCAAGCAATAGAAGAAAAGTACCCTGAACCATCCTTGGCAACTCCACCAGAAAAGGCTTCAACGTAAGTAGTATTTCCAGTGCATTCATTAATTGTTATTGCATAAAATCAATAACTGTGGCACAGTTATACTAGGCTATCTGCAATTATAGCTTATTACCTTTTTTTACTTTTGGTTTTTGACATTCCCTGGTATTTTTTACTAAATGTTAATATGGCATTGCTGTTGGTACTAGCACGCTAATCATTGTGTATAAATTTCTTTGCAGAGGATCAAAAATATTTTCCACATTCATTGGTTTCCTGAAAAGCAATTATCCCAGTGATGGAACAGAACAAGCACTACTTAGTGAGCTGACTTCATTTGATAGTTATCTAAAAGACAATGTAAGTGGGCCTAGTGGCAATATTAATGTCTCATGACATAGTCCAACTAGTATTATGGTTTGACAAGAATAGCTATACTTCTACAATGCTGTGGTCCTATCTTCTTCCCATATCCACATAGTGATTTTAACAATTCTTTTGGGCATGGTTGTCAAGGTGAAAACGCGAGGCGAGGCACCAACCTAGCGCCTAGACTCCTAGGCGCCTAGTTGGGCACCTAGGCGATGATTAGGCGACAAATACATATATAGCATATATAACATATATCACCACTATTGCTATATTTCTACCACTACAGAGCTTCCTCGTTGCTTCCCCCATCTTCCCCATCGAGCTCTCCCCCATCGCCTCCCCCATCAAGCTCCCCCAACCCCATCGCCTCCCCCATCGAGTTCCCTCAACCCCATCGCCTCCCCCATTGAGCAGCGATAGAGCAGAGGAGCGGCACGGAGGATCTGGCGATCGACGGAAGGAGAGCAACGGAAGAAGAGCCTTGATCTCACCTTGATCTTGCGACCGGCGTCGGTGATGGGAGTAGAGGTGGCGCGGTGAAGCCCAGCTAGAAGCGACGCGGATCCGGTGCTGGTGAGCCTAGATCTGGCGCTAGCGAGTCAGTGGCCGGTGATTCTAGATCCAGATCTAGCGATGAAGCGACTGGTGAGTTGGTTCATCTCCCTACCACCGTCGAGCACCTCAGCTTTCCCCGGTTAGGCGGGGCGACGAGCCATGGCCAGCGGCCGGCGGCGACTAGATGCCTAGGCGGCACCTTGACAACAATGCTTTTGGGTTACAGACATGTATCTCATCCATCTCTATGCATCACATGAGATCTGATCAATCTATGTGAACACAAAGGCAAACATGAAAGAAGTTCCTACAATAGTTGGAGAAAAGGAAGGCCTATAAATCCTTGCATTGATAGGAATGTATAGGGGAAAGACCTACATGTTAAATTCTCAGACTAATATTATCCAGTGCTAAGGTTTAGTTTATGAGTTCATATTAGAATTGTACTTAGGTTCATACACCATTATGTTCAAATGAGTATGAATTTATTGAGCTCATTGAACCAAATAATCTGAGAAATCACCTTGGTTCTTCTTTTCTTTGCTCTGACTTTTTCTCTTGTCTTTTGGTTTTCATCCCGGTATGCAATCATCAAATCCATCAATTAAGTTGTTAGCTGTTTGGAGCTTGTAGCTAAATCATGCAAAATCAAAGTACACATAATGCTGGCTCCATAGTAGGACCAATTAATCTTATCCTGACTTGCCTAGCTGGTATTGTTTCTTAGCAGGTGGTTGTGGTTTGTGTGGCTCTTATGTGCCTATGAATAGAATGTTTCTATATGCTATCTTCAAGTAGAATGCCCTCAAGCCTTAATTATGTGTGCTTAGGTTCTTTACACTGTTTGTCTTCATGTTATGACAATTTTGTGCCAAACTGCAAATTCATGAAGGCAGGCATCTACTTTGATCTTTGTAGTTCAGTTACCTTATGCTGACCAATTTATTACACTGATGGCACAATATACCCATATCAAGGGATGGTACTAGTTTTATAATCACTTGATCAGAAAATGTAAACGTACAAATTTAGATGCTGTTGCTTGTCCATATCCTATTATGTGGTGGTTTGGCCCTTCAATGATTTTAATATACAGATTAGAGAATGCCTATCTGTAAACTTTATATTTCAGTGTGTTATATTTGTTTAATAATATTATCTCTCATGAAGAGTAGATTTGTGTATGGTGATTTATCATTTGCTTAGTGTATTCTCCAACATGTGCTTCAGCAGTAGTCAAAGGTGGAACTGTCTTTAAATCATGTTCAAACTCCCATAAGGTGATAAGACATAAGAGTTTATAAGTAAAGATACTTGGATTAACTTAGCTCAGTTAAAGATGATGAAATATCTTAAATTGCATTTTATTTGTGTAAATGATGTTTACTTCACCAAGAACCTCTTATGTTGGCTTACTAGTTTTATTGTTAATACTCATTTTTGCATAGCTTAGCTGAAATTTACTATGTACTTGATCTTACATGTTGTTTGATGCAGGGTCCATTTATCAATGGTGGAACAATTTCTGCTGCTGATCTCTCTCTTGGTCCGAAACTATATCACATGGAGATAGCTCTAGGTCACTATAAGAATTGGTCTGTTCCAGATTCTCTTTCACATGTGAAAACATACATGAAGGTATGTTATTCGCCTTTTTGTGCAAGAAAGATGATGTTTGTCTTTGTGGTAGTTGGTAATTGATTTTGCTTCCTAAACTGACCTGACATGTAGATTAACTAGAGTTTGATGCCATTTTTCACCTAATGGGCACCCATTCAAAAATGAACATGTAACTAGGGTAGTTGTCAAAAAGTGCAATGGGTTTGTCTTTCTATCATTTTGCAAATGTCGGTTATTGAGTAGTTGCATGGCATGTGCGTAGTGCACTGTGCTGTTTAGTACAAATCGTGATTAAATAAACATATTTGGGAGTGCAAACAGACTAAATGTTATTTGGGTTATTGGGGCACTTAACCGAACAGCTGACCCATGATTCTAAAGCTTATTTTACATCATCTATAAGTTTTATACACGTCCTAAATCTTTAGTAGTAGTGATGACCTATTCTTATGTTCAAATGTTCAGTACATGGTGCAAGTTACCCTTAGACTAACTGGCTTATACTCCTTCGATGTGCTTTAACTGATATTATTTTAGCTACACTGCCCCTATTCAGCCAGAAAGACTTCTAACTTCCCCGAAACCTTACTTATTCAGGGCAAGATTCGGATCAGTTCATAAAGGCGGTGCCTTTTCACTTTAAAATTTTATAGGCATATAACTAAGAAGTGTGGGTTTTGGGCGTCCTATTCTAACTGCAGCATCTGAATTTTCTGTTGCAGACAATTTTCTCAATGGATTCGTTTGTCAAAACTCGGGCTCTGCCAGAGGATGTCATTGCTGGATGGCGTCCGAAGGTCATGGGTTAAATCACATTTGTAAAGTAAGGCGTTTATATAAACTGCATTGTACTCTCTTCATAGAAGCAAGACTTATACGGCACACAAATATTTTCATATTGAGACTACTTTGTTGCTGCTATGTGTCCTGCAGTGACGAATGATTATGATAGGTTGCATGGTTGATACTTCCCTAATGAACTGGATATTAGTATGTTGGTTAATCAGATGTACAAATAATACATGAACCTAGTACATTATTGTCAGAGGTGCCAAAGTTTGCTGTATGTGCTAAGTGCTAACACGAGAATAGGTGCAAGAAAGTGTCTCACCGAGATTAAGGCAAGAGGCCACAGGCTGAAGTGCTTGCTTTTCACACAAAGGCAACTGTTTGATGAAAATTTTGGTCTGTAAGCTACAAAAGATAGGTGAAGTATATGGAGTACATGCAATAAGTCTTTCTTTAATTATGAAGGACACAAGGCAGTGGCAATCCATATCCATGGAATACATTTCGAGGAGTACTTTCTTTGTTAGGAAATGCTAATCGATTACTAGTGAGTAGTGACTATATCTTGGTGACTGATGGGTACTCCCAGTAGTTTTGCAATGCCAGGTGTCAAGTTGTCATCCTTATTAACTGATTTAGGTTGCCTTTACTGAGTTTGTATAAAATGGAACAGTGAGCAAAGTTCAAAATAGTTCTTAAGTTACCGATAGTAACTGAGCATCGGAGCATTTCTAAACAGATATGAGAACCATTTATTGTCTTACAGACATAAACTACTCTTGGAAATAGCAATAATTTCACTATTTTGATACTTGTATAGCTGTTTGTTGAATTCTGCAAAACATGTATTTTTGTGTGCCTTGCATGACAATTTAAGGTGATGCCATACTGAGTGTGCTTGCCATTTCACCTGCGTCGAGTGAGCTTATTTGGATCTGGTGCAATCATATTGTTGGCTCTGATATGCATATACACCTCCTTATTATGCGAACACTTCAGCCTAGAACCAATAGAAGGCCAAATGCAAGACCCCTAGGACTACTAATAGACAACATTAGTACCTTCTGTTGCCACATATTGATAACTACATAGCTTGCAGTCTGTTTCAGTACACCATCTTTGTTTGTTACTTGTTGCACTTGAAATTGCATTACTTGGCTTTTGGGGAGACAAATTTGGTCCTACATACAGAATAAGCATCCACTTTACCCAACGCATCAAATACACTGATGAATCCCTGAGTTTATGTTGAACCTGGCACTGATTGCGAGCTTCTTTGACACCTAAAAATCTTCTGTACTGCTGCACACAGAATAAGCTCCTACTGGTTATTGTACTTAATACAATTTTTTCTTTTCCTGTGTTGGCCAATTTTTGTCCTTCCTGTATTATGTAAGCTTAGACTTATTGCATTGATGATAACATGCCATGTTCTTTTTATGTATTTAATCCACTATGGTGCAATATATCTTAATTTTGAAAATTTCTAGACTGTAATTGCAGTCTGGAATCTGGATCACACATTCCGCTGCTATAAAATATGTATTATGTCCTTCCAAAACAGTTTGTAATACTGTAATACATTCACCCCTATTCATGCATGCCTTTTGTTTGTATTTTCTTGAAGTTTACGTGATATTTACATGTTGAATTACCATCGAAGCTCGTATTCCATCGAAATAGCACAAAAACAACCAAATTACCAAATTACTAAATTCTGATCGGTTTTAGAAAACCGAATCCTAGCAGGGACAATTAAAACTGCACCAAGATTTAAAACATATTGTTAAGATTTATTCTGCCCTATTTGAATGATGAGCTCATCGTTGTGTAGTGTCTTACTCTTTGGTCTTTAATTTCTGAAATATGTTAGGTAGGAAGATAGGTGCAACTGTTTGTGTGGTACCTCCTCCTAACACTTAATGCTGTTTTTTTTTGTAGTTGTGTGTGTGTGTGTGTGTTTTTTTGGGGGGGGGGGTTGATTGTGCTTAAAACATGCATGCACATAATGATACTATATGCTCCAGTACTGATTGATTGCTCTAGAGGAACTGAGCTTAGTGTTTCTGTTTTCCTGAACCTGCTGCCAACTTGTCGCAGTACCAGTACCATCTTCTGTGTCGTTCTCAACAGACATGATCAGTTGCACTCCAATACAGGCTTTCAAAAACTGGCAAAAACCGCAGTTTTTGACTTTACCGCTGCGATTCGAGATTCAAAACCGTTTGGTGACCTGGTCTAATTAAAAAAAAAATGTGACAAAAATTATGTGTTTATGTGTTGAAAACCACTTGAAAACCGTTGAAAAACCGTAGTTTCATTGAAAACCGTTTTTAAGGAATATTCAATTGGTCGGGTGATTTTTGGTGAAAACTGAACGGTTTTTGATTTATTTTTTAAAATTTTTTGATTTCTTAACCCTTCGGTTTCTGACGTTTTTCGAGCAGTTTTTGTGGTTTTCGAACTGCAAACTTTGAATTGGTTTTTCAAAAACGGTTTTGAAACCCTGCTCCAATTCTCCGTCTGAGCTGGTAGTGTAAGGAGTGAGAATCTACCATTCGATGATTTGCAATAGTGATGTGTGCTCTCATTATTTACTTAGAATCAATTTCATGTGATGTGCAATTGATTTTAATAGAGACGTGCTGTTCTTAATTGTTTGTACCAAGTGACTCATCATGTGATGGAATTTTTCTTCCTTATTAGGAGAGACATGGCTATCAGAGGATCTAGGTGGATTTTTATTGAAAATTTTCAGTGCATAGCTTTGAAGGTATTACTGTAAGATCTTATTCGCTTTCAGTATCAAATGGAAAACGTCAATAAAAATGATGATAGTCTTCTTATGAAATTGGGCATTGCCATGGAACATCACTTTCTTGTCAATAAAACAAAGAGGAATTGTCGTAGCTGTTTTCTGCGTTGAATGTTGATTTCTTAAACACAGTACTTGCCAAAAATTTATAATCTATGCTACAGATCAGCCTTTTGGCAAGGTTCAAAATCCCTACGAAATCTCGGATTTCAGACCCCTTAGATTTATAATCCTGATGAAATAAAAAAATTGAAAAAAAATTAAATTGCTACATTATCTCAATGAATTTCGGCAACATTGGAGATTTTGCCCGGAGGGACCGAAATTGTCACGTAATCGACCGGATATGACATTTTTGGGATCGGATTTGAACGGAGTACGTGTGAACTAAGGGTATGTTTGGTAGAGCTTCAGTTTCACTAGATCCGTGGATCTGATGAAGCTAGGTATTACTAGCTCCACCAGATTTGTGGAATTGGAGCTGTGAGTACATTAAAAGTGTTTAGATGTATCATCTTGTTTATATTTTGGACCAAATAATATAAACTTAATTCAATTTATTTTAATCTACAAGTTTCAGATTTCAGGTGAAGTTAGAATTTAGAGCTCTACCAAACAGGTCCTAAGTGGTTGGCTCTCATCCAACGGACCTGGCCTCGAGTGTTAGTGATATGCCCTAGAGGCGATCATGTGAGATGATTGTATCATACGTCTATGTTCATGTACTTATCAGTTCCATGAATAAATGTCACTCCTTTGTGTATCGAGTATGACTTAATTGTGAAACACATTGGTTATATGATATTATTCTAAAGGATCCCTGGTCACATATCATTATGTGGGACAATAGTGATCTGACCAGCACATGTATTGATTGATGGTAATGTTTTACATACCATAGATATGGAGATATCAAATCAATAATGTGGGCACATGTTAGAGAACATGGGGTTGATAGACCCGCCCGAGACACCGATGAGATTGTTATCTTAGAAGTGCCATCGTGGTGTAGTCTCGAGTGGTATACCTATACGATCCTTTGACCCGAGATTCTTATTGATTCTCAAAGATGTGTAATTGTATACTTTGAGGCTATCAAACGCTTCTCCGCTATAGGAGTTATAAAGGTAGCTTACGAGTATGCCATGAAACATGACGTGAGATATAAGTGATCAAGATGGAATTTGCCCTCCTTGATAACGGAGAGATATCTCCCCTCCCCTGTGGATGGATAAGAAAAGTGCATGGCCATGCCAAAGTGATTAAAGTGTTAATCATGAATTATATCCATTACATTGACGAGTGAATGGGTTGAGCTATCACAAGGATGGCACGATCTTGCCTTGAGCTTGACTAGTATCGCGGGCAAAAGGATTGGTATATGAGTATATCAAGATTCAAATGATACGATCATTCTCGGTATTCGGGGACAACATGTCCTGCTAGGAACCATCATTGTCCGATGGTCCGAAAAGAGGTTTCGGGGCCATAGCCATTTGCGCATGAACCTAACGGGTCACACACTTAACGGGTTGGATCATGTCGATGGATTGGATCCATTAGTGGGTTTACACGGATTTGGATCCTTCTGGCGCCTTAATGGATTTCTCTTGTAGAAGATCCATTAGTGAGTCCTAGTGGGCTTCTATCGAGAAGGCCCGTTAGTGCACTCTATATAAAGGGCGGGGGTGTGCGACCATGAGGTTCTCCCCACCACGAAACCCCTAGCCGTCGCCTACCCTGCGTGAAACCCTAGCTCAGCACGTGGTGCGCACGGCAAGACGCTCCACCCTGGACGTGTGGATACCGTAGGCGCCGTTGCATCCGTCCTCGCTACGATCGGCGATCGGTTTCACCTTCCAACTCGCAGGCACATCTTCATCCGTCAGATCGTGCACCCGCGGCGAGGAGACGCCAAGGACTCAGCGATCACTTGGCGAGCACTCGGCGGTCCGGAGACCACTCGGCGAGCACTCGGGTGATCTCGCAAGCACTTTGGCCGAGCGATGGAGTACGCTCGACTCACGACAAGGCTTCGAGCACGCGGAGGCTTCACTCACTCTACTCACCGCTAACGTGCTCCAAGGGTAATGCTCCATGATCTTTGACTCGCATGTATCCTGGTTGAATGCGTAGAAAATTTTGTTTTCGGCTAGTGTAGCATACGCGTTCTCCTTCATCGAGTCACAGGTAGGGATGGCAATCAGGAGGGTACCTTCGGGTATAATTGTCGTCCATGTCGTCCATCTAAACATGAAATCTGAAATCATGCTGTCCACCCAAACCCACTAGATTTATCGGGTATAGATCTGTGCCCATACCCAAACCTGATGGGCACCCGATACCCACTGGGTACCCATGGGTAGCAAATTATGCTGAAAACAGAAAGTTAGCATGGGCTATAGATGATTAATGATACTCCAGTTTATTTCATTTAATCAGCACATCATGATGGACTATAAGTGACCAATGATATTACAACTTCAGGTGAGTACATATAAGATATTTGATGGCAAATACTACACCATTCTATAGTGTTTTCATATATATTTTATTTGGTTTCAATGAACAAGATGATAAACATTAGAGTAAAATATGGGACAGTGATATTAAAACTCATTCAATAACTAAGATAACATAGGAAACTCGATTGACCTGCATTTAATTCAGTTACATAGTATACACTTAATACTTATGACTACGGTGATAGCAGAGATGTCAATACATAATAGAGTATCATCTAAAAGAAAGAGTATGATATATGCATAATAAATTCAGAGTATGATACACGCAAAAACAAATTCAGAGCATGATATATACTCAACAAGTTTCTAAACATAGTTTGCCTTTTAAAGCCTTATGTGTGTCTCAGCCTCTCATTTAGGTAGTTACTGTTTCAATTTTCTAATATATATCTTATAAAAAGGGGCACACATGTTATAGGATACCCGTCCAATACCTTGACACCCACACCCATCCTGTTTCTTTATCGGGTAAAACTGCGATCCCTAGTCACCGAGTCATTTTTTTGTGTGTAAATTAGGGAATGATATAACATTGTGCGCCTACAATATCACAACATAGCTCGTAGCTCAGTTGGAGCCTCAGGGATCGAGTCCTCGCTTAGCACCATTGTTTTTTGGCAAAAAGATTAAGGGTGAGATCTCCATTTTGCAGCAAGGTAGGGTAAGCAAAAATGATCTTTTGTAATCCAAAATCTAATACCAGTAGCAGCTTGTTTTTGCTTGCAGATCCTAGCAAGAGTAGCCACATATAGGGCCTGTTTGGCAGAACTCCAGCTCCCAACTCCACCCCGGATCTGGGTGGAGCACTGCCAAACACCCCAGCTCCGGAAAACAATGGAGCAGGCAACTCCGTGGAGCAGCAAGAGTTCCAGTACAATTTTTTGGAGCAAGAAAACAGGTGCTCCACGGATGGGTTTTTTCAGAGTAGACATGGAGTTGGGGTGAAATTACCCACCTTTGCCACAGGGGTAATACCCCCTCCCGATCCCACCCGACCCGGCTCGGCGCTCTCCCTGCAGCTTAGGGCTTGCCCCTGCCTCCCTTGCCGCCTCCCTCCCTGCGTCTCCCTCCTCCCGCTCCCTCGATCTCCCTCCTCCCGCTCCCCTCCCTTGCCGCCGCCCCTCCCTGCGCCATTCGCTCGGCCACCGCGCCCTCCGCCCCTGCACCTTCGGTCGGCCACCCAGCGAAGCGCCGGCGACAGTCCTCCTCCCAGCGAAGCGCCGCCGCCGCCTCTTCTCCCAGCGAAGCTCCGGCGACACCTCCTCCCAGCGCGGCCGCTGCTGCCCCTCCTGGCGTCTCCCTCCACTCCTGCTGCCAAGGTAAATTCACTAATTTCATCTTTGCTATAAACCGTGTTCTTTGCTATAAACCATGTTCTGTCAACCAGCCGCACCAATTTCATCTTCTGAATTGCCTGCCAACCTGGACTGGCTATAGCCATCTGCAGATGGTTATTCGAACACAAGAGTGAGATCAATCCATCACTTCACCTGTATGCCTAGAGACAATTGATGCTGACATCGATTGTAGCAGGAGTTCAGTGGTGGTTGATTGTGTGTAATCGAAGATGTATGCTGATAATTAATAATGTTTTCACAGCATTGTCATATATTATGTTGAATCATGGAGTAATATATATATCGATTGCCAACCTGTAGAAAATTGTATTGGTGGGATTTTAGCATTCTCCTGAATCACTAGAATCAATGACATTTGCCAGGCTTGCTAATTTCAGCACCTGGTATAGTAGAGTTACCAAAAAAATTATCCTTGCTTGACTGAACCATTCTGGTTCCAGGTTGAATTTGATGAAAATTCTGGTTCCAGGTTGAGACATGTTTGGATATATATATATATCACATGATAACTGGCACATAAATTGTTGTTGATTGTGCTTCACACTCTTGTGGTTGTAAGGGAACAGTACACTGGAAACATACATTATATTCTTATGGCACAGAGGTGTCCCTTTGTATTTTATTTGTGAACTGAACTGAACTGAATTGTAATAACGAAGGGCAGTAAGAATCTACTACTTGTAAACAACATAGCAAACATTGGCCAATGCATAAACAGGAAGTTCCATCTCACCTTGAATAGTATTGGTGCTTTTCTGTGTTTAGGCTTCAGTGACTTTCTGCTTTTATGTAATTTTTATACTCTGATAATATGATGATAATCTGTCCAGATGTCTGTTGAGTGGAATGATTTGAACACTAGAATCATTTGTGAGTTGTTTGCTGAACAAGTGGAGATTGGAAACCGACCAAACACGCACTTGAACTCTGTTGGTTACATAGAGATTAGAAAAAGATTTAAAGAAAGAACAGGCATAGAACTCAACAAGACTCAAATTAAGAACAAGTGGGATAAGTTGAAAGTTGAATTTACAGCATGGAATAAATTGTTGTTGAGGCAGACAGGTGGGGGTTGGGACCATGAGAAAGGTACTCTTCAACAGGATGATGAATGGTGGGAGAAGGCAAAAAAGGTTAGTTCGTGCACATATTTGCAATGTGCCAAGACATTCCATCATTAATGAACTAATTTATGTTTATTTGCAATTTGCCAGGACATTCCTGGTTGTGGCAAATTTAAGAAAAAAGGCATTCAAAACGAAGACCTCCTTCGACAAATGTATCGTGACATTTCCAATGATGGTGAAGACCATTGGAATCCTATGGGTACCACCCCAGATGGGACAACTACTTCGGCAAATGTTGTGACTATGGATGCATTTCGAGATGAATTGGCAACTGCTATTGCGTTTTCATGGAATTAATCTTATTTTTTCTTATATGTTCTTTGATGGAACCATTTCACTTATATATTTCATGCAATTAATTTTATAGTGTGGAACAATTTCTTTTTATAATGGTTTTACTATAGGAAAACGATTTTTTTTAATAAGAAGATACATGTGTTCGTGGTTGGTGGTGTGTTCGGAATATGTGCTTGGTGGTGTGTTCGTGGATGCATCACAATTCCAATTTTGATCTGGATGACAATTCCGATTTTGTTTCTTGGTGTTGTGTTCGTGGTTGCATGATAACTCCGATTTTGTTTTTCTTGTCTGCTAATCGTACATTAACCGGATCGATCGACAATGGATGGCGCCATTCTACATGCTGGACCTGGCGAATACAGTTCTTTGAGGGTAATATTGACCATTCACCATCATTCTAGGATCTGGAGCTAATCTCATGGCCAAACACCACAACTCCAACTCTAGTTCTGCAGTGGAGCTGCTCTACAGTGGAGTTGTGGAGCAGAGCTGAAAAAACGGAGCTGGAGCTCTGCCAAACAGCCCCATAGTCATGCTAGATCATTGTCTTCAATAGTTTTGAGTAGCCACAGTTAGTCTTGCTAAATGAGTGTCTAATAGTCTTGGTAAGTGCATAATAGAACAAGTTGAGGATTAGTGTTAACATTTCTGCAGATATATGATCATTAGATATACATTAAAATACAAGACAAGATAGAACACAACACTCACAAGTCTAACTATAGGATCCCCAAGATTAATAAATTTTGAAAATTTGTCAAGCTTGATCATCATCTAAAAATTTTATGAGAACATTAGTGATGCATCAGGATCATCCACAAAATTTTTCAAAATTTTCTAACATGGTTTGAACTATTTTTCATTCAGTTGAAATTTGTCGGTTAGTCTTTAGTAGTATTGTCTGAATTTTTGAAAATTGCTCAAACTTGATCATCTGAAAATTTTATGGGAATATTATGTATGTGTTAGGACCATCCACAAAAAATTTTAAAAGTTTTTATGTGGTTTGCATCATTTTCCATTCGGTTGAAATTTTTCGATCAGCCTTTTATCAAGATAGTAGCACTGTCAGGATTTTTAAAAATTTCTCAAGCTTGATCATCGTCTAAAATTTTTATGGGAACATTACTAATATGTCAGGATCATACACAAAAAATTTCAAAATCTTTTGACATGTTTTGACCAATTTTTGTTCAGTTAAAAATCACTGAGATCTCGGCAAATCTCACTAGGATCTTGGAAATCTTGGTAAAGAAAAACCAGAATTGAATTTCTATTTTGGATTTCATCCGAAATTACAAGATTTCACCGAAATTTTGGATTTTAAAGGGTAACGAGATATGATCCGAAAACGAAATTTGGAACCTCGCCTTTTTGTTGAGTTGATGAGAGATGAACAAATGCATCGATCCTTTTCACTGCGATAATAAGGTTGCTTCCTTTTTATTTTAAGGATTCCGTTGCAGAAACACAATGTTAGGAGCCAAGGTTGTAATCATTCGGACCATCCTAATCCTAGGTCCCATAATTACGAGATACCTTTCTGCTGAGTTCAGGTTACTAACTTCCAAATATATTTATCCAAAGTTTGGGTTTGATAAAAGCATCCATGTGCATGAAGCTGAGTTGCCACATTATTCGTTGCTGTTTCTTTTCTCCATGTTTTCTGTAGCACTTTTGACACTATAAACCCGCAATGATTGATAAAGAAGTTGCACTCAGCATTAATGATTGACGTGAAAATTCCAATTAAATCACTCTTACGCCTTTGGTAGGTGATGTGTCTTTTAATACAGCTTCTTTAAGTACATCGGTTAAAGGGCTGTTTGGATGCTGTACTTCAACTTTGGGCCAAAAATCTTCCTAAACAGTATGGCTGCAAAGCAGCTAGGAAGTTGTCGACGATTCGGGACAGGGGTCCCTCGCCGAGTTTACTTGTTGAATAAGGGATCAACCTAAGGCCCCTTTCCCGCAAGGGTTGTTCGTCTAAGGGTGCACCGAGCTACGGATCGGGTGGATAAGACAATCGAGAAGCACACGGGGTCGCTTTTATCCGGTTCAGCCTCTCGCAGAGAGATAATGACCCTACGCCCAAAGGATTCACTAATGAGTAAGGAGTAGCATAACGTGCTTGCTCGGAGGAGCCTCGAACTAGCCTAAGGACTCCAATGAACAAGCCCTGTGTACGAGTGTGCGGGGTCTTGAAAAGCCAGACCTCAATACATCGTGCGAGGGGGTATTTATAGGGGATTTACAGGAGACAGGTTATTTATTACAGGGGCGCCATCAGAGGACGTCTTGCGATCTGGCCAGCAGCGCCACCACGGGTACCACGCGACGGGGAACAATGAAGAGAGACCAAGGCGGCGCGGACCATGGCAACAGATCCGGCGTGACGATCCTCGAGCCAGCACATTTAATGCCACGCCGCCTTGTCATGCGAGCCCCGAGCTTGGCTTGCTCGGGGATGGGGTAGCCCGTGAGCCGGGCTACACGAAGGTCGGTCCCCTGTGCGCCATCCGGGCAAGAGCATGGTCGGCCGGCGCCGGACTTCGGTGGTCGTCTTGGTACAGTATATCCAATCCCCGACAGCTAGCCCCCGAGGCTAAAAGGGGGAAGGCCTTGCTGAGGCCCCCGCCTTAAGCCTCTAGATTTCTTAAAGAGGGATTGGAGTCATGCGGCGAAGACCTACCGCGGTGCCCGAACTGCCCTTGCTCGGGAGTGAGGAATCTTGTAGCGAAAAACTGCTACGGTGCCTGAGCGATCATGCTCGGGGGCGGAGATTTCACGGCGGAAAAAAAACTGCCGCGGCATCCGAGCTGCCGAGCTCGGGAAAAAGGATCTCGCAACGAAAAAAGGCCTGCTGCGGCTTCCGAGCGATCAGGCTCGGGGAGAGGCATGCTCTCTTGAGACCGAGCGTACTTGGTCGAAGCCCGAGCTAAATAACGCTCGGGAGGGGAGCGCGGGAAAAATTGTAGCGGTTCCTTCCCCACGAAGCGTCATGGCGCTTCCTCTGACAGCTTTTGGGAACCGCTACCGTCAGCTGCCGGGGACGTGCCGCCACGCGTCGGCAATCGGCTACCGTTTACAGCCCGTTCGGCTCCTCCGCCTAGAAATAACCGGCGGGAACACTTCATTTGCTTTCCTTCCTTTATTCTCACCACTCGCGACAAGCGCTCCGCCAAAGAAACCTCGACGGCTTCCAAACTTCTCTTCTTTGCTGCGGCGGTTCATCTTTCCAAGTCTTCTCATGGCGCGGTTTGGGGCGAGCAAGATCACGGTGGAGAGGCTCCGGGCTTTGGAGGATCTCGGGTACCTGGATGCCCCCACTTGGAGGATCCCGGAGGGCGAGGGGGCCCCGGCGCCGCACGACGACGAGATGGTCACATGCGACCTCTACACCGTCAATGGGCTTCGGCTGCCGGAGAGCGAGTTCCTGGAGGATGTGCTCACGCAATGCCGGTGTGAGCTCACCCATCTGAACCCCAACTCCATCCTTGTCTGAACATCTTTGCCCATCTCTGCGAAGGCTTCAGGGCACCCTTCCTCGCCAAGTCTCTTCTTCCATTTCTACAACCTTTTCCGCACCGGCGTCCTTCCGCCACCGGCGCCCTATATTTCGCTATGCGACCCGGCCGCCGACGAAGTTCCCGTCTTCACCCTCGGGGACTCCGCCGGTGGGCCGACTATTGGTTCTACTTGCGAGGTCAGCGATGGACGATTCATTGCGCTATACGGGCGGCGGCGCCTAACGCCGAGACACCGCGTCCGACGGCCACCCGATGAGGAGCGGATCTCGATGACGATCCACGAGCTCACGAACATGGGGCGACCGGCGCGACATCGTCGCGACTTCCTCCGAACAGATATCCCGCTGCGAGGAGAGAGCACCCCTTCTTCAAGATCAGCGGGTGGGACGACTTCACCCGTGAGGCCGAATCGGGTATGCCCTCGCCACTCGTGACAATTTTGCTTCACTTGTGACGCCCGAACTTGCGATGACATTTTGCGCGTCGCGATGACAAACCAGGCTTCGGTCGGGTGGAGAGGAGGGTCGGCGAAATGTTTGGGTCCCCCAAGGGCAAGGAGCTCGAGAAGAAACTCCAAGTCCCGCTGAACGTGCTCGAGCGGGGCAGTGTGGTGAGTACCCCTGGTCATTCATGCTCGGGAAGAACGTCCGAGTCTTACTGAGCATTTGGCGCACGGGGAGAACATCCGCTTAACGGCGCGTCCGCTTCCTTTTGACAGAGAAGTTTCGCTTGAGCCGGGCGGGCCGAGCTCAAATCCAAAGGGGCAAGAATGGGTGCTCGCCCTCGCTGCTAAAACCAAAAGGGGAGGAGCAAGAGGCCGACCGCGCCATCGTGAGTACCGGTCGTCGAAGAGGCACGCGATCGGCCGGGAATCTCGGCAAAGACATGGAGTACGCCGATCGCGTGGAGGAGGTAAGCCGCCGAGGCTTTGGCCGAGAATTATAGCTGGAAGTTCAAATCAACAAATCGCGCGAGGGAAGATTGATCGAGGGAATGGTGCAGACGAGCGGCGGCGCCAAGAGGGAGCTTGCCGAGACGGCGACCAACTCGCCTGAGCTCTGGCTCGGGAGTTCGGATCGCGGTAGGCGCGAAGCCTCTCGCAACGGTACCCGGGCATCCGGAAAAGACGCTGGAGGGGGTCGACATGGAGGCTGTTGACCCTAAGCTGGCGAAGATCACCCAGGCCGCCGAAAAGGCGGCCGAGCTGGTGGTCCTAGCGGCGGCGAACTCACCTGCGGGCGACGAAGAAGGCCCGGCCAAAGGTGGGCGTCGATCCCTGCCCTTGCTCGTTTCCTTTGCTTTTGTTTTGCGCCCAGCCAACCCCACTCACCGACGTGGATGGTTAATAGCCCGTAGGGCCTTCCCGATCGCCGCCAAATAGCTCATGAGCTTGCCCATCGTGTTTTAGCGGGCGTGCTATTCGCCGCCGCCGACATCGTGATGGCCGAAGGCGCGGGAGCAGCGGCGAGCACGGAAGGAGGAGAAAAGGCCGACCCCGCAGCTCCGGGCAAAGGGGCTGCTCAAGAAGGCACGGGGCTCCCGGGCGAAATGCCTGCCCGGGATAAGACGGCACCCGCCCCGGGCGAACCACCTGCCTGGGGGGATAGCGAAGCCCTGAGCGAACAACATGCTCGGGAGGATAGCGAGCGGACCCCGAGCGGAAGCGCCGCTCAAGAGTGGGCCTTGGTGCCCGGGGATGCATAACGCCCCGTGAGGAGGACTCGCCACTTTGGACAACCCGCCTTCTTCAAGGACTCCGGGCTTGCAAGACACCTCTGCCGGATCCCGTGACATTCAAAGAGGAGATTTATGAGAAGTTCCGGGAGAATCTGCGCACCGACGTTGCCGAGGTGAGAATTGTTCTGCTACCGCGGTAATTTTCCTTCTTTGGTTTTCGTGGGATCCCGCTTAAAGTTTCCCTGCCCGCAGCTTCTTAAAAAGTCTTTGGCCAATTTTGAGGAAGTGCTGATTGTCCCCGACACCCTGGCCCGCTTATATGAAGAAAGCGAAGCCCGGACCACTAGGCTGGAGGAGAAGGTGGGCGACCTCAAGCTCGCGGATACCATAATCGTGAAAAGATGCCGCGAGGCAGAGCAAGAAGTCGTCGAGGCTAAGGGGAAGATCCTCGGGCTCGAACAAGAGCTCGAGCAGGAAAGGTCCGCCGCCCGCCAGACCAAGGAGGGCGCTGCCGCTTCCGAGAAGAAAGTGCTCGCGCTCGAGCAAGAGCTGGAGCAGTGGAAGAAAACGGCTAGCCTGGCGGAGGAGAGTCTCGCCCTTTGCCAGCGCAAGGTTCAGGGGCTCGATCAGAGCTTCAACAGGGAAGCATGCTCGGACCACGAGACCAAGGTGGCTGAGCTTGAGGTGTCGTGCTGTGCCAAGGAGAGCTAGAGCAAGGAGGCGGAAAGTCGGTCACCGAGGAAGATCCGCCCTTAGCCGGATAAGGTTCTCTGCTCGAGCAAGGTTTGGAACAAGAAAAAGCAGATGCTCGGGCCCTCGGCCAAGGTGGCCGACCGAGCGGCAATGAACGGCCGCGCCCTTGCCGACCAAGAAAAGACGAGGTCGAGCAGCGACTCGAGGAGGCCCAAGAAGGTCGTGGACGCCCGCGGAAGGTGATCGATCTTGAGTGCCAAGATTGCCGACTATAGGCGTAAGCTCTCATGGGCACTTAGGGGACGACGCCTGTGTAGGGTTATATGCTTTTCGCTTTTATTGGGGCGCAACTCTGCTTTTACTTGAATGTTGTGTCACAGACGCTTCTTTCTTCTTTTGGTTTTTCTCTTGCTTTTCCCGCAATGAATAGATAGCGCTTAAGAGCGAGACGGGCTTTGCAAAGAAGTCGTGACTTAGCGACCAAAAACACTTTCGCTCGATGACCTGCCCTTATCCGAGCCCCCGCTGCGAATGAAACTCGTGCACCTGGGTTGCGAGCACGAGTTTGTTTCGTAGGAGAGACGAGATAGAGCGCCGACTATACTTCCAACCAAGCATCGGCCTATCCGGCGACAAGCGTGGGTTAGGTCGGTGTAGAAAAACCAATAGTGGCTCAAAACTTAACACTTTTGCACGCATGGGCCTAACCCATGAAAGCATGGTCGTGCGAGGAAGGGCGACGGTTTTTGGGACATGGTGTGCAGCGACCGGTGTGCCCGTCCGAGCTAAGCTTCAGCATCAACCGAAGAGCGTCGCTTATGATTTGTATCGCGCAATGATAACTATCGGACCAAGGTTAACTTATTGAGACCGGCGCCTAGTGGTAATCTTTTAGCGGTAGGCGTTGGTCGTAGTACCTTGCGCTATTCTACGTGCGCGGTCCGAATTCTGCTAAGTGAGAGGTGTTTAGACGAACAAAAAGTCGCATTGATGCGAACGGTCGTGAATTTATAGCATAGTGCAGAAAGTGGAACATGAGCTTTTAGATATAGAACTTGCGCAGCTGGTCGATGTTCCATGAACTAGCGAGCTCGCGGCCATCCTCCGTCAGAAGGCGGACAAATTTCCGGGCGTGACACCGAAACGACCGTGAATGGGCCTTCCCATTTGGGGGAGAGTTTGTTGGCCTTTGACGTGTCCTGAATCCGACGCAGGACAAGGTCGCCAACCTGTAGAGCTCGAGGCCGAATGGACTTAGCCGCGATGCTTTATGAAGGGTTTGCCGGTAGGTGGTCGATCGAACTGTGCCTTTAGGCGAAGTTTCTTCAGAAGGTCAAGGTCGGGCGGCGCCGCGACCTTGGTGGATGTCGCCGGCCAGTGCACCCTTAGGGACCCGAGCATGATTTCAAGGGGAGGATGGCCTCGCACCGTGAGACTAGCCGAAGGGCGTCTCGCCAGAGCTCGGCTTAAGGTGGTTCGCACCGACCAAAGGACTAAGGGAGCTCGCCCACCCATGACCCGCCTTTGTCGGGAAAGGTCTCAAGACTCTTTTCTTGATCCCTTGAGTAGCCGGCCGTCGCTTTTTTACCGCTCCATTGCTCATGGATGGGCTACAGAGGCGGCATATTTTTGTGCCAATGTCTTGTGAGAGGCTTGAAACAGTTATTGGTGAACTGGTGCCGTTATCGTGATGAGGCGATTGGGTACCCCAAAGCGCCACCACATTATCAAGGAAAAATCTTTTGGTCGCTTGAGCCGAAATGGTTGAAACGGCTCGGCCTCGATCCACTTAGAGAAAGTGTCGATTATGACGAGCAAGAATTTACAACCCTTTCGACCACGGGAAAGGCCCGAGGATGTCACCCTGTGTCGAGAATGGCCATGAGAGTGGGATGGTTTGCGGTCGAGGTCGGGTGGTGGGACTTACGGCGTGAAATCGCACGCCCGACAAGTTGCCACGATCGCTCGAAGGCCGCCTAGCGCCATAATAATAGTATCCCAACCGAATGCCTTGCTCACGAAGCGCCCGGAAGGACGAGTGGGCTCCACACATTCCTCATGGATATCTCGGAGAAGGAACTCGCCTTCTTCCGGATATGCACTTGGAGAGGACTCAAGTGCCCCTTTGCGACATAAGGCGCCGCCTACCACCTTGTAGATGATGACCGCTTTTGCGACGGGAACGCCGCTTCTTCCTCGGGCAATGTCCCATGGGCGAAATCATCGATGAATGGCGCCATCCAATCCGCACCTTGCTCGAGGAAGGAGACGTTGCCGCACGCCTCTGATGCCTCCTCTACAGAGGGAATGGAGGGCTTGCGCAGATGCTCGGCTAGCGCCCCGGGCTGGGCGGGCATCTGGGGTGGTGCCTCCTCTACAGAGGGAATGGAGGGCTTGCGCAGATGCTCGGCTAGCGCCCCGGGCTGGGCGGGCATCTGGGGTGGTGCCTCCTCTACAGAGGGAATGGAGGGCTTGTGCAGATGCTCGACTAGCGCCCCCGGAGGGGCGGGCACCTGTGAGGAACCGACCTTGGAAAGTTGGTCGGCCAGGGAATTATCCTTCCTGGGGATGTAGAGTACTTCGAAATTTCTGAAGTACCGCTCCATCTTCCTCACTTCAACCAAGCAAAGCGCCATTGAGCGATCGGAACACTGATACTCCTTGTTGACTTGGTTGATGACCAGCTGTGAATCACCTTTCACAGTCAGTCTCTGGACGCCGAGCGCCTTGGACGCTCGGAGTCCGGCCAAGAGGCCTTCATACTCCGCCGCATTGTTTGTTGCGGGAAGTGTAATTGAATGACGATGGAGCTGTTCCCTTGGGGATACGATAAGATAACGCCACCGAGCGCTCAAAGCTCGACCCGTCGGCACATAATCCAATGACCGCCTCAGATTCGTGGTCCTTGGTGGTGGGTCAAGGGGTTCGCCCATTCTACCACGAAGTCCGCTAGAATCGAGATTTGATCGCGGTGGGCAGAGAAGTGGACATCGAACTCGCGAGTTCCATGGCCCACTTCGCTATCCCACACAAGCGCCCAAATTTCTTAGGATCTCCTAAGTGGAAAGTCGGTCGACAACGACCTTGTGAGCTTGGAAGTAGTGGCGCAGCTTCCTTGATGCTACGAAAGCAATGAGTATAAGAGTTTCGACCTCGTGTAACGCCTTTGGTCCGTGCAACACTTCCGACGAGTATACCGGACGCCGTCCTTCTCGCTTATCGCCAGACCGCGCTTACGGCTCGGGCGCCGCTGCGAGGTACAAGAAAGCGTCCCGACCTTGGCGTGGCGGATCGGAGGGTTGACAGTACCGCTTTAGCTCCTCGAATGAGCGGTTAGCTTGTCATCCAAGTGAAACCGCTATGCTTACGAGCGCCTTAAAGAAGGGCAAGCGCGCCCCCCGGCGAGAAATGAAGCGCTTAAAGCGCCATTCGTCCGGTCGTGGTTTGAATCTCCTTACCGAAGTTTGGGGGTCGATTCTTTCGATGGCTTCGATCTTTTAAGGTCGGCGCCACCGTCGACGATTCGGGACAGGGGTCCCTCGCCGAGCTTACTTGTTGAATAAGGGATCAACCTAAGGCCCCTTTCCCGCAAGGGTTGTTCATCTAAGGGTGCACCGAGCTACGGATCGGGTGGATAAGACAATCGAGAAGCACACGGGGTCGCTTTATCCGTTCGGGCCTTCATGGAGGAGATAATGTTTCACGCCCAAAGGATTCACTAATGAGTAAGGAGTAGCATAACGTGCTTGCTCGGAGGAGCCTCGAACTAGCCTAAGGACTCCAATGAACAAGCCCTGTATACGAGTGTGCGGGTCTTGAAAAGCCGCACCTCAATACATCGTGCGAGGGGTATTTATAGGGATTTACAGAGACAAAGTTATTTATTACAGAGGCGCCATCAGAGAGGACGTCTTGTGATCTGGCAAAGCCAGCCACTCCGCCGGTACCACGCGACGGGGAACAATGAAGCCAGACTAAGGCGGCGCGACCATGGCAGCGCAGATCCCGGGCGGACGATCCCTCGAGCCGCTGCACATTTAATGCCACGTCGCCTTGTCGCGAGCCCCCGAGCTTGGCTTGCTCGGGGATGGGGTAGCCCGTGAGCCGGGCTACACGAAGGTCGGTCCCCTGTGCGCCATCCGGGCAAGAGCATGGTCGGCCGGCGCTGGGCTTCGGTGGTCGTCTTGGTATAGTATATCCAATCCCCGACAGAAGTCAAATCATAGCAAAAGCATCCTCTAAAGCTACAACCGCTGGGAAGGAGCTTTTCAGTTATTGCTTCGTTCGATCGCCTCCCACCTCGCTCGCTCCGCCTCCCCAAAGCCGCAGCCGTAAAGGGCCCAAAGTACATCGGTGCAATACTTGCAATGCGGATTGTCAAATATTCTGATCAGATTTTTACTTTTCATTTTTTAAATGAACTGGTTTTACTTTTCATATGGCTGACAATCACACTGGCTGGACATCGAAGAAACCTGTTATGTTTTCTTTCAACTCCTACCTTCAAATCGCCCGACTGAAAAGAGTACTCGTAGACAAGTTGAAATATAAAAAAAATCGGGTTACTTTCTTCTTTTTTGTAGACCTGGATTAGTCGTCAGTTGTCACAATTATTTTGTACAAGGATAAGGTAGTGGTAGCCGTCAAGGAGGTAGTGTCCACGAGCCGCTTCGCACTTCTGAGAGACATGAAGCATAATGTGGGTCAATTCAATCACACTAAGATGCTACTCTCGTTGGATACAATGCTTCTCTAGCCCGCTCACAAACATTTTTGAGCCAAAATTTGGCACAATTGTTTTGGTGGGTGTGCCAAAATTTTGGCTAAGAAACTTGCATGTTTTTTAGCCAAAATTTGCCACAATTCGTTTACACAGGCAACCGGCGATAGGGTCGTTTCTTGCCAAAGTTTGGCACAATTGTGGCATCGAAAATTAATGTGGCTTCCGAAAATTTGTGTCTTGCCTGCAACAAAAACAGGTGCATTGATCTTTTTAGCTGTGTTTTGAGTCGTTCTGATCAAGAAGTGGAAACGGGAAAACGGAATCCTAGCTGCTACATCTGCTTGATTGATTGCTGAAGTTCGTTGTTTCAGCATGCCGATACCATGTCAAGCCTTGTTTTAATTTGAAGCTAGTAGCTTCTCAGATTGCACGACGATAACATTCGCAAGCATAGGGACGATAACATTCATAGTCTTCCTCCGTGCTCGTGGCCTGCTGGCTCAATACACAGTCGGTGCGAGCCACCGGCAAAAAGGAAAGAGACGGGCTCCGGACTTCGGGCGAGAGAGCCTTCTCCGTCGCCGGTGCGCGTACGTGTCGACGGTATTGTTCGTTTCACGGCCCTCTAGCGCTTTGCGCGACGATACACGCACGACACGAGCTCGGGATTCGCTTTCGGGGGCAGTTAAGCTGCATGTTCGCGTGCCGGACGCCGACGAGCCACGGACGCGACGCGCGTCCGATGCGTCCTTTTCCGGATAGCTCAGCTGAAAGCGCCGTGCCTGCGAGAACGAACGTGTTGCCGCCGTCTCTCACCTCGCGTGTTAAACGTTGCCCGAGCGCGGCATGGGCGTCTCCCCTAGCTGTGTAGGCTTACGCCCTTTCTTTCAGATTAGCCGGGCTGGCCGCTGTTTGTTACGGCATGTGGAGGAGGAGAAAGGCGTGGTGGTGTTCTCTCGGCAAAATTCTCTACCACTGTTGCCTCTGCCGTAACAAACAGCGGGAATCGCGGCAAGCTCGCACCCTCGCACGGGGCATGTAGCCGCCGCGCGCTCGACATCCCGCATTAACGCGCGGCCGGGGAGACCAAAACGCGGCCGCTAGCTACCGATCGAAGCCTCTTGACGCCGCGTGTAGGGGAGACGCAGACGCGACGGTAATGGCGTAGCACGGGGCGCGATCGAATCCGAGTGGGCGGCACGCAGATTTAAGAGAGCGAAAGCTACGTGAGCTGCGTCGAGCCCACCTCACTGCCGGGCTGACGAAGCCTATATTACCCTTTTTTTTTTGTTGAGAGGACACGTATATCACCTGATCATAGAGAGAGAGAGGAAGATATATATGAACCGTTGCACCGTGCTGTCCGTCCGATCGGCCTCGTAGATCCGTGCCAATAAGAGAAGGATTAGTTAAACTCAAATAGGGAATACATTCCGTGCTGTGTCTCAGTGGAAACTTTTTAAGATCGTGATCGATCCTTGGCCTCCATATTTCTTTAAGTGTGCTTAAACGGCACATTCAGACCGGTGTGTGCAGTGGCAAACCTAGACAAAAATTTAGGATATGCTAATAAGGACAATGACAATACGACATAAATAAACTAAACATAAATCGGACAATTTGAAAATAGAGGGTGCTAGAAGGTACATATGGTCCAACTAAAGGTAAAAGGTACGCTAGCCCCGACTAACCCCCTGTGAGGTCCGTCTCTAGGAGTGTGTGCACGTGCGTGATGACATATGCCCTGTAATGAAAAATATAAGGAAATGCATGGCGTGACGTGCATCACAAACGATCATTTGGCGCGTTTGCAAGGCACTAAATGCGTTGATGGCAATCTCAATTATTTTCTACTCCTAAATCAGTTCTCTGACCACTACGATTGCAGGGGCCATGTTGACACCAAAAAACGTGAAGAGGGGGTCTATCGGCTACAACACACGTGACGAACACTGAGTTCTGTAGTTCGAGGTGTACCAACCAATTTGATCCTGCAATCGGTAAGATAAATAGAAAAAAATTCACTAAGAGCCGATTTAGGGAGACAATCGGCAGAGATCTAAACAGCCAAAAGGTCTATCAAATCTAAGGTAACTATAAATCTAATTAGTTGATTAGGACTAATCAGATAGTAAGGTAGATCTTCCCAAAAAAGGGCGATATGCAACAAGATCAGAAAAATCAAACTTGGTGTAGTAGTTCGAAACCAATAATCGGCGATACGCAACTTTATTGATCAGAATCAGATTATAGAAGAAAATCTAAGTTATAAGGCTACTCCTAATTGACAGGAAAATAAAAGTAATGCAAGTTGATTGATTTGATTGTGTTATTGTTCTCGCTTGCCCTCAACCATCTTTCATAGCACATCACCCGATCATATCCATCTCTAACACTTTATCCATCATGATTCGTATCGGCCTTTACTCAGATAGATCCTATGTTTAGATCAACATCGGTCACAATCCATCTTTAAATTATCTTTTCCTTATCCGATATCGGCCAAAACATCTCTTTACCTTTAGCCTGACGATTTGGTCATACCTTGCTAAATTTCGGTGCAAACATATGACCCTCATTTTTGGGAGATAATATGTTATCTTCCAAAAATCTTCTCCATCAGCTTCTATTATCATCGGCTTGACACAACATTAACCGCTCTATTTATGGTGTCATAAAATCTTGATACGCGTATCTTCACTATTAATTACACACGTCCCCTCCAAAATTCTTCATGCCATTTCACTTTTTTCACCCCTATAAATATAGGGTCCCCACACTGTCATTTCATGCACATGAGCTCTCGAATTCCTTGCAACAGGCTTCACGTCGAGTGTGAAATGTAATGGCCTACGGGCCGTCGGGAAAAAATAAGGTGGCCGACGGTGCATCTTTTTTCCAACGGTAGAACAAAAACGGATGGCTATTACAAGATTTACCGATGGGGTTTACCACAAACCGACGGTTGGTGAAAAACCCTCAGTCATAGTATGAAATCACCGAAAGGGTACAACAATTACTATGAGTGTAATACTAACCGTCGACCATTACAAACAATCACCGAGTGGAAATACATTTAGTGTGTGTGTAAAGATAACACTCGGTTATGACAATGATTTGCCGACGGGGTACAACTTTTAGCGAGGGTACAAATCAAACACTGAGCTATTGCAAAATTCATACGAGGCTGGATGAAGGTGATGTATTTATGAAAAATGTAGCTCTCATTGAAATCTACAACTTTGTAGTTGACAATTTTTCCATTTAAATTCATATATTTGACTAAATAATTGATAAAGCATTATGAGATTAAGAGTTAAAAGAAGTACTTTTCTTACTTCTAGCAAGAAGACAGTTGAGGTGAGTTGGTTAGGAGGGAGAGGTTGTGTTCAAGAGGTTGTGAGTTCGAATCCTAGGCATCACATATTTCTAATTTGAAGATAAAAAATATTCGACTTAAGAGATTGTAGTGCAAACAAGTTGTGAGGTTAGTCCCTATATTTAAAATTATTTTTACATTTTTACACAAAAAATCCCACATATAGTTGTGAGAAATTACTGGGGGTTTTTCTATACCCCGTCAGGAAGAAAAAATATCTCACCCATGTATTTACCGAGTGCTATGAAAACCCTCGTTAAACTAATAACCAAGGGTACCGCTGAATCCCATTTAATGGCCGACCATGAGTGGCCGAGGAAGTTATCGACGGTTTACGCTATTATATACATGGCCTCACGGTATTTTGCAATGGCCGACATATTTTTCACACTCGGTAAAAGTTGGAAATCTAGTAGTACTATCGTCTTTAGGACTTCAAACTTCCTTCCAACCAGTCCAACTCACACCTATCATCAATTGGCTTCAATGGACCCAAGCCAGGTACTCATTTCCATCCCCGACAGCGATGACCAGTTCTATTTAGGACCGCTAGGCAGTTCCGACTAATCGGTTGTAATAGATCAAGAAGTACCTCGCATTCCTTTGTTAGCTTCAAAGTACAATATAGAAGAATGGACGAAGAGTTTTTTGGGCCTGGCCAACAGCGTTGAGAGGTTGGAGGGATTCGTTTAATTGCCTAGCAGCCTATAAGATGGTTGAATGGGAAAGAATTGGTATAGCAGAGTGTCTTCCCCTCTCTTTAGCTAGCCTAGAGGCTAATGAGCCCTTAGTGGTCATGGCTTGCTATTTCTAATCGAACACTCTTAATGCCTTCCTGTTTAGAACTGGCCCCATCGGCCCAACCCTTTTAGATGCAGTCGAACTCTACTGCTTAAGGCAGGATGGGGAGCAAATATCGGCTTTTAGTGCCAAACCCCAGTACAAGTTGATCCGGGCTAAAGGTGAAGGATGAAGCAAGTACATCAGCAATAATAATAAGGTCACTTGGCCCATATCGGACGAAGAACATATAGTATTCCTTAACTTGTGGCTTGATCGATTCGTCTTCCATGGAGTTTCCCTTGGCCCAACTCAAGTATACCATGTTTTGGCCCAAAAATTGGTGGACATCGGCTAGCATTGGGCAAGATATTCCTTGGAGCTATATGCCAAATGATGCACGTAATCCGTAGTCAACTATTCACTAGGATGGGGTCACACTCAGTCGGCAATGTAGGCGGTCCTCTATGGTTTATCTAGACCTAGCTCTAAGGCCTGTTTAGCCAATCTTTCAATTTAGATTCTGCTGAGATGACCCCCTTTCCCCTAGAAGAAGTCCTAAAGGCTAGGATGTTGTATATAGGAATAGCCGATCCCTTGGGGAGAGATTTATTCTTTGTTCTAACAGTGAGTCCAAGATAACCCCAATTGGCTCAAAGAAATACCAGGATTTTTTTCCTTGTCCATCTTTTCATCATATATCAGTTGATAGCAATGCTATGCTGGAGAGTACCCTGGACTTCTACAGGATTTTTCTATCTCCATGTACTCTCCGTCGATTTTAATACAAGGAATCGTAACTTCCGGCCATCATATGAGTTTTACCATCTGTTGGTCTATGCCCAACAGCTTGGGTTTGGTCAAGTTCCCCCATCTTTCCAACTCCTCGATCAGCTTCAGCTAAGGGAACACGTTCGTAGTACTACAACATTGTCTTGCATTTAGCCGACGACCTCCAGCTACAGTCCTTGCCACATTTTTACCTGAATTCTTAAGGGGCAGGAACTTCTCCACTTGGTGGTCAGCTATTTCTACAACCCTGTATTGTGCGGAAAGGACTCCATCGGCTATTATTCCTAGGTTCTTTTCAAATCTCATCGACAAGTCAATGGAATTGTCTGATGCTGGCAACGCTTCAAGTTCTAGCAGCGAGATTAATACTCAAGGATACACTAACACGAGCTTTGTAGATATTACTGGCAACGTATCGGGTAACTTAGACTTTTCCTCTTTTGCCTCTTTAGAACTTTTGAGTATTTTTGAACTCAATTAATCGGCTAATCTGTCTTATTTTCATAGGCTAAATCGGCTGGAAAGAGGCCTCCGGGAGAGACCTTGAACGCTACTCCTCCTGCCAAGAGACTTTCCTCTGGCACGGCCATAAATCGGCTACTCATCAGATACTTTAGGGGTCCAACCTCGCTCCCTATCTGATCTTGAAAAATAATAATCCAGTAAGTCCAATTCACCAAGTTTCCCTTGTATAGTCAGCTATTATTCAATAACTAACTTTTAGCTGATTTTTTCAACAGAGAAGAAATGTGGTCAGGTTAACAAGAAGGTGTTCGCCACCAAGGGTAGCAAACCCCAGGAGCAGTCGGTTGAGAGCTCCCCACGTGCATCTCAGATAGTCGAGGTAAGCATCTTGTTACTCCATTTCCTTTTCATTATGAATATTATCGGCTTTTATTTACCTTTGTATCCTTTTTCAACCCATGTTGTCCCCCTCAACCATGGCAGCCAACATTCTAGCTGATTTACCTCCTGCGGAATCTGAGTTCTTGCAGCCATCTTCCCAGTCGACACCCTCGCTCCTATCGCCCCTACCCTCGAGACCCCTAAGCCGACCAAGCTGACCTATCCTCTGTTGGGCTTCACTCTGTCAGACCTAGAGGATGACGATGAGATAGCAGAAGATAGCTATCCTGCAAAAATCTAGCGAATCCTCAATGTTTTCGTGGACGTGTTGGCTGTAGTCACATTGGCTCTAGGAATACAAGAGAAGCTGAACAAGTTATTTGATCTATTGATGTCTCCGTCGGCCAATCTTCCTGAAAACACTCAACCGCTTCGTGATGCCATGGCTATGGTCGAAGCCGATCTACCTGCAGAGATGATGGCGACACTGCTAAATGTTTGCAATTTGGATGACAAGAAGGCAGAAGATGCTGCTGCCAAGTCTAGGATTGCCCTTCGGGAGGCCCAATAGGAAGACTAGAAAATTCTAAACAAGCTAGTAGCCGATGCAAGAGCAAAAAGGCTAAGTTCGATGACAATGCCAAGGCCTACAAGGTGAATAATGAGGCGACTCTAAAGTTGGAGTTGACCAAAAAAAATTCCTTGAAGCCAAGATGGCCAAGGTAACTTCACAACTCCTTGAAGGCCAACAGATGCTTGCGAAGTCAACGTCGGCCATGAAGGCCCAGAAGCTTGATATTGCCTTGACCATAGCAGAGGTGAAGAAGCAGTTGGCTAGAGTCACTCCTATGCTTGGAAGCACCGAATAAGATGACAAAATCCTTGACGAGGTGCACGAGACCATTGCAAAGGCTGCAGTTGCGCTATCAGCTCTTGGAGCTAGGCGAGAATGCTTCTATTGAGCTGAAACAATTCTGAATGCTTGTAATATCGGCTGCAAAAATGTTTGGAATATTTTGTAAATCGGTTGTGTAACCAATTTTTACTTATACTCTAATTCTTGAAGTGTGGTGTATTTAGTTGACTTATAATTCATTTCTAGTCTGCCAAAATTAACTGCAATGAGTTAATTTGGCTTTCCAAAACCGATAGCTATCATTAATCGATCAGTAACCAATCCAAACACTAGGGTAGTATTTTTTTCAAGTATTTTCTATTAATCACCTTAGGAAACACCACACCTTCCAATGTCTCTAAGATATAAGAGTTTCCATCCACGAGGCGATGGATCTTATATGGCCCCTTCCATATTGGAGACCACTTGCTAAATTGGTTATCTCTAGAACCAACAGGTAGTATAGTTTTCCAAACCAAATCGGCTTTATAGAACGACTTAGGCATTACTATCTTGTTATAGGTTTTCGCAACCCGTGCTTTATTCTTCCTAAACCGATCTAACATATGTAAGAGTAACTTCGCCAAATCATCCAAATTATCAATTAACAAATCCATATAGTATTGAGCTAACAAACCATTTTGCCTGGCTGTACATATGGAGTTGATATTAATTTCTACAGGCAAAATGACTTCCTGCCCATAAACCAATTGATAGGGTGATAACTTTGTTGTACTATGATATGTAAGCCGATAAACCCATAATGACTCCGACAACGTTGCATGCTAATTCCTTGTTTTCCTCAATCTTTCTTTTGATTAACTTTATTAATGTTTTGTTAGACGATTCAGTTTGACCATTAGCCTAAGCATAATAGGGTGATGAATTTAACAACTTGATGCCCAAACCTCTGTCAAAACTTTAAAAATCATCAGACAAATCAGTACCCTGATCGATCTAATAGTTTGCGGTATTTCAAACTGATGGATAATATGTTATGTAACAAATCTGGTAGTCTCAACACTTGTGACCTTTTTAAGAAGGATAGCTCAACCCATTTAGAAAAAATAATCGGTCGCAACTAAAATATACTTATGGCCCTTATTTGATGCAAGAAATATTTAACCGATTACATTTATCCCCCATCCTTTAAATGGTCAAGGCTTGATAATCAGATGTAAAGTCGATACTGGAGCCAATTGCATGTTGCCAAATTTCTGACAAGTCTGGCATCCTTTTAATACTTGAAGCAATCTTCCAACATCGTCGGCCAAAAATATCGAGTGCGCCTTAGTAACCGCTTCATCTTATGAGCCGATTGATGGGATCTACACAAATATCTTTATGTACTTTTCTCATAGCTACTTTGGCTTCATCGGTTTTAAGATATCTTAGTAACAAACCCTCTAAAGTTCGATAATATAATACATTATCAAGGATAACATACTTCAAAACTTGTCACCTAACTCTCCGATCAGTGGGATCAATCAAATATTCTATTATTTTGATGATTCAGTCAACGGTGGTGACACACATGATCATCTTTTCAATCGGCTCACATTCCACAAATCGGCCAAAACTTTATAACCTAATGCTTGTTGAGCTAACAAGTTAGCCTTGCTATTTAACTCTCAAAGAATATGACTAATCATAAAAGAAGTAAATGAGTCGATTATAGTGAGACACTGCTCCAAATACTTATCAAAATTTCATCATAGCAGTTATACTCTCCCTTAATCTGCTGGACCACTAGCAAGGAGTCATCATAGATTTCAACAGAATCTACTCTGATATTATCAAGCAGCTGTAGACTTTTGAATAATGCTTCATACTCGAATTGATTATTAGAATATCGGCAATTTAGCCTAAATGAGAATTCAAAACTAAACCTTTTTGGTGACACCAACACAACTCCAATACTGTCAACTTCTCGACATACCGATCCATCAAAAAACAATTGCCAAGGGGCGACAGGTATTAGATTAGTAGTAGTCTCATGTCCAGTTAGGAAATCGGCAATTACTTGACTTTAACTACTTTAGCCGTTTCATAAGTTAGGTCAAAGTCGATGAATGTATAGGCCTATTTACCAAGTTGACCTCACAGAATTAGGGCTAATAACATGTATTTTAAAACATCAGTTTTACAAATAACCTAACAAGCCGATACTAAAATATAATGTCTTAACTTTGTGTAAGCAAAAATTAATGATAAGCAATTTTTTTCCACAAAAGGATACCTGGCCTCCGTGTTAATTAACTGTCGGCTTAAGTAGAAAATAATTCGTTCTTTTCCATCGACTTCTTATGCCAAAATACCCCAATAGTCACCTCTTTAGCCGATATATATAATTTGAATGGTATAGCTTTTTGAGGTGCGGTTAAAACCGGAGGATTGGTCAAGTACTCCTTAACATTATCAACGGCTTTCTGCTGATCGGCTCCCCATATAAACTCTTGATTATCTTTTAACCTCAACAATAGGGCAAATGAAATAATACATTCAAATAGGTTTGAAATAAATCACTGCACATAGTAAATCTTGCTGATCAATTTTTGTAAATCTTTTTTACATATTGGCAACTTGATTTTAGCTATGGTTTTAATCTTTTTTACATATTGGCGACTTGATTTTAGCTATGGTTTGACTCTTTCCTGATTAACCTCAATTCCTCTTTCATGAACCATGAATCCCAAAACCTATCTAGTCGACACACCAAAAGTACACTTGTATGGATTCATCTTTAAGCCGTGTGCTCTTGTATTTTTAAACACTATTTCTAAATTGACTAGATGCTGCAAGTCTTCTTTAGATTTTACTACAACATCATCAATGTAAATCTCCATAATATGGCCGATTAGGTTATGAAAAATCAAATTTATAGCATGCTGATATGTTGCACCAGCATTTTTTAAGCCCAAAGTCATAACTGCCCACTCAAATAAACCTAAGGCACCTAAAAGCAGTCTTAGGTATATCGGCTATTGCTATGAATATTTGGTTATATCCATCATTACCATCAAAAAAATTCATGATCTCATTCTCTGATGTGGCATCGATAAGCATATCGGATATTGGCATCGGATATTCATCCTTTGTTGTGGCCTTGTTCAAATCCCTAAAATCAATGCACACGCTAAGTTTACTATTTTTCTTCATAATAAGAACGATATTGGAAACCCACTCAGCGTATCAAAAAGGTCTGATAAACTTGGCATCTAGTAATCGTTCAATTTTCTCTTTTATAACATTATTCAAAGCGAAATTAAATCATCTAGGAGCCTGTTTAAATGGCCGATAACTTAGCTTTATAACTAGCCGATGTTCAATAAGTTGTTGGCTTAAATCAGTCATCTCATGATATTCCCAAGCAAAAACAATCTTTATAATTTCTTAAAATATTGACCAACCTTTTCTTATAATATGAAGCTAATTTTGAACTTATAAAAGTTGGTTTTTTTATCACTATCGCCTATATCGACTTTCTCTAATGAATCAACCGATGCGAAACCTTGGCCTAATTTCTTGATTTCTTGGAAATGTTCAATGGCCTCGTAGCTATCTGTTATTTTCCAATAGCTTTGTATTTTATCTTGCAAAGCCTTCACTGTCGACTTGGACTCTATCGACGCAAGATTTCATCAGTCCGATTGAGCATATTTTACTTCACATTGATCAAAATAAGCCTTGTCTTGTTGATGCATATGAAATCACATTCGCCTAAGGCCTTACCCAATATACATTTAGCTTCCTCATATTGTCAATTTGTATCTGAACTGGCCATGGCAATATGGGATGATGTATTAGCTTAGATTATTTCAACCTTGTCCCCATCCCATTGGACGAGCATCTGGTGTATAATCGACGGTACACAGTAATTAGCATGAATCCAATCTCACCTGAGCAAAACACTATAATTGCCCTTAGTGTTGACTACAAAAAAGGCGGTCGGCAATGTCTTGCTACCGACTGTTAACTCTGTTACCATGACCCCCTTGCCTCGGTGGAATCGCATGTAAAATCATTTAAAGCCATATTAGTTTTAATAAGATCTTCATCGGACTTACCCAGCTTCTTACAAGTGGTGTATGGCATTAAGTTGATAGTTGCTCAATCGTCGATAAGCATTCTTGATATCGGCTTGCCATTAATGTGCCATTTTAGGTATAATGGCTTCAAATACTGATGATCATCTTGAGGCTTTTCAAAAACTGCATCTTGAGCCCCTAAGCATAGTTGAGCAAATGTCTTCTTGCCGCTGGAAGTCGATTGAACATCAACATGTCGAGCAACCTTTGACCCAGCATCCTGCATCAACTCTTTTTTTGTAGAGCATTGAACCATATTTATTGGAAAAGGATTAGCGTTGACTTGCATCGTCGGCTCCTCTGCAAACTTGAGTCGACCATCCTCTATAGCCGATTATATCTACTATCGTAAGATATTGCAATAGTTAGTATTATGAGAAAAAGAATGATGCTACTTACAATACCTTCGCTTTTTAATTTTATCAGATGATAGTATAACATGTCCCTCAAGCAACCTTATAATCTTTTCTTGAAACTACATATCAAAAATATGATCACACTTGAAGACATCAAAAGCATATTTTATTTTTGACTTATTCTTAGTTGGCTTAAGTCAAGAACAGACTAAGGATTTCTTAGACCCTTTAACCCATTTGGCTACATTTATCTCTGCCTCATTGTCTTCAGAAGATTTGCTTGAACAGTATTTGATGAGGTTAACATTAGCTTTATCTTTATCTTTGTTATTATTCTTAAACTTATATTTAAAGTTTCTATTATGGGCGAAACAGTTTTCTTGAGCCGATACTCTATACAGCAGATAACTTAAATTGGTGAACACCTGTTGTCGGTGTTTCGAATACCGGCAAGGGAATTTTTAGTCAAGGGGTCGCGCGTTCCCTCTCCTTGAATGGTCTGACTCAGGGAGCCCAAGAAATATATTGGTTCGGGCCGAATGCCCCTACTCCAGTTCATGTGGTGGATCTGTGTTGCTTTGGGTGCAGATGACTGCACGGAGTTACAAGCGAGGGCTAAGGACTGGCCTTGAGTGCCTCGTACGAGTGGGAGAGCTCGAAAGCTTGGAGGATGCTACGGACTCGAAGCTGTAGGAGCGTTCGAGTCGCGCGTGTGAGTAAGAATTATTTGCTCGTAAAAACCATCCCCCTTCCTTGAGGGTCCTGCCTCCCTTTATATAGACGGAGGGGGTAGGTTACATGGGAATTTGGAAAAGGAAGGATGGGGTGCCCTACGCCTTGGAGTCCTGGTCTTCGGTCTTGGCGACTGACCGGTGCCTGCTCGCCCCATGCCGGGTCGGTAGATACATCGAGTGGCATAGTTTTCCGTTTCGTCGGGAAGTGGCGCACCTACCCTCTGCACGTTTGTCAGGTGCTGACGCCGTGGCGCTTGGCTCCGGCGTTACTCGGGAGGGAGCGCATCCTCCCACTATGCGTGACTGGACGACAAGACTGGCGCTTGACTTCGGCAACCTCCTCGCCACCTTGGGAAGGAGCCACCTGCCCCCGCACAGTCACTTCGAGCCGTCGTGTCCGTGGGGCAGGTGGCTGGTCAACCGGTGATAGTCTAGCACCCGACCCTTGGCGGAGATTGTCTTGGCTTGGTTGGAGCTTGTGGGGCGCCCGACCCATGGCGGGGGTCGGACCGCCCCCTGTTGGTTTGGTCGGGGACGAGTGTCCTTCGTGGCCCAGCGGGGCCTTCGGCCAGAGCTGGGCTTGGGGTAGCCCATTCGTCGTCCCAGGCCGCTGGGGGTACCTATGA
Source organism: Guadua angustifolia (assembly GCA_036346375.1). Taxonomy (NCBI): domain Eukaryota; kingdom Viridiplantae; phylum Streptophyta; class Magnoliopsida; order Poales; family Poaceae; genus Guadua; species Guadua angustifolia. The sequence goes on along the minus strand of CM070505.1, from coordinate 29,071,843 downwards.
TATGAGTACTCGTCACCTGTCCACTTAATTTCTCCCTTTACTAGGGAATTAACCTTTGGAAGGCCAAATCGGCTAGTTGATTTTCGAGTAAAGTGATGCTAAAACACCGATTCCTTACCTCCCTAAATCTTTTGATATAATCTATTACTAAGGGGGTGTTTGGGACAGCTCCACCTCCACCAAAATCTGTAGAGTTGGTGGAGCAGGGTATTTCTAGCTCCAGAAATTTATGGAGCTGAAGCTGTGGGTACATTAAGAGTGTTTAGGTAGATCATCTTGTTTACATTTTAGACTAAAAATATAAATTTAATTCACTTTATTTTAGCCTATAAGTTTCAGATCTAAGCTGGAGCTGGGATCTAGAGCTCTCCCAAACAGGGCCTAATTCCTCAACTTCTGGCAAACAAAGCTCAAGTCGGAAATTCTAAGTTCCAGATTGCTAGAGAAAAAGTACTCATAGAATCAGCTTTCTAAATCAGTCCAAAAGTTAACTGAATTTAGGGGTAAGCTGATAAACCAGGTAAAAACAGTTCCTGATAAGGACAACGGGAACAACCTAATTTTTAGCCCGTCAGACTGGGTAGCCTCAGCACACTGCAAAATGTTCGACATGCTCCAACGTGGTAATGGAGTCATATCAAAGAACTTTGTGAAGTCAGGAACCTTGAAATTGTTAGGGTAAAACATACAGTTAATGTAATCAAAATACGGCTTTCGATAGCCAATAACCTTCCCCTTGGTGCCGAATTGATCTCTCAATACGACAGATATCTAGTTGTCCTAATTTATCGCATTAACTGATGCCACGTTAGGAGCCTACCAATTATGCTCGTAATTGGCATTCGGTCCCCTGAGTGTAAGCTCGGGTTAATGAGTTGGTTGAGCCAATGCATACGGAGGAAATTGCTCATATCTATTATTCTTCTTGGTAGTCGACTCTGGCAACGGAATGAAAGGTTCCGAATATGTTACGACTTTGTACGGGGCTAGATTCCTCTACAGAATTGGCTCAGCTTACTGCGGATACCTGTTAGGCTCAATCGGTTGTGGAACCGATTAGGGAAAGCGTAAAACGAAGCTGAGGGTGGTAAGTTGGTTGTTGCGTCTAGCTTAGTAGCATCGGTGTACGCTTGGTGATGCTCAACCCCACCTGCACGAGGGTCCCGCAGAAGTATAACGGTAGGCTGAGTTGGCATCATAATAAGAGGTGAAGTAATAGTTGACTTATGATCGGCTACTGTGCCTTGAGTATTCTGTGCTACCGAATAAATAGGATAATTTGGTAGTGTTTTCATTGGATTGAGTAGGCTTCAGCCGATGCCAACTCTAGTTGATTGATTTGATTGTATTATTGTTCTCGCTTGCCTTCAACCATCTTTTATAGTACATCGGCCGATCGTATCCATCTCCAACACGTTGTCTGTTATGATACTTATCGGCCTTTACTCGAACAGATCCCATTTTTAGATTAATATCGGTCATAATCTATCTTGAAATTATCTTTTCCTTACCTGATATCGGTCAAAACATCTCTTTACCTTTTGCCTGATAATTTAGTTATACCTTACCAAATTGTGATGCAAACAGGCCAATACAATGAGAATGCTCGAGGACCAACGAAACTAGTCCCAAAAAAATTTGAATAACGCGGGTGCGATGTTTCAACTATTTTTGTCGGCCTGGTCAATAATACCGACGAAAATAAAGGTAATTTCGTCGGTTTCTATTGACCGACGAAAAAAATCAATTATTTTCGTCGGTCAAAAATTAGCTGACGAAAATATTTTGGACCGACGAAAATAGTGTCGATTCCTGTAGTGCCAGTAGGAAGCAAAGAGGAGATAGCTGAAGCCTGATGCCCGAGTACCACGCTGTCGCTGGGCCCATCTGCCCTCCATCAACCGCTGCCCGGTCGGCCGAGGGCCGGGCAACTCCCAGCCCAGGCCGACGCGTCGACCCTCTCGCGCAGCTGCTCCCGGCCGGGCGGGCGCAGGTCCATGCCGTGGCGGCCCCTCTCGCTCGCCGCTCTGATCGCGCGCGTCCAAACGGCCACGAGCTAGCTAGTTAGGACTTAGGAGCGCCGGGCATGCAGTGTCACTGGCCTTGTCACGGCACAGCACCACAGCGGCATCCATCGGCATCGGCACTGCCCCGCCGTGTGGACGCTTCCCGCTCGTCCGCTTGCGGCGATGTGGGACGCGCCGCTGCTGCGTGATAGAAAGCTAGGTGTTAGTGTGGTATGGCCGTATGGGCGAAACAAATGGATAAAGGGACGTGCGGATCGACGCGGTGCAGTGCGGTTCACTTGCCTTGGCCGTGTCGTTTCTCCCACAGCGACGTTGTCGCCGTGCGCTTGTCGGGCACCGGCGGCCCAGGGCCCCCTGTCATCCAGGAAGAAAACGCCACATGGACGCCGCGCGCAGATGAGCTGAACCGTGTACGTTGTATCTACACGCGCGATCTCAGCCGGGTGATCACGTCAAGAAACGTCTCCCGTCTACTCAAAGAATTCCGGTCGTGGTGCACCGGTGCGTGAGGCCGAGCGCGTCGGGACGGCGCATCGCGTTAGCGCACTGCCTTGCAACATGGTAATCCGTGCTGCCGACTGACGGACGGCCGGGTACGTACGTGAAACCAAGAAGGCGAGGTCTAGGAGTCGGACGTTCGATCTGAGTCATTTTTCTCCGACGTGTTGGTGTAATATTTTTTTAATTCATACAATATTTTTTTTCTATGTATACAATATTTTTTTTTGCATGTATATTTCTACTGTTATTGAGCATTTTTGTTGCACATGTTGAGTACAAATGTTTCATACATGAGAAAAAATGTTACGGCCGTTTATATCGATATTCCTACTGTTATCGTAAAAAAATATTGCACGTATAAGAAAAAATATTACATAAATAGAAAAAAATATTACAGACGCCGGAAAAAATCAGACTTACGATCACAAGACATTAGGGCTTTGGCGAGATGCCGCGATGCAATGCATGCATGCATGGGGCCGGGGGGCATGGTCTCGGCGGTCTACCTCTAATATATGGAGTGGCATATCACGATTGGCCGGACTCGCGCTTCGTTCATTTGTGCAGAGCACATTTCTGGGGATGGGTGCTCTCTTGGCACCGATGTCAGATGCCAGCGCCACGTCAGGCGCCTCTCCATGCCTGGCAGCTCATGTAAGCTTGAGAAGCTGCCATACGCAGAGTTGCTTGTTTTCGCACTGGTCGGCTACAGTTAAGTTGTGCTGGCAGAGTGGATGCTGACAAGAGAAAACGGGCATCGGCTCGACATGGATGCATGCATACCCAGCACATTATCAGAGATCGATCATGGATGGCGTATTAATGGATGACATATTTTAGTTCTATCTGCGGATCTAGTGCAGCCACGAGCAGGGTTAGGACTTAGACGGCGGGGGCAGAAGGGACGAATTCAGCTCGGCTCGGCTCAAATTTTTTTTTCACGATTTGATCCTTTTATATATTACGAATAGGTCTTTCGTAATTTTTTGTGAGAGGAAGATTTTTTCCTCTAAATTCACGTTCAGGTCCCTCGTACGCCATTTTACGAAAAGAACCTCCAATTAAATTCAAATCGCGAACAAGCCCTTTTCTAATTTTTAAAGATAGCGGACAGATCCAAAAACGTAACATTCAGGTCCTTGCTCTTTACATCTAGGTCCTTTCTCCGTTTTTCTCGGGAAAAAATGTTTTTGTCACTAGAAATATGTGTGCAGCTTTATCTCTAGACTTTTTTCCCAACTCGATTTCCCATCTCGATCTCTAATATTTTTTAAAGCATGTATTATTACTCCACGAATGCGTCGGTCTCTGATATTTTTAAAACATGTATTATTACTCCAGAACGCCAGAGAGTGTTAAGCTCGATAAAAGAAGGTTGTCATCTCTAATAATTTTTCGCCCTTTTCTCTCTAGATTTTTTCCCCACCTCGGTTTTCTAGCTCGGTCTCCAATATTTTCCAAATAATTCGTCGAAAGAGATATTTCTACAGCTCTATTTCTCTACTTTTTTCCCCTTTTCGCTCATTATTTCGACGATTTAAAAAATAAAACGCCGCTGAAAAAAGAAATCCCTAAAACGACACGCGCGGCGTGTTACTCCACGAGTCTCTAATATTTTTTAAAACATGTCCTTTCTCCGTTTTCCCGGAAAAAAAAGTTTTCGTCGCCAGAAATATTTGTGCAGTTCTATCTCTAGACTTTTTTCCCAACTCGATTTCCCATCTCGATCTCGATATTTTTTAAACATGTATTATTACTCATAACGCATCGATCTCTAATATTTTTAAAACATGTATTATTACTCATGAACGCCAGAGAGTGTTGAGCTCGACAAAAGAAGGTTGTCATCTCTAATAATTTTTCACCCTTTTCCTCTAGACTCTTTCCCGACGCGGTTTTCATTTCGGCCTCCAATATTTTCCAAATAATTAAATCGAAAGAGATATTTCTACAACTCTATCTCTATTTTTTCCCCATTTCGACGATTTAAAAAATAAAACGCACGAGAAAAAAGAAAATTTTTCACGGAAAAAGCGACACGCACGGGCGTATTCGCCGCCAGTTTTAATATTTTTAAAACATGTATTATTACTCGCTAACGCAGAGAGTATTAAACTCGACAAAAAGAAGGTTGACATCTCTAATAATTTTTCACCCTTTTCCTCTAGATTTTTTCCCCGCCGCGGTTTTCCATTTCGGTCTCAATATTTTCCAAATAATTAAATTTAAAGAGATATTTCTACAACTCTTTCTCTATTTTCCCCGCTTTCGCTCATTATTTAGACGATTTAAAAATTAAACGCCGAAAAAAACATTTTTTCTTCGAAAACGATACGACACTTGTGTGTACGCCATGAAAATTTCCTAGTACCTCTATTACACTTTGCAAACTTCACGCTCTCCTGGCCATTTGAGCCGAGCCGGCAAAAAAATTACGCATTTTGGTCCTTTTATAAATTACGAATAGGCCCTTCGTGATTTTTTGTGAGGGGAAGATATTTTTCTCTAAAATCGTGTTTGGGTCTCTCGTGCGCTATTTTACGGAAAAAAAACGCCCGTTAAATTCAAATCGCGAACAAACCCTTTTCTAATTTTTTAAGGATAGCGGACATGTCTAAAAACGTAACAAACAGGTCCTTGCACCTTACGTCTAGGTCCTTTCTCCATTTTTTCCGGGAAAAAAATGTTTTCATCGCCAGGAATATTTGTGCAACTTTATCTCTAGACTTTTTTCCCACCTCGATTTCCCATCTCGGTCTCTGATATTTTTTAGATCATGTCTTATTACTCGGTGAACGCGTAGAGTGTTAGACTCGACAAAAGAAGGTTGTCATCTCTAATAATTTTTCGCCCTTTTCCCCACAGCGGTTTTCCAGCTCGGTCTCTAATATTTTCCAAATAATTCATTGAAAGAGATATTTCTACAACTCTATCTCTCTATTTTTACCCCGTTTCGCTCATTATTTCGACGATTTAACAAATAAAACGCCGCTAGAAACTCGATTTCCCATCTCGATCTCTGATATTTCTTAAAACATGTATTATTACTCGGTGAATGCATAGAGTGTTAGACTCGACAGAAGAAAGTTGTTATCTCTAATAATTTTTCGCCCTTTTCCCTCTAGACTTTTTCCTCACCGCGGTTTTCCAGCTCGGTCTCCAATATTTTCCAAATAATTCGTTAAAAGAGATTGACGAGTACCCATACCAGGGGTGCCCCACAGCAAAGCATATATCTATTTCAAGATCGTATTTCTCCGAGTTATCTAGCCTCGGAGACCGGGCTGACAACAGCGCAGGAACCCTGAAGGTGAAACCAACATGACCCTCGTCCCTCACTGAAAAGGGGTTATCACCGACATTGAATGTGATACCCAATGGGCCACACTGGACCGCATCCTCATCAGAGGCCTTCCTAGAACCCAAAGGGTCGCCCGCCTTGATTACTCCGGTCGAGCCTCGGATCGGACACTCCCGCCGGCCCCGACCGACCCAGGGCCGACGCCTCCGCAAGCACCTACTCCGACCTGACCCCGCATCAACTACCACCCCAGGCTCCAACCAGGACCCCGACCAGGGCACCCGCAAGCCTCGGCCCCACAGTCTCTGCCACGTCAGCGGTCTACGCCGAACGGGTCACCTGTTGCACGGACGTAACGGTAATATTGGGGCGGATGGTTCCTTCCCAAGGCAACCAAAGGGCGGCCTCAGCTGAAGCACCCGTCTTTTCAAGACGTCAATATCTGACAGGCGTTCAGAGGACAGGTCCGCGCCCTCCGAAAAGGGCGCCGCCCGTTGTGTCTACCCACCCCGTATGGGATGTGCCGAGCCTGTCGACCATCATGACCAAGACCAGTCGCCGGACGAAGGGCCTGCCCGTCATCATGACCGAGGACCAGGACGCCCGGACGTAGTATTCCCCTACCTCTTTTCGAAATCCTCGTGTAACCTGCCCCCTCGGCCTATATAAAGGGAGGCAGGGCCCTTGGAGGAGGGGGATAGATTTTCTTTCCTTCACACACACCCACGTGAGTTCACTAACCGGCACCTCCCCTTAGATCGCTCAGGGTTCTCCGACCCGGGTCGACGCCAGGCTTAGGAAAGCCCTCCCGATTTCTCCTCCCCGAGCGAGTGCAAAGGGCTTGTCCTTAGCCTCCGATTGTAACCTCTGTTTGCTCCCCGAGCTCAGGGCAATTCAAGCCGCCACCACGAACTGGAAGTAGGGATATTCGGCCCGAACCAGTATAAATCCGGGACTTCTTTGGTCTAACCATTCGAGGAGAGGGGACGCTGTAGGGTCGAGGATGCGCCTAGAGGGGGGGTGAATAGGCGTTTTAAGAAATTCGATCGCTTACTAAAATCAATCGCACTAATACACCCCTAAGTCAAAACCTATAAAAGATATATGCGGAAGCGATAAACTAGGTTTTGACAATTAAAGCCTAAATCAACTAGGCTCACTAGTGCACTAACTAATTTATGTCTCTAAACAAGAATTGCTATATTGAATAAACAATTTACACTAAGCAATTCTAATACATTCAAGCTATTGATCAATATACAATAATTAAAGTGCTTGAATATAAATGAGACAAGAGACAACCGATATTTTTCCGTGGTGTTCGGAGACTTGCCGGTCTCCCCTAGTCCACGTTGAGGCAAGCCCAACCACTTGGACCGGCTCCCGCTCGAGCACCCGCCTCTTTCCACTAGTCGTGGTTTTTCACGCCACGCGTAGGCTCAACCCGAACCTTCACAAACTTCGCCATGGCTTCTCACAATCCTTGAGAGCTCCACAAGACGACGCCACGCCGCCTAGGAGTCGGCAACCTCCAAGAGTAACAAGCCGCTCCTCGCTTGAACTTCACCGGGCACAACGAATGCGCTCCCGGTGATCACCAAGTGCAACACATGCACAAGGCCTCACTCAAGTGCAACACATGCACAAGAGGCTCTCAAACCACTCCCTAATTGCAACACATGCAATTAGTGCTCACACTTAAGCTCAAGAGGCAAATGGAGAAGAGCAACACATGCACACAACTCCCACACACAGCCAACCACATGCCCAAGCCCCCCAAGGGGTGTATTTATAGCCCCACCAAGAAAACTAGCCGTTGGGGGCTCAAAACGGGCAAAAACCTGTAAACCCGGTACTACCGCCCTAATAGGGCCGGTAGTACCTAGGGCGGTAGTACCGCTCCACTGTAGCAACGGCTATAAATCTAGTCGTTGCGCAGAGAACCCGGTACTACCGCCCTCTGAGGCGCGGTAGTACCGCCTTTGCGGTAGTACCGCCCCTAGGGGCCGGTAGTACCGCTCGGCACACAACCGCAAAGCAGCCGCTCTGTTAAAAACCTACCGGCGGCAAAAACCCGGTAGTATAAGACTTGCGTACTACCGCCTCAAGCCCTAGAGTACTGCCACAAGGAGAAAGCTTGATTTTGAACTCCAAATCCAATTCTCCAAAACCAAACTTATTCTTTGAGCCACAAAGATGATCAACACATGATCATACACACGCAAAACACATTCGCACCAACTTAGCTCATGCTCAAAGAATTTCAACCAAATTGCAAAAACGCATTTCGCAATCAACTCAAAGACTATTTGCAAAACGATAAGCAAATCAAACTCGAGTTTATGAGATTAATCCCCTAGCCATGTGAAGGTCAACACGAGACCCAGTCAACTTGCCAACACCGTTGCAAGCCCTATTCACATGCTCGAATTCGGACTCATAAACCTCGCTTTATTCGCACAACTAACTTGCAAACAACACAATAAACACATTTCATGCTTGAGCACTACTCTTTGCAACACATGCAAAAGTCTAGCTCCAAGCAACATCAATCAAGATGCATGAACTCTAATTGCAACATATGCAATTCTCTAGTCCCATGCAACACCAAATCGACTTCACACCAAAACCAAACATCAATTAAACTAAATCACACGTATGAGCTCTTTACTGCAACACATGCAAGCCTCTAGCTCCATACAAACACACAAACATCGAATCATGCTTGAGCTCTCTCCTTTGCAACACATGCAAAACTTAGCTCCAAGCAACACCAAGGTTTTATAAAGATTGTTTTATGAACCAAAACATGAAGCTTCAACTAATGCAACACATGCAAAAGTGAACTTCACGCAAAAGCCAACGCATTAGCTTATCCTATTTGCAACACATGCAAATCAAAGCATAATGAGAAAACCAAATGCAAAAGCTCTTCCTCTTTGCAACACATGCAAATCAGAGCATAAACCAATAACAACCAAGCATAAATTCAACCCATTCGCAACACATGCCAAATGGTTAACTTTATGCAAAAACCAAATCAAGATATGATTTGAGCTTTGAGTGAACGCGGATTGAGATCACCAACATATGATGAAGCTCAAGCTGGGAGACAACCCCTCTTAATAGCACGGCGATAAAAACCTTAGACTCAAAGACTACAAAAGTCCTTAGCCTATCTAATTATACCTTCGCTGCCGCGCGCAAGCAATCCCCTTTGGGGTCTTTATGATCTTCACTTATTTTCTCCCTCGGGATCATCACTCGACTCCTCTTCTTAACTTCGGGATCCATTCTTGACGTCCATCAACTCATGATGCCGTCCTTGTCCCGTTCTCATCATCTCATCCATCTTTGGACCTAACTCAATCACAACTCATACAAATAGTTAGTCCAAGATGCATGGTTGTCTCAATTATCTCTTGCACTCCATGAACACATAATGGATGTCTCTAGATCAATTGAGCACAACCTAAATCAATTTGAATGATTAAAGTATGTCTTAAATACAATAATGCAACACATGTTTCATTATACTTAAGAACTATTCATTTGTCCTCAATTTATCACTGAACCCCATCAACACATGATGAAATGTTCTTTAATGATAAACAAGACAAATGAACTCAATTTAAATTATCATTTAAATTGATATGAGTATATATTAACTACACAAGTTTTCATATACTCATGTTGATGAAAAGTAATGATCCATTATGTGTAAACTATATGGAAATGATCACTACTCTAAGTCATCAACTATAGAATACACCCCACATGTATATGTGCATAACTATGATTGACTTGGATATAATATGCACATATTTACTTTGATCATATTGGAGTATATCCTATATTACCATGAGTATACTTATAACTAGGCAATTCAAATATATACTCAATGATTTAGTTTCTTTGTCTTGATCCTTATGTGTATCAATAAAGAATCGATCAATACAAAGAGACTTTCAAGTTAAACTACAAACTCCCCCTTAGTATGTGCATCCATGTAATATATGGATTGGGAACATGATGCACATTTGTGGTTAATATAATGGGGACATTCATATTTTAACTTGACTCCAAAGTATGCAACGAATACTAGAAAGAATATGCAAACATACCTTGGGTTTTCCATTTTTCAATGCGATGAGACTAATGAAAGATATTCTAAATAAACAAGTTAGTCTCGATATTAGATTTGTCATTAATAACAAAATCGCATTAATGGATAATCAGAATATTAGATTTGTCATTAACACCACAACCATAACTAATGAAGGTTGAACTTACAATCTCCCCCTTTTTGGTGATTAATGACAAATCCAAGCTTAATAAGCACATTTGGATTAAAACTAACATATTGAGAGAATTTAAGCTATTTGAATGCATATGCACATTTTAAACACAATTTTTGAATTGAATGCGTATGAGAATCAATTCTCCCCCTTAATCATATTACGCTCCCTTTTTTAAACCAAATGAGAAATTAAGCTCCTAATTCTCCCCCTTTTGGCATTAAACACCAAAAATGGAGAACCCATCTTAAAAGAACATTTTAATTATTTCTCTCCCTTTTGGCAAACATTTTTCTTTTTAAATATTCCCCCATTTTAATTATCTCTTTTTAATGAAGGTCATACAAGAATTGAAATAAACACTTATGACCTTGGGAAAGAATTAAGATTTCAAACCCAATAAAAACTTGAAGTGTCATTCAAGAAGTAAAACAAGTTTTTATTTAAAATATGGTCTAAAAATAAGGAAAACTCGAAAAGAGACCATATTTGGGTTTGTGGATACCACTTGTAAAACAAATACCACTTGTAAAGATAAGCATGAAAAACGAAGTAAGGGTATCACACGGTTTATTTGAAACACATTCAAATAATTCACTCCTCATTTTATTAGGCTTTGCAAATTTTTAATATGATTCTCTTGAGGAATCCAACAATTTGCCTAATAGGGTAAAACGAGGAACCCAAAAGAAATAGATACCACTTGAGAAGTTAGATACCACTTTTAAATCTATCTCAAGAGCTTTGCATGAAGAACCAAAAGAAATGAGTATTTTCAAATTTTGATGAAGAACAATGCTCAACAAGAGATTTTCCTCTTTTATGTACTTCAATCCATAAAGAATCTCACACAGAGAATTCTTAAGCGGTTGAACTTACAATTTTAGCTTGCGAGGAAAAGTCTTAATCAAGAATGTGGGTATCGCAATAATGCTACAAAGAGGTAATGAAGTACCACTTGTAGGAAATAATTGAAATCAATGATACCACTTAAAAAAAAAGGAATTCAAATAATCAATGATATCACTAGAAGAAATAAACAATAAGATCCATGATACCACTTTGGAGAAAGGAAACAACTCAATGATACCGCTTGTAAGCATATGGAATGAATAAAAGCTCAATTGATACCACTTAGGATCAACTCACAAAGAATTGATACCACTTGAAGGAAATATCAATAACATTGATGGGTATCAGAGCAATAAAATTAAGGAAATATATACTTACGGGTATCGAAAGAGAGCAAAGCTCAAGATAGATCAATAAAGGCACTAAGATTTAGTATCAGAGCAAAATAAAGATATGATATCACTTGGAAGCAATTAAGTGCCCAAAACTTGATATAAATAAACTCCCCAAGATATTCAATAAATGACTCATGGAGTTATTTGCATTTGAATTGCACAAGTTTTGTCTTTTCAAAAGATCAAGTGAAAATCACTCTTTAAATTAATTGAAATGCTCATTAACTGATACCACTTGTAATTTCTGTCAAATAAATTTGTAAAACATTTGAAATTTTACACAATTGAACTTTGGGATCATAAGAAACTTTCTCAAAAAGAATTTTTTGAAAAAATCAAATTCCAATAAAAAGATATCCCAAAGCAAAACTCGAGAAAAACCTGAAAAATCAGAATCGATTCTGCCCGTGGTCGATATTATCATCATCAGGTAGGTAGTACCACAGAACCAGATTATCACGGTAAGGGCCTTAGAGTACCGCCTCCCGACAAGTCGAGACTTGAGTTTTGCAAATTTTGGCAAAAACGATTCAAATGAAGTCCAAATGATTTGAATTCTTTCAGGGAACCAACTTTGGACTATTTCAAATATTTTTAAACAACTTTTGATTTCTTCGTCATCCAGTATCTCCCCATCTATCTCGCGGATTCTGCTCGAGCATGGCTCGAGTATTTGCCCGCGAACACCATCAGGAGCTGGGCCGACCTAAAGAGCGTCTTCGTCGGCAACTTCCAGGGCACTTACAAACGCCTGGAACTCCAGGATCTCAAAAGCGCAAGCAAGAAATGGGAGTCTCTCGGGATTATATCCGCGATTCTCCCAACAATGTAACGAACTCCCGACATCGGACGCCGATGTTGTCGGGCGTTCATCTACGCAAGACACTGCCGAAAGCTCGTGCATGTCGGCCGCGCCAAGCCCAAAACCACCAAGGAGCTCCTCGACATTGCCACCAACCACGCCTCCGGCGAGGAGGCTGTTGGGGCTATTTTTGATAAGGGGAAGGCCAAGCGAGAGGCCGCCCCCGACGTCGGTGCTACCCCTGACTGCTAAAACAAGAAGAAACGGAAGGGGAAGCAGGGCCGCGAGGGTCCTGTGGTCGCGGCGACCGACCGCCTTGCCAAGCAGCAGGCGCGTCAGGACCCCGACCACTTTGAAAAACTGATGGACAGCCCATGTCCGCATCATGGGTACCCCGTCAAACACAAGTACAGGGACTACGAAACCTTGAAGCGTTTCATCTCCAGAACCTCTGCACGGAGCAAAGGGAAGAAGCGCGACTCGGCACCAGATGCCGAGCCCAAGGAGGCGGCCGAAGAGTTCCCGGAACCTGACGGCTGCCTCATGATCTTTGGCGGACCGACGAGCTACGCCGACACACGTCAGCAGAAGCTTGCATTCCGCGAAGTCCACACAGCGGCTCCCGCTGTGCCCAAGTACCTTCGGTGGTCGGAGTCACCGATCACCTTCGACCGGACTGATCACCCCGATCACGTCCCACACCCGGGGAGATACCCTCTAGTCGTGGCCCCCATTGTGGGGACGAAGCGCTTCTCCAAGGTGCTCATGGATGGCGGCAGCAGCCTCAACATCCTGTATGTTGAGACCTTCGATGCCCTGGGAATCCCTCGCTCAAGTCTCCGACCGAGCAAGGCGCCTTTCCACGGCATCGTCCCTGGTCTACAAGCCCATCCGCTCGGGTAGATCGATCTGCCCGTAACTTTCGGGAACCAGGCCAACTTCCGCACCGAGACCCTCACCTTTGAGGTTGTGGGGTTTCCTGGCTCCTATCACGTCATAATGGGGAGGCCATGTTACGCCAAGTTCATGGCGATCCCCAACTACACTTACCTCAAGCTGAAGATGCCGGGCCCGCGGGGAGTCATCACCGTGGCCGCATCCTTTCAGCTTCGCCATAACCGCGAGAAAAGTTGTGAGTTGGCGTCGGCGATCATTAAGGCCCGCGAGGTCGAGAATCTCCGGAAGGAGACCTCGAGTCCGCCCGACTCCGGCAAGTCGGGTCCGGATCCTTCAAGTCCGCCGAGGATACGAAGGAGGTCGTGGTCGATATCAAGATCGACCAAGACCGTGCGTGATCGGAGTCACGCCCCGCCAAATAGGAAGGCGCTGTCGACTTCCTCCGCGCCAATCGGGACGCCTTTGCATGGAAACCCTCTGACATGCCAGGCATCCCGCGGGAAGTCGCCGAGCACTCCTTGAATATTCGGCCTGGCTCAAGGCCGGTTGTCCAGCGCTTGCGCCGCTTCGACGAAGAAAGACGCAAGATCATCGGCGAACAAATCGCCAAGCTTTTGGCTGCAGGGTTCATAAAAGAGGTCCGCCACCCCGAGTGGCTGGCCAACCCTGTACTTGTAAAAAAGAAGTAGGGGCAATGGAGAATGTGCGTTGATTACACGAGCCTCAATAAGGCATGTCCCAAGGACCCTTTCCCATTGCCCCGCATCGACCAAGTTGTCGATTCCACCGCAGGGTGCGAATCCCTGTCTTTCCTAGACGCCTACTCAGGCTACCACCGGATAGCGATGAAGGAGTCCGATCAACTCGCGACCTCATTCATCACTCCGTTCGGCTCGTTCTGTTACGTAACGATGCCGTTCGGTCTGAAAAACGCGGGTGCTACATACCAGCGATGTATGCAAACGTGTTTTGACGACCAAATCGGGCGTAACATCGAGGCGTACGTTAACGATATTATCGTCAAGACTAAGAAGGTTGACAACCTTGTCGCCGACTTGGAGGAGACTTTCGCGAACCTCCGAAGGTTTCGCATCAGGCTCAACCCCGAGAAGTGCGTTTTCGGGGTCCCCAAGGGAAAACTGCTCGGCTTCATCGTCTCCGAGCGTGGCATCGAAGCTAATTGGGAGAAGATCGCCGCGATCATGAAGATGGGTTCGACAAGAACTCCGGGGGGTCCAAGTCGACGGATGCCTAGCGGCCTTGAGCCGCCGTCTCCGCCTCGAGCGCGAATGCCGCTTATAAGCTGCTCAAGAAGTCCGACCACTTCATCTGGACGCAGGAAGCGCAGGAAGCCCTCAATCGATTGAAGGCATTCTTAACCACGCCCCCGGTGTTAGTCGCCTAACGCCAAGATTCACCTCCTCTACATCACCGCCACGACCAGTCGTTAGCGGCGCTTCGTTAGGAGCGAATCAAGAAGGCAGCAGACTCAAGGTGCGGCGCCCGGTGTACTTCATCGGCACTCTCCGAGTCCAAGGCCCAGATCCTCAAGTGCGAAGTTGTTTCACGCGTGCTCATCGCCAAGAGGAAGTTAGTCCACTACTTCGATCGGCATCCGATCTCCGTGGTAACTTCCATGCCGCTCGGCGAGATCATTCGCAGCCGTGACGCCTCCGAAAGAATAGCCAAATGGGCTCTTGAGCTCAACGGCCACGACATATCGTACATCCCCCGGACGGCCATCAAGTCGCAGGCCTTGGCCGACTTCGTCGCCGAGTGGACCGAAGCCCAGGCGCCACCCGCGCCCGAAGACCCCGAGTACTGGACGATGTACTTCGACGGGTCCTACACCAAGAACGGAGCAGGCACCGGAATCGTCCTCATCTCTCCGCTTGGGAATAAGCTCCAGTACGCGATTCGGCTGCACTTCGACACCACTAACAATGTCGCCGAGTACGAAGCGCTCGTCAACGGACTCCAGATCGCTGCCGACCTCGGCGCGCGCCGGCTCTACATACACGGCGACTCCAAGCTTGTCGTCGACCAAGTCATGAAGGCCTCCGAGCCTCATGACGACCGTATGGCGGCATACTGTCGAGAGGTGCGCAAGTTGGAGGAGAGGTTCAAGGGTTTCGAACTTCAACATAGCTACCGCCGCTACAATGGGGAGGCCGATTACCTGGCCAATCTGGCTTCTAGCCGGGGACCAGTCCCGTCGGGGATATTCGTCTCCGACCTCTACAAGCCCTCCGTTCGGCCGGATCCTCCCTCCGAGCATTCGACTGACCCTCAGCATGCGCCCACTCCGACTGCCGAGCACCCGAAGGCGGAGCCTTCTGAACCAAGCCACGGCGTGCTGGCCGCCGATTTCGACTGGAGGAAACCCTTTATCGACCGACTAACCGACGGATCGCTCCCCGCCGATCCCACCGAGGCCCGACGCCTCGCTCAGCGGGCGAAATCCTTTGTACTGATCGGAGAAGACCTCTACAAGAGAAGCCCCCGGTCCTCCGTGGCGCATCCCGACGAACCAAGGGAAACAATGCCGCCGACATCCACGCCGAGTCTGCGGACATCACGCCGCCCCACGGTCCCTCGTGGGCAAAGCCTTTCGCCAAGGTTTTTACTGGCCAACGGCGATGGTTGATGCCGAGCAGATTGTTCGCACCTGCGAAGGGTGCCAATTCTTCGCTTGACAGACGCATCTTCCCGCGCAAGCCCTGCAGACGATCCCTATTACATGGCCGTTCGCCGTTTGGGGACTTGATTTGGTCGGTCCCTTTAAGAAGGCGCCCGAGGGCTTGACGCACCTGCTCGTCGCGGTGGACAAGTTCACCAAGTGGATAGAAGCTAAGCCGGTCGCCACCATCACTTCCATCCAGGCAGCCAACTTCTTTCGCGACATCGTCTATCGGTTTGGAGTTCCGAACTCCATCATCACCGATAATGGGACGCAATTCACAGGGAAGGAATTTCTCGAGTTCTGCGACGACTTCAACATCCGCATCGATTAGGCAGCTGTCACCCATTCGCGGACTAATGGCCAAGTCGAGCGCGCCAACGGCATGATCCTCCAAGGGCTAAAACCACGGATCTTCGATCGACCGAGAAATTACGGGCGATGGGCAGCAGCTGCCCTCGTCTTTGAGCTGCGGACCACGCCGACCCGATCGACCGGGTTCACACCATTCTTTCTGGTGTTCGACGCGGAAGCCGTTTTGCCTACCGACCTGCACTACGGCGCACCACGACTGCAAGCTTTCGACGAGGCGCGGGGCTCGACGCGCAGCAAGACGTCGTCGACCAGCTTGACGAAGCGCGCGATGTGGCCATTTTGTGATCAGCCAAGTATCAGCAGACGCTGCGGCGTTACCATGATCGACAGGTCCGTGGACGGTCCTTCAGCATCGACGACCTGGTCTCGCGCCAGGTCCAGTCCAACGTCGGCAGACATAAGCTGTCCCCTCCATGGGAAGGGCCCTTCACCGTCGTGGAAGTCCTCCGACCCGGTACCTTTCGACTCAAAGACGCCGATGGCAACGTTGTACCCAACGGAAGTCCTCCGACCGAAGGCTTCTGCCTCGCCCGGCCGCTACGGTTCGCAGTAGTGCTTTATGAAAAGGAACACCGTGTGGTACGATCCATGGCCGGTCGGGAACACTCCTACCCCGCGGCAAGCGCAGGAGAACACTACATTCCTACCCAAAAGTTTCTTATTATCCAAGCTTTCCTAAAAGCGTTAACATATCGATCCGAGCTTACATAACCCCTGCGGTTTTCTAAGCCACGGTCATCGAATGTTCATCATCCCTGGGAAGCACGAAGAATAAGAATCGGACCAGCGGAATGATCCGAATAACTATTTGATTCCCCCACGACGATAACCCTTTCGACCCAGTCCATAGGGATGGCAAAATTACCTGTGGGTTTGGGTACCCGTGGGTACTCGACCCAATGGGTTCGGGTATGGGTTTGATTTCAGACCCGCGGGTTTCAAATTTCGGGTTCGGGTTCGGGTTTGGTTCTGCACCCGTGGGTACCCATGGGTACCCGAATTAATTAATATAAATTAAAAATAATGGAAGGTTAATTCAAGATTTTCAAGCATCGTTCGAGATGTAAGATGCGGTAACTTTCATGATTATATACACCATATATTTTTCCTTTAAACATAGAGATTACAAATGAATTGATTGACAATTGATGGATGAAAATTTGATTGAGGTGAATTTAATTTCGGGTTCGGGTACCCGTTCGGGTTCGGGTACCCATCGGGTTCGGGTATGGGCGTGGATATGTATCCGTGAGAGATTTCGGGTTTGGGTTCGGTATGAATTTGGGTTTCGGTTCGGTCTGGGAGGTGTACCACCATACTACACTCGACACATCCCTACCAGTCCATGACTTTTTTAGGAATGGAAATCGCAAAAAGCAAGGGAGCGGCGATGGCGAAAGGCGAGAAGACGCTCCTGCGCTCATCGCACCAAGTCTGCAGGTACTTATCGAAGCGCGTGCTAGCCGGACACACATCGACCGATCACTTGCCGATCAAAGCATCGTGCGTCCCATCGCAAATGCCACGACAAGCCGCCGGTAAGACGTGTCGCCCCTGATCATCTCGCCTCGTATTTAAACTCCCGCGCACACTGTAAACGCTTGCAGGGATATCGGGGCATCGCTCCGGGCGAAACGCCCCGCGACCCCTAAATCTCCGCCTCTGGGCCGGTTCAAACCGACCCGGAGCAGGTACGAAAAGCCCA
This sequence comes from Guadua angustifolia, assembly GCA_036346375.1. Classification (NCBI taxonomy): domain Eukaryota; kingdom Viridiplantae; phylum Streptophyta; class Magnoliopsida; order Poales; family Poaceae; genus Guadua; species Guadua angustifolia. The sequence goes on along the minus strand of CM070505.1, from coordinate 29,054,010 downwards.
CCGAGCCGTGCTGGCCTCGAGGTGGCGAGAAGGGCTTGAATGCCTCACGAATAAGACCTGGTTGTGGGCCCTAAAGGCAAAGGATCCACCAAGTGGATCTCTAGCCGACCCCGGCAGGCAAACGAGCGAGGGGCGAATTCAAGGCGAACCCTCGATGGGTCTTTAGTTGGGTTGGCGGACGACCCAATCGCCTTAGCTCGCGTCCGAGACCATACTTCAAACTCTCTCATGAGCCTCGAAGGGGCAAGAACCACCGCGCCCGAAGTTACGTAATGGCTCGGGTCCAAATCGATCGAGTAAAGAAAGGTTTTTTATGGGTCGCCCCTAGCGGGCCGGATATCCGACGCAGGGATCGTCCGCTCGAAGATCGCTTGATCTCCAGGGCCCACTCGGATAACCCGTTAGCAGCTCCACGAGCACGGTGTTCGGCCGATGTAGGCAAACACGCGTTTGCTCACCCCCTCTAGGTCCCACACCTGCGGACGGGGCGTACACGTGGGACCGACAGCGGCCTCTCCTCTCGCAGATTGCCTCGCCCGACGAGGACTCGGGATGGATGCCCCCCGCGTCTAGCTACGACGTTAAAGAAGCGCTCGGGAACCGGAACCTCTCGCGAAAGCATCCGGACCTCCCTGCCGACCACGGCCGCGTCTAGCTACGACGTTAAAGAAGCTCTCGGGAACCGGAACCTCTCGCGAAGGCATCCGGACCTCCCTGCCGACCATGGCCGCGTCTAGCTACGACGTTAAAGAAGCGCTCGGGAACCGGAACCTCTCGCGAAGGCATCCGGGCCTCCCTGCCGACCACGGTCGCGTCTAGCTATGACGTTAAAGAAGCGCTCGGGAACCGGAACCTCTCGCGAAGGCATCCGGACCTCCCTACCGACCATGGCCGCGTCCAGCTGCGACGTAAAACCAGCGTTTAAAAATGGAACCTCGCAAGTTTACCAGCGTTCATGCCGACCGGCTCGGTGTCGAGCCAGGGCCCTCCAACCAAGTTGGTCGGACTCGTCCGACCAAGGTAACCCCCCGACCAGCTCACCGACCGCTTAGGGGCTCAAAGACTTCACCCTGGTGCGCTTATGCAAGACCGGTCCGCAACAAATTGACCAAATCGATTTAACTTCGCTTCAAGCATCACCGACCCACTCGGGGTTTCGGGCTCGGTCGAGCTTAAGCCGCTGCTCACCAGATTCTCCACGACCAGCAGAATCCCCGACCAGCTCTCCGACTGTCGGGGCTCGGGACTACACCGGAAGGCCATACACACGCACCTGATCAAACGAACCGACCGGGATGGTCGGACTCGGCCGAGCAGGATGTCCTTCTTAAGGAAGACTGGTTGCCTTTTTCATGCCACCTCGCGCTATTGAGAAAACCATGCCGCATTTAAAACGGAAGGACCTCCAGAACGCTATAAGTCGGCGCCCTAGGGGCCACTGACGAGTACCCATACCAGGGGTACCCCACAGCAAAGCATATATCTATTTCAAGATCGTATTCGAAGTTATCTAGCCTCGAGACCGGCCGACAACAAATAAGGAACCTCAAGGTGAAACCAACATGACCCTCGTCCCTCACTGAAAAGGGGTTATCACCGACATTGAATGTGATACCCAATGGGCCACACTGGACCGCATCCTCATCAGAGGCCTTCCTAGACCCCAAAGGGTCGCCCGCCTTGATTACTCCGGTCGAGCCTCGGATCGGACACTCCCGCCGACCCCGACCGACCCAGGGCCGACGCCCATGCAGCACCCATCCGACCCGACCCGCAAGATCAAGTACCACCCAGGCTCCAACTAGACCCGACCAGGGCACCCGCAAGCCTCGGCCCCATAGTCTCTGCCACGTCAGCGGTCTACGCCGAACGGGTCACCTGTTGCACGGACGTAACGGTAATATTGGGGCGGATGGTTCCTTCCCAAGGCAACCAGAGGGCGATCTCAGCTGAAGCACCCGTCTTTTCAAGACGTCAGCATCTGACAGGCGTTCAGAGGACAGGTCCGCGCCCTCCGAAAAAGGCGCCGCCCGTTGTGTCTACCCACCCTGTATGGGATGTGCTGGAACCTGTTAGTCATCATGACCGAAGACAAGGTCGCCCGGACGAAGGGCCTGCCCGTCATCATGACCGAGGACCAGGACGCCCGGACGTAGTATTCCCCTACCTCTTTCGAAATCCTCGTGTAACCTGCCCCCTCGGCCTATCTAAAGGGAGGCAGGGCCCTTGGAGGAGGGGGATAGATTTTCTTTCCTTCACACACACCCACGTGAGTTCACTAACCGGCACCTCCCCTTAGATTGCTCAGGGTTCTTCGACCCGGGTCGGCGCCAGGCTTAGGAAAGCCCTCCCGATTTCTCCTCCCCGAGCGAGTGCAAAGGGCTTGTCCTTAGTCTCCGATTGTAACCTCTGTTTGCTCCCCGAGCTCAGGGCAATTCAAGCCGCCACCACGAACTGGAAGTAGGGATATTCGGCCCGAACCAGTATAAATCCGGGACTTCTTTGGTCTAACCATTCGAGGAGAGGGGACGCGCAACCCCCTATACTTACAAATTCATTGCCGGTTATACGAAACACCGACAGAGATATTTCTACAACTCTATCTCTCTATTTTTCTCCGTTTCACTCATTATTTCGATGATTTAAAAAATAAAACGCAACCGGGAAAAAAATTCTACGAAAAAACGACACGCGCGGCGTGTTACGCCGCGAAAAATTTTGTGTTCTTTCAGTCGTTTCACTCATTATTTCGACGATTTAAAAGATGAAACGCCGCCGAAAAAAAAATTCTACGAAAAAACGCCATGCGCGACGTGTTACGCCGCGGAAAATTTCCTAGTTTATCTTAAAACCGGGCAAATTATGGAGCCGTTCCTTGATGCGCACGTAGACACATGAAGATCGTCAAATGACCCACACAACATGTAGTTGGTGGGAATGGAACCGAACCTTTGACCGGAAAACCAGGGTAAGTGGACTAACCAACGCCCATTGTACCTTACATCATTGGCAGAACTAAAATTTTTTTTATTGTAGATGCATATTTCATACATACAACTATATAGTCTTATACAATAGTTCTATAACATTATAAATCCAACACATATATTCAAAATTTACTAAAAATGCAATACAAATAGTTCTAAGATCTTACAAATTCTAAACCATCAATATTGGAATCAATTCAATTAAAAAATTTGGCTCATTACAAAGAAACTTTTTGGGGGTGCTGATGCTAGGGATGAAAACATAAATGAAATTTTTGATCGTTCCGAAGAAAAACGGAAACAGAAGACTTTTTTGGGAAATAGAAACTGAAAATATCAAGTACAAAACATATTTTTTTTTGTCGGAAACAAAAATGGGAGAGCTATTTCTAATGGAAACGAAATGAAAATAGAAATTCTGTATAAATGAAACTGTAAATTTATTAAAAGTTGGCCCACTTGGCCAAAAAGAGAACGGAGAATTTACATTTATTATCAAATTAAAATAATTTCAAAAATATAAATGGTTTTATAGAATATATCAAATAGAGTTAAAAATTATGAATTCCCAAAAATACTTGGAACATTTTGAACCTAAGAAAATTATTTCTAGCATAATTTTGGTTTTATTTTTCATGAATAAATTAATTTTATAAATATAAAAATAGTAAAATGACATTTATAAACTCCAAAAAATCCAGGATAAATCTCAAAAAGTCATAAATGAACATTGAACAATAATATGCAAATTTTAGGGTGTTACACCTTTATAATTGGAGGAGCAAAAGGATGTCGATAATAATAACATAGAGAAGGACATGATGATCTGATCTGGGGGATAAATAGCGAGGCTTCAGCTTAACAAACTTGAGAAAAAACTTTCTAGTGATATCAGTGAATATAACGGTATTCTTGTGTCCGCCTTGGAGGCAGAATGAGTTACATTATTTTTGCGGTCATGTATATTATGATTATGTATTATGTTCTTGCAGAATTTTTCACTTCTATTTCCGTATTCACTCTGTTTTGTTCTGCATCCGTTTCCATCATTATCTGTTTCCGAGGTTTCCGATTTTATTTTCGTTACCGGTAAAAAAACGTGAAAATAGAAATGGAACACCCACATTTACCGACCGTTTTCGTTCCGTTTTCATCCCTAGCTGATGCATACCTAGCACCCATGCATTACACGATCCTCACTCTAACAAAACAGTATCTCCCAAAAGTACACGGACTCGATCACGGGTAGCGTCAAATCACGATTTAAACGGCAATGCACGTTGACAAGGTTTCAGAAATACCAGAGCGACACGGACGGAAACCTGGAATCCGAAAGCAATGCTTCAGCGGCGGCGCCATGCCGGGTAGCTTTTCTCGTACGTGCTTTAGCCGGCCACAGGACAGGAGAGAATAAAGCTAGGCATGATGCAGCTGATGGCCTTGTTTCTGATTCGATTCACATATATATTCTGGGCGAGTGGAGAAAGATTCAGGCAGGTGCTCGATTGCTGGTGGTCTGCACAAGTTCGTGAAAGATGCAGTAAAGTGGTCTCGCTTTACCAAGTGATAGAAAGCGTCGTGTTGCATGTGTCGTCCTTCCCATTGGTTAGTTAGCTCGTTGCATCCAACTTTATCCATATACTTTTCCAACGATATAAGAGAGATCTTGTACAAACTTTCGTATAAAACCTTCCATGGGACCCGACCGACCGGATCCTCTATTCGAACAGCATGATATATATATATATATATATACACACTAGTTCAATGCCCGTGCATTGCTACGAAAAATAAATTTGGTAACGAAACATAAAGTTCAAACAATAAAAGAAAATTATGCTACAAGATCAAACATCTATTTCTTCCGATTACACAAGTTTTTATGGTTTCTCCTTTGACATGAATTTAGGCATTCATGATATTAAAACAAATTTAGAAATGATATTCTTGGTATACGTCCCGAAAGATCTGAAAATAAATGGTTCAAGGCCGGGCATCGTCAAGCTCAAGACCGGGCAGAAGCTCCCCGAGTTGTCCCCCAAGGACCGCGTGGGCATGGCGCTCAATTGCCTGGAGGCGCCCCTGGACGTGGACATCAAGAACGGCGGCCGCGTGGTGGTGCTTAACACCGAGAACCTGCCGCTCGTGAAGGAGGTCGGGCTCGGCGCCGACGGCAAGCGCGTGCTCAGATCAGGAGCTAGATTTGGAAGGGGGCGGGGATTAGGAGCCGGATCGGAGACGATGATGGCAGACGGCCGGGGGGAATGAGATTGGGACGAACGAAATCTGGAGCTATCCGGAGAGTAAGGGGCCGGTTCGGTTTTGTTCGGGAGGAACGAGATCGAGAACTATCGCGAGAAACGAAAGCAAAAAAAAAAAAAGAATAGACCAGATTTTTTTCGTCTGGTTCGATTTTGTGGGTTGGTGGTGGAGAACGGACGTGACACCACCAACTCCAAATTAGAAGTAGTAGAGATATGAGAGAGGAGTTCGGATTCGCCCATGCCATAAAGAGATAGAGTCCTAAACTGGATACGGTTTAGAGTCCTTATCTCATAACAACAATAACATTTTTGATAGGATCCATGTTTCGTCTACACAAACGGAAACAAAATATGTAGTAGTTTTTAGTAAGGCAGGCCACGAAACTCATGACCAAATCCCAGTTTCACTATGGAATTGGGTCCGAAAACAGTATAGTTATTGTTAATACAACTAATATTGCAGTGCATGAGGCTTAATTACAATATTCAGTGGGTGCATGTGCATGTGCATCTCATTAGTCATCACATAGAAATCAACTGACCACAACTAACATGTTTGACATTCCCACAGGACAAATATTTTAGGGAAGATTCAATCACTTTGCCCACGTTTTACGGTGCCTCCAACGGCGACCTTTGTGCCGGCGTGACAGCCCGCCTCATGGCCGTTGCACAGCCCCTTGTGCTCCACCCTTCCATGGCCATAGTCAGCTGGGCTAGTTATTTCAACCCTTGGGGTGATCTCCATCTTCTCGAGAATGACAGAACTGCCAAGAATGTGAAGTGCCAGCTCCACCTGATTTTTGTGAAAAAAAATCGCTGATACGAACAAACTTGAGATGGGCGTGCTGGTGACAAATAAACCACCTCTCTCTCTCTCTCTCTCTCTCTCTTTGCTTTCTCAGATATTTCAAATGGACTCTCTAGAGATCCTCCAGTAGTGATCACCTATATAGCAAAGTTGCTCGCGCAAATTGCGCGGCTCGATTAGTTAATATTTATCTTAGCCATCCCTTGTTGTTTTACAATGAATAATCATGGATTCTTTTGAGAAAACAAACAATTATAAATTGGTAAATAGGCACTGCGATTATTTTATACTGGCAGACCTAGTTGCTCTTACAAAATAAACAACAATGGATCAGGTATATAAATCTTCACTGTTGGTCATCTTGCACTTTGGAGTTCATTCTTCACCTTTGCTCTAGATCCTAAACAACTCTATACCAAATCACTTTGTGTGGAAATGCTACTCGTCACCAAGTTGACACAGGGACTGATTGTTCGCTTGGTTGTAGGGCGTGCTAGGCATTGCACCCATCGGCTTGAACCCAGTTGCTCACCAATTTTGTAAGACCTAGCTCATAATTTCAAAAAGAAAAAAAAGTCTCCAAGTTGTGCATGCCATTGCATAATGAAGAATTTCCATCTACCCAGTAGCCCATTACCATTATAAACAAAGTTCAATTTGCTTAAATTGAATAAGTCTGAACCATCCAATTCAATCATTCTGGAGAATAACCAAACTAATTTGTTACTCAGGTTTTGTTGATTAGTTAGTGTTCATCAACTGTTCACTACTATTCAGGTGTTCCAAAATTTATTTCGGCAATGGCAACCACTTACCTTAGTTGAGCAATATATGGAGACCAATTTCACTTGTTGCATCAGCAGACCGTTGTAGTGAAACAAACTGTATGTGTGCATGCGTATTGCTGGTGGTGAAGCTCTCAAGCTATTGATGGCGCTATGAGAAAATAAAACGAAATGCCCAATATTTGGACGGGATGGGGAAAAAACAACTTTCTACTCAAATAGATCAAAACTTTCAACATAAAAAACCTTGGTCTGTTAACTCAAAATTTTCAACTTTCAATTAACTGTATTAAAGCCGTTAAGATTAAATTCTCAATCTATACCTCTAATTTCAACTTCATAATGAAATGAAAAAGACTTCAAACTTTGACCCATCAACTTTGAACTCAAAATTTATCGGGTAATCGACAGAATAGTACTAACTTGAAAAGGCACTATCGTGTATATCTATGTGGCGGCAAGTGTGCACGTATAAAAGGAGGAATTGCATGCAAAAGGCCCCATAAATCAGATTTCTCATTCTCAAATTGTTCCGCATCTACTTCTCGCAATCTTCGACAACTTTTGAAAATGCATCTCATTACATACTGACAAATAAGAGCCATTTCTAGAACACCTGAACAAGTGGCTACATCGATCAAGGATGCGGTGCTAAATCATGGTTTTACTTGGTCCATGATGACTACGGATTAGTTTTCTAGTGGCGAGTGGCCTTCGGGGTGTGAGTTGTGTTAGTTTTTTTAGGTTAGTGCTTTCAGTTGGGTGAGTGGTGTTTAGTTCGGAGGCTTCCGGTGTGAGTGGTGGTTTGTTGTGAGGTTTTTTCGGGCCCGATTTTTTCCTAATAAAAATGGAGCCGTCCCTCTTTTTTCCTTCTTAATATATTTTGCGGCAACTCTCTTGCTGCTCTTTAAAAAAAAGAGCCATTTCTGGTCCACATAAAAAAACAAATTACGGGGAAAAATACGCAAAAAAGTAGGGATGAAAACGGAACAGAAAGTTTCCGACTGTACCGGAGAAAAACAGAAACGGAGCATTTTTAATCCCCACACTTTATCTATTGAATTGAGGTATATAGAAGCTTCTAAAATTCTGCCAAGTTTTTCGATACTAAAATTTTGAAGAACCCCTAGTGACTACATCCATGAGGGTTGTCGCACATCTGTGACAGCTTCTTGAGCATCTGTTCATGCAGCTCTGCCTGCACAGCCGCCCAAAATGAAACAAAATCATTAGCCGCAAGAAGGGGGCAAAAACCAAAGTGACTGGTGAAGTTACCAGCGCGAGGAGGTCGCAAAGGACGGCGAGGTCGGAGGAGGTGGTGGTAGTCGAGACGACAACTGGAAGCGGGGAAGCGGGAGGGGCTCGGGGAGGAGCTGCCGAGGGAGTGGGCAGCGGAGCGACGACATCGGAGGAGAGGGAGATCTCGAGGAGGTACATGTCGTGGAGGCTGAGGAGCTCGCGGCGGCGGATGCGCCGGAGGAGGACGGACCCGAGGGGCGACGCCGGGGCTGAGAGCATCGCCACGGTGTCGCTCGTTCTTGATGTCGGGTAGAGGCAGCGTTGGTCCCACTCTTCGCTCAAGGCTGCTCGGTGGCCGCCATCGGCTGGGCGATCTGGGCGTGACTGCTGAGGGGGTTCCGATGGCGCAGTCCGCGGTCTTGATGGGCGGTTGGGCATGGGGCGTGGGACGTGGGGGTTAGGATTTGGATTTTGTAATTGGGTCTAGGACTCTGGGTGAGTGGCAATTAAATGTGGGTGGCTGCGGCTCAGGTGTTCCAAAATTTATTTCGGCAATGGCAACCACTTGTGTAAGTTGAGAAATATATGGAAACCAATCTCGTCCGGTTCGGTTTCGTGGGTTAATGGTGGAGAACGGACGTGACACCACCAACTCCAAATTAGAAGTAGTAGTGTGTGTATATATATATATATATATATATATATATATATATATATATATATATATATATATATATGTATATATATATATATATTGGGCTTTGCTAATTTTTACTAATTTTTATGTGCCTGTGTTTTTTATCTCTTAGTCACTAAAATTGCACAATACTAAGGGCTTGTTTGGTAGAGCTCCAGATTCCAGCTTCATCCGAGATCTGAAATTTGTAGGTTAAAATAAAGTGAATTAAATTTATATTTTTGGTCTAAAAAATAAACAAGATGATCCATCTAAACATTCTTAATTGTAACATCCTCAAAATTACCTAATTTTGAATTTTATAATTTAATTTGAATTCTTAAGAATTTCTGGAATTTATTTGGATTTATTTGAATTTTTGGAAATTAGTTCTTCTTTAGGAATTAATTTATTAATGAAAAGTTTTAATAAAATATAAGTGGAAACATTTTATTTGAGTTCAAAATGTCCTACAATATTTTTCGAATTTCTCTAGAATTTCTCTCGATATTTTAAGTGCCTCAAATGAAATAAATGAATAATCGAATTATTTTTAATTGCAAAATCAAGAAAACCGATGAACAAGAATGGGCCGAGCCCATTATCGTCTTCAGCGCGGAACCCTAAACGTTCATTGCATCCTCGCCGTCTGATTCAATCGAACGGTTGGGGAAGCAACCACGACGCTTCGCTCGGCCCCAAAGAACGCCGCCGCCGAGCTTCATTGCCGAAGGAAAACCGTCGCCATTAACGACCGGTGCACTACCCCCGCCGTTTCATTAGCTGGTTCACGGGATAAAGCACTTCGTTCCGCACCCGCAGAGCCTTTTCACGCAAACCGAGGATCGCCGTAGACACCGCACACGTTCGTTGTAGTTCTGTGACTGTTCGCCGAGGTTTGCGCCTGCTCCAGTGACTATTCGCCGCCGCCGCACCCACCGGAGTGAAGCTCGCGTCGAGCCGCACCCGAAGGACCTTTTCTTCTCGCCGGAATCGCGCCGGAGTACCGTCGGAATCGCTGTCTTCCTCAACCTCGGCTGCTGCTGCTCGCCGCGTCTTCGCAATGTTCTCGCCGAAGCTTCGATCAACGTTGCCCGTCGGATTTACATCGCGCGATTGAGGTTGGTCCACGTGTCTTCCTTGCATTAGAAACCAGAACGATGTGCTATAAGTCTTAGTCGTAGGAATTAGAGATGTAAGGTCGATTAGTGCCACGTGTCTGAGAAAGGATTGCCCACGTGTGATTAAAAGTTGCGCTATCTAATGGCCGAGGATTCATATTGATAGTCTCGTATTAAGCCACGTAATTTTAGCGAGAGTGAACCGAATCTTCAATCAACGGCGATCGATTTCAATTGTACGGTTGATAATGTACCATGTTGTTCATTTAACCGTAGATATTAAATTGAAAATAATTAAACGTTTGTTTCAAATTAATCCGAGCCGTAGGTTTCGAATCGGATGAAACCGATTTCACCGCGCACCGAGCCAATCTTGTGTCGATGTGTGTACGCGGAAATCGAGGCGACGCAGCCGTCGCTATGGTCGATGTCACCCGAACAATTGCCGTCGTTAGATTGAAATCTGTCGGTCATGATTGCGCCACATGTTGGTACCGCGGTTGCGATCAAAAGTGCCGGTACAATCTTAGCCTTTGATCGCATCGCACGAATCTTGACGCATGATCGGAGTTATTGAACTGTTATTCGGTTTAGTCGTTGCCGCAGGATTTTGACTCGAGGGATGAGAATGCGCTACGTATCGACTTCGCAGTAACATTGACGTCATAAATTTCGGGATTTTCTATATAAAAATAAATAAGAGAAATTCGGTATATTTCTTTTTAATTTATTTTAAAACTTCAAACGCTTATAACTTCTGCGTTTTAACTCCGATTTGAGTGATTCCAATTTCTAAAAATTTGTAAAATCAAGATCTATTTATTGGTGAATTTTATGGAATTTTTAGAGGTGAATTTTCTCTCTGTAAAATATATTTATTGTGTTTATATTAATTTTAAATAGACGTTGATTTGCCGGAGGGTTGCGAGGGGGAATTTCCAGTACAAGATTTGACTTCGGAACAGGACCAACAACTTTTTGAAGGCAAGTTATACTTTGACCATGTTACTCCTAATTTTTGAAATATACTTTGTTTTAAACTATGCATGCTAATTCAACTAAAAATGGTTTAAATATTTTGGGTGAATTAGCTAGTTAACCTAATTGTTATTGCCACCTTGTTAATATTATTTGTATGCCATGATTCCTTTGATAACCCTAGTTTGGTAATATTAGTTGGTTGATGATATTGTGCCAACACGGGAGGCTAGACCGTGAATACTTGCTTAGCCATGCATGTACGTGAACCATTCTATTTGGATTACAAAATCAACACTGACTAAAGAATAGTGAATGTTTTTTTAATGAAATGTGGAATGATGTTGGTATTAACATTGGAATGTAGAGACCTGTGTGGTTCTACATGGAAGATGAATATGAGTATGTGTTGCACTGTTAACAACTTGGGGTGGAATTGATTTAGACTGGGGCAAGTGGACCGAGGCTTCGTGCCAGGTGGGCCTGTGTGGCAAATGGGGGTGGGTTGAGTGTTGTGAGGGCTGTGTGCCAATTTGAGAGAAGGAAGTCTTGCCTTGGTCAGTTAAGGACCTTACCTTGCAAGCCTTTGACCTGAGTCTCTCGTACAACCACATGTCTGAATGGGAAGACCTAGTTTAGTAGGATTCTGATGTCTTACCTTTGATACCTCGGGGTGGCAGTTACACGGGGTAATCAGACGGGGAGCGTGCTCAAGCTTGCTTGGTACCCTATCCAACGGTGTTCGTCATCCTATACTTCACTCCGAGTGAGGGAAGTGATAGTGAAGGCAACACGGAGAGGTTCTTGGGCTAAGATAGAAGTTTCAAAAGCTCATACGGTTAATCGCCTTTGTGGTGTCGATCGTATCTTGTGGGTAAAGTGTACAACCTCTGCAGAGTGTTAAAACTGTTGAATAGCCGAGTCCACGGTCTCGACAATGCTCGGGATTACAATCAAGGGTAGTGTTCTAAAAATAAAATGGGGTGGTTGGTTGTGTGCCAAAATTGTGAAATGAAGTTGTCTAGGGACGTGTGTCCAAAATATTGTGAAAATAAATAACTTGAGTTATATATAATGGTTATATGGTTTGATGCTTTCAATCTAATTAGATATTACTTAAAAATATTGATGCAAAGCAAAATAACCAAGAGAGCCATTCCTTTGTAATAAGTCTTGCATATAGTAAATAGATCTCGCATATTGTGCATAACTTGTTGAGTACGGTGTACTCACCCTTGGACAAACTTACGAAAAAGAGACTACGCCTGCCTATGAAGAGGAGTTCATTGAAGGGCCGGAGAACTAGGGAAGCAAGCTTCAGTCGGGGCGTCTGTGGCGATGGATGGATCATCACGAAGTTTTACTCCGCTGCTATTTACTGTTTACTTTGAATAATGTAAGCCCTGTGTGGCAGACTATTGTAAGGTTGACCATAAGGTCGTACACTCGTTCATATACATGTTTGAAATACTTATTTAATATTCCTCTGTGTATGATGTGATATTATACCCTGTTAAGCCTGTGTGCACTAGCGCGATCTTGGACTAGTGCAGAATACACAGAGTGTCCGGAATTGCAAATTCGGGACACGACATTAATGTACTCACAGCTCCAGCTCCACGAATCTGTGGAGCTAGAAATACCCAGCTCCACCAGATCCACAGATCTGGTGGAGCTGGAGCCCTACCAAACGCACCCTAAGTTTACAATTGCAATACTACTAGGTAACGTGCAAGTTTAGCACAACTTTACAGTAACTTTTATTCAATTTTGTTTTTTTATTTGTAGAGATTGTCTAGGTTTATTTTTGTCTAGATTAGAAATCTTTTTGGCTTACATTGGAGTATCTTATAATTAGTGTATGAGTGTACCCAAAATGATAAAGGAGTATTTCAAGTTCGTTTAGGTAGTATATATATATGTTAGAATAATTCTTTTGTTTTATTCTTTTACTCTAGGGATGAGGGGTAGGTTATATATAGGAAGTGAGGGGACCTCCATCCAAAGGTTGAGAAAAGTGACCAAAATGTTAGTCGCTTGATGAATAGACAACCCTGCATGCCATCAGCCAGACGGACGGTTCAGATCACACTAGGACTGTTTGAACGCGGTGATCAGGTTCTTCCTGTATCATGGTACATGGAAAACTAACGATACTGCAATAGTAGCATCCATTCCTGCCCTCTGATCTGATGATCGAGCAGCAGTTTTAGCCGGCTACTAGCTACTTCACTAAAGGCGTATATCATCAATCTCTCCACCTTCCTCTCGGGCTATTGGTTTGTTAGCAGGTTTAATTTCGAGGTGTCAACAGTCACGAAAGTGTCAGCAGGTTCGAATCCATCCTGGTCAAAGCTGTTCTCATGCTGTCGATCGAGAAAAGATAGTGGAGTATGCCGTAATTCTGATATGTCATCGATCCATCGACAAGAAAAGAGAAAAACCTTCGGTCTGGGCAGGCATGAGCACTTCGTAGCAGCCTTCGCGACTGGCGAGTCTGTCTCGCGACACGCCCAGCATCTATGATATGGCGGCACCGGCCCTGCCTGCGTGACGGGAAGCCAGTCTGGATTTGGCTGACTCACCGGTATCTTTTTTGGATTTGGTACTACTCATTTCGTTTTTCAGATTTGGTCCCGTCTCAATTGGAGCTGCAGCGGCATGCGATATTTAGGGTGTGTTTGATTGGTTGTATCAAGTGATATATATATATATATATATATATATATATATAATAAAAATAACATCCATGCGTTTGGTTGTTTAAATAGAACCATTCCGTCCTGAATGGTACGATACAAACTTAAAAAAGAACCATTCTATTCACCCAAAATAATAGAACCAAACGGTATAGGTTCATCTTATCCTATTCAACCTCATCGTATCAACCAAACACACCCTTATTTCATATCGTGGTTCGGTATCACGAGAGGTTCATAAAACACAACAATAAATAGTACCGTGTAGGCATCTACCACTCTACTAAACCACGACAAGTTATCTGCTATGCTATTTGATCATAATACAGTGTCCTGTCGCTCTATAAGGTTTTGCCCTCCCGCGCCCATGCCTACTCTCGTGGCCACATCATAATGCTGCGGTACCATACCGCAACAAATCGCCTAATAACAGAATGAGTCTGCACACCGCACCGCACCGCACCGGGTTTGCTGGCTCGCATTGCATTATTCTAGTCTGTCCTGGCGAGCCCCGTCACGTTCTTTTCCTCTTTCGCTTTTTTGGCTGCGAGGAGTAGATCATCCGTACGGGGCTGCACTTGCTTTTGTTCGTTGTGGCTAAAGGTGGGCGTCGTGCCGAATCAGGCCGGTCCGGCACGGGTCCATCGTGCTTCGGGTCTAAACCGTGCCAAGCCGCGTCGGCCCATCGTGCTCACCGTGTCGGGCCGGGCTGGCCCAGCTCGTCTTCGGCGAGCCCAGGCACGGCCCATTTGCGCTTCGTGCCTGCTTCGTGCCGTGCCGACCCAGGTTCGGCCCATTTATACTATTACTACAAGAAAATGATCACAGATTGATTTCTTTCTTTATCTGTCTAGGATTTCCTTTTTCTCCGATCGAAACAAAATCCTATTGTGTTTATTCTTCTCAATTTTCTTGATTCATTGTTCCTTTCAATCACATGTATGCAACCATGCATTTACTCCTTAATTTGCTCACCCACACATTCAACGTATGGATGCATTCTCTTCCTTTTCTCTAGTCCATCTAGAGTTTTCTTCCTTAACTCCTTGATTTACTCACCCACACATACAAAACACAGAGGCGTGCTGTTTGGGCCAGTGTTGCCCAAGCACGGCCGGACCGTCGTCTTGGGCCGAACCGCCCATCGTGCCGATCGGCAGGCCAAGACGCCGGACAATCGTCGCGTGCCACCGACCCGTTTAGAACAGTTTCGTGTCGGGCTATAGATCGGCCTGGGTCGGGCGTGCCTCGTGCCGGCCCAAAATAGCCAGGCCCAATGCCCACTTCTAGTTGTGGCGTCCCGGTCGATCGATGCCGCGGCTTAGCCCAGAGAGGTGAGAACTGATCCCAAGAATCCAGGACCCCACCCCGCTCCTCTGACACTCGCCAACTTCGCTACTGTTCCCTTTTTGAAAATTTTGTACACGCGTCGTGATAAAACGAGACAGCATTATACCCCTTTTATCCTTTTAAGTATGCTCTAATACTGATTATAAGATACTTCAAAGTGAGTTGCACACAAAAATTTATCAAAGTCCACCCTTTATAACATAATTTGTTTATATATTCCTTTCACATTGGAATATCTTAGAATTATTATTGGAGTATACCGAAAGCGATAAAAAGTATAACACTTTCGTTTAAGTGGTATATTAGAGGTGAGAGTATGTATTCCCGAGAGTACGGAAAAGACTTCGTGTGTGTATATAGGAAAAATATCTTTTGCTCCCGGATGTAGTTACTCCTACCTTTGAAATACCACCTAAACGAACTTGAAATACTCCTTTTATCACTTTTGTTACACTCATATACTAAATATAAGATATTCCAAGATGAACCACATGAAAAAATTGCAAAGAGATACATACTATTTAGCGTATTTTGCAAGTACCTTTATATATGAACATAAAAAGAAGTATGTCTAAAAAATATACATACCACCTGTGAAAAAATGTAAATACCACCTAACTAGTCTTATATATTCGTATACTACACGTACATACCCTCCATTATACGAGATACTCGCTACATTGTGAGATACGAGATAGAAAAGGCTTCGATGCAGAGCTCGACCCTGAGCTAGGAAGAGAAGGGAGAGATGGAGGCTTGGCGCAGAGCTTGAGCACGGATCTGTTGGCGGGCGTGCATAAGTGGGCTCCATGGCGGCGGCTGTAGTCAGGCCAGAGCTGGAGAAGAGGCTGCGTCAATGGCGAATAGTGTCAGGTGGCTCTATGGCGGTGCAATAGTTCTGTCGTAGCTAGGTGAGCTCGCTGAAACTAGACGAAACCAACTGAAATCTATTAAAACTTTCTTGAAACTTTTGGTTGAAGCATATCAAAACTTCTTGAAACCCTTTGATTGAAACTCATTGAAACTTAAGTTTCAAAATCTGAGACTCCTTGAAACTTGGCTTTGAAACTTTTGCTGAACTTCTAGACACGTGTGAAACTCATTGAATTGTGAAATGTTTAAAGCATTTTCATAAAACTTGCCAAAACTAGATGAAACTTACTGAAACTAGATGAAACTTATAAACTATGCAAAACTTCGATAAATCTTGGTAAAACTCAACTATACCGTTGGAAATGCTCTCAACGGTAACCGTTCTGTAGCGCCTCTCATATGAAAATGATTTCATACTCTTAGGAGTACATACTTCCACTTCTCCTATACCGTTTAAACAAAAAAATTATATCTCTTTATCGTTTTGGATATACTCTAAAAATGATTATAAGATACCTCAAAGTGAGTTCCACGGAAAATTTTATCAAAGTCCGCTTTTTATATCATAATTTGTGTATATCCTTCTTTTACATATGAAAAAAGGAATATAGTGAAAAATAAAATGCTCTGATGAAATTTTTTAGCCTATCATATTTTAGTGTCTTAGAGTTAGTATTTAAGTATATCAAAATTGATAAAAGAGTATAACGCATCCGTTTAAATAGTATATTGGAAGTGGGAGTATGTACTCCGAGAGAGTACGAAAAATGCTTCGTATATACACACATGCTATTTTTGTGTGGCTAAAGTTGCGTACGTACGGAAAAAAGATTGAACACACTGACACTATGCCATAAATTAACTAGCATGTACCACACGTCCACACATATACTAGTGATCAATGCTCAAAGTTCACTTCTGTGATAATAGGAGCAATCAGACACGGTCTTTATCGATCAAATTTGTGGTCTTGATGGCGAGTCTACTGTAATCCATTTGATAAGCACAGCCGGTGTGGCACAGTGCCAGTACCTTGTTTGGAGGCTGGAGCTAAGCAAGTACATCTGCCAATTAAGCTACGTAATTAATAAGCCTCGACAAAGCAGTGCTACGGGGACAGCCTTGAAGAAGCGCGTGCATAGCTAAGATTTGCACATCTTTTCTGGTCCCTAAAACCCTTCATCGACATGATTGGTAGTGCTTGAGCGTTAATCTGATTTTCGCAGAGAGTGAACTTAAATCCCAGTTCAACCCCATTTGTCGAAAAAAAAAACAGGATTAAATTTCGGCTCAATCCCTGATTCAAACAGGTTGTTGAGGAAACAACCTAGCCAGTATTGATTGATTGATCTGAAGCGTTGCAACTGCGTTAAATCATATAACGCACGCTTGACTCACCTTTTTGAAAAGAAAATCTTGCTCGACATGGAACAGATATCAAACATTTTGGCTAGCCGAAGAAGAAAGCATCGGACGTCGTCGTCCTTGTGAAATCTGAATTCGATCTGTAGCAATCAATTAACGCAAGAACCTGATTTGATATCTCTGTGGTAAACCTGACGTATCTGCGGGTGCTTTTGCTACAACGTGCTGGTGCTAAACTTTCCCCGGTCTCATGTGAATCATTACACTTTTCCCTTTGCTTTTTCTTTTGGAGAACTCATGAGAATCATTAGCCCGGTTAGCTGATAAAGTATGCCATATACATGCATTGTCCCCTTGTCGTACCGGCCGACAATGTTCCATGACTTGCTGCGATTCCCATTTTGCAAATTATCTAGTATCAACCTAACTCAAAGATAAATAAATACGGAGCACGATGGCCCATACAAAAAACGCGTTTAAATCCAACGAAAACGTATTTGTTAGTACAGCAATTTAATTGTTATACCAACCGTCCTCCAATTGCGATATTTGGACTGAACAGTGAACAGTATCAAGGAGCCAAACTAAATCAACAGACACTATGGCCATGTTTCTCACCGTGTTCTTGCCGAACTTATTTTATCCTGTGCAGGACATAACGGTAGAATAACTATTCGTTGTTTATAATGCATGAATTTCAGAAGAATACTAAGAAAATTGGGAATTCTTTATATGCCACTGAAATTTTGCCTCATCCCTTATATACCACGCATTATCTCACTGACATGTGGATTCTGCAGGACATAACAGTAGAATAATTCTTCGTTGTTTATAATGCATGAATTCCATAAGAATAATAAAAAATGAGGCAATTCTTTATGTGCCAATGAAATTTTGTCTCATCTCTTACATATCACTTATTGTCACATTGACATATGGATCTTGATCCTACATGTCAATAATATATTCACAGATCTCCTAATTCCAGTAGCATAAAAGGAATTAATTCTAAAAAAATTGTGGCCACCGTGCATACTGTGCATGCTACTAAAGTGGTAACTCTAAGAGAAACCCGGCCCTTTCTGGTAAACCGCCACAAGAAGATTAGGAGGAATTAAAGGCTTAATTTTTTCGGTTTGAAAAGATTAATTAAGCCTAATGACTTGTGATCGGACGTCCGATTTTTTCGGACGCTGCAATATGTTTTCCATGCATGCAATATTTTCTTCCCATACGTGCACATTTGTAATCACTATGTGCAACAAAAACTCTAGATAACAGTAGGAATGTGCACGCAAAAAAATGATGCACACATAAAAAAAATATTGCACGAATGAGAAAAAAAATTGTACCGATATGCCTAAAAAAAACCACTGGGATCAGATGTCTGGTTGCTAGCATGGGAGGAGAAAAAGATGGAGGGGAGCACAGGGAGCCCAACATGAAGGGTAGTCGATGCGATGGGCCCGGCTTGTCGCTGGATATGCTCGATTGGTCCACATCAAATCTCACATTACCGCATAGTGGCCCAGGACGGAATGCGGAGCCTTTGGAAAAAAATTGCTGCGTGCACCCGGCGATTAGATTTTGTTTGCACATTCATGATACGGGGAGAAACTGAGCTGCTGGATCACGGAATTCAGCAAGATTAGTGAAGAGAGATCCATGAAGTGATTGCTAAGGTTTTTTTTTCTTTTAGTAGGGTTACATTATTTGCATTTAAAATTTATTGTTCATATTTTTATACGGGTACATGAACCAGTCCTTTCTGGATGGATTCAATTGTTGTGTGTAGTTAGGCATATGTGTATGTAACGCATTCAATCAACCGGTGTGGAGTTAATCGAAGATATAAGTTGTGTCTAGCGCAATTGTACATTTGTGAATCTAATTTCCACCTAATTTTGTATAATAATTAATAGCAAGAATCTAATTGAAGACATCATACTTATCGTGTTACGCAGTCATTCAAGAAATTACATATAATACTGATCTACACTTCCCTTCTATTGAAATATGTGAAATTCGAATATAATATCCCCGTTTTGAACCGTTTAATGATCCAACAATCAGGTGGTGTTATCTCCCACCAAAAAATTAAGTGATTATAATCTCCAGGTAAAAAGCTACTTTTGGTCATATAGATGAAAATTACAACAATTTAGAGAAGGTTAGCGAAGAAAATTTTCATGTGCTGGTGCATAAGGGTGATTGATAAAACTTTTGAGTCATAATTAATCAGGTGATTATTTCCATTCAACATTTAGGGGGTGTTTGGGACAGCTCCAGCTCCACCAAAACCTGTGGAGTTGGTGGAGCAGGGTATTTCTAGCTCTAGAAATTTATGGAGCTGGAGCTGTGGGTACATTAAGAGTGTTTAGGTAGATCATTTTGTTTACATTTTAGACTAAAAATATAAACTTAATTCACTTTATTTTAGCCTACAAGTTTCAAATTTGAGCTGGAGCTAGGATCTGAAGCTCTCCCAAACAGGGCCTTAGCGTTAGTATATATACCCGCACTTTCTCAATAGATTCAAGTGTTGCGTGTATTTACACATGTGTGCATGCATGTATATCAATCATTTGGTGGAGAGTAAAACAAAAATTATAAACTTATATAGGGCCTGTTTGGGGCTATGGCTAGGCTAAAAGTCGCTTTTAGCTTGCTTTGAAATAGAAGCAATCAGAGTGACTTGTGTGACTTGTAGCTGACGGTGTGACTTTTCTTGATATGATATTTGGCAAACTAGCTGTTGCAACTGTAACTTTTAGGGGGGAAAACAGAATGGGGAGGCAACAACTGAGCGAAGCACAGCGATGGACGAGAGGAGATGTGACGCGAAGGTAGCGAGGAGGGAGGCGGAGCGAGTGGGGAGGCGGAGCGAGCGAGGTGGGAGATGGTTGAGCGAAGCCACAACTGAAAAGCTCCTCTCCAGCGGCTGTAGTTTTAGGGGTGCTTTTACTGTGACTTGACTTCCCAGCTGCTTTATAGTCATACTGTAATGTTGTGGCCGATACAATGATATGTGTAACAACCTAATTTCCATTTAGGGTGCGTTTGGCAGAGCTCTCAGCTTCAACTTCCCCACGAGAAGCTGAGGAGCTCTACCAAACAAGAAAAAATCAACCAACTTCACATAGCAATTCAAAGAAGTGATTCATGCTTTTTGACTTGCAGCCTAGGAGACAAAAAAACTTGCTCCTCACCTGATTCACAACCTCCCAGTTATGAATCTCCCCACTAAGTTCATAACTATTTCTCAGATAGGAATCACTTTCACTAGAGAATCGATTTCATAGAGAATCAGGAGCTGGAACTGGAGAATCAGGATTTGGAGCTCTGCCAAACAGGTCCTTAGTTTTGCATAATATTTAATCCAACAGGAATCTAATTGAAGATATTTTAACTACCGCGTTAATTAGACAAACATTCAAGAAACTCCATCCACATCTCCCTCTTATTGAAAATATGTGACCTTGAATGTAATAATGTCCCCATTTTGAGTTTTTTGATGATTCAACAATTAGGTGACGATATCCCACAAAAGAAATATTTGAGTGATTAATTCTCTGATAAAGAGCTAAAATGAATTATGTATGTCAAAATTACAATAAAAAGAATAATGAACTAGGATTAATTGAGTTATTGATATTTCGGGTCACAAGATGTTTATCCACATGATCCTTTGGTCGTGACAATTTCTCAGCACCACCACACACGTTAACATTAAGTCATTAGGATACTAATTGGCATCACTCTACACAGCACCCGACATGTCTTATCAAATGAGCAACTACTAGTAGGAAGAATGGGTTCTCAGCTTGATCAAGGAGGCTATGGCTAGCCGGCAGCCGCAATTTAACCCTTTACTTACAACCTCGTGTACAATTAAAGAAGAATCTATTTATTAGTGAAGTGGAACCCAATTTGTAATCGTATTCAATAGTGAAACATTAACTTGAAACTGGAGATATCGTACTATGGTGCGCTTTCTTTCGCTGTCCACATTGTTTCAAGCTTTTTTCAAGTAATAACGGGGAGGAAGATGACCTCCCGCATGAGATATATATCGTTGCACACTATTTGTATATACTGTTATATGCACCTGCTGGACTTTTAGTAACATCATCGATAGCTCGGCCTGGAATTGAAAAGGAGGGTTTATTCGTAAATCATTTTCACCTTCTTTTCTGAATTCTGATAGAAGTGTTCATGAAGCATTGTGACACCTAATCCATTTATGTGCATTGCTAAGAATTGCGTAATGGAAGCTACGAGTAACTCCATGCATGTCTCATATTATTGTCACTGAATTAATTAAGCTGGAAGCCTGAAACATCATGCCATGCCAAGTAGTATACCCTAAGATGAGCAAGAGCTCTAGCATAGTAGCATTTCATCAGAGAGACATCAACCCAACCATCCTCCCTTCAGAAAAGCCCTCCCCCACACAGCCTCCTAAAAATCCAAACCTTGTAACCTGAACCGGATCCTTTGTCTCCCCAAGCTTTGCAAAAGCTCTTGGATCCCTCCTTCAACCAACCCAACCCTTGTCCTAAACATTTTTTTTTTTTTGCCCTCCGTCTCTACACCTAAGAATTCTAATCAACCTTCGTGTCCCCTGCATCCGCATGCATGCAGCCGCTGCATATCCCTTTGTTTCCTCCTCAGCCCCCTAATCCGGCATAGCTGTAAGCTGTAACATCAAACTTCGTTGTTTTTACAGTCCCAGCAAGATGTAGTACACCAGCGTGATGGGCAAGGCGATGAGCATGCCGAAGATGACTCTGCAAGAGCACAAGCGAGAAGCAAGTGAGACAGAGCCCTGAGGACGGCCTCAGGCGCAGAGAATCTGGAGCGCGAGCACTGGACGTTGCAAGATCTAAGCAGTAATATTTAACAGCAGCTTGAGCTTGGGAGCATGGGGTGATGGGAGGTCACTTACGCCGTGCTGAGGATGTCAGGGTGCACGCTGTACTCCTTGGCGAAGACGAAGGGGACAATGCCCTGAGGCAGCGCTGCCTGCTCACAGCATCGTTGAACAAGCAGAGAACCAGAGTCAGTCGCAACGCGAAACAACACAGACTGCGAAAGTTTTGGGTGTAGGTGAGGAGGCAAAAGGCGATCGGTTCGTGCGTGCAAAAAGTCTAAAGCAAAAGCGAGCGTTGCTGTACTTTACCGGCACAGAGGGCATATTGGCAAGCCCGGCCACTTGATCGCTGTTTTTAGCGTGTTTTTTTTTCCGCCCTTTCTTTCTTTTCAAAAGGCGGCTCTTGTCAGTGGCCTGCCTGCCTGTGCGATTGTGTGCCGGTTTGTGTGGATGGTTGGTCAGGGTTGGGGTTCGTTTAGTTTTACCTGCACGATGGCAACGTGGAGGAGCGTGCCGCGGAGGCCGACGGCGATGGAGGCGACGGCCATGACGGCCGGCCCAGTCAGGAAGCGCACGGCCATGGCGAACGTCGCCACCCGGTTCCCGCACGCGATGATCCGGGGCTGCAGCGCCATGAACAGCCCTGCATGTGTAACACGCTTATGTTAGCACTACAGGATCGAGCTTTCCGATAGGAGGAGTATGACGTATGGCATGCAGAGCAACGCACCGAGGCTGAACATGGCCATGCCGAGGCCGGCGTCGGACAGGATCGAGATGGATTTCAGAACGATCGCCGGCATCTCAAAGTTCCACCTGCATGCGCATCAAGGCGGGGAGCAGATTAGTTCACGACAGAACACTCGCGGCGATGCGAATGTGATGGGGGAGACGGAGGTGTTTACCGGAAGCAGACGAGGGACCAGATGAGGCCGATGAGGCTGGAGTAGGTGTTGGGGTTGCGGATGAGCTTGCGCCACACCATGATCAGGATGAGCCGCGTTATCACGCTCGTCGGCGGCATCGCCGCCGGCGCCACCTCGCCCGCCTTCCCCTGCTCACCTGCCGCCACCGCGGCCTTCTCGCCGCCGGCCTCCGCGTCCCTCTCCGCCACGCCCCTGTTCCCGAAGCTGAACTCGTCCCTCTCCGCGTACTCCTCCCCCCTCTCCTTCCTCCCGTCCACTGCGATTGATAAACCAAGAACAGAACACATTAGCGCAGCACCAAGAACGAGCACAACTGGAGCAATCGAATGGAAAGTGGGTACCTTTCCGCGGCGAGGCGACGGCCATGCGGACCTCCTTGACGGCGGCGGCGTCGTTGTACTCGGCGGCGTTGCCGAACACGTCAGACACGGGCGACGCGCTTGAGCTCCACACGAACATGTGCAGGTCTTTGCCGTCTTCGCCCTTGGCCTGCCCGTTAGCCGCCTTCTTGGCTTTGGGCGGAGCCGCCATCGCCGGGTTGGGCGCCGGGTACTGGCCGTACTTGTTGGCCTTGTTCGGCGCGTCCTCCTCGTAGTTGGACGGCCGCGGCGTGGCGCCGGTGCGCACACCGAACGCATCCCCGGCGGCGAAGTTGGAGCTCCGTCCCACCATGGAATAGAAGTCGGTGTGGTTGAAGCTTGAGCCCCGCGGCGTCGGGTTTCGCGACGACTGCAGGGAGTAGATCTCGGCGTTGCTGAGGTTGCTGGGCCGCGGCGTGGTGCTCGTGAACCCCATGGAGCGGCGCGAGTAGATGTCCGAGCGCGACGCGTTGGAGCGGCGCACGGTGACGTGTATCTTGCCGTCCTCCTTGACCTCGGCCTCCGTCTCCAGCATGTCCCTCCTGCCGTCAAGCGAGACGACGTCGGAGTCGACGACAATGGAGGCTATGGAGCCGGCGGTGTCCGGGAACTGCTCGGTGATGAGTATCCTGGCGCCGCGGTACTCGAACATGAAGAGCATGAGCGTGTACCAGATGATGCACTGCAGCACGACGATCTGCACCATGAGGCTCCCGGAGAACTCGCCGTACATGCCCTTGAGCAACGGGATCCCCATGACGAGCGTGTTGGGTAGCGTGGAGAGGGAGAAGAGCGTGATGGTCCACTCGAGGGAGCCCCGGCGGGAGAGGTGGCTCCAGATGGTGAGCAGCGCTAGGACGATGAGCTTCTGGAGCGTGTCGGCGGCGATGAAGCGGAGGTTCATGGTATAGGGGTTGTTGGTGGAGATGAAGTGGAAGGAGAGCAGCGGCACGGCGAAGAGCGCGACGAAGCGGTTGATCCCGGAGCACTGGTCGGGCGTGAAGATACGCCACCAGTTGACGGAGCCGTACGCCAGGATCATCGCCACGTAGAGCGGCACCATGGCCGTCATCACGTGGTAGAAGTCCGTGCCCGTGATCATCTTGCCGATCCGCCCGCTGCGCCAAGAATTTGTTCTTCTACGTGCGAGCCGACTGAACAGACGCTAGCTCTTCTACGTGGGCAGTGTGGCCGTCGCGGCGCCGCAGGAGAGGTGGTCGTTCGATCGTGGTGTGGGGTGTGGGACGTTGTTGTTTGCTTTACGGCGGGCTCGGTGGCGCCGCGCGGCCGGATAGGAGGGTGTGCTGAGTAGTGGAAGGGAGGCAGGCGGGGAAGCCAACGAGGGGAGGTAGGAGGGGGAGTGGGCACATCTGCGGGTGATTATTTATACACATGTGGGTGCTACACACTCCCCGGCATATGAGAGAGAAATGGGGCTTAGGTTTAAGGAAATAGGAATGGTTTAGAGCAACTCCAACCCAAACCCCTATATTTTTCCCTTAAATCACTCATTTAGGGGTGGTATAAAAATTAGGAGCACTCTATATCAAATTTGTCTCTAACCCATACTCCCTATTACTCACCCCTATTATTTATCTAAACATTATTATTACTTTGCACCCATGAATTATTATTTCAAAATAAATAAAAAAATACCAAAGAAAATAATAGGGGCAAAGAGAAGCCCCTAGATGTAGGGGTGAGAGAGTACCTCCCTAAAATAGGGGTTTATAATAGAGGTTGGGTTGGAGCTTATATTTTTCTAAGTCTCCTTATAATTTAGGATAGGGGGAGGTTTAGGGGGTAGGTTAGGGTTGCTCTTAGGTCTTTTAAGATCTAGAGAAGGAGAAAATTGGGTACTCTATCCTGTCCCAAATAGTTATCATTTTAAATATTGATATAGTTTCTAAAACATAACTTTGACTACTAATGTCTATTATAATATATTTATAAAGCCCATTAATTGTAATAATATGAAAGTCTTTTTCGAGTCAAATATGGATATATGATTTTTATGTATTCAATTTAAATTTTTAAAAAGATATTGATAGTTAAAGTTTCAAAAGTTGGACTGCATCTATGTCTAAAATAACAACTATTTGTGATTGGAGGAAGCATATACCACTTAAATATTCTTGGTTTAGATATATACCCCTGAAATAGTTTAGCTCACTTTAATACCACCCAAACTTAATTTCCTAATCTTTTCAATTTACCCCTGAAATAGTTTAGCTCACTTTAATACCTCCCATTACCTATTCCTAAATGCAATAGTTTAGCTCACTTTAATACCTCCCATTACCTATTCCTAAATGCAATAATGTTCCACATGCGCCCCCCAACTCGATTGAACCGAACCACCTCCTATTTGGCTCAACCTGACCACGTCGTTCCCCACTATGGCTCGAGAGAAGGGGCTCTTTCTTCCTCGTGTTTGGCCCTGATGCATTCATCCTTGACACCCCCACCACGCGCCACCCTGCTATTGCCCCTATAATGATGAGGTTAATGGAGGCCTGATCTTTCAATGAGATGGATAACTCAATTTGTGGAGATAACCCTCACAATCTAGGCTACCGACCGAAACATAACCAATGCTAAGCAATCGTTGAACCAAACTCCGAATTGTTATCAACAGTACCAAACCTCAATTAACCTGTTCACGAAGATCAATTCCTGCAAGCAACTAAAAAACAAGTAAGAACAAAGTAAAAGCAATATAAAATTACGAATATGGATTAAGGACAAATGTTGGGGTTCCAATAGCGGTCTTGACGGTTGATCTAGCCGACTCAAGTGAAGAAAACATAGGTTTCATATGGAAAACTAATCTAACAAAAACCGTCTCATGAGCGAGCTAGGCTAACTTAAATAAGCATTTAAAGGGGGTACAACCAAGAGGTGGACATAAACATGGACTCCTCCTAGGTGTCCCTCCTGAGCCTTCCTATTACATGGGTAGTAGCCCAATTGGCAAGGTGGCGCAGCACCATGTTAGGAAGGCTTAGATATATAGTTGGGCCTACCTGGTAGGCTTGGGCCAGGCTTCGAATCCTCCTTATGGCCCTTTGTCTTGTAGCCTTCCTTCTCGCATTCCGACCTATTTGTAGTCCTCTCTATGATTTCTGAGATAAGTAAATCACACGCATCAGGCATCATCATATTTTCATTAGAAACAAAATTCACTCACAAAAATTAAGTTACCTGATAATTCAATTGACGTGCTCGTGTGATTGGTCCTTACACTTGCACAGTGTGCAGAGAAGTATTGGTTTTATCTGTAGGCATGATGTCCTCATCACCTGACGTCCTTCCTCGAGCCGCCCTCCTTTGTGTTCCTAATGCCCAACCGTGCACAGCCCTGTTGTTGCCCTAACATCCTACGGCGGGCCACACAGCTGTGACACCGCTCCTCGCGTTGCCCTCCTCTGAGCCTCTAACGCCCATTCCCACACAGGTTAGGCCCCTACTCTTTTTTGTGCCTCTCCATGATTTGCTCACTCCCTTCTTCCCTCTATGTTTGAGTGAGTTCTAAACCTAGTTTTGTGAATGTTGTAGGTCATGTGACTGGAGATGCTAACTGTAGGGATGGACACTTTAATTATTCATCAAGGGTAAGATTTAGAATCCGCACCACTCAATTCACATTGAATTAAGCATATTAACTACCCCCTCTGTTTATTTTCATAAGGCATCCATGCATTTTGAGATTATAGGTTTTGTAAACTTTGACCAACAATTAGTCCAACAATATGTAGATTGTATGACACAAAAGTGATATCGTTAGATTTGTATTTGAAAGTGTTTTCCCATTGTTATGATTTTGTAGCTATGAACAAAATATTATAAAAGAAATTATCGGTCAAAATTCAACTTTAATGACCACACCAAGTCAAAGCTCACCTTATAAAATCAATGCTGGGAGTATTTTTTAGGGTTGAGCTTATTACCGAATATAGAGTAGATGTTACTGTTTGTTCATATGTCACTGTGGACGAGGGTAGAAAAGAGCACCACAATGGGAGAACTCTGGATTGGGTGGTGAATGTAGTAACATTGTGAATTGCTCATCTATTCCAGAAAGTAGGCAAGTACTATTCTTCGGACATAGATCAGGAAGCTACCTTTTAGTAGTGTGGCAATGATCAAGTGATGGTTAGATTGCTAAGTGATGGTTAATTGCTTCAGTTGTTTGAAAAGAATAGAGCCACAAGGGTAGTTAGGTTTTTAATGATAGTGGACAAATGCGAATCACGTAGAGAGATGAGATGAGAGAACGAGAGCCACCATCAAAATGAGAGCAATGTGAGAGAGCCTGAGAGCCAGATATCATGTGAGAGGCATATAGTACAAGAGGATCTAATTGGTGGCAACACATAAATTGCCACACAAGTACAACCAATTGATCTATTTGCAACAGCATGCATTGGGGCATATAGCTTTGAGGAGGGAATGGCATGTCAGTATGATGGCCCAACAGATGATAACTTAGATAGGGACCCTAATGAGGACGCTGCATTTTGGACTAATGAAGAATGGAGGTACTTCATTGGAGAAGAAGATGTACCCCAAAGTGTGTATTAAGAGGCCAATGATGGAGTGCATCAGGAGGAGCCTATTGCGGATATGGTGCTAGATTATGATCTTGAAACAGTATCTAATGATGAAAAAACAGTTGATCCTACGATTGGCCAATTACTATGCAAGATAGAGAAAACCCCACCTGAGACATCAAAGAGGTAAAATACATGGTTTAATATCTTGGTAGGGTGAAGAGAAGAGGCACCACTCCTAAAACACAGATGCAAGAGAACCCAGACCTCTAACTAGAAGCAAGGCAGCACATACACCCACTAGAGCTACCTCAGGTGCAAGAGTTCATATTGGCTCACCTACCAGTAGCAAGAGGAGTAGGATCAACCTATAAGATAAGTGTAACATCCCAATTTTGGCTCAAAATATATTATTATTATTATTATTATTTATGTATTTTATCATTTTTAAAGTTTTTAGAATTTTTTGGAATTTATTTTGTATTTATGAATTATGCTTATTGTGAATATTATTTAATTTTGACAAAATTTTAATAAAATTTTGTCAAAATATTTTATTTAAGTTTTAAATTCCTCAATATATTTTTAGGAATTTTTCTAGTATTTTATTGATAATTATATTATTTTAAATGAATTACTTTATTTATTGGAATTATTTCAATTGAGTAATGCTTTAAAAACTAATTGAATAGTAATGGGCTGGCCAAGACGCTGTCTTAGCCCAATAGCTATGAGTGCTTAGAAGTCATGATAGTTTGATTCAAATCGTGCAATGTTGGAGGATTCAAAGTTCTAGTTGTTGGTTTTACGTGTTGTAAGTTCAACCTTCATTAGTTATGGTTTTGGTGTTAATGATAAATCTAATATTAAGTTTATCCCCTAATACGATATTGTTATTAATGATAAATCCAAATCTTATATCGAGACTAACTTGTTTATTTAGAATATCTTTGATTAGTCTCATCGCATTGAAAAATGGAAAACCCAAGGTATGTTTTCATATTCATTCTAGTATTAGTTGCATACTTTGGAGTCAAGTTAAAATATGAATGTCCCCATTATATTAACCACAAACGTGCATTATGTTTCCCAATCCACACATTACATGGATGCACATATTTAGGGGGAGTTTGTAGTTTAACTTGAAAGTCTCTTTGTATTGATCGATTCGTTATTGACACATAATAAGGATCAAGACAAAGAAACTAAATTCTTGAGTATATATTTGAATTGCCTAGTTATAAGTATACTCGTGAAAATATAGGATATGCTCCAATGCAATCAAATTGAATATGTGCATATTATATCCAAGTCAATCATACTTATGCACATATACATGTGGGGTGTATTCTAGAGTCGATGACTTAGTGTAATGATCACTTCCATATAGATTTCACATAATGGATCATTACCTCTCATCAACATGAGTATATGAAAACTTGTGTAGTTAATATATACTCATATCAATTTAAATGATAATTTAAATTGAGTTCATTTGTCTTATTAATCATTAAAGAACATTTCATCATGTGTTGATGGGGTTCCGTGATTAATTGAGGACAAATGAATAGCTCTTAAGTATAATAAAGCATGAGTTGCATTATTGTACTTAAGACTCATATAAATCATTCAAATTGATTTAGGTTGTGCTCAATTGATCTAAAGGCATCCATTATGTGTTAATGGAGTGCAAGAGATAATTGAGACAGCCGTGCATTTTGAACTAACTATTTTATGAGTTGTGATTGGGTTAGGTCCAAAGATTGATGAGATGATGAGAACGGGACAAGGACGGCATCATGAGTTGATGGGCGTCAAGAGAGGATCCCGAAGTTAAGAAGAGGAGTCGAGTGATGATCCCGGGGGAGTATAAGCGATGATCATAAAGACCCCAAAGGGGATTGCTTGTGCGCGGCGGCGAAGGTATAATTAGATAGGCTAAGGACTTTTGTAGTCTTTGAGTCTAAGGTTTTATCGCCGTTCTATTAAGAGGGGTTGTCTCCTAGTTTGAGCTTCATCATGTGTTGGTGATCTCAATCCGCGTTCACTCAAGCTCAAATCATTTGGATTTGGTTTTTGCATGAGGGTTAACCATTTGGCATGTGTTGCGAATGGGTTAAATTTATGCTTGGTTGTTGTTGGTTTATGCTCTGATTTGCATGTGTTGCAAAGAGGAAGAGCATATGTATTTGGTTTTCGCATAATGCTTTGATTTGCATGTGTTGCAAATAGGATAAGCTAGTGCGTTGGCTTTTGCGTGAAGATTCACTTTTGCATGTGTTGCAAATGTTGAAGCTTCATATTTTGGTTTCGTTCAAAACAATCTTTCTAAAACCGTATGGTTGCTTGGAGCTAAGTTTTGCATGTGTTGCAAAGAGTAGTGCTCAAGCATGAAATGTGTTTATTGTGTTATTTGCAAGTTCGTTGTGCGAATAAACTGAGCGCTATGAGTCCGGAATTCCGAGAGCATGTGAGTAGGGCTTGCAACGGGTGTTGGCAGGTTGTCTGGGTCTCGTGTTTACCTTGACATGGCTAGTGGAATTAATCTCATAGACTCGAGTTTGATTTGCTTAATACGTTTTGCAAATAGATCTTGAGTTGGTTGCGAAATGCGTTTTCGCAATTTGGTTTGAATTCTTTGAGCATGAGCTAAGTTGGTGTAAATGTGTTTTGCATGTGTGTATGATCATGTGTTGATCATCTTTGTGGCTCAAAGAATAAGTTTGGTTTTTGGAGAAATTGATTTGGAGTTCGAAATCTGATTTTTCTCCTGAGGCCGGCACTACCGCTATGCCTGGGCGGTAGTACAAGAATGCTTGATACTAGGGCATTAGCCAGTAGCTATTTTACAGAATGTTGGTTTTGCTGGTGAGCTGCGGCCGGTACTACCGCTCGGTGGGAGCGGTACTATCATAAAAGTCGGTACTACTGCGCCTCGAGGGCGGTAGTACCGCAAATATATCCGCTGGCTCACTGTTGAGTGGGGCGGTACTATCGCCCTATCAGTCTTGATAGTACCGGCCCTGGCGACTTTTTCCTGTTTTGCCCCCAAACGGCTAGTTTTCTTTGGTGGGGTATAAATAGACCCCTTGGGGGGCTTGGGCATGTTGTTGTTGCTGTGTGTGGGAGTCATTTGCATGTGTTGCTCTTCTCCCTTTGCTTCTTGAGCTTAAGAGTGAGGCTAATTGCATGTGTTGCAATTAGTGAGTGATTTGAGAGCCTCTTGTGCATGTGTTGCACTTGAGTGAGGCCTTGTGCATGTGTTGCACTTGGTGATCACCGGGAGCGCATCCGTTGTGCTCGGTGAAGTTCAAGTGAAGGAGCGGCTTGTTACTCTTGGAGGTTGCCGACTCCTAGACGGCGAGGGCGTCGTCTTGTGGAGCTATCGAGGTGTGAGAAGCCCCGGCAAGTTTGTGAAGGTTCGGGTTGAGCCTACGCGCAAGCGTGAAAAACCACGACTAGTGGAAAGAGGCGGGTGCTCGAGCGGGAGCCGGTCCAAGTGTGGGCTTGCCTCAACGTGGACTAGGGGAGACCGACAAGTCTCCGAACACCACGGAAAAATATCGGTTGTCTCTTGTCTTATTTATATTCAAGCACTTTACATTATTGAATACTTATCAATTGCTTGAATTAGAATTGCTAGTATTATTTAGTTGATCAATTTAGCAATTCTTGTGTAGAGACATAATTTTGTTAGTGCACTAGTGAGTTTAGTTGATTTAGGCTTTAATTGTCAAAACCTATTTATCGCTTCCGCATATATCTTTGATTAGGTTTTGACTTAGGGGTGTATTAGAGCGATCGATTTTAGTGAGCGATTAATTTTGTAAAACGCCTATTCACCCCCCGTCTAGGCGCATCCTCGACCCTACAAGTGGTATCAGAGCCACGGTCACTCTCATTTTAGGCTTAACCGCTTAGAGAGTAAAAGGGATGGCGACTAGAGGTTTAGTGCACTCATACGATCCACTCATGCTAAATGAATCTAATTATGCTTCATGGAAAATATTTATGATTAGTCATTTTAAATCCATGAGCCCACAAATATGGTGGATCGTAGATGTCGGCATTTCTTCTCCAATTAATGATATTGCTCCAACTAAAGGAGAGGAGAAATGTCTACATCTCGACGCTCAAGCTACTAACGTTTTATTTAGCGTTGTGAGCGTAGAGATATTCAATCTCATTTGCAATCTCAAGAGCGCTCATGCTATGTGGATCAAGCTTCAAGAATTATTTGAATCATCCACAACAATTGAGGATTGCAATGAGGAGGAAGTGTCGGTTAATGATCATTCAACATCAACATCAAGTGGTGAATCGACATCTCCATCAACCTCAACCTCCGCCTCAAGCGACGACGAATATTCACTCCCATCGCGAATTCGTTGCTTCATGGCAAAAGGTAAAAATGAGGTATGTGATGACGAAGAGCCCTCTTATGATGATTTAATGGACATGTTAGAGGAGCTCAATAATTATCTTGGGAAGGAGAAATCAAAATATAAGATTTTAAAACTTGAACATGAATCACTTCAAAGTAATTATAATATGCTTAAAGAAAATCATGAATCCCTCCTTCTCAAAGAAATTTATAAGTCTAAGGTGGATATAGGAACCACATGTGATTTAATTGATGAAATGCCATGCTTAGATGTAAATTCTAATATTTCATCAAAAATTGACATGTCCACCTCTTGTGAAGACTTAATTGATTCACCTTGTTGCTCTAATGAAATTGCTTCTAGTTCCTCTATGTCTATAGATGCTAATCTTGTAGAGGAAAACAATGAGCTCAAGGCTCAAGTCATTAAGTTAGAAAATGACTTGAAGAGGTGCGTTAAAGGAAAAGCTCTCCTCGACGAAATCTTGAGCAAGCCAAGGGCGCCTCAAGACAAGCGAGGACTTGGCTACAACTCCAAGAGGGAGAATAGCAAGATGAAGCACAACGCGCGTCACACGAAGACAATCAAGTGCTTCAATTGCAACAAGAAGGGCCACCTCGCCTCCGTGTGCCCTAATCAAGTGGATAACAAGGCCACAACACCAACCATGAGGCAAACCGGCAAGGAGCAAGTCAAATCGGTCAAGAGAGGGCCAAGTAGCGTGACGTGCTTCAATTGTCGGGAAAAGGGGCATTTCGGTAAGGATTGTCCCAAAGGTATAACTCCTAAGCCTACTCTCATTAATGATAATTATTTGCTTAGGAAGGACAAGAATGGCAATGTATTTGCCAAGCTTGTCAAGTCCCCTATGCCGACTAAAAATGATATACATTTGCATGGGAAGAGTAATTCTAGAAATGTATTTGCTCAAAATGCTAGGTTTCCTAAGAATAAGAAAAATCATGATGATCATATGCTTAGGAAAAATAATTATAGCAAAACATTTACTAGAAATGCTAGATCCTCTAAGCCATTTCATAATTCTAATTATCATATGCTTAGAAGAGATCAAACTAGAAATAATTTTGCAAAGTATCATTGCCCTCCTAAGCCATTTCATAAAAATGCAAATTATTTGCCTAGGAGGAATAATTATTGCAATTCTATTTCTAGTCATGTTAGTCAAGTTAAAAATGCTAAAATTAGGACCATTTGGGTTCCTAAATCTATTGTGACTAACGTTGTCGGACCCAACAAGGATTGGGTACCAAAAACCGTCTAAAAGATTTTTAGGTGATATTGAGATGGATTGGACGCTTGCTTACTCAAGAGGAGAAGGATTATATTCGTCTACAAGTGGTGTCAAGCATGAAGACAATCATGTCCATCATAAGCCAATGCCATCTCGGTAACAAGCATTTAAATTGATTACTATCCTATCTTATAGCCTTGTGTAGGTTATATTGCAATATTAATGAAAATCAATTTAGATTACTTGTTGTAAGAACTTGCTCTCGCCTCTTATCTATTCTCTTATTGCAAATCTTGAGCAAGTTAGGAAGTGGCACATTTAGGGGGAGTGTTAATTCATATCCATGTGTATCACATCCCTATATGTGTGCCCATATTAATATAAGTGCATATATACATATATGTATTTTCAAAATCAAACCATTTAGCCAAAAGTCAAAATGTTGTATACTAATTACTATTCTTGTGAAAAACTAGTTGAAAAATGTATACAAATGCTTTCAAAAGGTTTTCCAATGGTTTTGGCTTTACAAAAACTAATTTCAAAAGAAAATGAGTTTTTAGCCCAAATACTAGTTACTAGTATCTTGTTTTGGATTTAAACTTAAAATTTTCATAGAATTAAATGTAAAAGATTTTGAAAGTAATTCCAAAATGAAAATCCTAGAGTTGGTCACTCTCAACAACTTTCGTGTTCAAAAGATTTTTAAAAGACCAACCTAGCGAAAGTTATTTGATTTTGAATCTCGCCAAAAAACTATACTTGACCCATAGCGGTCATATTATTGCACTTAGTGAGTTTCTCCATTTGAATCAATTCTTGTGTAGAATTTTGGTTCAAAATGGTATTTTAGACTCATACACAAAATTCAAATCCATATATCTTACCCTTACTTAATTTGAATTCTTGTGTTGTTGATTTTGACTTAATTTCTATTTGCTTCTTAATTGGACTATTTAGGTCAAAAGTCAAAAATCATATTTAAAAGGCCCAAATTTGCGAAAAGCTTTGTAAAAGTATTATACTATGTATTTCAAATGTTTTACAAGTTTCCAAAATGAAAAATCTTATGTTGAAATCTAATTTGGCTCAGAAAGATTTGATTTGATCCAAAATGGCCTATTTAGGCATATAGCTCAAATGTTGGCATTCGAGTTGGATTTCATCATAAATCTTGGCTATACACATTATTGATACACCTATCTAAGCCATGGAAAAAGAAATTGCATGAAATCCAAACCGAAGTGCATTTTGAGGCTTTTCGTGGAAATCGATTTTCGTTTTTGCCTCAAAACGCAATTTGCCATAACTTTGAAAATAAAATTGTTTTTGAGAAAATTCTTTTTGGAAAACCCTCTAATTAGTCCAAAGTTCATTTCTGGAAAGTTTCAAATCCATTGGATTTCATTTGAATCATTTTTGATAAAATTTGCAAAAATCCGAGTTTGATGCTGTCAGACGGTAGTACCGCCCGACCAGCGGTAGTATGGGTTTATTGTACTACTGCCCTGTGTGTCGTGTAGTACCGGCCTGGCAGTTTTGGTTCTGATTTTTTTAGAATTTTCCGAGTTTTGCTTTGGGATATCTTTTGATTGGTACTTCCTTTTCCAAAAATTCTTTTTGGAAAAGTTTCTTGTCATCCCAAAGTTCATTTGTGCAAAATTTGAAAAGATCTGAAATTTATTTGATCGCATTTTCAAGTGGTATCAGTTATGAGCACTTTAAATGAACTAAAGAGTGATTTTCACTTGATCTTTTGAAAAGACAAAACTTGTGCAATTCAAATGCAAATAACTCCATGTTTCATTCATTGAACATCTTGGGGAGTTTATTTATTGCAAGTTTTGGGCACTTATTGGCTTCCAAGTGATATCATATATTTATTTTGCTCTAATACTAAATCTATAACACCCCGACGCCACACGCGCCGCGGATGCTACCAAACCCTAAATAACTAATGACAGCTCTACGAAAATACTGGAAACAACCTCTAACTCTTAAAACCGGATTAAAACTAAGCCACCGCAATTTATAAAATTTCGGCATGACCTCCCTAAAAAGTAGGACATCCACTCAGCAGACATAAAACATTAGCAGTTATATGATATCATTCTAACAGGTCCTTAGGTAACCAATCACACATCCCAAGGAAATTGATAAAATTCCACCACATAAGCGTTATAGGACAGGAACTTATTAAATATACCCGCAGATGACGCTTTACTAGAATGTTCACGAGCTATTTAAGATCAGAACTATAAATCAACATGATGGAAAGGTGATGATGCAAAAATGTGGTTGTGCTACTACCCCCATCCATGCATGCCGGTTTCAAGGTACCTGCAACGAGACAAACATCAAGCGTGAGTCGATGACTCAGCGAGGTACAACAAAGAATAAATTTCTAATCAATTGCCTTGTCCTACTTAGGAGCATAACATCCATCCTTGCATAAGTACATCAAGCAGATAAAACAGAAATATCATCACTAATTCTCCAATACCAACCCCATACTCGTCTTTGATGGAGTTCACAACCCCACGGCAATGAAGCATAACATATAACCTGAAAACATAAATCATATCTTGCAACCAGACATAAAAATACAGTATAATCCATCACACAGACATGAGAACACAGAATCTGAATAATCCATCCCACAAACATGGAAATATAAAATATGCATAATACATCACACAGACATGGGAACACAGAATCTGAATAATCAATCACTTCTACAAACATGTAATGCATTATACATGCTCACCTGTTTCACTTCATTACTAAACTCCGACACATATCTCTTTAATCTTTTTGGATGAGGCCACGACTCGATCCAACTCGACACCTTTCCATTTAACTCAAAATCATCGTTATAATGCAATGCAGATGCAAATATGCCACACAAAAGAAGAGTCTCATATCCATACATCATAATCAACTTATAAAACATGATCCATCATTGATAATGCAATGCAGATTGCACAAATTCCATGCATATGATGCATCATGCATGCTCATCTCCTCTTTTAGCACATACCGGTATGGCCGAGTGCACACCCGTCGGTGTGCACCCTCTCATTCCCCCTTCCACCCCGTGGTGGAGGGTGCCTACTCTTACTGACTCGCTCCCATACAACCACGTATATGGGACTACGAGGTAGGACTTTCGTGCCCACTACATGTGAGCACAGAGGCCCACATCAGAATGGGTCGCCTCTTCCATCATGAATGCACAATGAAATTTACAAGAATAAAATGCAACCCTTCAATCATTGCCACTCACTAACATAGCCATAACCACTCACATAAACCTAGCCAATTCTCACATTCATGAGTTGCCAGCGACACTAGATTAATCCGATTCAACAATAAGACATGACAACCCATTACAGTGCTTCTGTCATACAATTAAATCATACAGCCACCAAACCACGTTCACCACTATACATTTGCAATTAATTACTCACTTTCCATTTGCTAACTTTCATCCACCCTCCTTATTTCCATACATGATCATTCGTACTAGTCTAATCAACCTCATTTACTCGAACAATATACTTACCATAAACAACCTTACTAAGGCCCATCTCCAATTAATGTTCATCTACTTAGCAGAGCAACAATTAAATTAAGGAGCATCACATATGAACACACAACCACGTTGTAAAACAATACCATTGTAATAAATAAAATAAAAGAACAACATAATAAACTGAATACCCCTCAGTTTATCAAATAAAGCCCCATCATTTGCTCAACTAACATAGAGTACCACTAGTTGTCAGTCTCACTGATTGATACCTGAATTACAAAACAAACCAATAAGGGAATGAAACAGCAGGGACAACATATATGCCTAGCTATGTCATCACTGACCACATATTATTCCTTAATGGTACTTTATAAAATTATCCCTATTCCTTGCGTGGTCTAACATATATGCTTTTGGCATTGTCAGATATTGCATCTCAACAAGGTCATTATGATGTCTCTAAGCTAACACTAACTGATATTGCTATTGAGGTATTATGCCCATCATTTGAACACAGAGCTAAAGATCTATCAATGAGTATTGACAAGCATTTTAACAGCGTTTAGAAAATAACCACGATGCATGGCTTTTAAAAGGCCAAAAATAATATACCAGCAATGATGCAGATTTGTTTAACTATTAACCCAAATCTAAGCCAGTGTATATGACCCATTATATTGTGCCCTGCTACTAGACCCTTGTAACAAATGCTCTCTGTTGTCCATAAAGGAGTTTTGTTTTCTCAATGGTTGATTTCTTCAGTGCTATCAGCAGGAACCAGAGATGTTTCCTTTATCTACTATTGGAATGAAAATCCATGATTCATAACTCTGTAAAGCCTAACGCTTATACACAAATATACCTTCAGTATTGTGATGATATTGTAGAATAGAAGATTTCCCCTTCTCTTGAAAATTTGTTTTGAACAAATCGATTCATTCAGTTAGTGAAAGCCTACATACCTCAACCCCTCATTCAGCTAGTAAATACAAGATTCATACCTCATTCAACTACATGCCTCAATGTACATACCCCAACCTACATACCTCAACCTCAAGATTCATACCTCATTCAGCTAGCAAGATCAAGAACCAACAGGTTTTGCTCAAATCTAGAAAGCACAAGAACCTCACCACAAGAAGGCAAGAGAGGAGGGCAGTGGAGGTGGCGCCGAGACTGGAGGAACCGGAGGTGGCACCGTCGGCTGGAGGAGGGGCGCCGCCGACCGGAGGGGACACCGGCCGCTGGAGAAGGGAAGGAGCCACTTCCGGCTGCTGCTGCTGTTCGGGAGAAGGGCGCCGGCCGGGGATGGCGAGCTCGGGGCGGCGCCAGCCGGGGATGGCGAGCTCGGGCGGCCAGGAGGCGTCGACCAGGAGGGAGGAGCACGGAGGCGCTCCGGCAGGGGCTGCAGGCGGCAGGCGCCGAGCAGGTGGTGGCGCCACGGGGGGAGGAGAGGAGACAGGAGGGTGGCTGAGCCGGGCAAAAAAAAAAAAAGAGAGGAGGCGGCTGGGGGGGTGTGAGCCGGTTGGGGAAAAAAATGAGAGGGGAGCTAGGGTTAGGAGTCCCTCTCCCCACTTGGGCCAACACAAGCCAAAAGCGGCCCACACAGCCCAAGCACAGCCTAAGAAAATTCAAACTTAGCTGGAATATTACAAAATCTTTCTGATTTTATTGATCCATCATGAGCTTTCGATACCCGTGAGTATATGTTGCCTTAATTATATTGCTCTGATACCCATCGATATTATCGATAATTCCTTAAAGTGGTATCAATTCTTTGTGAGTTGATTTTAAGTGGTATCAATTGAGCCTTTATTCACCTCATATGCTTACAAGTGGTATCATTAAGTTATTTTTTTCTATAAGTGGTATCTTGGACTTTATTGCTCAATTCTTATATGATATCCGTGATTATTTGAATTCTTTTTAAAGTGGTATCATTGAATTCGATTATTTCCTACAAGTGGTATTTCATTGCCTCTTTGTAGCATTATTGCGATACCCACATTCTTGATTAAGATTTTTCCTCGCAAGCTAAAATTGTAAGTTCAACCGCCTAAGATTTCTCTGTGTGAGAATCTTTATGTGTTGTAATTCATAAAAGAGGAAAATATCTAGTTGAGCATTGTTCTTAAATCAAAAAAATTTCAAAATGCTCATTTCTTTTGGTTCTTCAAGCAAGCCCTTGAGATTAATTTTACAAGTGGTATCTAACCTCTCAAGTGGTATTCTTTTTGGGTTCCTCGTTTACCCGGTTAGGCAAATGATTGGATTCTTTAAGAGAATCATGTTGAAAAAATGCAAAGCCTAATAAAATGTTTACCCGGTTAGGCAAATTATTGGATTCATTAGTTATGGTTTTGGTGTTAATGACAAATCTAATATTAATTTTATCCCCTAATGCGATATTGTTATTAATGACAAATCCAAATCTTATATCGAGACTAACTTGTTTATTTAGAATATCTTTGATTAGTCTCATCGCATTGAAAAATGGAAAACCCAAGGTATGTTTGCATATTCATTCTAGTATTAGTTGCATACTTTGGAGTCAGGTTAAAATATGAATGTCCCCATTATATTAACCACAAACGTGCATTATGTTTCCCAATCCACACATTACATGGATGCACATATTTAGGGGGAGTTTGTAGTTTAACTTGAAAGTCTCTTTGTATTGATCGATTCGTTATTGACACATAATAAGGATCAAGACAAAGAAACTAAATTCTTGAGTATATATTTGAATTGCCTAGTTATAAGTATACTCGTGGAAATATAGGATATGCTCCAATGCAATCAAATTGAATATGTGCATATTATATCCAAGTCAATCATACTTATGCACATATACATGTGGGGTGTATTCTAGAGTCGATGACTTAGTGTAATGATCACTTCCATATAGATTTCACATAATGGATCATTACCTCTCATCAACATGAGTATATGAAAACTTGTGTAGTTAATATATACTCATATCAATTTAAATGATAATTTAAATTGAGTTCATTTGTCTTATTAATCATTAAAGAACATTTCATCATGTGTTGATGGGGTTCCGTGATTAATTGAGGACAAATGAATAGCTCTTAAGTATAATAAAGCATGAGTTGCATTATTGTACTTAAGACTCATATAAATCATTCAAATTGATTTAGGTTGTGCTCAATTGATCTAAAGGCATCCATTATGTGTTAATGGAGTGCAAGAGATAATTGAGACAACCGTGCATTTTGAACTAACTATTTTATGAGTTGTGATTGGGTTAGGTCCAAAGATTGATGAGATGATGAGAACGGGACAAGGACGGCATCATGAGTTGATGGGCGTCAAGAGAGGATCCCGAAGTTAAGAAGAGGAGTCGATGATGATCCCGGGGGAGTATAAGCGATGATCATAAAGACCCCAAAGGGGATTGCTTGCGAGCGGCGAAGGTATAACTAGATAGGCTAAGGACTTTTGTAGTCTTTGAGTCTAAGGTTTTATCGCCGTTCTATTAAGAGGGGTTGTCTCCTAGTTTGAGCTTCATCATGTGTTGGTGATCTCAATCCGCGTTCACTCAAGCTCAAATCATTTGGATTTGGTTTTTGCATGAGGGTTAACCATTTGGCTTGTGTTGCGAATGGGTTAAATTTATGCTTGGTTGTTGTTGGTTTATGCTCTGATTTGCATGTGTTGCAAAGAGGAAGAGCATATGTATTTGGTTTTCGCATAATGCTTTGATTTGCATGTGTTGCAAATAGGATAAGCTAGTGCGTTGGCTTTTGCGTGAAGATTCACTTTTGCATGTGTTGCAAATGTTGAAGCTTCATGTTTTGGTTTCGTTCAAAACAATCTTTCTAAAACCGTATGGTTGCTTGGAGCTAAGTTTTGCATGTGTTGCAAAGAGTAGTGCTCAAGCATGAAATGTGTTTATTGTGTTATTTGCAAGTTCACAGCGAATAAACCGAGCGCTATGAGTCCGAATTCGAGAGCATGTGAGTAGGGCTTGCAACGGTGTTGGCGGGTTATGCGGGTCTCGTGTTGACCTTGACATGGCTAGTGGAATTAATCTCATAGACTCGAGTTTGATTTGCTTATTACGTTTTGCAAATAGATCTTGAGTTGGTTGCGAAATGCGTTTTAGCAATTTGGTTTGAATTCTTTGAGCATGAGCTAAGTTGGTGTAAATGTGTTTTGCATGTGTGTATGATCATGTGTTGATCATCTTTGTGGCTCAAAGAATAAGTTTGGTTTTTGGAGAAATTGATTTGGAGTTCGAAATCTGGTTTTTCTCCTGAGGCCGGCACTACCGCTATGCAGGCGGTAGTACCAAAATCTTGATACTCTAGGGCATTAGCCGCCAGAGCTATTTTACTGAGAATGTTGGTTTTTTGGTGAGTTGCAATAGGTACTACCGCTCGGTGGGAGCGGTACTATCAAAAGTCGGTACTACTGCGCCTCGAGGGCGGTAGTACCGCAAATATATCCGTTGGCCTCACGTTAGAGTGGGGCGGTACTACCGCCCTATCGCTTGATAGTACCGCCTGGCGACTTTTTCTGTTTTGCCCCAAACGCCTAGTTTTCTTTGGTGGGGTATAAATAGACCCCTTGGGGGGCTTGGGCATGTTGTTGTTGCTGTGTGTGGGAGTCATTTGCATGTGTTGCTCTTCTCCCTTTGCTTCTTGAGCTTAAGAGTGAGGCTAATTGCATGTGTTGCAATTAGTGAGTGATTTGAGAGCCTCTTGTGCATGTGTTGCACTTGAGTGAGGCCTTGTGCATGTGTTGCACTTGGTGATCACCGGGAGCGCATCCGTTGTGCTCGGTGAAGTTCAAGTGAAGGAGCGGCTTGTTACTCTTGGAGGTTGCCGACTCCTAGACGGCGTAGGC
Source organism: Guadua angustifolia (assembly GCA_036346375.1). Taxonomy (NCBI): domain Eukaryota; kingdom Viridiplantae; phylum Streptophyta; class Magnoliopsida; order Poales; family Poaceae; genus Guadua; species Guadua angustifolia. The sequence continues at coordinate 29,012,107 of CM070505.1, read as the reverse complement.
GTCGTGCGCGGGAGCTCTCGAGGTGTGAGAAGCCCCGGCAAGTTTGTGAAGGTTCGGGTTGAGCCTACGCATAGCGTGAAAACCACGACTAGTGGAAAGAGGCGGTGCTCGGCGGGAGCCGGTCCAAGTGTGGGCTTGCCTCAACGTGGACTAGGGTAGACCGGCAAGTCTCCGAACACCACGGAAAAATATCGGTTGTCTCTTGTCTTATTTATATTCAAGCACTTTACATTATTGAATACTTATCAATTGCTTGAATTAGAATTGCTAGTATTATTTAGTTGATCAATTTAGCAATTCTTGTGTAGAGACATAATTTAGTTAGTGCACTAGTGAGTTTAGTTGATTTAGGCTTTAATTGTCAAAACCTATTTATCGCTTCATATATATCTTTGATTAGGTTTTGACTTAGGGGTGTATTAGAGCGATCGATTTTAGTGAGCGATTAATTTTGTAAAACGCCTATTCACCCCCCTCTAGGCGCATCCTCGACCCTACACGTGTGTGGTTGAGATTGATTTGAGCTCGCGCCTCATCCAACCTTCGATCGTGGCATGTGGTAGGTAGTGGGCCATCATCTCCTAGTTGGCCTCTGCTCTGAGCGCAACTGCACCATGTAACATCCTAAATTTTTTCTTTTATTTAATTTATTGTGTTAATTGTGTATTTTATGGATTTTTGAATTTATATGATTTTTTTGAATTTATTTGAATTTATTTTCAATTAAGTATTTTGGCCTTTCATGATAAAATTAATATAAAGTTTGGTTAAAAATATTTTATTTAAGTTCAAAATACCTCAAAGTATTTTTGAGATTTTTCTTAGATATTTCCTGTATTTTTAATGCTTCAAACTAATTAAGTGAATTACTAGAATTAATTTTAAAAGAAAACTCAAGAGAATGTTTTAAATAGTAATGGGCCGGAGCCCATTACTATTTATGTGGCCCATCTACTGCTCAGACCATAGCGCTGCATGGCCTGGTTTCTAGAAGCTATTGCGTCAACCGTTGGATCGCAAGCGGATGACAGAGATTGAAGACGAGGATTAGGGAAACCCTAGCGATTTGAAGCCCTCAAATCAAGTCATTTGTGTAGCTCGGATTCTTCCACATTGCAAGTGATGGCGACCGTTCGTTGGACATCGTGTGGAGGACTGAGATTTCACGATTGCCGCCACCACCGTGTTGGAGTCGAACTCCGCCGCGGTCTTCTACTTGGACACCTTCGCCGTGTGAAGCGTGATCTCCGAGGGTATTTAAGGCCGCCGGGGCATCCTCTGAAGACTGTTGTTCCGCGTTGCACTCATTGCCCAAAAACCTTCACCCGAGGCGTGCTCTTTGTTGTGAAGGAAGTCGCCAGAGTTGCTTGAGGTTGCCGCCGCCATCATTTGTTGAAGATCTCGCTGTCCACAACATTTTGTTCAAAGCCGAGCACATATATTAGTTCGTGGTGAGGAGAGCTCTCAGATCTACATAGTTTCACCGTCGAAAAGCCGCCAGAATGCCACCAATGAGTCATCCTCATCTCCAATCATGGCACCGCCGCAAACCTCTTCGTCGACCTTCATGAGTAGCATCAATCGTTGGATCAACTTGGACGGTTTAGATCAGATCTCACCTCAGCCGTTCGATTCATTGTAGACCGTAGAGACTATGGACTAGGTCCATACACCCGTGACGCGTGGCGGCATCTGATTGGTTCAGGTAGAGCCAACGTCATGATGACGTCAGCGATGATGCATTAAATGGAATTTCCAGTATAAAAATAATTCAGTTTATTATTTTATTCTTTATTTTTTTCTGATTTTTAGATTTTTGAATCTTTCAAGAGCCTGTTCTCCCTCATACGAGTTTCGATTGAGGTGATTCAAATTTCTAAAAATTTGTAAAATTGAGATCTATTTAATGATGAATTTTACTTGATTTTTAGAATTTTTTTACTCTCTATTTTGATATTTATTCAGTTTTCTCTCTCGATTCGTGTAGACATTGAGTTGCTTGAAGCATCCAAGAAAGACCCATTGACCCAAGAGCAAGTTCCAAAGCAAGAATAAGGGCTTTTTTAAGGAAAGTTGTGCTTTGATCATGTTGAATCTAGTTTATAAAAATTGCTATATTAATTTACATTATTTCATGATATTTTATGTGTATAATTGTTTCAAGTTACTTTGGGATTTAGTTAATCAGTCCAATTGAACTATACCCTATCTTGTCATTTGTATACCATGATTTATTTGTCACCCCAGGTTGATTCATTATTAGTTGGTTAATATTAGCAACCAACATGGGATGGTTAGACCATACTTATAGTATGCTTAGTCATGCCACGTACAACACATGTCTTTTGAAATATCAAAATCGAATCTTGACTAATGAAATATAGAATATGTTTATGAAAGGTGTGTCGGATGCTGTCCACAATGATGTTGAGTTGCAGTGACGAATGTCACGAAACGATGTTGACTTGTTGATGGCACTTGGTGCATGATAATCGATTGGGGTAAATAATTTAGATTGGGGCAAGTAGTAAGGGACAGTATGCCATGGTAGGTCAGGAATGACAGAGAATTTGTGGAAGTCCTGCCCTAATCAATTAAGGACTTAACCCTGCGAGTCTTTGAACTGAGTCAATCATGCAACCACATATCTAGTATGGAACAGACCTAAATAAGTAGGATTACCATTATCTTCACGTATGATTCCTTATGTGGATAATCACACAGAAGCGTGTATACATCGAAGTGTGGTTATAGTAGAGGGTGTGGTGTACTACGGTCACACATCAATCTAACAGTTTGTCGGTCCTAACCTTCACCTCCAATGAGAGAAGGGATAGTATATGGCTTATCAGGAGAGTCAATGTTGGAATAAAGGTTTTCTAAATGGTTTTGTCATGAAATCTCTATGACACATCAAAGGAAGTGAGTTAGTAATGTTTGCGCAAAGAGATGTTCATGTCGTGTGGGTAAAGCGCATAACCTCTGTAGAGTGTAAAATCTATTCACATAGCCGTGCTCACGGTATTAAGCAATGCTCGGGGATTACAGTTAAGGGTTATATTTTATAAAATAAAAACTTAGGATGGATGGCAGGTTATCAATGGATGGTTTGGAACTTGACTTAGGTTTGAATATCTTTGTTTACTTGTAAAATACTGAATCTATTTATTTATTGTTATTTGTTTTACTATCTTTACAATCTATTTATTGTATTAGTTCATAAATGCTGCTTTACTACAAAATAGCCATGTTAGCCATTCATTTAAAATAAGTCTTGCATATAGTTATGTTAGAAATTGTATTCTATGCACAACATGTTGAGTGCTTTAGGTACTCACCCTTGCCATTAATAAATCACCAGTCGAGGAGTCCATATCAGCTCGGTGGAGGTGTACCATGAAGAGACAAATGTCTAGAGTGTGAGCCTTATCAATTCTATGTGGTATATTCAGGGGTTTATCTATGTTTTTATTTCGCTGTAGTTTAATTTGTTACCCAGCATTGCGAGGCATAGTCATGTAAATTGGCCATAAGGTCATTCAATAAGTGTTACTTAATATATGGCGCGTTTATTTATTTTTCTGCTATGTATGATTGTGATATTCATTTATATTGAGCATGTATGTACTGCTGTAATGCTGGACTAGTGTGGTCTACACAGAGAGTTCGGATTTGCATATTCAGGTCCCGACAGAGATGGTATCAGAGTATCAACCTTTGCTGCACAGGCACGTGTGTCACGGGCATATGGCACATAGCGCGTGTGGGCTCGGAGTGGCCACATGGCATGGCATATGTGCCGACAGTGGACGTACGACCGTGTACCGAGGGATGATTCTGGGTGTCTACCATGTATACGATATGCTACCGAGTAGGGATGAAAACGGAACGGAAACGGTCGGTAAATGGTTGTTCCGTTTCCCTTTCCATATCTTTTACCGGTAACAGAAACGAAATCGGAAATCTCGAAAATGGATACGGAAATGAATAGTGATGGAAACGGATGCGGAACGAAACGGAGCGGATACGGAAACGAAAATGGAAAATTCCACAAAACATAGTACATGATCACAATATATATGACCGTAAAAATAATGTAACTCATTCCACTTGATACAAGAACAATGTTATGTTCACCGGTATCAGTAGAAAGTTTTTTTCTCAAGTTTATCAGTTGAAGGCTCGCTATTTGTCCCCAAAATCAGACTATCATATCTTCCTTCATATCATCTCCATCGACATCCTCTTGCTCCTCCAACTATAAATATATAACACCCTAAAATTTGCATATTATTGTTCAATTTTTATTTATGATTTTCTGAGATTTATCCTAATTTTTTTGGAGTTTATAAATGCTATTTTGCTATTTTTAGATTTATATAATTAATTTATTCACGAAATTTGAAGCCAAATTTATGCTATAAATAATTTTCCTAGGTTCAAAATGTTACAAAGTATTTTTGAGAATTTTTTGAAATTTTTGAACTCTATTTGATATTTTTTATAAAGCCATTTGTATTTATGAAATTATTTTAATTCGAAAATAAATGTAAATTTTCTATTCTCCTTTTTGGGCTAAGTTTCCGACGGAATTTCCGGTTTCACTTATACGGAATTTTCGATTCCGACTCTCTCGTTTCCGTTTTCGTTTCTGACAAAAAATTTCCGTTTCCGTTTCCATACCGATATTTTTCGTTTTCGTTTCCGAAAAAAGGCTTCTGTTTCCGTTTTTCTCCAGAACGATCGAAAATTCCATTTTCGTTTTCATCCCTACTACCGAGGGCTATGGGGTGAGTGTAATACCCCACCCCGTTAATGTGAAGGCCTATGTGGAGCGTTAATGGGATTAGTCCCACATTGTTTGCACAAAATGAGCTATGGTAGTATATAATGCCAGTTAGATCCAAACATAGCACCTCCGGGTTAACCCTTTTACACGAAGCAAAGATAAAAGTGTAAGTGGGATGCTTTGCATGCGTAGGTCCGCCCTATGGTAGGCTGGACTTTGAGCTAATTTGGACCAGAGTGTTACACGCCACCATGGATTTGGTTTCCAGATGATGTACAGTCAAGCCTCTTGCGGGTATTTAAGTGGAGCACCGGCCTTGTCTCACCCTCAGCACCCAAAGCCCTAACTTGTTTTGCCAAGTTTTGTCATTGATTTGCTAGATTTTGAAGAGTTTCCCAAGCGCTGTTGCAAGCTTCGAGTTGTTGATTCACCACTGGTGGAATTCCCTTAGGTCATCAACCTTAGCATCGATTTCGCCACATCAAGGTGCATCGGGTGTGCACATTAGAGATGTAGAATCATCATTAGAGCACTGCCACCAGTGAAGACCTAGCCGCCAGTCTGTTCAACTCGTCGCCACCATCGCCTCAGTGCTCCAATTGAGAAACAGACCGTGTCACCAGGAAGGCAAGATCACAAGCTAGCTATAGGTGCCCTCCTTTGGGCTGCGTGCACCATTGAGTGACGTGGCAAATCTGGTGACTACTGCGTGTTGCTGACATGGATGCCATGTTGGAGCCATGTCACCCGGTTATCTCATGTGGCAGCCCATGTGTCGGTCATGTGTCGCGTCGGTTGGATCTGTGTGGGCCCCACATGTCAGTGACCGAATAGGGTAAACCCAGTCCACCGTGGGCTATATGATCAAGGATAACCGACTAGAGGGGGTGAATAGAAGGTTTTTAAATCTTTTTGGCTCTAATTACAAAAAAAATATAAAGTAATACTATAATTTAGAATTATAAAAATTAAAGCCTAAATTGTCTAGATTTCGCTATGTACACTAACAACTATGTCTAAGAAATTAATAATCCTAAAGAGAAGATTAAAGCTAAGTATACTAGGAAAGCTAATTACTTAAATTTAAATATAAGAAAGCAAATCATAAAAGATGGACATAAGAATTTTATCCCATGGTCTCGGAGACTTGCCGGTCTCCCCTAATCCATGTTGATGAAGGTTGAACAAATAAAGCTAGCTCCTTACGCAAATGAGTCTCCCTCGATCACTAATGGTAGCTCTTCCTTACTCCAGGTAGGAGAGCTCCAACCTTCACAATCCACTGAGCCTCCTCATAAACTTCTTTGAGGAGATCACCGGTTCTCACACCTTGAAAGTTCAAGCTCCATTAATTTGGTTTTGATGTTAATGATAAATCCAATATTGAGACTAATTCTTTCTATAATCATTGTTTAATGACAAATCTAATTATTATGAGACTAACATGTTTAATTGAGCTTAATTTTAGTAGTCTCGTATTTGGATGGAAAATGGAAAACCCAAGGTTGTCTTGTATTAATGTTTATGATTTTAATGCATACTTTGGATTCAATTTAAAGTATGAATTTTCCATTGCATTAACCACAAAATGTGCATCATATTTCTCCAATCCTTATTTACGTAGATGCACATATTTAGGGGGAGTTCGTCATTTAACTTAAAGGTTTCATTGTATTGATCTATTCCTTATTGACACATATAAGGATCAAGACATTGAAACTAAATCCTTGAGTATATATTTGAAGTGTCTAGTTGTAGTATACTCATGGTAATATAGGATAAGCTCCAATGTAATCAAAATTGAATATGTGCATATTGTCTCCAAATCAATTATATCTATACACATATACATGTGGGGTTTATTCTATAGTTGATGGCTTAGAGTAATGGTCATTTCCATATAGTCTACATATTATGGATCATTACTTTTAATCAACATGAGTAAATGAAAACTTGTGTAGTTAATATATACTCATATCAATTTAGATGAAAATTTAAATTGAGGTCGGTTGTCTTTTAATCATCAAAGGACATTTCATCATGTGTTGATGGTGCTCTTTTGGATTGATTAAGGATAATTGATAGTTCTTGAGTATAACAAAGCATTAGTTGCATCGGTGTACTCAAGACACATTTATATCATTTAATTTGATTTGGGTTGTGTTCAATCGATATTAGAGGCTTCCATTATGTGTTAATGGAGTGAATATATGATTGAGACAACCATGTGTCTTGGACTAACTATTCTTATGAGTTGTGAATGAGATAGGTTAAGTCTAAATGGTTGAGATATAAAAAAGGGACAATGACACATCAAGTGAAGATGGGCGTCAAGAGATCTCGAAGAAAAGAAGAGAAGAAATTCATCAAGAGATGATGGACAAAGAAGAGAAGAAGAGTGACGATCCCGGGGAGATGCAAAAAGATCCAAGATCTTAAAAGCCCCAAAGAGGATCACGTGCGGCGACAAAGGTATAACTAGATAGGATAAGGACTTTCTAGTCTTTGAGTCTAGTTTTTATCGTCGTACTATTAAGAGGGATCGAGTTTTCTAGTTTGAGCTTCAACATGTGTTGGTGAGCTCAACCCGTGTTTCACTCAAGCTCAACCCATTTGGTTTTTGCATGGAGCTAACCATTTGGCATGTGTTGCGAATGGGTGAAACTCGTGCTTTGGTTTTGCATATCGTTTTGATTTGCATGTGTTGCAAGTGGGATAAGCGTATGCGTTGGCTTTTGCATGAAGTTCGTATTTTGCATGTGTTGCAAAGAAAATAGCTCATGCTTTCTTTAATTCAATTTCTTATTTGAAGTTTTTGCTTGGAGCTAGGTTTTGCATGTGTTGCAAAACGAGGATGCTCAAGCAAGTTGGATTTGGAGTTTACGTGCGGTTCTTTGAAGCATGTGAATAGTATTTGCAAATGTGTTTTACAAATTATTTTGATCATAAGTTGATCATCATATGGTTCAAGTTTTAATCTTGTTGACCCTTGCTAGCTTGTAGTCATGCTTTTGATCAAGTCTATGTAAGGGATTTGGAGAAAATCAAAGTTAGACTTGAATAACTACATTAGAGTCTTTGGAGTTTTATGATTTTGAAAAATATTTATGGTTTATTAAATCTTGAAAATAGGTGAAGATTGTAGCCCTCGTGATAAGCTTCGCATAGAGTCTAAGATCACCTAAATCGGAATTCGAAGTAAAAAGTTATGAGTGTTTTAGTGGTTGTAGTAGCGGTAGTACCGCACAAGCGGCACTACCGCCGGTAGGGGCCGGTAGTGCCGCCCAAGTCGGCACTACCGCTCAATTTTGTGGTACTTATTTGTCAGAGGAGGTTCTTTTGAATTTTTAGGCCGGTACTACCGCTCCTCATGGTCAGTAGTGCCGGGGGTACTGTAGCAACGGCTAGTTTCAGTGCATTTAATGTCCGTTTTGCCCTCCAACGGCTAGTTTTCTTTGTGAGGCTATAAAAGGAGGTCTTGGGGGTGCATTTGCTGGTTGATTGAGCATTTGGATGAGTTGGTGCATGTGTTGCACACTCACATTTGATTCTTGAGCTAAGAGTGAGACTAATTGCATGTGTTGCAATTAGGAATGGGTTGAGAGTCTCTTGTGTATGTGTTGTACTTGAGGAGGAGCCTAGGTGCATGTGTTGCACTAGGTGATCACCGGAAGCACATGTGTTGCGCTAGGTGAAGCTCGAGTGGAGACTCGATTTATTACTCTTGGAGGTTGCCGCCTCCTAAACGGCGTAGAGTGTCGTGCGCGGGAGCTCTCGAAGGAATTGTGAGAAGTCCCGGCTAGTTTGTGATGGTTCGAGTTGAGTCTACCCGAAGGGGTGAAAAACTCCCACTAGTAGAATCGAGGCGGGTGCTCATTGCGGAGCCGGTCCAAGAGTTGGGCTAGCCTCAACGTGGATTAGGGGAAACCGGCAAGTCTCCGAACACTACGGTAAAATATCGGTGTGTCTCTTTGTATTTGCTTGCAATTCTTATTCATATTGTTGCAATTTACATACCTAGAATTAAATTGCTTGATTGTCTTTATTCTTGCATATTCTTGTTAGAGACATAATTAGCTAGCGCACTTAGTGAGCCTAGTTGACTTAGGCTTAATTGTCAAAACCTTAGTTTATCACTTCCGCATTTATTATCATATAAGTTTTGACATAAGGGTACTTAGGCGAGATTTTAATTAATCGTAGAAAAGTAAATAATTTTTAAAGCCACCTATTCACCCCCCTCTAGTCGGCATCCTCGATCTTACACACCTCCAAACCGTCTAGGAGGTGGCAACCTCTAAGAGAATAGACTGATGATGCTTGCTTGAGGATGATCAAGTGTCTAAAAGGCTCAACAATGAATTCTACACTTGAATGCACCTATCTCTCTTAAAATGATAATTGAATACTCAAGAGATGAGTGAAAGCTCTCAAGGGCTCAACTAGAGTTCAATAAATGTCCAAGATATACACTTACTATAGATGTGGTGGTATTTATAGCCTTCACCCACTATTTCAACTGTTGGGGGAAAATTTAGCATTTTTGGCACTACCAGCATGTAAAATGTGGTAGTGTTGGCCCCAGACCAACGGTCAAAATAGTGCATTACATACACTAATACTAGCCGTTACAACAGAAAATTCGACACTACCGCCAACTAGAATGCAGTACAACCACAGCCCGGTAGTACCGATCATGAGATCGGTAATGCCGAAGCCAATTTAGCCTAGAAACAGTAGATCTCTGGAAAAAGAGTACCACCCAGCAAGGTTAGTACCACCAAACTCTGACAGTACCACACAAACAACGGCAGTAGTCCCGGTTTTGAGAAAAACACCCGAAAAGCACCTATCTGGAAACAGACTACCGCATTAAATGGTGCTACTACCGCATAGTAGCAATATCGGATATAACACGGTAGTAGTGCCGACATGCGCAAAAACCCCCAAAAAATCATTCTCTAGAAAATAACTACTGCTTCTTATAGCGGTACCGCTGCATCAGCGGCAGTACCGACTTTTGTAGGATCAAGGATAACTGACTAGTGGGGGTGAATAGGAGGTTTCTAAATTTTTGACTCTAATTTTAATTTGCAAGATCACTAAGCAACAATTGCAATTTTAACAATTTAGAACTAAGTTTTCTAGTGATCACTAAATGTTCCGATGATTCAAGTATAGCCAAGGCACAATTCTACACTAAACAAAGTTCTCAATTTGCTAGAATTGTAAATTGCACAAGAGATCAAGAAATGCAAACCACAAGCAAAGAACACAAGAATTTATCCTGTGGTCTCGGAGACTTGTTGATCTCTCGTAATCCACATTGAGGTGACTTGAACAACTTCAAGCTGGCTCCACCCACTTGAGCCTTCCTCGATCACTAAGGTAGTTCTTCCCCACTCCTGGTAGGCGAACTCTGGCCTTCACAACTTGCCAGGACTTCTCACAATCTCCGTTGAGAAGCTCACCACGCTCGATCGCCTCCAAGCCGTCTAGGAGGCGGCAACTTCCAAGAGTAAGAAGTCTTGGCACTTGTTTTAGGTCGAAATGAGTGTCTAGAGGCTCAAAACTAAATACAACACTCAAATTTTGCTCCTCACTCTCTCAAATGGGAATTGAATGCACCAAGGAGAGGAGAGGGCTTTCTAGAGCTCAAATATCATCAATGAGGACCAAGAGCTGGCTCTAGAATGCAGATGCGGGTATTTATAGCCTCTACCAATAAAACTAGCTGTTTGAACTCGAATCCTGCTCATATCAGCATTTCCGGTGCTACCGTCCATGCAGGACCGGTAGCAGTAGGCTCCTACCTAATGGTTGGAGCAGTGTATTAAATGCGCTGCTAGAGGCTGTTGAGCAGAGGGTCTGGTGCTACCGCCCAACTAGGATAGGTAGCACCGGTCCCCTTTTAAATTTTCTCAGTCGAGAGAGTGCTCTCTTGTATTTTTGCACCAGACATTTAGGCCGGTGTTACTGCTCGTCCGGTAGCATCGAGCTACCATGGGCGATAAAACCGGACCACTTGGATGCCCAAAAACACACCCTTTTGGAATTTTTACACCGGGCATCTAGGTCGGTGCTACCGCTCGCCCAATAGCACCGAGGTGCCATGGCGGTAGCACCGCCCCGCTTGGTCCCCCAAAATAACCTTCTCAGGTTTTTACACACTACTCTGGGGCTGGTGCTACCGCTAGCCCGATAGCACCAGGCTACCACGGGTGGTAGCACTGCCCTGCGTGGTCCCCCAAAATACCCTTCTCAGGTTTTTACACATCGCTCTGGGGCTGGTGCTACTGCTGGCCCGATAGCACCGGGCTACCACGGGCGGTAGCACTGCACTACCTGGTTCCCCAAAATACCCTTCTTGGGTTTTTACACACCACTCTGGGGCCGGTGCTACCGCTTGCCTAGTAGCACCAGGCTACCATGGGCGGTAGCACCGGGCTTCCAAAAACTTCCTTTGAAGATCATAGAATGTTCAATTTGAATCTTTATATGTCATGATGCATGATCTCAAGCATAGAATTGAGCCTTTAGACCTTAAACGGCATCAAGATAATGTCAAGATCCCTCTTAATAGTACGGCCCTATTTTTTGCAACCCAATCTTTTCTCCAAACTCCGAAATTAGCAAAAGGCTAGGAAATAGTCCTTATATTTATACATTTGTCACTTGCTTGACGTATTGATCTTCTTTTGTGCCATTTGCATGCTTCCATGATCACCAAACCTGGGACTAACCTATTTTCAACATTCTTAAAGAAAATATTAGTTTTTTAACCATGATTATCATTAATTACCAAAATCATGAGGGACTTTGGGGCCTAGATGCTTTCAACTTTAACATGGTGATAGTATCAGCTTTTCTAAATTTTCATAGAAAAATGCAGAGATGCTTTCTACCATAAAAGATAACGTCTATATGAATTCAAATTTGAGCCAAATGACACTCAAGCATATTCAAGCTACTAGTTATCACTCCCTCTTGATAGTACGGTACCTAATCTAGCATTCTGATCTTTTTTCTCCAAACTCCAAGATTGGTAAAAGATATTAAAAGGTCCTTAAATTTTTAATAGCTTAGCCTTGAACTTGAATATGTCAAATCTCTTGGCTTTGCCTCCATGTGCTCCTTAAGTTGACGAGGACCATCTTTTTCTCAATATTTAGAGTATCATGTTAGTGCTTTTGATCTTGATTGTTATGAATTACTAAAACCATAGAATTGGGGGCCTAGATGCTTCATGGGACGGTAGTGCACTGTGGACTCGTCCATGATGGATCGAGGGCTCGAAAGATTTTAAAAATTTAAAAAAATAAAAAAAAATAAAAAATCATTAATTGTCCTAATTACTTTTGTACAGAAAAATCAATTAATGACACAATATTATGTCAGCGATGAATTAATTAATCTAGATGATTCTTGTGCTGACACCGTTCTTCCTCACACAGGCTTCAATTGAGGCAATTCAAATTTTTTAAAATTTGTAAAATTGAGATCTATCTAATGGTGAATTTTATTTGATTTTTGGTATTTGTTTGCTCTCTTTTTTGGTATTTATTTGGTATTTTCTCTCATTACGCATAGACGTTGAAGTGCTTGGACCTTCCGAGGGAGAATTATTGACTTAAGGCCAAGGTTTAGATTAAGAATAAGATCTTTTTTAAGGCAAGTTATGCTTTAATCATGTTGAACCCTATTTTACAAATTTGCTATGTTGATTTACATTATGCATGATTTTTTACGTGTATAACTATTTTAAAATAGTTTGGGACATAGTTATTCAACCCAATTGGATTATACCCAACCTTGTCATTTGTATGCCATGATTATTTGTCATTCTAGAATGATTCATTATTAGTTGGTTGCTAATAGAAACCGACATGGGTTGGTTAGATCGTGCTTAGTTTTGCTTAGCCATGCCACGTACAACTCATGTATTTTGAAATACCAAAAGTGAATCTTGACTAATGGAATGTGGAATATGTTTATGGAATTGGTGTGTCAGGTGTTGTCACATAATGATGTTGAGTTGTAGTGACGGGATTGTCACGTAATGATGTTGACCTGTTGATGGCATGTGGTTCATGGTAATAAACCGAGGTGGTAAATAATTTAGATTGGCACAAGTGACAAGGGGCAGTATACCAAAGTGGGCTAGAATGGTAGAAGGATTGTGAAATACTTACCTCAGTCAACCTAAAAACTTAACCTAGCTTGCAAGCCTTTGACTTGAGTCAAACATGAAACATATGTCTAGAATGGGACAGACCTAATTAATTAATTTGCAATGTCATAGCTTTTGTACTACCAGTGGTGGTGTGAGTCCTAGCTATATAGGTAAACTCACATGGTGCAAGAGGGGCCCTGAGTGTGGTAACCAGATCCATCAGTGTTGAAACCTTAGCAATTAGTACTGGGTTAAGATAGAGCTTTGTAAAGGTTTTGTCATTATATCTCTGCTTCACACCAAAGGAAGTGTGCTAATGATGTTGCACAAAGAGATGATCATGTCATATGGGTAAAGTGCATAAATTGTAGAGTGTAAAATCTATTCAGATAGCCATGCTCGCAGTATTGAGCAATGCTTGAGAATTACAATCAAGGGATAGATTTTGTAAAATGAAAAATTGAAAAAGGAAGCTTGATGCTATAGAAAATGTGGAATATGATTTAAGGCTGTAAGCTATGTTTATGTGAGAAATACTCAAAAGTTATTATTTATTGTTATTTGTTTTATTGTCATTTCAATCTACTTATAGTATTCATTTACAAATGCTGCTTTTCAGCAAAACAATCATATCAGCAATTCTATTAGAATAGGCCTTACATATAGTTAAGTTAGAATTGCATTCTGCACACAACTTGTTGAGTACTTTATGTACTCATCCTTGTCAACAACAAAATCACCAGCTGAATAAGAGTCTACACCAACTTTGGATGAGGAGTATCAAGAAGAGATGAATGTTTAGGGGGCGAGCTTTGTTAGTTGCCTATGGTATACTGAGGGGTTAATCTACGTTTTCATTCTGTTGCAATTTAATTTTTTATTCATAGTTTAGCCTTGCAAGGCATATTCATGTAACGTCGACCATAAGGTCAGCCAACAAGTTAATAATTAATATATAAAGTCTTTTATTATGTTTCTACTGTGTATGATTGTGATATTCATTTATATTGAGTCTATGTGCACTAGTGTGATCTTGAACTTGTGCGATATACATAAAGGGTCCAGATTTTCATATTCAGATCCTAACAAGAAATTACTTTAGTTGATACTCTTGGTGACACATACTATTATGTTGAGTTTTAGGAATTATTATGTCTTTTGTGTGATGGTTGGTACTGTGTGATATCACCATCTTAAAACAATTCGTGATGCCTCTTAGTTAAATACTATCAGCACAAATTCAGTTATTTGATTTGCATACATTTCATTCAATCAACTTCGTTGAACAAACAAAAAATCCATACATACATTCTTGTTACAGAACTTGTGTGATTTCTAGTTTGAAGTTACAACAGAAATCATTCCCAGCCGTTCAGATACAATATTGCACAGAAACATGCTACTGGCACCTCTAAATCTAGAACACCGAATGCACATACTGTCACGGACCGCCCTTTTCAGGGGGTGCGTATAAATACCTTCACAGCTACCCAGGAATTTAGCTGTAGGTAACCAAGCGTACATTGCAAGACATAAAAGCAAATACGAATATTTTAAAGATAATTTAAGGGCCTAACGGCCAGAGTTTTACAAGAGGTGCAACTGGCATCGAATACATTACAGAACACCCACAGGAAAGGCTTGAGCAGATAGATCAAGGCCTTCAAAACCAAATAACATCGTCATCTACGGTCTTCTGGAGATCGCCAGCTTCATTTGAAATCTAAAGAGGGAGAATTGGGAGCAAGGGTGAGTATACAACCGTACTCAACAAACCACACGGAAATTCTGAATATTACATGCAGGGATAAACAAAGGTAGGCACAGGCTTTAAGTATTGTGGATGCAAGTTGTAAGTATCAGTTTTCATTTTACATTTGAAACACAAACCATAAATAGCAATATATATCATGGGGGGTTATCTGCAAAGTTCTCATTTGCTGCAAGTTTTAATTATAAAAGCTACAGGGGCGCAGTTACAGGTATCACCCTAGATTAACTCAGCTTCATTAACCGGAAGCACGGCGTATTCGAATACCATTGATATCACTCTGCAGAGGTGCTCAGCTTTACCCACAAGACATCTACGGTCATTAGTGCCACCGGATCAACATGCAACTTTTATGCATGCGGCCCGACCGAGATTGACATAACCTTTCATTGAATTTCCCCTCTTTAGCTCCTACCCAGTAGGTGGTGCAAATCCTCGACTTCGAGGGCCCATGGCCGAGCGGCCGTCTTGGTCGACCAACCGAGAAACCTCTTTGTTGTGGAAGCCGCCGAATGGCCTCTTCATTCCGTTCCACCCCAAACCAGAATGCCTCTCATTCCCCATTGCGAGTGGGAGTCCACCTGTAGGCATTTCAAGGGAAAAGACAATATACTGGGCTACGTGGATCAGGCCAACAGAGCTGACCGACCCAACCTGTGGTTGAGCGGGATCTGAAGTTATTTACGTTGCCCAAGACATCGGTCATTAAATGCCAAAGACTTAGCCAAATGACATACCACAACCCATTGGTACCCTCTGTACCACCACCATACCACAACCTTGGCCTTGTCATCGGTTGGGGGTTGGGCCAGCATCCACCTCTCGTGGTCCGCCCAAGCTGTCCCCCACACCGTAGCAATTTTTGAAAATCAACCGAGCCACCTCTCGGAGATTAAGCATTTGTCTAAAAGTAATAATTGTATGAATTGCTACATCTACGAGGGTTCAATATTTTATAGCCTAAGGTTAAAAAGGAATTAGGGCATAACAACAGGTTTAACATTTGGTTGTATCTAATCATGTTATTCGAAACTACCACATTTGCTAGTTTTCTAAAATAACAAAAATAATGCAATACAAGAAATATATATATATATATATATATATATATATATATATATATATATATATATACTATAATGGAACTGGGTTCAACATGTTCAAGGAGTGTGGCTTGCCTTGCGGATTTGAGGGTTCGCCTAGTGAGAAGGGGTTGATGTCGTGTCTGGCCTTGAACGGCGCTTGTTCTCGATATGACTCCAACGTATTCTCCTGCTCCGAGATTCGTGCCGATGGTTGCTCCGACGTCGGATCTAGCGTGAGAAAACGTAAATAATAAATAAACAAATAAAACAAAATAAAAAAAGAAACGGAAAGGAAAATCGGAGAGGAAATGGACAGAACGGAGCTTAGGGGTATTTTTGGAATTTTTCTGGACTTGGTTCGGTGAAACGGAGATCATTTTTGGACTCAGCGGCTCGGATTGATCAAGAATATGTATTTTTGGCATTTTTGGAATTTTTGGGGAATTTAAATTGATTTTTCGGATTTTAAATAAATTAAATCCCGAAAAGGAATTAGAAAGGAACACTGTGCGAACAGTGCCGCAGTGCTTTTTGGCCCATGAGCTGCTGGGTCACGATCTTGGCCCACCTGACCTGGTATGAGCAATCGACCTAGCAGTGGGGCCCAGCGAGGTGTGTGGCTGACGAGGTGGGCCCAGGCATCAGCGACACAAGGGCGGGTGACTTATGGACCATTGCGTGAGAGAGGAGAGTCACATGGGCGGTGGTGCGTCTTCTTGGGACTTGGAGAAGACGAAGATGAATCCGGCGAACGGTGGCTTGGGGGCAAAAATGGACTGGCGGGGAAGGGAGAAGAACCCACGGCGAGTTCGGTGGCGGGGAAAAATGGCCGGGAGAGAAAGGGAGGCGGCGGGGCGACGGGAAAGTATCGAAGCTGGAGAAGATGAATGTGGAATGAGCGAAACAGCGCTTCGTGCGGAGAAAGAATTGGAGGGGGAGAAAGAGGGAGCCGCGGGGAAGAAGAATGGCTACTCACCGAAAGCTGGGATGGAGGAAATGATCTTGTGGGGGATTTTATAGCGTCGCCGGGGAGGAGAGAGAGGGAGAGGGAGCACGGCATGGCAAGGCACGGAGGGCGCAATGGCAGCGTCTGTGTGGCTTGTGCCATGACGAAAGGAGGAAAGGAGGTAGGGGGAGGCGCTAGGGCGGCGGCGGCAGCGGGCGGCGCGGGAGAATTTGGGCCGGAGAAAAATTTTGGGCCGGGGCCAAGAAATGGAATTCGGGCTGGAGAAAAAATTCGGGCCCAAGGAAAATTGGGCCAAAGCCGAGAAAGGAAATATTCCAAAAATGGGAAGGCGGCCAAAACGGAAACTTTTCCAAAAAGGAAGGGAAACAAAAGAACGCCGAATAAAATTCAAATAAATTCAAGAAAATTCGAATTAAATTCAAATAAATAAATAAATCAAAATTTTGAAATTTTGGGGTGTTTCACATACCTATAAATCCTGAATAGCAAAAACACTCCGTTGCGCAAACAAGAAAAAAAATGAACCTGATACTATTCTATTCAACTTGTTGGCAATGGGCACAAATTGCACATATACAAACACAAATGGACAAATTACCTGCAAATTTTGGGAACTGAAACGAATAACAAGCTTATTCTTCATGGCTAGCTTCACACATACAACTATGGCACACCTCTGGACACAACAACGAGGAAGATTGGGAGGACGAAGCACGCCAACGACTTGGGGCTGAGGGCATGCAGTGGCGATTTCCAGCTTGTTGTAGAGGGTGGCACACCGCCATAGGAGAGGAAGAAAGGGCAGCATACCTCCATAGCACGCGAAAAGACGAGCTGCAGCGACGCTTGTGTAGTGTCAAGAAGACGAGCCGCAGGCCGCAGCTAGGTTTTGGAGGATGAATGAGATGGCGTGCGAGAGGAAGGAGGCTGTATCTGGGTATGGACGAAGCAACTCGAGTGGGTCTAGTCGAGTCGAGCGACAGACGCAGGATAAGGAGTGCTGTTAGGAAGAGGTAACAGAGTGGTATATGGAGCAGATTTGGATAATTTGGATGGTATTAAAGTGAACTAAATTATTGGGTGGCATATATCTAAACTGGAAACATTTCCGTTGTATGTACCCAATTTTCTCATAGAGGAAGACAACGTGGTGTCACTACTGCCTGATTAAGTTGGACAAATGTTGTAATGGTTTCAAGGTAGGATAAACAGACAATGCTGTAGTAGATACTAAAACATCCTGTGATTTAGCAACCGAGATGTCAAAGGATCAAATTTGAGAAAATCTATGAATAAATCTATTCAACGTGAGGTTGGTGTGAAATGAACTCTAGCTTTAGCCAGATATAACACGTGTGCATTATTGTTGGCAAAGTACATGATATTACAGTTGTTTACTCCTTTGTTTATAGGTAGATGTCGCTTAGAACAATCATATGGAAGTAATTTTTATTGCAAAATCCACTAACATCATTTCCATATACTGTAAAAAAATCATTCCTATGTTAAAAATATTAATTTTTGTATATATTAGATATCAAAATTTAAAAGTTCAATTGCACGTATTCTAAAGCAACGTCTCTTTACATACAAAGGGAGTTTGTTATGTTGTAGAATGTATAGCTTTACATTTTTTTAAAGAAAGAACATATAGCTTTTGACTACCAATATTTATAGTAAAATATAACTAAAATCTGCAAGAAATGCAATACTTTAAAAATACTTTTAGCATTCTTAGTGGAAATTTTAGATATTACTTTTACGGAGCAAATTACCTTACAAAAGTATTTGCACTTTATCAAAAAGACTTTATACACCTGTTGTTTGGGGATGTATGCATGTCGTATTTTTATATATAATTATGCATGTATAAATATGATTTTAAAAGATCAATTTTAAAAGAAAAAATGTAGCATGGTCTTTTTTGTACTACTGCTAGTTTCAGTTTCGTCTGTCTGACTTTGAGGCTAGAATTACATAGGATAAGCCGGTAAGGTACTCTTCCCTTTTTTTTTTCTTGAGGGTTAGTGTAGACTGTAGAGTATCTTTTATGTCAAAAAAAAGTGCAGAGTATCTTTTATGTCAAAAAAAGTGTAGAGTATCTGTTCTACTCGATGCCCCAAATTTATGCTTCCCAAGTTCCAAACTCCAATAATGTAGAACTGAACATAATTGAAATGCTTTGACAGTAGTCCCGGGCACCAATTTTATAGAGTTTTCTGTTCGAAGAATTTTCCTACTCCTATACTGCAGCGCACAAGAAGCAGACGGGAAGTTACAACTTAATTACACGCTGGATGGTGCATTGAGATTTTAGAGGCCGTACGACAAGGTTCCATGGGTAGCCGAAATCTGAAATTTTAGTGAGATTTTAAATTTTTGGCTAAAATCCAGATAGAATTTGAAAGGTAAATTTAAAATCCAGTAAATTTGAAACCAAAAATTTATCCGAAATTGTTAAAATTTTGGTGGTTTTCAACCCCATGTGAAATGGTTTCTCAGGGCTAGAAAAAATTAGGAAAAATATAAAAAAAATTTGTAAACATTTATCTACATTTTCTATCTGTTTGAATGCAAAATACTAAGTATTTACATATAAAATTTCTAAGTTAAGGTTTAGGGTTTAGTTTGAAATACAATTTAAGGCCGAAATCCAAGTTAGAGTTTAGGGTTAGATTTACATAATTTGTACATGTATTTTTTTTGTAAGCTTTTCATATATATTCTACCTAAAAGACATTACAATTCTTCACAAAAAATTAGTGTGAAATTCGGTCCAAAAACATCAAAATTGTCAAAAAAAAACCATGCAAACCGGTAAAAAAACCGAATCTCGACAGAGATTTACCAAAATTACTATAGCAGCCCTAATTTTTATTTTTTATTTTACCGAGATTAGGAATCTCAGTCCAGTTAAAATCTGAAATTTTGCAAAGATACGGAACCCTGCCGTACGGAGGGCAGCCTCCTGACGTGTCAGTCTTTAAAACCACACCCTGTCATGAATTTTAAATTATCCATAATATTAAACAACACCTAAGCGGCTAAGCTGCCAGCCATGCTGCGATGTTTGAAAGGAATCCTAATGTTTTTTAGGCTCTTTTAAAACACGGTGATTCCCTCCGTTCCAAACTACACTACCATGCCGCCATAACCACGGGACGTTAATAGCACAATTTACTTGATTTGACACAGTCTATTAGTGACTGTAACAAAGAGAGTATCTCAGAGAAAGATTAGAGCACCGGCTTCGACCTTGGGTATCCTGCTGTCTTCAGGACGTCGCACCGGTCACGCCGGATGAAAGCAGTTGCGGTAATCTCCGCGCTAACCGGTACTGGCAAGAAGCACAACTCGCGTACGGCTCCCATGTCAGGCACGCACACGCACACGCACACGCACGCACGAAGCCAAAACGCCGACAGGGCGACCAAAAAGCTGCGAAACAATTCCAAAGAACCCCGAATAATCAAAAGCGCCAAATTGCTCTCTGCCTGCCGTGCCGAGGGCCGCGTCGGGCGCTGCGCCACCCGCGCGCGCTGTGGCGGGCAGCGTCGCGCGAGTTTTTTAAGCGCGCCGATGGTAAAAGGCCGCCGGGGAGCAGGAGGGCTGAGAGGGGTGTGGGTGATTAGAAAAGGTGGCAACTAGGGGTGGCAACGGGCCATTCCCCGCCGGAGAGTGCCTTCCCGTTTCCATCCCCGCGATCCAAAATTTTTCCGTTCCGTCCCTCGTTTCGCCTCTCGAGGAAATCCCCATCCCCATCCCGTTAAGATATCGGGGCCGTCGAGGACCCATCCTCTGAAAATTTCACACAAGAGAAGAGCTCTTATAGCCATTTTAACTCTAAAATCATATCAATAGACAAGGAAAAAAGATTGCATGCATTCATTGAAGACTATGTTGTCCCATTTATGAAAATGTGAATATGATGGGTTAGAGAATATGTTTGCAAACTAATAACTAAATTGGACTAAACTAAATTTGGATCCCCAACTGGGTCCCCGCAGGGAAAAAAATTCTCCGTCCCTGTCCCCGCCATCCCCGACGGGGGAATAATTTTCCCCATTTCCATCCCCGCGGGGGACGATTTCTTCCCATACCCGTCCCCTAATAGAGGAATTCCCCACCGGGGATCGGGGAACGGGTCCCCATTGCCATCCCTAGTGGCAACTGGCAAGAGCACGGAGTTCCATTTTTTTTCCCAACCGATACAATTTTTTTAATCTGACCTGTGTGAACGGATTTGTAAAATTAGCCATGTCAATGATCGTAAAAGTAGCGATAGACAGTACATGTTACTTGCTACGCTCTATACCGTGGCACCTTGCTAATACCATTGCAGCACAGTCTATCGTGGCAAATAGGATGGACCCATCGTGGCAGAAGAGTTGCCACGTACCCTTAGTTCGGTAGCAGGTGTCGTGGACTAGTGGCTCAGTAGGTCGCTAGTAGCGTTGGTTCATCGGCAAGCTGGCACATGAGTAATTAAGCAACTAATTAATTAAATATATGGTTAATTAAGTGATGTCGGCAAAAAAGGTGTGTTAGAGCAAAAAAAAAAAACCAAAGAACTCTAAAAAAAGCATGCTAAGCTCACTGTTCTAAGCCTATGCTTATGCCTAGGGGTGGAAAAGGGACGGATCATTTCCACCCGATTTGACATTATATACCCAAAAAACCGTATGAAATACTATTTTTAGTTATAATTCTCTAATAGATACCGTATAATTTGACACTTTCGTTGCTAAAGGTACGTCTTTTCTTTATGTGTGTAGTATCTGTCAAATTACATATGAATGGTTCAAATTCGATTGGCATCTGCCATGTGTCCGTATCCCAAAAAATCTATATTCAAATCGGCATCCAAATATCTATATCTGATTTCAAATTCAGAATAAAAATATGAGCTATTATTCGGAAAAAAAACAATACCCACTCGTATTTGACCGTTTTCACCTCCTACGTGTGCCCGTGCGTGCGCGGCCGGTCGGCCGGGCTGGCTAGATGCATGGCTCGCTCGACATTCCCTTCCCCGCGTGCGCCTCCCCGCCATCATCGTCCACACTACTACCACAACACATCGACAGAAAAGAAAAAGGGAGCCAGGGTTTCTAATACGAGTAGAAAAAATACCGTAGGTATCTGGCGGCCTGTGTACTCCGTTGGAAACCTTTCGCACGCACCTAAAGCTGGCTCTCTTCCGATGCATGCACGCACGCATGGGACGATGGGTTTGTATTATCCTTCCTACCTATACTACTGCCACTTGTTGTGGTTTTCTCATAATTGATTGGTGAGCCACTGAGTTGGTGGTCCTGTTGTTTTGGTTGGTTTTAATGGGGTTTGGGTTTCGTTTTCGGTTCTTTCTATATTGCTCTGTGATTCATGCTACCGAGTAGCTTGGAAAAGGTGGGGAGAATGAGCTAAAACAATGTAGAGGAGGGGCTCGAATATACCCACAAAAGTAAGTATTGTGTGGCAGGCTTTTGCAGATGTTTTGTCTCCGTAAATCAATCACATCGTTAACCTCTTTGAGGTGTCTCTTAGCACATGACATTAATATTGAATAAAGTTATACCGTATGCTCGTAGCGAGCATTAGCCTTGTCAATTCGAAAGATCATTATCGTGTTGTGACATTGTTCGCATTTACCACATGATTATAACATGATTATACAGCATACGGTTTATTCAATAAAAACACTCATAAGATGATATATGCAAACTTTAATCTTAATTGTTGCTAGCAAGTTGGAGCAAAGTATGCATAAAGGAAGTGATGACTTTTCTAGCCTCTTGCTTTGTTTTTCTCAAATTTAGCCTCTTTAACGAAATTACAAATCTAACCTCCTT
The DNA here is from genome assembly GCA_036346375.1 of Guadua angustifolia. Lineage (NCBI taxonomy): Eukaryota > Viridiplantae > Streptophyta > Magnoliopsida > Poales > Poaceae > Guadua > Guadua angustifolia. The sequence continues at coordinate 28,989,470 of CM070505.1, read as the reverse complement.
CAACATGCTCGTACGCTTTACTACCGCGGAAAGCGGCCTCCCATGCTCACCACCCATGGCAGGCCGTCTCCCACGCCTGGTTGTTGTGATTGGCTGGCTTTGCCGCGCTCGCCCGTCTTCACCTCCCACATGCCAACTATCGCGCTCGTCAGTTCCTGCATGCTCCTGCGCTCTCAAACACAGTAGACCGGCTCCTGTAGTAGGGGAGTGTGGGAGCACGGTGGAGGGGGTTAGAAATGCAAATTTGCTCAAAGAGAGAACTAGATTTGGGGAAAAAAAGAGACAAGATGACTACAAAAGTCATCACTTCTATATCAAGGTCATTAATATTATCAACTTATGCTAGAGTCCTTCGATAATTTGAATTCATAGTGTAGCAACAGAATTTGCATTTTTTTGCAGGGGTAGTTTTTTGTCAGATACAACCACACTAGGGATGGAAGTTTTACCCATGGGTTCAGGTACCCGCGGGTATCCGACCCGATAAGGGCGGGCATGGGCAGCATTTGAGACCCGTGGGTTTTCGGGTTCGTGTACCCGATAAGGTTATAGAATGGGCATGGATATTAATTTGTATCTATGGGTACCCAATAGGTATTCCATGACATGTTGGCCCTAATTTTCAGTGATACAAAATAACCTGTCCATTCCCTTTCCGATTTTCCACCCCGACGCCAAAATCCCCACCTCCCCCTCCTCCCGACACAACAACGCTCACGACCAAAGAGCGATATCGCGACACGCACCTGCAAGGCTAGGGTTTAGCTCAGGTGAGCCGCGAGCTCCTATGGCGGGGATACGGTGGCCGCCTGAGGACCCGGAGATCTTCCCGTCGTGGATGGTTAGCGGCAGCGGCTGGGTAGGCGGGGCGAGGGTCCCCGCCCCAGCGAGATGGCGTCCGACGACGATCGGTCGGTGGCCGCGGACTAGTGGTCCATCAAGAGTGACTACGGAAGCACCCTCGATGACGAGCAGCGGTACGCCGACGTCGCCGAGGTCCTGCTCGCGTCCTCCTCCTCTGCCTTCGCGGCCGCGCACTCCGCGTCGGTCATCACCATCCCCTCCTCCAACTTCAGGTGAACTGATCCGTTCCGTTGCCATGGTTCATTGCTTCTTCTTATGTCGTGAAATGGGCGTGCCTCTGCGATCTGGTTCATTCCCATTATGTTGGGAAAAGGGGAAACTATTCTTTCACCCTAAAGCATGCTTGGAGTTAAAACTTGGAGGGGTAGGTTCGGGTATATATCCCTTGGGTCACGAGATCAGGGTTCGGGTTCGGGTACCCATCTGGTTCGGGTGTGGGTGTAGATTTGTGCCCGTGAAGGTTTTTGGGTTCGAGTGGACGGCATGTGGTTCGGGTTCAGGTTTTAGGCAGTGGTACCTGGAGGTACCCACCCGATTGCCATCCCTACCATGCACTTCCCTCAAAAGTGTAAATTCTTGCAAGGTTTGCATATGTGCATGTAGCACTTTCAAAATGAATTCTTTTGAGGGCCCTCAAGAAGATATTATCAATTAAGGTAGGGAATGGAAAACAAAAGGGAGAGGAAAGGCTGCCTTGTTCTACCTGGCTAGCTAGGCCCTTTTAGGAGAACGATCAGAAAATTACTCGTCGAGATTCCAAATGTTCTCGTCCTTACCTAGCATTATGATCGCAACAGATCATTAAGCCATGTTCTTTCCTTAAGTAGATAGGTATAATAAAAGAACATATCTAGTGAATCCTAAGTTTTAATGTATCCCTACATATTCTGAGCAGTGTTTATGTGCTTTCCTTTCCAATATAAGTTGTAAAAATGATTATTTGAAGATGATGCATAGGAATGCACCACAACTTAGGATGCACCATCTGTCATTTTTATTTTCGGCATATTATTTCTGTAATTTTTTATTAAATATATATTATTTTAAACAAAAATTCTATTGTTCTTGGTGTAATAAGCCTTTGTGCAAAGCAATGCCTAGCTACTGGACTTTTTGGTGCATTGCCAATTGGTCCATGAAACGAGGGACTTGGCTCATAATATAAGTCCCCCCATCCAAGCCTGTTTCCCGGAATTAAATCGTTTCAACCCTTCGGAAACAAAGTTTAATTTGGTGGGGACTTTCACTACTATAGATATAAGAGCATCAAACGGTCCACATGATAGTATATTCTGTGTGTGTGTGTGTGCATGCATGACGTGGTGTTATGACTGAAGACCGAAGATTCAGAAGATGTGTGAATATATCTTTGTGGTGGGTGCCATGGGCATGAATTGAAGCAAGCATGAGTCTATGCTCAAGTCAATTGCTCCATCCCGGTACCAATTATGGCTAATCAGAGAGATCCCGGGCACGGGCTTTCGCTGCTGGGAATTGTTTGCTTTGATGGGTTCAGTCCATATGTCAATAAAAAAAGATTGCATCCATCGAAGGATTAGTATTTTCTTTGTTATATAGGATCTATCTATTGTATAGTTGTCTGATTTTTTTTATTAAAAACCAGTCACCTTTTCCCACCGTTAAATCATCATCATGTAGCCTGTATTCTCTCTATCTCATAAATATAATACCCATCCCCACCCTCAACCCCATCGCCTTCCACTGCCTCACCTGTGCTGCCTCTAACGCTAGCAAGGCCTGCCATTGTTCCCCTTCCCCCATCTAACATGGCTGCTAGTGCCAAGGGTGGCACTGGCATTGCCCGCCACCTCCTCTTCTACCCGCCATTGCTATCGTGCTCTTCCTTTTCTCCAATGGTGGTGCTACCGTGCTTCCTTATGTTGACCTCATTATCGACTCGCTCGTCACCATCACCCACCACCTTCCTTTGTCCCACGGCCAAGACAACGTCACTGTTGCCTCACTGCAAACACCGCCCATCGCCGATTTGCCACCGTCCCGCCTCCTGAACTCCGGCGCTGGTGAACAGTCAGTCTAACTTTGGGTGAATCCTAACCCTAAATCCAGGTTGTTGGTAAAAGAAGACAACCCTCGTGATCATGAATCTCTATGCCAATTCAAAGGTTAAAAAAGTGACCGAGTTTTAAAAAACTTTAGTTACCTTAAATTTAGCAAATCCGTTTTATATATAGCCTCTCAAGCACACGAGACTACTGGATAGGAAGAACTTCCTTCTTAGAGGCAGGTGCAGGAAAGTCTTGAGAGCTGTCGAGAACTGATTGGTTTAACCAAAAGCACTTATATCTTCCCACATTGTCACTCAAATGGATCCAAGTATTTTTTTTTTATTTGCGCATGAAACGCTTCTGTTATCTTCATACGTTTCCAAAATTATACGTTACATACATTACTGGATAAAAAAACAGCTATATTTCAGAACACGCAAAACACTTGCACGTCATTTCATTAAAAAAGAATAGAAAGGATATAAATTACTCTGTAAGTATCATGTAACCCCACGAGTGTGTAACAAAATTCTTTCCCATGTCTTCTCGGATTTTGACTTCACAGGACTTCGCTGCCACTTGTCTGAACTCTACACTTCTCTTAGACGCATTTGATTGACAAAATGTTTCCTAATATCCGTCCAAATTTACAAGGTATATTTCTTATTAACATATAAACTAATAAGATATTAAAAATAAATAGATTATCGTTAATTATTATTACTAAGCACTATATTTAATGAATACATGTAAAGAATAAAAAGTAACGACAGATATTTCTTAGAGAGATAGATAGAACATCACACTAGTTTTACATTAGTATATAAAATATATCATATATTTATAAAGAAGATCGTTAAATAAAATAGACTAAATAAATTTGGACCGGATGAGTATACTCCTATTTTACACAGGACGTACCGGTTTTCTAGAGATAACGCGCTACAACATGTAGCGCCTAGATGTTTGCAACGAAGTAGAAAAAACGCAAGGCCCAGATGGACCCTTCCCAAAGCACGGTACAGCAGCGTTGGACCAACCAACCGAAGCGACGAGGCCGAGCTCGAAGAAAACTTGGCCCAGAGGCACGCGCGGCACAGCCGCACAGCTGCGACGAGCCCATCAACGCCGTCGGGCGCGCCGAAAAGAGGGGGCCGTCGGGTCCATGTGGGCGCAGATGTTGGGGACAGAATTGTGGAATTCGATGCTATCCAGCCGTCGCAGGGACCAAGCGAAACTTCATGGTTCTGCGTCTAGTGTCGACATGGTGCTCCCTTCCGGTTCACGTGTGGCAGTTAGTGCTGTGCACGGTTTTATTGAATTAAAAAAACCATGATAAATATGGTATTTACTTATACCGATCTAAAATATTATGGTATTTGCCGATACTGAATCAAAGTTCTATTTAGTATATTTGGTATCACATTTCAAATACAATATTTAAAAAACCGTATTTATCAATTATACTTCATGCACAACCCTAGTAGCTGTGTAGAAAACTATATATGTACACGGCCATTTGGTATAAAGAAATGCTATACGCACAAACAAGTTTTCGTATCAAATTCTCATGAGACATCTCAGGAAGCGCCGCCAAGTTAGAGCTTCGGTGGCGGTGGCTATTCGGCAGGTTGGCGTGCCGGCGACCAACGCCCCCACCATCTCCGGCTCTCTTCACGGTGTCAAGCAGAAGGCAAGCTCAACTTCCTCGCAATCTTCTCCGGCGAGATTCCTGTCACCGAAAGGAACCAGTGTTATCTTTGTATTTTCGTTTAATTGTAGGGTTCTTTCTGTATGATGGTGGATATTGTACTCAAATCTTGCTATTTCAATGATAAATTTAGAGAAATTTACTTTAGAAGAATCCTATCAGCCATACCTATGCAATATAAAGGCTAGGGTGGCTTGGTGGCGTCGTAGATACCTGGGTAGTTCACCAGCATCTTTATAAATTTTAAAGGCTACGTTGTCACAATCTTCCAGAGGCTTTGGCAGCTACTCTAGTTAGTAGATGTGTTTTTTTTATTCTTGCACCTCTACTAAGATATATTTATAAAAGATTGTATTACTACTCTTCATTAGCGTATCTTACTCTAATTCATAGTAGTAAATGATATTGAATATAATTATATGAGAAAGACATATAAGGAAAAGATGGTAAATAATCATCTCAAAATTGTAGAATGATACAGATTTAGAAACAAGATTTGAAAGTTAGATGATATGCATTCGGCACGGAGGGAGTATATATCATCCACTCTCGTCATTAATTTCAGTTTCGATGCTGCAACAAAAGTTGTATCGCCGCTTGTCTTCTACGGACATTAAGAAATAAGAAGTCCATGTTTGTGCACGTAGCATTTTTGTTTATTTTTCCCACTTGGGTATATGTGCACTGGTGGGGCTAACCCCCCGATTTTTGCATATTATCCTCTTAACTCGATCTGCATAATCAAACTGTGTGATTCCCCATGGACAGTGGCATGTGCTCATGTTATCCTCATTCCCTTCCCCAGCACACCAGACTCCATAGCTTTGACCGGTTTGACCCGATTTCATGGGTGGGTTTATCCGGTCAATCCTCGGCCATCACTCATCAGTCTGGGAATTTCACCATGCCAGATGCATTGCTGCTTGGAACAGTGGTAGGAGTACATGATAACACAGATTAATGGAGTATCAAGTTCTCGTTCTTGGGACCAGAGTGCAGGTATAGTAGTATATGAAGCTATGAACTGATTGTGTAGTTTCAGTTCTGGGATGGCGTGTAACCGAGGAGGTCGGCGAAGCCCTTGCATGGATCACCCAGCCCCACAGATACATTTGCAAGATTTGGGATGAGATTTGATGGTTGGAGTGCGGTGGCCAAGCAACTGCTATTCTAGCCTTGAACTTGGGTTTGCAGATACCGATTTTCGCGTCGGAAATCATGCGTGATCCCTGGAAAGTTGGGCTGCATTGGCCGCTCATCCTTCCCGTATATTTATCCACATACTCCCAAAATCTAAGACTCTGTTTAGAGCGGTCCTAACCTATGGTTTTCATGAACAGTATCTAAAGGAGAGAGAGCAATAAATCAATACATAGTTTTTCAACCCATGGTTTCCATGAGCAGTGTCTAGAGGAGAGAGAGAACAATAAAACAATGCATACACCACAAACACACCTTGATTAGCACGCAGAAACGTTCAACCCCGATTTTACTCGTTTCTTGCGTTTTGATGCCCGCGCTAACCCAGTTTATTGCATGAGACACGATTTCTTTGTTTTTCCTTCTCTCCCTTCCTTAATTCCTATATCACATCAGATTTTTGCTTAGTTGGTAGCGTAATTAATTCTATGGACACCAGCTGAGGTGGAGGGTTGAGACTGCCCTTAGATAAGTGGTAATTCTTTAAAAGATTTTGAAATTTAGTTTAAATTTAAATTAGATCTTAAAACATTCCATTAAAATACCTCTAATCCAAACACTTCCTAAATCGTCGCTTTCCAGCGGCACCTCTCGTGATCCATTCGTTTCCCATGATTTGGGCACGGTAGTTTGCTCATTGCTGGATTGTGCCAGTTCAGTTGTCGTTTGGAATACGGGCATTTTTAATTCATGTAAATTTTTCGCCTTCTAAACAAGAGCTTGGTGGTGGCTGTTGACTGCTGAGAGCATGGTGCTCAGTGGAGCTAGTGCAGAGTTTCCTGCATTCTTTCAGGTGTAGATCAAACCAATAGACCAAATCAGAGCGATACATAAAACAAAAACGGAGAAGAGATTTTGTAGGGCATGGAATTTTGACCTAGGCGTAGCTACCTATCGGCTAGGTAGACAGAGATCGCATGATCTGGGCCAACATTCTTCGGTGTAGATTACCGTTCACTCCAGCCTGAGGTAGGTCGTCCTCAAGTTCAGGAATGGTGTCTACAAAGTGAGGTGTACCGTGTACAGATTTAGTTCTCCTTTAATATGCATCCGTGCGTACAGACAAGGATGAACAGAGGAATCTAATACGCTACTGTTGCCCAATGCCCCAGTAGTGTTAGTAGGTAGAGGGAGGGAGAGAGAGGGAGAGAGAGAGAGAGAGTCCAGGGTTAGGAGAACTGAGCCCATGTGGAACAGGTGGGGGTATGAAATTGATGAGTCCAAACGGGACACAAACGGAGTAGCAGCTAGCAAGTATATTCATCCGGTGAGCATACAAGAAACAACTTGCATTGCACACACTTGGTGCTTCCAATGGGTAATTTAGCTGCTTAATATTACTGCGAAAATACATGTGGAAGCAGAACATTTCACCTCCATTACAACACCATACATGGAGTGCACAGCAAGTGGTAGCTCGCGGCTCAAGATCCAATTTTACATGACAAATTGGACTGCAAGCCGCATCTTGTACCAAATTATTTGATTTGGCCGGGAGCCTGGGTTACACCGGCAAGGTGCCAAAGGCCAAACAGTACGCCTGTTCTAACAACATGGTGCTCTGAAGGCTAAGGCCAGTTCACAATAACTCACACAGCAAATAAGTTGAGTACACATGCATTACTTACTTAAGCAACAACATTGGTCAGGGCATCAACCACTTGCTGTCGGGTGGGCAACGCAGGGATTGCGCCCCTCTCTGTTACAGTGAGAGCTCCACAGATATTTGCAAACTTCAGGGCTTCTCTCAATCGACCTTCATCCTGTATACGCCACACAAGCAAAATAAGACTAACAATAAAGCCACATGCAGCTGACTTTCAGACTTTAGTGTTGGAAACAAACAATACTCCCTCCGTTCCCAAACTAATACGTCCACAATGAAAAGCAATGACATCATAACATGAAACGTAATTTACTTGTCTGTAGTATAATTTTGGCTATGATTCATGTGTGGTGTCGACTGAAGATTTTCCCAAACTTTAGGTTATTACATGTCTCAGTAGATTAGCAAAGAACCTTAATACATTCTAGGAATTGTGAGCACCAATGGCTAGGCAACATGGCCTCCTGGTAACAAATGTAACTGCCACTGGCAGTGGCGGAACTAGAAAATTTAGATTGGGGGTGCACTCTTGACGCTTGGCAACATAGATTACACAAATAATAACTATCAGTTGTTGGTAACAGTTAAAAAGAGTACTCACTGATAACAATCCATTAGTTTTTAATCTTAGTACGGCTGTTTATACATTATGCAAAAGTTTATATGAAGTCAAAATATTTACCACATATTTCTGAAATGATAACAAATCGTAACATTGATAAATAAATTATTATAAATATATAATTGCTCACTAGTATCCTATTATTCTAGCAAAAAAATCATAAACCATATTTTACCATATTGATGGTTAGTACACAAGTATTGATGGTCATATAGTATGAATTTTCATATAAAATACCAAATATTGGTTTTGATTCAATGCACTCATCGTGATGATCATAAAAACATAAATGAATGGTTGGTAGCTAAGATGAGAAAAAAGTTTGTATAAGTGGGAAAAAAACAAAGTATTTTATCTATCAATTGTACAATGCCATATGGTTGGTAGCTAAGTTGAGAAAAATAGTTAGCAACCACGAGGCATGGAATGTAATTATTATCTAAGTATGTATACTTTAAGTATCAAATTACATTGAAGTCCAAATGTATTGTAATCTCTACAAGCAAGGGTATATCTAGAATTTTCTAGTTCTGCACCTGGCCACTGGCAACACATGTATGGATGGCTATTTGGGTTGCAGATAGGGTATATTCTTTTGTAGCCATGCTGGATATGGTTTGGTGCTTTGTAGCTACACATATCAAACTAATACATCCACAATGAATGGTGTCCATGTCATGCACACCAATGCCACAAATACTTGCAGATTACTATGTTTACAAAATAAATAGTAGAGTTTTATCGATTATCCTGTTAAAAAAGGTAAATGCAGCGGCTAGATAGTTTAGGTGTAGCTATTTAATTCCAAGGTCATAGCAAAACTGTGATTCCATATATTTCAACACAACAATTCCTTTTCTGATGAATGCTTATCATATTTGTGATATTTATATGATTAATGGATTCCAATTTGCATGCCTGCCACTAATGACAAATGAGTAACTTGTCACTCAGATGTTTTGCATAGTTTTTTAGGTAACTTCTGGCATTTCAAATCCTCAAGGATAAGATTTTCAAGAAAAATGTGAAGGATCTTAATCAAATAGTTGCTTATTTTACTTAATTAGATCTCAGACAGCTAAAGGTTGAACAGAACATTTGATATATCTAGATGCCCCAAGGTAAATATATTAATTTGACAAACATTTACTCTCACTCAGTTTGTTGGAGCATTCACATTCATGGTTTCCGGATAGAAAGTCATTTAAAATAATCAGATCCAAAATTTTGAGATTCATTAGGAATGTCAAATTTGTGGATATCATGTTCGGCTGCTCAGGCTTCATGAAATTATGCACGCCTTTCTCAATGGTTACCCAAAACTAAAGATCTTGGACACTGTGTAAAGATGTCACGAAGGTGACTACCGCACCAGTTTTAAGCAACACCAGGAGCTGGGCGAGAGGAGGTCGGCATGAATTCGATGGGCCAATGAGAAGAACTTGGGCCATGTGTAGGGCAAGTAGTGGGCTTGGCCTATGGGTGGTGCGTGAGTCAATAAGTAGCTGAATCTGGTATTGAGTTGGTTTGGAGAAAATTGTATTCAACTCTATTCCCAATTCTAACAAATATCCCTTCCTATCTTCTCTCTTCTTCCTCCCCAAGTCTCTTCCTGTCCAATTCTTCCCCAAACTGTGCTGATTCTATCGATTCATGACAAAAGATAACAAAGATATCAATCACTGTTCATTTGGAAATCATTTCATGCATCCATCTACAATAAAAACATGGATCATGGATGAAGTTGCAGCAACAAAATTTCAGGACAGCATTATGTGACAAAAGAAAACAAAAGGGATGCAAGTTTATGGTAGTACTAGTCATACCTGGAGGAGTGAAAAATCCACAGCTAGCTGAGATAGTACTCCAGCAACAAATCCATCCCCAGCACCAGTGGTGTCAACAGCAGTTACATTTAATCCACCAACTCTCCCACTAAATTCCTGTTGTTTTACAAGAAGAACATTGTTCATATTATATAGTCTTAGTTACACAAGACAAGGTTACCAAGTGATTGGAAGAAATAATATCGGAGATAGTAATATCCACCTTACAGATCAGAACATGTTCACCACAAATAAATAGTTCTATTAATTCAGGAGAGGATTATATTAAATAATGTATGATTTTTGTCAGACAACCAAGCATGCTCAAGGAGATAATAGAAAGAGAGGCCATATCTCAGCAATATTTTCCTTACTAACATAAGTTGTTGCAAGAAATGATAAACGAGATAGCAATCTACTGGTCATAGACCGAAAAAATTACCTTTGAATAATATCTACAACCATCTGGACCCTCAGTGACAAGAAGCAACTTCAGGTTCGGATGGATAAGTTTCTTTACAATAGAATCATCATATGGATCCTCCCCATTCGTCAAAAAGGAAACCTCCTCTTCACTTACCTATCTCAAAGCACTTACACAATCAAGATAAATAAGTTTTTTTTTGTGAACCCAGTTAACTTAAGTAGTTAGTTGTTACCTTGATAACATCAGCATTTTCCCATATGCTCAGGATGCCATCTTTAGAATCCTCAGCTGATGACCACAGTGGGAGCCGCAAATTCGGGTCATACGAAATTAGTACCCCAGCATCTTTAGCAGCTTTGGCAGCTACAATATGTGCAGTTTTACATGGCTTGGTTATAAGACTTATTGAACCATGGTGGAAGATTTTTGCCTAGCATGCTTACCATGATTAAGTTAGGTTCAGCTTGTCACAAATATACTACATGATTAAAGAGTCCGCTGGTAGTAAAGAAGCATATTCATTGCCATAGTATCATAACACCATGCTGTTTTCGTACCTTCCTTATAAGGTCAAGGTCAAGTTCTTTTTCTTCAAGCAGCATATCTGCACTTGGATTACGATAAAACATAAATTCATGTTCACCATCACTTCGAAGCGTCACAAATGCCAAAGCTGTTCTAGCATGAGGATCAAACAGCAATCCTTGATTGTTTACATTATTCTCCTTCAGTATATCAGCTAGCATGTAACCAAATTCATCATCACCAACCTGCATGTGTTCAAGATTGAACAGTACATAATGTTGACTGTTAATTTTGAACTTCAAATAGATGAGCTGAAATAAACACCAAGAATACAAAGGAATGAATTGTGAAATGAAAGAAATGATATAATACATTGTGAAATGGAAGCGATGATATTGAGCACATAGCACTTTTGGTCTCTAAAATTAAAACATCTTCTTTACAGGTCCCAAACTTGCAAAATCATCCTCGAAGATAATCAAATTTGCATAATGCCTCGCATAAATCCATCGCTTGAACATGCAAACTTGGGACTGTTTCTTGGCTCTTTAGTCGCTTTCCTCAATCTGTTAAGCTTGGTAGCTTTTGAGGTGATGCTCTAGTCATTAGGCAGGATTTCAAGGTGCGTGCTATCAAGATGTGCAAGCCCATAGAAACATTCAAATCATCTGCAACAATGAGCAGGAGGAATATGCACAGGTTTCCACTAATATAATGCCTAAAATGCTGGAGACTTATTGCGAGCCATTCAAATGCTTTATATCAGTTCTTGAACTAGTAGATGGATTTTTATGACACTTTTGCAAGTTAGGGACTTGCCCATGAGATTGAAATTTAGGGACCTAATGAGACAAAGCTACAACAAGTTTAGGAACCTATAGTGCAATTTACTCGATGATATTTGAGGGTGCATGCCAATGTAAAAAAGCTATATATTACCAAGATACACCTGTGCAACCTAACCTGCATGTAATTTTCTTTTCCAGGTTCCAGACATAAAGTACATTTACACATGCTTGAAACTTCCTTTATTCTGGTATTATAGCATGCAAAAATAGGAAGAAAATTTACAAATTACCTTTCCAATGAAAGCTGACGACCCTCCCAGACGAGCTATTCCAACTACAACATTGGCAGGTGCACCTCCTGGATCCTTCTTGAAGGCTGGTGTTTCTGCCAATGACAAGCCATTGACAGTTGGGACGAAGTCAATCAACATTTCCCCAAAACACACCACATGTGGAGAGTCACTCGTTCCAGGGGTGCCGTCACTGTTTAAGATCGCTTTGGTACAAACTATGTTTGAAAATTAAATCGAACATGAATGATATCAAATTCTCTGGCCTTGACAGCATGATTTGTAAAATGGCAAAAGGTTAGCTTGGAAACTAAGCATCTTTCAGCTCATAAAAAAAGTAGTTTCATGTGTGCAACCGATCGCAACATTGCACATAGAGTGAGACCCACTACAGTCCACAAAAAACTCCTGAATGATCACTAGAGGCCAACAGGACCATGCTATTAGTGCTATACTGCTATATGTTTCAAGAAACATCACCATAACAAAAGAAGTTACTTAACACCCCAAAGGCCAACAAGCATCACAAGTGTGCTCATTGCATCAACCACCAAAAGAGAAGCTTCCATGGTTGACATAATATGCATGCCAAACACCTTCCCTATATGTGGTATTTTTGGAACTCACACACATGATTTTCACGCATTTCAACATTTAGGCCATTTTCATCTAATACAAATCCCTGCAGTTTCGTTATACACACCAAACTGACCTCACCTTTCACATTGGGCACAATTTGCCATCCACACGTAACTTCAGATTTTTCTCATGCATGATGACCCTGCCTACATTCTCAGTCAGTACCACACATTGTGCATACAGCACAGGTACAGAACCTAACTTGTCGAGAGCACACTGCATGCTTCCCAACCATTCCAGCAGCCACCGTTCTTTAGCGTAACTTGCATCCAATTTCCAAATATAGGATAAAAATGAAAGGTTCAGCCATTCATGTTGTTGCTGCCTAATTTTGGGTTTGCAAAATAGTCGGCCACGTCAGCACGAAAATTGGGGAAAAGTCAAGAAGACCAAGTCAACTCCGAAGAATCCAAAAGCGCTATAATCGGCTATGGAGTAACCGGCAAGAAAGGAATTTTGGAAAGATTGAAGAAGGAAGGTTTGGATGATATGGAAGGATCTGTTGATCGAAGGAAAGTCCGATGCAGAAGCAGATATGGAAATGAGGAGATCAAGACTAAGATGGAAAGGAGCTTTCTGGAAGACAGACTTGCGCTGATACGATGAGGACTTTGAAGCAGAATCCATAATTGAGTAAGTCACATGTAGCAGCCATAGCATAGGCTATATAAACCCTGTACCAATTGATGGGAAAGACGCACCCGATCAATACTTTACCTTTACTTTTACCATGTACCTTAGGAATAGTTTGTAGCTAATAGAACCATTCCTCTTTAATTCAATCTATGTTCATCTATTGACTTGATTTTGAATTACTACCGTAGGCTTCATCATGTTTGTCACACCTAGGACACTTTTCCGATGGCATCATCCGTCATCTACCCTTTGTCAATTTGCTGGAAAATTGGTTGGCACATCTCATATGTCACTAAGAGGCACCATCCATGAGGACGATGTGTTTGTTGTGCCTGGAACACTTTTCCAGTAGCAACACATGTTTCGTAGGCTAGGCGCACCCAATTCTACCTCTTTTTGTGCCCCTGGCGGTTGACACGCTACTTCGATCTCCCCTAAGACTTAACAATTGTTTAAATTAGTGAAATACTAGGGAATGGTACACCGTCCCCAGCAAACCAACGGGATAGGTATTAGCCAGTAGATCTAGATTCGAGAGCACATATCCTAAATTATTAACTATACTAACTTCATCCCCAATTCCCAACTCACCCCCTTCTCTCTCTGCTCAGCATTTTGATCCAGAGTGACGGTGGCCTGCGGGCACTATGAGCAGCGGCGACCAACGGACACGGTCGGCATGCGGGCGCAACTAGCAACAGTAGTGGCGTTTGTCGCATAGATGAGTGCTAGCATACAAGCTCCATCTATGTGCAGACACAACAAATAGGTGCGCCTAAGCCTCAACCTCCACCCGACCATGCTACCAAGCTCAAGTTCCACCTCGCCTTGATTTCAGATCAGATGCAAACTTCTGCCCACCTGAGTTCAATTGATAGTTAATTTCCTAAATTATATTGGTTTAGGCAATCATTTTTGCTGTGCATAATATGTTTCTGTTATCCTCAACTTGTTCGATAAAATGCCAAGCTTACAATAAAAACCACCTTTTAAAAACTTCATCTTCTATATCAGCAACAATGATGTTTTTTATTAATTTGTATCAGTCCACTCTTATTTAGGTTTGAATATTCATCAAATAATTGTAGAACTCGAATAAAGTTTGATTAATGTTAGACACTTTGCCTATCGCTGGAGCCCTAATCCCTATATCCCCTCATTCCCGTTCGTCCCTATTCATAGAGTTGATACAGGTTTTGTTCAGAGTCATTTCTCCTCAATGTGATGCTCACATTAGTGTCCATACCCGGTGAGCTCCAGTCCTGTAATCTTTTTTATTTTATCGATGTTAGGGTTGTTGCTCTGTGGTTGTTCGCAGGTTGGTTCTCACTAGATAATGGATTGAAACTCTCTGCTAGTGAGGTGTTTGACTTAGGCCTCACTGTATTTTTGCAACAACAGTGTGTGTAATTAGACTTGGAACTCTCTATCCAAACTTTGACTCTTTCTTCAGACTCCTTACACATTTTCATTTTACCATTTTTTTGGTTGGTTACAGGTGCACAAACTATCTAAAACTTTATGCTGTGATAGATGATACTGAAGGCAATGCTCTTGCTGAAACTAGAGTTGTTATGCAGGAGCAACACACAGTTAGTGAAAATTGCAGGTTCCTATTGAGAGCTTGCACAATGTTATACTTCTTTTTAGCTTCCATATGGTAGCCAGCTCTTGGTAGTATAACATTCAAATTGAACCAATTGTGCAATGCTACTTCCAGGTTGATTTGATTAAAAAGGATGTCAATGACTGAGAGAAGCTCATACAAAATCCGAAGCTCTTTTTTGGTTTTCTAAGGGATGAGTAAACAGAAAAATAGAACTAATTCATCATCTATTGTACATATACGCAGGCTTCTAAACTTTAAAAGACAGCGCCTTTTTGTAGTATGTAATTCATGTAGCAACAGTTCCAACATATATTACTAGCTACTCTTGTTTTTACATCATGTTTTTGGAATGGCTGCTACAATGTTTTTGCCCATTTTGTTTGTATGGAAGTATGGTCATGGATGATGAATTATTTAGCTATAATTATACGAATTCGCTAAAATGTTTCTTACAGAAGATCGTGATATATTGTTTGGCTAAGTTTCAGAACATTTCACAGATAAGTTTCATGAGGTTCAGTACTAAATTTCAGGACATATCATAGATGAGTTGCATAAGGTTTCAAGGCTAAATTTCAAGATGTTTCACATATAAGTTTCATGAGTTTCAATGCTAAGTTTTTAAAACATTTCACGGATAAGTTTCATGAGGTTTAGGACTAAGTTTTCAGGACATTTTCACAGATGAGTTGCATGAGGTTCAGGGCTAAGTTTCTAGACATTTCATAGATAAGTTTCATGAGGTTCAGTGCTAAGTTTTGGGACGTTTCACAGATGAGCATGAGGTTCAGGACGTTTCACAGATAAGTTTTATGAGGTTCAGTGCTAAGTTTCGGGATGTTTCACAGATGAGTTGCATGAGGTTCATGGCTAAGTTTCAAGACATTTCACAGATAATTTTCATGAGGTTCAGTGCTAAATTTCAAGACGTTTCACAAATGAGTTGAACCTCATGGGCTAACTTTCAGGACGGTTCACAAATAAGTTTCATGAGGTTCAGTGCTAAGTTTCAAGACGTTTCACAGATAAGTTTAGTTGCATGAGGTACAGGGCTAAGTTTTCAGGATGTTTTCACAGATGAGTTGCATGAGATCCAGGGCTAAGTTTTTCAAGACGTTTTCACATATGAGTTGCATGAGGTTCAGGGCTAAGTTTCAAAATGTTTCATAGATAAGTTTCACGAGATTCAATACTAAGTTTCGAGACATTTCGCAGATGAGTTGCATGTGGTTTAGGGCTAAGTTTCAAGACGTTTCACAGATAAGTTTCGTGAAGTTCAATGCTAAGTTTTGGGATGTTTCACAGATGAGTTGCATGAGGTTTAGGGCTAAGTTTTAGGACATTTATAGATAAGTTTCGTGAGGTTTCATAGTGTTCCATCAGCACAATTTAGTTTCATCAGATCTCGAGAGTTTCCACGACCATGTTTTCAGTAGGTTCGATTAAATTTTTCATCAGGTTTTATGATTAAGTTTCATTAGGTTTTTCATATGATCTCATTAGGTTTCATGACTAATTTTTGCATGCCAGTTTTATGGGGTTCTCATTTGTACGGAGCTTTACAGTTAACCAAGTTTAGCACCTTTTTTGTCTTTACATCAACCACAATAAAACAAACAGTGAGTCAAAAGGTCATCAAAGTTTCATACGCAACAGCCAAACAATAGAAACTAATGGTAAATCCATGTCCTAATAGCATTACATCTAACCAAATTTCATAAGCAACAGGCAAGTTATATAGTAATCAAATGGTTATATTTTCCTTCTGGAAGTCTTCAATTGGCTACTTCTTCATTTTCCTTGCCCTCCTTTTCTCCACGTTTTTCTCACCCTCAAAGGTGGAAGACCGCATTCTTGTTGATTTTTTTGGCCAACCTCTAGAAACCTTTTTCACAGGATCTTTTAAATGCCAGTGTGTTACTATAACCCACAAAGATTTCTTTTCCACTGTTGCGTATGTTGGTTTCAAGCAGCGCTGATTGTCGACACAAGCTAATTGCGGCTAGCTGATCAGTTAAATCTTCAATGGCCTGAAGGGCAAGCATGTACCCTTGTCAATTCATTATCTTGTGTGCGCAACGCAGGGGACGACGAGGTTTCGGGAGCGCCCCGCATGTGCGAAGCAAGGGACGGTGAGGTTTTGCACGCATCCCGAGTGAGAGAAACTAAGGAGGATGGCGTCGCTAGTGCCGCACAACGGAGGAGGTTTCGGGCGCGCCCCGCATGCGCGAAGCCAGGGGATGGCGAGGTTTTGCACGAAACCGAGGAGGACGACATTGCTCACGCCGCGCAACAGAGGACAATAGGGCACAACAGTGGGAACTAGGTTCAGGACGGTGCAGTGGGAGGAAGGAAGTAGGATGGAGTAGAATCAAGGAAGAAGCATACTATAAACTCAGCGGAAGGAAGTAGGATTGGATGGTTGGATTGTTAGAATTAAAACCTATTACCGTTACATAGCATGTCTTTGTTTCAGTTACTGCATGTCTTTGTTTCAATTGCTGTTACATAGCTGTCTTTGTTGTTGCCGTTACTGCATGTCTTGGAGTCATTGGGATGGCACGTTACTGTGTGCTAGTCATGTCATTGTTATAGTCATAAATGTAGGATCTACAGTTTCCTTGCATGCAACTCAATATAAATAAGAAAACCAGAAAAGCTGTGAGTAATTAGAGTAGCGTGAATATCCCATCTCGTGTGTGTTTGTGTTCTGAGTTCCAACATATGGTATCAGAGCCTAAGTTGCTCGATCCTAGGCAATGTCGGCTCTAGTAGGACACTCGAGGTCGGCACCACGGCTTGGGCGTCCGTGCTCACCTTCTCCCCATCCGCACCGACCGCGGCATCGCGACAATCGTGGTGCCCGCGAGATTGTGGTGCAGCGGACAGTGCGGCAAGTCGGCAGCTCAACCTATCCGACCCTGACGCGTACCAACTACAACGACTGGGCATTGATGATGAAGGTGATGCTCCAGGCACGAGGTCTCTGGGAAGCTGTCGAGCATGGCGATGCTGAGCTCCAGGAGGACCGTATGGTGATGGAGGCGATACTGAAGGCCATTCCACCAGAGATGATTTCTTCACTCGCGGTGAAACGCAATGCCAAGGAGGCGTGGGACTTCGTGATGGAGATGCGAGTCGGAACCGACCGCGTTCGAAAGACGAAGGCCTAGCTACTTCGCAAGGAGTATGAGGCCATTGAATTCCGGGACGGCAAGGCGGTGGAGGACTTCGCCATGCGCCTAAGTGGGTTGGTGAGCCAGCTCGCGATCCTTGGTGACATCATCGACAAAGAGAAGGTGGTGGAGAAGAATCTGCATGTCGTACCCTAGAGGTTCTCGCAAATAGCTTTGTCCATTGAAACACTTCTTGATTTGTCGACGATGTCCATCGAGGAAGTGGCAGGGCAGCTCAAGGCTGTTGAAGATCGCACCACTCTGCCCACCTCGGTGACAACGAATGAGAAGTTGTTACTCACTGAGGAGTGGGAGGCACGGCGCAATCAGCGCCAGGCGGGGGAGCAGTCATCTGGGGGTGCAAGGTCGGGCCAAAACGCGCGGCGACGTGGGAGGCCACGACCACCTTGGAAGAATGACGATACTGGCCGTGTTGGGAAGGGAGGCGCACGCGACTTGTCGCACCACAAGTGCTGTAACTGCGGTAAGTACGGGCACTGGGCATGCGACTACTGCCAGCCGCGTCGCGAGCAGAAGGAAGAGGCTCACTATGTCGAGGCATAGGAGGAGCAACCAGCACTCCTCTTGGCCGAACACTGCGAGTTCGCGCAGGTTGCAGACGAGCAGCTGTAGCAGGTCTTCCTCAACGAAGAGAGGGTGATTTTGATGGATGTTGGCCCTGACCTGTGGTATCTTGACACGGGGGCTAGCAACCACATGACCGGGAACTGCTCCATGCTAGCGTCACTCAATGAGATAGTGCGGGGCATTGTGAAGTTTGGGAACGAGTCTCATGTGGAGATCTGTGGAAAAGGCTCCGTGTTGTTCCAGTGCAAGAACTCGGAGCATCGTGTGCTCACGGAGGTATATTATATTCCTCGTCTTCGCGGTAACATTGTCAGTTTGGGCCAGCTCAACAAGAATGGGTGCAAGATTGTCATTGAGGATGGCGAACTATGCATCTTCGACCGCGCACACCTGCTGCTAGTGAAGGTGACACGCTCGCAGAACCGCATTTACAAGATGGGGCTGAACATCACTGAGCCTATGTGCCTCTTGGCGGCGTGCAACGACCTGGCGTGGCGCTGGCACGCGCGCTATGGGCATCTGCACTTTTGCGCACTCCATGATCTGGCAGCCAAGCACATGGTGGATGGCGTATCGAGCATCAATCGGGTGGACCAGCTTCGCGATCGCTGCGCGCTTGCTTAGCAAAGAACGAACTCCGCTCCTTAGGTCTCGACATACGGATCGAAGCGCGAGCCGAGCTCATGCATGGCAACCTCTGCAGTCTAATTAACCCGACGTCTCCAAGCGGGGCTGAATATTTCCTATTAATTGTTGATGATTATAGCAGGTTCATGTGGGTTGAAATGTTGCGGTCCAAGGATGAGGCATTCAAGTACTTCTGCAAGATCAAGGCTCTCGCGGAGAACAAATGTGACGTCCGGTTGAAGGTGTTCCATTCAGATCACGGTGGGGAATTCAACTCTATCGCATTCAGCGACTGGTGTGATGAGTAGGGCATCAAGCGGTACACCACCGCACCCTACTCACCGCAGCAGAACAGCGTCGTCGAGCGCTGGAATTGGACGGTTGTAGAGATGGCGAGGAGCCTGCTTAAGAGCATGCACGTTCCGGCGATGTTCTGGGCTGAGGCGGTGAAGACCGCAGTGCACATCCTGAACCGCTCCCCGACAAGAAGTCTCAAAGGCTACACTCCATATAAAGCCTGGCATAAGCGGTGTCCAAACGTGTCATACTTTCGGACCTTCAGGTGCGTCGCACACGTGAAGAATGTTGGCCCCGGCATCAACAAGCTCGCGGATCGCTTGACCCCGATGGTCTTCATTGGCTATGAGAATGGGTCAAAGGCATACTGTGCTTATGATCCACGTGCATGCAAGATGCACATCACTCGGGATGTGGTGTTCCAAGAGGAGAAGGCCTGGGATTGGCATGCAGACAGTGACACGCACAGTACCGACCCCTTGCCAAGCACCTTCACCGTTGAGTACTTCACCGAACTATGTCAGGACACAACACCGGAAGCCGATGGAGATCCGGTGAACCAAGTAGGCCCGGTTGTGGAGAATAGCGGCACGGGCACTGTTGGTGGCTCACCACAGGATGCGACTCCACGCACACCGGGTGCAACCGATGCGCCGGATGCGGGGTGGTTCACACCACCGACTGGTGGGTCGCATCACTCGGAGGGCGTGCCACTCCGCTACCGCAACATCAACAACATCTACGGCACGACACAGCCGTGCGAGCTTGAGTTCAGTGGTTTGTGCATGCTAGCCGCCGACGAGCCGGTGAGCGTCAATCAAGCACTCAAGGAGGCATGTTAGAGGAGTGCCATGGAGGATGAAATGCGCCCCATTGCCGGGAACCACACCTGGGAACACGTCGAGCTCCCCGATGGGCATCATGCCATCGGGTTGAAGTGGGTGTTCAAGGTGAAGAGAGATCCTCTCGGCAACATTGTGAAGCATAAAGCACATCTAGTGGCCAAGGGATATGTGCAGCGGCCCAGTGTTGATTTTGATGAAGTTTTTGCGCAATGGCATGCATGGACACGGTGCGTATACTGTTGGCTCTTACGGCACATGGTGGCTGGGAGGTCCACCATATGGACGTCAAGTCGGCCTTCCTCAATGGGGAGCTAGCCGAGGATGTCTATGTGTAGCAGCCACCGGGTTTCATCGATAGTAATTGTCAGCATATGGTGTTGCGCCTGCACAAGGCGTTGTACGGTCTTCGCCAAGCACCACGAGCCTGGTATGCTAAGCTCGACGACACACTGCAGCAGCTCGGCTTCGAGCGTAGCCCACTGGAGCATGCTGTGTACTGAAGAAGGAAGAACGATGCCTTCCTTCTCGTCGGGGTGTACATCGACGACCTGATCATCACCGGCTGCATCGTCGACGCCATAACTGAGTTTAAGGAGTAGATGAAGATCATGTTTAGCATGAGTGACCTCGGCTCCTAACTTACTATCTTGGCATCGAGGTGCACCAAGGGCCCGAGGTGATCACTTTGTACCAGACCAGGTATGCATTGAAGATTGTTGAATCCACAGAGTTGGCAGGCTGCAACCCGTGCACAACATCGATGGAGAATTGGTTAAAGTTGACCAAGAAGGATGAAAGCGAAGCTGTTGATCCCATAGAGTATCGTAGTATAGTTAGGAGTATGTGTTATCTTGTGAACACTCGACCGAACATTGCATACGCTGGGGGGATCGTCATTCGATACATGGAAGCCCCTACCAAGCAGCATATGACAGCTGTGAAGCATATTCTGAGGTATGTGAGTGGAACAGCCTCATTTGGGTGTCGCTATGGCAAGTTTTGTGTGCCCAAGCCCAAGCTGTTGGGATATTGTGATAGTGATCTTGTCAGCGACGGTGATGATCGAAAGAGCACATCTGGGGTGGCTTTCTTTCTTGGAGACAGCCTGGTGACATGGGCGTCACAGAAACAAAAGATCGTTGCACTCTCGTCTTGTGAAGCTGAGTACATCACGGCGATGTGCCAGGGGGTGTGGCTTAGCAAACTAATTGGAGATCTGACGGGAGTGGCGTCGATGAAGGTGAAGCTACATATTGACAACAAGTCTGCGATCGAGTTGTGCAAGAATCATGTGCATCATGACCATAGCAAACACATTGACACTCATTTTCACTACATCCAGGAATGTGTCAATGACGGCAAAGTGGAAATTGAGCATATCGGGACTGACAGACAACTAGCCGATATTCTGACGAAAGCTTTGGGAAAAATCAAGTTCATTGAAATGCATCAGAAACTTGGAGTCATTGAAGTAAGATCCGTGCAACAGGCTTAGGGGGTGATTTGTTAGAATTAAAACCTGTTGCTGTTACATAGCATGTTTTTATTTTAGTTACTGCATGTGTTTCAGTTACTGCATGTCTTTGTTTCAGTTGTCGTTACGTTACATAGATGTCTTTGTTGTTGCCATTACTGTATGTCTTGGAGTCATTGGGATGGCACGTTACTATGTGCTAGTCGTGACACTGTTATAGTCATAAATGTAGGATCTACAGTTTACATGCATGTAACTCAATATAAATAAGAAAACCAGAAAAACTGTGAGTAATTAGAGCAGCGCAAATATCCCATCTCGTGTGTGTTTGTGTTCTGAGTTCCAACATAGATGCTATACCGTTCGGATACAGTAGTTGCTCTCTTAAATCATACGACACTTACGCCCAGAGAGACCATTCACAAGGACAAAACCATGTGCTCGGGCACACCTAGCTCACATTTAATCTACACAGCAGCGAGTAGTGTCCCATCCCCAACGCCCCCATCGCTTAGCTCTCGGAGCTACCTAAACAACGACATCATCCCACCATACCCTAGCCCCAATTATTGGCAAGTAGCAACCACTTGTAGCCGTATGAGTATCTTACACTTAAGCAGAAAGCATACAAGAGCATCCAGTACCTGCCGATGTCCGGAGCTACGGCGCGGGGGAGACGGACTTGCGGCGCGGCTGCGCGGCAGTGAGGGAGCGGAAGAAGCGCCTGCCACCGACGCGAGGCAGCGAGGAGGAGGAAGGGAGGCAGCCCGCGGCACAGGGCGTAGGCGCGGCGTGGAGAGCCATGCTGATGTGGGTACGGATATGGCTAGTAGCGGAGCCGGCCCAGGCGGGGGGTGGTGGGCGGGCGCTCCGCGCAGCGGGGGAGCGGATTATATGGTCGCGGCGGGGCGGAGCCGCGGAGGAAGGCGGCAGAAGAGGTGAGGGAAGCGAGCGGCTGTGCCTGCTTCTGCTACCGCTGCGTTGGTGAGCGGAGCAACTGACCAGTGCAATGCAGTGACCAGCTTGGTGCGGACGCCATCGCCGTCTGATGGTCGTCGCATGTACCAAACTGACGGTGCACAATCAACGGCATTTGGAACGCATGAATCTTCCTAGATTTTATATGGATGGTTTTTAGATTTTCTACAAAAATTGAACTATTTCGTGTGAGCTTCATGTGAAATCTTTGCGATCCAAACAACCCAACAAAATGTTCCAAAATTCCTACCGAAAGGTTTTGGTTCCATCAG
The DNA here is from genome assembly GCA_036346375.1 of Guadua angustifolia. Lineage (NCBI taxonomy): Eukaryota > Viridiplantae > Streptophyta > Magnoliopsida > Poales > Poaceae > Guadua > Guadua angustifolia. The sequence continues at coordinate 28,966,443 of CM070505.1, read as the reverse complement.
GGCCTAAGTCATCCTACCTTGCGATGTCTGCAGAATTGATCGTCGTTGTGCACTCATGGATCTTTTTGTTTGTGGTCGTCAGATCGTGAGTTCGAAACACAGCGCATAAGATATTTCATGGCATTTCAGCACATTGTTACCCTGACTAGAACACCAATTGAAGTACAGTTGCATGAGCTATCTAAACCCGTTCAAACGCGCATCATGTTGGGCCGTCCATGAGCAGCTCTGCTCCTAGGAGCATCTCAACACTCTTCAAAAAGTTATATTTGGAGAACTCTCTAAAAAAATCTCTCTATATTTTTTCCCTTTTCAACAGTACTCTCTATATCATACTCTTTATTTTCTCTCTGCTAAATTCTAATTATATTTCATATAATTGTCATAACAGCAACAGTTTTTTTACTGATAAATTCAAACGGCTATATTTGAATGCGGGAATTTAAAATTTAAAATTTATTATGATAACCACGTTGTAGCGGGTAAATTCAAACGGCTATATTTGGATGCAAAAAATTTTAATCCAAAATAGTACATACATATAGTCTAGCATAGTATAGTTCAATAGCATAAAAGGTTCCAACAAATTAGTTTATATATTATAACTAGTGCTCAATCGGACCTATTACATCTTCGAGGGATGATATCATTCCGCAAGGACAGGTAGTATTTTTGTTGTGACCCACTCGAGCGACTAATGTCAACGCTCATAATTCTCTCTTCTTCGACCATTCTCTTCAATTCAAACTCATATTTTCTTATCTCAATCTTTTTTTCTCTTAAGCAATCATCTCCTGTTCTTGCACAAATGCTCATTCTTACCGCTCTTCATTCTTCTACTCTTTCATAATCTCTATTTCTTTTATCTCTTTCCTAAAGTTTTTCAATGCTTCCATGTAGAGTGAACCTGGTGCACCACTCTCAACTGAAGCTTTACCGCTACGTAACCGCTCTTTCTCGGCCTTCCTACCGGTTGGCCTTCTAAGCACATCAGCTTCTGCAGTAGGAGCATCTTCATGAAAATGACTTGCATTAGAGCTAACAGGATTGGAACTACCCGAAAAAGCATTAGATGATATCTTCTGCTTTTTCTAAAATAAATAACCAGTCCAATTTGGATGGTGTTGTAATACGTTCTAGCAATGCAAGTATGCAAATACTTGCCCTTCTTCTTCCTAGAGCAAAGCTTGAGCATGGATAATCTGCAGAAGCACAGGTACCTTATTAACATGGACATAACATATGAAGCTATAATAAAAAAGGGATATGGACCAATCTTATCCTGCTCTGTTATCCCACTTTGCCTTCTACGCTCAATGCGGTCATAATATCCGCAAAATTTGTTGACATGTTCTTGAATAGATAACCATCGGTGCATAAGTGAATTCTGACTACTCTCTGAAAAGAAATTTTTGTTCTCGTGAAAGTAATCATTTATTCTACTCCAATATATGGCATGAGTTTGTTGAGTCCTTTGCACTGGATCCAAACTAACATTTAGCCATGCCAATACCAACACATTGTCTTCATGCTCTGAATTTTTTTTGATCTTTTATTGTGAGCTCTCGGCTGGGGACTAGAATGGTCAACTAGAGAAGGTTGCTCCCTAATTGGGCTTTCATCCTATGGTATTTCATTTCCCCTCTCATTCAACAGACGAGCATAGAAGTCATCCATATTGTACAAGCTATAGGCATCAATACTTCATTAAACAAATATGCGTAACAACACATGTAAAAGTAGAACATGTCTTAATATATTGAACATTAATAGGTCTTAAAAGCAGAATACAAATAACACTAGTCACTGGACTCAATACTTTCATCCTCTCTAAATTGATGATCAAGTTTACCCAAATCATCGGTCTCGTAGCCGTATGGGCGCAACTGCTCGTCTACACTAGAGAAGTGTCTTCTTCCTCAGGTGGATCGACACCTCTGTTCCCACCAAGTCTTTCGATTGTATGGCAAATTCATCAAGGCGGCGAGCATTGTGTTCGATCTCAAGTAAGAGTCGGTTGAGTTCATTTGCGCTTTCGCATGAGTAAAGAGAAAAATTATTGTACACTATATTCTTAATATCACATGAGATTTCCTCTATGCGATTAATTGTCCAAGCATGCACTTCACTGAATTTCTTCGATTCTTTATCCATCTATATGCAAGTAAATAGTACACTAAGGACCAGCATAAATAAATACTGGTAGAAAGTGCAAGTGCTCTATTTCCAAAGATTAGCAATAGCCAACTAGAATTTGAGCTTGACACCCTTTTCTAAATTTCTTTTACCAGAAGAGTTGGTTAGTAACTAGAACTTCTTTTATTCCCCAAGAATGACCAACAGCCAGCGAGCACAAAATTGTAGAAGTAATAGAATGGAAGTTATTTAGCACTACTGGCACTAACCTGGATAAACTAAGGTGCTGGAGGCAGTGTTCCTGGCAGAATTTGATAACTCCACAAATAGCTTAACTTCAGAGGCAGAGGTTCCAACACCTGCAGGTATTTGAATGGAAAAGTATTAGAAATAAATGCAAATAAGTGCTTGAACATCCTAACAGACGTTAACACTTAACAGTGAAGCTATGACACCCAGATTGGATCAACGAATTCAAGGAGATACTGGAGCTATCAGCTATTTACAACACAAATTGCAAAGTGAGAACTATTGTAGACAAAAATGAAAACACATGTTGATAAATTCTAGCATAGATGTCAAGAGCTGGGCAGGCTCTAACAAATTAACTAACTACATCTCTGCCTAGGATAAATTATGAATGCTAACAAAGATTTGTCCTCTAATCCTGCCCAGTTACTTCTAGTTTAGCACTAGCTCAGTTAGAAAATGCCTGGTTTCGGGAATTAAGGCACTAAAGCACTGCCCTAAGAACAACCCATTTCACTTGTCAATATACAACTAATTGTGCCAGAAATTCCAAATATCAATGATTGTGTCAGATTAACACATAAGCATCCTAATCTAGAGCATAGCCATATATGCATCAAGATGCAATTTGTTCAATGAGTAATCACACTAGGCACACAATCATAATAGACATCACAAGTCTAACATAATTTCAGCATCACAGCAGAAAAACAACGCACAGATAAATAACATATGCAAAGCCTCCATAATCTCTACAAAGGAATACCATACGAGAGTATAACAACAGAAAATACAATGTATAACTCATGGCAAGCAATCTCTTGTAAAACTATTCAGAAGTAGTATGAACATAGCATTACATTTCAATTACTACTGACCTTCTCGCACACGGAACATATGCATTTAGGCCGAGCGACTAACCACAAGCAGTTGAACTCACCTAAAAAACAAGAATGTTACCAGATCTCCACTCAACACCAGTAGTAGTACAGATTCGCCATTTGTTGGTCTCGTGGGGGGTTGGGGATCCACCGGTGACTCTTGGGGGGTTGGGGATTTGCCGCCGAATGGGGAGACAAGCACTGCAGGTGAGGAAACAAAAAGAAATATCATACTTGCAAGCTTGCTCTGAGAAAAGGGGATCTAGCATAGTAGGAGAAGAGATTACATGATGTTCGCTGCTGAGAAAAGGGGATCTAACGCAGATCTAGGCTTCTCGGGGGAGGGAAGAAAAGGGGATTTGGGGTTGGAGCTTCAAATGGGAGACGAGGCCGCTATGCGAGAGGAGAAATGAGTGGCGGATGAAGAAGCCGGTGTCCCTACAGTCACACGAAAACACCGTGTAGTTGCGCTCATCGGATAGCGAGCGCGGAGAGACTCACCAAATGTAGCGAGTCTCTCTCCGCTCGCTAAGTTTGGGGACGAAGATGGCGAGGCTGTTGGAGCCTCTCCAGTCATTGTAAATTGCTAAAAAATGAGATTGGGAGCTGGATACAGAGGCTTTTGGAGATGCTCTAGTACATGTCCATCCGCAATTTCCATTCGGACAAACGTTCATAGCAAGTTGGGAAAAATACATTCTTAGTAAGTTTAGTGGCAACTAGGAACACAAAAGCAACTAGGTAGAGGAACACGCTACACTCCACTAATAAAATCCTCGGTGAAAGAGAAAGATATATGGTCTATTTGGTTTATATATTAAGGTTGTTATGTTTTGCCATAATTTTTTCGTCAAACTTGTCTAATATTAGGTTATCAAAATTAAAGCCACACTTTGGCTAGTAAAATAAATTTTACCATACTTTTTTGAGTCAATGACGCGTGAGAACTGGATGACAAGAAAGAATATTGCCACACGCGTTGTTATGAACCAAACGAATGTCTAACTCGGTCAAACTTGTCTAACTTGACGTGTGGCAAAGTTTAGCTATGAACTAAACACCCCTGTAGAACACATGGTGGTATGAATCACCCAATAGTTTGGTAAGATGTGGCGCTCATAATGGTATGACTGTTGTTTTTAAGCCACCGCAATAACACAGTATTAAAAAATTAAATATGATATGACAACAAAACCATAACATCCTTTCAAAAAACACAACTTCACGATGTAACTTTCACAAAATTGATGAGCGCACGGGTTGTTATCTAGGGAGGAAAACAAATAGGCTGACACTTTCCACCTAGAGAGTGGAAAGCAAAGCTGAATCAAGCAACAACAATGACCGTGCTTGTGAAGGACCAAAAATGACAATTAGAGAGGGGTGAATAATCACAAATTAATTTTTATCCCTAAAGAAACCAAGCCAAAGCCCCTAGAGATTAAATGAAAGCAAAAAAATCAATTTTCAAAGTTTTTAGCCTGGGCAGGCACTACCGTCCATGTAGGGTCGGTACTATCATCATGAACAGTAATTTCGAGATGAGTTCAAATCAAAATTGGTGTAACTTTTTATTGAATGATCTAAAAGTCATGAAACTTTGTTTGCACATTCCTAAGGATGTTAAGAATCTATTCCAATTTTCAATCACAATGATTAACGTCAAAGTTGACCTTTTTAAAAAAATACCGAAGGTTGCACCAAAACCGGGTCAAAAACCAAAAATTCACCCTGAGTTTTACTCATGGGGATTTAATGATCAAGATGATCTTAGATGACCTCCCACATATCCCAACAAACAAAAACACCAAAGAAATTACTCCTAAATATCCAAGATCAAAATCTACCTTAAAATCTTTCTTCTCAACCCAAAAATCGATTTCTTGAAGAAACTTGGATGATTAAGAAAAAACTTGCCTACATGATTTTGAGATGATCTATAGAGAATATATCCATCAATGTTCATCCTTGATAGCACAAGATTAAGCAAGAAAAAACCACAAGAAAAGACCAAAAGTAAAACAAGAAGAATATCAAAACTTGAGGTAAAAATATGAGCACAAATTTGATATTTATTTCGGAGCAAGATTGATGATTACAAAGCCTTTTACCTAAGAGCAAAGCTCCTGAGAAGCACTCACACACCCACATAAGAACACTAAAATCTTGTGGAAGCCCTAATATAGAATTTAGAGACTTGAAGGCTTAGAGCCTTACCTCCCATTACATTTTCTTATATAGTAGAGGCAACCCTAACTCTAGATCTAGACATATAAGTGGATACTATCCAATTTTACATGGGCTAACCCGAAATCCAATACTCTTAACGGGCTTTCCACTCACACAAGCACACTTCTCAAAAGTGGCCATTACATTAAAGCCAAATCTGTTCCGCGAGCCTGAATTTACATCAAAATCATTTTGATATGACTTGAACCACTTAGGCCACTGCCACGGTTTTCCAAATCGCCTTGACCGCTAGTATTGGACAAATGACCAATTTGCTCCAATGATTGGTCTTCCTTTTCCTCAAAGCATCGCTCAAGCTGTGTCGCTTTTCATATGGTCTCAATGACTTATCACCAAGCCTCTCACGTGTCTGGACTCTCCCTGAACCATTCTCACTTGCAAACGGGTCCAAATCACTTGGAGCGCCACATGTCCTTAACTACTTCACCGTGGCGGCATCGGCTTCCTTGATCATTCTGGACCTCAACTCCTTCCTGTGCCTAGTCCCGATCCATACCGTTTCCCGCCATATCCATCACCAGTGCTTTACGCTCTAATTCCTTATCTTCTCGACTTGCAACTACTTCCCGACCTTTGTCATCTTCTGGTGCCCCTTGACTGTTTTGGTCCTTAGTTCTCCTAGCTTAATCCTGGTCTCGTCTTTGCCTCACAATGAGCTAGCCCCTGAATCTTGCAATCAATATAGACAAGCAAATCATCACATAGTACTGTTCACAAAGATATGTATTAATCAATAATTAATGCAAACATTAAACTCAAATCGTAGTAAAGTCGACACTACCGTTACCTAGGGCCAGTTGAACTGCACCCTCGGCACTACCACTCTTGGTTGGTCAGTAGTGTAGCTCGCATTGATTAGCCACGAAAGATACCTCTCTAGAAAATAACTACCACTCCCAGTCCCATAGCTCCGTAGAGCCAGCACTACCACCATAATAGGCCGATAGTGTTGCTCAATATAGACAACACCTCAAATTACTTTAAATTCAAAATAAAATTCAAATCAAACTCAAACTTAAGCACCATATGCTCAAACACAATCAATAACTTATCACAAACTGGATAGACCTTCACATTGCCTTTCAGCTTGTCAGAAGTAATCACACTTCGCCGTTAAATTATCGGTTTTTGTTTTTGTGAGGCAAAGTAACAAACCTAGGCTCTTGCTTATTTCGTTTTGAATATTGTTTTATGAGATATACATTCCTGAGAAGGAACTCTTTTCATGGAAAACAGAACATTTATTGCTTTCTATTCTCTTATAATCCTGTGAGCTAGCTTAATTGAAGCTCAACAAGTACGGCAGAATGAACCAACAAACATATATAGGTTTTCTGATCAGGAATTCCACGAACTCAAGCATATCACTCAAAATCAATTGGAGCATTGTTCCTTTAAAATCGATGATTGACATCAGGGTTCCAAAAACCATTTTTTGAAAAACCACTCGAAATTCGAAATTCGAAAACCGCTTGAAAACCATTAGAAACCGAAGAGTTAAGAAATAAAAAAAGTTTGAAAAAAAATCGAAAACCGTTTGGTTTTTGGCGAGAAACCGCTCGGTTTTTCATCAAAAACAACAGGCCAATTGAATGTTCTTAAAACGGTTTTCGAGCAGTTTTTGAGCGGTTTTCGAAAATCGCGGTTTTTCAACGATTTTTGAGCGGTTTTCAACGCATAAATTTTTTCAAATTTTTTGAATTTTTTTAATTAGACCAGTTTACCGAGCAGTTTTTGATTTCGAACCGCAACGATACACTTGAAACCTGGTTGAAATGTCAAAAGGAATGTCTTGCTTGAAAGACGATAAAACAATTCTACATGTCAAACCACCGTTAACATTCAAAAACAAAAATATAATGAAAGGTTAAAAACACTAACACGGATATGAACTCTGTTGATTGGTAATCTGGAACAAGCAATCATAAAAAACTATGATTTAGAATGAACACTCACCGGTGAAGAGTTCGATGACCTTCTCTCATATAACTGTAACTGCAAGAACGATGAAGTTGCCGTTTGGGCAGGGAAACGTCTACAGAAAAAAAAAAATAACAATGACGACCAGGAAATAAATCAAAAGGTGAGCTATCATAAGATCATTTGATTTGGCACATACCTACTTACCCTGTACGGTCATGGCAGCATGGCGACAGGCATTCAAGAGAAAGTCCATACCTGCTGCCCAACACATCCTAATCTAGCAGTGGAAGTCTACACATATCTGAATATTCAATCACCCGATGTGCCTAACTTTCTAGTCTACGCTACAATATGCTGTGCCTGAACCGAAAACCTATCAAACAATCATGTGACAAGCCCTGTGATTTAACTGAACTAGCAGGGTGACTCACCCAATTGCGTGGCTAGCTCTTACTATATTTGAGAGTCATTATCATCCCATCAATTAATATTACTTTTTGCAAACGCTTCAAATGAGAATCTTAAAAAAATCAAAGTTAAATAGTACTCCCTTCAATCACAAATAGTTATCATTTAGGATATAGATATAGTCAAAATTTTAAAACTTTGATTATCAATATCTTTTCAAATATTTAAATTGAATACATGAAAATCATATGTGTGGATTTGTTTCAAAAAATACTTTCATAAAATTATAATTTTATTGGGTTTTATAAACAAGAGTATTATAATAGAAACCAGTAATCAAAACTATGTTTTGGAGACCATGTCGATGTCCAAAATGATAACTATTTGTGACCGGAGGGAGTAAGTATCACATTTATTATTGTGAGCCGCCTTAAATTTGACCACCAATATATTTAGAACTATCTAGATCATCTATACGAAAACTATATTATTATATTTATTGTTAATTACTTCCATGATACTATAATTTTATTAGTATATGTTAATATAAAAAGTAACGGTCAAAGTCGAATCCACAGAACGTAAAAGGTCAAAAACATCAACTAAAAAAACCCAGGGGAATACAATCCTACATGGAAATCCTGCTTTTGTAAAAAGAAAAAGATCCAGGCTTTTAGAATTGGAACCAGTAAAAAATAATGTCTGCAAATGCATTACATTTGCCAGAAGACATACATATCTGCAAATATTTGAAGGAAAAAACTGAAACTCAGATGACACAAGTGGCATCCGACCCTCTTGGACTGCCAAGTGTAACAAAATTATACATCATACCTCTGCCATTTATGCTGACATTTTTATGTTTTCTAATAAAATACCAAAAATGATATTGATTCAGATAAGCACATCAACTATTGTCTACTGGATCGTGTTGTACCAACTATTGAACACAAATGTGGGCCGAATAAACAACACCAAACCGCTCTCTATTCACTTACGGTGCCCTACTGGCCTGCTGATCACTCGGCTCCGCGCACCGCGTTAGGCGCGTCTCCTTTGAGATCTAAGGGCTGTTTGGTTGCCTGGTTTTACGTGGACGGTTAGACTTGTGGGAGCTAAAAAATTAGCGCTTGGTTGCTCATTGTATCACATGAGTCTGCACCCACGCATGCAGGATGGTTGTTTGGTTGTTTGCGCGCGGTGCGGATACCAGGTCAACACGATACACAAAACACTCGCAGCCAGGCTCGTGGCTCGTGGGATACGAGCTCCATGACCGTTTCCCAGAGCCAAGCTGAAATAAAGGTCAGTGTTCCTCGCGCCGCACTCAGATTTAAACGGCAACCAAATAGCCCCTAAAGACTGCAGTTTGAGCTCTCTTTGATTTGGAGTCAACGAAAAGGATAATGAATGTACGATTGCCATTTTTTTAATTGCTACTCTTTAGGATTTTACATGTATAACTACTGTTTGTAACTTTCTCAAACAATGCAATGGCAAAGGCAAAGGCAAAGCAAACATGATGATTTAGATTTTTATCAAGCGTTGTAGATTAGAAGTAAAATAACACAATGAATTGTGAATGAGATAAAAAATTTACTCCCTCTATGTTTTTTGTCCTTGTCATTTCAGGCCTCGCACAGTCTCCAACATAGACAACTGAGCACTAATTCTTCTAATTATGTGTCAATAAAAATATAATGATATAAAATATTTTTGATGATAAATCTACTGTTAAAATTTACATATAACAATCCAAATAGTTTTGTGCATATTAGTGATCAAAGTTAAAATAAATTGAATCTGAACCGATACGACATGCGAATGAACTGCTTACTAGAGACAATTTAAATTGGCATGGTCTTAACCCACGGCCCATCAGGCCGTGCCGTGCAGCGAATACCCAGGTCTGCTTGGAGATGCCCGACCAGAATCGTTCTCGCGCACCGTTAGCCCAAGACAGGCGTCCAAAAACGGCCACCTAGCTCCAGGCGCTAGCCATCAACGTGTTAATCCTCCTGTAGAGCTAGCCATCAACGCCTTAGAGCATCTCCAGCAGAGCCCTTAAACCAGCCTCTAAACCTTAAAATAGGACTTTAGAAAAATATACAGTCAGAGAGCTCTAATCCAGCCCTAAAATTAGGAGGCCCTAAATTTGCCTCCTCGCCCCAATTCCTGGAGCCCTAAACCACCCTAAACCTTAAAATAGGAGTTAAGTGAAGGATGGCTTGCATTAGTTCCTAGAGTGTCTTTTGCCGGATGAGTTGCAACTGTTTCATCTGCATCTCCTCTCAAAATTTTGAAAATTTTAAATTTAAATTTTAAATATCATGTTTTTAAATTGTAAATGTTAATATGCTTATGTTTTATGTATTACAAATATTTTTGATTGAATTTTAGTGGTGTCAAATGAAGATTATACACGCGGATATGTCAAAATAGGAGAAAAGTAAAATAGAGGCTGAGATTTAGGGATGTTGACGACTTCAAAATAGTACCAAAAATAGTCCTCCTCCAAAATAGTATGCTTTTGGCGCTCACGAGATACTCTTAATCCTCCTGTAGAGCTTAGCGCAGTCGTGCCATCACATCGCAGCCTCCGTTCGTACGCTCCGACCTTTACGCGCAGCCGCTCCCGCTGTCGATCCAAGCCCTCGCGCGCGACGGTAGCGCCGTTACCATCGTGCCATCGCATGGCAGTCGTCGTTCGCATCCACGGCGATACCTTCCATCTGCACCGTTGCTCTCCTGATGCCGTCCGTGCCGCGCTGCTGCCGCTCTCAAGTGCTGCGTAACCTGCGTTGTTGCTGCTGTCCTAACGCGGATCCAAGTATCTGGGAGTCGATCCTTACGATGCAGCGGAAAGCTCGAATATGGTTGATGGATTAAGCTCTTTTCTTACCAGCTTTTGATGCAATACTCGCGGCTGGTACTGTTATCTATTAAATAACTTGTATATATTTATGTTCTTTATAATAAATAAATTTTACGGTGCATTATACTGGTAGTATACAGAGGATAGTAGAAATTAGATCTAACTGTTGATTTATTTAGCATATTTTTTCTACTACTCTATTACTACTTGAGGAAGTATAAATAAATTCTAGCTAATATGATTCATTAGACCTTAACATCTTTCTGGCTTAAAAGAAGAAGAAGAAGAAGGTGGTGGAATAGTTGTGCCTGGTACATGTTGATGGCGTCGACTGGGATGAATATGGGATTCCAAATCAATCAGGAACCAGTGATCCTATTCTTTTAAAATTCGTAGAACCTTATGGTACATCTACTTTGTTTCAAAAATTTCTAAATAATAAAGCTACATATATAATGTAGATCTTTATATTTTTCTACTAATTAATATGGTAATTTATACTCCTAAGAGCAAACATGATGACTTCTTTGTCTACCATTTTAATGATATAATATAGAGATATTTAGCAATGCATTTTGGTTTTATAGATGGTCAACAGTAAAAAATACTCGCTCTAGTCACAAAAGAGTGACATTTTGGTATGCATGCAACCAAATTTTGTAAACTTTAGCTATAGATATTCTGATGAATATTTAGATTGGCCGGGCATGTGAAAATGTATGTTTGGATTTGTTTCAAAGGTGTTTTCATAACAATATAATTTTATTATTATATGAAATATAAAATAATGATTAATGTTACGTTTTGGAGATCGCGTCAATGTCCAAAATGTCAATCTTTTGTGAAAGAATGAACGTAGGGAATAAGCAACAAGCACTTACCAAGATAAGGCAGTTATCTTAATATGCTATACTCAAGTGGGCTAAATGCAAAGCACAGTATTTTCCGCGCGTGAACATAGATGATAACCATTATGTCTAATTCGGCTCCATCAGAATGAACAAAATAGCGAAACAAGGACATCTCATCCATTAGTAAATCCATGGTTGTTTCTTATCAGCATAAAAACCATAGCAATCTCATTTGTATGTTTGTTCCCCAGGTCAAAATCCATTAAAAGAGATATCCATATATCTAGGCGAAATTATATATGCGCCACCCTATATATAACAAAGAAAATTTTGAAATATAAACAAAAAAGACAGGAAATCGGGAACAGAAATTTGGATTGAAGTAATGCATGCTCATGAAAACAACTGCTGCTGAGAACGGTAAGATTGTTGAGAAATAAGGCAGCAACGTGGAGGCAATTTATTTATTTTTTCATCCATGCAAACCCACAAAACTTGTTGCATATGATCTAAGATTACAGATTAGGGTTTTAGTGTTACCACTTAGATGCGTAGATGCAACATTCCAGCACTAGCGAAAGAAGAGCGTGTCATACACGTCAGCATGTCGAGGCAGTATTAGCCTCATTCCATAAGTATCCACACGAAAGAGAAGAAGACTCCACGCACCGGTCTGCTAGAAGCCCTCAGCACAGCCCTCTTGGTTCCTGTTAGAATTAGTCTCTCGACTTCAATTATCCCCCACACAATCTAGGTGCATGTTTATTTATAACCAAGGAGTTAGAATAAGATTAGCCTGAAATGTTATATATTTTGTAACCGAATAAAATTCAAGATAACCTTTATCGATTTAAAACCTTATCCAAACTGACTCTATTTAATTCGTATTACATTAATTCGAATCATATATAGGTTTACTATTTCGGATTCAAATAATCTAAATCAAACTAGGACTTACTATGTATTTAATAATTTCAATATATTAATTATCCATATAATAATATAGGAAATTTATTAACAATCCAATAGGTTCGCATTCTTGTATGACCCTATAGATCCATTGTGATGTTAGTAGTGTACCGAATCACTATGCACATACAAGTCATAAGCTGCTCCTAGCAGAACTTTAAGACTTCCCAAATTACCTAGATATCATTTATCTGATAAGCCATCAATAAGTATATGTTCGACCCTTTTGTCACTTTTAGATATCAAGATTAAACTCAATGTGAGATATGTGTCGTCCTTGTGTTGTTTAATCTATTATTTCTTGAATGTCCAAAGTTAGACTAAATAGATCAAGCAGTTAACAACTCAACCTGTTCGAGTATAGCCATACACATTCTTTAGTCTATCTTCTTTGAGTGGCCTTAAGATATCCTTATCCTCGTATAACAAGGAGGACCAAATTCCATGTTGATAATATACATCCCTCTGCATGTCTCAACACATTCTCGAACGTAATTAATAAAATTATCCTGTTACAGATAATATCAGTAACACCAAAGAATACGGTCCTCATGCTGGGAGCTATATATATCTTAGGTCAAATGATCAACTAAAAACATTGTATGAAACCAACCGATGACACACATGTAGTGTTCAATACGGTGTTTCATAATAGGTTTATCCAACAACATATTCACCAACACATTATCCATACAATTATATTTATATCACATATCATGATCCACAAAACATCACCACAAAATCATATACATGTCTATGTAAAGAAAACAATTAATGTTCTAATCAATTTACACAATGAGGGATAATTTATACTAATAGCACAAACATGTTACAAAGTCTCACGATCAAGTCACATTCTTGATGATTAATAACATGGTATTTATTAAAGGAACATAAAACATAAAACATTTATCAATCATCTCCATGATCAACCTTTGGAACATATTTCTAAAAAAGATGACTACAAGCAATAGCAACTACATAAAAGGAAGACAAACTAAGAAATGCATCGAATATGCGCAACTTCTACTATTAAGAATTTTAATACCACACTCACTTGGCTCCTCGCCGCTAGCTATCTCCACGATCACGTAGTGGACGGGTGTAGCTTTTGGAACTTATGCCTGCGCTTGGAGAAGTGAGTCCTCAAGGCAGTGATGTTGGCCTTCAAAGGTGGATCCAAGGCACTTGGAGAAGTCAATCCGCATATTGAAGCAAAATGGTAAAGACAGATTTCCTATTGTCGTGGCTACAGGCCAAACAATAGAAAAAGTGGGGCCTCTAGGTGTTACACTTTGCAAGGGAGGTAAAGGCCCTGAGGTACCTGGATGTGGAGAACGAGAGGGGTAAAGAGAAAGTACATGTATTTGAATCTATTCGTTTTCAACACAGAGGAGGGTTCTAGTTATAACGCTATAAATCGAGAGGTGGGAGATTACAATGGTACCCCTGTAAAGGCTCTACGATCATAGGGGCCTTATGGTCTTTTTCCTCTTCAGTGGTAGTTTCGGTGCACAGTGGACCTCCGTGGACCACATCCACCACGTCATCCTTCCTTGACCTTGATTCGGCTTGGTCTTCTTTCTCTAACACTACTGAAGTGCTCCCCTCTTTGGGCTAGGGACCCCTTTGGGTGATGGTCGGAGTGCCCCACTATCTGGCTAGGGACTCCTAGAGACCTTGTGACCACCTTCATCTCCTACAAAAGGTTAGCGGCATGACGCCATTTGCTCCCTTTTGCCCCTTCATGCTTGCCAAACAGGTTGACTTCATCAATACTTCGCTTGGCTGTTGGGGGCAGTGGGTCACTCCTACACCCATGAATAAACCATGAAAGCACAAAAAAAAATCAAATCAATAAACATGATTTGGAACCAAAAAAGAGGGGATGTTTTTACCAAAGTTCATTAGTAGCTGTCTCTGGAGTGTCGGGTCACTGATGTTGGTGAAAATGAAGTAGCAATGCGTTCGTATCTTTGGGTTGATGGATGGAAGAAGTAGCATGGTGACAGCGCTAGGCGATGGATATAGGTCGCCATTGCTAGACATTAAAGCCTTGTGACTGCCAGTGTGGACAAAGAACCAATGGGGAGTCCTAATCTATGTGCCTACGAGGAAAGGAGCAGTAACGAAGAGGGGGGGCACAAATAGGAAGATGATGTAAGGCAAGTCCTGGTGCCAAAGGCAGTAGGGAAGCTGAGGAAGCGGCGGTAGTGGCATCAATAACAATAGGGAGAAGAAGAGGAGGCAATGACAGACGAGGGCGACAGGCAGCGCTAGTGATCGAGAAAGGAGGCTAGCACGAGGGTGAAGGCTAGGGTTGTGGGGATAGGCATGAGGTGTCGTGCCACCGGTTGCGATGGGGAAGAATGGAAGGAGAATAGGGCGGGGGAAGAATGGGATGAGGCGACGATGAGGTCAGATCTAGCAATGGCGAAGTTGAAAGGGAGGAGGTGGGGAGCGAGGCGATGGCAAGAGCAAGGGGAGGAGGCACCGACCTTTTTCAATGCTAGGGGATGGGGGATGAACTAGGGCACGGGATTGGAGTGCACATGTGGATGGCTGGATTAACCCCTTGGCATGAGATCGGACGGCCAGAAGCACTTAGGGTCTCAGTAGAATTCCAAAAACTACAAGGGCATTTCCGCTGGTTCGTATAGGCCTCACCTGAATTTCAAAAAACATGGAGGTGTTTCACAAAAGTGTGGCTGTAGGGCTCTCATGTAACATTCCAAAATTTGAGTTTCTAAGTGTCTGAATTTAAAAATGAACCATTTGCAATTTTTTGGAATTAATTAAAGCTTAATTTGAAATTTTTCAATAATAAAAATATTTAATTTGAATAATCTATTCATCAAACTAAAGATTTTCAGTTTTTGTTGGGTTTCTTATGCTTCAAGAAATTTTTTGTATTTATTTGCTATTTATTTGAATTTATTAAGAAATTTTTTCTGTATTTATTTGAATTTATTTGCTTTTACTAGAATTTCTGTAATTTCTTAAATTCATAAAATGTTTTAAATTCTTTTATTTGCTTTTGGGCCAAATTCTTGTCGTCGGCCCATTCCTATTCACATTCTCCGGTCCGCTCCTATTCCTGCCGCTGCCTGGCCCGTTCCTATTCCGCCGGCCCACCTCCTTAGCCCAGATCACATTCGCCCCCACTTCCTCCCACCAAATTGCGAAACCCTAAGCGCATGAAAGCATTGATCTTGATCCAACAACCATCGCTCGTCGATGTAGCCACGTGATGTGAGCCGTCCGATCGGTGCCGCATGGACAGTTGAGATGCAGCCGCGTCATCGCCGCCACCGCCGCCAGCACCGTGCAAACCCTAGCAATTGCCGCCCTCGATTTCTACGTGGACCTGCCTCCCAAAGCTATTAAAGCCGCCACCGCGCCCCTCCCGTGGTTCGCCTCTCTGCGCTGCCCCTTTTTCCCTAGCTCTCATTGCCCAAGTCACCACTGTTGCTCCACCCGAGCTCGCCATAGTCCGCCGCTGCAACCGAGACATTCTCCGCCATTTTTCCTCCTCGTCGGTGAGCCTCCGCCGTCGTCTTGGGTGCCATCGAGTTCGTCGTGATGCCCACATTCTTTTGCCCTAGATCCGGGTGCTTCTCACCGCGTTTTCGCCCTGCGGCCACTTCATCTTCCCCGTCTTCGGTGGCTGCCGCGTCGTCGCACCTCCGCTGTGTTTGCCGCCGCCTCTTGCTGTGCCTCAGCCATTCAATCATCTGCCAACGCACCAGATCTTGCCACGCCTTCCCTGCCCGCGCCTTGATTCCCTGTCGTCTGATCCTGTGCCATCGTCGGATGGTCACCGCGTGGCCCATCATCGTCAACGCCCAGTCATCGCTGCGTGGCAGCCGCATCATTTTCATGTCGGCGCCACGTCAACCCTAGCCTTCCGCGTGGCTGCCAGCCTGCCACGTCGTCCGGTCTGTCATGCCATGCTCGAGTCCTCTCGGTGAACTTGGTTCGCCGTGAACCAGTCGCCGACATGTGGGCCCAACATGTCGGTGAAATTCTGATTTCTTTTTCCTTTTCTAGAAAAACCGAAAACTCCAGCCAATCGCAAAGTGCCACGTGTCACCCCTTGTTATTTTTCTAATTTTCTATCCCGAGAGACTTCCAGAAGCCCATTCTCCTCCCCGAGCTCCGATTCCAGTGATTCAAATTTCTAAATTCATGATCTATCTTCCAGTACCATTCTTTTCAATTTTTGAATTTTGTTTGAATTTTTTTATTTATTTGTTCTTATTTCACGTGTAGACGGCGCAGTCGAAACTCAAGCGAATCAACAGGCAGAGATAGATCCAGCAGGAGTCATGAGATCTTGTAAAGTGAATGTTCCGCCCTAGTCAATTAAGAACCGAATCATGTGTTACCATAGACCGAGCACTACCGTACAACCACAAGTCTATATGGGTACGACCTAACCAATTAATTTGTGCGTCTCGTTATTGGCTTCGCCATTTGGTTGGATGTGGGTGCCGGATGTAGACACTCACAAGGCGCAAGAGGAGATTTCTGTACTGAGTGGCTAGAACCCTAACAGCGGTGAATCCTTAGCGGGCAAAGTTAGTAGCGGTGTCATGCATTGTAAAGGCTTTGTCATGATCTCTCTGCTGACACACCAAAGAAAGTTTGTTAATTGCATGATGATAAGAGTTGATCATGTCTTGTGGGTAAAGTTGTACACACTTTGCAGAGTTAAAACTACTTAAGTAATCGTACCCACGGTCAAGGGTAGGCAAGGTACACTAGCATATTGTAGATTTGATGGTTTTGTTTTAAATGAAAATGGTGGTTTGGGAATCCATGAGTGGATGGAACTCTTGGATTATGGTTTGATGGTTGGAGCCAATCAGGTGGTTGGAACCTGTGTAGTTGTTATATCAGAATTCAATTACTATTCTATTACATTTTTGTGAAATGATGCTTTGTGGAATTACTACTGGTATTTAAAGTTAAAACTTTGCTTTACGCTAAATTAACCATATTATGCTTTCACTTGTTCAGCCATGCATATAATTACCATGCATTATGTTTCCAAGACTTGCGGAGTACATTTTGTGCTCACCCTTGCAACATCCCAACTTTCCGCAGAAGAGTGCACTGAAGCTGAAGGTGACTACAAGTTCTATGCTTGTAGTTATGATGAAGGCGATCCGACTACTAGGACGCATACCCCAGTCGATTGCCTGTTGGGCATATGGATTGGCTCATTCTACTGCTGTTAATTTATTTCCGCTGCTTCTTATTGAACTCAAACCATGAGGTTGGTTTATTTATAATAATTTGGCCATTAGGCTAATACTTTCTGCTTAATTAATATTATTTGATTCGTGATATGATTGTGTTATTATCATTGTTTCTACTGTGTTTGCTAGCTTTTCCTAAACTAGCACGGTTATACACAGAGAGCTCGGATTTAAAAATCCGGTCCCGACATCCAAGCACTGGCGTATTCCTTCCGCTTTAAGGGCTTATTCGGGAAGTCTAAAATTTTGGTCTATCCAAGTGAGTAGGCTGAAATTTAAGTCTTTCCAAATAAAGTCCTAAGGAAGTTACATATTAAAGGTCGAGAGCCGCCATGATCGGTTGTGTCGATGTGTTCTTGTTGGCCGATGAAGTGGGAAGTGGAAAGTGGACAGAGACTGATGCTACCTAGTGGATGCGGTGGATCACTGCATGCTGGATTGCTCCGGCCTGCTTTTCCAGGTCACGGATGAGTACGTCTAGCATGCAACTTTGGTCCATCACTTCACTGGCCCGTATAGACGCACCAGCAGAATTATCAATTTTTTAGCTGATGCCCTTATCTTCCTGAGAAAAAGTGAGACATTACGTACGGTAACTTATGTTGGTGTTGTGTCTTTGTCGGGCTCTTTCACATTTTTGACTGATGCACCCAGCCATTCCGGTCAGGATTCAGGAAAGACAATGTTCAGATTAGACTA
This sequence comes from Guadua angustifolia, assembly GCA_036346375.1. Classification (NCBI taxonomy): domain Eukaryota; kingdom Viridiplantae; phylum Streptophyta; class Magnoliopsida; order Poales; family Poaceae; genus Guadua; species Guadua angustifolia. The sequence goes on along the minus strand of CM070505.1, from coordinate 28,947,938 downwards.
CCTGGCGTTGTGTTGGTCTGACAGTCTGATAGATGAACTCCATCCTCTGATCCTTGGATGCATCAGGATTCAGGAATACTAGATGCGGACGCGTGGCACCAAGCTACCGTTCCGTTTCATCCCTAGGTGAGGCCGCTATGCGTGGTGTCATTTGAGCCTAGAACATGGAAGCAATCACTGGGGGCATGCGGTCCGAGACTCCGAGCTAGTGCTTCTTCCCATGTATTATTCGATCGATCGCTCAATACTATATATTGTCTTGCCTTGATTGCACATGAGCACAAGAGGTAGCGTCACATTTTGAATTGGACTGGCAACTTGTACAACTTGGATGTGTTCCGTACTACTTCAATATATACGTGGACATATGTACCATATACTCAATGCATGTATGCACACCTGTCACAATGAATGTACTGTACTCAAGTGTAGCGAACATAATTTCCCATGGATCGCGCGCTTCAGTGTAGCTTTGGCGTAGCAATTTACTCGATCGTCGAATTGACACCCGTTGCATTTGCAGTGAATACCGCCACAGCCCACAAAGCTAGTTGGTCACAAAACCTTTTTTTCCCACGTCGAACCATATATGCGCCATGAAAGGGAAACGAGCTCGATCGATTATTATATATATTGTTTTGCTGAATCTTTTGGTTTCTAGACGAATCCATCTGGGCATAATTAATCTGGAGATTTTCTTTCATTGTATGGGTGGAAGAACATACGCACCGCATGACGTGTTTGTTTCTTTTTTTTTCTGCTCCTAGCTAGATAATCTGGAAATGACGGGAAGCTGATGGCATATGATAGTTAGGTCGGAACCGATGATCAATATTATTCATTTATCGTGCGTTGACGATATCACAATATTCTTCGTTTCTCCTTCCAGCAAAGTGCAGCTCATGTATAATCAATAACCACTACTACAGAACCGGCCTACACAACCGGTCTATCACAAGCGGTTAGGTGCGCACCGCTTGTGCTCTACGTGCCACAAGCGGTTCGTGGGAAACGGGCGAGAGGGGGTCTCTAGAAGCGGTTCTTGAGACGAACCCCTTCTGGAGTCCCATCTCTAGAAGCGGTTCGTGTCTAGAACCGCTTCTAGAGATATAGAAGCGGTTCGAGACACGAACCGCTTCTATAGGTGGGGATCGAGCGGTTCGTGTGTAGAACCACTTGTAGAGACCCCTTCCCGCCCAACAAGATTTAAACCCCATCTTCCTCCCGAGCTCGACCGACAGCAGAGTGGTGGGCGAGAGCATTCATGGGGGAGGTGCTGCCAAAATTTTCAATTGAGGCTATTAGCTCAATTAATTGTTCCTAAGGTGAGTAACATGTTGTTGACATCCTTCTCACCTATATATTGATGTTTTTGTGCATTGGATGTTGAGAAATCATGTTTTGTTCTTGTGGGAATTGTTAGTGTACATGTTTCATTGTTGGCTTATTTTTTGTTCTTAAGGTGATATATTGTTTGGTGTATGGAATGAAATGCAATAAATGTGAAACGATGAAAAATTAGAAAGGTGGGGACAAGGTAAAAATAATTTTTATTTAGTAAAATTAAAATGCGGAATGATAGAAAAGGTTTGCATGAACATGTAACAATTAGTTAGTTTTATTTTAAAAAATGCGAGGGATTAGAAATAATTAGTTGGCTTTAGTTGAAAGAATGCGAATGATTAAAAATACAAAACTATTAGACATAGTTAGCTTTAATTAAATATAGTGATAGATGTTGTTATTATTTTTATTGGTGTAGTGAACCGCAATGGATATACAATGCGGACCGTCGGTCAAGAGAGTTCAGAGATGGCATGAAGGAATTTCTCGACGCGGTAGTTGCATTTTTGCCTCCGTGAAGCTTCATACGTTGTCCGTGCGTAGATTGCAAGAATGAGAAGGAGCACTCCGAACGATGGATGGTTATGAGCCATGTGATCACGAGAGGTTTCATTGCAAACTATACATGCTGGACCCACCATGGAGAAACAGAGGCGATTCGACAGGAAGACGATGAAGAAGACGAAGAAGAGGAAGATAGAGCCAACAGTATGCCGGACACCACTCAATACGGGTCCGTGGAAGATACAGTCGACGAGTTTGGCGATGATGAGTTAGATCAGATGCTCCGTGATGGAGAGGGAGAGTTCACAGAGGAAAGACAATACAAGAAGTTTCAGAGCATGGTAGAGGACCATAGAACTGCTTTGTACCCAAACTGTGGACAGGGCCACAAAAAGCTGCGTACTACACTAGAACTCATGCAATGGAAGGCCACAAACGGTGTGTCAGACAAGGCATTCAATGGTTTGTTATCACTCGTAAAGAAGTTGCTTCCGGAAGGTAACACTCTACCTGAATCTACGTATGAAGCGAAGCGAGTCCTCTGCCCTTTAGGATTGCAAGTACGGAAGATACACGCATGTCCTAACGATTGTATCCTATATCGCAATGAGTATGCCGATTTGGAGGTTTGTCCAGTGTGCGAAGAATCCCGGTATAAGGTACAGCGTGACGATCCAGGTGAATTAGATGGGAATCGTACGAAGAAGAGAACTCCAGCCAAAGTATTGTGGTATTTCCCTGTGATCCCCCGGTTGAAGCGTCTGTTTGCTAACGAAGGTCATGCTAAGATGATGCATTGGCATGTAGAAGAGCGTAAGGAAGACGGGATGCTTAGACACCCTGCAGATGGCTCGCAGTGGAGGAAAGTAGATCGGGCTTACCCGAACTTTGCAAATGAGGTCAGAAATATAAGGTTTGGGTTGAGCACCGATGGGATGAATCCTTTCGGTCGGTTGAGCAAAGATCCATAGCACTCGTCTGTGACGCTTTGCATCTATAACATTCCTCCATGGTCGTGCATGAAGCGGAAGTACATCATGATGCCATTGTTGATCGAAGGTCCGAAGCAACACGAAACGACATCGATGTGTACCGAAGCCATTGGTTGAAGACCTTGTGAAGTTGTGGGAGGATGGTGTACGGGTTTGGGATGAGTACAAAGAGAGTATTTCAACTCGTGCATTGTTGTTTGTAACAATCAACGATTGGCTGCTTCTCAGAACTGTCCTACCAAACTGTCAAAGGATTTAAAGCTCGCACCAAAGGCATAGATGAAACGGATTGCATGTACCTAAAAACTCTCGGAAGTGTGTGTACATGGGCCACCGCAGTTTCTTCTGGCAGTCATGCTTTGAGGTGGAAAGGCAAGAATTTAATCTGGGAACAGAATTGTGTTAAGCCTCAAAGATCGTAATGGGCGACTTGTGTTTGCTATGGTAAAGGATCCGAAAGTAGTATTTGGGAAGGGTCTTGGAAGCATACTGCTTTAACGAGGATGGTCATGCACCCACATGGAAGAAGAAATCAATATTTTGGGACATGTCGTATTGGGAAGTTTTGGAGGTTCACTCGCTTGACTTCATGCACATCACGAAGAATGTTTGCTTGAACTCGCTAGGCTACATAGATATGTATGGCAAATCGAAGATACACCGCAAGGTCGGAAGGACCTTGAAGACATGGATGTGAGGAGTGACCTACATCCAAAAAACAAAGAAGGGACAAAACAACTTTTTCTACATCCTGCGAGCTACACTCCAAGCAAAGAAGAGAGAAAAGCATGATTGAGTGTTTGAATAGTGTGAAGGTCCTTCGGATACTCCTCAAATGTAAAGAGACTCAGTAAACCCAACATCTCCGGTGACCACGCCTCAAAGATCTCCCGAGGAAGAAGCTCAATGTCGAAGCGAGGATCCCGACTAGCACCTCCTCCCACGAAATCGGCATCCGGCAGCCAGAGAATGTCAAAGCAACCGCCAAAGAGGCCATATGATCTGACTGCGGAGGAGCTAGCTACATCCGTAAAGACGGATGTGGCCAGGCAGCTTGCGCCAAAGAAGCCAGAGCCCAAGCTTAAAATAGATGAAAAAAGCGTGAAGCACTTTCAATCATGCGAACGGCGCGCCACTGTGATGAGCGACTACAAAGGACAATAAGAAAGGCTACAATGCAAAATACACGGGCTCCTTCAAGGAAAGAAGAAGAAAGTGAAAGATCGCAGAGTCTTTGAGGAGTTGAGAAAATGGCATTCTGAAGGAGGCGGAACTCAAATCATTAGACCAGGATCTTCCAATGGCACCAACCAAATGGAAGTATGAGTTGGGCAAACCGCTAATTGATCCAAAGGATATAAAAGATCTCCCAACCAAGATGCGTCAAATGCATGAATGGTACATGAAAAGGGCATCTCATGGAGAGCAAATGTTCCTCCTCCATTTCCAAGATGAGTATTTCTTCCATGGAACAACACGTAACTATGGTGGAATTTGATGACTTGTACCATGTGTACCAAGGAGACGAGGTCAACGTGTCTTTCATGTCCCGCCGGTGTCTCGTAAGTGTCGATCTACTAAGTTTACCGTTAGCTTCCTCCCGCACCACAAAATTGAAAATCTAATTAACTTAGTTATCCTTCTTATGTAGAATGGAGATACAACGATGTAAAAGATCGGGCAAATGAACGTTGGCTTCATCGACCCGAGATTGTCAACGAGAAAATCTAGTCATACGACAAGCAAAAACAACTACTTGAGGGATACCTTTTGCATGCATTGTTGAAACAACACTACAAACCGTACATTCTTCTGCCCTTCAACTTCAAGTACGTGTTCTCACAAACCTCTTGTTCTTGTATTTCTTAAGCCATTGATAGTACGAGTAGCTACTTACGCATATGTTGCAATATACTAATAGGTTTCATCGGATCCTTCTAGTCATCGAGCTTGACAACAGCAGGATTATAGTTTATGACTCAAGAAGGAATCCAGTCCAAAAATACCAATGGTTCATTAACATCCTTAACAAGACATTTGCAAAGTTTAAGAAGAAACAAAAAGGAGAATTCGAGAAAGAATTCGAAGTCATAGTAAGCACTCAGGTACGTACTACAAAAACTATTATTAATATACATGCGCCATATCAGTTCTTCATCTGATATTCTGAAATTTCTCCCCGCGAAGGTTAAACGCCAGACGGCTAGAAACAACTTATGTGGCTACTATGTGTTCCACTATATTCAAAGTTTTATCCATGGCGACGACCTGGAACATTATGCCGAGGTTCGTATATGCATGTCAATTTGTTAGCTACAACTTACATTTTAATTAATTGCATGTGATCGGATATTTATATACTTCCCGCTTAATTAATTGTCAGCCCAACATCGATGAGCACGTTAACGTGCTCCCGCCTCACCGGGTGCGCGCACTCCAAGAACAACTCATCGGCTTCATTGTCGACGAGGTTGTATCTCGAAATGGCGAGTTCCACGTAAGGTTTCCAGAGTTGGACACCGATGAACTGCTGACGACATCCACGTCGACCAAGGACAAAAAGAGTGACGCATGCAAGAAATGAGTTCGATAATCATTTTTTTTCATCATTCAAAATTGTAAACGTTGGTTGCGTCTATGTACTTGTCCATTTTTTACACTATTAAGTTCGTTTTTTCGTGTAGTGAGCTAGCTAGCTTGTGAACATGTGTATGAGTATATATGCATATGCCATATATATTTAATTGCGCAAAAAACTCCTCCCCTCATATTTAATTTTATGGTCAAAAACGATATACAAAAACACTGTAAGAACATATTCTAAAATACATATAATCGAAAACTCTCTCCACAAGAGGTTGGTGACTCCAACCACTTGTAGAGTGCTGCTCTCCACAAGCGTTGGTAAGACTAACCGCTTCGATATCCTTCTCCAAGCGGTTTGTAAGACTAACCGCTTCGATATCCTTCGCCACAAGCGGTTTGTAAACGAACCGCCAGGAGTTCTCCACGGGCGGCTCCACTGCCCTTCCGAACACCTTCCCAACCGCTTCGTGCCACAAAGACAGCGGTTGAAAGAATCGCCAGATACCCGACGGGTATCACACGCGGTTGCTTAGAAGCGGTTATAAAACCGCTTCTAAAGGAGGTTACGAACCGCTACTAGTAGCCGGTTCTGTAGTAGTGAACCATTGGATTAATTCCTCGTATTCTACTGGAATTTAGAAATATGTCACTAACATTTGGGGTTAGGGTTTATATGTCAGTGATACAATTAGTAGTATATAAGAAATGAGGTTAACTTCAGTGATATATAAAAAATTGTCCCAAAACCATTTTAGGGTAGAATTTCTACTGAGGCGACACCAAAGCATTGAACATGAATTTTAATTTCTTTTTATTGTTCAACTTGTTGCGTCGATCTCTCCTAGGCTGCTAAGCGCTTCAGGCATCAGGAGGCCCTCCTTTCCGCCTCGTCTGGAAGCTTCCAGTTTTGTCTCCAGCAACGAGTTTTGTCTCCAGCAAAGCATGGCATCAAGCTGGTGTTAACATATAGTATACACTTGATTGCTAGTTTACCAAAAAAAATTTGTTAACATCCAATCTTCAAAGTTTAAATTCAGCCAAAAGAAGAGGAAAGGTACAATGTAATTAAATAAATGCTTCTGTGGGGACTTTTTCTGCGGGCGCGAATGAACCAAATCTGTGGGCATGACGTCTATCGCTTTGAGAATAATGGAAGATGAGGCAGAACACAAAAAAGATCCACTAATTTTATGGCAAAAAAATACAAAGCTAAAAGCTATAATTTCCAACGACTGGTCATTTAAGTGCTGCTCTAGAAGTCTAGACACCAGTACCAGTAATTTGGATTATAGCACTATTGTTTGCCATATGATTCCTATGACGATATCTGAACCGGGCAATTACATACGACGAAGACGAGATTAATCTAGAGCGCAGAACCTGTCACGCCAACATGGCAGCAAGGCAGCCACGTGCATTGAACCCATTAACTATGATCCCTCCCTTGCACGAAACCCTAATCTGAACGCAAAATTAGAAGAAGAAGAAGAAAACTCCGTAAAAGCAGAAACAAGCGACCCAAGCAGGTTGCTTACAGCGCCCAGCTGCCTACCTTGCTGCGCCGTGGGGCCCGCCACGCCCACACGCACAACTGAACCTACGTACCCCATCCCCGCTAGTCGTACTAAGTCGAGTCGTCAATCCACTCGGCAGTGTACAGGACCTACGTACCGTCACCACCAACCTCGAGCCCGAACCTGAAGGAATTTTTTTATAGTACGGATGCTTTATAATATTATTTATAAAAAACTAGGCATATAGTAAACTAGCATGCAATAGGTCCCCACGATAATGTGAGCTTTAGAATCGTCGATATAGACAGAGATTCTAATAGAGATTTTTTTTAGAAAAATCTACAAAAAAAACCAAATTGTAGTATATTTTGAAAATCGCAAAAGCTTGACTATGATCCATTTTTCTTATGGTAGCTCAAGTATGCTTCCAGGACTTTTCTAACCAATGTTAAAGAATTTACAAATTTAGTAGTTCAATCAAATCAATGAACTTGCTTTAAGTGTGTCGGTAGCATTGTTAGAATTTTTAAAAATCGCAAAACTTGATCACCATTTAAAATTTTTACAGTAGCGTAGGCATGCTCTCAAGACCCTTTTAAATTTTTTTGAAGAACCTGTAAATTTAGTATCTTAATTAAACCAGCGAAGTTGCTTTAAACGCGTTAGTAGCATTGACAAAATTTTTAAAAATCGCACATGTTTGATTATAATCCGAATTTTTTATGGTAGGTTAGGCATGTTTTGAGTACCATTCGAAAAAGGTTTTAAAAATTTATAATATGATTTAATAATTCAATAAAATCAGTGAAGTTATTATTCTCTTTGTTAAAAAAATGTAGCTGCCACTGTACCTATGCCTCATGTATTCGAATCAGGGACCTGACCGTACGCACAGCAAGGCTTCGCCCAACTGAACTAAGTGCGAGTTGTGAAGTGTGAGAGGCAACAAATATATGAGTCTATATAGCTAGTTATTGTTGAAACTATAGTTAAAAAAACATCATGTGCCAGGCTAACAAAAACTTACCGTATTCCTATGAATATAGAGTTTTATATGGTACAGATCCCTTCTCACTCCCATTGTACCGTCTTTGGTGCCGTAGAATTTTTTTCTATGTGCTCTCCGGCGGGTCCTCACCTCCTCGGTCCGCTCAATGGCACGTGGGCCCGACTGAGGAGGGAGCAGCGGGATCCCAGGCCCCACATGGTGGTGGCCGTGGTGGACGCGGAGTTTACAGGGAGCCGAGCCGAGGTAGGCCCCAACGGCCCAGCTTGCCTCCCAGGTTGGAGCGCCGGCCGCACGCCCGCCCGACGGCAAGTGGGCCGACCGCGAAGAGCCCCCACCCGTCAGTGCATCTACCAGCGTGGGTCCCGGGTGGCAGCCAGAGTACTACTGCCCACGGTGAGCCAAGTCCACGTCCGGGACATCCAGGCTGCTCGCTCGCCTTCGCTTTCCCGGCTCCCCTTCCTCTGCATGTCCGCTCCTACGGAGAGCCAGTTTTTCTCGCTTTTCTTCCTCCTCATCGCTTCTGCCCGTCCCCGGTCAGTCACGCGACGTCACCTCCGGTTACTACCCTCTTCTCGCCGCCATGTGGGCCCGGAACTCGTCTGATCCCACCTGTCATGAGACACTATGTGCTGTCCTCACACACACTTGAGACCTTTCTTTATTAATTGTACGCTGTGCCCACCAATCACAGCTAAGCGCCGATTTAATGATTTTATTAATCGAAATTGCATTAGGATAGGAGCCAGTAGCAGGCTAGCAGCAAGGCGATAATAAACGGGGTTAAAATAATGCGGCTTGGGCTCGTAAGCAGGTCAATACTGCGACTCCGCCCGCCTCCCGCCTATTCGCTTCCACATCCGTAGCCATGTTGGATCCACCGCCCCACCACCGCCGGTAGCGGCTGCGGCGGCGGGATGAAGAACTTCCTCAGGAAGCTCCACATCGGCGACTCCGGCGGCGACGGTGCCTCGTCGCCGGCGCCTCCCCCGCTGTCCTCCAAAAAGGGCGGCGGCGGCGCTGGGGCCCACCACGAGCATAAGCATGCGTCTGGAATCTCGAGCTGGCTCAGCTCTGTGACCGGACGGCCGCAGCCGCAGCCGCCGGCGGCTGCAGCGGAAGCGGAGGTGTTCGCATCGGCATCGTCGGTTGAGGATATGAAGGTGGAGGAGGAGGCGATGGCGAGGAGGGAGTCCCGGGAGGAGGAGCACAGGAAGAGGGAGATGGAGAAGAAGGAGAAGCAGGAGGCGGAGCTGGAGGAGTACCACATGCAGCTGGCGCTGGAGATGAGCGCGCGGGAGGATCCCGAGGCGATGCAGATCGAGGTGGCCAAGCAGATCAGCCTCGGCTCCTGCCCGCTTCAGAGTTCCCCCGCCGAGGTCGTCGCCTTCCGCTATTGGGTAGTTACCCTCTCATCCCTTGCTCGATTGGCCGTTCCTATCCTTCCTCTTATTCCTCGCATCTAGTCCGCGTTGCAACTGCGATGAGATCTCACTGGTGCTTTGATGACGCAACTTGGACGTTAGATTGCTCAAGGACATCCATTAGGTTAGTGGAAACGAGATGTATCACGCGCTTGTTTGGTGAAATATGTGTATTGCGACGTGCTGATCGTGGTGTTGTTCTTTCTATAGCTGTTCGATACAATCATGGAATGGATGGCCCCGTATGTGGTAGTGTAGTTATGTAGGTTAGCGGGATATGGCATATGCTCGTTTCCTTTACTGGTTTCACTGCAATAATGTTAGTGAGGAACAGCACACCCTGTATTGGCAGTTGTTACCATTCAGAATCTGAGCTTTTTTTTTAGCAAAATAGTTAATCCATGATTTTTTGTACCGGGCCTTGTTGAGTGGAGTAGTTGTTTTTCAGTATAATGAACTGCCCACCTGCAAAACCTTCTTCTTTGCAGAAGGTATTAGCTAACAGTAATTTGGTACCTTAACAGTCAACCTACAGTCCTGAAATAGCCAGCATAGATGTCCTCCTTGAGTAAAGACTGTTAAGAAGTGAACATTGCCCTACTTATTTGTGACTCTTACCAATTTTCTTACTTGCCTCATATGGTAGATTTGTTCGTGCTTCACAGAGTTTCAATGCCCTTAGCTATGACGACAAAATCTTGGATGGTTTCTATGACATTTGTGTCATTGCGGACGAGCGCACATTGGCAACCATACCCTCCCTGATGGAACTGCAAGAGCAACCTTTTTCAAATGGAGCAAATACAGAAGCTGTATTGGTCAACAGAGCACAAGACTCGGAGCTTGTAGAACTTGAGCAGAAGGCATTTATCATGGCTATGGAATTTCACTCGAAAAATTCAGAGTTTGTTGGCCGCATTCTTGTTCAGAGACTAGCTATTTTAGTTGCGAACTACATGGGTGGACCAGTGTTTGATCCAGAAAGCATGCTGTCCAAGTACAATAATATGAGCAGCTCGCTGAGAGCTAGTATGAGAACTGCAGTTATTCCTCTTGGCCATCTAGCAATTGGTCTGGCTCGTCACCGTGCGCTGCTTTTTAAGGTTAGTACCATATTGCATTGTGGTCAGCCATCTGAGTCATAATTCCTTTTCTAATTATGAAGTTTGCCTGTAAACAATAAGCGCTTGCCATGCAACCTTTGAGGTGTCCATTTGTTCTCAAATGCAATATGTGCTCTATTGTTCTCAAATTTAAGTTCAGTACATTATTTGAATGAGCACATTCTTGTTTTCCTTGTCCTACTAGTGGCATAAGACCTGACTTTATTCTCCCTAGTCCTTACGCTGAATTCTTGACATAATAAATTTAGTGCATAAGCATCAATGATTGCCAGATTTGCTCTTTGGTTGTCTGTAGTGTGTTAATATCTACTTCTCTGCAAACTTGCATCTAGGTTTTGGCCGACAACCTTGCTATTCCCTGTCGACTAGTTAAAGGAAGGCAGTACACTGGATCAGATGATGGAGCCTTGAACATTGTGAAATTTAATGATGGAAGGTACTTATTAATTCCTTCACAGCAGAAACTGGGTCTTTCAGGGCTTGGATATAAATGGGATTAGGGGTTAGCATAGTTGTATCTGGTATCTAATTTTCTTTCCTTACACCCGTGTTAGCAATAAGACAATGAAGTTGCATTACATTAATACATTATCATGGTACCATCTGTACGATATCACATTTTTGCAGGGAGTACATTGTCGATCTCATGTCAGATCCTGGTACTCTTATTCCTTCAGACGGTGCAGAATTGGGTAGAGAATTTGAAGAAAGTTTCTTTGCAGATAATCACCATGTTAACAAAGATGAAAGTAACAATCAGTTGGGGTCTTCTTTTAGTGAAGCTTCAAGTTCTGTGTATGATACTTTCGAGAATGAGTCACATGAAAAAGGATCCACACCTAGCAACACTGGGCACTCTGATCCTTATGGCACAACAACTGGCCAGACTGGCAGCCAAGGATCTGTGCAATCAAGTTCGTTCGGGGAATTATCAGTTAGCACATGCACAAGTGAAAATTTGCCTGTTATTCATGAATCTAGAAATACAGATCATACCATGACCGCGAAGAACAAAGAAAAGTCAATGGTAGCACATAATTCGTCATCAAGTTCACCTTCTTCTGAGGTGGGTAGTGCTCCAGCTGTACGGAGGATGAAAGTGAAAGATGTCTCAGAGTATATGATTAGTGCTGCGAAAGAGAACCCCCAGTTAGCTGAGAAGATCCACGCTGTATTGCTTGAAAATGGAGTTGTGGCACCACCTGACTTATTTTCAGAAGAATCTAGGGAACAACCTAAAGACCTTATTGTGTATGATACATCTCTGTTTCAAACGAAAGATGAAATGATAAAGAGGATGAATGAGCTTGAATCCACAGCACATGTTGATCGTGCTCATGGTCCTTCATTGCCACATCATCCTGGACATGAACTCCAAACGAAGGTTGTTCCTTATCGGAAACCTCTGGATGTTAAGCCTGTCCAGGGATTTGGTATTTACCATCCCTCGGATTTCCGGGATAACGCCAAGGCCTCTTTACCTCTGTATGAACCATGCGCACCTCCCCAGGAAGATCCATTACAACTTATAAAGCAAATGCCTGTTACAGCTGCTGCCGTTGCAACTGCTGCAGTGGTTGCATCTTCAATGGTTGTTGCTGCAGCTAAATCTAACAGTGATATTAAACTAGATGTGCCTGTTGCAGCTGCTGCCACTGCTGCTGCAGTTGTTGCGACGACTGCTGCTGTCAACAAGCAATACAAATACTTGGATCCCGGTCGTCAATTGCTTAGCTTGCCAAGTTCTGTAGAGGCAAATGAATCGATCCAGAAAGTTAGACATGATTTCTGGGATAAAGATCAGTTGGGAATCGATCATGGACAAGATAATGTTCTCGAGCAAGAAAAGGATTTGGTTGAAGCGCCTCAGATAGCTGAAAGGATCTCTGACAAGTCGTCCGGGGCAGAGAGTGCAAGATCTGATATAGCTCTGGATGATGTCGCGGAGCTTGAAATCCAATGGGAAGAAATTACTCTGGGAGAACGTGTTGGGCTAGGTACAATTCTTGTTATTTCAGTAAATCCATTTTCTTCATCACTCTGCTACTATATTTCAACTACCAATTTCTTTGCGGTATCACTGAACTAATTTTCCCATTCATGAGACATGCCATTCCCTTGAAACAATATAAAACATACCCTAACAAAACATAATGTTGTATTGTATTTTCAATTTTGGTCGCACTTCCAACTTTCTCTTCTTTTGTGCCTCAGGATCTTTTGGAGAAGTGTACAGAGGGGAATGGCATGGAACAGTAAGTTTTTCGTTTAAAATGGCTCATCGTATTTCTAAATTATCGCCTGGTTGGAATAATAGGCCCAAACTTTTGGTCTAATGATATCAAGTGCAATGAAGAAATACTAGGTTCTTATATCATAGTCAACATATTGCTAAGGATCAAATAACGCCTTCCTTTTTACCTTGTTAAAATTTAGCAATGATAAATCATCTTCATCACTTTTAACTCTACTAACTCTTGCTACAAATCACACCTAGACACCTGACTGTAATCTGAGGCTCTAAATCATATTCTCCGATACCGCATGTGTAAATCAGGCCTATTTTGATAAAAATATTTGGGACAGCTAGTTGTTTTCCCCAGACAGTGTAATACTTGTACCTATATCTCTTCCTAAATCAGTTACCGCATGCGCCCACCTAAACTATAAGATGCTTTGAGTTATTCGTTGAAAGTGAAAAATGTTAAAACCAACATATGAAGAAATTGTTGATTTGATTAACTTGAACACACTTCCTTTTTTTCGCTCTGTTTTTCTGTGGATCCTAATAATTTCTTCCATTACATTTTTTTGTTATGTTTTCGTGCATCATACCAATTTGCTCCTCGTGTAGGAAGTTGCAGTCAAGAAATTCTTGCAACAAGATATTTCAAGTGATGCTCTGGAAGAATTTAGAACTGAGGTATATAAATTTCTGCAATCCAAATGTTTGAAGACTACAAAATGAAACATTGTTAGCTACTGATATACTTGATTTTTTTTTAATGTGAATGAACCAATAATTTTGTACCCATGAGACAGTTAAAGGGATGCAAAACTTAATATATCTTCCATTTGGCTGAGATTTAACTTACCCTCGTTATTCTTGTATTATACATCTGATAAAATACATGTCTGAGTTGATATGGTCTAATGCAGACATAGGCTGTCTGTGGCAACTGGCAAGAGTGTGTTTTGGCCAGGAGTTCAAGTTTATATTAGCGATAATAATTTAAGAATTGTACTTTGAGCTCTAAAATAACACAATAAGGTTCATATTGGTTACATTTGGCAAACTTATAAATTGGGTTGGACCATTTTAACAGTCAACGTGATACTCATTTAATAAATGTTTCAGGTGTGGATTTGCATGTCTGACCCATTCGACATGGGATTGCACAATAATAAACCATTTAGTAATGCTGTGTTTCATCTGCAGTTCTGCACAATTTTAACAGCTAGACTATCGAAATTTAACAAGTTACAATTAGTTGATACGGACACAACATGATCTTTTATGATTTTCGTCTTAGCTTTAAACACATTTGGGCCATAAAATGAGTTAGTGCTTGTGTGATGCCCTTGTCATGGTATGACATGAAAGGACTTGTTGACATGTCTACTTTATAATAGTCATTCAATTTTTCCCAATTTTTGTCCATGTTCTGTTAGATTTTAGGATTATTCACAACTGCACATTTTATTCATTGCAATGTTAGGTATATGTACAAGTCAACATGGGCCCTCATGGTCATGGGCCAACCTTAGACTAGACAGGCCACTTGGGCTGTCTTGTCAATCTGCATATATTACACATAACATGTTTGTGAAACTCTTTCTTGCTGTATAGGTGCGAATAATGAAGAGATTGCGACATCCCAATGTTGTTCTTTTTATGGGTGCTGTCACTCGTGTACCTAATCTTTCTATTGTGACTGAATTTCTTCCAAGGTACCTTTTGTTCCCTTGATGCGATTTTTTGTTTTGAATTTACAACTACTTCTAAATTTAATAATAAAAAGTATTATTACCAAACCAATTTTTACCCAGAATTTGATGTTTCTTAACACAATATCTTTCCTCTAACCTTTTGTTTCACATTGTTTTGCCAAAATGTCTGGGTGGTTCATATTCTTCGTTTCCTTTCTGAATGTCATAATGGTCTGTGAACTTATTTCCCATAAATCAATGTTGTAGTGGCTTGAAGGAGGCTAGTGTTGGATGGCAGAAAGGAATGTAGGTAACAGAAATTACCTGGTGTTCCTATGCACTGTTCAAAATTTCTCAAATGGAGGGGTTGCTCGTAGGAACACCAGGTAATTTCTTGATACGGATCAACCTTGTGAGAAGTTGGTGTGCAGGGTGTCTCAATCTACACGACCAAAGAATCTCTAAATGAACAAGATAACTAGCTGGGAATACACCAGCAAACTGCCAAATAATCGCCTAACCACAACTCTCAGACTCCCAAACCTATTGTCACGAAGTGATGAACGAATTGAAGAGGATGAATAATATACATTCAGAACCTGCTAAAAACTGCAAGCAATCAACAAGATCCAGCGGAAGTAGAATACTTGACTCTCATGTTGACAGAACTCACTTAATTGTGGCAGAACACCATTTCTGGATTGTATTCAAATAACTAGAACTCTACATACAATATAGTTCACACTAGGCCTGGCATATATAGCCGAACACAAAACACAAAACAACTACTACGCTCTGGACTTGGCCACACATGCCTACTAGGACACGAAGGGGATTTCTCAAGGAACAAGAATAGACTGGTTTTGGACAGAAACCAGCTAAAACAACTAAATCATTGGATTTAATTTGATGTGGATGTGGGCATGTGGCTCAAGGTGGGTCGCATAGATCTGATGCATAGAGGTCAACCCCTATCTTGTTGCACAGATGCAATCCCTCTCAGTTTTCTTTGAAACACTTGGA
This sequence comes from Guadua angustifolia, assembly GCA_036346375.1. Taxonomy (NCBI): domain Eukaryota; kingdom Viridiplantae; phylum Streptophyta; class Magnoliopsida; order Poales; family Poaceae; genus Guadua; species Guadua angustifolia. The sequence goes on along the minus strand of CM070505.1, from coordinate 28,932,491 downwards.
AATAAAAAAAATGTCTCCAACTCTGAATTGTAGATAATGTTGTGTTCCTCATTTTTTTCCCTGGTTTGGTTTGTATAGGAAGAAATCTGAGGTAGAGCCGATATACGTTGCAGGACGCCAGGGCCTGAGTGAGACAACAAGAAGATATAGGCATATAGCTACATATATATAATAGATTAATTGTTAGGTGTAGATTATCATGTTTCTAATATTTTATTGTGTCGATTTCTAGTATTTCTAGACACATTGACTAGCTCACCAGCATGCTTGCTAACTGTAATATTGACAATGCAGAGGTAGTTTGTTTCGGTTGATCCATCGGCCCAACAACCAGTTGGATGAAAGAAAGCGTTTAAGGATGGCACTTGATGTGGTATGCCTAAAACAGTTTGTTATCCTGGTTCACTTGTATGGAGTACTTTGTGATAAATTTGTTTTCACACTTGTTTCTTGTTTGCCACAGGCCCGTGGTATGAATTATTTGCACAATTGCACCCCTGTTATAGTTCATCGAGATTTGAAATCTCCGAACCTACTTGTTGACAAGAATTGGGTTGTTAAGGTAATAAACAGGCCCCATTAACAGTGATATGCTACAATTTTTGTCTTTTCTAGCTAAATAGCCATTTTCACTTTTCTTGTTATTATTCAGGTTTGTGATTTTGGTTTATCGCGTATGAAGCATAGTACCTTCCTTTCCTCAAGATCCACAGCTGGAACAGTAAGCTTGCTTATGATTATGTCTAATAAAATATTTTCCATTTGTATGAGAATAAGAAACATTTTTTTTTTTGGTTTTCAAAAGCATCAGGAGTATATACAGCTTATATATTGGTTCTGCTTATTAATGAATTTAATTTTGTCGCTATAATATGGATACGTGTAGGATAATACCATACGTACCTCCATTGAGTAGGAAAAGCATTGAAATGCTTTCTGACTCCAGATTTTAGTTTGGGAGGACGATTGGTGCAAGTAGCTAGAGGGGTTGGGAGAATGTCGTTGGCCAGGCCTAGAAGCATATTTAGGATTCATGCTTTGATTTATTTTGATATGATTCTTCTGTAAACTTGCATGTTTGATTCATCATTTGATTATGCATAGTTACTCTAGAAAATATATTTGCATTCCTTTGGGTATGAGGATGAAACGTATTGGAAGGATGGTTAGATGATGAATTAAATATATCAATAAAGACATTATAGACTTGTTGTGGCCATGTTCATGGAAAATTCTTAGGCACTACTGATTAAGCTGGCTCCTGACTTGTTTTTTTCTGTGTGTTTACTATGGTCAAGTTAGCATTGCATCTGTTAGAACGTAGAACTTTACTGGTCTCATATCTGGATATCTTTTGTAAGCTATAATTGATTTACTACACATTGGCATTACATATGTTAGTCATAGACTGGTTCTAGGTTACATACATCCAGAGGTTGTTGACTACCTGCATCACTTGCAGGCGGAGTGGATGGCACCAGAAGTACTTCGAAATGAACCATCAGATGAGAAGTAAGTTTTTCATGTAGCTCTCTTGTTTGTATGGTTTATCTTTTTTTTTTTTTTTTTTGACAAATGATTTTGTGATTGCTGAATACGTTATGCAGATGTGATGTTTTCAGCTATGGGGTTATATTATGGGAACTTTGGACATTATTACAGCCGTGGGAAGGTATGAATCCCATGCAAGTTGTTGGAGCTGTTGGTTTTCAGCACCGTCGCCTTGATATTCCAGCCGATGTGGATCCCGCTGTAGCAGAGATAATAGAGAGATGCTGGCAGACGTTAGTAAGCTTTATCCTGCTGGGTTGCAATGGTTATTTTCTAAATATATGCAGCATCGTCTAAAATATAGAATCATGCTGGCATATGGTAGTAAGCTTTATCTTGCTGGGTTGCAATGACTGGTTCTAAAATATAGAATATTAGACGTTAGTAAGCTTTATCGTGAATATAGAATATTATTTTATCTATTACACATGAAATCTTTTTTTTTTTTGAGTAATTTGTTGCAGGATGCTGTTCTATTTTAAGACCTTGTGCATTTTACTAGCCACATCCAAGTTAGATGAAGTTTTCTTTTTTTACGTAATGCAAAGAGAAGTCATAAATTTGAAACATGAACAGTTTTACTTACCATTTTTAATTTATAAATGGGACACTGTCATTGCTTTTGAATTTTTTTTATGCCAGAAAAAGATAGTGTTCATGCTATTCCTACTACATTCTTTTTTCTATCTCTGTTTTTCATATATAGTGAAGTTTTGGATGACACATTTGCTGTGGTATTTGTATTTTCAAAGTTATAGTTGCTAGTGTCCTTTTAGAAGTAAAAAACTTGTAAACTTATTCAGATATCAGATTCATAGTTATTTTGCTTAGATAATAAAATGTTAAAAGTTTATATCATATTTCAACTTGCATAAAATGGTGGAAGTGAAGGCAACTTCTCTGAATTTCATATTCAGTTTATCTACCTAATTGGACTATGTTTAGAGAAGTCCCTGTTGTGTCATTGTGTGTAAATGGATCAAAGAAAATTTTCCGCGTTGTACTCAAGAAACAAATATGTATTCTAAAAACTTAATAACCATTTCAATATCTTAAAGTGTGATTTCGATATCTTAAAGTGTGATTTCAATGTCTTAAAGTGTGATGCTTTTCTTGTCTTCCGTTATCAATCTTTTATATGTCCAACTTTATTTAGTTGCAAGCTTAGTTTCTCAATTCTAATGTATGTTTTGTTTGATTGTAGTGACCCAAAGATGCGTCCGTCATTTTCAGAGATCATGGCTGCCTTAAAACCGTTATTGAAAAACGTGCCTGCCAAACAACCAACAAGTCAGCGAGTACAAAAAAACAGATGACTAAGAAAATGGAGATCAATATCAGCTGACAACATAAAGAAAAGGTGCATTGGCCATGCCTTCCAGCAGCTGCCCATCTGTAACTATGCCGTTTTTTTGTATAGTAACACCAAATGCATGTCTATGGTGAAAAAGGTGAGATTTTGTTTTTTTCCCCTCCACATACAGCTGTAAATTTTCCATTGAAGCAGGCAGAGGTCTGCTGAGCATTACTGCATTAGTCCATCTGTTGAACAAACCCATCCATCAAGCAAAAGAAAAGGAAAGGAAAAAAAAATTCTTGGAAAATTACACAATAATGATGTTGGCCAATGGCGCATCGGAGTCAGGAACGGACATGCCAGGTAGAACAGGATCATCATCCTCTGTTTAATCACGTCTTTTGTTTTTCAGTTCACACAAAGGTGGAGAATTCATGTTTAAAGCCCCATCGATTGCACTGTTATTTGATAGAAAGGTCGTTTCACCTTGAGCATCAAGCTTGAAGCCCTTGTGTATATAACATCTTGACAAATTCGTCAGAATTGACAGTTCGATTGCAAAAGAAAATCTGTTATTTGTATTTAACCACCATTCTTTACTGGAACAATGTTGAGTCTCATTGTTTATCCCCCTTATTTCTTGGTGTACAACAAATATCCTATACAGAGTAGAGCAGTAATTGAAATTACAGCCTTCTGCTGTTTGCTGCACATGTACCTACATGCATTTTTCTTAAAAAAACATGGAAATGAGCAAGTGAACAATTTCCCACATTTTCATTTTTTCTTTGTCATCATCTACACATTATTATTTGTGACAGTTGTTCTCAGGCAGTTGAGTTGCTCCTTGTCATGTCTATATCATGATTTATGTTATTGGTGGGAACTGTGAGAAGATCGACGATTGTACATCTGTTAATTACCAAAAACTGTGTCCTAGCGGATTGTACATCTGTTACATGTATAATTCGACATCCTACAGAACATTTTGCTGATCTCTCATGGCCTTGCAAGCAGCTGGATCTGATCTGTTTGATGGCGACTGACTTTTAATAATTAAAATCTGCCATCTATAGATACGAATATTTTTGGAGAGGTTCAGCCCACGCTACCATGCAGCGCTCGGGCACTCTAGTTTCTATAATGCAACAATGGCATAGTAGGGGTTCTTGGCATTCATGGATCCCTAAAATGTATAATTGACGGCAAAGTACAAAGATTAAGGATCTTGATACTAAAAATAATCAAGGAAGTAGAGCTTGGACCAGTTAGTGATAGGCTTTGTTTTTTGTTTGGCCGTCTATTAAGGAGGTTCAAGGCTAGTAGCTTGTGCTTGATTATGTTAGGTAGTAGTTGTGACGCACATTAGGTCTCTCTCTAGCTCATATCTAGTGAGAGATATCTAATAAACCAAGTGAGAATGTCAAAATTTGACTCATTGTGAAATTTCAAAACTTGGCCAGAAAATGTCAGTTGGAGTCAGATGATATGGATGGGTTGGACTACCAGTTAGATCAATTCAATAGAGTATATGTTTTAGAAATTTCAATGAAAGTCGGATATCCGAGTGAGTTAGACCACCAATCGAATCAATTTAACAAAGGATATGTTCTGGAAATTTCAATGAGAGTCGGATGATTAGGGATCGGACCATCGGTCATATCAATTTCATGGAGGACATATTTTGGAGATATCAACGTGACTCGGATGATCTGAATGGGTCGGATCATCGATGGAATCAATTTGGCAGAGCTCTCAAGAATTTCAACTATGTTGGAGGATACAACTAGACCAGACGATCCGACAATACATAACGGCTATGTTTTTTATCATTCGAAAGCATTCAAGCCAAATGATCTGAGTGGGTCAGATGACTAGACCCAAAAGCATATTTTTAAAAATATGTGTCTACTGGCTAGTTTCTGAGGAGTAGAGCTATATATAGACTCTATAGGGGTTCTTCTGCAGTGGTTGACAACTCCACAATTTATAGAGGACTAGAGAGGAAGGACTAACTCAGAGATAAATCATTCAGTGCATAAGAATCAGGTTCATAGAATGGATCATCTGCCCAGCCTTTCATACTTTTGGAGAACTTCCAACAGTAAAAGAGACAAAAAGCGCTCGTGCTCCCTATCGAGGGATCACTCACTCTTCTCCCTCTGGATCTCAACATTCATCTTAGTGAGGATCTTGAGGGCACTTTAAAGTTTGGATTGAAGATCATTTGAGTGCTTGACAGTAGATAGGCCTAGTTTGTGTATCACTCCTTGTTGCATGACCGCGCGAGGTTCATCTGAGCGACTTGGGCTTATTACTTTTGAAGGTCAGTGACTCCTAAACGACTTAGAGGTTCTTGGCTCAATGATCTACCTTGGAGGCGCTTATGAAAGGTTTTGTGAGTCTTGTGAAGGTTTATAGTCCACCTATCTAGAGTAGACTACCATGAGTGGATGGGTTGATTCCTTGCGCGGTTTCAAGTTGGGGCTACACTCTTGCAAGAGTGCTCCAATAAGGAGTAGGGGAGATAGTTGAATCTTGAGACCTTAGTAAAAAATCAGTTGTGCCTCTTGTATTTTTACGTCACATTTCTCTTACTAGGTTCCAAAAATTGTGTTTACGTCACATTTCTCTTGCTAGGTTCCAAAAATTGTGTAGATTGAAATTAGGCTTCAAAACTCACATAGAAACCCTAGTCACATAGGTTGGGCTAGTAAAGTTAAAATTTTTAATTAAGCCTTGTTGCCTAGGGTAATTCAAAATCCTTAAATAAATATAATTCAAAATAAAAATTAGCAATTAGGTTTCTATACAAATTACAACAAAATAACCAAAACAATTTGATTTTGATACTAATTCCAAAGTAAAATGTTTAAATAAGTGTAATTCAAAATAAAAATAAAGAAGAAAATAACAATTAGATTTTAAATAAATATAATTCATACTAAAAACTAAACAAAAATTAGCAATCGGATTTGTATATGAATTCCAAGAACAAATAACTAAAGCTTGGAATAAAAAGTAAAATAGAGTTAGCAGTTTGATTTTGATACAAATTTCAAAGTAACTATAATCTGGATTAAAACATAAATAAAAATAACATTTGGATTTGTATACGAGTATCAACCAGAAAAAAATAAAATTCAGAATAAAAAAATAAAAAATTGCCATTTGATTTCCATAGGAATTCCAAAGTAAATCCCTAAATAACTAAAATTAAGAATAAATTAAGTAAATTTTGCAATTTGTTTTGTATATGAACTCCAATAAAAATAATTGAAATTTCAAATAAAAATTGAAATTATAACGAGAATATCATTAATGGTGTCGGAGGAGACCACAAAAGAGTGCAATACTATCGATATGTCCTAAAACAAGACAATTTCATGCTACTTACCTTAGCCGTTCGACGAGGACAATGTTGTACTACTCGCTGGAGCCATTGAAGAAAAATGCCAAAGTCGAGGGAGCCAAGGGCCACAACAATAAGTGGTGAACATCATTGTTGTTGAGGAAGTCAATGGCCAAAGAAGCTTGATGATGGAAAAGCCCTGGTGTAAGTGTAGGGTCGAGGATGCGCCTAGAGGGGGGTGAATAGGCGTTTTTCAAAATTCGATCGCTCACTAAACAATTCGCTCTAATACACCCCTAAGTCAAAACCTAATCAAAGATATATGCGGAAGCGATAAATAGGTTTTGACAATTAAAGCCTAAATCAACTAGGCTCACTAGTGCACTAACTAAATTAAGTCTCTACATTAGAATTGCTAAGTTGAACAATCAATTAATACTAAGCAATTCTAATATATTCAAGCAATTGATAAATATACAATAATGTAAACACTTGAATATAAAAGAGACAAGGGACAAACAATATTTTTCTGTGGTGTTCGGAGACTTGCCGGTCTCCCCTAGTCCACGTTAAGGCAAGCCCAACCACTTGAACCGGCTCCCGCTCGAGCACCCGCCTCTTTCCACTAGTCGTGGTTTTTCACGCTTTCGCGTAGGCTCAACCCGAACCTTCACAAACTTCGCCGGGGCTTCTCACAACCTTGAGAGCTCCCGCGCACGACGCCTACGCCGTCTAGGAGTCGGCAACTTCCAATAGTAATAAGCCGCTCCTTCACTTGAACTTCATCGAGCACAACGAATGCGCTCCCGGTGATCACCTCGGGCAACACATGCACCAAGGCCTCCCTCAAGTGCAGCACATGCACAAGAGGCCCTCAAACCACTTCCTAATTACAACACATGCAATTAGTCTCACTCTTAGCTCAAGAATCAACTTGAGGGGATGCAACACATGCAAACCACCTCTACACAACTCACACAAGAGCCAAGACACTAACAATCACACCAGCACCTTGCCACTGCCCACCAAGATCTCCTTTTATAGCCCACAAAGGAAAACTAACCGTTTGGGGGCAAAATGGACAAATCGACAAATTCCCCAGACGATCGGACCTGTCGGTCCGACCAAGCCCTCACAGCCAATCGGTCGGAAATCGATCATTACGGTTGGTCCGACCGACTGGAGACTGGTCGCACCAGACCCACTCTGGTCGCACCGCCCAACAAAAACACGAAAACGACCTTCTCTGGAAAATTTGCACCGAAGCCATCCCGGTCACACCGGAGGTCCGGTCACACCGGACTCAATCCGGTCGCACCGGCCATACTGACTCGGCTCCAGTTTCTTCGCAAACTTTTTCTCTCCAAAAATCCAAACACCATTCTTTGAGCTAATAGATGATCAACACATGATCATACACACATGCAAAACACATTTGCACCAATTTAGCTCATGCTCAAAGAATTGCAACCAAATTTCGAAAACGCATTTCGCAACCGACTCAAGATCTATTTGCAAAACATATTAAGCAAATTAAACTCGAGTTTATGAGATTAATCCCCCAAGCAATGTGAAGGTCAATACAAGAACCAGTCAACTTGCCAACACCCGTTGTAAGCCCTACTCACATGCTCTCGGGATTTCGGACTCATAAACCTCGGTTTATTTGCACAACGAGCTTGCAAATAACACAATAAACACATTTCATGCTTGAGCACTACTCTTTGCAACACATGCAAAAGTCTAGCTCCAAACAACACCAAATCAAGGTGCATGAACTCTCTAATTGCAACACATGCAATTCTTTAGTTCCATGCAACGCCAAACTAAAAACCAAATCACATGCATGAGCTCTCTACTTGCAACACATGCAAGCCTCTAGCTCCATACAACCGCACAAACACCAAATCATGCTTGAGCTCTCTCCTTTTGCAACGCATGCAAAACTTAGCTCCAAGCAACCACAAGGTTTTTAGAAAGATTGTTTTGAACGAAAACATGAAGCTTCAACATTTGCAACACATGCAAAAGTGAACATCACACAAAAGCCAACGCATTAGCTTATCCTATTTGCAACACATGCAAATCAAAGCATTATGCGAAAACCAAATGCATATGCTCTTCCTTTTTGCAACACATGCAAATCAGAGCATAAACCAATAACAACCAAAGCATAAGCTTAACACATTCGCAACACATGCCAAATGGTTAACCCTTATGCAAAAACCAAATCCAAATGATTTGAGCTTGAGTGAACGCGGATTGAGATCATCAACACATGATGAAGCTCAAACTAGGAAACAACCCCTCTTAATAGTACGGCGATAAAAACCTTAGACTCAAAGACTACAAAGTCCTTAGCCTATCTAATTATACCTTTGCCATCGCACGCAAGCAATCCCCTTTGGGGTCTTTATGATCATCACTTTGATACTCCCCCGGGATCTTCACTCGACTCCTCTTTATCTTCGGGATCCACTCTTGACGCCCATCACCTCATGATGCCGTCCTTGTCCCGTTTTCATTCATCTATCCATCTTTGGACCTAACTCAATCACAACTCATAAAATAGTTAGTCCAAGATGCATGGTTGTCTCAATTATCTCTTGCACTCCATTAACACATAATGGATGCCTTTAGATCAATTGAGCACAACCTAAATCAATTTAAATGATTTATATGAGTCTTGAGTACAATAATGCAACTCATGCTTTATTATACTTAAGAACTTATTCATTTGTCCTCAATTAATCACGGAACACCATCAACACATGATGAAGTGTTCTTTAATGATTAATAAGACAAATGAACTCAATTTAAATTATCATTTAAATTGATATGAGTATATATTAACTACACAAGTTTTCATATACTCATGTTGATGAGAGGTAATGATCCATTATGTGTAAACTATATAGAAATGATCATTACTCTAAGTCGTTGACTATAGAATACACCCCACATGTATATGTGCATAAGTATGATTGACTTGGATATAATATGCACATATTCAATTTGATCACATTGGAGTATATCCTATATTACCATGAGTATACTGTAATTAGGCAATTTAAATATATACTCAAGGATGTAGTTCCTTTGTTTTGATCCTTATATGTGTCAATAAAGAATAGATCAATACAAAGAGACTTTCAAGTTAAACTACGAACTCCCCCTAAGTGTGTGCATCCATGTAATATATGGATTGGGAAACATGATGCACGTTTGTGGTTAATATAATGGGGACATTCATACTTTAACTTGACTCCAAAGTATGCCACTGATACTAGAATGAATACGCATACATACCTTGGTTTTTCCATTTTTCAATGCGATGAGACTAATCAAGGATATTCTAAATAAATAAGTTAGTCTCGATATAAGATTAGTCATTAATAATAAAATCACATTAATGGATAATCTCAATATTAGATTTGTCATTAACACCAAAACCATAACTAATGAAGGTTGAACTTACAATCTCCCCCTTTTTGGTGATTAATGACAAATCCAAGCTTAATAAGCACATTTGGATTAAAACTAACATATTGAGAGAATTTAAGCTATTTGAATGCATATGCATATTTTAAACAATATAAGCAGTGACAATTTAGAATGCATATGAGAATCAATTCTCCCCCTTAATCATATTAAGCTCCCTTTTTAAGCTAAATGAGATATTAAGCTTCCTAATTCTCCCCCTTTTGGCATTAAACACCAAAAAATGGAGAAACCATCTTAAAAGAACATTTTAATTATTTCTCCCCCTTTTGGCTTACATTTTTCCTTTATAAATATTCTCCCCTTTTTGGCATTTAACTATCTCTTTTAACGAAGGTCATACAAGAATTGAATTGAGCATTTATGACCTTGGCAAGGAACTAGATTTTGGATACCACTTGAAAAGATAAGCAATAAAAAGCAAAGAAGGGTATCACACGGGTTATTTGAAACAAATTCAAATAACTCACTCCTCATCTTATTAGGCTTTGCAATTTTTCAACATGATTCTTTTGAAGAATCCAACAAATTTGCCTAATAGGATTAAACGAGGAACCCAAAAAGAATACCACTTGAGAAATTAGATATCACTTTAAATCTATCTCAAGGGCTTGACTTGAAGATCCAAAAGGAATGAGCATTTTCAAATTTTAATTGAAGAACAATGCTCAACTTGAGATTTTCCTCTTTTATGTATTTCAATTCATAAAGAATCTCACACAGAGAATTCTTAAGCGATTGAACTTACAATTTTAGCTTGCGAGGAAAAATCTTAATCAAGAATGTGGGTATCGGAGTGATACTACAAAGAGGCAATGAAATACCACTTGTAGGAAATAATTGAATTCAATGATACCACTTAAAAAGGAAATCAAATAATCAAGGATATCACTAGAAGAAAAGAATAATAAGATCCATGATACCACTTGGAGAAAAGAGAAACTCAATAATACCACTTGTAAGCATATGGAATGAATAAAAGCTCGATTGATACCACTTAGGATCAAATCACAAAGAGTTGATACCACTTGAAGGAATTATCGATAACATCGATGGGTATTAGAGCAATATAATCAGAGCAACATATACTCACGGGTATCAAAAAGAAAGCAAAGCTCAAGAAGGATCAATAAAAATCACAAAGAATGAGTATCAGAGCAAATTAAAGACATGATATCATTTGGAAGCATTTTAGTGCCCAAAACTTCATATAAATAAACTCCCCAAGATATTCAACGAATGAATCATGGAGTTATTTGCATTTGAATTGCACAAGTTTTGTCTTTTCAAAAGATCAAGTGAATATCACTCTTTAAATATATTTAATGCTCAAACTGATACCACTTGAAAAAGCGATCCAATAAATTGTAGAGCTTTTCAAATTTTTGCACAAAAGAACTTTGGGATTACAAGAATCTTTTACAAAAAGAATTTTTGAAAAAGGAAGTCCCAATCAAAAGATATCCTAAAGCCAAACTCGAAAAACCTAAAAATTCAGAGCTGACATTGCCAAGGCCGGTCCGACCGCACCTGGTCCGGTCTGACCGGCTGGCCGGTGTTATCATCTCGGTCCAGTGCAACCGCCCCGACAGTCAGTATCTGCAGACTTTTGCAAATTTTGGCAAAAATAACTCAAATGAAGTCCAAATAATTTGAAAATCTCCAGAAATGAACTTTGGACTATTTAGAAGGTTTTGCAAAAAGAATTTTCTCAAAAACAATTTTATTTTGAAAGATATGGCAATTTGCGCTTTGAGGTATAAACGGAAATGAATTTTCATGAAAAGCCTCAAATTGCAACTCAATTTGGATTTCACGCAATTTCAACTTTCATGGCTTAGATTGGTGTATCAAGAATGTTTCTAGCCAAGATTTATAATGGAATCTAACTTGAATGCCACGATTTTAAGCAATATGCTAAAATAGGCTATTTTGGATCAAATCAAATCTTTTTGAGCCAAATTAGATTTCAACATAGAGTTTTTCATTTTGAAAGCTTGTAAAACCTTTAGAATACATAATAGAATACTTTTTCAAAGCTTTTCATAAATTTGGGTCCTTTTAAATTCAATTTTTGACTTCTGACCTAAATAGTCCTTTTTGAATAAGCAAATGAAAAGTAAGGCCAAAATCAATCAACACAAAAATTCAAATAAAGCAAGGGTAAGATATAGAGATTTGAATTTTGTGTATGAGTCTAAAATACCATTTTGAATCAAAATTCTACACAAGAATTGATCCAAATGGAGAAACTCACTAAGTGCAATAATATGACCATTATGGGTCAAGTATAGTTTTTCGGCGAGTTTCAAAATCAAATATCTTTTGATAAGTTGGTCTTTTGAAAACATTTTGAACACGAAAATTGTTAAGAATGACCAACTCTAGGATTTTTATTTTGGAATTATTTTCAAAATCTTTTTACTTTTATTTCTATGAAAGTTATAAGTTTAAATCCAAAACAAGATACTACTATCTAGATTTTGGGCATGAAACTCATTTTCTTTTCAAAATAGATTTTGTGAAGCCAAAACCTTTGGAAAATATTTCAAAAACATTTGTATACAATTTTCAACTAGTTTTTCACAAGATTAGTAATAGTATATAAAATTTTGACTTTGGCCTAAATAGTTTGATTTTGAAAATATATATATATGCACTTATATTAATATGGGCACACGTAAGGATGTGATACACATGGATATAAATTAACACTCCCCCTAAATGTGCCACTTTCTAACTTGCTCAAGATTTGCAATAAGAGAATAGGTAAGGGGCAAGAGCAAGTTCTTACAACAAGTAATCCAAATTGATTTACATTAATATTTCAATATAACCTACACAATGCTATAAGATATAATAGTAATCAATTTAAATACTTGTTACCCGAGATGGCATTGGCTCATGATGAACTTGATTTTCTTCATGCTTGACACCACTTGTAGATGAATATAATTCTTCTCCTCTTGAGTGAGCAAGCGTCCAATCCATCTCATATTGCCTAAAAATCTTTTAGACGGTTTTTGATACCCAATCCTTGTTGGGTCTGACAATGTTAGTCACAATGGATTTAGAAACCCAAATGGCCCTAATTTTAATATTATTGACAAGACTAACATCACTAGGAATAGTTTTGCGATAATTATTCCTCCTAAGCAAAGAATTTGGATTTAAGTTAGAAGACTTAGGAGGGCAATTGTATTTTGCAAGACTATTTCTAGTTTGATCTCTTCTAAGCATATGATAATTAAAATTATGAAAAGGCTTAGAGGATCTAGTATATCTAGCAAATGTTTTGCTATTGTTATTTCTCCTAAGCAATATATTTGAATTGAATTGAGTAGGCTTAGGAGTCCTAACAAATTTAGCAAACACATTACTAGATTTACTCTTCCTATGCAAATGAATATCATTTTGAGCCGGCATAGGGAACTTGACAAGCTTAGCAAACACATTGCCATTCTTGTCCTTCCTAAGCATATAATTGTCATTCATAATAATAGGCTTAGGGGTTATACCTTTGGGACAATCCTTACCGAAATGTCCCTTTTCCCGGCAATTGAAGCATGTTACTCCGTTTGGTCCTCTCTTGACCTTCTTGTTGTGCTCAACGCCGGTTTGCCTCATGGTTGATGTTGTGGCCTTGTTATTCACTTGATTTGGGCATACGGAGGTAAGGTGGCCCTTCTTGTTGCAATTGAAGCACTTGATTGTCTTCGTGTGTCGTGCATTGTGCCTCATCTTGCTATTCTCCCTCTTGGAGTTGTAGCCGAGTCCTCGCTTGTCTTGAGGCGCCCTTGGCTTGCTCAAGATTTCGTCGAGAACGGCTTTTCCCTTTACGCACCTCTTCAAGTCATTTTCCAATCTAATGACTTGGGCCTTGAGCTCATTATTTTCCTCTACAAGATTAGCATCTAAACATATAGAGGAACTTGAAACAATTTCATTAGAGCAACAAGGTGTATCAATTAAGTCTTCACAAGAGGTGGACATGTCAATTTTTGATGAAATATTAGAATTTACATCTAAGCATGGCATTTCATCAATTAAATCACATGTGATTCCTATATCCACCTTAGACTCATAAATTTCTTTGAGAAGGAGGGATTCATGATTTTCTTTAAGCATATTATAATCACTTTGAAGTGATTCATGTTCAAGCTTTAAAATCTTATATTTTGTTTTCTCCTTCCCAAGATAATTATTGAGCTTCTCTAACATATCCATTAAATCATCATAAGAGGGCTCATCTTCATTTTCATTTACCTCATTTTTACCTTTAGCCATGAAGCAACGAATTCTTGATGGAAATGAATATTCGTCATCGCTTGAGGCGGAGGTTGAGGTTGATGGAGATGTCGGTTCAACACTTAATGTAGAAGTTGAAAGATCATCAACCGATATTTCATCCTTAATGCAATCCTCAATTGTTGTGGATGATTCAAATAATTCTTGAAGCTTGATCCACATTTCATGAACGCTTGTGAGGTTGCAAATGAGATTAAATATTTCTACGCTCACAACACTAAATAAAACGTTAGTAGCTTGAGCGTCGAGATGTAGGCACTTCTCCTCTCCTTTAGTTGGAGCAATATCATTTAGTGGAGAAGAAAAGCCGACATCTACGATCCACCATATTTGTGGGCTCATGGATTTAAAATGATTAATCATAAATAATTTCCATGAAGCATAATTAGAGCCATTAAGCACATGTGGATCGTGTGAGTGCACTAATCTGCTAGACGCCATTCTTTTTACTCTCTAGACGGTTAAGTCAAAAATGAGAGTGACCGTGGCTCTGATACCACTTGTAGGGTCGAGGATGCGCCAAGAGGGGGGGTGAATAGGCGTTTTTCGAAATTCGATCGCTCACTAAACAATTCGCTCTAATACACCCCTAAGTCAAAACCTAATCAAAGATATATGCGGAAGCGATAAATAGGTTTTGACAATTAAAGCCTAAATCAACTAGGCTCACTAGTGCACTAACTAAATTAAGTCTCTACACTAGAATTGCTAAGTTGAACAATCAATTAATACTAAGCAATTCTAATACATTCAAGCAATTGATAAATATACAATAATGTAAACACTTGAATATAAAAGAGACAAGGGATAAACAATATTTTTCCGTGGTGTTCGGAGACTTGCCGGTCTCCCCTAGTCCACGTTGAGGCAAGCCCAACCACTTGGACGGCTCCCGCCGAGCACTCGCCTCTTTCCACTAGTCGTGGTTTTCACGCTTTCGCGTAGGCTCAACCCGAACCTTCACAAACTTCACGGGCTTCTCACAACCTTGAGAGCTCTCAAGACGACGCCTCTTGCCGTCTAAGAGTCGGCAACCTCCAAGAGTAATAAGCCGCTCCTTCACTTGAACTTCACCGAGCACAACGAATGCGCTCCCAGTGATCACCTCGTGCAACACATGCACCAAGGCCTCCCTCAAGTGCAACACATGCACAAGAGGCTCTCAAACCACTTCCTAATTACAACACATGAAATTAGTCTCACTCTTAGCTCAAGAATCAACTTGAGGGGATGCAACATATGCAAACCACCTCTACACAACTCACACAAGAGCCAAGACACTAACAATCATACCAGCACCTTGCCACTGCCCCCCGAGGTCTCCTTTTATAGCCCACAAAGGAAAACTAGCCATTTGGGGGCAAAATGGGTGAAATCAGCAAATTCCCGGTCCGACCGGACCCTGGCCGGTCTGACCGGCCCTCACAGGCCAACGGTCGGAAATCAGACCGTTACACGGTTGGTCCGACCGAATGGAGACCGGTCGCACCAGAGGTCCGGTCGCACCGCCCAACAAAAACATGAAAACGACCTTCTCTGGAAAATTTGCACCGAAGCCATCCCGGTCAGACCGGACTCAATCCGGTCGCACCGGCCATACTGACTCAGCTCCGGTTTCATCGCAAACTTTTTTCTCCAAAAATCCAAACATCATTCTTTGAGCTAATAGATGATCAACACATGATCATACACACATGCAAAACACATTTGCACCAATTTAGCTCATGCTCAAAGAATTGCAACCAAATTTCGAAAACGCATTTCGCAACCGACTCAAGATCTATTTGCAAAACGTATTAAGCAAATTAAACTCGAGTTTATGAGATTAATCCCCCTAGCAATGTGAAGGTCAACACAAGACCCAGTTAACTTGCCAACACCCATTGCAAGCCCTACTCACATGCTCTCGGGATTCCGAACTCATAAACCTCGTTTTATTTGCACAACAAACTTGCAAATAACACAATAAACACATTTCATGCTTGAGCACTACTCTTTGCAACACATGCAAAAGTCTAGCTCCAAACAATACCAAATCAAGGTGCATGAACTCTCTAATTGCAACACATGCAATTCTTTAGTTCCATGCAACGCCAAACTAAAAACCAAATCATATGCATGAGCTCTCTACTTGCAACACATGCAAGCCTCTAGCTCCATACAACTGCATAAACACCAAATCATGCTTGAGCTCTCTCCTTTTGCAACGCATGCAAAACTTAGCTCCAAGCAACCACAAGGTTTTTATAAAGATTGTTTTGAACGGAAACATGAAGCTTCAACATTTGCAACACATGCAAAAGTGAACTTCACGCAAAAGCCAATACATTAGCTTATCCTATTTGCAACACATGCAAATCAAAGCATTATGCGAAAACCAAATGCATATGCTCTTCCTTTTTGCAACACATGCAAATCAGAGCATAAATCAATAACAACCAAAGCATAAACTTAACACATTCGCAACACATGCCAAATGGTTAACCCTTATGCAAAAACCAAATCCAAATGATTTGAGCTTGAGTGAACGCGGATTGAGATCATCAACACATGATGAAGCTCAAACTAGGAAACAACCCCTCTTAATAGTACGGCGATAAAAACCTTAGACTCAAAGACTACAAGGTCCTTAGCCTATCTAATTATACCTTTGCCATCGCACGCAAGCAATCCCCTTTGGGGTCTTTATGATCATCACTTTGATACTCCCCCGGGATCTTCACTCGACTCCTCTTTATCTTCGGGATCCACTCTTGACGCCTATCACCTCATGATGCCGTCCTTGTCCCGTTTTCATTCATCTCATCCATCTTTGGACCTAACTCAATCACAACTCATAAAATAGTTAGTCCAAGATGCATGGTTGTCTCAATTATCTCTTGCACTCCATTAACACATAATGGATGCCTTTAGATCAATTGAGCACAACCTAAATCAATTTAAATGATTTATATGAGTCTTGAGTACAATAATGCAACTCATGCTTTATTATACTTAAGAACTTATTCATTTATCCTCAATTAATCACGGAACACCATCAACACATGATGAAGTGTTCTTTAATGATTAATAAGATAAATGAACTCAATTTAAATTATCATTTAAATTGATATGAGTATATATTAACTACACAAGTTTTCATATACTCATGTTGATGAGAGGTAATGATCCATTATGTGTAAACTATATAGAAATGATCATTAATAGAATACACCCCACATGTATATGTGCATAAGTATGATTGACTTGGATATAATATGCACATATTCAATTTGATCACATTGGAGTATATCCTATATTACCATGGATTAAGGGAGACCAACAAGTCTCCGAACACCACGGTAAAAATATCATGTTTCATTTTTTGGTTTGCTTTCTATTACTTTTTTACATTTTTGCAATTTATATTTCTAGAATTGAATTGCTTGCTTGTCACCATAGGATTGCAAACCTTGATCTAGACTTAGGTTATTGATGCACTTAGCGAGACTAGTTGATTTAGGCCTTAATTGAATAAAATCATTTTGATTTACGCTTCCACATGTAAAATCAATTTTAGTCAAAGAGAATTTTAAAACCACCTATTTCCCTATCTAGTCAGGCTCTCAACCTTACACCTGGCACAAAGAAGATGATATTTACATTGAAGATGGGCTTCGAATGATATGGGGCCATTAGATTGCTATGCGGTTACTAAGAAAGCCACAAAATTGAGTTAGCCGACATTTAAACATCACACATATGTATATACATACATGCATTTGTACCAATAGAAGCATATAGAAGAAGATGAGCAAAGAGCTTGAAGTAGAGATGGTGCAGTCGAAGGGAATAGGCTTGGACCCACTTGAGAGAGCATGATGGGAGTCCCCAGTAGGGATTGGTGATGATTGCACATGTTTGTGTGTTGATGTTGAAACAATCAGCATTAATTAATAATTGGAGAGAAATAGAAGGTAACTATGTGGTACAGTATTATATTGGAAGGGGTAGCAAAGAGAGGGATTAATCAAGAACTGTGTTTGCTGTTGGAGGTTTAAGCATAAAAACTGTTGCCGTGCGAAGAGATAGAAGACACACGGTTTGGTGGGGTAGTCGACATGTGGAAGATAAGTTAAAGGTAGGTCGACCACGATGCAACGTTGCATGCATGTGTTAGGTACTCTAAATACCATGTAAAATAATAAGATAATTTGTCATCCATAATCCATGTATTGATTGAGATTAAATATAAGTATATGTGCATGCATACATTTTAGAAAAGAGTAATTAGTTGAGGAAGAATAAGGGCACGATTAATGCATGATGGAGAGTGATTATGTTTCTAAGAACAACTTATTGTCTCAATGATTTTCTTTCATCAAAGCTCATATTTCAATTATGTCATTTTCTATTGTTTATGATACCTAAAAATTCTAAATAGTCTATAATATACGTAAATATATTTTAAAACATCTAAGTTATATCATTTGCTACTATGAACTTTGAAACAAATCTAGTTGCGTAAATGAGCGGACCACCATGCTAGCTAATTTCATCATTCACTGAATCCTCTTATATAAACACCTTACACACTAAAATTTGCATAATAACTACATATAAAACTAAGACTAAAAGACATATAAATATGACAACAACCTATGTGAACTCCCATGTTCAATCTTACCTATGATCTACGTTAACCCAATTGATCTATTGTAACATCCCAAATTTTGCGTTCTTAAAAATCTTTTGTGTATCTTGGTCCTCCAAAAATTTTCACTATTTTATTTACTAAATAATCTTTAATACTAGACTTTGATAAATAAAAAAGAGTTAATATGAATAAACCCCAAGCAAATAATTTTCTAAATTATTTTATTTGAGTTTCATATGCTTGAAAATATTTTCTAGAATTTTTTAATAATTTTTTGAGTATATTTGATATTTTATTTGTGCTCTTTTATATTTTTTGTATTTTCTAAAAATAATAAAATAAATATTGGAAAAGGCTGTTAGGCAGAAACCCATCCTGTTAACATGTTTTTTCCTTTCCCTTTCCTTGGCCTGGTCCACCAACCCGTCACACACGTAGCTCACATCGTCTGCACTTTAGTCCAACTCCGCGTCGTAGTCCGCCAGCTCACAAGTCTGCGCTATGCCGCTAACAAGTGGGTTCCACCTATCAGGCAATTTTCGTCGTCTTTGCGTTGAACTTGCTGTAGTATCCACCGATCAGGCAGTGTTCTATGTGCCACCTCCTGCTATAAAAACTACTGCCCACCCTCGAGAACACATTCCCAAGTTTGCCTCCATCGAAAACCTAAAGCCAATGCCTCAATTGCGCTGTGAAGATGCCTCGATAGCGAAACCCTAGCCACTGCCACTACCAATACTTGGAGCTCTTCAGCCACGTTTTCCATCGTCACAGGTAAATTTCACCTGTCTTTGACCCCCTCTGCTATCATTGTTAGGTCTAGATCTCCATCGCTGTCCTCTTCCTCTCGCTACGAGGTCACTGGCTCTGGTCGTTCTCTATGAACCCAAGCATCGTGACCACCGTGTTGCCTGCTCCAAGTTGCGCTTCATGACAGCTAAGTTGTCGGCTCCAAGTTGAGTCCCTCCGCAGCCCTTGTCGCCATTCACTAGAACCCTTGGTCCCGAGCGCCGCCGCTCGCTGCCATCCTCCGCTGCTATCATCCCCAGCATCGTCAACCGATGTGGTAGCCATGTTGATGCCATGCTAGCACCACGTGCACCGAGTCAGCCTGCTCATCCTTGCCACGTCAACAACCACATGTCAGCCACATCAGCACCATGTCACTTGAACCTAGACCATTAGTGGACTTGGTCTACCATAGACCGTTTATATGACAAGTGGGTCACACATGTCAGCCTCATGGGTTATTTCCCTAAATTCTAAAAAAATAAAAAGATTTCGGGATATTCCCCTATCATGCGTGTTAGTCTCACAAAAGGAATGTTTTTAAATATTCTCCTTTCTCTATCAATTTCTAGATTTTTTTTGTTTGATAGATCTTCCAAGAGCCCGTTCTCCTTTATACGAATTCTGCTTGAGCCATTCAAGTTCTTAAATTCTTCTAAAATCGAGCCCTATAGTCTAGTGTGTGTGTGTGTATTGATTTTTGGAGTTTTGGTTATCTTCTATTTGTATTTATTTGCTTTTCATCAATCGTTTCGCGTAGGCATTGAAGTGTCGGGGCTGTTCAAATTAAAAGAGATGACTCAATACCAAGACTAGGACCTATTCTAATGTAAATTGTGCTTTGATCATATTGAACCTAGTTTTACAAAAGTTTTTTTTTTTCAAATTGTAGCATCCTAGTTCAAATTATCAACTGTTTAATTATTGCGAGAACTAGTTATGCAGCCTACTAGAATTATACCAACCATGTCATTTGCTATGCCATGACCATTTGTCACCCTAGGTTAGATTAATATTAGTTGTTCATTAATATAGAACCAACATGGGTTGGTATAACATCCTAATTTTTGGCTTATTTAGATTTAATATGTATTTTGTGAATTTATTGGATTTTTCGGAATTTATTTGAATTTATTTATTATTGTTAAATATCGCCTTTTTATGAAGAGTATTTAAATAATGAGAAAGTTTATATAAACTTTTATCAAAAATATTTTATTTGGGTTCCAAGTGTCCTCAGAATATTTTTTTAGAATTTTTCTGATATTTTTACTATTTATTTTAGCTTAAACTTTATTTGGGAATTATTTTAAATAATAAAATGCTGGAAATCTATTTGCTACAATGTTCGTCAAAGCCTTGAGTGGCCCAGCCAAAGTTGTCCCAGTACTGTGCATGCTCGGCCCATCTCTAGAACCCTAGGTGTTGGTTGTTGGCTCTTAATCTAATGGTAGATCTAGATCATGAAACCCTAGTGTACCCAACTGTTGGTTCGTGTGCATGCGAGATGCGTCCACGTTGTAGTGCGTCTTGGCCACTAGTTGCGACATGTGGGCAGTAGCCGTTCATCATCTCCGCCATGACTGTCCCAGATTCTCTCTCTGAGCCCACCATTGAGATTCGTCTTCCCATGCGCTACACAAATGTCGAGGCTATTTAAGTGGACATGGGGCCTTCCTTGAGGTTAGCCATCCCTTTGCACGTCATTTGCTCTAGTGATCATCGCCTGAGGAGCACCTGTGTTGCTGCAAGAACTCGCCGTAGAAGATCAATGCGCCACCGCGGTTTCCATCACTTATCGCTATCGTCAAGCCCCATTTCCACTGCCTTGAAGTCTAGATCCGAGATCCTCACAACGAGCCACCTCAGTTGTTAGTTAACATCGTCGGGGAAGTGCCAAAACACCATCGTGTGGTCGTCATCTTCGAGTCCGGTGAGTTGCGCCACTGCGTCACCATCGCCGTGCTTCAAAGCACCTTGGCCATCAGATCAACCGAGAACAGCTGCCTGGGACTGTCGCGTGTCCGCATTGCCATGCTGTCTGGCGGTCCATCTTGACCGTCGAATCTTGTATGGGGACAGTTGAGATTCCACCACATGTCAACCACTGAGAGCCTTTGCGTGGGTGGCACCACATCCAATCGTGTGCCACCGCGTGTTAGCCACGTCACCTGAAGCGCCGTGCACAAAGTCTATGGTAGACTGGCCGATTTGGTAGACCGTGTCCATGGACCGGGGTGACATATCAACCCGTGATTGGCTAGCACGGTGTTGACGTCATGTTGACATCATTTTCAATATATATTTAATTTGGGATATTAATTATTTAATATTTTCTGATTTTCCTATGTATTCAAATCTTTCGAGAGCTCGTTCTCCCTTATACGAGCTTCGATTGAGGCGATTCAAACTTCTAAAAATTTGTAAATTTTAGGTTTATTTAATGATGAATTTATTTAATTTTTAGAGTTTGTTTGCTCTTTGTTTTGATATTTATTTAGTGTTTTCTTTCATTACATGTAGACGTTGAAGTGCTCGGAGCATTCGAGGAGAAATTGTTGACTCAAGACCAAGGTCCAGAGCAAGAGAAAGAACTTTTCTATGGCAAGTTGTGCTTTGATTATGTTGAAGCCTATTTTACAAAATTGCTATATTGATTTAAATTATTGCATGTTATTTTGTGTGTACAAATTGCTTTCAAATACTTTGGGATCTACTTAATCTACCAAATTGAATTATACCCTACCTTGTCATTTGTATGCTATAATTAATTATCACCCTAGGATGGTTCACTACTAGTTGGTTAATATTAGAAATCAACATAGGTTGATTAGATCATGTTTAGAATGCTTAGCCATGCCACGTATAACTCATGACTTGGGAATGTCAACTTAATCTTGATTAATGGAATATGGAACATATTTATGGAACTCATGTGTCAGGTGTTGTCACATAATGATATTGAGTTGTAGTGACGGGGTTGTCATGCAACAATGTTGATATGTTGATGGCACGTGGTGCTTGGTAATCAACTGGGGTGGTAATAATTTAGATTGGGGCAAGTGGCAAGGGGTATTGTGCCAAGGAGGGGCAGAAAGGTAGAGAGTTTGTGAAAGTCTTGCCTTAGTCATCTTAAGGACTTAACCTTGAAAGCATTTGGCCCGAGTCAAATATGCAACCACATATCTGGAATGGGATGGATATAGCTAATTAATTTCCAATGTCTTAGGTTTGGTACTACCAATGGTTGTGTGAGGTCCGACTGAATGATGAAATTCACATGGCACAAGAGGGGGTCCTAATTGTGGTAGCCAGTCTCTTCAGTGTTGAAACCTTAGCGGGTAGTACTGGATTAAGTCTGAGTATTGTAAAAACTTTGTCATGATCTCTCTGCAGCACACCAAAAGAAGTGTGCTAATATCGATTGCACAAAGGGATGATCATATCGTGTGGGTAAAGCGCATAACCTCTACAGAGTGTAAAACATATTCGGATAATTGTGCTAGCTCGCGATACTGAGCAATGCTGGGGGATTACAGTTAATGGTTATATTTTATAAAATGAAAACTTGGATGGGAAGGTAGATTGCTATTGGAAAGTTTAGAACTTGTCTGTTTGCTTAAGAAATGTTGAAAGTTATATTTACTTTTATCTAATTTATTGTCCTTTCAATCTACTTATCGTGCTCATTTATAAATGTTGCTTTATTGCAAAATAACCATATTAGTCATTCCATTAGAATAAGCCTTGTATATAGTTACGTTAGAATTGCATTCTGTGCACAATTTGTTGAGTGCTTTAAGTACTTACCCTTACCAACAACAATCTACTAGTTGAGGAGTCTACACTAGTTTTGGAAGAAGAATTCCAGGAGGAGATGAATGTTTAGGGTGCGAGACTTGTCAGTTGTCTGTGACATACTGAGAGGTCATCTATGTTTTTTATTCCGCTGCAATTTAGTTTGATATTCTTAGTTTAGCTCTGCGTGGCATATTTATGTAAGTCGATCATAAGGTCAGTCAAAAGGTTTATATTTAATATATGAAGTCTTTTTTATGCTTTTGTTGTGTATGATTGTTATATTCATCTATGTTAAGCCTGTGTGCATTAGCGTGATCCTGTGCTAGTGCGGTATACACGGAGGATTTAGATTTGCATATTCGGATCCCAATAGTTGGTTTTGAATGTTAATAGTGTACTTAGCCATTCAACAGCTTATTAATATTATTTGAAGTACAAATTCAAATGTAACTAATTGTTCATTAAATATCTTTGTGAAAAGGACGTGTTATCTATGGCATACGATGATATGATATTGACGTTTTGCACTATAATTAATAGGGATGGTAAATGATTTAGATTGGGACAAATGGCAAGAGGCTGTGTGTCAGTGGGTCTGTGTGACATTGGGTTGGAAATTCTGTATGAATCAATTGATATGGTTATGTGTGAACAAGAAGATTAAAAGTTTTGCCTTGATCAACTAATGACTTAAACTTATAAGCCATTGAACTAGATTAAACATACGATCACATGTTTGGAATATAACCGACTAACTTATTAGGTTATCGTGTTTTGACATATGATACCTCGGTGATAGGCTAAGCTTGAACAGTTATTGTTCGTAGTCCAACGGCGAGTTTCTCTTATTCTTCTGCTCTATGTGAAGGTGGAATGGTGAGATTAGACTTACCAGGAGAGTCAATGTTCGAAAGGTTTTGTTATGATCTTTTTATTCTCACACATAAGAAAGCGTGACAATTGCTTGGCATAATAAGTTGTAATATCTTATGGATAAAGTGTATAACTTTTACAGAGTAAACTATTCGAATAACATGTCTTGATTATGGACAATGCTCAAAAATTTCACACATGCTATATTTTATAAAATCAAAACCGAAAAATAGACCATGTGCTAGAAAAAGTAGGGTGGGTGTCAATTTAACTTAAAGGATATCTAAAGAACTTATTATTACTATTATTTACTTTACTTATAGTTTCAATTTATTATTGTATTCAAGTACTAAAGTCTGTCTTGTTCAAAAGTAACCATAACAACAATTCTTTGAATAGGTCTTACATATAGTTATTAGACTTATATTTTATGCATAACTTGTTGAGTATTCCATATGCTCACTCGTGCAAATCATCAATCAGTTGAAGAAAAATAGTTAACACTAGCTTTGAAGGAGGAGTATTGGGAAGACGCTGATTATTAGGATTCAAACCCCAATTGATTAACTATGGCAGGCCGATGGGTTTTCGTTGGAGTTTATTTTCGATCCGCTACAGTTGTGTTATTTAGTGATTAAACAATGTGTGACAAAATAATTGTAAACTCGGCTACAATGTTAACTCACTATTTATTTAATTATTATCTTTAGTCCTTTATTCGTATTTCACTAGTATATAGAGTTAATATTATATTTATATTGTCATTGTGTACACTAGTATGATTCTAAATTAGCACAGATCCGAATTTATATATTCGGACCCATACCCTCCATACCCTCTAATGTACGAAGCAGCACATCCTAGCTAGATAGTAGGCAAACTCCGGTACATACAGTGCTAATCCAAAGACGCACGCACGAGTCACTCGGCGCAGCAGCCGAACGACTACGGCCCGGCCAGTCGCATGGTCAAACTGGGATAGGGATCTGGTGCAGTGGCTATGGAGATTGCAACTTAAGCAGTCCCTATATCCTCGGACCGTCGGATCGAGTGCACGGACAGTTCGGATTAATTTTTTTTAAATGAACACTATTCACTACAGTATCATAAACAGTGTTTTTGTATAGTGAAAAATCTGCACTACTTTTTCCCTATGATCTGAATTATCGATTTTGAATCGGACGTCTCCGGTTCCGCGGGGCCGCTTAAGTCCCATGGCGCTGCCGGTGATCTCCGTTCGTCAGACTGGAGGAAAACCACCCGTTTCCCCGTGCCGCGCATCCCTCCCACAGTCCAGAGCCCGGACACGCACCCCACCGCCACCACGTGCCCACGCCTCCCCCCAGATCGCATCCATCGGTCCATCTCCATCCCCACGCCCCCGAGGCCCCGACGCGCTAATCACAACATAAGCACGCTGCACGCGCCTTCGAGAAGTCACGCACTCACGCCACGTCGCCACCCCTTCCCCTCTCCGCCCCGATCTCCACTGTCGGCAACACCCCGCGCGGCCGCACCGATCCACCTCGCGAGCGCCATGGCGACTGCGTACGGGGCGAGCTACAGGTGCCGCGGCGAGGCCGACGACTTCGACGACTTCGATCCCACGCCCTACGGTGGCGGCTACGACCTCTTCGTCACCTACGGCCGCCCGCTCGCGCCCTCCGACGAGACCTGCTACCCCAGCTCCTCCCCCTCCACCTCCTACGACGCGCCCCACTACTCCGCCGAGGAGCCCTCTCCCTACGCCCACCACTCCAAGCCCAAGCCAGCCTACGGCTTCCGCCCCCAGCAGGAGCAGCAGCCGCAGCAGTCCTACGGAGGTGACTCCGGCTACGGATCCAAGCCCCAGCCCGCGTACGGCTTTCGCCCCCAACAGGAGCAGCAGCAGCAACAGTCCTACGGTGACTCCGGCTACGGATCCAAGCCCCAGCCCGCCTATGGCTTCCGCCCCCAGCAGGAGCAGCAGCAGTCCTACGGCTCTGGCTACGGGTCCAAGCCCCAACCCACGGAGGAGGACACCTACAGATCTGGGTACGGCAGGAAGCCGCAGCAGGAGGAGAGCTACGGGTCTGGGTATAGTAGTAAGCCGCAGGTTGAGGAGAGCTACGGGTCTGGGTACGGCAGCAAGCCGCAGGCGGAGGAGAGCTATGGATCTGGATACGGGACCAAGCCGCAGCAGGAGGAGAGCTACGGGTCTGGGTACGGTTCCGGCTACGGGAGCAAGCCGCAGGTGGAGCAGAGATACGGATCGGAGTATGGGTCTGGGTACGGAAGGAAGCCGCAGGTGGGGGAGAGATATGGATCGGGGTATGGAAGCAGGCCGCAGGGGGAAGAGGAGTATGGCAGTGGTGGGTATGGGAGGAAGACTCAGGAGGAGAGCTATGGTTCCTCGGGGCATGGCTATGGAAGGAAGACTGAGGAAGAGAGCTATGGTGGTTCTGGGTATGGATATGGGAAGAAGGCGCAGGAGGACGAAGGCACGTATGGCTCTGGTGGGTACCAGAAGCCAAAGCCGTATGGGGAGGAGACTCAGGGTTCATATGGTTACGGATATGGAGAGGAGAAGCCCAAATATCCGAGTGGTGGGTATGAGAGGCCGAGCTATGGCGGGAGAGAGGAACACCGGGGAAGCTATGGCCGCAAGAAGCATGTAAGTTCCCGTCCCTTGTGATTGTGCTATGTATTTGTTCACTATGTGCGCGCTGTAATGGTTACCTGTTGTGGTGAACGGGTTGAGGAAAAGTAGGATATTTATTTTGTATTGGATTGTGTTTTACAATAAGAGGGATGTTGTGGATCCAACCGTTTTTAGCCATTCGACATAGATGATCGTTAGCTGATAACAACTTATTGCATTTGGTATGCGTAAGGAATTAGCGTGTCAATCCAATAATTCAAAACTCTACCTTCTATATCACTGTATGGTAGTAAAGAAATGGCTTGTAAGAAAATTTTTCTGATCTCATATAGGATTTAGATGTTGAAAAAAGTTTGTCTACAGATTATAATGTTGCTTGTGGGAACAAGATATATTTGGCTGATTTATCGATAAGTTCTAGTTAGTGCTCAATGGACTTTAGATAAAGTATGTAGTTCCCAGAAGTACGTTTATAATTCCTGTATATTTGATAATACCGATTGATTTTTTTTATAATATTTCTGTGTTGTGCAAATTCATTGATAAATATCGGTATGTTTGTACAACAATTGGGCATATGCCATAGTCATCTTTATCCACAGTAAAATGTCAGAACAGCATAGCTGAATAAAATATCACTAATGGTCATTCATTTAGATTAAACACCCAATTATAACCTATAAGGAATTAAGAATGCAACTTATATGCTTGAGTCATGGTCATCTGTGAGTGCTATATTGTACATTTTATAATCTGTGTCTTTGAGCATTTGTCTGTAAATTTAAATTGAACTAAATACAATTCAGTACAGCTTGATGAATCGGGTATTCAAGCCATGAAGGAATTAATGAAAACTCTGAGGAATAGGGTATTTTTCCTCAGTTCACTTGTATTGCTAGTACATTTTCTTGTACCAGTTGTTTGCTGCATCGCATATTGTTTTTTTTTTTGTTGTTTGGCAAGAGTACTTTTAGTGCATTTCTTGAACAAGCCAAACTTTCTATTTCAAATGCTGAGACAAATGCCACAAAAATGCAATCTCCTAGTGTTAAGAGTATGTCTTCCTTATTAGCCCTAAATATTTCTTGGTTGCTTTGCAGGATGATGATGACTCCGATGATGAAAAGAAGAAACATCACCAGAAGCACCACCATCGCCGCCACGAGTATGATGACTAAGCATCCATTATGACCTTGGTCTGCTGCTTTCGCCTCTATATCTAGTTACTGCATGAATAAAATTGGGCTTCTGGACACTGGATCGTTATTTGCTTCTATGAATTTATATTACTTCGCCCCTGAGTGGTGCGTGCTACGTGCGTCGTTTATATGTTTTGAGTACTATCCATCTTATTTGTATGTTCGAGACAATCTGTTAACGTACACAGTATGCCTGTTGTATTTGAAACTGGTTCTGTTGTCTTCTTCATCTCGCTGTTGTTTTCTTCCAACTATCTGAACTTGTCAGGCATGATTCCTCCTGGCAGAATCTTGAATCTTGCCCTGAGTATTTCCCTGGCGCTGTTGCTTTCGACTACGTTGTTGATCTGAGCATTGTTTCGGTTCATTGTCCTGTACTCCCGAAAGGAGCCGACAGGGCGTGATGCATTGTTGGCCCTGTTTGTTTCGGCTTTTTTACTAGTTTAAAAGCCAAAAAGCCAAAAGCTAAAACAAACAGATAGTTTTTAAGCCGGGCTTAAAAAAAGCCAAAAGCCTCCCATGAACTAAAGCTAAAAGCCAATGTGAGATGGCTTTTTTGGCTTTTATTTGAAATTTATATTTGCCATTGAAGTTGTAACATATTTACCCACCAATGCTATCCATATAACGATTCATCTGGCGGGGAGAATTGGAGGCCAACCAAGGTGGCCACGTGTCACCTTTTTTTTAAAAAGCCTCCATAAATTTCGTAATTACGTTTAGGTCCTCTCGCGGTTATTTTGCAAAAAAATCGTAGTCTGTATATATTCGCGAATAGGTCCTCCGTTGGGTAGTTTTACTTAAAATAAAAATTACATCCGACCCTTCTATCGGTAATTTTGCAAAAGAGCCCTATAGTTTCAGATATTCACAGTCGGTCCTCCACCTTTATTTTTTGTTTGCGAAAAAAAGCTCGTAGTTTGTATATTAGCGGTTGGGTACCACGGTGGGTAGTTTTGCAAAAACAAAAATTACATCCGCACCCTTCTACCGGTAATTTTATAAAAAGAACCCTATTATGCGAGCGCGTGGCGCGGGTTCCTATCTAGTATAAATGAAACTTCTTTTGTTTTCAAGGGCGTCTCCCTCTCCCTTTTCCTCACAATCTAAAAGGGTATTTTAGATTTTTCAACAATAAGCTACACTATCCAACCCATAAAAAAGCCAAAGTGCCAAACAACGTGCCTTGGCTTAAAAGCAAATGGCTTAAAAGCTCATTAAGCCAAAAAGCTGGCTTTAAGCCAAAAGTCAAAAAGCCTAAGCTGAAACAAACAGGGCCGTTTGCTTAATTTCTTCCTTTACAGTGGATTCTGCTGTTGAAATAGTGCAGTGTTGAAAGGAGCGGTGCATCCTAGCGATAATATCCTAATAGCACGCCTGTCTGCCAATTCTTCTATGATATTTTCCCCGTGAAATGATCGATCAGGTGCTGTGTTTCGGTGACGATGATAGCTCATTGGAATGCCAGAGTTATTGCCTTTTGTGGCGCTCCCCCCCTCCTCCTCCTCCTCTCTCTCTCTCTCTCTCTCTCTCTCGTTTTCGAACAAAATTATAAATCTAGTCTCCTCTTAACCGTAGAAGAATTGAGAGGTAACACATGTAATCTATCGTAATATGGGAGCGTGGCAGATGGTTGCTACGGTCAAGAAGGGGCTTGTCGGGGATTGGGTATTTCCTACAACGACCATGGTACCTCGGTGGCCAGCCGACCACCGACCATGCACGCCCTTGGACGGTGCCCCCTACGGAGACCCTCGGGGAGGTCGACCCTCACACCTGCCTCGACCTCAGTCAGGCTCGTCCCCGAGCATGATTGCTCGGGAGTGCGTGACCGGCGACCCGGGCCCGGAGGAAAAGGCCTCGAGCCTCACCAAGAAGCCGGGCACACTCCACAAAGGTGACGTGGCATTAATCACCAGACGGCTCGACGTGGCATTAATCGCTTAGCGGCTAGAAGGACAATGCTGCCACGACCTGCGCCACCTTACGCCCACGTAGCGTTATGGCATAAAGCGAAGAACAGTGTCACCCACATCCGGAAATAGTGGCGCGCCGCTCTGTAATAAATGCTGAAACACTGTAATCGCCTATAAATACCCCCTCGCACGTAGTATTCGGGGGGGATTCTGCTTCACTTTGCCCCCTCATAGGTAGCAATAGCTTGCCGGTAGCCTGAGGCATTGTCCTTAGAGCCTCCCAGGCCTCCGAGCGAGCACCCTGTAATCCACCTTTGGAAATTAGTGCAACCACTAGACGTAGGGTTGTTATCTCCCCTGCGAGAGGCCCGAACCAGACAAAAAGACTCTCTGTTTACTGCATTATCTCCACGATACGCAGCTCGGCAGGACCTCGGACGTCACCCCCTCCGCGGAAAAGGGGCCTTAGGTTGATCCCTCATTCAACAAGTAAGCTCGGCGGGGGACCGGTTCCCGAATCGTCGACCGCTGGCGCCGTCCGTGGGGATCGACTGAGTCCTTTCGCAAGGAATCCCTGAGGATTACGAATTCTCAAGTCAATCAAGACCTCTGCGTCTTCGGCGATGTGGAGGGCGACGACGTGTGCTACGCCGGTAAAGGCGCGGCTGGTGTGACTGATTCGGAAGGCCACACCGAGTCCATGTTCCGTGCTGAGCACGTCCTCCTTCGGCGCGAAGTCACTTCGAGCACGCGTTTCGCTCGGGGCTATCCATGTCCCGCCGAGCACGCCCTCCGCTCGCCGGCGAGTCCCTTCCCGAAACGCTGCTTTCGCCGGGCTATCCATGTCCCGCGCCGAAGCACGTCCTCCGCCGGGCGAGTCCTTCCCGAGCACGCGTTTATTGAGGGCTATCCATGTCCTGCCGAAACATCGCCCTCCGCTTCGGTAGCGCGAGTCCTTCCCGAGCACGTTTCGCTCGGGGATGTCATTTTCGCGCCGAAACACGCCTTCGCTCGGCGCGAAGTCCTTCCCCGGGCATGCGTTTCGCTCGGGGACTGTCCATGTTCCGCGCCATGCACGTCCCTCGCTCGGGCGCGAGTCTCTTCCGCGCCGGATAAGTTTCGCGCTTAAATGCGGGTCTTCCCAGGTAAATGAGTATGCTCATTGCATCTTTTCTTTCTTTAAAACATTTTCGGACTCTTAGGGCTCGCCCGAACGCGGCGGCGTGAGTCCTCTCGTGACCTGTTGGTTAGTTCCCCTGGACGTCTAGTCCATGTCCGGGATGTGGCATTTCGAGCATGTCTCGCCTGTCAGTTCCTCGAGCATCTGACCCATACTTGGGATGCGGCAGTGCGAGTCCGCTCGCAATTTGCTAGTTGCCTTCTCCCTAGATATCTGATCTATGTATAGTTCCCCTGTGCATCTGATCCATGCACCGGATGCCGCAGTAGCCCTTCGCTGCTGCGAGACCTGTCCCCGAGCAAGCGCCGCCGGATGCCGCGATAGAGTCTTCGCCGCGAGACTGTCCCCCGAGCAAGCGCCGCCGGATGCCGCATAGTTCTTCGCCGCTGACACATCTCCGAAACAAGCGCCGCTTTCGGATGCCGCAGAGTCTTTCTGCCGAGAGACTGTCCCCGAGCAAGCGCCGCCGGATGCCGCAATAGCTCTTCGCCGCGAGACTGTCCCCGAAGCGAGCCACGCCGCCGCTTCGAGACTCTCCCCGAGCAAGCGCCGCTCGGATGCCAAGAAGAACCCTTCTTCGCCGCGAGACATGTCCCGAAAAGCGCCGCTTTCGGATGCCGCAATAGCCCTTCATTGCGAGACTGTCCCCGAAACAAGCGCTTTCCGCCGATGCCATGCAGTAGCCCTTCGCCGCGAGACTGTCCCCGAGCAAGCGCCGCCGGATGTCATGATAGTTCTTCGCCCATGAGACTGTCCCCGAGCAAACGCCGCTCGGATGTCATGCAGAGCCCTTCGTCGGCTGCTGAAACTG
The DNA here is from genome assembly GCA_036346375.1 of Guadua angustifolia. NCBI lineage: Eukaryota > Viridiplantae > Streptophyta > Magnoliopsida > Poales > Poaceae > Guadua > Guadua angustifolia. Next base: position 28,900,636 of record CM070505.1, on the reverse strand, counting down.
TCTCCGAAACAAGCGCCGCTTTCGGATGTCATGAGTAGCCCTTCGCATTCGCGAGACTGTCCCCGAACAAGCGCTTTCGGATGTCATGATTGCTCTTATTGTGGAACCCCAATCCCTTATTCAAAGTCTAGAGACTTAAGGCGGAGACCTCGGCCAAGCAATTTCTCCCCTTAAAGCCTCGGAGGCTAGCTGTCGGGGATTTGGTATTTCCTACAACGACCATGGTACCTCGGTGGCCAGCCGACCACCGACCATGCACGCCCTTGGACGGTGCCCCCTACGGAGACCCTCGGGGAGGTCGATCCTCACACCTGCCTCGACCTCAGTCAGGCTCGTCCCCGAGCATGATTGCTCGGGAGTGCGCGACCGGCGACCCGGGCCCGGAGGAAAAGGCCTCGAGCCTCACCAAGAAGCCGGGCACACTCCACAAAGGTGACGTGGCATTAATCACCCGACGGCTCGACGTGGCATTAATCGCTTGGCGGCTAGAAGGACAATGCTGCCACGACCTGCGCCACCCTACGCCCACGTAGCGTTATGGCATAAAGCGAAGAACAGTGTCACCCACGTCCGGAAATAGTGGCGCGCGCTCTGTAATAAATCTTTGAACATTTGAATCGCTTATAAATACCCCTCGCACGTAGTATTCGGGGATTCGCTCACTTTGCCCCTCATAGGTAGCAATAGCTTGCCAGAGCTCGGGCATTGTCCTTAGAGCCTCCTGGCCCCGAGCGAGCATCCCGTAATCCACCTTTGGAAACTAGTGCAACCACGGGCGTAGGGTTGTTATCTCCTCATGAGAGGCCGAACTGCACAAAAAGACTCTCTGTTCTTGCATTATCTCCACGATCGTAGCTCTAAGGGACCTCGGACGTCACCCTCCATGGAAAATGGGTCTTAGGTTGATCCCTCATTCAACAAGTAAGCTCGGCAGGGGACCGGTTCCCGAATCGTCGACAGGGCTAGATTTGCAATCTAGTTTGAATAGGGACTAAATTTACAAATAGAATTGAGCTAAGACCTTAGAAAAAATTTGAGTAAATTTCACAAATCTATATATTTTAAGAGAATTTATATTACGAAACTATAAGTTTTAGAATTAAATGATTCTTGTAATGGATATGATGGTGTGGATCTACACAATAGCTTCACGTGTGAGTGAAATAGAAAATGGGATCACTTGAGGCTGTCATGTGTACTCACACTGTCAGACCTGTTATAAGATATAATTAATTCTAAAACACGTAATTTTGTAACACAAGTTCTCCTAAATTTGTAGCTTATGAAATATGAACTAAAACCAGTAATTTTCTAAAAGTTTGTACAGAAAAATTTGTAATTTTGTACAATTTACTTAATTTTTTTTTAGCTAAACAAGCGGGTGTCGTTGATGTGATATTCGTAGTTGGATACGATTTTTTTACTGTACTAGCCATCTGACTTGATTTTTTTTCTGTTCATGCAAAATCCAGCGGACACGAGTGTTGTATTATTTCTCGTGCAACCATAATGCTGACTTCTTGTTTTCCGCGGACGGCGAGCGTTGGAGATAATTTAGCGGGGATTCGGCCGACAGCTTGGTTTTTTTTCCCGCAGGTGATCTGATGGGACGGTGGGGCGCACGCGCTGGAAGACCGGACGGGACGACGGGCCCGCATGCTGGAAATTTTCCAGCGTCGGTCAAGCGCTGGAAACCACATATTGGAAATTATCCGACACTTTCGATTTTTTTATCTATTAGCGGAGCCACCTCGTGTTTTATTATTTTGACTTTGTCAATATTTGAATTTTTTTTGGTGTGTTCTTTTAGTTTGTTTCAATCTCTCAGTGGCTTGGATTAATTAGCCAAAACGAGGAGGCGACGTACAGTATGCGGGTTTGCACGAACGCTAATTAATTTGCACTGGTATGTACCATGGAAAAAAAGAAAAAATTCCAGCACTTCGTGGCCGCTGGATAATTTTCGGCGCTTGGCCAACGCTGAAAAATTTCCAGCACGTGGGCCCGCCATTCCGTCCAATCTTCCAGCGCTTGCCCCAACATCCCATCCGGTCGCCTGCGGGAAAAAAAACGAGCTCTTGGCCGAACTCAGCGGCCGAAGTTCGACAGCTGGAAAATTTCTAGCTCGCCGAATCCAAGGAGGCCACTGGATTATTTCCAGTGCTCGCCGTCCCTAGAAAACAAGAACCCGGTGTGGTTGTATGTAGGGATGGAAAAAAAACTCGCCAAAATAAAAATTAGTTGATTTAGAATAAGAGTGGTTGGTTCAAATTGAAACAATACGAGAATAATAAATAAGAATAAATCAACGCATCCCTAGTTGTATGAGAAATAATACAACGCATCTGTTAGATTTTACATGGACAAAGCTACTTTCTAAATTTCATCGCAACAAGGACCACATATGGCAAAAAAAAAACCATCGAGCCAGCGGTCAGTACAGTAAAGAAATTCGTTGGATACTGCCGCACCATCCAATCGAGCAAATGATTGGAGGCAGGGATCAACTTTTCGTTTGACAAAAAAATTCGGGACAGGCCGAAATCCGAAATTTCGGCCGAAATTCGGTAATTTCGGCCGGAGGAGAATCAAAATTCAAATCCGGTTTGATTTCCATCGAAATTTTCCGAAATTCACCGAAAGTACCCCGAAATTCGGCGAAATTACCCGAAATTTCGGTCAAAATGAACTGACTGAAAATTGGTTCAAACGATGTCAAAAAATTTTAAAATTTTTTCTGTAGGTTTCTGACAAAATAGAGATGTTCTCATAAAATTTTCAGGTGATTATCAGTTCTGTGGATTTTTAAAAAATTCAAAGATTGGTACTGTCCTGGTAAAGCGTTGATCGGCAAGTTTGAACCGGATGAAAAATAGTACAAAGGACGTTATAACATTTTGAAAGTTTTTATGGAGATTCCTAACATATTTATGATATTTGTGTAAAAATTTCAGATGATGATCAAATGTGAGGAATTTATAAAAATTCAAACATTGGTACTGTCCTGGTAAAGCACTGAGCTGCAAGTTTCATCCGGATGAAAATTAGAACAAACAAGCTTGTAAAATTTTGAAATTTTTTCTGGATGGTCCTGACACATCCATAATATTCTCATAAAATTTTCATATGATGATAAAGTGTCATGAATTTTAAAAAATGCGAACAGTGCTACTATCCTGTTAAAAGACCGATGATCAATACATACATTTAATTTAGCAATAAAAAAGGCTTAAATTTTTAAAAAAAATTTCATAAGGGTGGAAAGGAAATGTTTAACATCTCATAAAAATTTGGAATCATGGTCACACTCCAGTGAATTTATAAAATTCGTAGAAGGCACAGTGCCATTTATGTTCTTTCTCTGTTTGATTTTTGAAATATAGATTTTATTGCTTACTACATTGATAGATTTTATTGAGCAAACCAAAAAGTTTAAATTTTTTAAAATTTTATATTATCTTCCCAGGAATAAATGCATAAACATTAAAAATATCAGAAATTAATAAATTAATTTAAGATATTTAAAAATACAAAAACAGAGAGAATTGAAAACTAGTACTTTGAATGTCAGAATTTTTATAAATTCCTGGAGAAATATTTTGAGCTGAAAATTTTAAATAAAATCCTTAGCTCAAATAAATTTGAAAAACAAAATTTCAAAAAGTTATAAAAATATTTTAATTGCCTGATAAATCCAAAACAGAAAACAGAAATATATGCCTCTGAATTGATATTTGAAATATAATACCACAAATTAAGTTTAGTGTTTACTGCATTTATTGAGCAAACTAAGAAAGTTGAAATTTTTGAAAATTTTATAGAATGGTACTAAGGAAGTTCTTAATATGTCATAAAAATTTTAGATGATGATCACACTCGAGAAAATTTACAAAAATCTAACAAGTTTACTGTCCCAATTATGTCCATTCAGTTGTTGATTTTTTAAAGATAACAAATGATGTTAAATTATTTTTAAATTTTTTTCGTATGATCCCAAACAACAAAGGATGGTACCATAAATTTTTCAGATGATTATCAGGCTTGTAAAATTTTTAAAAAATCTGACAGTGTTTCTGCCCAAATTTTAAAAAATCTAAAAAATTAGTTTTTCATCAAATTTTCATGTAACAAGACTTTGTTAAGGGTTATTGGACCCATTCCGTTCAAATCCGGCCAAAAAATTTGAAAATCCGGACTCCAAACCCGAAATTTCGGCGAAATTCCCGAAAATACTGTAGCAGTTACTGTGGCAAAATCAATTTTTTTTTAAATTTTGAATTTGGCCGGTATATACAAACTCGGAGGGGGCCGAAAACCGAAATTTCGGTGAAATTTCGCCGAAATTCGGCGAATTTTGGATCCCTGATTGGAGGAGCCTACCGGTTCGTTCTTGGCAGGCTAATGGGTTTTCTTCTTGTCGAGTTGCTTTGCGCATGAGATAAACCTGCGCCTATCTGGCTTATCTTTATGCTCCCGTCGGCAAGCAAGTTCCTGGAATTCCAGTAGAATACTGGGAAAATATTTTCATATCACAGCCAATTACATAAATTCTATATATATTATCCCTTGTCTCACTTACATGATTTGTGCAATTTGCAATGGCAAATAACGAATTGCTCTGGGAAAATCCAAGTCCTGTGCTAGTAGGTTACATGACAAATATAAATACCTACAACACGTTGCTGGTGAACGTTTTGATATTTTTACTACTTACATTCTAAAGCGACATCATTTCGTAAATAGACATAGGGTGTGTTTGGCAGGGATTCAATTTCTTCAGATTCGTGAATCTAGTGAAACTAAAAATTCTAGCTTCACCAGATTCGTGAAGTTGAAACTGTGAGTACATTAAGAATGTTTAGATAGATCATCTTGTTTATATTTTAGACCAAAAATATAAACTTAATTCACTTTATTTTAGCCTACAAGTTTTAGATTTCAGGAGAAACTGGAATCTGGAGCTCTACCAAACAGGCCCACAATGCCCTTACTTCTATGCTTTTCTTTTTAACAGTTGTATAAATATTAAAATATGAATGAAAGGTAGATGATTATTACTTACCCCTTCGCTTGCTTTAAGATTTGTGCAATTTGTATTGGAAGGGAAAGCACTGAAGCACCACTCTAGACATAATACTTGTCTTTTTTTCCTAAGACAATCAATCATGGTTATGTTTTACTCATCTCAATTGAGGTCCCACTTCTAAAGAACTTATCGCAGCAAGTAACACTTGAGCCCTGAGGTTTGGTTTTGAAGGCTGATTAGCGTCTTAAGGAAATGTTTTTATTTGTCGGGTCAACTATCCATCAGTCAATTGATTTTGTCAAATCAAATTCTTCAAGGTTGAACGAAGATTTTATTGATCTCCACGTTCGACCCAAAACCTAGCCGCTGCTTCGATCCCCAGCTGCACGTCTCTTCACTGCTGCCTCGTCGGCCAACCATTATTACCGTCTCCGACGCAGTTGCCACTTGCCAAAGCCGAAGACGACTATGGCGCCACCTAGTTGCTGATCACCTCCCTCGTTAGAGGAGGACGTCGTGCGGGCCGAGCCGGTCCGTTATAGATTTATTGTGTTTCGGATCTAAACGGTGTCAGGTCGTGACGGTCTATTATGTTCACCGTGCCGGACCAGATTGACCTGGCTTGCCTTCAACGATCCCAGACACGGTCCATTTGAGCTTCGTGTCGTGCTGGCCCAGATTCGACCTATTTATACTATTGCTACGAGAGAAAATAACCACGGATTGATTTCTTTCTTTATCTGTCTAGGATTTCCTTTTTCTCCGATCGAAACAAAATCCTATTGTGTTTATTCTTCTCGATTTCCTTATTCGGTTGCTCCTTCGGTCATATGCATACAGCCATACATGTGACTTCTTGATTTGCTTACCCACACATACAACATATGCATGCATTCCCTTTCTTTTCTCTAGTCCATCGAGAGTTTTCTTCCTTTACTCGTTGATTTGCTCACCCACACATACAACGCAGGCATGCACAGACTGTTTCGGGTTGTGTCGGCCCAAGCACGGCCCAGATTGTCATACCGGGCCGGACCGCTCATTGTGACCGATTGGCAGACTCGGCACGATCCAGCTCGTTTAGAACAGTTCTATACCAGATCGTAAATCAACCTAAATCGAACGTGCCTCGTACCAATCCAAAATAGTCCGGTCCATTGCCCACCTCTATCCCTCGTCGACTCTAGCGATATCGCTACTTGCAGTCTGCTGCATGCCTCTCATCGCCCTAAAACCTAATTCGATCTCCTCGTCTTTGTCGCGTACGAACATTTGCCTCTCACCATCCTCCTTCAAGCTCACGACTGTTGGTACCCTTTGTACGTACCTCACCACATGATTACTGATTGTCAGATCACCCGCAAACGGGGTTAGGGTGTTGAACGCTAAATCCTGATCACCAGATCCGTTATATTTCTTTTTTTTCTTTAAAGGTGCAGTTGGTTGTTTTTTCTTTCAAAAAGGTGTAATTGGTTGTTGTAGTTGTGTCCACGTTGCTCACGATCAAACGCAAAAAAAAAAAAAAAAGTAGAAGACGTTAGAAATATTTCCTTAGTGGGATGAATATGCGCACAATGAGCAACTCCTGTAATATAGGAAAAGGAGGTCAACCCGCTTAATGAAATAAATAGTATGAGATTAAACTAGACTAACATGCCTCGTGGCCTTTGGACCTAATGGAACTGGTTTAGGTGAAGTGACTATTCAGTTAATTATCACGGCAACGTATCTTGTGCACACAGGCCCTCTCGTGTACACATCGTGCACACCAACTAAAAAAGTCATGAAAAATTCTGAAAAAAATTGTAGACATACTTCATAGATTACTCTACCTATGTATGAAGTTTCAAGATCAAATTCATTATATATCAAGAGTTACAAAAAAAAAAGAGAAAATTCTGACAAATTTAAATTCCTAAACTTGTCAGAACTTTCTTTTTGTAACTCTTGATATATGATAAATTTGAATCTACAATTTTATACATAGGTAAAGTAATCTATGAAGTACATCTATAATTTTTTTCAGAATTCTTCACGACTTTTTTTAGTTGGTGTGCACGGTGTGTACACGAGAGAGTCTGTGTGCACAGGATACGTTGTCAATTATCACACAATCATAATCAACCTTAAAGCTCCAAATAACAAAGAGGTTATTAGCCACGAAAATCCACAAACAATCTACCAAACTTGTAATTAGAGAGATTTGAATATTAGCCACACAACACATGTACTATACTGGTTGGACCCGCCATAAAAGAGTTCCTATTTTTAATTCGACTAAATTTACATGGGGATTACTGTGGTTCATACAACTTTTTAGGGCTTTTTTGGTTGATGCTTAACTTTGTCAAAACTGATCTTAGCTAATTGTGGTTTGCTATACTTTTGTGGTGCCAAAATTCAATGACACAAGTGTGGCAAACTAAAGCAAAAAAACTGAGTCTATAACAAACATATGGGTCATGAAATAAGAAAGTGTGACAAGTTTTAATTGTGACAACGACCAAACACCTGCTTAAAAAGCTGTTGTATGCGTAAGGTTCAACTTAGCGAGATTAGTCTTCAAACCAAATACCCTTTAGTTACAATTTTTTTAGAACTTTTTCCCTCAATTTTTTTTTCCACTGCCTACCAATTAACTTGTAGGATATTAATGAATAACAGAAATTATACATAAAGTGCATAAATTACATATACATTTATTATATTTTATAATCACTCCTCTAAAACCCTATTTGTTTGGGATTTTTCTCAAACCTAAAAGTAAAAAAAAAACAAAGGCTAAACAAGTGGGTAACTTTTGAACTGTTTTTTTTCAAAAGCTATAACCCTTCGTATAACTAAAAGCTAAAAGCCACCTGAGATGTGTTGTTTGGATTATTGAGGGTTAGTTTTAGACTAATACCACTGCAAGTTAGGATAAAATTACCTACATTTATCATGTTAAAATGTCACTGGAGTTAGGGTAAAATTACCTACCTCTATCAAGTTAAAAGTAAAATGCTTTGAAGCTATTTAAGCCAAAAGAGTGGCTTTATGCTATAAGTCAAAAAGACTAAGGGTCTGTTTGGGGGAGCTGTAGCTTTTCTGAAAAGTCGCCTTTTGGTTTTCTGAGTTAAAAAGCAGTTGTAGCCTTTTATAAGAGACCGTTTGACAAATAACTAATTTTCTCTCAGCAATAAGCTGTAAAAACAGGTCCAGCCCAGCTTTTAGCTTTTGAATTTTGCTAGTTATATATGGCTTCTAGCTTATACTAAAAGCCGCTTAAAAACTGAGGTATTTGGAGGCTTACTAACTTTTCAGAAATTAAAACTAGCTTAAAACCTCTCAAATAGGGCCTAAAGCTAAACAAATAGGGTCTAATACTTGTTTCAACTTTTTTATCAAAATAAAAACCTAAAAAGGGGGGAAAACATGGGAAATTGTTAACATCGGGCACCAATAGCCAAGCGGTGACTCATTTCCTAGGTTGCGTCATGCTTTCATTCCCTCCCTTCCTTCCGACAAACCCTCCTACTCGTCAGCTTTGGGCACTGGGCCAGGCTTTTTTGAGTTAGCCCATGGCATGATAAGCATGGCATAACACGAATATGTGTAGGTCAGGCCGGCATAGCACAAATGACAGGGTTTTATTGGGCTTCACAATCGGCCACGATAGGTGGCACGACACTCCTGCAAGGGCTGTGCTCGGGCAGCATGGCATGAAACAAGCCCAATAGACCCAAAGCAGGCACGATCGTGGTAGAGCACGGTGGCACATGGCAGGGCACCCTGCCGCAACACTGCGCCATGCTATGGCTCGCCTGCGGTTGGTGCCGTTGCAGTCCTCATATGCATAGAAATAGGAGATAACAGAGATGCAAAAAGCTAGAGAATGGAGACCGAAGAATACACGCTCATCAACGCTGAGACGACACTCCATCGTGTTGCTCGCTAAGCGTGCCCACGACACCGTGTATGGCTTTCTTCCTGTTTGCCTCCTGCAGCCATCGACGCCACCATATCAGACGTATGTTGACCTAGAACATATGGATGATCTCGACATTGGAGAGTAGCTAGTATGTATATATATTATTACTATACTTTTTTCTTATCGGTGGAACTGTAGGGTCGAGGATGCGCCTAGAGGGGGGGTGAATAGGCGTTTTACGAAATTCGATCGCTTACTAAAATCGATCGCACTAATACACCCCTAAGTCAAAACCTAATCAAAGATATATGCGGAAGCGATAAATAGGTTTTGACAATTAAAGCCTAAATCAACTAGGCTCACTAGTGCACTAACTAAATTATGTCTCTAAACTGGAATTGCTAAATTGATCAATCAATTTACACTAAGCAATTCTAATTACAATCAAGCAATTGAACAATATACAATAAATGTAAATACTTGAAAGTAAAAGAGACAACCGATATTTTTCCGTGGTGTTCGGAGACTTGCCGGTCTCCCCTAGTCCACGTTGAGGCAAGCCCACACTTGGACCGGCTCCGCTCGAGCACCGCCTCTTTCCACTAGTCGTGGTTTTTCACGCTTGCGCGTAGGCTCAACCCGAACCTTCACAAACTTGCCGGGGCTTCTCACACCTTGAGAGCTCCCGCGCACGACGCCTACGCCGTCTAGGAGTCGGCAACCTCCAAGAGTAACAAGCCGCTCCTCCGCTTGAACTTCACCGAGCACAACGAATGCGCAACCGGTGATCACCAAGTGCAACACATGCACAAGGCCTTCCTCAAGTGCAACACATGCACAAGAGGCTCTCAAAACACTTCCTAATTGCAACACATGCAATTAGTCTCACTCTTAAGCTCAAGAGGCAAATGGAGAAGAGCAACACATGCACACAACTCCCACACACAGCAGCCACCTTGCCCCAAGCCCCCAAGGGGGTATTTATATCCCCCCACAAGAAAACTAGCCGTTTGGGGGCAAAGCAGTAAAAATAGACAATTCTTGGTACTACAGCCTCTAAGGGCAGTAGTACCGCCCATAGCCCCAACGATGGCTAACGGTCATTTGGCGTACTACCGCCCTCTAAGGGCAGTAGTACCGACTTTGCTTGATACTACCGCTCCCCATGCAGCGGAGTAGTCTGGCCTCGGCACCTCCAGAAAACACAAACTCGCCAAACAGACTACCGCCAACCAAAGGCGGTAGTACCGCCCTTCTTGGTACAACCGCTCGAGACATCTTGATAGTGCCGCCTTGCCCGACCAAGAAAAACAACGCTCAGTAAAAAGAGCAACCGTGACAAAACCCGGTAGTACCGCATTTATGGTACTATCAAGACCTCAACAATGATAGTCTTAATCCAGAGAGAAAACTCAGATTTCGAACTCCAAATCCATTTCTCCAAAAACCAAACTTATTCTTTGAGCCACAAAGATGATCAACACATGATCATACACACGTGCAGAACACATTTGCACCAACATAGCTCATGCTCAAAGAATTTCAACCAAATTGCAAAAACGCATTTCGCAATCAACTCAAAGACTATTTGCAAAACTTATTAAGCAAATCAAACTCGAGTTTATGAGATTAATCCCCCTAGCAATGTGAAGGTCAACACGAGACCCAGTCAACTTGCCAACACTCGTTACAAGCCCTATTCACATGCTCTCGGAATTCCGGACTCATAAACCTCAGTTTATTCGCACAACGAACTTGCAAACAACACAATAAACACATTTCATGCTTGAGCACTACTCTTTGCAACACATGCAAAAGTCTAGCTCCAAGCAACATCAAATCAAGATGCATGAACTCTCTAATTGCAACACATGCAATTCTCTAGTTCCGTGCAACCATACCAAAACGACTTCACACCAAAACCAAACATCAACTAAACCAAATCACACGTATGAGCTCTTTACTCGCAATACATGCAAGCCTCTAGCTCCATACAAACACACAAACATCAAATCATGCTTGAGCTCTCTCCTTTTGCAACACATGCAAAACTTAGCTCCAAGCAACACCAAGGTTTCATAAAAAATAGTTTTGCGAACCAAAACGTGAAGCTTCAACTAATGCAACACATGCAAAAGTGAACTTCACGCAAAAGCCAACGCACTAGCTTATCACTTCTTGCAACACATGCAAATCAAAGCATTATGCGAAAACCAAATGCAACCAAGCATAAGTTTAGCCCATTCGCAACACATGCCAAATGGTCAAACCCATATGCAAAAACCGAATCAAATAAGGTTTGAGCTTGAGTGAACGCGGAATGAGATCACCAACACATGATGAAGCTCAAGCAAAGGGAACGACCCCTCTTAATAGCACGGCGATAAAACCTTAGACTCAAAGACTATAAAGTCCTTAATTATACCTTCGCCGCCGCGCACAAGCAATCCCCTTTGGGGTCTTTATGATCATCACTTTGATACTCCCCTGGGATCGTTACCCTTCTTTATCTTCGGGATCCATTCTTGACGCCCATCGACTCATGATGCCGTCCTTGTCCCGTTCTCATCATCTCATCCATCTTTGGACCTAACTCAATCACAACTCATACAAATAGTTAGTCCAAGATGCATGGTTGTCTCAATTATCTCTTGCACTCCATTAACACATAATGGATGCCTCTAGATCAATTGAGCACAACCCTAAATCAATAGAAATGATTTAAGTGTGTCTTAAGTACAATAATGCAACACATGCTTAATTATACTTAAGAACTATCCATTTGTCCTTAATTAATAAAGGAGCACCATCAACACATGATGAAGTGTTCTTTAATGATTAACAAGACAAATGAACTCAATTTAAATTATCATTTAAATTGATATGAGTATATATTAACTACACAAGTTTTCATATACTCATGTTGATGAAAAGTAATGATCCATTATATGTAAACTATATGGAAATGATCATTACTCTAGATCATCAACTATAGAATACACCCCACATGTATATGTGCATAGATATAATTGACTTGGACATAATATGCACATATCCAATTTGATCGTATTGAAGTATATCCTATATTACCATGAGTATACGTATAACTAGGCAATTCAAACATATACTCAAGGATTTAGTTTCTTTGTCTTGATCCTTATATGTGTCAATAAAGAATAGATCAATACAAAGAGACTTTCAAGTTAAACTACAAACTCCTCTAAATATGTGCATCCATGTAATATATAGATTGAGAAACATGATGCACATTTTGTGGTTAATATAACGGGGACATTCATACTTTAACTTGAATCCAAAGTATGTAATTAATACTATAATGAATATGCATACATACCTCGGGTTTTCCATTTTTCAATGCGATGAGACTAAACAAAGATATTCTAAACAAACATGTTAGTCTCGATATAAGATTGTCATTAATAACACTATCGCATTAGGGGATAAACTCAATATTGGATTTGTCATTAACATAAGATTAGATTTGTCATTAACACCAAAACCATAACTAATTAAGGTTGAACTTACAATCTCCCCCTTTTTGGTGAATAATGACAAATCCAAGCTTAATGAACACATTTGGATTAAAACTAACATATTGAGAGAATTTAGGCTAATTGAACACATATGCATATCAATTCTCCCCCTTAATCATATCAAACTTAGTTTTTAAACCAAATGACATTAAGCTTCCTAATTCTCCCCCTTTTGGCATTAAGCACCAAAAATGGAGAAACTAAAAGATTAACTTGAAATACATTCTTCCCCCTTTTTGGTTATTCAATTACTCTCCCCTTTTTGGCATTTTAACAAAAAAATTTAAGCTCCTAATTCTCCCCCATAAAGTTATTCTCCCCCTTTTGACATTTAACAACTTCTTTCAGGGGTCATATCTAATGAAGGTCATAAAAAAAATTTGAATGAACATTTATGACCTTGGGGATGAATTAAGATTTCAAACCAAATAAAAACTTGAAGGGACATTCAAGAAGTAAAACAAGTTTTTATTTGAAATATGGTCTAAAAATAAGGAAAACTCGAAAAGAGACCATATTTGGGTTTGTGGATACCACTTGTAAAAACAAATACCACTTGTAAAGATAAGCATGAAAAACGAAGTAAGGGTATCACACGGTTTATTTGAAACACATTCAAATATCTCACTCCTCATTTTATTAGGCTTTGCAAATTTTCAATATGATTCATTTAAAGAATCCAATACTTTGCCTAATAGGGTCAAACGAGGAACCCAAAAGAAATAGATACCGCTTGAGAAGTTAGATACCACTTTAAATCTATCTCAAGGGCTTGGCATGAAGATCCACAAGAAATGAGCATTTCCAAATTTTCATGAAAAACAATGCTCAACAAGAGATTTTCCTCTTTTATGTATTTCAATTCATAAAGAATCTCACACAGAGAAATCTTAAGTGGTTGAACTTACAATTTTAATTTGAGAGGAATTTCTTATTCAAAAATGTGGGTATCGCAATAATGCTACAAAGAGGTAATTAAGTACCACTTGTAGGAAACAATTGAAATCAATGATACCACTTTAAAAAGGAATCCAAATAATCAAGGATATCATTAGAGGAAATGATCAATAAGAACCATGATACCACTTGGAGAAAAGAGAAACTCAATGATACCACTTGTAAGCATATGGAATGAATAAAGGCTCAATTGATACCACTTAGGATCAAATCACAAAGACTTGATACCACTTGAAGGAATGATCGATAAGATCGATGAGTATCAGAGCAATATTCTCAGAGCAATAAGTACTTACGGGTATCGAAAGAAGAAAAGCTCAAAATAGATTAATGAAATCCAAAAAGATTTAGTATCAGAGCAAAACAAAGACATGATATCACTTGGAAGCAATTAAGTGCCCAAAACTTGCAATGAATAAACTCCCCAAGATGTTAAACAAGTGAATTATGGAGTTATTTGCATTTGAATTGCGCAAGTTTTGTCTTTTCAAAAGATCAAGTGAAAATCACGCTTTAGATTAATTAAAGTGCTCAAACTGATTCCACTTGAAAATATGATCAAATAAATTTCAGAGCTTTTCAAATTTTGCACAAAAGAACTTTAGGATTACAAGAAACTTTTCCAAAAAGAATTTTTGAAAAAATTCAAATTCCAATAAAAAGATATCCCAAAACAAGCCTTGAAAAATCCTGAAAAATCAGAACTGATCTGCCAGGGCCGGTACTACCGCCTACCAGGGCCGGTAGTACCGCAAACCCGGTACTACCGCTAGTCAGGGCCGGTAGTACCGCTCCTGACAGATTGAGACTTCGAGTCTTTTGCAATTTTTTTTGGCAAAAACTATTTAAATGAAATCCAAATAATTTGAAATTTTGCAGAGATGAACTTTGGACTAATTAGAAGGTTTTTCAAAAATAATTTTCTCAAAAGCAATTTTATTTTAAAAGATATTACAATTTGTGCTTTGAGGCATAAAAGGAAATCAATTTTCACGAAAAGCCTCAAAATGCAATTCAATTTGGATTTCGTGCAATTTTAATTTTCATGGCTTAGATTGGTGTATCAAGAATGTTTCTAGCCAAGATTTATAATGAAATCCAACTTGAATGCCACGATTTGAGCTATATGCCTAAATAGGCCATTTTGGAGTAAATCAAAACGTTTGAGCCAAATTCGATTTCAACATATAGTTTTTCATTTCGAAAGCTTATAAAACATTTTAAAAACATAATAGAATACTTTTACAAAGCTTTTCACAAATTTGGGCCTTTTAAATATGAATTTTGACTTTTGACCTAAATAGTCCATTTGAAGAAGCAAAGTCAAATCCAATTAACACAAGAATTCAAATTGAGCATGGGGTAAGATATAGAGATTTGAATTTTGTGTATGAGTCTAAAATACCATTTTGAATCACAATTCTACACAAGAATGGATCCAAATGGAGAAACTCACTAAGTGCAATAATATGACCATTATGGGTCAAGCATAGTTTTTAGGCGAGTTTCAAAATCAAATAACTTTTGATGAGTTGGTTTTTTTTTTGAAAATCTTTTGAACACAAGAGTTGTTAAGAATGACCAACTCTAGGATTTTCATTTTGAAATTTCCTTCAAAATATTTTTACTTTTATTTCTATGAAAACTATAAGTTTAAATCAAAATCAAGATACTAGTAACTAGTTTTTTTTTTGACGTTAAAACTCATTTTCCTTTTAAAATAGATTTTGTGAAGCCAAAACCTTTGAAAAACATTTTGAAAGCATTTGTATACATTTTTCAACTAGTTTTTCACAAGATTAGTAATAGTATACAAAATTTTGACTTTTGGCTAAATGATTGATTTTGAAAATATATATATATGCACTTATATTAATATGGGCACACATAGGGATGTGATACACATGAATATGAATTAACACTCCCCCTAAATGTGCCACTTTCTAACTTGCTCAAGATTGCAATAAGAGAATAGATAAGAGGCGAGAGCAAGTGTCCATAACAAGTAATCTAAATTGATATTCATTAATATAACAATATAACCTACACAAGGCTATAAGATATAAGAATCAATTTAAATACTTGTTACCCGAGATGGCATTGGCTCATGATGGACTTGATTTTCTTCATGCTTGACACCACTTGTAGACGAAAGTAATCCTTCTCCTCTTGATGTGCAAGCGTCCAATCCATCTCTTTATTGCCTAAAATTCTTTTAGGCGGGTTTTTGGTACCCAATCCTTGTTGGGTCCGACAATGTTAGTCACAATTGATTTAGGAACCCAAATGGTCCTAATTTTAGCATTCTTAATTTGACTAACATGACTAGGAACGGCTTTGCGATAATTATTCCTTCTAAGCAACGCATTTGGATTTAAGTGAGAGGACTTAGGAGGGCAATGATATTTTGCAAAACCATTTCTAGTTTGATCTCTTCTAAGCATGTGATAATTAAAATTTTGCATCGGCTTAGAGGATCTAGCAAATCTAGTAAATGTTTTGCTATTGTTACTTCTCCTAAGCAATATGTTTGAATTATATTGAGTGGGCTTAGGAGTGCTAACAAATTTAGCAAATCCATTTCTAGATTTACTCTTCCTATGCATATGAATATCATTTTGAGCCGGCATAGGGGACTTGACAAGCTTGGCAAACACATTGCCATTCTTGTCTTTCCTAAGCAAATAATTGTCATTAACAAGAGTAGGCTTAGGAGTGATACCTTTGGGACAATCCTTACCGAAGTGTCCCTTTTCCCGGCAATTGAAGCATGTCACGCTATTTGGCCCTCTCTTGACCGATTTGACTTGCTCCTTGCCGGCTTGCCTCATGGTTGGTGTTGTGGCCTTGACATCCACTTGATTAGGGCACACGGAGGCGAGGTGGCCCTTCTTGTTGCAAGCAAAACACTTGATAGTCTTCGAGTGACGTGCGTTGTGTCTTGTCTTGCTATTTTCCCTCTTGAAGTTGTAGCCGAGTCCTCGCTTATCTTGAGGCGCCCTTGGCTTGCTCAAGATTTCGTCGAGGAGGGCTTTACCCTTTACGCACCTCTTCAAGTCATTTTCCAATTTAATGACTTGGGCCTTGAGCTCTTTGTTTTCCTCTACAAGGTTAGCCTCAACACGCATAGAGGAAGTGCTAGCAATTGAATTAGAGCAATTAGGTATATCAATTAAATCTTCACAAGAGGTGGACATGTCAATTTTTGATGAAATATTAGAATTTACATCTAAGCATGGCATTTCATCAATTAAATCACATGTGGTTCCTATATCCACCTTAGACTTATAAATTTCTTTGAGAAGGAGGGATTCATGATTTTCTTTAAGCATATTATAATCACTTCGAAGTGATTCATGTTCAAGCTTCAAAATCTTATATTTTGTTTTCTCCTTCCCAAGATAATTATTGAGCTCCTCTAACATATCCATTAAATCATCATATGAGGGCTCTTCGTCATCACATACCTCATTTTTACCTTTTGCCATGAAGCAACGAATTTTTGATATAAGTGAAGATTCATCGTCGCTTGAGGCGGAGGTTGAAGGAGATGTCGGTTCATCGCTTGATGTTGAAGTTGAATCGTCAACCGACACTTCTTCCTCATTGCAATCCTCAATCGATGTGGATAATTCGAATTCTTCTTGAAGCTTGATCCACATTGCATGGCGCTCGAGATTGCATATGAGATGAAATATTTCTCGCTCTGGCGCTAAATAAAACATTAGTAGCTTGGCGTCGAGATGTAGACATTTCTCATCTCCTTTAGTTGGAGCAATATCATTTAGTGGAGAAGAAATGCCGACATCTACGATCCACCAAATTTGTGGGCTCATAGATTTAAAATGATCAACCATAAATAATTTCCATGAAGCATAATTTGATTCATTTAGTATGAGTGGATCGTGTGAGTGCACTAAACCTCTAGTCGCCATCCCTTTTACTCTCTAAGCGGTTAAGCCTAAAATGAGAGTGACCGTGGCTCTGATACCACTTGTAGGGTCGAGGATGCGCCTAGAGGGGGGGTGAATAGGCGTTTTACGAAATTCGATCGCTTACTAAAATCGATCGCACTAATACACCCCTAAGTCAAAACCTAATCAAAGATATATGCGGAAGCGATAAATAGGTTTTGACAATTAAAGCCTAAATCAACTAGGCTCACTAGTGCACTAACTAAATTATGTCTCTAAACTGGAATTGCTAAATTGATCAATCAATTTACACTAAGCAATTCTAATTACAATCAAGCAATTGAACAATATACAATAAATGTAAATACTTGAAAGTAAAAGAGACAACCGATATTTTTCCGTGGTGTTCGGAGACTTGCCGGTCTCCCCTAGTCCACGTTGAGGCAAGCCCACACTTGGACCGGCTCCCGCTCGAGCACCCGCCTCTTTCCACTAGTCGTGGTTTTCACGCTTGCGTAGGCTCAACCCGAACCTTCACAAACTTGCCGGGGCTTCTCACACCTTGAGAGCTCCAGCGCCGACGCCTCACGCCGTCTAGGAGTCGGCAACCTCCAAGAGTAACAAGCCGCTCCTCGGCTTGAACTTCACCGAGCACAACGAATCATGGCCGGTGATCACCAAGTGCAACACATGCACAAGGCCTTCCTCAAGTGCAACACATGCACAAGAGGCTCTCAAAACACTTCCTAATTGCAACACATGCAATTAGTCTCACTCTTAAGCTCAAGAGGCAAATGGAGAAGAGCAACACATGCACACAACTCCCACACACAGCAGCAACCCTGCCCCAAGCCCCCAAGGGGGTATTTATATCCCCCCACAAGAAAACTAGCCGTTTGGGGGCAAAGCAGTAACAAACAATTCTTGGTACTCACCCCTCTAAGGGCAGTAGTACCTGTGCATCATCTGTGATTAGGCTAACGGTCATTTGGTAAGTACTACCGCCCTCTAAGGGCAGTAGTACCGACTTTTGATACTACCGCTCCCACAGCAGTAGTCTTGGCCTCGGCACCTCGAGAAAACACAAACTCGCCAAGCGACTACACCAACCAAAGGCGGTAGTACCGCCCTTCTTGGTACAACCGCTCAGACATCTTGATAGTGCCGGCCTTGCCCGACCAAGAAAAACACTTGCTCTGTAAAAGAGCAACGGTAACAAAACCCGGTAGTACGCATTTGCGGTACTCAGACCTCAACAATGATAGTGCCGATCATGAGGAGAAAACTCGATTTGAACTCCAAATCCATTTCTCCAAAAACCAAACTTATTCTTTGAGCCACAAAGATGATCAACACATGATCATACACACGCGAGAACACATTTGCACCAACATAGCTCATGCTCAAAGAATTTCAACCAAATTGCAAAAACGCATTTAATCAACTCAAAGACTATTTGCAAAACTTATTAAGCAAATCAAACTCGAGTTTATGAGATTAATCCCCTAGCAATGTGAAGGTCAACACGAGACCCAGTCAACTTGCCAACACTCGTTACAAGCCCTATTCACATGCTCTCGAATTCGGACTCATAAACCTCGGTTTATTACGCTGTGAACTTGCAAACAACACAATAAACACATTTCATGCTTGAGCACTACTCTTTGCAACACATGCAAAAGTCTAGCTCAAAGCAACATCAAATCAAGATGCATGAACTCTCTAATTGCAACACATGCAATTCTCTAGTTCCGATGCAACCATACCAAAACGACTTCACACCAAAACCAAACATCAACTAAACCAAATCACACGTATGAGCTCTTTACTGCAATACATGCAAGCCTCTAGCTCCATACAAACACACAAACATCAAATCATGCTTGAGCTCTCTCCTTTTGCAACACATGCAAAACTTAGCTCCAAGCAACACCAAGGTTTCATAAAAAATAGTTTTGCGAACCAAAGCGTGAAGCTTCAACTAATGCAACACATGCAAAAGTGAACTTCACGCAAAAAGCCAACGCACTAGCTTATCACTTCTTGCAACACATGCAAATCAAAGCATTATCACGAAAACCAAATGCAACCAAGCATAAGTTTAGCCCATTAGCAACACATGCCAAATGGTCAAACCCATATGCAAAAACCGAATCAAATAAGGTTTGAGCTTGAGTGAGCGCGAATGAGATCACCAACACATGATGAAGCTCAAGCAAAGGAACGACCCTCTTAATAGCACGGCGATAAAACCTTAGACTCAAAGACTATAAAGTCCTTAATTATACCTTCGCCACCAAGACAAGCAATCCTTTGGGGTCTTTATGATCATCACTTTGATACTCCCAGGATCGTTACCCTTCTTTATCTTGGGATCCATTCTTGGCGCCCATCGACTCATGATGCCGTCCTTGTCCCGTTCTCATCATCTCATCCATCTTTGGACCTAACTCAATCACAACTCATACAAATAGTTAGTCCAAGATGCATGGTTGTCTCAATTATCTCTTGCACTCCATTAACACATAATGGATGCCTCTAGATCAATTGAGCACAACCCTAAATCAATAGAAATGATTTAAGTGTGTCTTAAGTACAATAATGCAACACATGCTTAATTATACTTAAGAACTATCCATTTGTCCTTAATTAATAAAGGAGCACCATCAACACATGATGAAGTGTTCTTTAATGATTAACAAGACAAATGAACTCAATTTAAATTATCATTTAAATTGATATGAGTATATATTAACTACACAAGTTTTCATATACTCATGTTGATGAAAAGTAATGATCCATTATATGTAAACTATATGGAAATGATCATTACTCTAGATCATCAACTATAGAATACACCCACATGTATATGTGCATAGATATAATTGACTTGGACATAATATGCACATATCCAATTTGATCGTATTGAAGTATATCCTATATTACCATGAGTATACGTATAACTAGGCAATTCAAACATATACTCAAGGATTTAGTTTCTTTGTCTTGATCCTTATATGTGTCAATAAAGAATAGATCAATACAAAGAGACTTTCAAGTTAAACTACAAACTCCCTCTAAATATGTGCATCCATGTAATATATAGATTGAGAAACATGATGCACATTTTGTGGTTAATATAACGGGGACATTCATACTTTAACTTGAATCCAAAGTATGTAATTAATACTATAATGAATATGCATACATACCTCGGGTTTTCCATTTTTCAATGCGATGAGACTAAACAAAGATATTCTAAACAAACATGTTAGTCTCGATATAAGATTGTCATTAATAACACTATCGCATTAGGGGATAAACTCAATATTGGATTTGTCATTAACATAAGATTAGATTTGTCATTAACACCAAAACCATAACTAATTAAGGTTGAACTTACAGGAACCCAACTCGAAGATGTAAGATTTTTAGCGAGATAGTAATTTTATATATGTACTCAATGAATAAATAAAATTTAGTTCTTTTTTTCTAAATAATTGTGTGCACCAAATTCTTGCTGGCAATTGACATTCGTTTCTCATCCTTGATGCTAGCGATAGAGACAGACCGATGACGATGACGACGTCCAAACTCCACATATTTTATCAGGATAAAATTTGAACTGGCATGACACAGTGGTGGCACAGTAAGATGAGCCGAACCGGCACGGAAGACCAAGGCAAGGAACAAAATTTTGTTTTGAACAAAATTTTGTCCACGGCCGAAATCTAAAATTTTGGCATTTTGAATGAAATCCGTTCAAAATTCAAATCCGTTTTTTTTCTACCGAAATTTCGGCCAAAAATTTGAAATTTCGGACGAAATTCCCGAAATTTTGGTGAAATTGCACTGATAATTTTTTTGAAGGTTCCTGACACATTAAATATGTTATCATAAAATTTTTAGATGATTATCAGGTATATGGAATTTTTAAAAATTCAAACATTGGTACTATCCAGATGAAACGTTGACCAGCAAGTTTGAACCGGATGAAAAATGGTACAAAAAACGTTAGAAAATTTTGAAATTTTTTTTTGCATGATGCTGATGAATCAATAATGTTTTCATAAAATTTTTGGATGGTGATAAAGATTCAAGAAGTTTTAAAAATTTGGACAGTGCTACTATCCTAATAAAAGCCTTACTAGCAAATTTGAACAAAATGAAAAATAGTTCAAACAATGTCAGAAAATTTTTGAAATTTTTGTGGAAGGTTCTGATGTATCACTAATGTATTTATAAAAGTTTCATATGATTATCATACTTGAAGAAGTTCTAAAAATTCTGATAGTGCTACGTGCTGATAAAAGCCTGATAATCAATACATAGATTTACTTTAGTAATAAAAGAAGGTTTAAAATTTGTGAAAATTTTACAGAAGAGTGATAAGAAAGTTTTTAAGATCTCATAAAAATTTTGAATCATTATCACACTCCAGTGAATTTATAAAATTCTTACAAGGCACAGTAGCATTTATGTTCTTTCTCTTTTGGTTTTTGCAATATAGTATAACAAATGAAGTTCAATGGTTTTATAGATTTTATTGACCAAACAAAAAAAGTTGAATTTTTTTAAAATTATATAGAATGGTACTGAGGCAATTATTAATCTTTCATAAAAATTTTAGATCATGATCACACTCGAGAAAATTTAGAAAAATCTAACAAGTTTAATGTCCCAATTATGCCCATTCTGTTTTTGATTTTTTAAAGATAAAACATGAAGTTAAATTATTTTTAAAATTTTTATATATTATCTTACACTATTAAAGATGGTACCATAAATTTTTTAGATCATTATCAAGCTTGTACAATTTTATAAAAATCTAATAGTGTTTCTACCCAAATTTTAAAATGTCTCAAAATTTTAGTTTTTCAATAAATTTTCATATAAGATGACTTTCTTAAGGGTTATTGGACTAATTCTGGTCAAATCCGACCTAAAACATCAAAATCCTGTTTCAAAACCCGAAATTTCGTCCGGTTTGCCCGAAATTTCGCCCAATTTGCGCTCACTGGCCTCTTCGCTGTCGGTATGCGCCTGTCTTCTGCGTTCTTGGCTATTCTGATTCCTGAGGCGTTTGTCAGTGATCACAAGCGTTTCGTGGTTGGTGGAGGATGACCGCAGTTGACACCAAGAAGAGGGCATAGCCTCATAGTATCTCTTGTTCTTGCCATTTCTTCCTTTGTCATAGTCTAGGAGACTAGAAATGTTCGATAGAATTTGCAAATTTGATTGGCTGAGCAGCCTATGTTTCGGTTTGTGTGTTCTGGTTTTGATGTGGATTTGTGGTGCTTGTGATGTCTGAAGCTGGAGGCTTGATGGGGGCGGTCCGAGGAGCTGGATTGGGGGCATTTGCTGGGGCCATCCTCTCCATTGAGGTCCTGAAGGTTTCTCACGCTTATTGGTACGCCGACCGATCAAGCCCACAAAGTACATCATCCATGGTCCGTACCGTAATCTTCTTGAACATTTCAACCCATATAACATTTAGCTGGATTACCAGAATATAATGTTTTCATGCAATTTCATTTTTTTCCCCAAGAGTTGACATTGGTAGTATTACTATCACCTAAGTTCAGCATTTTGATTGTGTTTTAATGCTATTCCTTGCTCTTTTGAGCCTAGATCACAGAAATTATCTTTAATGTTTAATGCAAGGTTCCTAAATACTCCCTCTGTGGAAACTCAGAGGCGCTAGGAACGTCGACGGTGCGACAGGTTTCGTGTTGATTAACGAGAGATTACAAGATGATATATATAGAACAAGATTTACCGGTGGCAATCCCTAATACACAGAAAACATACTTAACAATTCTATCTATAGCCATACCGGATTTATCTCTTCCTATATTTGTTACAAGACTGTATCTCAATATATCTAACACTCCCCCTCAATCTAAACTTGAGAGATTTAGATTGTTCTTGAACATCTCCATTTGCTTAACAGGAAGCGGCTTCGTTAGCCCATCGGCTACTTGATCTTTGGAAGAAACAAATTCAACTTCTAGCAGCTTGCGTGCTACTCTTTCTCGTACAAAATGATAGTCTACTTCAATATGTTTAGTACGGGCATAAAACATAGGATTAGTAGATAAATACTTAGCTCCAATGTTGTCACACCAAATCTTCGCTGCTCTGGGTGCTTGAATACCAAGCTCTTGAAGTAACGTCTGTATCCACATAATCTCTGCAGTAGCATTAGCAAGTGCCTTATATTCTGCTTCTGTACTTGATCTAGAAACAATTGCTTGTTTTCATGCACTCCAAGAGACAAGGTTAGATCCCAAGAAAATAGCAAAGCCTCTAGTTGATCGACGATCATCCGAACATCCAGCCCAATCAGCATCAGTAAAAGCACTGACAAGGAGAGAAGAAGACTTACTGATCTTAAGTCCAAGCTTAACTGATCCTTTCAAATATCTCACAATTCTTTTTACAGCTGCCCAATGATTTGTGGTTGGAGAGTGGAGATACTGACAAACCTTGTTAACTGCAAAAGAAATATCTCGCTTTGGTTAGTGTTAAATCTTGTGGCGCCCCACAACACTACATCTTGTGTAGCATCATTAGGACCAAGCAATGTTCCTTCATAAGTTGAAAGCTTTTCAGTGACAGACAAAGGTGTGTTAACAGGTTTGCATGTATGCATCCCAACTCTTCTGATCACATCCGATGCATATTTCTCTTGTGTTAAAACTATACCATCAGAGGCCTTATTGACCTTAATTCCAAGGAAATAATGAAGATCTCCAAGATCCTTTAAAGCAAATTCCTTGTTAAGATCCTATAGCAAAGCTGATGTTGCACTTTGCATAGAGCTAGCTATAATTATATCATCCACATAAATAAGAACAAACATAGCAACACCTCCCTTACTGTAGAAGAACAAAGATGTGTCAGCTTTGGAAGACTTAAAGCCTAACTCATGCAATTTAGTGCTCAACTTTGAGTACCACACTCTTAGCGCTTGTTTAAGTCCATACAGAGCCTTGTCTAACATGCAAATATAATGAGGTGAAGAGGGATCTTCATACCCTGGCGGTTGTTTCATGTAGACCTCCTCTTCAAGAACTCCATGGAGAAAAGCATTTTGAACATCAAGCTGACGTAGACTCCATCCTCTGGACCTGACAATAGAGCAGGATAATTACGATAGTAGCGACCTTAACTCTTGGACTAAAAGTATCTTCATAATCTATGCCATATCTTTGCTTAAAACCTTTTGCAACTAGCCTGGCTTTATATCTATCCAAACTCCCATCGATTTCCTTTTGATCTTATATACCCATTTACAGTCTATAATATTAGTACCTTTTTGAGGAGGAACTAAGTGCCATGTCTTATTTCTCATTAGTGCCATATACTCTGCATCCATGGCCCCTTTCCAATTTTTATCATTTAATGCTTCACATAAGTTTTGGGGTTATCCAGGCGATGTAAAATAGCCATACCTAACTGTTCCATCTATATATACCTTTTCTTTCCTGATGCCACTTTGTAAGCGTGTCCTCGGTCGTGCTTCTGTTGTGTGCATAGGAGATCCATCTGCTGCAGAAGATACCCCGGTCGCTTCAACTGCCGTATGCTGGTCGCCATCATGAGCTGACGTCGTGGCGTGTACTGGTTGGTGAAGCGGAGAAGCAGAAGGCGTCCCACCAGCTGCTGTTGGGGACGTGGCAGTCCCTGGATGGTTGGGCTTGGTCTCCTGCATCTGCTCGACATGCGCAGGTTGAACCTGCTGCACGGACTGCGTCGGCTCCAACTCCAAAGAGATAGACGGGGATCCCGAGCCTGATTCTCCTGCCAAAACAGGGGTTGCTGGGTGTACCCTGAAATTTGCACCAGAGATTTCCTCTTCTGCAGAATCATCACTGGAACAATTGTTATGGTTAGGCAAAAAATCAAGCAAATGATCATTCTGTACTACTCCCCATGATTAGTTGGAACCAGATCACAAGGAAGAAGAGAAATTTCTGCACATAGACAAGCTCCAGCATTTGGATGTAATTGAGAGAAGGGAAAAACATTTTTGTCAAAAATAACATCTCGAGAGATATAAACTCGTCCAGTAGAGACATCAAGGCATTTAAAACCTTTACATAGGTGACTGAATCCAAGGAAGACGCACTGTTTTGACCGGAATTGCAACTTATGAGTGTTATAGGGGCGAAGATTGGGCCAACAAGCACACCCGAATATACGAAGAGAGGAGTAATCCGGTTTTTGTTTAAACAGGCGTTCTAGAGGAGTCTCAGACTAAATGACCTTACTAGGCAAGCAATTGATGAGATAAGTGGCAGCAAGAAAAGCTTCATCCCAAAACTTGAGAGGCATGGATGCATGGGCTATAAGGGCAAGGCCAACTTCTACTATATGACGATGTTTTCTCTCAACGACACCATTTTGATGGTGAGTGTGTGGGCAGGAGACATGATGGGAGATACCTACTTTTTCAAAGAAGGAATGAAGTTTTTCATATTCTCCACCCCAGTCAGTTTGCATTGCAAGAATTTTGCGATCAAATTGTCTTTCAACAAGACTTTGGAACTCTTGAAACTTCTTAAAAACTTCAGATTTGTGTTTGAGAAGGTAGAGCCATGTAAATTTGCTATAATCATCAACAAAGCTAACATAATATTTTTTCCTTCCAATAGAATCAGGGGCAGGACCCCAAACATCAGAATGAACAAGTTCTAAAGGATAACGAGAGATACTTGATGATCTATTATAAGACAATTGATGACTCTTAGCCTGTTGATAGGCATCACAAACTGACTCTTTATTGGATTCAGCTAAACATGGTAGCTTATTATCGCTAATGACCCTAGTAACAATAGGAGCAGAGGGATGACCCAAACGACCATGCCACCTTGCAAAGGATGGCGTGACACTAAAGGCTTGTTTTCCTGAAGATCCTGAAGGAAGGGGATAAAGGCCTTAGCGACGCCATCCTTTAAGAAGTGTGCTCCTCGTGACTCGATCCTTAATCAAAAAATATTTGGGATGAACCTCAAGAAAGGCATAATTATCAACAGCAAGGCGATATGCAGAAACAAGGTTCTTTGCAGCTTGTGGAACATGAAGCACATTTTTCAAATATAAAGGACGAGTAGGGGTTGTTGTCGGCGTATTTCACCTGACAAGATTCCGCTAACGGGGTGTCTACTCCCCAGACGAAAAATTTGGTTCGGTAGAGGGCATCTTCGTGGCTAGAAACCCTAATGTCTCTCGACGATGGACTTCGGAAATTAGCAAGCGGGTGGACTCAGCGGTTTACCCAGGTTCAGGCCCCCGGTATGGGTAATAGCCCTACGTCCTGTTGGTTCTTTGTTGAGAAAATGGGGAAGTGTTTACAAGGGTGTTCTACAGTGTCTACTTCTCTATGCTTTCCGCTCTAGCCGACCGGCACCCTCCCTCATGCACCAAGGCGCCCTTATATAGACGGGCCACCCTGTGCATGAGAGAAGAGGGCGCTATACTTATCTACAACACATTAATCACAGCCATCATTCCAGCCTCCACGTCGACCCATGACTCATTTATTACATGCGCCTCCATGGCCTTGTCCTTCAAACCTCATTTAATGTCGGTGAGAGGCCTGCTTGGTCCTCCGGGATAGGGCGCTCTCTGACGGGTTGGTGAGCGTCGGAGGATGGCCGTCGTCGTGTCGAAAGCTGAATCCTTTACAATTAATGACCATGACACGAGGTGCCAGGAGAGGGAAACTTCGAGGCGAAGCCTTCCCCTCATTCTTTTGGTTGCCTCCGTGGCCTGACAAGGGGGGCCCGAATGCCCGCCCGCTCATCAGACCGCCACTCGGGCCACTCGCCCGGCGAGCAGGGCGTGATCGCCAGACTACTCGCCAGGGGGCCACGCGGGCTCCTCGCCCGGGCGAGGCGTCTTCGCCGGTTGCCGCTAAAGGTGCGCTGGAACCGCCGCCCGGCAGCGGCGTGTCGCGAATGCTCGCCAAGGGCCCGCGGGCTCCTCGCCCGGCGAGCAAGCGCGTGCTTCGCTTCGGCTGCCGCGAGGTTCCCGCGCTGCTTCGCCCGGCAGCGAGGGTGTGATCGCCAGGCCGCCGCCGAGGCCACGTGGGCTCAAAGCGGGCTGTTTACTTCTCGGCGGAGGGTACCCTGGTCCAAAGTACACCGACAGTAGCCCCCGGGGCCGTCCTGGAACGCGCGCGAGCTGCTTTTTAGACCTTATTTAATGCCAGTGCGTTCCTGGATGGGTCCACCACTTCTGCGTACGCAACCGCCTCGGTTCTCTCCACGTTCGCCGATTTTTCTTGGGACCCAAAACGCCGTGCCTTTCGCCTGGCCGCGAACCGTCTTTGCGGGGGGTCTATATATATGCACACCCCCGCGCAACAGTCCATGCCTTCTACTTCCTTCACAATTTGCTCTTTGTCCTTTCGCCTTCTTTGCTTGAAGAACTTCGCTCCTGCTATAATGGCGCAGTCCCTTCTTCCTTCCACCGTCGGCCAATGCCAGATGGACTTCGCCACTGGGATGGCACCCAGGGGTTACCTTCATCTTCGCCAGGGGACCGCCGGGCCAAACTGCAAGCCAGGGGAGATTATTGTCTTCACCTGGGGGCTTATGGCGGGCTTGGTGCCACCATTTTCTGAGTTCTTCCTCACCGTCCTTCACTTCTACGAGATTCACCATCTTCATCTCTCCCCTAACTCCATCGTCTTCCTCTCCACCTTTGCTTACCTCTGCGAAATGTTCGTGGGGGTAATGCCCAATCTCCCCCTCTTTCGCTATTTCTTCACCTGCCGCATCACCTCCGACAGCGGGGGAATCGTCGGGAGCTGCCATTTCCAGCTCCACAATGGGTCGGCCTCCCGCTACATTCCCTTCCAGCCCCGCTCCAACTGGAAAAACTGGCGAAGTGACTGGCTTTATGTCGGCGACGACAGCGGGGTCGACCTTCTTGGAGTACCCTGCGCGCGGGTAGTAGCCCTCGAGAGCTGGAGCTCGCCCGTCGAGGAGACGGTGGAGCTCCTAGCGATGGTGGCCCTTGACGGCCGGTGAGGCGCCGCTTGATTAGAACCTTGGTGGTCGGGACTTTGTGGCTCGGAGGATCAGCCCCTGCGTCGTCGCGCCCGCCCTGCATGGCAATACACAGGGGACAACGACATGACGCGCATGTACCCAGGCAGTAAGTCTCCTTACTCTCCGTCTTGAATGCATACTTTTCTCTGTGGTTTTTGTTATCTAATGCTCCTGTCTTCTTCTGGCACCAGACGAGGGGAACCTGAGCGGTGCTGCCCTTTCCCGGTGGCTAGCCGTGTTGATTCCGTCGGTGTCGAGCGGCTTGGAATTTCCGGCCGACGCTCGGCCACTTTGTGATCTGGAGTCCGCTGAGTGCCTTCAGATCATACAATCTTTCCCGGTGATGGACTCCACTGGTCTCGCCGTGGTCTTGCCGTGGCCTTAATGTCGAGGACCAACCCGGCCGCGATCGGAGTGCGAGCAAGCGGCTGTTGCCGGGCGCTTCGCGCGGACCCAAAGAGGGTCTGCACCGGGAGCTTAACTCCCGCCGCCGCTACATTCACGACCTCACCGAGCGCGTCTGAAGCGGCGACGTCTTCTTCCGGTGCGGCGATGTCTGCCGCCCCTCCCTTGGAGCCGGCTGCATCGACGTCGACTCCAACTCCTGTGGTGCCGCCTTCATCGGCGCCAACTCCAATGGCGCCGAGCCCAACTGCCATTGGTACCCACTCGAGCGGGTTCGCAGTGGCGCCCATATCCTTCAGCTTCAAATCGCCTCCGAGGATGGATCGCCCAGCGCCCGCCATGACGTCCGCGACGCCGACAAGCAGTGGATCTGCTGCCAAGGGCGACTGGTAGCTCCGAGGCTGCTGGGCCCGATGTTGCTAGGGCCAGCGCTTCCGCTCCTCCCGCTCTGATCGCCCTCGCCGCCCACGCCGCCGACCTGCGCACGTTGCACGCCGAGCTTGGCGGAGCGCTCGCTGCCGCCAGCGCCTTCCTCACGGCAGCCACCCAGTGCGAAGTCCACTTGATGCGGCAAGTGGAAACGCTACGCGGGGAGCTGGAGAGGGTGGAGGTGCAGCTGGCCCGAGAGAGGGCCACCGGGGCAACTTCACTTGACCGGGCGTAGGAGGCTGAGACGGCGCGGAGGGAGGCAGCGGAGGAGCAGCGGCGAACACTGCATAACATCGCGACCATGCTCCGGTCATCATACCGGCGCATGGTGCGGGTCTTGGCGCCGTTCGGGGTAGATCTTCGCGAGCCATTGGAGCCCACGGCAATGCAGTAAGCCCACTGCACCACCCGAGTCGTTGATGCACTCTCGGGTCTGCCGACCGCCATGACTACCCGCTCCATCCAGGAAGGGAAGCAAGTCGCCAGGGTCACGCAACCTTCGTGCTCGCGTGCTAAGCCAGCCGCGACGCCGCCTTCAACCCGATGATCGTTGCGGATGGCATCGAGGGAGACGAGGCCCAGGCACAGGCACGCGTGCAGGAGGCCGCGGAGCGCGTTGTCAACATGATGGCGGCGGAGGCTCCGGATCTTGGCGCGGCAGTAGGAGAGCCGGAGGCCGAGGATGATGACAGGGGCATCGAAGTCATCAACGGCGACTGATGACCCGGGCCGCTTCTTTTGTGTTTGTGTTCGTTTCTTTTCATCCCTGCTTATTGTATGCTAGGACAATATTAGCAATTGTAAATGAAGTTGGTATATTTTGGTTTCACCTGGGTATGTTCATCTGTTCGCATTTTGGGTACGCTTGCTTTAACTCAATTTTCGGGTGATCAGCCCCCAGCCTCGTCATGACGCAAACCTAAACACTCAGGTCTGGTCGATACTTAGGCATTATATGAGTGATCGCAATAATGCAAACAGGGATCATGCAATGGATGGAGAGCACAGACAAGCGAAGTCTGGAATTGCTGCGCAAGGGTATCACTGACTCCTATCCTTTTGGAACTTATATTCCTGTGATCTCTCGGAATTTTACCGCAGCATTGCGCAACAAGGAGGTGAGCTTCAGGAGCGGTACTGGGTTTGCGGTGCTCGCGGAGACAGCCAGCGAGACTACATGGAGTTAACCCGAGTGTACAGGCCGCGTTTGAGCCACCGTGCCACACTCGCACTCCTGGTCATACATCCTTGCGACACAAACACTGGGCATTCCCATTTATCAGCAAGGAGCCATTAGGTTATAAGAGCCAGTGATAACCACGCATACTTCAACCCATTTGGGCACAAGTGTGAAAAATAAGTTGGTACTGTTAAAGCAAACAACTTATCTTTGCCATAGGTCGTTGGGCGACCAGCTCCTTGACCAGTCACGAGCCTATCTGTTGAGGCGGTAGCGATCGCCCGCTTGCTCGCTAAGCTAGGCGAGCGTGGTCGCTTTGTTGCCGACAAACCTTCACGTGGGCTTATCGCTAGGCGAGTAGGGCTTGATCATTCGCTTGTTTGCCTGGGGGCCACGTGGGCTGCTCGCCCGATGGCGGGCGTGGTTGCCCACTGCTTCGCCCGTGCGCCAGGGGTTACCTCGGCGGCTGAGTTCTGAGCGCACTAGCACCTCGTCTGCGGTCGCACATGGCCACTGAAAGCACAAGTAGGCATTGCGCAAAACATGCAGGAAACATATTAGGGGACGTAAGGCCCTGCGGGGGTATGTCATGGTCCCTTGCTTGGAAACTTAGGCTCCTGTGATTCGGAGTTAGCCCACGGCCCTGCGTGATATGGGAGCAGGTTCGCAGGAGGGACATTGGGCTTATGCGGTGCTCGCGGAGACAGCCATAGGTGCTTCGTTGAGCTGAACCGAGGTGTATGGGCCGCGTTTGAGCCACCGTGCTAGGTTCGCGCTCCTGGTCGCCGTCTGGATACAACGCGAAGGCCAGGTGTCACCACGAATTAGCAAGGAGCGGCCAAGCTATCAGGACACATGACATTTCCGCGCAAGCTTTCCCGCCAGGGACAAGCAAAGGAAATAAAGCAAAAGCTCTTAAAGTAAACAACTTTACTAACAACTAGCAGCCGCCGACTAGCCGGGGGAAAGCTCACCCACGCAGCCAGTCAAAGCGAACCACCATGAATGTATGCCACAGCACGCGGTCCGCCTGCTAGAAGGCCAGCTAAGCGGGGTCTTCATCCTGGTCGTCATCGCGGGGCGGCGCTCTTTGAGCCACCACTTGACCATCTTGTTCACAACCCAGTAATCATCCAAGCCGTGAGAGTTGGTCTGATGGATCGGGCAGAAGGGCTTGCCCTCCTTTTTCTCGCGGCGGTTGCTCCCCCGACCGCGACGGTCGCCACGCCGGCCCCGGCGGTCATCCCGCCGCTCGTGACGGTCGTCCTATCAGTCACGGCGGTCACGCTTCGGCGGCCGTACATCTTCAAGCTCGCGCTCGGCGGCCAGGACCTGCCTGGTCTCGGTCGCCTCACGCTTTCGCGTCCTTCTGCTTGCATGGCCGGGGCCCCTCGAAGTCCCGGCCTCATCCTCGCCACGTCCTCGCGCGGCTCTGGTCATCGGCCCCCGAGCCTCTGCCGCCCGCGCGCACTTATGCGCCAGGGAGAAGAGCTCAGAGGTAGACGTGATGTCGCGGGTCGCCATCTTCTCCCGCATCTTACGGTCGCGGATGCCCCTTCGAAAGGCGTTGACAACCGATTGCTCGGAAATCCGGGGAATCGAATTGCGACAATGGCAGAATCGCCGGATGAAGTCGCGCAACGACTCCCCCCTTTCCTGCTCAAGGGCATGGAGATCGTCCTCCACACCCGGCTGGGCGAAGGAGCCCTGGAAGTTGGCGACGAAAAGGCCGCACAACTCCTCCCACGAGTGGACCGATCCTCGCGGGAGGTTCAACAGCCAAGACCGGGCGGACCCCGTCAAGGCCGTCGGGAAGTAGTTGGCCATGGCCTTTCCAGACCCGCCAGCGGCACGCACCACAGTGGTGTAAACCTGCAGGAACTCCTCTGGGTTGGTGGTGCCGTCATACTTCTCGATGGAGGCCGGACGAAACCTTTCAGGCCACACCACGCGGCGCGTTCTGCCGGAAGCAACAGCATCCAACGCCATAGGGGATCTGCCGCCCTCCTGACCGACACAGAAACCGAGCCGGGGCGGGCCGCGACTCCCCAAAGAGTCGGAGGAACGGACCTCCTCCTCGCTCTGAAGGTGAGAGTTATGAGAGGAACTCTCATCCCCAGAGGCCATCCATCCGTCGCGAGCGCGGCGACGCTGCAGGCGATCACATAGATCACCACCGCGCGGCCGGCGCCGGAGCTCCAGATGGGACCTCAGGTCCCCACGGCTCCTCGCGGAGCCGGGACCTTCCTCTTGCACGCCCTTTCCTTTACTCTGGCCCGCCTGGCCAGAGCGCTTCCCAGCAGGGCGGCTTGAAGCTTGAGTGCGCTCGACGGACACCCTTGGTCAAGAGGAACTGACGGTGTCAGACTGGTCGGGCAGCCCTACGCGGAGCTGAGCTGCGTCCACGAGGCCAGCGATGTCTCGCAGCCACGGCGTGGCCGGGGTGTCTCTTGCAAGTTCCACCGGGGTGGTCGAGAGAGCGGACGCATGCGAGTTTTGGGCGAGTGGCGGCCTCCATGGCAACCGACGCCGAACAGGAAGCTCGGCGGCTGTGGGGTGCCACCGCCCTCTGCGAAGCGGCGTGGCGATCCTTGTCCGGCGAAGCAGCGGGGCGCGTCTGAGGCTGCTAGCCTCGCCGCATCTTGTCGCTGCGAGTGTGAACCCGCTATCACAGTGCAAGGTCCTTTGGACGGAAGGCCGAAATCCACGGAGAGATGGCGGATGAGCCAACCACTAGCCCCTTACAGCGCGCCCAGCCGGCGTGTTTCACGACAAAGATTACGCTAACGGGTGTCTACTCCCCAGACGGAAAATTTGGTTCGGTAGAGGGCATCTTCGTGGCTGGAAACCCTAATGTCTCTCGACGATGGACTTGAAATTAGCGGGTGGACTCGGCGGTTTACCGAGTTCGGACCGGTGTGGAGTATGACCCTATGTCTCTTTGGTTCTTTGTTGAGAAAACGGGGAAGTGTTTACAAGGGTGTTCTACAATGTCTGCTTCTCTATGCTTTCTGCTCTAGCCGACCGGCCCCCTCCCTCATGCACCAAAGCGCGCGCCCTTATATAGACGGGCCACCCCGGGCAGGAGAGAAGAGGGCGCTATACTTATCTACAACACATTAATTACACCTATCATTCCAGCCTCCACGTCGACCCACGACTCATTTATTACATGTGCCTCCGTGGCCTTGTCCTTCAAATCTCATTTAATGTCGGTGAGAGGCCTCGCCCGGTCCGCCCGGGACAGGACGCCCCTACGATGGGTTGGTGAGAGCCGTCAGAGGGATGAGCCGTCGTCGTGTCGAAAGCTAAATCCTTTACAATTAATGACCACGACACGAGGTGCGGGAGAGAAACTTTGAAGCCTTCCTCATTCTTTTGGTTGCCTCAGTGGCACGACAAGGGGCAGAATGCCCGCCGCTCGTCCGACCGCCACGCGGGCCACCACCCAAGAAGAAGGCGTGATCGCGGGCGCTTTCGCCGAGGCCATGTGGACTCCTCGCCCGTGAGCGGGCGTGCTCGCCGGTTGCCGCCAGCGCCCGTGGGCGCTTGCCCACGAAAGGCGGAGTGATCGCCCGGGCCTTTCGTCGAGGGCCACGTGGGCTCCAAACTGGGCCAGGCCACCTCTTGGGCCTGTTACTTCTACGGCGGAGAGGGTACCCCGGTGCAAAGTACACCGAAAGCAGTTGTAATAATAGAATGACCAATATGCTTAATTTTCATACCTTGACCGCTTGCGGTGTGGATCTGTTCATTGCCCTTGTACTTCTCATGAGTCGTCAACTTCTCTAATTCATCAGTTATGTAATCTGTCGCCCCAGTGTCAATATACCAATTGGTATCGACACCGTAGGCATGAGCGGCTGTGGCAGCAGTCTTGTCATCTGGGATGTAGTTTTCATCGTATCTGTACCAGCAATCAAAAGCAACATGGCCCCTCTTGTGGCACACTTGGCAGATCGGACGATTGTCATTGGCAGGGTTACCGCGTCCACGTCCATGTCCTGCAGGAGGACCGCGACCGCGATTGCCTCCTCGACCGCGCCCTCCTCCACTGTGTGAGTTGCTACCATGGCCTGCACAGTTCGCGGCATTTGCAGCAGCAAGGTTCGTCGCGTGTCGAAGATTAGCCCTGTTCTCAAAACCTAAAAGCTGTGAGTGGACTTCTGCGACCGTGACAGACTCATTTTTAGCCACGATCGCAGATACAACAGGTTCATAATCATCATCAAGACCATTGATAATATATGCAACAAGATCATCATCATCTATCGGCTTTCCTGAAGCCACGATTTCATCTCCGAAGGCCTTCATCTTCGCGACATACTCGGAGACAGACATGTTGCCCTTCCGTGTTGTCGTCAAGGCTAGGCGCACGTTGATCTTCTGCGCGCGGGACTTCATTGCGAAGGTGTCTTCAATCTCCTTCCATGCTTGCGTCGCCGTCCTTGCGGCAGCCACCTGGGTCAGCACCTCCTTGGGAAGAGGTGCAAATAGGAAGCTAAGAACCTGTTGGTCCGCGGCAAACCATTCTTCATAGGCTGGATTTTGGATCTTCACCACCTTGTCGCCTTGCTTCTGGTCGATCTCTACAGCGGGGACATCGGTCTTGCCGTTGATATGTCCCTCGAGTCGGGCGCTGCGGATTGCCACGAGGATCTGTGCCGACCAGAGCATGTGGTTTTGCTTGTTCAACTTCTCTGTGATCGAGAAGCCAAACAGCGGGTTGGAGGAGGTAGATGATGAACTCGCCATGGATAGCTATGGGGCTCTGATACCATGTGGAAACTCAGAGGTGCTAGGAACATCGACGGTGCGACAGGTTTCGTGTTGATTAACGAGAGATTACAAGGCGATATATATAGAACAATATTTACCGGTGGCAATCCCTAATACACAGGAAACAAACTTAACAATTCTATCTATAGCCATACCGGATTTATCTCTTCCTATATTTGTTACAAGACTGTATCTCAGTATATCTAACACCTCCGGTCAAATATAAGTGATGTTTTTGGATGCTTGCTGTTGGAGTTTTTGAACTTACGTTATCAATATCTATGTGAATATTTAGATTGGAGATATGAAAATGATATGTGTAGTTTTTCTCGAAAAGTGCTCATAATACTATAATTTACTATGTTTTGTAACTATGTTACAATACAAATTAGTGGTCAAAGTTGTATTTTGGAGACCATGTCGATGTTCAAATCGTCACTTATTTGTGACTAGAGGGAGTATATATCCAATTCTCTCAATGGATGGCACTAATTGACCCATGGCAGATGTGTGGTTATAAGAACAAATTTTGTTCGGTTTGCAGGGGGATTTCATAGATCGGCTCCTTCATGGGCGGTTTGTGCGAGAGCAGTATGAGCCATCGGTATATACAGCATATCATTGGCAGGTCAGTTGTAGTGTTCAGATGTACATGTAATATCTAATCTATTTGCTAATGGGTTATATAGATGATATGTTGATGACTGTTAAAACAAATGTGAATTGGTATAGTCATTGAAGTTTCTACCCCTAGTGGCACATGCTTTCTTTTACCTGAAGTTTAGATGTTATTTGTCAGCAGATTGGTACTTCAGACTTTGATTATGATGATCTGTATGAAATCTTTGCGGAAGTTTCATCCGAAGGGCTCTCGGAAGATTCAGTAAAGAAGTTACCGTACCATGTGTTGACTGATCAGAAGCAGGTCTCAATTGGTGAAAACTTGTCTTGCCCTATTTGCCTTCTGGTACGAGTGCTGTAATGCATTCTTGTTTATCAGAAGATTACCTAGTATCAAAACCTAAGTAACTTTGTAGGACTTTTACCATTTAGAAGCTGAAATTTTCTTGTCGTGGTAAATAGTTTGACAGACATATCTTATCTGGCTTTAATATTTGAAATCATCTTATTTGTTCATGTGCATATAGTGCATATTTGTGCATGCATGTGCTTTTTGAAGATGGGTAATCATGGGAATTATCTCAAAGTGACACTCGATAGATGAATGAAATCAATATATGACAAAATCTGTAATAGGAGTGTCTATCAC
Organism: Guadua angustifolia; assembly: GCA_036346375.1. Lineage (NCBI taxonomy): Eukaryota > Viridiplantae > Streptophyta > Magnoliopsida > Poales > Poaceae > Guadua > Guadua angustifolia. The sequence continues at coordinate 28,864,149 of CM070505.1, read as the reverse complement.
TCTGCCTTATTTTGGTTTATTCAAGTGTGACTATCACGAGAGGTGCTTCCATACTTTACCTTTCTATAGTTGCACACATATTAAAGTATGAATGAATGGTAGATGATGATTATTTACCTCTTCACTTGCTTTAAAATTTGTACAACTTGTATTAGAAGGAAAATTTACCGTTAACTTACTCGGTGCATTGCCTTGGACTCTGCATCTCTGTGTCGAACCAAGTATTTCTCATTGATTTGCATGTAATTTGGTAATTTTATTCTTCATGATGTAATCTGACAGTGTTTTAATCTACGTGAGCATACTGGATCTTTGTTCTTACCATTTTCTGGCTAATTCAGGGGCTTTTGTTGGATCTGAAAACTCATTCATCCTTGGGTGTTTAGTTGTGGTCTTTCGCAGATCTAAGTTTCAAGAAATCTCAAGGTCCAATCATTTTTTGTTGATGCTATGGTTTGCCAAGTTTTTCAAATTGGTCCATCAACCTCTTCAGAATATATGGGGGTGGGGGGAAGTAAAACCAATACTGCTAGAGCTCTTTTACAATACACTAGGATTAATATGGGTCGTCCATTTCTTTAGATCCAAAGGTTGAGATTAGTCTGAATCTGATTATACTACTATGTGTAGTATAGGTAGTATATCCCGTGAAGGGGTATAATGGTCAAAACAAATTTGAAGCCAGACAATGTCGTGGAGGGTATATCGTGTCGGCGAAATGACCTGCGGCCGCCCTAGAATTAGCGTGCAATTGCCCCCAAATTCTAGGGTTCGATGGGCCTGAGCCATGGCGGCGGCATCTTCGTCGAACGCAGGCGACTGGATGAACTTCCGGGAGGGAGGCTTCGACGAGGAGTCAGCAGCCCAAGTGTAGAACACCACCTCCACCTCCTTGCTGAAGAATGAAGATCAAGAGGTGTCTTACCCATGCACATGGCGGGTTTCGATGCTCTCTCTTCTCGCCGACATTCTCTTGCTCACATCCAGCTCTCGAACAAAGGCGAGAGTCGCAAGACCCGAGAGGAAAAGTGAGGGCGGCGGGAAGAAAAATTAGGGCACCGATCAAAGAATTCTGGTTGTCTAAAATGCCCCTGCTGATGGATGAGAAAAGTCTAAAATACCCTTCACAAATGGATGGTTAGATTTAATTCCTACTACCACTAATTACTACCTATATTGTGTATTGTAAAATTTCTCTACTGCTATCGCTCGTCAGCCCATGACAAAAACCTCGCCACTTAGGGCTTAGTGTGTTTGCTGCGATGCAACCATTAGACAAGATTAGATTTTTTTTTTAAAAAAAACTTGTACTTGAAGAAAACAGCTAACCAAACTAAACAATATTTCAAAACAGTTCCGTCAGACAAGAGTTATCATAATTCGCGGCAATGCCAAATAAGTAGCTTGGCCTTGGCACAGGCTAGGCTCGGGCTTTCATACAGTGACGCCTGCAAGCCCGAGCTCAGCTTTTTTAGTATAGAGAAATTTTACGGCACATCATACTTTCTATTAGAGAATGATATAAATTAATATTTTTCTTGCTCGAATACTGGGGAAAAAATATTTTCAGGCTTTTTTTCAAGCTTTGAGACCAAGGAAACCGGGCCATGTTCGTTGAAAATCGATAGGCATTTTGTGGTTGGGCTTTGAACTTGGCCCTACCTGGCACGGGTTTGAACACCTCTACTGAAAGAGCATCTTCAGCAAGGGTTCCTAAAACAGAACCCTTATTTTGGATTTAGGGGCTCTCCCTATTTTTTGGGGTCCTGTTTTCAGAGCATCTCCAACAGTGCCTAAAATCCATTCTCAAAACCTGATTTTGGGCTTGATTGCAAAAAAAAGTACTCCAACAGTTCCTCTTTCTAGCTCCTCAAATTTTGGCACGTCCAAAAATAGCACCCCGACTCCTCATTTTTGTGCGCTCTGTCCGCGCTCCCAATCAACATTATTTCGCGCCCAAGATGGCCCACCGGACCAATTCAAAGGTGTTTTGGGAGAAAATATAGGCTGTTGGAGAACAAGGTATTTTGTAGACCCAAAATTTTTTGGGAAGGTCCCAATCTAAGAATATTGGGAGTCTAAATATTAGGAACTGTTGGAGATGCTACAGAGCACAAGTCCAGCAACATCCCTTAAATCTCAGCCCCTATTTTACTTTTTCTCCTATTTTGACATATCCGCTATATATAATCTTCATTTGACACCACTAAAATTCAATCAAAAATATTTGTAATGCATAAAACATAAGCATATTAACATTTACAATTTAAAAACATGATATTTAAAATTTAAATTTAAAATTTTCAAAACATGATAAATAGATAAATAGAAACTCCGAACAATGAATCAAACTACGGTTACCTGAATTGCCCACAAATGCTCAATAAGATCATCTCGAAGCCTCTCATGTATTTCCCTGTCTTCAATCTCTTGGTGTATCTTTAAGAACTCCTTATTTTAACATTTAGGGGCTCTCTGGGAATTGGGGCTGAGGAGGCAAATTTAGGAGCCTCCTAATTTTAGGGGTTGGATTAGGGGCCCTGCTGGATCTGTATTTTTTACTAAACTTCCTATTTTAAGGTTTAGGGGTTGGTTTAGGGGCTCTGCTGGAGATGCTCTAAGCTATTAGACTATAATAATCTTTTGAAGACTGTTCCATATATGCAAAAATCAACAGGTCTATATCATCGGAGGCACAAGCGCCGAAGTTTCCCTGATGTCCTGCTGCGGCGTGCTTGCCATTCATATTGGCTCACTGCCTGACGACGCTCGATGACGTCGGCCTCTTTAATCCAGATCGGTTGATTTACCATGATTGTCGCCGCCGCAAACGGAGATTTGTTTACTAATATGCTTGGCGCCGCAGCAGGCGATTATTTAATTACGGCCGGCCGTGGCGCAAGCCGCTATTCTTGACTTATTTCTTCTTATTGCTCCGCGATATTTGACAATTGACATCATCCGAGAGGAAATTAAAATCCATATACATGACTTTTGGATTAATACAGTAGATTAGAGTTTTTAGGATTATTAGGAGGTACTACGAGGTACTATCAAATTACTTTTAAACTTATATATCTCTTGGTATATTTACTCTTTAAACTTTTAATATCTACTGGTATTAGCTTAATGTATATTTTGATACTTCTTTAGTTATAAATAGTTATTGTTTTAGACAAAGATACAGCCGACTTTTGAAAATTTAACCATCAATATCTTTGTAAATGTTTAAATTAGAAAGATGAAAATCGTATGAGTAGATTTGTCTTAAAAGTTACTTTCTTAATATTATAATTTTATTGGGTTTTATAAATATATTATAATAAAAATTAGTGGTTAAAACTGTGTTTTGAATACCATATCGATTTCTAAAACAGTAACTATTTGTGATGTAAAGGGTAACTCTCGTACATGTTAAAAAGTCTGTACCAAATCGATAGTTGCCTCCGTTTAAAAACAGTTGTCCCTCTAGCTCTATGCACATGCAGATCGTACACTGTTCCTTCTCCAAAGCCTACTAGCCGTACACTGTTCCTTCTCCAAAGCCTACTAACCGGCGCTTAAGAAAAAAATCAATTCTCGATAAAATAACGGCTCTTAAAATGCGATCGATGGAACTTAAGCTTTGATCAGTACCATATCGAGCAAGCAACCTATGCATCTTACTATTGAGAATTGTTAATTTATCGGCACGTCATCTTCTTATAACAAGTGACAGCTTATTCCCTTTAAAAACTCTCTATATCGTATGATAAGTGACATCACCCTCTTATTTTTCTGCTTCCTTACCCCTTAATTACCAGTTAGCTGATTGGTGATTGGTGTACGTACGCTCATCCATGTCGATACCATATATATCCAGCCGCACCAATGTGTAATGTGTTCCCAAATCTCCAGCATAATAACCCAGCTGAAGCCCCAATCAGCTCGTTCCAAATCGCTTAATTAGCAATGGCTCGCCTTGCTCAAGCCGCTACCATTCTCACCCTCACCTTCTGCGCTGCTCTCTGGGCCGTCGAACTCGTCGCCCCTATCATTTCCTCGTCCCCGAGCAACCTCCCGGCCGCCATCGCTCTCCTCCTCCTCCTCGCCATCGCCTTCTTTCTTGCCGTCATCCTTCTCTACGCCGAGGTCACTGCTGCCGAGCGCGCGCTCCGCGGTTGCGGGTGCTGCATGCCACCGTGAGAACGTCGCTCCCGAGGATGCTCGCCGGCGTTTACGTCGCCGCACTGTCCTTGACCGTCCACGACTCCTTTGCCCGGGTCCACGTTTACTTGGATCGTATATATACCAAGTTAGACAGTGTAAGCTTTACATGATGTCATGAAAAATACGTGTGTACGTGTGCCGCGTCAGTTACTGTAAGTTCTTCTGGCTGCAGTAACTGTTGCTGCGTGTCATATTTCTCACTATATATATGTCCACAAGACCACATGAATGTATCTAGTATGTGCTGTACTACGAAGTACGAAGATTGCTACCGATAATATAAAAAAATCAGGTAACTAAAACTTAGCAAAACCGTAGTTCTATCTTTACATGTCATCTGTTTACTCTTCCTTTTGCTTTGGTTGTTCGTTCTAGTTTGATTTCATTGTTTAATATATAAACTAATCATGCAGAATTGCAGATAGCTTTATTGCGATGGGCTTTGTTTCCCTCCAAACATCAGACAGCTTCATGAACCACAGAGATGCTGTCATTTTAGCTGTGCATTGTAGAAGCGTGCAGGGTTCAAAATCTCTCTGAGATTTCGACTGAAATTTCATATTTTAGTCGGGGCCAAGGTTCTTAATCTCGGCATGATAAAAATAAAATTCAAAATTTTTTAAATTGCTACAGTGATTTTGGTAAATTTCTGCGATATTTTGGTCAATTTCACCGAGACTTCGGCTTTTTGGACTGGATTTTGCACCAAATTTTTGTGGAGAATTGTAGTGCCTTCTATGAGGAGTATATATGAAAATTTTACAAAAAAAATACATATACAAATTATAACACAAAAATAAAAAAGAATCAGTTTTAAATATACCACTTTGATCAGCCGACTCAGTCTTTATCTTGAACTCAGCGAGTAAGATGAACACCATATTGATGTCCATAGGAGGAGTGTCATCCCGAATCATAGGGGAGTCCAGGTTGTCGGCTGAGTCCAACTCGTCTTCAAATGGCTCCTTTTTCCTCCATTCCTTCTTAACGGTTTTGATCCGCTGAAGTTCGTTAAACATCTGATCCCTTTGCTTTTCTTGCTCGGCCTTTCTACTCTCCTGAGTCCTGAACCTTTGTAGCCGCCTGTGCTACGATCAACTAAGACCTAGAGGACACCATCTTGGCTTAGGTTCAATTGGCTTGCATATTTTACCCTCCAGATCTTCCTGAGTTGCAGAACTAGATCCCTCTACTTCTATTTTGGCCTGATTTGGTACAGAAACCCTTTCGCGTATCGGCTTTTCATAGGTCCTACTATGAAATTCTGATACTGGCCTCAACAATCTGTCTTTAGCCGATCTCCTTGGCCAATCATACTAAGGGTAATACTCCATTGGGCAAGTATGCACCAACGGCAGAGCTACGCCCCTCTCTCAACAGAACTGCCAGAAGGGACACCGTTCATGAGCTCTCTCAAGATTCTCTAGCCAATATAAATTATCTAGTCGACGTGCAGGATAACGCGCCTACTACTCATCCTCTCGTACTTTTCCAGCAACTGTGAAAAAGTCAGCTTCGGTCTGTTCATCTACCGTTGTGGTGGCGATTTCTTCATCTTGTACCACTTTCCGACTAGTGGTTCCTCCTTCAACTTAACAATTCTGGAGTTCTTCCCTTCATGGTCGGCTTCTATCTGTAATGAACCGACCGTAATCTTTAGAGTCTGCTTGCCGCTTGACGTTGACTGGATATCAACATGGCAAGTCGGCGTTGGTTGCTCATCTAGCATTGGCTCTTTTCTTTTTCTTGAACACTGCACCATGTTTATTGGAAAAGAGTTGATATCCACTTGCATCATCAGCAAATTTAAGCCAACCGTCTTCTATAGCCGATTATATCTGTTATCAAAAAATATTGCAATCGTTAGTATTATAGAAAAAAGAATGATGCCATTTACAATACCTTTACTTTTTAAGTTCGTCGGCTAATGGTATAACATGTTCTTAAGCAATCGCATAATCTTTTCTTGTAACAGCAAATCAAAAATTCGATCGCACTTAGAGACGTCAAACACATATTTCACCTCCGACTTACTCTTCATAGGCTTAAGCCAAGAATAGACCAAGGACTTTTTGGACCCTTTGACCCGTTCGACTATGTTTATTTCTACTTCATCATCCTCGGATGACTCACTTGGGTAGTACTCAATCATGTTTATCTTGGCCTTATCTTTTTCCTTATTATTGTTTAACTTGAATTTATCCTTGAATCCTCTGTTATGAGGAAATTGGCCTTCTTGAGTCAACATCTTGTGAAGCAAATGGCTCAAATATGTAAACTCTTGCCCACCAAACTTTTCCCTAAGTGGAGGTATTAACCCCTGGAATGCTAAATTGGCTAATTGATTATCGGGCAAAATAACACTAAAACATCGATTTCTAACTTTCTTAAATCTCTTAATATAACTAGCTACCGATTTCCCAAATTTTTTTTATGAACGGAGCTTAGATCAGAAATTCTGAGTTTTAGGTTACCAGAGAGAAAGTATTCGTGGAACTGGTTTTTTAAATCATTCTAGAAGTGGACCGAATTTAGAGGTAAACTTGTAAACAAAGTAAAGGCAGTCCCTAATAGTGACAATGGAAATAACCTAATTTTAAGCTCGACGGACTGAGCAGCTTCGCCATATTGTGCGATAAATCGTCCGACGTGTTCAAGCATAGTCACAGAGTCATCCCTAGAAAATTTGGAAAAATCAGGGACCTTAAATTTATTCGGATACGGCATACGATCAATGTAATCAAGATATAGCTTTCTATAGCCGATAACCCTACCTTTTGGATGTATGCCAAATTGATCCCTCAATACAACAGAAATTTGGTCAGTCCAATTAATATTATTAGCCGACGTAAGGCTAGAGTTTTGCCAACTATGACCGTAATTGGCATCCTGCCCCCGAGGGTAGGCTCGAGTTATTGATTTGGCTAAGCAGATTGGTACTGAAGAAACTGCTCGTATCTAGTGTTCCTCCAAACTGTCGGCTCCGGCATTGGGACAAAAAGTTCTGAATAAGTTACTACTTTGTAAGGGGCTGGATTTCTGGATGGAAATGGCTCAGTGTTGTGCGGGTATCTAGCAGTTTAAAGGGCTGTGGAACCGATTGCTGAAATGCACAAAACAGAGCTGATGGTGACAAAGTAGTCAGTGCATCTATCTTTGAGGCATCAGTATATACTTGATAATGCACAACCTCACTTAGGAGAGGATCTCGTGGCAATATAACTCTAGGTTGAGTTGGCATCAATAATGGGTTTGCAGCCGATGGCTTTGGGTCAACCATCGTGCTTGGAGTACTTTGTGCCACCAAGTACACAGGGTAACTCGGTAGTGCTTGTAGTGGGTCGAGCAGGCTCCCAGATGAAGCCAACTCCTGAGCTATAGTTTTAACACTATTGGCTATCATCAACTTAAGGGTTGTGACCAGAGCCGATGACTGGTTAACTAAAGCATGGTCTATAAATTGATTAATCATAGCAGATAATTCAGTCTGTGTGGGCACGTACTAACTTACTAGGCTATTTGTGATCCCTGCCTCGTCGAGGGCATTGATTGTCGGCAATACAGTCTTCTGAGTGACGCTGTGTTGGGTCTTCTGATAACAACCAAACATCAATTCTTCTAGTGCAGCCTTCCGATCTTTAATCTCCTTGTGTTGTTTTGGTGTCAAATCGTTCAAGATAGGGATGATTATGGCTTTAGTACTGAGGTCGAACGGCAGAATCGTCTTGCCGGATGTAGACATCTTCGTAATCCCACCAGGCATGCCAAGAGTGTGTTGGGGAAAAAACGTGAAGAGGGTTGATCGGTCGCAACACACCTGACGAACACCAGGTTGAGTTGATCAAGGCGTGTCAACCGATTTGATCTGCAATCAATAAGATAAAATATAAAATACGCTCAAAGCCGATCTCATAGAACAATTGGCTTAGATCCAATCAGCTAAAAGCCGATTAAATTAAGAGATGACGATAAATCTAATTAGCTTATTAGGGCTAATCAGATGGTAAAGGAAATCTTTTTCAAAGAAGGCGATGCGCAACAAAATCGAAAAAGATCAAACCTGATTGGTGTAACAGAAGATGATCAACAATAAGTGGTACGCAACTTTATGGATCAAATCGAGTTACAAAAAAGAATCTAAATTACATAAACTACTCCTAGTTGACAGGAAAATAAAAGTTGTGTACTTGTTGATTGAATTGTGTGTTCTTTTATCTGCCTACAATCATCTTTTATACTTGTCAGTCGATCGTATCCTTTTTCAATGTATTTCCAAAACTTGATCCGTGTTGACTTTAATTCAGACGGCCCTTCCTAAAATATTAACCATAACAAAAAATTTAGGAATCTTTCCATATCATATGCCGCCCATGATACGTCAACTTTATCCTGATAATTTTAATCACATATATCCAATCTTGGTGCAAACTGCACCCTTACCGAGACCATCTCAAAGATAGAGCTGAGCAAATCATACCTATATTAAATGTCGCAACTTTCACGCCACCACGGCCGGCTCGGCTAAAATTTTTTTTTCGCGTTTAGGTGCCTCGAAAAATCCATAATTATGTATAAGTCATTCTCGTGTTTTTTACGAAGAGTGCTTTCTGGTTCAGAAAAATCGCGGATCTTTCGTGAGAGGACCCTAAATAGATACCGAAAAAAACGTAGCGACGTTTGGATCATTCCGGCTATTTTTCGCGGAAAGGACCATTCAATTTAGAGTCTAATTTTTTCCTAGAAGACCCTGAGGTTTCTTTCATTTGTTTTTTACGCCCCATTTTTTGGACCTTTCGATTTAGAGTCTAATTTTTTCCCTAGAAGACCCCAAGGTTTCTTTCGTTTGTTTTTTGACGCCCTATTTTTTATGGAAAGACACTCAAATGTCTGCGTAAACCCTCCGAAGCTTCCGAAGATTATTTTTAGCACATTGTTTCATGAAGGGAGGCACTACAATTTTTTCATGGACCCTTTGGAGCTTCTGAAATTTATTTTTAGCACATTGTTATATAGAGACGTTCCAATTTTTGCATGGACCCTTCGGAGCTTCCGGAATTTATTTTTTACCGCGTCATTTTTCCAAACATTTGCTCCAAACTTTTTGAAATTATATATTTATCCATTTTTTTCCCAATTAGTCCCTCAAAACTCATGTGATTTTTTTTATTTGGCTTGCAACAGTCGTCATGGTATGGTAGCGTATATGCGCTTAACGTATCTAGTATCTTATTGTTGTACTCATGCGTGCTCGGGAACCACACGTATCAAATTTTGGTGCAAACTGCACCCTTACCGAGACCATCTCAAAGATAGAGCTGAGCAGATATCTTATCGTTGTACTCATGTGTGCTCGGGCGCTTGACAGTATACACTCACCTATGTACTCCGACGTGGTTTGGCCTATGAGAAGTGGTAGACGAAGAAAATATGCAGCACAAGATGATCGTCGTACTACTCGGCATACATGAGTTAGCAGCTGACAAAATAAATCAAGGACCAAGGATATGTCCGAGAGCAAGAATAGTTTCTACCATTTTGTTCAGGCTTGGACACATGCTCAAGCTGAATCCGCAGTCAACAAAGGAGTAGCAGAATCAGTTGGCCGCATGACCAAAGGCGACAAAAGAGCATGTATCGGCATCAGTGGCAAAGGAAGCCAGCAGTGCAGAACAAGCAGTGGAAGGTAAGGTTGAAGAAGGAAGCTTAGACTTGAGCAGAAGTCGGTGGAGATTGCGCGGCAGTGGCATGGAATGAGTTCGTGTAAAGAAGATTGTGCCAGCTCAGAGTTAAAAGAAGGTGCCGGCGTCATCTAGAGATGATGAAGCGCTAACGACTGATCAAGATTGTGCCAGAGAGTCGGCGTACCTCGTCACGAAGTGCAAGAGGCCGGCGGCAACGGAGGTCGCCGGCGAGGCTTGTCGGTGTAGGGCAAGTCGTGTAGCAGAATAGCTAGAGGAGAGCTGACAGCAGAGGAAGGTGACAACGCGGCGGCGACCGCGTGCATCTTAATTCTACGAGAGCATCCGTTGTATATAAACCGTGAACCACTGGCGAGCAAAAGTACAACCGAGTCTCGCAAATTTAATAGAATTCAGGAATTGATCTGTTCAGGAAACAAAACAGAGTTCAGAATTATGTTTCTGAAGCACTGCAGAAGCAGTGTTGCAGTCCGTCCCACCCAGTAGCTACCATCGAGACACACAAACGCGACACACCAAAATGCAGTACTGCGGTAGAAGCGATTTCTCCGTTCAACGCCTTCCAGTTGATTGCCTTTGATCTAACAATCTTAAGCTATTTTCGCCCTTGAGAAGTCCATCTCCGGGTGCTGTGATGAAAAGCTCAATCAGATACCCTAAGTATAATGGGAGGTTAACCAATAACATTAGGATGATCTGCTGCAGCTTACCTCAGCCATGAATTTCTTGAGCACTTCTTGCTTTTGAATTTCATCACTAGTTGGAAGACCCATCTGCTTCTGACGTTGGTCAAACTGCAAAGTGTGGAGAAAAATTAGCTCACCTGGACTCAAAAACTTTGTATAACTCAATTTCTTTTTCATACACATTGTTGAATCATCAGGTTTTGCATATCTTACCATCATCTTCTCCACAGTTTGTCTAGTCTCAGGATCCAAATCAGAGAGTTTGCTGTTCTCTGGCTCCACCTTTTGGGTATCAACTTCAGGATCACCTTTTATCACAGATTTCCACCATTCCATTTGATTCTGTTTTGTCAGCAATATAGACAACGATTTTCCATCCTCTGAAGGTATTATCACAAGGAAATGATATTTTTTGTCGGTACGGGGCTTTGAATGGAATGGATATTACAAGAGGGCACTATAGCATAAAGCAAAGGAATTGTAACATATACCTATACTCCAGAAGCAGTCATCAACTTTAACTGGCTTGTAAAGTTCACCCTGGTAAGAAGTGAAGCTCCAATTAGAAGACCATACTAAAAAAGAATTACCAAATCATGGACACAGAGCTACTCGAGATAATTTTACAAGAAAAATGCTTTCGTGCAGAAGGAGATAAGAATCACTTTATAGTTGTTGCTACTTACATCAATGATAGGCGGCTTCCCCTTCAATCCAACCTTCAGACGGTCCTTCTTAATATCACAGACAACAAACCTTGATTTTGTTCCTTCAGGAACAGGAACAGTGATGGTAACCTCTGGCAACTGCTGAGTCCAAGAATACTTCTCCAAATCAAGACCGTTACCAGCATTTGGTTCTGTTTAATAAATCAAAAATAAAATGAGAATCGCCTAGTTGATCTTCAGCAAGTACAACAAAACTGGAATATAAATAACAACCAGAGCAATGCCTTTCTGCAGAGGCAAATGAAAGATAATTTTACAAAATGGTGTAAACCCAAGTGTCAGCATAATCAGAATAAAGTGTTTCCAAAAAACAATTGGCTTTGGAAATCTCAATGCAAACAAATCCTAAATCAAACTGGCTTGGTTTTTGTCCAATTTGACATATGACAATGAAAATGTAATTTACTGCCTGTCCGTCTGGAAGCAAATAAGTGATGAATTAATGCAATTTTATCCTAAATAAGCTGACTTCGAGAAAGATGTGTACTTCATTGTTCTACATAGACTTTTAACACTACAAATCATCTAACAAACTCATCTAACATCTTCCAAGGATCCAAGTATATAAGTGAGGAGGATCCAAATACCCAAGATTGAACTAAGTAATTCCGAAGCCTAGTAAGTTAATCGCATATTTGAATTGGGCATATAGACGCTAAAAACCTACTTCCTTGAGTTAATCTTCACAGAAGGAAGCGATTTTGAAAAATGAAAATTATTCTAGCCTAATTAAGATTCTATATTGAAACAGAGAGCTCCTCCACAGTGATCCCAGCTCCATTGCAACGAACAGATCCAATAAGTAGCATATTGATCAGAGAATTAATCCAAATATATCCTAGCCTAAACAAGCGCTCCTTATCTGATGTGATACATGGTAACCAACCAAGCTACAATAAATTGAGGCTTTAAATTACCAAACTGAATATCTAAATTATCTCCTAGATCGTGTTAGCATTGCAGAAACAAGGTCCTAAACCTCTGAACAAGCAAGATCGGCCGTACTAATAAGAGCCACATTTAGTAGCATCAAAACCCTAAAACCTAGCAGCAATACGTATTAAAGGACTATGGCAACAGAGTACTCACTTCTCACTTTGCTATCCTCTAGCTCCACCTCCACGCTATCCCTCTCCACCGAGCTCTCCGGCCCCCGCTCCTCCGTCACCACTGAGCTCTCCGGCCTCTCCTCCGCTACCGGCGCCTTCGCCGCCCTCTCCGCCTCGGCCGCCTTCCTCTCCGCCTCCTCCGCCTTCCTCCTGGCCTCCCTTGCCATCCTCTCCTCCGCCTCCACCTGCGCCCTGGCCGCCGCCGCCATCGCGGTGATCTTGCTCACCGCGGAGGGGTCGCGGAAGAGGTCGGAGCGCCGCCGCACGACGTCGATGACAGCGTGGAGGAACGGGACCACGCCGCCCTTCCGCTCCAGCACCGCCGCGAGGGCCTCCTCGTCGCCGTCGATGGCCACAGCCGTAGCCGCCGCCGCCGGCCGCTGCTGCTGCCGCGGCGCCTCGTCCTCCTGGAAGTCAGAGATGATCGCCATCGGCCGCGGCTCCTGCTCTCACCGAGGGTTTCGGCTTCCGAAAGCGCCTTCTTAGCCTGCGTGGATGGGGAGGAGGCGACTTTGTCACTTTGGGTTTCGTTTATAGTAGCGGAGTGCCGGTAGAACTATCTCCAGCAATTTTCCTTGGTTCCCTTCTCTTCCCTCATTCTCTTCTCTATATTCATTCCCTTTATTTCTATCATCTCCAACAACATCTCTTCAAAGTGTTTTATATAGGGATTAGAGAGAGAATCCCTTTCTGAAGAGATTCTCACTCCAAATCCCTTCCGAATGGAACCGTAAAGGGAATTCGTTGGAGTACTTGAGATCTATCTATGAAGAGATTTGGGGTCTGAAGGGATACCGCTGGAGATAGTCTAAGCTGCAATAAAACAACAACCGTTCATACAGATGAATTAAAACAGTAGAAAAATAATACTTGACAGAAATCTAAAAGACTAAACTGTAATAATAAGAAAAGTTTTAAGGTGCAATTTACAAATTTTCGTATGCAAAAGTTTTTTAACTTAAAACTATAAGTTACAGACGAATTAAAACAATAGAACAATAATTTCTAGTAATTATATAGAGTCTACAAAAGTAAATCATAATAATCAGAAAGATTTTAAGGTGCATTCTGCAAATTTCCGTATGACGAAAGATCTCATTCTTGCAACTACGTTATAGGATCTAAGTTGCAGTTTTTCTATGGAGAAAATCTAAATTCAATAGATAGCTATGTGTCCTTGCGTTGCAACAGAAACTTAATTTACAATAAAAAGCTTATTTACAAAGAGCACTAATAGTGGCAAAAGTGAATAATTAAAGAGCAGTGATAAAGATGTATAATTTTGATGAAGTAGCAGTGACAAAAATAAGTAATTAAAAAATAGTGACAAAGATAAGTAATTTTAATAAAGTGATATAGAAAAAAAAAAACTCTCACTTATACCGTAGAGATTGAAGAGCAGACGCACTACGAAGAGTCGGAGTTCTGAGCATTTTGCGGCCGCCCGATTTGGTCTAGAAAATTCCGGAGGTGTGTGACTGTGCAGGGCTTCGCCGGTTGCAGCGTGAGGGTTCCGGGTGGATGACAGGTGGGCCTGGTGTTTTCTCAGACCTTTTCTTTTTAGTAAATTTGACAAAACCACGACTTTTTTTATAAACAATCAAATAAGAGCATATTTTAATTCCTATTTTATGAAACTAAAGATTTTAGATGAATTTACGTTATAAAACTATATGTTTTAGAATTGATCGTTTCTTATAATAAATTCTATATTATAGGCCACATGACAACCTCATGCATCCTCATATCCTGTTTTACTCGTGAGTAAAGATGCTATGTGGTTTTGTGATTATTTTTAAATTTTGTAGTTTTATGATACAAGTTCTTATAAAATATATAGTCATATGAAATAGAAAAAATAGAGTTTTGTGAAATTTACTATCTTTTTTGCGACGAAAAAACCAAATTTTATATTTAATTCGAGGTCTACCCGAATTTTTATTTTGAGTTTCCAACTACGCGCGCTGGGTGTTTGGAATAGCAATCATAGTGTACACTAACTATTAATATATATACTAGCTTAATATCCCTGTATTGTTATGAATTAAAAAAATTGCATCGTTTAACATGTTAAGCTGATGTTACCGGGCATACCCTGCACTAGAATTTTTTTTTAAATAATATTATTTTAATTCGAAATTGCGACATTAATACACGCATTAAAAAAATTGCAGAAATATTACACTATCGCCAAACCGTTTGAGCGATAATAGGGTGGTAAGCCAAACGGCTTGGCGATAATAGGATAGTTGCCACACGGTTGGCGATTCTTGCCTAATCCCGCGTGTTGAACCGTTAATAGCCGGTCAGCGGCTTATCGCCACACCGTTTCGGCGACTCTCGATAGTCGCCAAACCGTTTGGCGACCACCAGTAGTCGCCGAACCGTTTGGCGACCACTAGTAGTCGCCAACTGTTTGGCAATAATACTGTACATTTTTTTATTTTTTGGAAAAATTTTGTTGTAAACTGTTTGTGCAATAATTGTTGTATTAAACCGGGAAGAACTAAAAAAACTTCTTATCATGTAATAAACGGGAAGGATTATTTTAGTTCGTTAGTGATACGCATCTCACTTCCGTATTTTCATAGCCCCGCAGATAGTAGGACACGGTCTAAAAAATACTGGAATAAATGAAGGCCGACCTACGCGGTCGGGCTACCACTTACGTATGGCGAGATAGCGGGACGTTGCTCGGCATTTTGTTGCGAAAATCGGAAAAGGCACTCACGGCCACTGAAACCACGAAATCGTGGGCACTAAGAGGTTTTCGTAGCCCATGATCTGAGCGGACACGGTCCAAAAATCTGAAAAAAAATCAAGGCGGCCTCGCAATGCGGGCTACCACTTACCTATGGGTGAGATAGCGGACGTTGCCCGGCCATTTGTTGCTAAAATCGGAAAAGGTACTCCGGCTCTGAAACCACGGAAATCGTGGGCACTAAGGGTTTTCGTAGTCCCACGGACAAAGCATTACGGTCCAAAAATCTGAAAAAAATCAAGGCGGCCTACACAATATGGGCTACCACTTACGTATGGGCGAGATAGCGACGTTGCCCGGCCATTTGTTGCGAAAATCGGAAAAGGCACTTTCATGGGTAGAATCAGGGAGCACGTATAAAAATAAAATTGGACAACCACGATGTCGAAAAATTTCGAAATTTTTTATAGAGGTTCCTGATAAATCAGTGATATTACCATAAAAATTTCAAATGATTTGAAGATCTGAACAATATTTTTAAATTCAAACAATAAAATTTGATTGTTTTGAACATTTCAAAATTTCATTGTTATTGTTATGAACATCATAGACAAAAAATTTTAAAATTTTATAGTCGACAACAACTCATGTTATGAATACTTAAATTATTTGTTGAACATATATAAGGGCACATACACGAAAAGTTCAGATGATAAAATAAACAATAGATTAGAAGATATTACAAGGGCATTACAACGATGGATTTAAATTGCTTGCGATTTAACTAACTAACGAAAGCAATGTTCGTCATGGTAGAACAAATGATCGTTCAACCTATCTGGTACAGCCGAATGATGTCCAACATTTTACGCATATTACATCGTCCGTGTTAATTTTCTTGTTTTACCACGTCGCTAATATTCACCTCTTCTTGAAAGGACGGGGATGTCGCCTAGAGGGGGTGAATAGGCTAATTAAAATTTAAAACTAAATTGCAGCGGAATATAGAACCTTGAATGTCCGAATAATACTCGGACAATCCAGTGGTTGAATAGTCCGAGACTATTTTCGGATAGTCAGAGATTATTCTGAGTATCCAAGTTCTATTCGGATATTCGAATGCTCCGAACACATAGCTGCATAAATGATATCTAGGCTATTTGGGGAATATTAAATATACCAAATTAAACTAGTTAGCCTAGAATACTTGAAGCAAATAGAGATCTGCCGAAAACTCACTAGAAAAGTAGATCGGGCAATTTCAAGATTCAAAATCAAATACTAAAGTGAGAGCAAGAAGCAAACTTGGAGACGATGATTTTTCACCCGAAGTTCGG
This sequence comes from Guadua angustifolia, assembly GCA_036346375.1. NCBI lineage: Eukaryota > Viridiplantae > Streptophyta > Magnoliopsida > Poales > Poaceae > Guadua > Guadua angustifolia. The sequence continues at coordinate 28,847,680 of CM070505.1, read as the reverse complement.
ATCCTTGAGGGGATCCTACGTCTCCGTTGAGGCGGCTCCGTCACACTTGAGTCGGGTCTCTTTCAACCCTCTTACTCCGGTGTTGCGCAAATGCACTCGGGTTTCAACTCCTTTGGCGCTTGAGCAGGGTCTCTTTCAACCCTCTTCCTCCGGTGTTGCACAAATGCACTCGCCGGTCTTCACTTCTTTGATTCCTTCCCTTGGAGGCGGAATCCGGCCTTCACAAACTTCCTCTGACCAACCACACAAAGAACCGGTGGCTCGTGGTGACCTCCTAGCCGTCTAGGAGTCCTCAACCTCCAAGAGTAACAAATACTCACAAAGAACAAACTTGGAGATGAAATCAAGTGCTCAAACTCAAATCCAACTCAATCCTAACACCTCACTCCTCACACTCTTCCCAACCCTTCACAAAAAAGGGGATCACTTAGATCTAAGGGTAGAGGGGTGTATTGGGGGCTCAAGAACAAGGGTATGGCACCTCTAATCCATGAGGTAGCAGCCCCCACAAATGGGGATGGATGGGGTTTAAATAGAGGCTCCAAAAACTAGCCGTTTTTCAAAGCGTTCGACTCGATTCGAATGTCCGAGCTCAAGTTCGGATAGTCCAACCCATTAGACATGGCTAACAGAGAGACCCAGCTCGGAATATCCGAAAATATGTTCGGATAGTCCGAACTCACTTCGGATAGTCCGAGTCCAACTTCGGATAGTCCGAGTAGAACTGATCAGCCCGGCCAAAACGGGCATAACTTTTGACCCGGACTCGATTTAAGTGATCTTGGACTCTATTGAAAGCTAAGAACAAGGGCTACACAACTAACAAGGTCTCACTACCCAAATCTCAAAGGATAAATCCAGATTTCACAAAGAATCCAAGAGAGACCTACAATTCTCACTTTCGGTACCACCAATACCACTCTCTCTAAATTTCACAAGGATGGATCATTTGAGCACTTGACACATCTAAAAGTCATTCAATGGAGCATCCTCTTAATAGTACGGCAATCCTTAGACTCAAATTCAAGCGAAAATCTAAGTCTTACATTCAATCCGCATGCCGTCTTCTCCGTGGATGCAATGTGCATGATGTCTTTTACCAAATGATTGATGACGTCTTCGCCTTGTCCAACTTGACTCGATTCACCTCATGAGACTCTCGTCCTATCAACCTTGACTTGATCATCCTCTCTCGACGATCTCCACGCCAAGTCGATCTTGACTTAGTCCTCAACTCTTGGTGACACCGCCGTCTTGTTGACCTCGGCTTAACGATCATCCTTCATGATACCTTGGTCATCATACACACACGGGACCTAATTCTTCCCAAACCACTCATGAAAGACATTAGTCCTAAAAGCTCGATGAGATGTGAATAAATTGATATTTTTGAGCAATTAAGTACCACAAGTGTTTCATATAAAGAGGCATAATATAACTGGAAACACTTGACATAAGAGATATTCTCTACTAAGTACATCATGATGAATATGTAATTGATCTATATGCACTAGAGAGATAATTGCCGATATGATGAATCAATTAAATCATGGCAAGGATCACATTCTTTACTTAAATGAAGCACATGATAGAATATACACGAATTGTACATGTGCGACTAATATTTGGAATAAGAGTAAATATGTGATCCAACACTAGATTAAACTTCACTAAGAGAATTGCATGAGAAGATATACAACTAAAACATGCATGCACCAAGTCAATCTATAGCAATATGAAGTTTAACTCTAGTTAATACATACATACCAAAAACAAAGCACATAATGAACTCAAATGAACATATATGCACAAATAAATATGACATGAACCAATGTGCATATATACAATCAATATACTACTTGGAGTTCACTATGCATTTGCACAAAAGGAATGCAATAACAAATATGGAAGGGATACCGAGATTGCATACCTTATCTTTGCTTAACCATTCACTTGATTTTCCTATAAATAGATGAGACTAATACTCAACTTGGCAATGAACATGTTAGTCTCATAGCAATATAATCATATTAGAGGTTTGTCATTTGTTAAGCACTAAGTTAAGCATTTACACAATTACATAGATTGTCATTATATGCGTTTGTCATTAATCACCAAAATAACATAAGTGCCTAGATGCACTTTCACTTCTCTAGGGCACGCCTGCACCAGCATTACACATTTAAGGCTAGATCCCTTGCACCACCTTAACCATTTATGCCACAAGTACGTCCGATCTATTTTCTTTAACTCCCACAGAGCCGGGTCACTCTTACTACGTGTGAATACGGCTTGAATGGTAATAGAGTAAACACTTGGATCCAGGGAAAAATATTTGGTCAACCAAAGCTTTATATCACGGATGCTAACTTTATCGGGGCATAAGTGTTCCGCCATTGTGACTGCAAAACTACTCAAATCAACACCATTTTGCCCAATTTTATTTCACCATCGCCATAATATACCCTAAATTTCACTGCATCCGACATTACTGCAACGACATAAACAAAATTGATTTTTATATCACCACTAACGTTTAGTATCACTAACTAAACAAAATTAATTTTTATAACACTCCTAAAATTTAATATCGCTAATCTAAACTAAACAACGCTGATTAACAAGAATATCTAACTACAATGACAAAATTTTATCACTAATTAACAAGAATATTAACTAACTAACAAGTAATATCATTCGAGAATTATCTAATATCACTAATTAACAAGAATATTAACTACAATGACAAAATTTTATTACACATCTAATATAGCTAATTCCCAAAAATATTAACTACAACTAATTAATTATATTACACATCTAATATTACTAATATTGAATATCTAAATCGCTAATATTCTCGCTAACATTGAATATCTAAATCGCTAATATTCTCGCTAAGTTGAATATCTAAATCTAAATCGCTAACATTGAATAGCTAATTCACAAAAATATTAACTACACATCTAATTATTTATAATAGTCACTATCAAATTAAAAAATTACAAATCGGCGATTTTACCTTCTTTTTTCTTCTTCCTTCTTCTTCCTCTTCTTTCTTCTTCCTCCTCCTCTCTCTCTCCACCTCTCCCTCACGGCGCTCTCTCTCTCTCTCTCCGCGCTCTCTCTCTCTGGCAGCTCTCTCCTCTCTCTCCGCACTCTCTCTCTCTACAACGCCTCTCTCTCTCTCGCTCTCTCCTCTCCTCTCTTTTCTCTCTCGCCGCCTTGCCGCTCTCTCTCTCTTCTCCGTCGAGCTTCGCTCGTCGATCTCGCCTGGCAGAGTACTAATCGCCACATCGTTTAGCGACTACTAGTAGTCGCCAAACGGCTTGGCTACTACAAAGTAATCGCCGAGCGGTGTGGCGATCACTCCTTGACCTGCCGACAACTGGCTGTCAACGGTTCGAAATGCGGGATTAGGATATTGTCGCCAAACCGTTTGGCGACTACCTATTATCGCCAAACGGTTTGGCGGCCGGATATTATTTCGCAATTTTTAAATCGTGTATTAATGTCGCAATTTCGAAATAAAATAATATTATTTAAAAATTTCCCTTTACTGCTTTTCTCTGCAGTTATTTCTAATTGAGCTTTGCCTCGAATTTTGCTGCTGAGCTAGGCTTACATAGCTCTTAGAACTACACAACTTTGCTTATGCTCGCATCGGCATTGTCATGTCGTTCGAGGTCAAATTGGACCACGGAATTGTTAATCTAAAAGCGCCCTCACTTGGGTGTGGTTGTCCTCTCGTTGTGACAAGTAGCAGTATCTCCTTACCTCTCCTACTTTCTTTTTCCCTCAAAAGCTCTCTCATCGTGACATTTGGCATCATCTCTTTCATCCCAATTTCTTCCCCAATTCCCTTCCCCTCAAACTCAAAATATTTTTGATTTTAAAACTTTCTCCTAAGTTTTTAATAAGAAGTATTTTGAATCAAAACTTCGAATCAATGTTTTTAATCGAAAGTTTTTTAAGTTGAAACTTTTCAATTTAAAATTTTTTGAGTTCAAAATTCCCGAGTCGAAATTTTCTAGTTTGAAATTTTTTATTTGAATTTTCCAAGTTAAAAGCTTTTAAATTTGAAATTTTTTATTTAATTTTTTTTGTGTTGAAACTTCTTGTTTAAAATTTCAAAACTAATTTTTTCTAATTTAAAATTTTTATGTTAGAAAGAAAGGAAGGGATGTGAGGGAAGTAAGTAAAGAAGAGGGAATGGGAGAGGTAGAGGTAAGAGGTGGATCGTGGATGGAAAAAATGATACCTAGCATCCTGTAATGTTTTTACATTTTTTAATTTGTAGGTAATATCAAACTAGTCGTATTCATTGCATCGTACTAAGGTTGGTAGAGCAGGACGACGTAGTGACAGCAATGTCTATTGCATTCTTATTTGTTGGTGGCAATTGGAAAGCTAGGAGAATAAAGAGGGGATTTTAATTTGGTGATCTATGGAAAGAAATTTGTGAGAGGAAAGGATAAAGTTGTTGGATAAGTATAAAAATTTTCAATGGCTATTTGTTTGCGTTATGAGGTGTTTTTTTTAGTGATTTCTTAGAGGCGAAGAGGATACGTCTCAATATTATTTGCACCTAATGTAATTTTGCTTTATCTAAATAAGGTAAAATCGAGTTTAGAAGCTCTGACAAAGTGACAAGAATTGACGGCCACGTCCTAGTTGATATTTTACTAGTTGATAGGAGTAAAAACGGATTAAATATTTCTTGCCTGATTCGGGATTAGATTTGGTTGAGACCGGATTTAGGGCTGGATGTAACAATCTGATCGGATCCGAGATGGGATCCGAGATGGGATCCAGGATCAGATACGATGCAGCCAATATCTGGTAAAACAGGATTAGATCCGAATATCAGGAATTTTCTATTCTGATATTTAGATTTTTATATTTGGATATCAGTAAAACCCAGCCCATTTTCATCACCTTTTTTTTTCATGGTAGCCCATTTATATTGACAATTAGTTGGTTCTATTGATTCTCAAATAGCATATTCTTTCTATGACATATATTGGGTTTGATTGATATATAACTTGCTCTCCCACCTCGCTCCAGGCCCCGAGTGGAGTTGCTCCCACGCCATCTCCGCGCCGCCTCCGCCCCGGAGGTCGCCGCCGCCGCTTTCTCGCCGCCGCCTGGCAAACGCGAAGAGGGGGGAGAGATGGTGCCACCGAGCCGAGGATCGTTGGTGGAGGCAAAGCGGAGTGGGGATCTTGGGAGGAAGATTAGGAGAGGATTGTGGGAGAGGGTTGCGTCTGGAGTCGCGTGCCTGCGGTGCCTCGGGTGGGGTGGGGTGTGAAGAACGAACCACGGAGAGATTAGGGGCAAGGATTGAGCGAGGATCGCGGGAAGAAGGGATGACGGCGGCGCGGGATCCGGAGGGGCGAGGAACGCTGAAAAGGGGGAGAGATTGAAGATGAACGCGTTCTTCCGGAGGGGCGAGGAACGACTGTTTTTTGTGCGCGTTAGGGCTGGGGAGTGGGCCCGCGCGTTAGGGCTGGGGAGTGGAGAAAAATGCACCACCGTCACCAACTGTCAATTAAGGAATAGTAAAGATACTAGCTTAATATCCCTGTATTGTTATGAATTAAAAAAATTGCATCGTTCAACATGTTAAGCTGATGTTACCGGGCATAACCTGCACTACGCTCTTTTCTCCGCAGCAGTTTCTAATTGAGCTTTGCCTCGAATTTTGCTGCTGAGCTAGGCTTACATAGCTCTTAGAACTACACAACCTGCTTGCGTCTGCATCGGCATTGTCATGTCGTTCGAGGTCAAATTGGACCACGGAATTGCTAATCTAAAAGCGCCCTCATTTGGGTGAGGTTGTCCTCTCGTTGTGACAAGTAGCAGTATCTCCTTATTTCTCCTACTTTCTTTTTCCCTCAAAAGCTCTGTCATCGTGACATTTGGCATCATCTCTTTCATCCCAATTTCTTCTCCAATTCCCTTCCCCTCAAACTCAAAATATTTTTGATTTTAAAACTTTCTCCTAAGTTTTTAATAAGAAGTATTTTGAATCAAAACTTTTCGAACTGAATGTTTTTTTAATCGAAAGTTTTTTAAGTTGAAACTTTTCAATTTAAAATTTTTTGAGTTCAAAATTCCCGAGTCGAAATTTTTTAGTTTGAAACTTTTTATTTAAATTTTCCAAGTTAAAAGCTTTTAAATTTGAAATTTTTTATTTAATTTTTTTTGTGTTGAAACTTCCTGTTTAAAATTTCAAAACTAAATTTTTATGTTAGAGAGAAAGGAAGGTGTCGGCGTATTCCACCTGACAGGCCCGGGGTCTACAAACCAGGTTTGGTTCGGCAGGAGGGCGTCTTCGCGGCTGGCTAACCCTAGAGACTCCCACGCGGCGGATCCCGACGTCTATGAACTAAGGATGATACAGAGATCTTTACCCAGGTTCAGGCCTCCTCAACCAGGGTAATAGCCTTACGTCCTGCTAGATTTTTATGGAGTGTTTGAGGCTAGTACAGAGCTCTCAGGTTACAAGTTCTTCCTCGCGTTCTACAGCTCAATCCTTGATTCTTCGACTCCGTCCCCCTTTTCCCATGCACCAGAGGGCCCTTATGTAGCCCAGGCTAACAGGGGTAGGTAAAAGGGGGGTCATCATGATGATTTTCATACATTTATTGCTCCTTCTCGTGCTGTCCCGTTCCTCCAATCTCATTAAATACCGACGCATGGCTTCGCCCGGTCCGCCCGGTATGTGACCCCTTTGTGACGGGTAGGTGAGAGTCGTCAGAGGAATGAGCTTGTAGCAGAAATCCTCGCAGTTGATAGATCTGACACAGCAGGCCTGCCGCCTGGCATGGTACGATAGGGGAAGGAGGCTTCGAGGCGAAGCCATCATGCCCCACCTTTTTGCCTTGCGGGGGGCGAGCAGGGCGTCCTCGCCCATCTGCTCGCCGGGCGCCACGTGGGCTAACTTGTCGGGTGGCGGGCGTGCTTTCGCCGCCCGATCGCCAAGCCGCCACGTGGGTGGCGCCGCGAGCGGCGGCGTCCTCGCCCACTTCGCCGGGACGCCACGTGGTAAGACACTGGCGTGAGCGTGTTTCGCCGCCCGATCGCTAGGCCGCCACATGGGTCGCATTTGTGTGTCGGAGAGGGTACTCCAGTGTAAAGTACGCTGACAGAAGAGATGTTAGGGAAGTAAGTAAAGAAGAGGGAGTGGGAGAGGTAGAGGTAAGAGGTGGATCGTGGATGGAAAAAATGATACCTAGCATCCTGTAATGTTTTTAAATTTTTTTATTTGTAGGTAATATCAAACTAGTCGTATTCATTGCATCGTACTAAGGTTGGTAGAGCAGGACGACGTAGTGACAGCAATGCCTATTGCATTCTTATTTGTTGGTGGCAATTGGAAAGCTAGGAGAATAAAGAGGGGATTTTGGTGATCTATGGAAAGAAACTAGGAAATTTTCCGCGGCGTAACACGCCGCGCGTGTCGTTTTTTTGAAGAAAAAAATATTTTTTCGGCGGCGTTTAATTTTCTAAATTATCGAAATAATGAGCGAAACGGGGAAAAATAGAGAGATAGAGTTGTAGAAATATCTCTTTCGACGAATTATTCGGAAAATATTGGAGACCGAGCTGGAAAACCGCGGCGGGGAAAAAGTCTAGAGGGAAAATGACAACCTTCTTTTGTCGAGCTTAACACTCTACGCGTTCGCGGAGTAATAATACATGTTTTAAAAAATATTAGAGATCGACGCGTTCGCAGAGTAATAATACATGTTTTAAAAAATATTAGAGATCGAGATGGGAAATCGAGCTGGGAAATCGAGCTGGGAAAAAAGTCTAGAGATAGAGCTGCACATATATTTCTAGTGACAAAAACATTTTTTCCCGAGAAAAACGGAGAAAGGACCTAGACGTAAAGAGGAAGGACCTGAATGTTATGTTTTTGGACCTGTCCGCTATCCTTAAAAATTAGAAAAGGGCTTGTTTGCGATTTGAATTTAACGGGAGGTTCTTTTTGTAAAATGGCGTACAAAGGACCCGAACGCGAATTTAGAGGGAAAAATCTTCCTCTCACAAAAAATCGCGAAGGGCCTATTCGTAATTTACAAAAGGACTAAATCGCGAAAAAAAATTCGAGTCGAGCCGTCCGACCGGCTCGAGCCGAGCCGCCGGCTCGGCTCAAACGTTCGAACAAGCAGCGTTGGAGCCGAGCGTGGCCTTTTTTTAGAACGAGCGACGTGGCATCGGTCTGAAAGCGAGAACCTTGCAAGGTTTAATAAAGGTTCGAGCCGAGCCGCCGGCTCGGCTCAAACGTTCGAACAAGCAGCGTTGGAGCCGAGCGTGGCCATTTTTTAGAACGAGCGACGTGGCATCGGTCTGAAAGCGAGAACCTTGCAAGGTTTAATAAAGGTATAATTTGTGAGAGGAAAGGATAAAGTTGTTGGATAAGTATAAAAATTTTCAATGGCTATTTGTTTGCGTTATGAGGTGTTTTTTTAGTGATTTCTTAGAGGCGAAGAGGATACGTCTCAATATTATTTGCACCTAATGTAATTTTGCTTTATCTAAATAAGGTAAAATCGAGTTTAGAAGCTCTGACAAAGTGACAAGAATTGACGGCCACGTCCTAGTTGATATTTTACTGGTTGATAGGAGTAAAAACGGATTAAATATTTCTCGCCTGATTCGGGATTGGATTTGGTTGAGACCGAATTTAGGACTGGATGTAACAATCTGATGGGATCCGAGATCGGATCTAGGATCAGATACGATGCAGCCAATATCCGGTAAAACAGGACGAGATCCGAATATCTGGAATTTTCTATTCTGATATTTAGATTTTTATATTTGGATATCAGTAAAACCTAGCCCATTTTCATCACCTTTTTTTCATGGTAGCCCATTTATATTGACAATTAGTTGGATCTATTGATTCTCAAATAGCATATTCTTTCTATAACATATATTGGGTTTGATTGATATATAATTTGCTACTATGGTCATATGTTCGTATTGGTTTTAATTCAATATATATTACTCTATATATGTATGCATTATCCGTATACCTTTATCTGTTTCTGATCTAAATCCATCACATATTTGTTTTGTGTCTGTATCTTGAATAACCTAGATTCATATCCGTATCTGACTAATCTGTATTGTTTCTGAATTCGAAAAAAATATAGTTCGGAGTACAGGAAGCAATATTCTTCTATACGTTTTTACCTATACTCTCGAACCATTGCCTCACCTAGGGGTGAAAATAGGACAGGAAATATCCGTCCGATCCGATCCCGAATCCGTTTAAAATCCATACCGATGTTATCCGTATCCGTATCCAGAAAATCCGATGTAATATGGGTTAGGATATGGGAAGAACAATATCCGATCCGTATCCGAAAAATCTCATGTAATATGGGTTAGGATATGAAAAGAGCAATATCCGACCCGATATCTGGTAAATATCCGACCCGATATCCGGATAAAATCAGTTATTCTTCCATTAATTTGGTTCATTATTGGATAGATAGAATAGTTATTTGATACTGACACTAAAAAACACTATTTTGTTATTAAACGTGAACTTCAACAAATCTATCAACAAACAAATAGAGTAATGACATAATACTTTTATCTAAATTGATTTGTTCAACTTCTTTTCTATTCAAATTACTGGAATTAGTTGAGTCACTAAATTGCACATCTAACTATACTACTATTCTACGTTGAAATAATTATGACTTGAGGCTAATGTTGTAAGGTTAATGTTTCATTCGTTCTTTTACGTACATAATTATGTACTATACTACTATCCGATTATGATATCTGATCCGAATCCGTCAGGTATCTATTTCGTATTCAAATCTCAAATAATCTGAATTCGTATCCGTATCCATATCCGACTCTGAATCCAAAAAAAATATGAGTTAGAATACGTGACGAGTAATGTACGTGCTTTTTCTCAGAGAAGGCGTATTCTTCTGGAGGAGAATTTCTCCAAGCGTGTTTTTTCCCACTTCGCTGCTCGCCGTGCTGCTTGCTCCGGCCACCGCCGGGCGCCACGTCCGCCGGTCTTCTCCACCACCATCCCCGACCACCTCCTTACGATACGTCCTCGAGCACAGTGGCCACATAGAGACTCCAAGAAACACAACATTAAGACTGCCCACCAACGCATGATCCGGAAGGGCTCCGCGCGCCTAAGCCCACGCTCCTTGAAGCAAATCCATGGAAACCTGGTCGTCAAGGGCATCACCTCGCACCTCCAGCCCCTACGGGACCTGCTGCTCTCGTGCGTCACCTCGTTCCGCGGCAACATGGAATACGCCCGCAAGCTATTCGACGGAATCCCCGACCCGGACCTCTTCATGCACAACGCCATGATACGCGGGTACGCGCACAGCGCCTCGCCCGCCGCAGCCTTCCCGGTGTACCGCCGCACGGAGGCGGCGCGCCTGAGGCCCGACGCTTTCACGTTTTGCTACCTCCTCCGGGCTTGTGCCACCTTGTCCGGGGGTTCTTGTGCCGGGTACCAGATCCATGGCGTCGTCGTGAAACTGGGCTTCTTGAAGGATGCGTTCGTGAGGAACGCGCTTATCAACATGCACGCCAAGTGTGGGGATTTGCGGGTCGCCGGCGCGCTTCTTGATGAATCTGGCGAGTGGGATGTTGTGGCGTGGTCGGCCGTCATAGCGGGGTATGCGGCGAGAGGTGACTTGCACATGGCACAGCAAATGTTTGATGAGTGCCGGCACAAGGACACGGTGTGTTGGAATGTGATGGTGGGTGCTTATGTGAAGCATGGGGAGATGGAGAAGGCGACTGCGCTGTTTGACCATTTGCCAGAGAAGGATGTGGTTTCGTGGAACACCATTATCGAAGGGTACGCGGCCAAGGGGATGCTGAAGGAAGCCTTGGAAGTGTTTGATGAGATGAGGAGTGCTGGGTGCATACCTGATGAAGCAACTATTATTAGCTTGCTTTCGTGCTGCGCGAACTCAGGGTCGCTTGACACGGGGAGGATGATACATTCTTTGCACTTGGAAGGTCGGCCATGGATAAGCACTGTTTTTGGAAATGCATTGGTATCAATGTATGCAAAATGCGGGGATGTGCAGGCTGCAATGGAAGTCTTTAACAGGATGAAGGAGAGGGATGTCTGGACATGGAACTCGATCATTGGTGGATTAGCCTTCAATGGACAAGCGGAACAATCTGTCCGATTCTTCAAGAAAATGCTTGAAGAAGGAATTTTCCCAAATGATACTTCTTTCCTATGTGTACTTGGTGCATGCAGCCATGCTGGACTGGTCGAAGATGGTCAGAAATATTTCTCTCTGATGAAGGACACGTATGGGATTGAGCCTAATGCAAGGCACTACAGTTGCACAGTGGACATGCTTGGCCGTGCTGGCCTACTGGATGAAGCATTTGCAATTGTAAGCAGCATGAGGTGTGAACCTAGTGCGGTCATATGGAGGACGCTGCTTGGGGCCTGTAGAACCCACGGGAATGTGGCCCTGGGCAAGCTTGCCAGGGAGAAGCTTCTAAACATGAAAGAAGATGCGAGTGGTGACTATGTGCTGTTCTCTGGCATTTATGCATCATCTGGTGAATGGTTTGGGGTGGAGACAGTGCGGGATTTAATGGATGAAAGGGGAATAAGAAAAGTTGCTGGTTATGCTCAGGTTGACCATAAAACTGCTGGTTTTTCAGCACCGTGATTAGTGGATATTCTACAATGGAATTGTAGATGAATAAGTGGCCAATGACCATGCTCAGCTTTTCATTTTCTGCTCAGTCACCAGAGACTGGGAGTAGCATTGTTAGAATTTTTAAAAATTTGTCAGACTTAATCATCAACTGAAAATTTTATGGGAACATTAGTGATGCATCAGGACCATCCACAAAAATTTTCAAAATTTTCTAACGTGGTTTGAATCATTTTTCATTCAGTTGAAACTTGCCAGTCAGCCTTCAGTAGCACTGTCCGAATTTTTGAAAATTCCTCAAGCATGGTCATCATTTGAAAATTTTATGGGAATATTATGGATATGTCAGGACCATCTACAAAAAAGTTTCAAAATTTTCTAACGTGGTTTGCACCATTTTTCATTCGGTTATTTTATGGGAATATTATGGATATGTCAGGACCATCTACAAAAAAGTTTCAAAATTTTCTAACGTGGTTTGCACCATTTTTCATTCGGTTGAAATTTGCTGGTCAGCTTTTTATCAGGATAGTAGCACTGTCAGAATTTTTAAAAATTTCTTAGGCTTGATCATCATCTGAAGTTTTTATGGGAATATTAGTGATGTGTCGGGACCATTCACAAAAAATTTCAAAATTTTTTGTCTTGTTTTGGACCAATTTTTGTTCAGTTAAAAATTACCAAGATCTCGGCAGGATCTCAGAAATCTCAGTAAAAAGAAACCGGATTTGAATTTTACTCTTTAGATTTCGTCCGAAATAACAAGATCTCGCTGAAATTTCAGATTTCGGAGGGTGACAAGATATGAACCGAAAACGAAATTTGGAACCTTGGTATGGAGTTACCAGCTAATGACATTTATAATTTATTTTGTCTACTTGAAAATCAATATACCAGCAACTCTTTTGAAGATTACATTACTCAGTCCATGACAGTGCATCTGTGTTCGTTTTCTGTAACAGTTGTATATGAAGTACACAAACCGTCCAAAGAGGAAGCACACAATTAAGATGATAGATGAGATACTAGAGGATGGTAGCAAGAGGCAAATAGGCTCACAGATTATTACATCAAGCAAGCAAGTACAAGATCAACACCATGATCTCACACTTCATACTGCAGGGAGCAAACGATGCACAAAGTCTAGCGCCTCGCCAGGGCAATGGCAGAGAGGAATATGAGCAGTATCAGCACAACCATTGCTGCAAACGAGCCAATCAGGGAGCCAGAGATACGCTCACAGAACGAGTCGAACTGCTGGCAAATAGCTAGCCAGTTTGCCCTGACATTACCCTTGTGTGCTAAGTACACAATAGCTGCTGCTGCAGATGCCCCTGCGGTCACGAGAGCTAGCATTGCCTTCACAAGAATCACAAGGAAACCAAGTAACTAGCTGATATACTTGTTGATGCTTCTCTTTTTTATAATATACTAGGTAAGTAACCGTGCATACTTTTCATGCAGGATGACATAATTAATAGTAAGTGTTCAGCACTGGTACGCTCTAAAGTAGAGAAAGATGTACTCTCACCGCGTCAAAGAAGATCAATATCAGCCTGCTGTATTTAGCCCTGCTCCTAATGATGTGCACAATTGACAATGGGAGCGAAAGGATGAGATAGGCGCAGACAACGGAATTTGCCACCACGAAGAAACTGTTGACAAGAAAGTGAAACAGTTGGAGCATCAGATACCCATAATTTATCTGAAAGTAATGCTATGGAGTGTTGATGAGGCTTCTGCATGTACGTGAGAGTCGGGAGATCATTGTACTGCGCCTTGAACCGGATGAACTGAGTGAAGAAAGGCAGCGTTTGGTTGGTGGTGCCCATAGCAATGGCACTTGCAAGGGCGCCGATGATGGCAATGAAGCGAAGTATGAGGTCAAGGATGGACACTCCTTTACTGACCCCCCTGCTCAGGGGCGCCTTTGAGGTCTCACCATGCTCAGCCGACCCTTTCATTGCGAGATTCTACAGCGCTTGAACTGATGGAACTCAATTGCTTTGCTGGTCTGAAGAAACAATCCATGTTTCTTGCATATATATATACATTGAGTGCTGCGTGAAGCGCATGTGGATTAGGTTTGATTCTAGAGCAGGTGGCCGTACAAGAATGACACCTACTCCACTTGCTCCATGGAGATCAATTGCATCGTTTCATGCAGAGTTTATGGCCTCTTTACATCAGTAGACTGCTAGGCTTCCACTGCCATGAGACCGGCTTATGTCATTGATATGCGTCCTATTCTGCACGAGGCTTCAACTTCCAACTCCAAAAGCAATGGTGCACTCTGCTTTGAGTCAATTCATAAGATGCAGGGATATCTGTTTCCTGCAGAAGCAAGTTGAGTTGGTGAATTTTTTCGTGCTCCTGCCAACTCGAAGAACCATATGGGGGTGGCCTCTTGATGTAAGGCTACACCTTGCTACGATGCCTGACTATCAGTTTTGAGTTGAGTAGTTGCATTATTTCCGCTTTATCGGTGCATAAGTTTGGCTATATTCTCTTGTCCTTACTGATCTCGGCTTTCAACTTCGAAGACAATTTTTATCTGGATTCCGTTGCAAATAGAGGGTTCAGATTTCGGAATTCGCACCGCAGAGCACCTGGGCTCTATTAAACAACGCGTAGAAAACCATGACAAGAATAAACATCGTCAAAATCAATACAGGAAGAAATAGAAAAAAATGGAAGGAGAAATAATGAAAGAGCAATGCTTCAATGCCTTTTCTTCCGATACAAGTTGCACAAATTTTGAAGCAAGCGAAAGGGTAAATAATTACTATCTACTTTTCATTCATGATTTAATATTTATACAACTGTCAAAAAGAAAAGCATGAAGCACGTCTCATAATGAAATTGTCGTAATAAAAATTCAGTACTGAAAATCACAACCTTGCACAGCATGGAGCTTGATCACATGTATTGGTTAAGTCCACCTGTTCTTATGCAAGATGGCATGGATTCAACTCATTAGGTTTGAGATCGGTTGAATGTTTTCCTGGAAAATAAACTGCCTTCAATCGGTAGTGCTAACCATGGTTTTATTTCCCGGAGGTAGCCACCGCCGGGAACCAGACGTCCGGGGCTAAATACTATAAACCCGATTCGTTTATATCAAATTCAAATTATTGAGATTCAATTGTGTACTAATATGAGCAGAGCCAGTCTCTATAAAGGTTTTTTAAAAAAAATAAAAAAACGAATTCCGACAGCTGGAGCGCCGGCGCCATGGACGGCGGCAAGCTCCGGCAGAGCGTACCAGCTCTGCCTGCTTCGAAGATTCCGTGGTGACAAGCCCCTGCCACCCAAGCCTGGTTGCAATGGATCAGTGACACTCACGTTCGCAGCATGTAACGTGCCATAACGCTTTTTGTGAGTGTGCATCATGGCACGCTTTAAGCTATGAAGGGAGCAGCCGAGCGGGGACTGTACAATCGCAAGAGAGATGGTTCCACGCCTTTCTTTTTAAAGTTGTACAAACAATTTTGCTTCCTGGTAATTCTCGGGCATAGTTCAGCCGGATGTCCTCACAGGATGAAGAAAGAATTACCAAAGCTCACATAAAGGGAGAGTCCTATCTAATTTTTAGCTCCAGAGTGCGGCGGTCAGATTCTAATTAGCTTGTGTCAGGGCGGTGGATTCTTCTAAATTTCAGCTTGTGTTAGAGGTCCATTTACTATTTCGCTTAGAGCATGTACACTGGTACATGTCAGTAATCTCTAAGCTTTGCCACGTAGGATAAAAAATGACGTGGCTGAGAGAGTGTGTGTATAGAGAGTTGAGTCATCTCTTAATCTAGAGTCGACTCTAGCACGAGAACCAAGACATGTTGTGTGTAGGAAGAATCTATCTACTCACAAATATGTTGTCTATACCATTACATGAGTTGTTTCTAACACTGTCTATAAATAACATGTCAGCCTGTTATAGACAGCAGCAGTCTATACCATTGTATATGCCCTTAGGCTATTCCTAGTGCATAGTTTCATTTTCAGTTTCCAAGAGTGACACATCAGTTTTTGTCTAGGTAACCGTGTATCTTCGGTTTCATCTAGATGAGACTCTCTCACCTCCTATGAAACTCTCTCTATCTCTCTCTTCATAATTATCTTGCTATGTCACCAAACATAATGATGTGTCATATCATTTAATAAGAATGAAACTCAGTTGAAACTCCTACTGGGAATGGCCTTAGTGCCATATCTTTCCTATGTATCACATTTCTCTCGTCTTTAATGTGTAGCAGAGTTCTAGTGCCTTGGGATTCGCCGAGACTGTAACCGCAGAATTAAGGCGGCCGGCGACAGTGCGGCGGGGAGGTCTGGATGTGTGAATGCGGCAGCTGATCAATGACAGCAAAGTTGGGGAAGGAGGGCTCGGCCACTAACCAGTCCGCGGCCACGCGAGACGATCCAAACTAGTCGTAATAAGCACTGTCATCGGTTTGGCCGTGAGATCTTCGAGAAGCTTCGTTGGTTCGACCTAATGGTTTAGGCCCGTTTGCAGCTTCGATTTTTTCTCGGTTTTTACGAGAAATAAGCAGTTTCTTTTTAAAGAAGAGGAATTTCGCGTAACAGCTTAATTCCCACAGGATCCGAGAAAAAAACTACCACATTTCACGCATCTAACCGTAAGGCAGAAAACCACGTTGGCGCGTCTGCACCATCGTCGTCGCTGAAATGAGCTGTGTGTTTGGGTATAGATTAAGTTCTTGCATGGTGTTCTATGCACTTGATTTGTTCTTTCAGGAGTTCTACCGAGCAAGCAATCGTCCTAAATCGTGGCCACGATATCATACAGCTTGTTCATCGATAGGATGATCCTTGAAGAGATCGCGGTCTCCATGTTGAATGTTGTCACTAGGTACGTGGAGTAACATGGGTGCTTAATGCATCTAGGATGTTTGCATATTCCTGAAGGATCCCTTCTATTTGTGAAGAGTAACGAGCAATACAGCAATTAAAACTTGAGAGTTTTAACCCATTATTAGTTCATGCAGCTACTGCATTGAGTCTGATATCTAGGTCCTGTTTGTTTGGATTTTTTTTCACCGGTTTAAAAGTCAAAAAGCTATAGCCTAAACAAACAAGTAACTTTTTATCTGGACTTTTCAAAAGCCATAAGCCTCCATATAACTAAAAGTCAAAAGCCACTAGAGAGAAGCTTTTTGATTTATTGATAGCTCTAGTGAGCTGATGGCATGCCGTCATACCTAAAATTTAGTTATGTACTGTCTAGAACGTGTCCTCCAGGGCAAAACTGACCGTTCGTTAGCTCATTCCAACTCCAAAAGCAATGGGGCACTCTGCTTAAGTCAATTCATAAGATGCAGTGATATCTGATTCCTGCGTAAGCAAGTTGAGTGGTGTATTATTTCGTGCTCCTGCCAACTCGAAGAACCATATGAGGCCTCTTGATGTAAGGCAACAACTAGGTAGGATGCATGGCTATCAGTTTTTGAGTTGAGTAACTGCATTATTTCTACTTTTCCAACTTAAGCCCTGTTTGACAGAGCTCCAGCTCCCAACTCCACCCCGGATCTAGGTGGAGCACTGCCAAACACCCCAACTCCACAAAACAATGGAGCAGGCAACTCCGTGGAGCAGCAAGAGTTCCAGTACAGTTTTTTGGAGCAAGGAAAAAGGTGCTCCACGGATGGGTTTTTTCAGAGTAGACGTGGAGTTGGGGTGAAATTACCCACCTTTGCCACAGGGGTAATACCCTTCCCAGCCCCCCCTCCCGATCCCACCCGAACCGGCCTCTCCCCTTGCCGCTAGGGCTTGCGCTCCCCTCCCTTGCTGCCGCCCTCCTGCGCTCTGCGCTCAACACGCCGCCCTGCGCCGTGCTCATGCCAGCAACGCTCCCCTCCCTTGCCCGCCTCCTGCGCTTGGCATGGCTGCCGCCCTCCTCGCGTCTCCCTCCCTCTTCCCCTAGCAGTAGCCACATCCCTGCGCCTTCGCTCGGCCACCGCCCTCCTCGCGTCTCCCTCCCAAATGAGCACCGGACACCCCTCCCGGCCACAAGTCGCCGCCCCTTCTCCCAAAGCAAAGCACCGCGACCCTCCTCCTAGCTTGGCCGGCCGCCCTTCTCCTCACCGGAAGTCTGGCGACCCTCCTCCCAGTAGACGCCTGCTGCCCCTCCTCGCGTCTCCCTCCACTCCTCGCCTCTCAGGCGTGCCAAGGTGAATTCGCTAATCCAGTAGATTAGAGACATTTTGTCAAAGATGAACTTGACATGAATGTTCCTTATTTGTGTAGAACCAGATGAAAGTTGAGATGAATGAACTTGATATGAACTTGAGAAAAATTTTGTAGGAATTCCATAGGACCAGATGTATTGCTTGTTTGTGTAGCATATATATATTTATCACATACACAAGAATAAATTGAACACTAGATATTGATCATTTCCCTAATTGTTTATGCAGAAATTGTTTATGTAATTTTTATACTCTGATAATATTTTGCAATATGATGATAATCTGTCCAGATGGCTGTTGAGTGGAATGATTTGAACACTAGAATCATCTGTGAGTTGTTTCTTTGAACAAGTGGAGATTGAAAACCGACCAAACACGCACTTGAACTCTGTTGGTTACATAGAGATTAGAAAAGGTTTAAAGAAAGAATGGACATAGAACTCAACAAGACTCAAATTAAGAACAAGTGGGATAAGTTGAAAGTTGAATTCTGACATGGAATAAGTTGTTGTTGAGGCAGACAGGCGGGGGTTGGGACCATGAGAAAGGTACTCTTCAACAGGATGATGAATGGTGGGAGAAGGCAAAGAAGGTTAGTTTGTGCACATATTTCCAATGTGCCAGGACATTCCATGATTAATGAACTAATTTATGTTTATTTCCAATGTGCCAGGACATTCCAGGTTGTGGCAAATTTAAGAAAAAAGGCATTCAAAATGAAGACCTTCTTCGGCAAATGTATCGTGACATTTCCAATGATGGTGAAGACCATTGGAATCCTATGGGTGCCACCCCAGTAGCACCTTCTGCAAATAGTGATGCACAAAATGTAGCTACAGAAGACTGGGAGGATGAAGGCATAAATGATGATGTGATTCCTGATGATTCTCCCAAAGACTAGTAACGGCAAGAGACGTGCTCGTCTTGTTCTGGTAAAGGCAAGAAGGTTAAGACAAGTACAGCTCTTGTCATTCAAGAAAAAATTACGAAGATAGCTGATTCGGCCTCATCTGTGGCTGCTAAACATGCAGATCGTACTTCCATTGCACAAGTCATGGAACTTGTTGTTGCTTGTGGTGCAAACTATGGAAGCAATGAGCATTACATTGCTACTGATTTGTTTCTGAAAAGGGAGCAGAGGGAGATATTCATGACATTGCCCAGTAATGATATTAGATTTGATTAGCTAAAGAGAAAGTACGTTGACAAGTATGGGCAGTAATGAGATGTGTTTCTGAACTAGTTGTATTGATTTCTTATTTGTGTAGCAAGAATATTTTTGTATGTCATGTTTGGATATTGTCATTCTGTTTGAAGACAATTTGTTTGAAGACTATTAATTATTGTCATTGTATTTGAAGATTATTATTATTGTTGTCTCATATTGATGTTTGAAGACTATATTATTGTTATCTCATATTGATGTCTATTGTACAGATGTCTGAAAGTGATAGTGATGATTCTAGTGAAGAGTTAGAATTTTTTTTTGATATGGTTCTGGGTGCTGCTGAAATAGCTCAAATATATTGTGAGTTTTACCTACACAAGGCACCACCAAAGACATCACGAACAAGTGGCATGGGATGGTTGATTGAGACGCTAAAGACTCTGGAGAATGTCATACCCAACTACGATGAACCAAACTATCTTCATGGATCTACATGGTTTGTCAGGTGAATAGGTATGGATTGCAATCATCTATACACATGA
This sequence comes from Guadua angustifolia, assembly GCA_036346375.1. Lineage (NCBI taxonomy): Eukaryota > Viridiplantae > Streptophyta > Magnoliopsida > Poales > Poaceae > Guadua > Guadua angustifolia. The sequence goes on along the minus strand of CM070505.1, from coordinate 28,828,072 downwards.
GCACTTATGAAACGCTAGCAATTTTTCTATTTACATGTGGTGGATGTGAGTCAAATAGGAGAGGTCAAAATCGGTTTAAGCATTCAGGTGAAACCATTAGAAGGAAGTTTGATGAGGTTCTAAACTGCTTGGTTGCTATGGCAAAAGATTACCTAAGACCTCAAGATCCTAATTTCGTAACTGTCCATAAGAGGATTAGAGATGATAAGAGAGGTTATCCACACTTGAAAGATTGCATTGGTGCTCTTGATGGAGCTCATATTCGTGTAACTCTTGTGCCTGAAGAGCAAATAAGGTATGTTGGAAAAACTGGAATTCCAACTCAAAATGTGCTCGCAGTTTGTGACTTTGATATACGATTCACTTATGTATCAACTGGTTAACCGGGAGCAATGCATGACGCAAGTGTATTGTACCATGCGATCAGAGTGGATCGAGAGTTCTTTCCACATCCTCCACAAGGTAATACACTTTCAATTATTCATGAAATTTACAAGCAAGTATTATATTGAAATAATAACTTGCTTTACCTTTTTATTTTGACAGGCAAGTATTATGTTGTTGATGCGGGCTATCCTAACCGACCTGTGTCGGTGTTTCGTACAACCGGCAAGTAAATTTGTAAGTATAGGGGCTGCGCGCTCCCTCTCCTTGAATGGTTAGACAAAGGGAGCCCAAGATGTATACTAGTTCGGGCCGAATATCCCTACGTCCAGTTCGTGTGGTGGTTTTGTATTGATTAGGGTGAAGCGGGCTGTACAGGATTACAAGCGGGGGCTAAGGACAGGCCCTTAGCGTTCGTCCGAGTGGAGGAGGTCGAGAGTGTTTGCCTAGGTCAGATGGCGCGGATGTGGGTGTGTGGGAATTGAACGCGAATAAGGACGCGAATGTCCGATCGATCCCCCTCCCTGAGGGTCCTGCCTCCCTTTATATAGGCGGAGGGGGGCAGGTTACACGGGAGTTTGGAGGAAAAAAGGTAGGGTTACGCTACGCTTGGGAGTTCCTGGTCTTCGGTCTTGACGATTGACAGGTCCCTATTGCCCCACGTCGGGTTGGTAGACACAACAGGTAGCGTTTCATCGGGAAGGTGCGCACCTGCCCTCCGCACGCTTGTCAGACGCTGACGCCGTCATGATTAGCCCTGGAGCCGCCTCGGGAGGGAGCACGTCTCTCCACTGCGCCCGATGGGATGAAGCGACCGATGCTTTGACTTCGGCCCCTCGCCACCAGGGAGGAGCCACCGCCTTCTTACAGTCGTGTGCAGGGCGGGTGACCAATCTCGAGTCGACCGCAACGTGACGAAGGTTGCTGAGTCGGGGCTCGTCCGGGATCGGTCCTGAGGCCAAGTCGGAGGCCGTGGGGGCTCCCGACCCGAATCCCAGTCGGAGCTTGCGGAGGCGTCCGATCTATGGCCAGGTCGGCACCCGCGGGAGCGTCCGACCCGAAGCCTGGTCGGACCGCCCCTAGTGGGCCTAGTCAGGGCTGAGGGTCTTTCGTGGCCCCCATCGAGCCTAGAGCTGGGCCTGAGTCGGATTGTCTGGTGTTCCAGCCGATATTTAGGGATAATCCCATCTGTGGGGGATGGAGTCTTTGTAATACCCCCCTCAGCACTCTGCATCGCTGCCAGTCTTGCTGCTATGTCTGTATGACTGGGAGAAAAACGATCTTGAAATAGATATATATACTCTGCTGTGGGGTACCCCTGGTACGGGTATTCGTTAGTGGTCCCCGAGGCCATCCTGAAACGCGTGCGTTCCCGGATGAACCCATCGTCTTTGGTGACATGATCTCTTTGTTTGCATGGCGGGGTTTCGGCTTCTTGCGCCTTAAGCATGAGAGCGGCATAGCTGTTGAAGTCGGAGGAGTCCGACCGACTTGTGAAAGTGCATCTAGGCCCCTTAATGATTTTGGTGATTAATGACAACAAGATTAAGTGACTAATGAGCTTTATGAGTATTGTGAACAGATGAATACGCTCATGGGAAAGTTGCTTAAGGAAAGAGGTCCCTCAACTTCGAGAAGAAAAGGCATCGGTTAAACTCAACGGTTGTATATGCTTTTTAAATTTTATTTGAGTGTAAGGATTGCCGTACTATTAAGAGGGATTTGGCAAGAAATAGTTTTAGAATGATCCAATGTGCTCAAAGATGAAGTCTAGTCTAAATATGAGTCAATGTGTAAAGTCTTAGGGGCAAAATGTTCAAAATGGTTCGGAGTATCCGAACAAACCTTCGGAATGTCCGGACTGGCCCCCTCGGTTGCTCAGGCAAAAACTGGTTCGGAATGTCCGAACATAGGTTCGGAGTATCCGAGCTAACCCTCTCTGTTGGTCGAGTTCATTTTGGTTCGGAATGTCCGAACATTGGTTCGGAGTATCCGAACGGACCCCCTCGGTTAGGGCTAGGTCATTTTGGTTCGGACTATCCGAAGTCTCGTTCGGACTATCCGAACAGTATGCTCAGTAGCCCTGATTCCATTTGGTTCGGAATGTCCGAACCCAGGTTCGGACTATCCGAACAGTCTCGGGCTGTAGTGAAAAACGGCTAGTTTTGGGAGGCTTTAAATGCCTCCCCAACTCCCACCTACCCATAAGGAAGTGCATTCAATTCATTCTAACAGCTCTTTCACTCTCTCACAAAGCTCTAGTGTTCTCCTCCCTCAAATCTTGTGATTCTTGAATCTTTGGGGGAGATTAAGTTGAGAGATTGGAAGATCAAGAGTTTGTGATTCATCTTGAGCACGTGGTTCATCCTCAATCGGATTTCTTGCGAGATTCTTTACTCTTGGAGGTTGAGGACTCCTAGACGGCTAGGAGTCACCGGTGAGCTCCCGATCTTCGTGTGGGACGCCGCCGGAAGTTTGTGAAGGTCGAATCCACCTCCGCAAGGGAAGGATTCAAAGGAAAGTAGGTGAGTGCTTGGTGCAACACCTAGAGGATTAGGGTTGAAAGAGACCCCGGCTTTGTGCCGCCTCAACGGAGACGTAGGATCCCCTCAAGGATACGAACTTCGGGAAAAATCGGTGTGTTTTCTTGGTTCTTGAATTTCTCACTTACTCACTTTGTGCTTAGTTAAATCTTTTGGGGATTCAAGGGTTTAATAGGTTCTTGCAGTAGATATTGGTGGGATTTCACTTTCTGCATGTACTCTTAGCCAAGATACATCATTTGATACTAGAATCATACTCTAGATTTGCTAGATCTACTTTCTAGGGTTCTTGTGCTCGAACCAGTTCGGACTATCCGAAATTTGGCTCGGACTGTCCGAATCACTCGGATAGTCCGAATTGAATTTCGGAGTATCCGAAGTTTAAATTTCCGCTGCGTTTTAAAATTTGTAAACGCCTATTCACCCCCCCTCTAGGCGACATCTCGGTCCTTTCAATTGGTATCAGAGCCAAATCTCCGTAGTTTGGCTTAACCGCTTGGAGAATCTAAGATGTTGGATACACAGAAGAACACCGAAGCCCATGACCAAGACAAGGGCACGAGCTCCGGTATTGGGATTGCCATTCCATTTGATTATACCTCTCTTGGTGTCTCAAGCTCCTCATCTTATGTCTCCGTGCCCTCCGGTCGAGCGTCTCATTTCGATGGCACTCACTATGCCGCATGGAAACATAAGATGAAGATGCACTTGAGATTGCTTCACCCTTCTATTTGGAAGATTGTGCAAACAGGTTTCAAGCCCGTTGATCCGAACAACCTTACTCCCGTAGAAGATAAAGATCAACATTTCAATGACTTGGCCGTCAATGCCATGTTCAATGCATTAAGTGATTCCGAGTTCAATCGAGTTGATGGACTTGAAGAAGCAAAAGCTATTTGGGACGTGCTCATGGTCACCATGAAGGAGTTTCGAGTGTCCGAGAATCAAAGATAGAGCTCATTATTGGTGAGCTAAGCCGGTTCACTCTGGAAGAAGGAGAATCCTACACCAAAATGTTTGACCGCTTGATGGTGCTTGTGAATCAAGCCAAGGGTCTTGGGTGCACCGATCTTTCTGACAAGGCCGTGGTGAAGATTATTCTTCGAGTAATCACTCCTACCAACCACAACCTTGTTCAATTAATCCGAGACCGCCCAACCGACACTTTGACACCTCATGATGTCATCGGCGGCTCATGATGGACGAGATGATGGTAAAGGAAGCCGGTTGTTGAAGAACTCAAGTCGGGCAAAAAGAAAGGCATTGCCCTCAAGGCCGTCAAGATAGTGCGCCAAGCAGAAGAGAGCTCAAGTGAAGATGAAGAGTGCTGTGGTCCGTTGACAAATGAGGATATGGCTCTATTCGTGAGAAGGTTTAACAAATTCTTCAAGAAGAAGAACTTCAGACAAGGAGGTCAGTCTAAGAGCTTTGGAAGAAAATCAAAGGGTAGACACTCCACCCGAAGATGCTATGAATGCAGTGAAACCGGCCATTTCATTGCCGAGTGTCCGCATAAGGAGAATAAAGATGAGAAGTCTCACAAGAAGGACAAGTACCGGGGCAAGGACAAGGAGAAGAGCAAGAAGTACAAGGGCAAGGGTCGTGCCTACATTGGAAAGGAGTGGAACTCCGACACCGACTCCAACTCCGACTCCGACTCCGAGTCAAATTCCGAAGAAGAAGGAGGAATTGCCTCCGTCGCCATCGCCGTACCCTCTACTCCAACAATGTCGAAGGGCCTCTTCGACAACTTGAGCGATGACGATGAGGTTGCTCCAATGTGCCTCATGGCAAAGGGGCGCAAGGTATCATCACTTGTCTCCACTCCCTCCATTGCTAATGAATGTCTAGATGAGCACGATAGCGATAGTGATGATGATGACGTTAACACCGTGCTTAAGTCTATGAAAAACTTTGACATTCATAAATTAAATTTGCTCTTAAAAGATATTAAAAAATTGGAGGAAGTTGTAGAACAAAAGGAAGCTACTCTCGAGGCTCAGGAGGATTTGCTCATCCTCGAAAAGGAGAAAAATCGTAAGCTAGAGAAGAGCTTATCTTTTGAAAAAGGGAAGAATGAGGAATTGGTTAAGAACTTAAAATTGACCAAATCCGAGGTAACTAGTTTTGAGATCACCTACGCTTCACTCGAAGAGGAACTTGCGAAGTCAAAGGATGCTTGCAAAGCTCTTGAGTTGAAGCTTGTTGATCTCAAGAATAGCCCTCCGATTACCTCAACCATTAGTTCCAATTCTTCATTACCTTCTACAAACAATGGATGCGCTAGATGTTACAACGTGAATATTGATACTTATGCCACTAACCTTGAGACATTGCAAGTGTTAGCATATGAAAATGAGAAGCTCAAGAGAATGCTCGAAGATGGACTTCAAAAGTCCTACAAGGCAAGTAAGGGACTAGAGGAGTTCCTAGGTAAGCGACAAGGTAATACTATGAAGTATGGGCTTGGATATACTCCACCAAAAGGGAAAAAGAGCAATATTGTGGTTGCTCCTTTAAACAAGCCCATCCAATTTGTTAAGAGCAAGGAAAACTCTAAGTACAAAACTCACCCTACATTCTTTGCATCTTATGTACTTAAGAAAACTAACTTAGGTCGGGTAGTTGCTTGTCACATTGGGGGTAAGCCCAAAGATAACTCTTATGTGCGATCTATTTGGGTTCCTAAATCACTTGTTACTAACGTGCGTGGACCTAAGCAAGTTTGGGTACCAAAGAGCAAAAACTAAATTTCATTTTGTAGGCCTACACCTCCGGTGGATCAAGTTAGATCTTGGATAGCGGATGTACACATCATATGACCGGAGAAAGGGCAATGTTCGCTCATTTGGACACCAATGGAACGAATAGTGAAAGCATCATTTTTGGCGACAATGGAAAATGTGAAGTAGTAGGTTTAGGTAAAATTCTTATTACAAATGATTTTTATTTGAACAATGTTTTGCTTGTCAAATCACTAAGCTACAATTTGTTGTCCGTTGCTCAATTGTGTGAAGCGGGCTACAATTGTGTGTTTAGTGATAAGGGTGTGGATGTCATTAAGAGGGATGACGGGTCCATAGCCGTTAAGGGACGTTTGAAAGGGAACCTCTATCTTGTAGATTTCACTACGGATAGAGTTAACCTTGAAACGTGTCTTATGGCTAAGTCTAGCATGGGTTGGTTATGGCATCGCCGACTTGTCCATGTTGGTATGAGGAACCTCCATAAACTTCTTAAAGGCAATCACATCTTTGGATTAACCAATGTTGTCTTTGAGAAAGATAGAGTTTGTAGCGCATGTCAAGCCGGGAAGCAAGTTGGAGCTACTCATCCCGCGAAGAACGTGATGACCACCTCGAGGCCTTTGGAGATGCTACACATGGATTTGTTCGGCCCGATTGCCTACATAAGCATTGGAGGAAACAAGTATGGTTTAGTTATTGTTGATGATTTTTCGCGCTTTACTTGGGTATTTTTCTTGCATGATAAAAGTGAAGCTCAAGGAAGTTTGAAGAAATTCATGAGAAGGGCTCAAAATGAGTTTGAGGTGAAGATAAAGAGAATTCGGAGTGATAACGGCACCGAATTCAAGAACACTGGGGTTGAAGAGTTTCTCGATGAAGAAGGCATCAAGCATGAGTTCTCGGCTCCCTATTCCCCTCAACAAAATGGGGTAGCCGAGAGGAAGAATCGAACCCTCATCGAGATGGCGCGCACGATGCTTGACGAGTACAAGGTCTCCGACATATTCTGGGCGGAGGCCATCAACACCGCGTGCCATAGTACCAACCGTCTGTATCTCCACAAGATTTTGAAAAAGACGGCGTACGAGCTCCTCACCGGCAAGAAGCCGAATGTATCCTACTTCCGAGTCTTCGGGAGCAAATGCTACATTCTCAACAAGAAAGCTAAGTCGTCTAAATTTGCTCCTAAAGTAGATGAAGGTTTCTTACTTGGATATGGATCAAATGCGTATGCATACCGAGTTTTCAACAACACCACCGGTGTGGTTGAAATTTCGCGTGATGTGACATTTGATGAAACTAACGGTTCTCAAGTAGAACAAGTTGATCGTGCTGTGATTGACAGGGAGGAACCCCCGTGCGAAGCAATCAAGAAACTGGCAATTGGAGAAGTAAGACCACTTGAGCAAGATGTACTTCCAAGCGCTTCAACTCAAGGAGTTCATGATGCAACAATGGACGCTCCGGATATTGCTCTCTCTTCCTCAATTCAAGCTCAAGATGGCTCGAATGCCACTCAAGACGATGAGAGTCCAATCCAAAGAAACAACGCAACCGTACCTCATCCAAGAGTCCATCAAAGTGTACAACGAGATCACCCGGTCGACAACATACTTGGAGACATTAACAAGGGAGTATCGACTAGATCTCGTGTCGCAAATTTTTGTGAATTTTACTCTTTTGTTTCTTCTCTTGAACCGCTTAAGGTAGAAGAAGCACTCCAAGATCCGGATTGGGTAATGGCCATGCAAGAGGAGTTAAATAACTTCGAACGGAACCAAGTGTGGAAGCTTGTCGAAAGGCCCAAGCAAAATGTGATTGGAACCAAATGGGTGTTTCGGAACAAGCAAGACGAGAATGGAATAGTGACGAGAAACAAAGCCCGGTTAGTTGCTCAAGGCTTCACGCAAATTGAAGGTTTGGATTTCGATGAAACATATGCTCCCGTAGCTAGGCTTGAATCTATTAGAATATTGCTTGCCTTTGCTACTCACCATGATTTTAAGTTATATCAAATGGACGTGAAAAGTGCCTTCCTAAATGGACCACTCTCCGAGATGGTCTACGTTGAGCAACCACCCGGCTTCGAAGACCCGAACCATTCGGACCATGTCTACTTCCTACACAAGGCTCTTTATGGACTTAAGCAAGCACCAAGAGCATGGTTCGAGTGCCTTCGTGATTTTCTTCTCGATCAAGGTTTTGTAGTCGGAAAGGCCGACCCCACTCTCTTTACTAAACATATTGATGATGATTTATTTGTGTGTCAAATCTATGTTGATGACATTATCTTCGGATCTACTAATGAACATTTGTACAAGGAATTTAGCAGGATTATGACTAAGAGATTCGAGATGTCCATGATGGGCGAGTTGAAGTTCTTTCTAGGCTTTCAAGTCAAGCAACTCAAGGAAGGAATCTTCATATGCCAAACGAAGTACATCAAGGACATGCTCAAGAAGTTCGGTATGGAGAACGCCAAGCCAATCAAGACGCCAATGCAAGCCAACGGGCATCTAGACCTCGACAAAGAAGGTAAACCGGTCGTCCAAAAGGTATATCGCTCGATGATCGGCTCTCTACTTTATCTTTGTGCATCTAGGCCCGATATTATGCTTAGTGTGTGCATGTGTGCAAGATTTCAAGCCGCTCCTAAAGAGTGCCACATGGTGACCGTAAAGAGAATCTTGAGATATTTAGTGCATACTCCTCATTTGGGGCTTTGGTATCCAAAAGGTTCATCTTTTGAGCTAGTTGGCTATTCCGATGCGGATTATGCCGGATGTAAAATGGATAGGAAAAGTACTTCGGGGACATGTCAATTCTTAGGTAGATCCCTTGTTTCTTGGTCCTCTAAGAAGCAAAATTCCGTAGCCCTATCCACGGTAGGTTTAAATATATAGCAGCCGGGAGTTGTTGTGCCCAATTGCTTTGGATGAGACAAACTCTAAATGATTATGGCCTAACCTATAACCATGTGCCACTTTTGTGTGACAATGAGAGTGCCATAAAAATTGCCAACAACCCCGTCCAACATTCCCGTACAAAGCATATCGATATCCGTCATCATTTCCTAAGAGACCATTCCACTAAAGGCGATATTGAAATTCAACATGTGAGCACAAATGATCAGTTAGCCGATATTTTCACCAAGCCTCTAGATGAAAAGAGATTTTGTGAGTTGAGGAGTGGGCTAAATATTCTAGACTCTCGCAATTTGGCTTGAAATATGCTTACAAATTTGATTGGTGATTGCAAAATGCTTTAGAAAAACTTATTTGCTTTATTTCTCTTATCTTATTGTGTTTATTGGTTTTTGATCTTCGGATCTTGTCAATCATCTTGTGATCATGGTTTGAATTGTTGTATGGCTTGCTGATCACTTGATGACTTGACTCATTAGGTCCTCTCATCTATTTCTCTCTCCGGAGTCATTCCTGCCTTTGCTTTCATGCCATCCTGAGAAAACAGTTCGGACTGTCCGAAATTCCATTCGGACTATCTGAACTGGTTCGGACTATCCGAACTTAAGTTCGGACTATCCGAAGTGTGGTCTCGGGCTCTAAAAGCCAGCCCGAGTCCCTTCTTCTCCTTTTCTTCCTTTTCACTTCCCATCTCTGTTTCTCTCTCCTCAAAACCGCCCCTCCTCTTGGATCTCGAATTTTGGCCAAAGATTTTGCGGTTTGGGGGCGCCAAGATCTTCCTTAAGGTCAAGGGCTTCATCTCCATCTATTGGTTGCCCTAAATCCGTCTCAGATTCTCCGGTTTTCAATCTCCAAAAAGGTTAGTTCGAATCTACCCTTGTTTCGACATTTTCTCGTCTAAATTTGAGAATCCTTGGACTCCAAACTATTCTAGACCTTGCTAGGATAGTTTTCTTTGGTTAGATCTCAATTTTATTGGATTATTGTCTAGTTTGAATATTTTAGGGTTTGTAATTGCTCACCTCGGACTGTCCGAGTTTCTGTTCGGAATGTCCGAAGAATACTTCAGACTATCCGAACAAAACTTCGGATTGTCCGAAGAAAGTTTCGGACTATCCGAAGTTGGTGGGTTCTTTTCAACCATTTGATGTTCATCTAGATTCTAATTAGGGTCTAATCTAACTTCCAACCTTGCATTATGTTAGAATGGATTCGTCTCAGGGTGGCAATCCCCGTTCTAGCCAGACGGACATCGACGCGGCTCGCTCAAAGAAGGCAAGGCATGATATTCCCGCCGGTGGCTCCTCGGCGGCTCCCGCTGATCCCCCTCAAGATTCCCCTCCGAAGTCTCCTCTCGCTCAGTCCGCCGGAAGACAGAAGCGCCAAGTCATTCGCAAACGGAAGAAGACCACTCATAAGGGTGTTTCAGGTCAAGGTGGTGGTGAGCAAGGGGATGATGGGCAAGGAGGCAGTGGTACTGAAAATCCTAGGGCTGCCATGCCTAGGTTGAGGGCAGAAAAGTGTGCTGCACAGCGCAGGGCTGGAGAGCTGATTGTCCCATTGGAGATTCACCCTGCCCGCTATGCTACTCCAATGGGTGTGACTCCAAAGAAAAAGGTGGACTACTGTATTGGGCAAGGGAGAGGCAAAGAAGTCTGCCAGCACAGAAGTCAGGATCCCTTGTTGTATCTCCAGGAAGATTATGTGGACAAGAGGTTCTGGAATCACTTCCAACAGGACTTTTATGACTCTGTGATTGCTGAGAAGAACCTAGTGGCCTTAATGCAGTATATTGACTGGGACTATATGGCACAGCAGGAGGACTCTGTATTCAATGAGGTGATTGCTGCCTGTGAGCGCCATAATTTGAGAGAGATAATGTCTTTCAAGTGCAAATGGAATAATGAAGTTGTGGCGCAGTTCTATGCAACTCTGTATGTCGACACCGATGCTGAGAGCACCATGTGGTTCATGGTTGATGGGCTATACTATGCTGTGACCAAGGCACAATTTGCTGACTGCATCGGATTCTCCACTGAAGGCTGGGAAAACTTGGACAAGCTGCATATTTTTGACTCCTCCAGCATCAATGATTTGACTCCTCTGTATGACGACTCTCAGAACTTCAAGTTGGGCACCACAAAAGGTTTGAAGCCTTTCTATGCTATTCTTTACAAGTTGCTGAGGAAGACCTTGTGGCCCAAGGAGGGAGACGCCACCAACATCAGTTCCTACTCTAGGAACTTGCTTTTGAGGATTGGCGAGGGTTCCAGGCCGTTCGATGTGTTTGATTTTATATGGCAAGAGATCCGCCTCAACTCCCTTAGCCCGCGTAGCAGTTGCGGATTCGCACCATATGTGATGTGTATGGTTGAGAGCATCTCGGGCTTGTGGTTTGCTAAGGATGTGGAGCATGTGCCGCATCGAGTTAAATCGATCAAGGCTCCACCTCCTCTGTGTTCACCAGGTCACCTCCTTGGCGCTTGAAAGACTGGTCGGGGCACCTCGGCGAGACCCTCTGCAGGTGATCCTTCTTCCCCATGCGGCTCCATCAAGAACATGCTTCGTGCTATCCTCTGTCTTGGGATCAAGAACCACAAGAACATCAAGAAGATGAATGAGAAGATCACCGACACTCGCCGTCAGCTTAATGTCATAAAAGGGAAGCTCAATTTATCCTGCTCTTCAGAGGAGTCCGAGTCAGAGTCTGATTCAGCGACAGTTGATTCGACGACCCGGCAGCTCTTTGATCTTCCCGCCGTCTCTGCTCCCACTGGCGACGATGAGGGTGACTCTCAATATGTGCCAGCTCAGGACAACGACAAAGAGCCGACGCATTTACGGCATTAGTGGTGGCAATGAGAGTGACCCTTCAGTGCCTTGATGCCAAAGGGGGAGTGAGGAGATTAGATTACTTGAGATTAGAATTATCTTTTAGTTGTGTTGCTTGGTTGGTTGCTTAGTTTGCTTTTTATTGGTTGAACTTGTGCTTGGTGGAACTATTGTTGCTTATGCATTTGTGTTGCTTGATGTTTTGTTGAACTATTTTGCTTAATTATAATTCAATTTCCCTTTAGCAATGCATTTGTGTGATATCATGTCATATTTATTTATGCAAATTATCTGCTATATATCTTGTTATATTCTCTCGAAAGCAGAAATTTAGGGGGAGCTCTCGCAAAATTTCCCGTAAATATGTGCATTTGACATTCCACTCAAATTCTTTCAATGCACACATTTAGGGGGAGCTTCTCCGTGTATTTGGTTTTCCAAATACTCTCTCATTTCAATTTTATCTAAATCTAATCGTGTTGTCATCAATTCACAAAAAAGGGGGAGATTAAAAGTGCATCTAGGCCCCTTAATGATTTTGGTGATTAATGACAACAAGATTAAGTGACTAATGAGCTTTATGAGTATTGTGAACAGATGAATACGCTCATGGGAAAGTTGCTTAAGGAAAGAGGTCCCTCAACTTCGAGAAGAAAAGGCGTCGGTTAAACTCAACGGTTGTATATGCTTTTTAAATTTTATTTGAGTTTAAGGATTGCCGTACTATTAAGAGGATTTGGCAAGAAATAGTTTTAGAATGATCCAATGTGCTCAAAGATGAAGTCTAGTCTAAATATGAGTCAATGTGTAAAGTCTTAGGGCAAAATGTTCAAAATGGTTCGAGTATCCGAACAAACCTTCGGAATGTCCGGACTGGCCCCTCGGTTGCTCAGTAAAAAGCTGGTTGAATGTCCGAACATAGGTTCGAGTATCCGAGCTAACCCTCTCTGTTGGTCGAGTTCATTTTGGTTGAATGTCCAACATTGGTTGAGTATCCGAACGGACCCCCTGGTTAGGGCTAGGTCATTTTGGTTCGGACTATCAAAGTCTCGTTCGGACTATCCGAACAAGATGCTCGAAGAGCCTCGATTCCATTTGGTTCGAATGTCCGAACCTGTGTTGAACTATCCCAACAGGTCGGTCAGAGTGAAAACGGCTAGTTTTGGGAGGCTTTAAATACCTCCCCAACTCCCACCTACCCATAAGGAAGTGCATTCAATTCATTCTAATGCTCTTTCACTCTCTCACAAAGCTCTAGTGTTCTCCTCCTCAAATCTTGTGATTCTTGAATCTTTGGGGAGATTAAGTTGAAGATTGGAAGATCAAGAGTTTGTGATTCATCTTGAGCACGTGGTTCATCCTCAATCGGATTTCTTGCGAGATTCTTTACTCTTGGAGGTTGAGGACTCCTAGACGGCTAGGAGTCACCGGTGAGCTCCCGATCTTCGTGTGGGACGCCGCCGGAAGTTTGTGAAGGTCGAATCCACCTCCGCAAGGGAAGGATTCAAAGGAAAGTAGGTGAGTGCTTGGTGCAACACCTAGAGGATTAGGGTTGAAAGAGACCCCGGCTTTGTGCCGCCTCAACGGAGACGTAGGATCCCCTCAAGGATCCGAACTTCGGGAAAAATCGGTGTGTTTTCTTGGTTCTTGAATTTCTCACTTACTCACTTTGTGCTTAGTTAAATCTTTTGGGGATTCAAGGGTTTAATAGGTTCTTGCAGTAGATATTGGTGGGATTTCACTTTCTGCATGTACTCTTAGCCAAGATACATCATTTGATACTAGAATCATACTCTAGATTTGCTAGATCTACTTTCTAGGGTTCTTGTGCTCGAACCAGTTCGGACTATCCGAAATTTGGCTCGGACTGTCCGAATCACTCGGATAGTCCGAAGTGAATTTCGGAGTATCCGAAGTTTAAATTTCCGCTGCGTTTTAAAATTTGTAAACGCCTATTCACCCCCCCTCTAGGCGACATCTCGGTCCTTTCAACTTGGTCGGCCGGTTTCGACCAGGTGCGCGCGAGTGCACCCGGTGGGTGTAGCCTCCAAGCCCCCGGGCAGGTCGGAGAGCTGGTCGGGGGGTTAGCTTTGGTCGGCAAGAACCCGACTGGGTGAATCAAATGGACTTGGTGGGTCCCGAGCCCCCGAGTGGATTGGGAGGCCGCATTTGTTGGCAGCCCGACCAACTCGGTCGTTCGGTTTCGACCGAGTGTGTGCGAGCGCACCCGGTGGGTGTAGCCCTCGAGCAGGTCAGAGAGTTGGTCGGGGGGTTACTTCAGTCGGGAAATATCCCACTGGGTTGGTGGGATCCCCGATGTCGGTTGGGTTGGCGCGGACACCCAGATGCCTCACGGCGGGGACGCCCGAATGCCTCAGCGAGGTTCCGGTGCTAGACGCGGCCGTGGTCGGCGGAGATGCCCAGATGCCTCAGCGAGGTTCCGGTTCCCGAGTGCTCGTTTTACGTTTAGCTAGACGCGGCCGTGGTCGGCGGGGACGCCCGAATGCCTCAGCGAGGTTCCGATTTCGAGTGCTCGTTTTACGTCGTAGCTAGACACGGCCGTGGTCGGCGGGGACGCCCGCATGCCTCAGCGAGTTTCCGGTTCCCGAGTGCTCGTTTTACGTCGTAGCTAGACGCTTGACCGTAGTCGTGGGACGCCTTGAATGCCTCAATGAGGTTCCGGTTCCCGAGTGCTCATGTTCGTCGTAGCTGAACACGGCCGTGGTGGCCGGGGCCCAATGCCTCGGTGAGGTTCCGGTTCCCGAGTGCTCGTTTTACGTCGTAGCTAGACGCGACCGTGGTCGGCGGGGACGCCCAGATGCCTCAGCGAGGTTCCGGTTCCCGAGTGCTCGTTTTACGTTTAGCTAGACGCGGCCGTGGTCGGCGGGGACGCCCGAATGCCTCAGCGAGGTTCCGATTTCGAGTGCTCGTTTTACGTCGTAGCTAGACGCGGCCGTGGTCGGCGGGGACGCCCGAATGCCTCAGCGAGGTTCCGGTTCCCAAGTTCTCGTTTCACGTCATAGCTAGACGCGGCCGTGGTCGGCGGGGACGCCCGAATGCCTCAGCGAGGTTCCGGTTCCCGAGTGCTCGTTTTACGTCGTAGCTAGACGCGGCCGTGGTCGGCGGGGACGCCCGAATGCCTCAGCGAGGTTCCGGTTCCCGAGTGCTCGTTTTACGTCGTAGCTAGACGCGGCCGTGGTCGGCGGGGACGCCCAGATGCCTCAGCGAGGTTCCGGTTCCCGAGTGCTCGTTTTACGTCGTAGCTAGACGTGTTGCAGGGCTGGTTTTACGTCGGAGCTAGGCGGAGGGCGTCCGTCCCGAGTCCTCGCCTGGCGAGGCCGTCTGCGGGAGGAGTGGCCGCTGTCTGTCCCACGGATACGCCCCGTCCGCAGGTGTGGGACCTGGAGGGGGTGAGCAAGCGCGTGTTTACCATGCGTTGGTTTGAACACCGTGCCGTGGAGCTGCAGACGGGTTATCCGAGTGGGCCCTGGAGATCTAGCGACCTCCGAGCGGGCGATCCCTACGTCGGGTGTCTGACCCACTGGGGGCGACCTATAAAAAACCTTTCTTTACTCGATCCCGTGTCGGACCCCGAGCCGTCCGCCGACCCGTAGCGCAGCTGGCTGCTACCCTTCGAGGGGCTCCGCGGGAGAGTGTGAAGTATGGTCTCGGACACGAGTTAAGACGATTGGGCCGTCCGCCGACCCAACTAGAGACCCACTGGGGGTTCGCCTCGTCCTCGCCCTCGCTTCGTTTTTCGCTTTGGGCGAAACACGAATCCACTTGTGGATCCGCCTTTGGAACCCGCAGCGCTGTGCCTAGTCGTCGGGTGCGAGCTATTCGAGCCCTCTCGCCACCTCGAGGCCGTAGCGGCCCGGTGGACTTTTCATACTGTTTGCCCAACGATCCGGCCAGAGGCGAAGATCGAGGGGTCGCGGGGCGTCTCGCCCGGAGCGGCGCCCTAGCGTCTCCTGTCGGTATTTAATGCACGTCTTACCGGTGGCGCGGCGTGGTGCCTTGATGGTACGTGCGACGCCTCAACCGAAGCGATGCCTGCTTTGACTGGCGTCCGCTCGGTTGATGCTTGCTCGGCTGGTGAGTAGCCCAACGCTGGCTCGGTCTTCCGTGATCGTGAATTGCCGGGCGTGCCTTTTGATGTTGCTTCGATTTGCGGACGGCAAAGGATCTCGTGGACGCCGTGGAGGCGTAGCAACTGGCGGTGGAGGAGCGTGACGCGGCGGCCATGTTGCCGGAAGCGGCTATGTCGGCGAAGGGGTTGGCGGAGCGGGAGCAGTCCGAGCGGATGTTGCCGCAGAGTGTCCTCCACCGGGAACGGGAAAGAGTTAGATTTTTGCCTTTGGCCATGTAGGGGGCCTCGGGGTGTGATGAATCGAAGTTCATTTTATCGTCTTGGCCAATCAAGCCATTCCATAGGTCCGGCTTTGTCCCTCGCACTTCCCAAAGGTGGTAAACATTTGACGACCACAGCTTTAGGAACTGCGGGGGTTGTACGAGCGTAGGTCGGTATGTTAACACCTCTGAGGAAAGTCCAAGGAAAAAAACAGGGATCTAAGGAATGAAAAGTTCGCTTGCACTCGACACGGAAAAGGAGTGTTCCCGACCGGCTATGGATCGTCCCACACGGGCACTTCTTCTCCGCCAAGCACTACTTCGAAACCATAGCCGCTGGGGCGTAGGCCGTAGCACTTGGGTCGAGAGGGTTACCGCTAGGGAGAACCGAATAGCCAGTCGGGTCACCGACTTGTGTGAGCGTAGGAGCTTAAGTATGAATCGTTCATCTGCACTTGCGCGGGAAAGAAGTGTCCCCGACCAACTGTGGATCGCACCGCACGGGCACTTCCTTCTTCTTCCAAGTGCTACTTGAACCGTGGCCCGGGCGAGGTCGTAGCACTCGGTCGAGGGTTACCACTAGGGGAACCCAAAGAAAATGAAGTTACCGACCCATGTAAGTGTGTGAATTTGTAGCCCCCGAGCGGTGCGTGGTGTCCATGCTGTGGTCGCCACGCAGCGCTTGCACTCGGAGGAGTAAAAGATTCGTGCGGGAATGAGAAAAAACTTTAAGGATAGAGTTGCCTTAACTTTTCATTCCGTGTGCTGGAAGCGTCGTGGCAGTTAGGCCTGTTGCTCAGCCACCGGAACGGCAGGCGAATGGGCCTTCCACCACCTTGGGGCCGCAGCGGCCCATGCAGGTCTACCTTTGTTACGTCGGTGCGGCCGATCCAGCCCCAGAGTCAAAATTGAGGGGTCGCGCTGCAGTCTATCTGACGCGGCGTCCTTCCGCCCCCTGCCGTCCCATCGTGTTTTAATGCGCAGCGGGAGGAGTGGAAAAGAGGCGCGGTCCGTTGCGCCGGGCGTGGAGTTAATGCGCGCGTGGCTCCTGGCCCGACGTGGCACCCACTTCGGCCGCACCGCCCTGCTCCTATAAATATCGCACGGAGGGGGTGACTGCGCCTTGCCATTTTCCCTGCCTCTTTGCCTCCCTGCGCTTTGCTGCAGTGCAAGAAGGAGAGGCCCTCGCGTTCCGAACGACAGATGACGGACGGCGGTGACGACCGGAGGGCTGGGAAGCGGGAGGCGACAGCGGGCCTGTGGGGCTCCGACGCCAAGAGGCTGTCTGATCGATGTAGGTCCCCGCTGCCCTTGGCGAGGGCGATCACTCCGCCGACGATCCTCAAGATTAGGATCCTACTTGGAGTGAGTTTCCTTCGCTGGGCTTTGGGATGGTTTTGATTTTGTTTTTTCGATGCTGAGCTGCTTCTTCTTTGTCTCAAGAGCTGTTTACAGCTCGGGCTCATGGCGGCCGCCTGTGGCATCTCTGAGTGGTCGCCTCGGTGGGGAGGCGGGCGCGGCCGGCGGCCTCGGCGCTCCAACGGGAGCCTGGGCGGCGGATCTGGCGGCCGCAATGACGAGGCTGAAGGCCTCCTTCGACGCCCAAGCCGCGAGGGCCGCCTCCCAAGAAGCGGAGGCGCAGCGACAGCGGGCCCGGGTCCAGGCCGTTGAGGAGGAGCTCGCGAAGGTACGCGAGGAGGCGCAGGCGCAACGGGCTCGGGCCGAGGTCGCCGAGGGGGAGCTCGCCACTGCTGAGGATGTGGCGATCTTGCAGGCTCGGCCGAGGACTTCTGGGAGAGCTGGGCGCCGCACTTTCAGGCTTGGACCTCGCGAGGCCCTCCTGTCCACGCTCCGTCCGCCTTCGAGAGCATGAGTAGGAGCCTGGAGCTGCTGGGGGTCAGGCTGAACGAGCCGCTAGACCATACCTCGTCGGGGTACGCCTTTGGCCTCACCTGTGGCGATGCTCTGCCGACCGCCCGTGCCTGCCTCGCGCGAAGCGAGCGCTCGTGAGGGGTGGGAAGTCGCCGTCGTCGTGGCGGAGTATGTGCTGACCTGCTGCGCCAGCCGCGACGCTTCCTTCGACTCGATGGCAGCCGTCGCGCCGGATCGGCGGCGTAAGTTCGGCGCGGCGGCGGCGAGAAAGTGGCAATACTGGCGATGTCGTTCGCGGCGTGACAGCTAGGACGACGGCGACGCCTCTGGCTGAGAACCCTCTGGGCACCCAAGTTTTGTTTTTGCGTGATGTAATATATTTCGGATACCTCGTTCGATATCTTGCATTTCCCTTCATGACGAGCACTCGCTGAATGACCGTGGCTCTTAGGGACCGCTGGGGTCGTTCGAGCATAGGTCGGAGCGTTGATACTTCGAGGGAAATGCAGGGATAGCAACGATATTGACAACCCAAAAGCGTCCCCCGGATCGACCAAGGACCACCCTGCGCGGGCACTTCCTTTTGCCAACGCTATTTGCCAGTACCCAGCTTGGCCGGGCGAGGGCGAGCGCTTAGGCTGAAAGGGTTGTTGTTATGGGCAAGTATGCAGGCAATGGTCGATCGGGGCGCTGTTTTGGGCAAGTATGCGGGCAATTAACCTCCGAGCGGCGCATGAGGACCAGGGTGTGGTCGACGCGCCACGCTTCGAACTCGGAGGACTTGCTGGAGATGAAGGAATAAAGGGGAAGTTTTTTTTTGGGATAGAATCGCCTTAACTTCACCGTAGTGCAGCGTGGTGGCCGCAAATCCAGCAAAGACGGATGCGGCGAGAGCCGCTTCCTTGGTCGCGGAATGCGCTCGGAGGACCGAGAACTCCTCTTGCGAAGTCTTCGACAGGCGGAGGACTTCGCCCGTC
The DNA here is from genome assembly GCA_036346375.1 of Guadua angustifolia. Taxonomy (NCBI): domain Eukaryota; kingdom Viridiplantae; phylum Streptophyta; class Magnoliopsida; order Poales; family Poaceae; genus Guadua; species Guadua angustifolia. The sequence continues at coordinate 28,809,443 of CM070505.1, read as the reverse complement.
GAGTGTGGCACCGAGCCTCGGCCGGGTCGGCGGGAAGTGACTCGTCAGCCACCCGGTCGACGAAGGGCTCCTTCCAGTCGGAGTCGGCAACCAGCACGTCGTGGCCCGACCCGAGGGGTCCCTCGTCCGACTGTTCGGCAGTCGGAGAGGGCACACCCGGTGTGTCGGTCAGCTGCTCGGTCGGCGACTCCAATCGGACGTAAGGTTCGTGGACGGCAGCACGCTCTACCAGCCCCCGAAGGTTCTGGTGCACGGCCTTGGCTCTGGTCTTGAGCTCGGGAATGTCGCGAGCGAAGATTCTTCTTCGGCAACATCTTGGCCGCGAGGAAGAAAAAGAAGACCGTCAGCCCTCGGCCAACCGATCTTTGGACTGGCGGGCGCGTGCGCTACAGCACGGCCGGGCGTGTGAGGGCTCGGTACACCGCTCGAGTCGGCCTAGAGTTTGTCCAGCATGGGCCTTCCGAGCCTCTAGCTGTTTGCGCTGTTGCCGAAGCTCAGCGCGGCGAGCCTGGAAGCCCTCCTCCGCATCCTGCGCCTCGGCGCGCCATGCGGCGGTAGCCGGACTTACTAGGTCGCCGCCATAAGCCGCCATGCCGCTGCGCGCCGCGAGAGTATAACTCGTCCGTGGCGTGCTCCGCGTCGGAGCTGAAGGACGTTGCTGGAGAAATCCTTCAACAGCTCGTGGACGGAGGCTGGCGCACAGCCAGCCGTCGCTACAAGTCGTGGGCCAGCGGGGGGGATCCCTACCCAGAAGGGCTCGCACGTCGCCACCAGGGGCGGCGTGGCGCCGGACGGGCTCGGCGTCGAGGTCCACGCGGGGGCCTCAAGCCGGAGGTTGCCGGAGGCGTCGGTGACGGAGTCCGGACTCCTAGCAGAGGCCTGAACCTGGGAAGTGGTAGGGGCGAGCACGAGCTCTCCCGTCAGAGTGGCGACGACGTTGAGGGAGCCGAAGCGGATCCAGCTCCCTGACGAAAACGCGCCGTCGCGGGTGAAGAAGGCCATCAAGGAGGTGACTGGGAGTCCAGAGAAGAAGATGGTGGCGCGCGAAGCCCCTACCTGGCGCGCCAACTGTCGGTGTTTCGTACAACCGGTAAGTAAACTTGTAAGTATAGGGGTCGCGCGCTCCCTCTCCTTGAATGGTTAGACGAAGGGAGCCCAAGATGTATACTGGTTCGGGCCGAATATCCCTACGTCCAGTTCGTGTGGTGGTTTTGTATTGTTCGGGGTGAAGTGGGCTGTACAGGATTACAAGCGGGGGCTAAGGACAGGCCCTTAGCGTTCGTCCGAGTGGAGGAGGTCGGGAGTGTTTGCCTAGGTCGGATGGCGTGGATATGGGTGCGTGGGAATTGAACGCGAATAAGGACGTGAATGTCTGATCGATCCCCCTCCCTGAGGGTTCTGCCTCCCTTTATATAGGCGGAGAGGGGCAGGTTACACGGGAGTTTGGAGGAAAAGAGGTAGGGGTACGCTACGCCTGGGAGTTCCTGGTCTTCGGTCTTGACGATTGACAGGTCCCTATTGCCCCACGTCGGGTTGGTAGACACAACAGGTAGCGTTTCATCGGGAAGGTGCGCACCTGCCCTCCACACGCTTGTCAGACGTTGACGCCGTCATGATTAGCCCTGGAGCCGCCTCGGGAGGGAGCACGTCTCTCCACTGCGCCCGATGGGGTGAAGCGACCGATGCTTTGACTTCGGCGGCCCCCTGGCCACCCTGGGGAGGAGCCACCTGCCCCAGCGTACCATCGTGTGCACGGGGCAGGTGACCAATTCGGGGTCGACCGGCGACGTGACGAAGGTTGCTGAGTCGGGGCTCGTCTGGGATCGGTCCTGAGGCCAAGTCGGAGGCCGCGGGGGCTCCCGACCCGAATCCTAGTCGGAGCTTGCGGAGGCGTCCGACCTGTGGCCAGGTCGGCACTTTCGAGCGTCAGGCCCGGTTCTGGTCTGGACCGCCTCGGTGGGCCCGGTCGTAGTGAGGGTCTTCGTGGCCCCATCGAGCCTAGAGTGGGCCCGAGTCGGATTGTCTGGTGTTCCAGTCGATATTTAGGGATAATCCCATCTGGGGATGGAGTCTTTAGTAATACCCCCTCAAAGACTGCATTCTTTGCCGATCTTTCTGCCGCTATATCTCGTATATGATTGGGAGAAAACGATCTTGAAATAGATATATATACTCTGCTGTGGGGTACCCCTGGTACGGGTATTCGTCAACCTGGTTACCTAACACCATACAAGGGAGAAAGATATCATTTACCTGAGTGACATAGAGGTATGGAACCGAATACTCCTAGGGAGAAGTTCAATAGAGTGCACTTATTCGTGCGTAATGTTATCGAGTGATCATTTGGAGTATTGAAGATGAAGTGGCAAATCCTGTACAAGATGCGAAGCTATCCGATGCACAAACAAAAAATGATTGTTGCTGCTACTATGGTGCTTCATAACTTCATACGTGAGCATGCTAGTGGAGACGGACTTGAAAAAAGTTGATCGAGATCCTAACTACATACCTACCATACCAGAAAGATACAACAAATATGCAGTTCCTCATCAAGCGTCAGATGGGACAACTACTCAACCAAATGTTGTGACTATGGATGCCTTTCGAGATGAATTGGCAACTGCTATTGCATTTTCATGGAATTAATCTTATTTTTCCTATATGTTCTTTGATGGAACCATTTTACTTATATATTTCATGGAATTAATCTTATAGTGTGGATCAATTTCTTTTTGTAATGGTTTTGCTATAGGAAAACGGTGTTTTTTTAATAAGAAGATACATGTTTGTAGGATTTATTTCCCTATTTGATAATAAATAATAATTGGACCTTCCACCACTGGCACAATATGTCTTAATTTGAACTATTTGCCGTGCAATCAAAGTCGTCGTGAAGTCCAGTCAAATATTCGAGAAAAGAGCTATTGATAAATTGTACAACTTTTCGAAAATTTTTAGAGCTCTCTTGTCTCATTGAAATTTGACCAAAGATTTATTATTTTGTAAAGAAAGGGATAAATTTGACGAAGTATATTTTTTCTGTAGTGATACTACTGTGGTCGTATTTTATTTTACTACCTCGCTGCAAAATAGTATGTCACAATTCGGTAAAAATTCTAGATCCAATTCTAGATGTATCCAAACAGTCTCTGAACTGAATTGCAATTTTCAACCCTTAATTCTGATATCCAAATAGGGTGTCAGGAAATTTGAGTAGGAAATACGTTATCCAAACGAGAAAGATCAGACCTAAAATGCTTTTAAAAAGGGCAAAACATAAGAAAAACTGTACACATGTTCTGTTCGTTTTCCTTAAAAGCAGAAAAACCATATATGCTGTGTTGAACAGCAGCCCTAGCTGTGAAGAAAACAAAAATAATAATGTCGCAGTGACGCCACAAAAAATCAAAAGTAAAAATAAATAAATCACAGCCAATAAGCGGTGTTTTCTCCTTCAATACCAACGACTCAAAGTCACAGCCACAAGGCCACCACCAGCATCCGCCTTTTTGGAGGGTAACGTTGACCATTCATCATCATTCTAGGATCTGAAGCTAATCTTATGGCCAAACACCACAACTCCAACTCTAGTTCTGCAGTGGAACTGCTCTACAGTGGAGTTGTAGAGCAGAGCTGAAAAAATGGAGCTCTATAAACAGCCCCTTACTTATTGATGATCCATGGTACAGTTTTATCTCGATTCCATTGCCTCTTCCTTCTCCAGCATTGCCGAAAGTGCTAACCATTGGTACCGTCGGATTTGGATCCTCTTACTTGCAAGAGGCAAGTTAGAGGAAGGGAGGAGAGCAAACCATTGACTAGAGGTGGCAGACTGGGTTACTTAAATACTAATTTTAAGATACTCTAATCGACATGATTGAAAAAATTCATCAAAATTCATCAAAGCCCTTTATTTTTGTTATATATTATTTTCACATATAAAAGAAGTATATACACAAATCACTCATTGGTGATATAGCAACTTCGCAGATACAAAGATATGTCAACATGTATTAATAGTTTTGCTCCTTGCATCCAATAAACTTCTAGCAACATCAGTACACACCAGAGCAGATGGATGACATCCGGACAATAACAACGCGTTTACAGCTCCAATATTTGCGTTAGCACTGCGCTCAAAGGGAAATCAGGAGAATAAAGCTAAAATCGTATTGCAGTTCGGGCAACAGAGAGACCCATGAGAACTCAGCAATCCAAGTAGCAAAAACCGGTAGCAAATAAACCATGCTTGCAGTGATCAACTTGCTCGAGATATAACTCGTTAAATCAGGGGCCATTCTTTCAATCTGCCAAGCCTTCATAATTCTCCATCTACATATTCTCGTTCTCCGGAGCCCGCTTAGCCAGCTTGGTGGAAGGAAAATCAGAGCAAGTTCAGGGGATTAGAAAAAGTGGTTCAAGCATGCAGCATGACATGCAAGGACCAGCGGTGCAATTTACTCATGAGAGAAAATTACTCATATATGTTGGACTGTAGTAGTACTAGCAGTAGCAGCTGATCCGCCACAGTGGCCAAGCAGACTTCAACGGACAAGTGCATTCAGATCTCCCTTCTTAGTGCAAACATTGGTAATCATCAGGCTGGTATAGATCAGAATGCCCCCAAACAAAACCAAAATATTCAACAGTTCAACTACTAATCTCACAAGTCAAACCAAAACATTATAACTTTTTACAAGAAATTATACATTTATACTAGTTAATCCATGTGTTCACAAACATCTTCCTCGACTAGTAATTAGCACATAATAAAACAGTACTAGGGGGGCATTCTAATATTCTACGCATCCACCAAATCCTCCATAATTTTTGCATGTTCACATGCTCTCACTGCAGTCCGCCTAGCCAGCTTGGTGGGAGAAAATCAGAGTGACATTCGCATGCCTGGATGGATCATGGATGGATGATGCAATTTACCCCTGAAAGAAAATTACTCATATATCTAGAAACAGACGAAGTAGGATATGATACCACAGTGGCCAAGCGAGCTTCAACGGAGAAGCGTGTCCAGATCTCCATTCTCAGTGCAAATTAAGGTAATCATCAGGTTGGCAGACCAGAAGGTCCCCACAACAAAGACAAAACTACTTGTCAACCTTTGTCTAAAAAACTGAGACAGAATAAAATCAGCATCCATGTAAGTTGAAAACTTGCATTATGCTACTTTCTATTTGTAGAAGTTATTTATACTATTAGCATCCATAGTTTAACAAGAGACCTCATCTACTCCATACTTAGCCTATAACACACGTCTATATACTCAAGAAAAATCAAAGGCTACCACAAATTAGGTACTTCTCATTGTGAATGCTTAATATATATTTTACAGGCACCTAACCAAAACAAGAACAAGAAAGAATTGAGGCACATAATGCAAGAAAATAAACAAAAGAAGGCGAGATTAGCATCAGATATTCCCCTAGACAGAGTGACCATACTACTGTGTCCCTGACTTAATTCAAGGGCACTGCAGATGTCCTTGTCCTGCTTCTCGTCATCTGCTAATTTTGCTCATGTCAAGAGATGAAAAATGTTGTAACTAACACACCAATCAAGTTTTATGGATGAAAAGAATCAGCCAAGACTGACTGGATTAGAACGAACATCAGCAGTAAACCAAGGCACTGGCTGCATGGCAGATTGGTAGCACCAAAGTAGCATCAAACAAACCCTTTTGTAGTGATCAAGAACTCATTAAACAAGTCCCATGAATCTAGTGGGAGCATACATTCAATCTGCCAAAGCCTTCATAACTTTGCGTCTACACATCCATTCCCGGAGCCCATTTAGCCTGCTCGGTGGAAAAGAACCAGATGCATGGATGTGTGTGTGCATGTTGGGGTTTTGCGATTTACTCCTGAGAGAAAATCACCCAAATAATTGAGACTGGAGGGAGTAGTACATGATCCAGGCATCCACCACAGCAGCCAAGCGGGCTTCAACAGAGAGGTAAATTCAGATCTCCGTTCTTAATGCAAACAATGCTAATCATCAGGCAGGCAGTTCAGACTTCAGGATATCCCGCACGTCAACAATGAAATGCTGCAGATTACGTACTTTTTATTGTGGAAATGCTCAAATCATATTTCAGGCACCTAAACCTAAACAATAACACAAGAAAAGAGACACAAAATGCAAGAAAATACGATATAAAAACACTGAGATTAGCATCAGAGATTCCCCTAGACTGGGTCATCATGCTAACGCATCCCCGAGTTGAATCGGGAGCGCTGCAGATGTCTTGCTTCCCGTCATCTGCCAATTTTGCTATGTGGTGAAATATTGCAACACACACATCAGTCAAGTTTCCTACAGGAAAAGAAGCATCAACAAAGACCGGTCAGATTCCAGTGAACATCCATCGCTCATCCATAAACCACCAGATGACAGGAAGGAGCATATTTGCCTTCAAACTGAAAACACGCAGTGAACAACGAGCAGAGAGTGTCACCCACAGTAAACTAACATCAACCAAAATAGTTTGCAGCTTTCAAGAACTTGCAAACAGAGTCACATGAAGTTTAAAGGGGGCATTCTTTCATTCTGACAAAGCCTTCATAAGTTTTGCATCTACACACTCGTTCCCCGGAGCCTGCTTAGCCTGCTAAGTGGAAGAGATTCAGGGGGCATGTGAAAATGGACCAAAATTGCGGAACAGAGGAAGTAATTGCGGAACGGAGGGAGTACTACTACTACATGATCCACCAAAGCGGTTCAATCTTTGAAGTGGCAAATAACCAATTTTCTCGTGCCGCCAAGCGGGCTTCGACGGAGAAGCGCATTCAGATCTCCGTTCTTGGTGCAAACAATGCTAATCATCAGGCCGGCAGATCAGGATACCCCCATGAGGCCATGACACAAAGAAAATGAGACTAGAACACCAAAACATTTTCGAAGAAATTATGCATCTATACTAGTTAATTGATACTTGGCCTCGCAATCATCAGTAAAGTCCACAAAGAAACGGAGCGCCTTAGATTAAATGCTTTTCGTGGCGGAAAGCTCAAAAGCATATTTACACTCTGTTTATTTGGATTTTTTTATCAGCTTAAAAGCCAAGCTAAAACCTAAACAAACGGATAGCTTTTTATTTGAGCTTTTCAAAACTATAATCATCATATAACTAAAAACCAAAAGCCACCAGTGAGACTTTTTGATTTATTGATGGTTGATTTTAGACTAATACCACTAAACTCAGATAACATTATCTATCTCTATCACATACAAAAGTCATTGGTTTTTAAGCTGTTTAAGCCAAAAGACTGGCTTTAAACCATAAGCCAAAAGACCTAAGACTAAACATTAACACCATCACAGGCATTTGAGAAATCACCAAGAAGGCAAGAACACGGAAGGGGAAAAAAAAGACACGAGACGAAAAGAAGAAAGAAGAGCAAGGAAAATGAACAGAGAACAGCATCAGAGATTCCCCTAGACGGAGTCATCATGCTCTCGCGCCCCCGATCTGAATCGAGGGCGAATGCAGATTTACTTGTCTTGCTTATTGTCATCTGCTAACCTTGCTCATATGGGGAAGAGATGGGAAGTTCATGGAGGATTCGAGATTAGATGGCTGGTGGGGTTTGGCATTGAGGAATTGTGGGAGGGAACTCAGGGAAGTGGAGAGTGGAGACCAACCAAGTGGATTCGTCGGAAGAGTGAGGAGGAGAAAAAGCTAGGGTTTGGGGAGGGGAGATATAATAATGGCTAACGGGCTGGGCTGCACTGTGTAACAAGGCCGGGATTTGCACATGGCATTTCAATTTTTTTTTCTAGGTAACTCGTTTCTTAGAATTTTCTTTTTGAACTTCAAAGAAAAAAAAACATTTTGTTGTAAAACGTCGTCGATCGCCCACGATCAATCACAAGTTGTAGACACAATCACGGGAGTAAGAACAATGGACACACAATGTAAGGGGTGGAATTCTCTCTCGCTTTTATTGATTCCATCGTTTACAATGAGGGGGTACCCGATATATATAGTGGTGTGAGAGAAAGTTCGGATTCGACTACATTAGGAAGAGATAGAGTCCTAACCATATTTGGTTTAGGTTTCCTTATCTCACAACACTCCCCTTTGGTCGAATACCGCGTAATGCATATATCTCGTTAAAAACTCCACTCAAAAACCCAATGGGAAAAAAGAGATGGAGAAAAGAGTACATTGTACTCGTACTTTATGTTGCACTAGTTGCCTCATTAAAAACCTTCATGTGAGAACTTCAGGAAAACTCACAGAGGGAAAAGAGTACAACTTATAACCTTCAGGATTTTATTAGGATCTTCAGGATCGCAATAAGGGTTATGGTTCACGGGTTTTCTCCCCCTGAATTCTGCATCTCTTTAAGTCTTCTCATTCCAATGCCTTTAACATATCTTTGAAAATGTAGATTTAGGCAAGGACTTAGTGAATAAATCTGCAAGATTTTCACAGGACTTAGTTTGCAAAGATCTTTATCTTACCACTCTTCTGGAGTTCGTGAGGATAGAATAGTTTAGGAGCAATATGCTTCGTGATGTTGCTTTTTACATAACCCAATTGCATTTGTGCAACACAAGCAGAATTATCTTCATAGATAATTGTGAGAGTATCGACAGTGTTAAGGCCACATGACTTCGGATATGGCTAATCACACGTCATGACCAAACACATTCACGTGAGGCTTCATACGGGCTATAATCTCTGAGTGGTTGGTAGAAGTTGCTACCAGGGTCTGTTTACAAGACCACCAGGAAACGGCTGAACCACCGCAGAAAAACCAGTCTGAGATTTGGCACTGTGGGGATTAGACAGATAACCAGCATCCGTATATCCCACCATGGTTAAGTTTTGGTTCTTCTGGAAAAACAACCCAAGATCTTGAGTACCTTGGAGATATCTGAGTAAAGTCTTTACACCATTTCAATGTCTTCGGTTGGAGTGAACTATATCTTGCTAGCAAATTCACTGCGAATGCAATATCGTGCCTTGTGCGATTCAAGAAGGTACATGAGTGCTCCAATAGCACTTAAATATGGGACTTCAGGTCCTAAGATTTCCTCATTTTCCATCCTCGGTTTGAATGGGTCTTTATCCACTTCGAGGGATCTTACGACCATGGGGGTTTTCAAGGGATGTGATTTATCCATATTAAACCTCTCCAATATCTTCCGAGTATAGGAAGACTGGTGAATAAGAATTCCTTCTAAGAGATGCTCTAGCTGCAGGCCTAAGCAAAATTTGGTTTTACCCAAATCTTTCATCTCAAAACTCCGTCGTGAGGTAAGCACTTGCTTCCTTTATCTCCTCTGTGGTTCTGACGATATTCGATGATATTCAGATCATCGACATACACTGAGATGATACAGAATCCATTCTGGGATTTCTTTATGAACACACAGGGACAATCATCATAATTAGAGTATCCCTTCTTCAGGAGAACCTCACTAAGCCGATTATACCACATTCTTCACGACTGTTTTAACCCGTATAGTGATCTCTTTAGTTTGATGCTATACATGTTGCGATTATTAGGATCCGGGACTTTTATTCCTTCAGGGATTTTCATATAAATGTCCAAATCCAGTAACCCATATAAATATGCGGTCACCACATCCATCAACTGCATTTCTAAATTTTAAGCCAACTGCCATTGATATTAAATATCAGAACGTTATTCCACTCATTACAGGAGAATATGTTTCATCGTAATCGATGTCGGGTCTCTGCATGAACCCTTGTGCTACAAGCATCGCTTTTTACATCTCACCACCTGGGTATTTTTATTTCTCTTCTGGATGAAAAACCCATTTGATCCCGCAGGGAATTACTTTAGGAAATATTCAATCAATAGGACCAGAAACTTTTCTCTTATTAAGCGAGCACTGCCTCAATTGCTTCTTTTGACCCTATCTGAGCGCTTCTAACACTCTGCCATGGACTTTGGATCTGGATCCAGTTTTTAGCAATTTTAGAGGCAAATATATATCGACAATTGTAGTCTTTCTTTTATTCATTTCTCCTGCATCACTTCGGGGATATATCTATATAAATTTCTTCCAGCTCCTCGTGATTTCCCACAACGACGGAGTCTGGGTGTTCCAACTTCCCAGCGTAGAATTGTGCGCGCAAATGGACGCTGGGGTTATCATCTTTAGGATGAATCACTTCAAGGATGTTACCATCTCCAAGATGGCTCACTTCAGGGATTTTCTCAACATCAGGTTGAGCTTTTTCTCTTGTTATGGGTAGTGTTCTCATTTGTTCGGTTCAGATGTTGTCTCTGTCATAACTATTTTGATTAACCTAAATGTGATAATCTGGGTATTTTCGTGAAAAAGCATTCAACCGTGAGCTTACTCTGGACACCTGGTCTACTTTACCAGACAAGCTGACGATGCGTTACTAGTACTGACATGATTATGGGTGTTACAATTCAGGAATCAACTTTTGACAAGTAAATGATGCTTGTATTTTTCCTTTGAAGCAGACTTTTCTCATTTTTGCTTTTGATGACCCTGGAAAATGTCAGAAGTTTTAATGTTGGCAGGCATACTCATCTCATTCTTCATCTTTTCCAATTAAGATCAATATGTCCAAGTGAACCTCTGCTTTTTGAGGACAAACTTCTAAAGAAAAAAAAAAAGAACATTGTTAAGCGTTCTTTTGGAGAGTCCAGATAATCATGCCAATTGAATATTTTAGCAAACAATATGGTTCTGCCACAAAATAATGTTGTGGTTTTGTGTGTTTGTTGGTGTGTTCATTCAGAGCAATGGAAATAATTCCAGAAACCATAGCTGCTTATAGTTTACTTCCCAGGCTACTATATGCAATAGAAGCCTAATGGAATCAATATGGAAACATTTACTTTGTTCATCTCTAATCATTCAAACTGTGGTTATGACTAAAAAAATTCTGCTTATTCTTGTGTACACAAACTGGAACCGAGTGGAACATCCGATCTCGATAATTTATCAAATTGTGGTCGGTGATATTTGGTGAGTTAAGGATATTTGTGGACGGGAAGAGAATCGAAACATTGAAGACGTAATTCAGCTGATAATTCTTCGCTTATATACTTTCATTTTGTGATAGTACCTGAGTCCTTACACCTAGAGCTTCCCTTCTTATCATAGGGTCAAGAGTAGGTTCAAATCCTTAGGATCATTTTAAATCCTTCACAAAGACTTAATCAAAACCTCTCCAATATCTTCAGTATAGGAAGGCGGTGAATAAGAATTCCTTCTAAGAGATGCTCTAGCTGCAGGCCTAAGCAAAATTTGGTTTTACCCAAATCTTTCATCTCAAAACTCCGTCGTGAGGTAAGCACTTGCTTCCTTTATCTCCTCGTGGTTACGGCGATATTCGATGATATTCGGATCATCGACATACCTTGAGATGATCTGAGAATCCATTCAGGATTTCTTTATGAACACACAGGGACAATCATCATAATTAGAGTATCCTTCTTGAGAGAACCTCACTAAGCCGATTATACCACATTCTTCACATTGTTTTAACCCGTATAGTGATCTCTTTAGTTTGATGCTATACATGTTGCGATTATTAGGATCAGGACTTTTATTCCTTGAGGATTTTCATATAAATGTCAAATCCATAACCCATATAAATATCGGTCACCACATCCATCAACTGCATTTCTAAATTTTAAGCCAAGCGCCATTGATATTAAATATCGAAGCGTTATTCCACTCATTACGGAGAATATGTTTCATCGTAATCGATGTCGGGTCTCTGCATGAACCCTTGTGCTACAAGCATCGCTTTTACATCTCACCACAGGTATTTTTATTTCTCTTCGGATGAAAAACCCATTTGATCCCTAGGAATTACTTTAGAAATATTCAATCAATAGGACGAAACTTTTCTCTTATTAGCGAACCTGCCTCAATTGCTTCTTTTGACCCTATCTGGCGCTTCTAACACTCTGCCATGGACTTTGGATCTGGATCCGATTTTAGCAATTTTAGAGGCAAATATATATCGACAATTGTAGTCTTTCTTTTATTCATTTCTCTGCATCACTTGAGGATATATCTATATAAATTTCTTCGGCTCCTCGTGATTTCCCTACACAGAGTCTGGTGTTCAACTTCGGTAGAATTGCTGCGCAAATGGAATGTTGGGTTATCATCTTTAGGATGAATCACTTCAAGGATGTTACCATCTCCAAGATGGCTCACTTGAGGGATTTTCTCAACATCAGGTTGAGCTTTTTCTACTGTTATGGGTAGTGTTCTCATTTGTTCGGTTCTCTACTTCTGCGGACGTCTCCGCGGAATTGAGTCCCGTACACCTAGAGGCTTCCCCCTCTTCTTATCATGAGGGTCAAGAGTAGGTTCAATATCCTTCTAGGGTATCTCCACTCTTTCAGGTGCATATACTTCAGGTACATGAGATCTTTCACTCCCTTATGACCAGTGAAGGTATTTGGCAGATTATTAGCTTATTTATTGCAAATTTATTATCCTTCGAACTTCAAGTTCGATCTTTCTAGTGCGTAGATCTAAGGACTCGGCATTTTCTAATGTGGTACTTACCTCCCCCTAATACCGAAAATGTCCTTAGTATAATCGATCTTGAGCAGTGTCTGATCTCCTATCATAGGCTCTAGGTATTTTAATACATGACGGAGATTCATAACCTACATGGATCCTCAACTGCTGGTGAGGTCCTTTGGTTGTACGCTGTGGTGGAGAGATTGGCATGTATACAGCACAGCCAGGTTTTTGCAGATGGGAAATACTTAATTCTTTTCCATACACTATCTGCAATGGGGAATTTTCTTGATGTGCAGTTGGACTGAGTTGAATTATTACCGCAGTATGCAGCACTGCGTGGCCCCAACAACTGGTGGGAAACCAATTATTCTGCAAGAGCGGCCAAGCAATAAGTTTTTTATTCTCTTAATTAATGACTCTACAAGGCCATTTTGGGTGTGGACATGAGGTATAGAATGTTCTACATTAATGCCTAGAGTCATACAATAATCATTGAATGCTTTTGAGGTAAACTCGCCAGCACTGTCCATTCGAATGGACTTAATCTTTTCTTCTGGAAAGGAGGCTCTTAATTTAATGATTTGGGTGATTAATTTAGCAAAGGCATGGTTCCTAGTAGATAAGAGATATACATAGGATCATCTAGTAGAAGCATCTATTAGCACCATAAAATATCTGAAGGGGTCCGACAGGGTCTGAATTGGTCCACATATATCACCTTGAATTCTCTCCAGAAAATTCAGTGATTCTTCCCTAATTTTAAGGTGAGAGGGACGTACTATCAGCTTTCCTTTAGCATAAGCAGAGCACATAAAATCTTCAGGTTTAGGAAAGGTTGTAATTTTTTTTATATTGTGGCCAGCAGAATTATTTATTATTCTTCTCATCATATTCAAACCAGGATGACCCAGATGATCATGCCAGATCTTAAATATTTCTGGGGTTTTAACTATGGTTTCCATCGCAACATAAACTTCTGGTTTTCATTACAACTTAAATAGCATAGCATGATTAAATAAATTTCCTGGGAAAATCACACTATATTAAATTTGACTGATAATCACTCAACAGGAGCGTAGACCATTGTTCATTCAGGAACACAAAGACTAAACTGATAAATGAGGCTCTTAAGGAGTCTCTAAAGGATAATACGACATCGACTCTAAAGAAAAACTGGGAGAGTACTCCATGTCTCCATATAAATCATTTATATCATCCTCCTGGGACTTGTCTTTATTCTTTTGGAATTCTTTCAACTCATCCCCAATGAGATCATCCTCTTCCATGGGAGTATCACCATAACCAAGGAGGCCCTTCTTGAATTCTTCTGTGGGATTGGATGCTTGATCATCATTTAACTCCATTTTATTGTCAACAACATGTTGAGAAGTGAAGTGTGCCTCCGCCTTATTCCCTTGATTCTTCTGGAATCGCCCAGTGGATTTCATGTACAATTCCACCAAATGCTTTGGAGTGCGACATGTACGTGACCAATGACCAGTACATCCACACCTATAGCATGGTTGTTTAGGATCAGCAGCATTATTTATTGGTCCTTTCTTCTGGAAGCGACCTGATCCATTTTCTTTTGTTTTCCACTGAGATTTATCTCTTCCTTTATGATTTTTGCCATTCTTCCATTTATCCTCTTTCTGTTTTTGGCCCTTTCTGCAGCCTCGGCTACTGCTAGCCTGCTGAGCGGTTGCATATGCTTCAGGCAATGCATGACTCCCACTAGGTAGGACTTGATGATTCTTCATTAGAAGCTCATCATGTTTTTTTGCTTTTAGCAGAACACATATCAGCTCAGAGTACTTCTGGTACTTTGCATGACAATACTGTTGCTACAGTATCCTCATGTTGGGATGGAATGTGCACAGAGTCTTGTCAATCTTTTCAGCTTCTGTGATCTTCTGATCACAAAAGGCTAGTTTTGCAACAATTTTGTGCATGACAGAGTTGTACGCTGCCACTGGCTTAAAATCTTGGAAGTGTAGGAGTGTCCATTCACGTTGTGCTTCTGGCAGCAGAACGGATCTTTGCTAGTTATATCGTTCCTTCAGGAAATTCCATAAAGCCAGTGGGTCCTCCTCCATCATATATTCGGTCTTCAGGTCCGCATGGAGATGGTGGCTCAAGAAGTGCAAAGCTGCGCACTCAACAGTTTCAGGGAGAGCTGGAGCACCAACTTCAGACTGGGAAATTGTGGCTCTAAGAGATCGAGCTGTCAAGTTAATCTTGGCATCTATTGCCCAAGTGAGATAATTGCTACCATTCAGGGCAAGCTCAGCAAATTCTTTCTTTGCGATGTCAGACATATCCTATATGCAAACAAACAGAGATTTTACTTCTGGTAAAATATTGTTTTGCATGATTAATATTGAATTAGTAAAGTATGGTCTATATCTATTCAATAGATAATTATCACGGATTTTCCAGGATTTTTCTAGCATTTTTCATAATTTTCTGCTAATTATTAAGCAATTTCCAGAATTACCAATTAACAGGTGAATAAATTTCAACGTGAAATAATTCTTGCATGATGGAAATAGAATCTTATGGGGCTTTTGCTGGTTGGGTATGAAATCATGTAATGAATGCCTCCGTTAACATAACTCTTGGCCAGGTCAACCCGCCCCGAGGGCTCACATGAGGGAGGGAGCACTTCTCAATTCCGGACGCCAATTAAGAAACCTAGCCTCATGTGTGTTTTCCTTAGACACCAATTATCATGTATCCGTTCCTTCAAAACTGAAATCAATGACCCAACCACTTATGTCCTTAAGCCCAAAACCGTTTTGATAGCTTGATTATTTCCATAATTTTCTAGTATTTCTGTTAATTATTAAGCAATTTTCAGAATTACTTAAATAACAGAACATAAATTTCATCACATATAAATCATGGTATAAAGCAAGAAAAATAAAACCCATAGCATGGAACTTCCAATGATGAAAGTCCATAAGCTTAAAAACCTAATTTGCGATTTTTATTGCAAATTCTTCTTCTGATGTTTTTTTTAGTGAAAAAATAGGCCCGGTCTATGAGCCTTTTACCCAGACGATGCTGCCCAGATAGGGCGGCCCAAAAATAGTTGGGCGGCTAAAGGCAGTGACGATGAGGTCGCGGTGCATGGCGACCGGACGTCAATTTGCCGAGGTGACGCGCATGCACGGCAAGGTGCCAACAGGGCCGGTGATCAGCATTCGGACGCGTGGCTCGACAGGAGCAGCACGTGGCCACATTGCGGTTCAGCGCTACGGGCGCAGGCGTGTCGGCTTGGTCGACATGTGAGGTGCGGCGGCACTTCGGAGCCAACGCTGTCGAGGCAGGGTGACGCGCGGGGATGGCAGAGCTTCTCCTCTAGCCTATATGAGAACATGCAGATCACCAGAACTATAAGATGAAGATCTAATGTTCAATAAAACGGTGGCAATGCATTTAGATATCAATATTGATTAGAATGTCTTCTTCTACGTAAGTGTAGCATGAAAACTGAACTCATAAGGAGAATGTGGACATGTTTCATGCAGAAAAAAACATGGGAAGATCAGTGACAACAGCGTAAAAAAGCAACATGTAAAAAGCTTAACCTTCTCAGATATTCCTGAAATTGACGCATTTTTACTTCAGTCTCTTCGAGTTTCTTTTGCTTTTCTTCGTTTGCTTGTCCTTCTTCGGAGCGTTTCTTTTCTAAATCATCCGCTCTTTGTTTTTCTGCTTGTAGTGAGGTCTACAAGGAAATGAAGTAGTACATCACAAAATGAGTGCACGTGCTAAATCATGTGGATATGCTTATCTGATAGTATCTCATTGTGCAAAATTACTGGATGAGCGAGTGCAAAACATTTGGAAATTCTGACCAACAACAAAAATAGTATGTTGCGCTGGAAAGAGTCACGTCTCCACCCTGTGTGCATGCATGATTCCTCTCCTGGTGAAGGATTGTAAGATGGCTTCGAAACCTTCCTCGCTTGCGCGGCTTGCGGCAACGTCTCTCAACATCAGCCGTGCCCTCTCCTCCCCTAGCTCCAACAAAGATCGGATCAGCTTCGAAGGGAGCTCAGAGCTTGGTAAGCTCTTTCGCTCCTCTGTGCTTCGCCTCGTTGGTTCACCAGTTCATCACCCTTCCTCTTCGGCCCAAGGCTCGTTCTTCCTGCTGGTGGTTTTCAAAAGATTCTCCTTCCGTCTGGATGCTTCCTCGGTTGCTCTTTCCTTGCATTCGGTTCTTGGCGGAGCTCCTGCGGGCTTCCATGTCCTTCAAGCCTCCGCCACTCACTTTCGCTTCTCGGTGGCATCTAAGAAGGTTGCTTTCTTAGTCTTGAAGCTTAAGAGAGTTTGTTCTTCATCCTTTGATGCGTCGTTTTTCCTGTGGCGTGATGGTGGCCCGGATTGGTCCAGGGAATTTGATTTGTGGCTTTCTGAGGAGATGGCTAGTTGGTCCTCCTCCTCCCACAGGGGACGGAGGGTGGCCTCTTCTCCCCCTCTCTCTTCATCTTGTCGCCCTGTGGGTGGCCCTAAGTCCTCTCCGAATCTGTCTGCTTCAGATCTTCGCCCTCTCATCTCGGGGATCCCATTTGATTTTAGTATTGGTCTCAGCTTCATTCAGGAGGTTAAGCAGTTATTCAATTCAGAGGTTCAGCCAGCTAGCCCCTACTCCAATGGGTCCTTCTTCCTTCTAGCTTTTTTCAGAAGGCATATCTTCAAGCTTAATGTTGATTCAGCGGCTATGGCTCTCACCTCGGTTCTTGGGGGTAATCCTGATGGATTTCACACTGTCCAAATTGCTAGCAAGCATTTTCGGTTTTCGGTGGCTAATCGGCTTGTTGGTCAACACATTGGCTTCAAGAAAAGGATCACCACTAAGTTTTTCGATGTCTACTTTCATTTTTGGAGGAACAATGATCCGTCTTGGCGTCTTGCCAAAGATAGATTTATTCACAAGGAACGGAGGCTAAATATTCAATATTCCAAGAACCCCGCAGTCTTTCCTTCGCGGAATTGCTCTCTCAAGAACCCCGCAGTTTTCGGTTTGGTATTTCTTCTTCTGCGGGTAATTCTTACCCTCTCAATGTTGGCCAACTTGATTCCCGTTCTTTCTCGTTTAAAGTTGGACAAATTTCGTGTTGGGTCTCAGAGATTCATTCCTCAGGATCATCTAGTAATCTCAGAGACACTAACAAGGATTTTATTTTGAATTCAAACTGTTCTGTGGGTGATGGTATTCTCATTCAGTCCGCGCCCAAGATTACGGGGGTTCCCGAGAATTCCAGGGACGGCCTGCCTCTTGTCAGACAAATCCTTGGTATAAGCGTTCATTGCAGTGACCAGTCTGCTCTAGGCTTATGGACTCCCTCGCGCCATTTTCAAGGCCCCGGTCACATTGCGCCTTTCTGCCCTACTCCTCTCCGATGCTCCTTTTGGTTCATCTATGGCCATTGGATGGCTGCTTGTTTTAACAAATGCCTTTATCAACGGTTAGCCTGGAGTTGGAAATGTTCATTGGCTATTTCCGAGGAGCATTTATTGCCTCTGTGTACTGGGGTCCGGCCTTCAAGAAACTCTTCGGCTCCTTGGCATCCAAGCCTGGCCTCCTCCCTCTCTTCGTCTGCTTCCTCCGAAGAACCCGCCACCTCCTCCACCGCCATGGCGGACATTCAGTTTGATCCGGCTAGGTTTATTCCTCATGATGTGCCGGTGGAAGATGGAGGTCCTCAGAGAGCGATCAGAAGAACAATTCACATCAATGGCATCCCTCCTAGACGTCATGATGAATGGGTGCTGGCGATCGACCGGGACGGGGACCTTCCAGAGGCTGACTATGATGAATTCACTCCCCAGGTCAGAAACTATGTTGAAGTCGAGTTCCAGATCCCAGTCATTCAATGTTGCCGTACAATTCTGGGGGTATGTCTTCTGCAACTAAATAGCATGTTCAACCGTGATCGTCTTATTTCTGTGGGGGATCACTTCATTGGAGGCATTAGGGTTCACTTTGAACAGCACAACAGGGCGCGGAACGCCAGGAATGCCCCGTACACTAGGCTCGGCTGGTTCATGTTGATGGGTTTCCCGTTGGACTTAAGGTCTTCAAACTTCTTAGATCAAGTCTGTGCTGCTTTTGGTAGGCTGATCAGTTGGCGCCTTGAAGACAGAACTCTTTCTCACGTTCTGGTCCAGTGTCTCTTTGATGACCCTATGGATGTCCCCAGAAGGTTGGTGGTTAGAGTCGGGTCTGGTCCTCAGGGGCTACTTCTTCTTGGTCAGTTCCGGTTGTCATCCCTTTTCATGACTTTAATGATGGCAATATGCTGCCGGATGAGGACCCTCCTGGCCCTCCTTTTGAGGATCAACCTCAAAACCCTCAATTCTTCCAACAGGGTCCTGCAGCCCTCCCCCCATTGCTTGGCGACCCTGTTTGGGATGCTGCAGTCCAGAATGAGATTAATCAAGGCCAAGGTGTGCAGAATTGGAATCCTGATCTTAACCCTGCAGCGGCTATGGGCTTTCCTGCACAACATCAACATGACAAACTGATTGACCTGGACTTTCCTGATGATGTTTCGTTGGATGTCGATTCCTCCATCAGAGCTTAGTGAGAACAATACTCAGTCGGCTGCTTCAGTCCCTGAGGCTGCCCCTCTCCCCATTACAGTTGTCACTTCCTGCGAGGCTCTTATATGCAGAACTTCAGAATCTACCTTTCGCCTAAAGCTGGCGGATGCAAGGTCAAGGAAAGAAGCTAGTTTCTTTGTCTCAGTCCCATCTGGGTCCTCCCTGCATCAACTTGTGAGCTCTTTTGGCCTAGGGAAGTTAATAAGAATCTCTCTGGCATCTCCACCGTGCTACACCCCCAAATTCAACCTGGCCTCATTGCCTCTCAGAAGACTCATCCTAGATAAATTTTCGGATCAAGGGTCTTCCAGTGACAAGCCTGTCATGTTGCCTCCCCAGGAAGATAATTGGGAACTACCTGACTGTCACAATAGGATCTCCAGTGTGTACCAAAGGAAGAGGAAAGCAATGAAATCGGCCAAACTGGATCACTCTACAGACCTGCTTGATTCTAATTGGCTGGATGTCTCTGTTGATCAACTTCTTCCTTCAGCGCTCAGGAGAAGCAAAAGGTTGAAGGAGAAATACAAGGGCCTAAGACAACCAAGTGTCTCTTCCATTTTCAGACGGAACAGCAAGGCTCATCGCAAGGACCTTTGCCCGCCGTCAGACTTGTATGTCACTCCTCAACCTCATCGCAGCTATGATTCCACTGCTCAAGACCCTAAGTGCTTCCCCTCAGTTACAGTTATTGATAATCTAAAATCCTCTACTCCTATGATCTCCATGAAGGCCATCCAGACTGTAGCGGTTGACAATTGTGGGCTAGCTCCTGAGGAGGTGGCCTCGTCGGTGCTTCTTAAAGATGACCTTCAACAATGAAGTTTCTCCTCTTAATGTTCGGGGTTTCGGATGGTTCTTCTCCCTTTTGGGATGATGTTCTGCTTTTGGATCTGGGTCTTGGTCTCTATCCCCATGTGTGGTCTGTTGATGCTTGTGGGCTTGCTTACCCTTATTTTGTATACTTTAATTGGGCAACATCCCCTATGCTTATACTGTTGTTCTTTAGTGATCCTGCGGCATTCTCTTATGTTTTCTGTTTTGATCACGGTCCTTTGTTGGCCGTGCACTTGTCAAAGCTGTGTGATTGCGTTTACTTCCTCAGAATTTTCCCGCCAAAATTTGGGCCTTGGGCTGTTGCCCTGCCCTGCATTCTGCTCAGGCTTCACCGGCAAATTTGCTTCCATGAATCACAGAGCTTCTGGTTGGAATTGGATTATTCTTAATTGGAATGTCAGGGGTCTTAATGACCCCTCCAAATGTAATGCTCTTAGATCCAAGATTGACGAGTCTCGGTGCTCTATTATAGCCATTCAAGAGACGAAAAGATCCATGATTAACCACTCCATCCTCAAGACCTTTGCGCCGAAAAGATTCAACCAGTTCGCCTTCTTTCCTTCTTCCGGTGCTTCTGGTGGGATTCTTATCGCCTGGGTGGGGTCGATCCATACTGGTCAGGTGGTTCTTTGCTCTCACTTTGCGGTCTCTGTTAGGTTTTCCTCTAATTATAATGGAAAATACTGGTCTCTGTTAGGTTTGCCGTAGAGGCCCTTGCTCTGGCCCGGGTAAGGCTGATTTCCTCAGCTGGCTTTCTGGCTTGACCATTCAGAATGACGATGATTTGATTCTTCTCGGCGACTTTAATCTTTATAGATCCTCTTCTGATAGAAATAGGCCTGGCGGGAGGTTTTATGAGGCTCGTCGTTTTGATGACATAATCATATCTCTTGGCCTCATTGAGATTCCCCTTAAAGGGAAGAAATTCACCTGGAGTAATATGCAGTCTGACCCTCTGCTTGAGCAACTGGACTGGTGCTTTACTTCCATTCACTGGACTCATTCATTTCCTGGGACTCTTTGGCTTCCCCTATCTCGTTCAACGTCTGACCACATCCCTTGTATGGTTCAAATCCAAACTCAGATCCCCAAGGCTGCTATCTTTAGACTGGAAAATTTCTGGCTTCAACGCTCTGACTTCCCTCAGATTGTTCTGAATTCTTGGCTCCAGCAGCTGGACGTGGGAAATTTCTGTGCTGCGCAAATCAAGTCTATGCTTTTCAACCTTCAACTTGAACTTCAAAAACCGAAATACAGCTGGTCCTTGATTAAAACTCAGATTTCTCATTGCAACAATTATATTCGTACCTTGGATAGACTTGAAGACTTCAGACCGCTTTTCACTCAGGAGAGAAACTTCAGGGGGGTCCTCAAAACCCATTTGCTCAAGCTGCTGCATATTCAGAACATATACTGGAAAAACCGTTGCTCTATTCGGTGGGTTCAGCTCGGTGATGAGAACACCAAATTCTTTCATGCCAAAGCTACTGAAAGACTTAGACAAAACCTGATCACTTCCCTCACTTTGGATAATGGCAACATTCTCTATGATCATGAGGCCAAAGCTGCCTTTCTTTACAAGTCTTTCTATGACAGAATGGGGACTTCTGATAACCCCACCATGACCTTTGACCTCTCGAGCCTCATCCCTCACCACAATGACCTTCAGGACATTGTCTCTCCCTTCTCCAACCAGGAGATTGATGAGGCTGTTAATCTCTTTCACTCGGATAGTGCTCCTGGCCCGGATGGCTTCAATGGTAAGTTTTACAAGAAAGTTTGGCATATTGTGAAGGATGATTTCTACAAGCTTTGCTATGAGTTTCAGGAAGGGTCTCTATCCCTTTCTCCTATCAACCATTCTTACATTGTCTTAGTTCCGAAAGTCAGCAACCCCGAATCCCCCAGTGACTTCAGGCCGATTTCCCTTCTTAACCTAAGCGTCAAACTCATCACGAAAATTTTGGCCAACAGACTGAACTTAGTTATCCCTTCCATTGTTCATAAAAACCAATATGGCTTCATTAAAGGCGGATCCATCCAGGATTGCCTCGCTTGGACCTTTGAATATATCCACCTCTGTCAGTGTTCTAAGCAAGAAATTATATTACTCAAGCTGGACTTTGCCAAAGCTTTTGACACGATTGAGCATAATTCCATTATTGCGATGTTTCGTGCTTTTGGCTTTCCTGACAGATGGCTTGGTTGGATGACCGAAATCCTGCGGTCTACCTCTACTTCCATTTTGCTCAACGGTGTTCATGGAACCTCTTTCAGTTGCAAAAGGGGTGTTAGACAAGGAGATCCAATTTCCCCTCTGCTCTTTGCGGTTGCGGTGGATTTACTTCAGCATGTTCTAAACAAAGCCAGGCGTATGGGTATTTTATCCCTCCCTCTAAACTTGGGGCAGTTGTCGGACTTTCCGGTTATTCAATATGCTGATGACACTATAATCTTTGTCAAGGGGAGTCAATCGGAGATATTCAAGCTTAAATGTTTACTCCAATCCTTCACTAATGCCACTGGTCTCAAAATTAACTACAGCAAATCTGGTATGCTGCCTATTAATATGCTGGATAAAGATGTTGAGCTTTTGGCGGGTATCTTCGGTTGCAAGGTTGACAATTCCCCTTTCACTTACCTGGGCCTTCCTCTGAGTCACTCTAGACCACAGATCAAGGATTTCGAATATTTGGTTACCAAAATCTACAGGAGAATTTCGGGGTTTTCCTCTCTTCTGTCCTATGGTGGTAGACTACAGTTGGTCAATTCGGTCCTTTCCTCCATGCCAACTTATGCTTTGTGCACTTTGAAGCTCCCTGCAGCTATCATTAACAGAATTGACAGAGCTAGAAGGATTTGTCTCTGGGGAAAAAATGACATCAATGGTAGGAGTAAGTCTCTGGTAAAATGGGACAAAATTTGTAAGCCCAAGAGTAAAGGTGGCCTTGGGGTGGTCAATCTTAGACTTCACAACATTTCCCTCTTAATCAAGTTTCTGCACAAGTTTTATAACAAGAAGGATATTCCTTGGGTGCAGCTTGTTTGGTCCTCTTATTACCGGGGGAATGTTCCTCAAGCCGTGATCAGGAAGGGTTCCTTTTGGTGGAAAGATGTTCTCCTTTTTCTTGACCAGTTCAGGGGGATTGCCCGTTGCTCGATTGGTCGTGGTGACACGGCTCTCTTCTGGGAGGACATTTGGAATGATGTTCATATGAAGACTAAATTTCATCACCTTGCCTCTTTCCTTAAGAAGGATTACTGTACTGTCAGTTCCTTCATCCAGCACCCCGGTATTTCAACTCAGTTCCATTTACCTCTTTCTGACCAAGCGTTCTCTGAGCTTCAGGAGATGTATGAATTCTTGCAGTCTGTGGTTCTCACTCAGGATGCTAATGATGAATGGATTTACATCTGGAACTCTAAAGACTATCTTCCCAACGGATTCTACAGGCTCACTTTCAACTAGACTTCTGTGCCTTCACCAATTCTATGGATCTGGAAGGCGAAATGCTCTCTCAAGTTGAAGATCTTCGCTTGGCTCTTACTCTGGGATCGGTTAAATACTAGAAACCTGCTTAAAAGGAAGAATTTCCCCATTCAAGGGGGCTCTTATATCTGTGTGCTGTGTAATCTTCAAGTGGAGGAATCTAGGGACCATCTCTTCTTTTCTTGTCCCTTCAGTTCTAGCTGCTGGAATATGATTTCCATTACTTGGGATTCGGATGTTGACATCCTTCAAAGGATCACTCAAGCTTGCCGGGAGGATGGCGATCCTTTCTTCATGGAGGTGTTCATGATCGCTTCTTGGGGGATATGGAAGCAGCGCAATGATAAAATTTTCCGATCCATTCCGGCTAATCTTAACGTTTGGAAGGAATGGTTCCTTGGGGAACTCCTTCTGCAGTCTTTCAGACTCAAAGAGATTCTTCGGCCAGGGCTGCTTGCTTGGAGAGTTAGGCTTTCTGTCTTTATTTAATTCTTGTTGTTCCCAGGCTCTCCTGCGTCCCTGTTCTCGCTTGGAGGGCCTGGCTTCTTGTTCTTGTTTGTTTCTTTTGTTTTGCTAGCTCCTCGCCAGCTTTGTTTTCTTTTCTTTCCTTGTTGTTGTTGCCTTCTTTCTCTTAATAAATCGCAGCAGTGGCCTCCTCTGCTGTTTTCTCCGCTCAAAAAAAAAAACAAAAATAGTATGTTGCATACCTTAAGTTCTTCCATCTCTGCCGTCAAGGAATCAATCTTTTCAGTGTCCTGGACTAGAACCTTAGATTCCTTCACAACAGAAGGTGCTTCCTCAATAGCCTTCTTAGCAGCTTCTCTTTCCTTGAAAAGCATTGCAATTGTATCATCCAATTTACCTTGCAGAGCTTCCATAGAACTCTGCAGTTTCGATAACTCCTGGGCTTTTGCTTCTTCCAAGTCTGTCTGTATGCACGTGAATTGATTTATGTCAAATGATTGAGATAATAGGTAGTGTGATAAATATCTAAATGCGCATATTACAATTATAGAAGATAAACCATGATGTAATACATTTTATTCTTTAGAAGTATTTCTGGAGTGGAAGAATGTAAAATAGCAAAAGAAGTCCAACATTGTACCCTCATTCGCTTCTCTAACTGCACACGCCATGTAAGTTCTTCCACTTTCTTTTCGAGTTTATCTTTTGCTTCCTTGAGTGCACCGGTCTCTCTTGCTTCCTGAAGAGATTATAATAGCAACGCATTAGATATGACAATTTTTTATGGCGATACCTTACTGATGATTTTATGATTTGATAGTAGATTTCTCATGAAACCATTTACTCTCCTCGGTCGTGCAGTTAAATTTTAAGAGCATGTAATGTTGAGGACAAGAAAGAAATTTTATGCTTTATATAAGAATGATACATAATCTAAAAGTCATCAAAGGAGAAATAGGACTAGGGCATTCATGTCGTATTCACAACCAGAATAAGATATGTCGCAGCAGTGCATTGCTTGGGATAATACGCATACCATTTTAAGTTTTCTAAGTTCTTTCCTTCCAATCCTTCCCCTCCATCTGCATTGTGCAACAATGGCTGCACGCTTTAACTTCTTATGGTAAACCTGAGCTCTATGGCACCTATAACGAGCCTGTATATCAGAGAATACATTCAGGAACATATGGTGTGTTCAGAAGCACTATACATATTTGAGTTGTTTTATAATTTACTACGAACTGAAAACCACCTGAATTGTAACTGCTGCCTTAAATTGCTTCTTATATCTGAACTCATTTCTTGCTGCCATCGCACGCAATGCAGTTTGCACTACGAGAACCGAAGCATTTAGGAGTTTGTAGGACCTCCTTGCATGATACCTACGTTGATTTTTCTGAACTTTGATGGCAGCTGCTTCCCTTCGCATGCGATCATATAGTTTACAAGCCAATCTTCCTAAAACACAAAGCATGAACTTGACATTAATTGGCAAAATGAAATATAATCAGGTCTACAGTTAAGTACAAGCAAAACGAACCTCTCCATATTGCCTGAACACATACAGATGCCTTCCTCAAAGAAATAAACTTCTTTCTCATGATATGTGTCCGAATTTTCCCTTGAATTGTTTTTGCCGCAGCACTGAGTACTTCGGTTCTCCTAGCATCTAATTCAGCCATCTGGCCGGCTCTCAGAAAAACTTTTGTTTTACCTATCTGAGAAATACGGACCACAGTTAGTGTAACAGAAATAAGTATCGAAGCCCTCATGTAGCAACTGCATGCCATAATCTAATAACGCAAACATAAAGCTTAAATATTAAGCAAGTGCATCTTTTAAGTACAATTTTTTCCTTTACTAGATCATCAATAGCTCTACAATGTATGTTAAGCATTCAAAAAACACTAAGCTTTGAATAAAACAGTGTTACAAGGCAAATGGACGAATTCATGTTAGTTACCTGAAAGCCTGAAAGACCCTTCTTTTCCAAAATCCTCTTGCATGCAACCTTTTCATCGCAACTATTGAGATATGAAAAAGAAAAATTTAGAGAGTTATCACTTTTAGAAGCACTAAAGAACTCGATTGAGTCTCAGATAGCAAACTACAGATCTCCAAAACTGCAAAGAAGTACTTACTTTCCTTCAAGGGCCTCTGGGGCAAGTATTCCAAAACGATGCAAAAACTCATAAAATGTGCGACGTGTAGGATACCCGGCACAACTGATCCTGATTGCCTCAAGTACACCCTGATGATACATGGCATGCAATTTAGCGGAACATGTTTGTCGTATAGACCAATTCCAACATAGCCATTAGGCTGCAGTACAGGATAGCACAATAATTATAGTTCAGAGGCACTTACACCACAACGCAACTGTTGCATGACGTTGACATTCTCGAAAACTGCAGGTTTTAGCACATTATTTGGCTTCACACATCTGACATAGTGAGGCTCTGTTGAGTTTAATGTTTCCATAAGAGCTTGGAGTTGTTGCTGCCACATAAAAACCAGAGGTTGGTAAAGTTAGTCATGCATAATAGAAAACTGGACAAAAAATAGAAATGGGATAGGTGGATATATAGAAGTAGTAGGGGCCGCAAATTCTGAAGCATAATGAAGCAATATCAAAAAAAGTGGTGAGGGGGACCTTGAAGCGGGATCCAATAGAGGAGAACTTCGAGGATTTGGATGTCTCCTCTGGCAGAGGAGGAAATAATCCTGAGATAAATGAGCATTTAGAAGCACTCAGCAACTCCTGGTGCTCTGCCACAACATAGTCTTTATTTTTGTCAAGGAATTGGTCAGACTGATACAACACCTGAATGCCGCGATTATACATATCAGTTAAAACCAGAACTGACAATATCCTGAAGCAATTGAATTTGATGAATACAAGCTAACCTCTCCAGCGTAGTGACAGATTGTAAAATCTGTGCGAGATAGCTTCGGTTTGACAAACCGTTTGTGCTTTTGAAAAGTCTGGTACAGCTTCTGGGCAAAGGTCTCATGTGTCGACTTGGGAAACATACTGAATGCAAAACAGTTAACAGAGAATATGTTAGCATAGTTTTGCATCTAATCGATTGTCATTAACTCAAACATTAAACTAAAATTACACAGGAAAATAAAATTGATTAGACAGGAAGAACAAAGAAAAGATAAATGGTAAGCATACCATGCCTCATCAAGAAGTGCAATAACACCACCAGGTTTCTGCAAAGGGAAAATTTAAACAAACAAAATTTAATCTCATTTGTCGAATTTTAAATTCGGTAATACATGGAAAAAAAGCGAGTGAGAATCCATTGCAAAACTGATTGGTAAAGATATTACTTAGTTGTAAAACAAGTACAACCAAAAAAAATGCAGCATATTTGCCTAGCCCAAAACAAAGGCTTCTCTGGCTATGCTGATCTTTTCAAATAAGACTAAATGTAAGCTGAATGTTTGGCCTTGTTTTAGCTTATACGTTACAACATTTGAGACATCCAATATTAAGACACTTTAGATGAAATTAGATTAATTAAATTTATAGGTCCTTTCTGCCGAGTGGTTATACAAACCTTCTCAATAAGGTCAAGGACATCTTGATTATCAACGAACTCAATATAGCTCCAATCAATTTGTTCTTTGGTGTACTCCTCTTGTTCCATCTTGAAAACGTGCTGAAAAAGAACAGACACGCACCTTTCACATAAATATATGCTCTTGTGGCAAATGGCTAACAATTCCTTGTGAACAAATATTACCTGATTGAAATGTTGTTGCAATTTCTCATTTGTATAATTAATACAAAATTGTTCAAAACTGCAGAAGTTATGATTTGTCAGTTCATGAAAACAAATTAGTGGATTCTAAATACAAGATTGGACTACAGTAAAGGCTACCTGTTTGACTTGAAGCTCTCAAAACCATAGATGTCCAGGACACCAATAAGACATTTAGAGGTAGCGTCTTGCCCAATGGAACTATTAATTTTATCAACAAGCCTGCAAGATAATGATGGGTTGCAATGATGAATGCAATCTTTTCTCCTGCATTGCATTGAGCATGCTATGGAACATATTTAATAAATATGAAAGGGCACTATTGTATTACCAGTCAAACAAGCGAGAATATATTGTCTTTGCTAGACCATCCCTGCTGATAGTTGCATTGTAAGGATCAAGGCTCCTTTTTATAACCTCCTCTGGTGTTACCATGACACGCTTACAAAGAGCATCTTCCAAGGCTTCAGGATCACACCTGACATAGAGTACGTGTCAACAATAGTTGGACTATGCACATAGTAATATCATCAATTATAGAACAGAACCAAATACTGGTAGTTACATAAGAAGTTCAGCAGTTGTATCGAGATGGAACTTAGATTTGTCATCTTTCAAAACTGAGGAATCAACTTCTTTTCCCTTGGCAAATTCAATGTTACCAATATGAAGGATAGCTGCAACGACCCTAAAAATAGCATCCTGGAAACAAATTAAATTGCAGAGATGTGAGAAAAAAAAGACATCGGTCGTGCCAAAGAACACCTGAAAAAAATTAAGCTACCTGCTCCTGAGTACTGATGCCAACAATATCCATTGCCCTTCTGGTATTCAAATATTCGTGAGCATCACTAACCCCAACCAACTCATAGCAATTTGATTGATTAAGATAATGAAAACTCTTAGGGCTTCCTAATTTGTACTTTTCAACCTCCTGACAGTTCAATGTCACAGGAGATTGTATTAGTAACCAAATCCAAAATTAGCGTAAAGAACAATAGAGATGAGTTCGCTGCGGATAAAAAGTATTCAGAGAGAAAACAGATCATTACCTCCTGTGGTGCCGCACAGAGGAGATAAAAGCAGTGGTAGTTGCGTTCCGGATCAGAAATTTGGCATACCCGTGACCTCTCCAGCAAGTAAGTTCTGACAGCAGCACCTGAGATCCTCCCTTGCCTATCAAACTGAATCTCAACAAACTTACCAAACCGACTGCACCAAGCATTACGAAAAATGAATTGAGATCAGAACAAATGCACCTCCATAATTTGGAAAAAAAAATGCAAGTAATCTTATGATTGCGATAGTTTTTTAAATCTGCCCTACCTAGAATTGTTATTTCTGACAGTTTTGGCATTGCCAAAAGCCTCCAGAACTGGATTTGACTGCAGACATAAGAATAAGTTCAATTGAAGTATAAATAACTAATAGTACAGCAGTCTTGCAAGGCTAAGCACTGGCACTCATACTTCAAGAACTTGTTGCTCTACTGTTCTTCCTTCAGTTGCAGCTCGGCCACCCAAATAGGCAAGATACCTCATAAGCATTTTTGTTGTTTCTGTTTTACCCGCACCACTCTCACCACTCACAAGAATAGAGTTGCTCTTTCCTTCATTAATCATTGCTCTGTTTCAAATGAAAGACAACAAAGAAATCAACCCATTCCTGTGTAAATACTGAACCAATTCCCATCTATCAGCCTTACCTGTATGCAACATCTGCCACAGCAAAAACATGTGGACTTAACTCTCCGAATGGTGCTCCCTTGTACTGTTGCATCATATGTGGGTCGTATATATGTGGCAACCTTTGGAAAGGATTGACAGCAATGAGAATATTTCCAGTGTATGTCTGCCAAAATGATAAAACATAAGTCATATGGAACATTATGTAAGCCTCAAACTTGTAAACTCAGACGGTACAGATGGCATAATGATGTGTCTATAGTAAATGAATGCAAACAGTATGAAAAAGAGCATACATATATTTCGTTAAGTTCATATCTGATCGCCAAATTCTGTAAAACTCCTGGTTCGTGGAGATAGGAGAGCTTTGTCATGTCATCAACTCCACCAGCAGCTGCTTCCATATCTTTGGGATATAGTTTTGACAAATTTGCAACGATCTAACAATGTAATGGTAAGTAGCAGTATATCAAACTCAAGGCCCGAAAGCAAGTTACAAGACTAACTAATCGGTGTGTAAAGGGCAAAAAGAACCTGAAAGCGTCGAATGCATCTTACCTTTCTCCCATTGGTTGCTTGGATCTCAGCCTCTTCGCCATTGATCTTAACGACTTCTCCATCGACCCAACAAATTTCAGGGTCTTCAGCCCATACTTGAGAGCCCACAATTATATTAACGATCGTCCCCTGCAAGCAAAAAATTTGCGTATCTCAATGATCCCAGCTATCAAATGATACAAAACCTGTAACGACGATGACACTGGATTGACACTTCACCAATGGCAATTCTATTGCACGGATTAAGGGGAAAACACGAATTCACTGGGATCCTAAATGGTGTTAAACAAATTGCCACGATCCGGAAGCTTATCAAGGCAAATACCACAACCGATGTAGCTCTAGGCCTAATCCAATTGAACATATCATTGGGTCAAACAATCAGGATCACGCTTGCCCCAACCAACGCGACACGATCACCACATGGGCACTGCATTACTCAAGCCGAGGCGAACTAGAAGTCTCGATCTCACCATTTCGGCGGCGCCTGGAGGCTGATGATCAGTTGGACGCCGTGAGAGACGGGACGGATGAACTCATATCTCTTCCCCCGCGCTCGCGCTCGTCCGACCCCCCGCACGTCTTGCTCGGTCGTCGTCGTGTCGTCTGGGTTGGGGAGGAAGAGGTGCTGGCGCGGTGCAAAAGCGGGGGAGTGGAGAGGGAGAAGGGGATGTGTAGAAGGCTGTGGGGGGCCGAGGGGTGGGGGTGGAGTACGTGCAGCGGCCATGGCTGGCCTCTCCTCGATCTCTGCGGGGCGCCATGGAATCCGCCCCCGTTTCGCTCGCTCGCTCGCTCGTTTCCATCTCGGTCTCCTCTCCGCACACGCACACGCGCCAACTCGCGCAGTCGCAGCCGCAGGCGATGATCGGTCGAGACTCGAGAGAGCATGAGACAATTGGTCGAGAGTCGAGACCAACGGTCGGTCGGGCACGGTGGATTGCGTGGTCGCATCCGAGGTTTTAAACGGGCCCGTCTGATCGAAAATCAACGCACCAAATGATATGATGGAGAAGAAGAAGAAGAAATTCAAAGGTCTTATTCGGAGAATGCTATACGAATGAATCTATCAAATCTACCTTCAGTGCCAATTATAGATAGGTAGTCCAAGTTACTCTGGCGATGATTAAAGTTTTAACGTTGTTCGATCTTACCGTTTTTGTCGTTGAAATATATAATTTTGTGTATCCTCCGGACGTCCAAATGTTGTTTATAAGGAATAATATCTGTGTAATTAGTTATTTTATAAGCTGCAATGCGATAACATCCAATCTATATCCAACGCCGTAACATTTTTACGTTTAAACCATTCCACCTCACCCTCTATCTCTTCTCTCCCGTGAAATTTGCTTTGAACAAACGGATGTTGCAAGCGGTGGATATAATTTGAATGCTCTATATCGTTTGATTGCAAGAGACGTCCGATATAGGATTACATAGGATATACCTCCGTTTATAAACTTTCTATCCTATCAATAAAGAATGGCAGAGCTCGTGCTATATTTTTTTTTTAAAAAAAAAGGAATACCTTTCTTGTATAAATCTAAAGAAATCCTAAGAAAAAGGACAAGGAGATAACTATCATGTCCTGTGTTGGTTCTTGGAAGTGAGCTAAGATTTGTGGAATTGGAATTGAGCCTTGCCAATATCTTTTGTTTAGATGCACAAGGGTTTGGAGTTGTCCAAACCCTCCCTTCATCACTCCCTCCGGCAAGACTCAGCGCGGTCCAGCCACTACTCTGGTGAGCCCTTCGGTGGGTCCATCCCCTCCCTTCACCACTTCTTCACCAGTGACACCCCCTACTGCCGCCGTCGAGCTCCAAGGACCTCAGTCGTCGCCGTCTGCTTCTCTTTCATCCTCTCCGGTCTTCGCCACTAGCTCAGATCCACTCACCGCCTCAGCCGACCATTAATTACTCATTGCAGTTCTCAAACGACGCTTCTTCCTCCTCCGTCTTCGACTTGGGTGGCTTGGATATATGCAAGGTAGAGAAGCACATCGATGTGCAGCATAAGCACCTTCTGTTGCACGTACAATGGTAGATCAATATCAAGAGTCATCTTTCGTTACTAGGGGCACAAATGAACCAGTATTTCAAATAAATTTGCTCTCTAGATTCTGGTACAGTCAATGATGCCTCAATGTGTAGATCCTCGGTCCCCTTAATTACTTTTGCAGCCTTATTAGGCCCTTTCATTGTGCTCCTTTTCCTATCTCAAGACTCAAAAAAATGGAGGACAAGAAGAATTCCTATAGGATTTTTCAAAGCTAATCCTTACAATCCAAAGTGCTTCATAGGATAATTCATATAAGGTCCAATCCTATGAAATCTATTATATAATAAAAACTCATGATAGTTGTTTTACAACCGCTAAGAAAAAAGATATAAATTCTACAAATTCTTAAAAAATAAAAACATCCAGCCTTTAATTAGATGGGCCCAAATGTATACCTTATATTATACCAAAGAGGATTGGAGCTCAACCACGCTTGCCACGTCAGCTTCCTCGTGAGGAGGTTCTCCGAAAAATTTGAATTTACATTGAAGTCCTCCCATCAGTTTTTAACAAAATGAACCAAAAAAACAAAATTATGTTTAGCTCTGTCCACAGTTTACGTTTAGGTCCTCTATCGGTTTTTAATAAAATAGACCCGAAAAAATAGGGGTCCAAAAAACATTTTTTAGCAGAGCGGACCCGAAAAAAACAAAATTATGTTTAGGTCCCTCTGTGGTTTTTTCTAAAAAAAGAGCCCATGGTTCCACAGATTCATCGACAGCTCCTAGAAATCCACAGATTCGCCGACGACTCCAAGCAATTCATTTTTTAAAAAAAATGAGAAAATAGAAATTACACAAAAAAAACAATGGTTTCAAAGATTTGACAACGGCTCCTAGTAGTCTATTTTTTAAAAAAACAAGGGAGCCAATGTTGTCGGTTTTTAGCAAAATAGACCCAAAAAAAACAAATTTGCATTTGGGTCCTAAAAATCAGTTTTTAATAGAATGGACCCAAAAAAACCAAAATTATATTTAGGTCCCTCCATGGTTTTTTCACAAAAAAGAGCCCACGGTTTCACAGGTTCGCCGACGGCTCCTAACCAATCCACAGATTCGCTGGCGGCTCCTAGCAATCCATTTTTTAAAAAAATGAGATATCCAAAATTATGCAAAAAGGAGTCCATGGTTTTACAGATTCGCCGCCGACTCCTAGCAACCCATTTTTTAAAAAAAGAGAAAACCAATATTGCGTTGAGGTCCACACGCAGATTCATTGACTTTTTCCATAGGTAACCGTCAGACCAAGTTTTACGCCACACAAAAAAGACCTGTGGTGCCGCAGTTCACCGATGGCTCCTAATTAGCCCATTTTTGAAAAAAAACCGAGAAAAAATAAATTCAAGTTTAGTCCTCATACCCTTTTTTCAGAAATAATCGTCGGACCAAATTTCGCACGGCATAGCGTCGCGCTACTGAGTTTCACACAATACAGTGTAACGCGTAACCCTGGCTAGTTAAAATGAGCTTTAATGGTCATTGGATGCTACAAAAAAGAGAGAAATATACTGTAAATTCTCACAAAAAGCAAAATATTTGGCCCTTGATTTGTCAGGACCTGATTAAGGTTGAACTATAACGGTCATTGTATATCACGTTAGTAATTTCAGATATATACGATACTGCATCTCTACTACTTCTAATTAGAAGTTAGTGGTGATCATCTATTCTCCTTCAGAACATTTGATCGGTTGGATCTGACATAAATGGCTAAGATGTTGTCAAGATATGCTCCGCTTGATGTATGTATGAAAGAAATTGTACTTTATTGTATAGCTTAGGATCATTCCTATTTATATGTATTATTTTTTTAGGATTCCGTTGCAACGTATGGGCACTCTACTAGTAATTTAAAAATTAAAGAGAAACTAAAATCATCTTTCCCTCTATCCAATATACAACCACGCATGTACGCACATATTGAGGAAAAAATATACGTCTTCCTCTCTCTCTCTCTCCATCTTCACATGAGAAAGAAAGAGGTGAGAGATAATTTTGGATGAAGCCACCCCGATCTGCACGAGAGAAGAAAAAAGAAAAAGAACTTCGGCCATAGGCTACGGTACAACGGCCATCCCCAAGGCTAGGGGTGCAATAGGGCTGGATACGAGCTAAAACCGGATATGAATATGAATTCAAAGTATCGAGGTGTGAATATAAGATAGATATACGACGAATTCAAATCAAAAACAGATAAAATAGTCGGATAGTCCGTAGTTGCACGCACACAAAAAGGAATATAATTTGAACCATACTACCATAGCTTCCACTTTTGAACGATTACACATACAAGTCTAACATGTATACACAATCACATCGACGCAATGGCCTAGTACGCTTCAACATAATTCCATACATAAATTTGACTCGATCACACCAACAAAAGGTGTAACAACCTCAAATTTCATATTCCAGTTTAAAATAAATATTTTATCCATTATTGAATTTTCATGCCATTTCCAGATATTCCTGAATTTATTAAAGCTTTTTTCTATTTTCCCCAAGGTTAAAAGCATTCCTACATAATTAATAAAAGCTTTCAAAGTATGAAAATAATTTATTTTAATTCCAAACATTCTAAAATACTTCTATGAATTTTTTCTAGTATTTTTTAGTGTCTTGCTATTTTTCAAAGGCCAACAACTTTTTCTAGAATTTTTCTTCTTTCTACAATACAGGCAACTATCTGGATTACAATACGGAAAACTATCCGGTATAATATAGAAAAAAAATCTGAAACTAACAGATAGTAGTTGATCTAGATTCAGCCCCAGATCTAGATTTAACTATATGGATTCGAGTAAGGATCCATCCAGATAGTAAAATAGCTTTCCGAATTCGGTTTCGACTGAATCGGATGAGAATTATCTGTCTAGATTTCGCCCCTACCCAAGGCTGGAGAATTAGAGTTTGGCAACGTCAACTCTTGTAATTATCAAATATGTCACACGCTCACATACACATACAACTATACTAGCTAGGCTACGGTGAAACAACCTAGGCAATTAGGCATGCAAATAGGAATGATCCACACTAATTGATCAATGATCACACATGATTAACTTGCTCAACAATAAACCATCCATTTTATTGATTATTGCAATGTCATACAAATATATATTGCAATGTACATGAATAATGAAATTACAATAAAATAAGATTACAATAAGATTTAAATTTCCTAAAATCTATAGCTTCTAATGATATGGATCTTGATCTTGGATTTGACTTCCTGGAAATAGGCATCCATATATATACCTAATCATAAGGCAAGAAATGCAAAAAAATTAAAATGTTGGAGGGCCATCAGACCCATAAGTATTTGGCATCGTTCATCGAGATACCAGATTCGTTTGGAGCCAAATCGGCACCTCTCGCTATGATCATTTAGTATTAAACAAACCTGTAGTTCTCAAGTAACCATAGCATTGTATAAATAGTATACAAATATCTTATGGTAGAAAAGTAAAAGCTCCATGATAAAAAGGTAAATAAGTCGCTGTAAAAAGGGATAAGAGCAAGCCTCCCAACCGAAGCCCTCAGATTCAGTTCCTCCCAACCAAAGCCAGTGAGACCAACACCACCAAGTACAAAGCTCCTAGGAGCAACACAACCAGAGAGCCAACCACTAGAGCACCAAA
Organism: Guadua angustifolia; assembly: GCA_036346375.1. Taxonomy (NCBI): domain Eukaryota; kingdom Viridiplantae; phylum Streptophyta; class Magnoliopsida; order Poales; family Poaceae; genus Guadua; species Guadua angustifolia. The sequence goes on along the minus strand of CM070505.1, from coordinate 28,773,800 downwards.
GCCATCACTAGGAGGAGCAAGACCCTAGGAGGCTAAGCTCTAGGAGCAAGCCACCAGGAAGCACCACAAGCCCAAGCAAGACCACTAGGAAGCAAGGAGCCAGGAACCCCAAGCACAAGCCAAAGACTAGAAGCAAGAAGGAGCAAGGCCAGCTTATCCCCAACACCATCACATTCATAACCCTGCATTTCTTTTCATTCCCCACATCACAGGTAAACTCCCACCTTGATAATCATAGCACATATTTACATAACAATGCCAAAAGCAAAAGTAATATAGCAACTAAAGACTATAGGAGCCATAGTCTCAGTAGAGACCACTGTAGAGGCGGCGTTGCGCATGCCAGGAGAACCACTGCACTCCCCAGAGTACGGGAGGTTCCCCGGTATCATCACAACACCACCAAATCTATGATAATCCCCATAATCATCATCGACCCAAAACGAAAATATACAAGTTCATCATACACATCACAAAGTAGTATAGCATCATTATAGAACACAATAATGCAAAAATCACAATTAAAGCTAAAGGGGAAAGACCTTGTTACCAAACCCTAGCATGCTAGGGGAGCCGGCGCAAGGGCACAACCTAGCCGAGCCAAAGCGGTGGCTGGCATGGGCCTGAGGTGCACCAAGCAGGGGTGCAACCGAGGTGGTTGAAGTGGATACCAAATCAGGTGGTGGTAGGGGTGCAATCGGATCGGATTTTTGCGTCAATCGAAGCCGGATAGCCGGATCGGATTCGGATATTTTTCGGATAATTTTCGGATTCGGATTCGGTTTCGGATATTTTGTTTCGGATTCGGGAGATTACTATCCGTCGGATCGGTATATCCCGAGAATATTTTCGGATAATATCCGGTCAAACGTATTCGGATATCCGATTGCTTCCAAACTCTCGGCGTTCGGGCGTTCGTTGTACATGCGTGACGTGATGGTGGGACCAGGGGCCATGGCGCTTGAACTCCCGGATCGAGGTCCCGCTCCACGGCTCCAGCGCCTCGTTAAAATACGTAGATGGCATCGACGCACCCAAGGTCGTGTCATGACGGCGCGTGACCGCGTCTTGGCTCTCTGCTCGTGGATTGCGGTGGTCTTGGTGGACCGGTTTCTTGGCTGTTTGCTTTGGTTATTATGCTTCTTTAAACTAAGCTTCTTTTTTAGTTATTGTATAGACTAAGCTTCTTCTTAGTTGTTGTATATAAAAAGCAATTGAAGAATGATGTGTTTGGTAATTATTGTCATATATTTCTGTGTGAAAGTAGCCTATATTTTCCGATAAAAATTATTCGATACCGTACCGATTTCGTTCCATATTCGATTCGAATCCGCGACCGATATTATCCGTCCGTATTAAGTATCCGTACTATCGAATCGATTTGAATCCGACAAAAATATGGTTTAGGATATGGAAAGAGCGATATCCGACCGAATCCGATCCGATTGCACCCCTAGGTGGTGGTGCTAAGCCAAGGTGGCAGGTGGGTGGCGCCGAGCCGCGCGACAGCCCTGGTGTAAGTTCAAGCTTCATTGATTTTGATGATTGGTTTTAGATTAATAATTAATTATTATTTAATGACAAATCTAATCATTATGAGACTAATATGTTTTATTGAGCCTTATTATAGAAAACCTAAATCCAGGCAACCTACACCACAGGAGATTACACCAGTACAGCTAGAACTCTAGAGGACCTAGGTCGATTTGAGAGATTTTTACTGTACTTAGAAAATTCTAGAAAAAAAGCTCAAGAGCACCGAAACGAGTTCATGGAAACACTTCTAACTAACATAATTCCCGGAATTACAGTGCAAACCGTTGGTCAAAATTATCTGTAGAGACTGTTCCAATGTGCATAATTGCAACTTTTAGATTTTATTGACTTCTGAGGTTTAAGATGGCTCCATGTACTATGCCCGCATTATAAAAAAGTTGCACCTTTTTGTGACAGGAGGGATCATATTAGCTAGGCCAAACCTGTTAAAACTAGATCGAGAGAATGGCACTAAGGAGAGAGCTCTAGATTTCACTTCACGGCTTGTACTAAAATAAAGAATTAAGTTTATATTTTTGGTCTAAAATGTAAACAAGATGATCTATTTAAACACTCTTAATGTACTCACGACTTGACTTCACGAATCTGATGAAGCTATAATTTTCAGCTTCACCAGATTCACGAATCTGGAGAAGCTGAATCCCTGCCAAACATACCCTAAGAGTATTGAGATAGGGGAGCCAAGTGTTGCTCGGTTGGCAAGTACGTTGGAGGGCACGTGGCTTACTCATGTTCGAGCAGCACACTCATAGAGCCGAGGGCACGTGGCTTACTCATGTTCGAGCAGCACGCTCATAGAGCCGAGGGCATGGGGTGTACGTGTGCGTGGGTGTGTATTTGTAACTCGGCTATTGCCCTTCTTTAATGAAATATCAGAGCTCCTGGCCAATTTTTGAAAAAAAAGAGTATTGAGAGAGAACAAGAATCAGTAAAAGTAGTAAAAGTGTGTGTTTTGTTTTTCCTTCTCCGAGTAGTTTTGCAATGTATTTATTCAAAATACTACTCTTTAACAATCAATATATGCAAAGTTATAAATTAAAAATAGGTTAAAAAGGGAGAAACCTTTGAAAATATATTAACGAAACAAAATATAATATTCCAATATTTGAGAAACATCAATTTTGTGCGAAATAAATTTGATGTGTAATTAGAAAACATATTAGAGAACTAGACGTGCAATTGTGCGACCTACTTTGCTAGTTCCTACGGAAAAAAATCAAATGTTCCATACAAAACCTAATAATTTATAGTTACAGTTTTCCGGGTACACCTACTTTGCTAGTTCCTACGGAAAAAAAATCAAATGTTCCATACAAAACCTAATAATTTATAGTTACAGTTTTCCGGGTACAAATCCATTACTGCCATACAATTCGATTCTATGATTCTAATCTTGTCGGCACAGAAACAATTCTGCCAAAACTCTGGTTCTTTTTGTTTCACTCTGAGAGAGCCTAGAATTCCGATGATAAGAATAGGGGGTGTAAACGGAGCAGATATGTCCGTCCAAATAAATTCGGATCTTTCTCGGAGCATGAAATCGGATATCCGTGTTTTTTTTCTAGATATTGGAATCGAATCCGGATAGTTTTTGTCAGATATGAAAACGAATTCAGAATGAAAATATCTGTCGAATTCAGAACTATTCTGAATTTTAATTAGATAGTATCCAATAAATTTATTTGGATACCTGGATAACAACCCAATAGACAAACCCATGAAACCGTGGGCCTATAAGTACATAACCCTCTTACTTGCCTAGAGTAGGCTAGAGAGAGAAATCTGTCTACAAGGCTTTTTCCAATGTTGAAATTAGTTTTTTATTTTTAAAAAATATAGAAAATCCAAATAAGCCAAATAGCAAATGAACTTGGAATAATTCCAAAAAAATTAGGCAAATAAGTTTGAAAGTAAGAAACTTTTTAAAAAATACTTTTGAGTTTAATTGCTGTAGCCAAATTTGCTTGTTGAATTCCTAATGACTTGCATTTTAAACATGTACTACGGTTAATTGGTTCTTTTATGTACAACACATATGAGTTCTATTTTTGTGCGATATCACTAAATATCCATAACTGAGACTATCCACATTTAGCTTGACATGTGTTTGCTCTGTATTCATGATCGAGATAATCTGCATTTGTATTCGTGTCCAACATTATTCGAATTTGACTCCAATTTCGAGAAAAATGTGAAATAGGATATAGGATGAGCGATATCCATCTATATCTACTTTGATTGCACCCCTAGACAATAACCTTGGTTCGAACTTCAAATTGAGATGAGGTAGCAAAGCAAAAAAAAAAAAATCATTACTTGTATGATACTGATCTTATCTTAACTAATATATAAATACAAGTCGGCGGCGATTCTCTGTCCTCCCTCTCCTCATCTATAAGAAAAGCAGTGGACACTTAGCTAAATTTAGGCTATCCAAATGACAGTAAAATTGGACACTTAGCTAAATTCGGGCTATCCAAGTCACGATAAAATTGGGCACTTAACTAAATTTTGGCTATCCAAGTCATGGTAAAATTGGGCACTTAGCTAAATCAACTATTGTTCTAGAAAATGCTAGCCATGCCCTCTATTATTCCTTTTATTTTTGATTTTTGAATGATAAGAAATGAAAACTTCAATAGAGACAAAAACATCCTATTATATCATTTATACACACTACCACATTATCACCATTAGTACCCTAAATAAATTTTGAGACAACAAGGCAAAATAATTGGCAGTACTTCATTATTGTACAAAGTCAAGGCATAATAACATACTCACATTTTATACCATAGCACCAAATACTTATAGAATAGCTTCTAAGAGCAAAAACTACAAGCCATGTACACACAAATCCAACAAAACAATGAAAAGACTGCATAACTAATATAAATGTGATAACAACTCTATGAGAAAAAACTATACTTGTACCACAAAGTGATCACACGGTTAGTAAGGTTTCCATTGTGATCACTTGAGAATGATCTTGCAAGGCCAAAATCAGCAAGCTTCAAGTTACCCTCATTGTCTATCAAAAGGTTAGATCCTACAAGGGAAGTATCAAATATAATTATTAGCTTCGCAACAACCAACAAGCCACGATAGTAAAAAAATCTAGCTGAGGTGTCTAAAGATAACACCTTTAATATCTCGATGGAGTACTTGATTGACATGGCAATTGTGCAAGCCTGTAAGCTACTGCCCATGTATCACTAGACTAAACAAAGACCACACATCATAAGATCATCCCCATCAATGATAAAATCTCGTAGCATTCAAAGAAAAGCAGAAAATCCACACAGATAGGTGGTTCTATGTTAATATGTGCCACATCCCAGACCTATCAGCAAGGCCAGTCAAGTCATGATCCATATACTCAAAAACCATGTAAATGCTCCCCTTGTACTTGTTACCCTCGACTATTTCAACAGCATAACAACACGTCAAATATAACAAGTACTCAAGGTGATGATCTCCTTCACGCTCATTGTCCATGCTAATCTTCTTGAGTGCAACGATCTCGTTTGTTTCTATCTCCTTCGCTATGTAGACTTGCGTTACGACAGCCACATAGATAAAATTAGATTAGATGAGTACTGAACTGATTAGGGAAGTGAGGTGGTTATATGTATGTGCCCTCGCTGATTTGCTCGAGCTTCTTGAAGCAGCCGATGTGGGCTAAGGTTTAGGGATGGGGGCTTGCGAGAGAAGGGTGCAGGCGGACGCCGATGAGGGATTAGGGTTTAGGGGTGGGGACTCGCGGGAGGATGCCGATGGGGGCTAGGGTTTAGAGCGACACAAGGAAGGAGGTGAGGGCGGTTGGCGAAAGGGTGAAAGGGCTGGTAGGAAGAGGCAAGGGTGGGCGGGCGCAAGGAAGGAGGGCAAGGCGGGTGGGTGACGCAAGAGGAGGCGAGAGTGCAAGAAGAGACAAATGGCACAATGAGACAGAAGGCAGTGCACTAGGATAGGGACAAGGACAAAGGCAACAAGAGATATCACAGACGGTTTTTTACTAGAATCGTCTGTGATGTGCCTCTCATCATAGACGATTTTAGGCAAAAACCATCTGCGATGTGTCTCTCATCATAGACAGTTTTCGACAAAAACCGTCTGTGATGATCAAGGATGATTTTTTACTAGAACTGTCTGTGATAATGTAAACATCATAGACGGTTTTTGGCTAAAACTATCTGTAATATGCTCGAGACTTATAACAAACGGTTTTTTGCAAAAAAACCGTGTGTGATAACACGTCGTCACAAACGGTTTTTGAAAACTGCCAGTGATAAAGGATCTAATATAAGTCCTTTTGTAATAGTGATGCTTTCCTACCTCGCAAAAACCGTCTGCGATAACATATCATCACAGACGATTTTTGAAAACCGCCAGTAATAAGAAGTCTAATATAAGTCCTTTTGTAGCAGTGAAGTTTCCCTACCTGCACTTACTGTTCTATGAACCCAATCGGGGGCAGCAACATAACATACAGCTGAGCTCACAGACTACATCCCGCGGAAGCCGGCGCTTCCATCGTCGTCAGGATGACTCGAGATCGGCACCGCACCTCAGTTTCTGCACCAAGGCTATCGTATGCGCAGTGCACATTGCGAATTTCCTCATGCGCGCAGACGGCGGTGCTGGATCAGCAGCAGTTCACCACTGGTACTTGGCCTTAACGAGGACGTCCTCGTAGAGCTGCGCGGCGTGATCCCAGCTCAGGTCCTGTGACATGCCGCGCACCTGGATGAGCCTCCAGCTCTCCCTGTACTTGCGGTACGTGTCGAGGCAGTGCCCGAGCGCCTCGATCAGCTTGTTCGCCTCGGCGCGGTCGAACGTCCACCCGAGCCCGGAGTCACCGAATGGGTCGAACGGCGACACGGTGTCCCTCAGCCCGCCGACGGCGTGCACGACGGGGACCGTGCCGTACGCCATCGCGTAGAGCTGGTTCAGCCCGCAAGGCTCGAACCGGGACGGCATGACGAGCACGTCCGCGCCCGCGGTGATCCGGTGCGCCATCGGCACGGAGAACCCGACCCACCCGCGTACCTTGTCGTTGTGCTGCGCCTCGAAGTGCCGCAGCATGCGCTCCAGGTCGCCGCGCCCGGCGCCCAGCATCACGAGCTGCACGTCCTGGCCCACGATCCACGGCATGGCGTCCCCGATGATTTCCACGCCCTTTTGCCCGTCCAGGCGCCCGATGAACCCGATCACCGGCACGTCGTCGCGGACCTCCAGGCCCAGCTCGCGCTGCAGGGCCGCCTTGCACTGCCGCTTACCGGCGTCCAGCGTCCGGAGGGAGTAGTTGGTGTAGCCGTCCGACTGCAGGTGCACGTCCACCTCGGGGTTCCACTCCCTCCTGTCGATGCCGTTCACGATGCCGTTTATCTTCCAGTCATTCGAGCGTATGACGTCGTGAAGGCCCCATCCGCCTTCCACCGTCTTCAGCTCCCACAGGTAGCCGCGGCTGACGGTGACCACCCGGTCCGCCATCTTCACGCCGGCAGCGAAGATGTTAGCATGCTCGCCACCGACGGGGTCGTACAGCTTGAAGTGCTCGAGGTAGTGATCAGGCAAGTCCATGTACGGGAATTCGTCTACAGGGCCACGGCCCTACGTACAAGAGAGGAATCATTTAGGATCAGGAAAACGTTAGCCCGACGGAGTTCTGAGAAAGATCAATAATTGACTGAAACAAATAATTGAGCATGTCATTGTTGGATAACTTCCATTTCCACAAGCCATCATTAGTATACTCGACCGATTTAATTTCTCAAACAAGATAGTAGAGAAAAATCAAGATTACGATGAAAAAAAAACCTGGTGAGCGATGTTATGTATGACCAGAACAGAGCGAGTGTACTGCATCAAGCCATGGTCTCTGTAATATGCTTTCAGATAAACAGGCAGAAGTGCAGTGTGCCAATCATTTGCAATGAACACTAAATTTCCATCCCCGTAGGGAACACCGCCGCATGGAACGTGCCAAGGAACCTGCAAATTATGGAGGAATAGAAAACATAGTCTAGTATTCTTAAAGGAATGCTATGCAAAGTGCAAAATTTCTACATTAGATAAAAGCTAGGAGTGTCTCTAGCAGGTATAAATGCTATTTTCAGTATCAAAGAGAGGTGAATAGTCACTCCGATAACAGAACAATATCTAGATAAATCAACGAAACTAGGTGAGCAATCATGTACATGTAGAGGTCAGGATGATAAAGATCGTTCATCAGTCCAATAGAATAAACTTAAAAGCCAAAGCATGCAAGGCCTTCCGGATTTTCAGGATATTCTATTTGTGCTATGCTTAAATGAGGAAAAAAACCAAACAAAAGCATGCTTGACCAAAGATGCATCTAATGAGATCAAGATTTTGTTAGAATAAACTTAACAAGAGATTATGAATCTGTGTAAAATCCTCATACATCAAGATTTGTAATGGTTATTGGTTGACAATGGAGTTGGAGAGAATACCTCCACAGCAACCTTGCAGAACAAAATCATGCGCTTCATAATTTCCTGAAAGAAAATGGGTAAACATATGTCAATCATTAGGCCTTGGCTGGATCTTATAGTTTACCAGTGCAATGAAACACCAAACAAATAGAAGATTTACCTGTCTGTTCCCCCCATAAATGTCATCCTGATGGTGACGGAAGAGAGGAGCGTCGATGAACATAAAATCAACTCCATCGATATATGCATGGAAATATTTCACTTCCAAATCCTGCAGACCAAACCAAAAACCAATTAAATTAGAGATATTATGACATGAGGCAATAGCATTTCCTATGCCAAGAACCCTTTTGATTGCATTTTTACCTGTCCAGCAGCCTTGTAGTATTTTCGGATTCCCACATCGTGGGCTTCCTCATAGTCCCCATACCTTGGTACCACGACCTAAGATTGAAAGAAGCATTTATCAAGCAACATCAAGTCTAAGACTTTAAGTCATCAAAGTCTAGCCAAGAGTCCCTGATTCTAATTTCTGGATATTAATTATGTGGTTTATATTAGTATCATCGCAACTAAAATGCTACCTTTGCACCAATTTTCCATCACAACATGATGATTCATTCCATGCACATATTTTCAATAGAATGGCAGGAAGGAACATCTCTCTCTTAACAATAATAAGCATTTGGTTTTCAGATGTTGCTTTGCATGGTGGAGTTTTTAGATGTTTTTCATCTAACAGCTGGAATAAAATTTTCCGACCATCTTGTTTATGTACATAAAAAATCAATCTACCAAGCATTCATCCAAATATGATTATCTAAACATATCGGTTCATCCAATGATTTATCTGTAACATACTGCAGAAGCAGCCAACCAAAAAGAAAACGAAAGAGAGTACCATGACACGATGTCCTCTTCTCGACAAAGCCTTTGGCAAAGCACCCGCAACATCTCCAAGACCACCTACACAGAGCAGCAGTTGTTCAAACGAGAAATTCAAGCAAACTGAAATTAACAGCAGCACTGAAAACACACACACACACACACACACAACAAACAACAGTGTTCGTGCCTGTTTTGCACCAGGGAGAACATTCAGCAGCGACAACGATCACGTTCATGACGTTTTCCCCGGCCAAAGGGCCCGAATCATAATTCTGGTCATGTTCAAAGGAACCTGCCCCATCTGCAACAACCCAGCCATCATCCTTCGCTCCCACCGGCTCGTCGAAACCAATATATTTATTGAAATCCGAAGTAGCCTCTTGTTCCGCGGGCGCAGGGGGAGAAGGTGCCTTTGGCTTTGGAACACCTTCGACAACTTTTGCATCCTTCGTGTCTGCAAACTGCACATTGTCAGCTGTGTCAGACCTGGGAACAGGAGCCGACGACACGAAGTTTGATCCGGGCGACGGTGGCGTCTTCGCGTCCGGGCCGACGGTCTCCGGCGCCTTGTCTCCAGAGGGAAGGATCACGGCGGAGCCCGGAGCTAGGACCTTCACTATGCTCATCGGCGGCGCGGCGACGACAGATTTGTCGTCGCCGCTCACCCACGCGCCGTTTTGGCTCGCCAGACGGGGGCCGTCCTGCGTCGGTGCCGGCGCGGACGACCCGGTGCCTTTTGCCGCGTCGCCGGGGCCGTAACGGCCGACCGGTGGGACGGGATCCCTCAGTTCCGCGACCTGCACAGGTGCGCATGCACGCGTCGGTTTTAAACAAACGCACCAAAACCAAAGCGGAACCTCTCACAAACGACGATCTCGTAATCACCTTGCCCGCGCCGCCGGCGCGAGCCGCGCTGGGTTGCCTCGCGGATGCCGCGTCGTCGTCCCTCGGCTCCGGCGCCGCGTCCTTCCCCGCGGCCCCCGCCTCCGCGCGCACCACCGCTCCTCCATCTCGAGAAGTGCGCTGCGGCGGCCAGCGCAGCGCCAGCCGTCTGCTCGCCCCAGCGTGGAGGGGCGTAGCGATCACCCTGGCCCGCCTGCGGGCCCCCGGGGAGGCGGACGCGAGCGCGAGGAGGAAGATGGAGGAAGCGGAGGACGCGACCGCCGACGACATGGCGGGGGTGCACGGGCTGGTTCGGCCACGCTCGTACGCGCCGCAGCCGGGAGAGGACAGCGCAGCGCAAGCGGTGGGGGCGGGAGCGGAGCACGGGAGTGGAGTGGAGTGTGTGTGTGTTGTGCGGGTGACGGGTGGGGCAAGCGCGAGGAAATGGCCGTGAGGTGGGCAGGAAGGGGGGACGGGGGTACGAACGGCTCGGCGGAGTTCGTTTGCGCTTTGCGGCCGCGGCCGGCGCGGAGCACCTGGAAAGCGGGGCCCGGTGCCGTGCGCGGCGCACGAGGGGCGAGCCGTTTTCGCTTTGGGTCTTCGGCTACGGCAACATGGCGGAAGCCCCGACGCCGGGTGACTTAGTAGCTGACATGTGGGGTCCGCGTTATATCTGGTCCAGCCGTCAGTTGCGTTGCTTTGTCGCTCGAATGGACGCAGAGGAAGCTGCCTATTCGAGAGGGCGTGGGGGCGTTCGGCAAACGGAAACTGCGAGCGCTCGTCTCGACGTAGGACCGTCTGACAGCACAGATCAGTTGTCACGGAACTGGTTTAGTGTTTGGAAGCTTGTGTTTTTTTGCGAGGGGGAGCGGGTGAGAACAGGGTGCGAGGGGTGGTGAGGTTTAAGATTTTATGTAGGGATAATTTTTTTGGAATGATTTTAGTTCGGATGTTTATTATCTAATCGTTGTAATATTTTTCTAGAATCATATAATATTTTTTAAAGTCTCTTTCAATACTTTTCTTTTTTAATGGTATATAATGAGGCATAGTAAACAAATGTTGCAAGCGTTAAAAAAAATATTGCACGATTGTAGCTTTTGGTTAAAAATGTTGTAAAAAGTGGAAACAAAAAGATTTCGTGAGAGGGGAGCGAGTGAGAATAGAATAAGCGAGGGTGGTGTGGTCCGCTACTATTTAGAGATAATAACTGTAACGATAAAGTTGGAATCTTAACTTACCAAAATTATAGTAAGTTCTGGCTTTGAACTTCTTTAGTATAAATGAGTTGCTGTTTTTTTATCATTAGCTACAAAAACCAGTTATTTGGAAGCTCAAAAAGAGAAAAATCGAAGCTGAAGTTGCTTCCAAGAGAACCATTAATCGATCCTCCACAGAAAGTGTTTTGAGCCGTGTTCGGGAGGAGTTTGAGGAGTGGGAGCTTCTAGAATCGCAAAATCCACGTGGAAAGGACATGGGTCCGCCCCGAAGGAAGCCCGCGGTGAACTGATGATTGCACGCCTGCACCTGGACTCAACTGCTCGGTTGTGCGATCTCCTCCGCAAACGTAGTGTCAGTGTGCAGTGTCACACATGCGTGCGGGGAAACCAGAGAGTGCTTTTCACGTTTGGTAGGAGTTGTCGCCTTGTTGGGGAGCTTTGCTCACTTTTTTCTGAAGCCCATGTTGCAGCGCCCTATAAAACCACAAATCAAAACCACGGTAGCCAGGGCAGGGCAGTCCAGCCAAGCTTAGGCTTTTCTGGCTCCCTTGCACATTTATTTTACAAGTTTAACCTTTATATAAATATAATTATAAAAATAACATTCTTTCTTATTGTAGAAGCGTCGACAAGTAATATGTACTAGAAAATTTTCCACGGCGTAACACGCCGTGCGGGTCACTTTTTCGAAGAAAAAATGTTTTTTTCGGCGGCGTTTGATTTTCTAAATCGTCGAAATAATGAGCGAAACGGGGAAAAATAGAGAGATAGAGTTGTACAAATATCTCTTTCGATGAATTATTTGAAAAATATTGGAGACTCGCGGCGTAACACGCCGCGCGTGTCGTTTTTTCGTAGGAATTTCTTTTTTCGGCGGCGTTTTATTCTTTAAATCGTCGAAATAATGAGCGAACGGGGAAAAAAGTAGAGGGATAGAGTCAGTAGAAATATCTCTTTCATTTAATTATTTGGAAAATATTAGAGACCGAGCTAGAAAACCATGGCGAGGAAAAAAGTCTAGAGGAAAAGGGTGAAAAATTATTAGAGATGACAACCTTCTTTTGTCGAGCTTAACACTCTCGCGTTCACGGAGTAATAATACATGTTTTAAAAATATCGAGATCGACGCGTCAAGTAAAGTAATAATACATGCTTTAAAAATATCGAGATCGAGATGGGAAATCGAGGTGGGAAAAAAGTCTAGAGATAATTGCACATATATTTCTAGTGACAAAAACATTTTTTTTCCGAGAAAAGCGGAGAAAGGACCTAGGCGTAAAGTAAGGACACAGAATGTTACGTTTTGAACTGTCGCTATCCTAAAAATTAGAAAGGGCACATTCGCGATTTGAATTTAACGGAAGGTTCTTTTTCAGTGGAAATGGCCTACGAGGACATTTAGAGGAAAAATCTTCCTCTCACAAAAACCTATTCGTAATTTACAAAAGGACTAAATCCATTTGAACGAGAACCACAGTCAAATCGTTAATGGCCGGCGTTCCTCCCAGATTTATATATGGTATGATTACCTACCATGTCTGCATTCCGTGGCTAGCCATGTGTCGAGAATCACAGTGCGATAAGGCGATGCTATCATGGCGGAAAGGCGCTATCGTAGGAGAGTTTGGTAGGCGGGACCTACCTTGATGTCCTAGCTCAGCAGGGCCTATCGTTGTACATGAGCATGACAGATGACACATGCCAACACTTTTGTGGTGAGGGAGGAGGCTATTTTTACAATTACGTACAGCCGGCAATACTTGGGGAAAAAGGTACGAGAGGGTTTGAAAAGTGTTGAAACTCAATCTATCTGGAAATCATCTTTTTCTAGCCTTATCATCTTGGTTTTTGCAAATCTAGTACCCACATGAAATCATTTGCAGATTTACCCTCTTCTCACATTAGAAGGTGCTCCTGCACCGGGGAGCATAAGAAGCTATTGAACTACTGCGGTAGTTCCAGAATGCGAGAGCAGGCCACGGGCGTGAGACCAGTAGCTCCTGCTGCCTAGGTAGTGCAGCAGCCGGGCTACCACAACCTGGGGGCACGAGAGGAGGCTGGGATGCACAGGAGGCCAGCTGCCACGGTGAGGAGTGCAAGAGGCTCATTTCGTGGTAGGGGAGCGAAAGGTGATAAGTGTCACCTTCCGGCGCTTCTACCGTTGAAAATAGTCTATTTTTATAAATGCATTCGTGAAGAGACTAAATTTGCAAAAACTGAGAAGAAGAGGGTTAGAAAAGAAATGATTTCGCCCATATGCACCACACGGTCTAGCATATTCCATGCCCCACCTATGACCCATGATGCCCATCCGCCCAACAAGTTTACAAAGAAAAAGAATTGTATGGTACTAAATACCCTGTAGTATGTATAGCATCTCTCTTGTAATAAAGACACATGATATATATTGAAAGACAAAGGAGAAGATTTAGCTGTTTTCATATATGTATTTGCTATATGTCTAGTTTTTGTAAGGGATGCTACAAGACATCTGATGCTATAGAATTTTTTTCCAAGTTTACATGGGTATGAGCCATGGGCTGTTCTATTCACACTTAGGTTCTTTTGCAATTTATAGAAAATCCTTGTGTTGACTTCGATTTTTAAAGGAGATGGGCCACTGAAATTATTGGCTGGGTTCACCGCTGATCAAACCTGGCCCAGATTATAGTTAACTAGGTTAAGCCGCGTGCGATGCCGCGCCGTGAGGAAAAATCCTGACACGAGTTTGCGATGTCGCACCGTGAGGAAAAATTCTGACACGAGTTTTTTGCAAATCGAATTTGCAAAACCACGGATCTCTTTTTTCAAAACAACCGGCGGAATAATCTATTTACGGTTCCAAATTTTGTTAAATCTTTCGGGTCGAAAGAACCGCCGTTTTTTTTGCAAAATAACTGGTGGAAGGATCTGCTCGTGATTCCATTTTTTTAAAAATCTTCCAGGCCGAAAGAACCGGCGTCCACGTTGAATTTGTGTAACTACGGGGTCGCGCACGACGACACAATGCGAAAAATTCGGGAAATCTGGTCGCATTTTCGGTTTTCGTTTTTTTAAAATGAGTTGTTAGGACCCGCCGGCGAATCTATGGCTGCTATAAACCGTCGACGAATCTGTGTTTTTTTAAAAAGCCGCTTGGAGGGAGATAAACATAATTTTAAATTTTTTGGGGTCCATTTTACCTAAAAAGCGACGAAAGGACCTAAACGCGATTGCCAATTTGGCTATAAACCTTCGACGAATATGCATTTTTTTAGAAAACCGCGCTCCCGACAAATCCGTATTTTTTTTAGAAAACCGCGCGGAGGGATATAAACGTATTTTCTTTTTTGGGGGGTCTATTTCACAAAAAATCAAAGAAAGGGTCTAAACGCGATTTCTAATTCAGCTATAAACCTTTGACGAATCTGTATTTTTCTAGAAAACCGCGTGGAGGGACCAAAATGTAATTTTGATATTTTTTGGGTCTTTTTACTAAAAAAATCACCGAAAGGTCCTAAACGCGATTTACAAATTTTCAGAGGGCCTTGCATGAGGGCGCGACACGTGGCGTAGCTTAGCATTCGGCATTCCTTGGCATTATTATATAGTAAATACTAGGTTGATCTGCACACTACGTTGCGCCGGTTGAATTTTGATAGTATGTTTAGATTCTAAAACACATTTAGCGAAAGCATTCCGGCATATATGAATAGATGGGAACAAGAACGAAACAAATAAAAAAATGTGCATGCCATAATGGGAGATGTAAAATTACCGGTAGAAGGGTTTGGATGTATTTTTTTTGTTCTTGCAAAACTACCCACCGGAGGACCCAACCGTGAATATACAGACTACGGAGCTTTTTTTCGCAAACGAAAAAATAAAAGCGGAGGGCCCGTACGCGAATATACGAAATGATAGGGCTCTTTTTGCAAAACCAATGATCGAAGGGCCTAGATGTAATTTTTTATTTTCACAAAACCACCCACCAGAGGATCTGCTCGCGAATATACACGGACTACGGTTTTTTTGTGAAATAACCGGCCGAAAGGACCTAAACGCGATTTTCAATTTTCTCGAAAGGACCTAAACGCGATTTCTGGATTTTCAGAGGGCCTCGCCCAGGCGCCGACACGTGGATGGCCTGGTTGAGCTCAAAATCTTCCGGCTTTAATAGATATGACGACGATCGGGATCGCCTGACCGCAAATGTGAAACAGGGTTAGTGTGAACAGGGGACCCAAGACGAGCTACGCTCAATGGAAGTATGGACGTTTGGTCGGGATGAAGCATCAACGAGCCGGACCTGACGAATAATTATCTTGGGTTCGAGCCCCCGTGAGGGTAACAGCTCTACTCCAGTCCTCTCCTGAGGTGGAGGGCTTCATTATCTTTTAGTACAGAGAGTGGTTTACAGCTCGAGTTTGACCGTTCTGATTGTGTCTATTGGCCTATTGCTAGTGCGCTGATGTCCTCCTCCTTGCCGTTCTGCCCCAAGGGATTTTATACCCATCCCAGCCGTTACCAAAAATGGCCAAGAGAGATTCCCGGGGTAGTGCATGGCGTGCATTGAAGACGTGCTGCAACCGTCCCGGATCTGGCGCCCACGTCCGCCTTAACTTTGGGATTCTCGGTCTTGGTAACCGCTGAGTAAACGCACACCTCCGAGCCAAGGTCGAGGTCGTGCGGGGATTGGACCTCTACTCCCCAAGCTCGAGGTCGTGCGGGGTTTAGCGCAGCTCTGGTCGTGGTCGAAGTCCTCATTGCTCGACCCAGTGGGGACCTGATGACTAGCGTTGACTGTCGAGATTCACCAGTCCCCGATAGCTAGCCCCCGAGGCTCAAGGTCGTGGCAAGAACCTAGGTCGACCTCGAGCCTCTCCACACGGTCAGAGGGGACTGTCTTCTGGGATTTCTCGGGCCCGAAGTCGAGGTCGGACGGAGACCTACCGCCAGGCCTTGGCGACGTTACACCTGGCGCCCCTTGACCTTCAGAATTCTGGTACGGACATGGCCGAGCAGTGGAACCGTTCACGACGCCTCGATCCCACCGCACAACCCTTAACTACACCTGTCGAATCACTTGACCGGCATGCCTTTTGAGATGCCCTAACCTCCGGCCTGTAGCGCACCGGGCTTATAAAACTCGAGTCTATTACAACTTCAAAAGACTCCCGACCTTCTTGCAGTTTCCTTCTTCTAACGCCTCCCTTGAGTTCTTCTTCTAGCAGCCAAAAATCCCCCATGGCCAAGCTCAGAAAGAGCTCCCTGTCCACTGCGAGGATGAAAGAGCTCGAGGGCCTGGGACTATTGGACCCGGCGACATGGTGGCTGCCAGACGGAGAGATCGAGCATGACCCGCGAGGCATTTAACTCGTCGGACGGAGCACTACATGCTCTTTGGTCTGCGGACGCCGGAGAGTGATTTCCTCGCCGCGATTCTCGCCCAATGTGAGATTGAGCTTATCAATCTGGTACCCAACTCCATCCTTCTTCTTTCTGTCTTCTCTCATCTGTGCGAGGGGTTCCTTGGAATCCTTCCCACCCCTCGCTGTTCTTCCGCTTCTTCTCCATCTTCCGCACCGGGAAGGACCCCGTGGTCGGATGCCTCTACTTCTGGCTGCCGACGGGGATCCCTTGGTCATTCCCCCAAATGCGTCCTCAGGACTCCCTCGGCTCTTGGACCGAGCGGTGGTTTTACCTGAAGAGGGGCGAAGACGGTGCACTGGCGTTCGACAGAACCCCCATCAGCGGGAAGAAGCAGACCCCAGAGGAGGGCGACCTGGAGGACGACCAAGAGGCCATCGCCGCCATTCACATCTGCGCCTCGCGGGGCCTCATTGGGCAGGCCATCGCCAATGACTTCCTGAGGAGCCGGGTGTTTCCTCTGCGGAAGAGGTTGCATCGGTTCTTCGAGATCAAAGGTCGTGACGACCTCACTCGCGAGGGGACATTTGGTGAGCCATTCTGCCCTGAAGCTTGTGCCAGTTTTGATCCCGGGGTTCCTTTGATGAATTGATTTTTCCAGCAGCGCCGAAGGAGTCTTGGATTGCCACCTGGATGAATGAGATGTTCGGGAAGGCAGCGTACGACTACACCCTCGACGATCCTGTTTTGAGGAACGTGCTGCGCCGGAAAGCCGAGGTAAGTGGCCCTAGACCGAGCTTCTTAGTCTGCGTACGCCTAGAGCCTCCCTTAACTCTTTGATGCAACCTCAGGACAAGCTCGAATCGCTTGAAACGGCAAGGAAGATCTTTGCCATTTGCCGAAGCGAAACAAGGGCAGAAAGGCGGGCAAGAGGCCAACCGGACGGAGAGAGCAAAGAAGGCAGAAGAAGCAACACGTTGAGTGGGGCGATCGAACGATGGTGAGTATCCTTGGTCGAGCCCCCAAGCACTTCGCTCGTGTTCCTTCGCCCTCGGACTTAGATTTCTTCTCGCAGCAATAGAGCGCTGCGGACGCAGCCAGGACCTCGACTGAGGACCTGGACCCACCGTGGGCCCCGAGGTCCAAGCCCCGTTGCTCCCGAGGAAGGGACTCCCCCTTGTCCGCGGGGCACCAAGGGCATCGCCAACCCCCCACGAAGTGGAGGCTGCAGACTCAGGTGCATCACCGGCCCCTTCTTTGCTTGGTTTCTTTTCTATCTTTTTAGCTTAGTAGCCCTTCTTTATCGCAGACCTTGAGCACTCGAGCTCAATGCCTGTCCGTCCTGATGATGACCGTTGTCCAGGGCGAGTCTGAGTCCGATGAAGAGGAGGAAACCTCCTACAGGCTGGCCCCCCGCCAGCGTTCAAGGCGGGACCATGCCCCCTCTGACCCACAAGGCTAGGTTGCAGCCAGCGAATTTGACCAAGGGGTTGATGACCCAGCCGAGGACGAAGTCTCGACCACAGCCAACAAGGACGACGCGGCCAACTCCATGAATTTCGAGGCCAGCGACGGCCTGCCCGAGGTCGTGGTAGAGGATGAAGCCAGGTGCCCGATGCGTGGCGGCCGAGGCCGCCAGATGTTCTGCCTGACCGTCGGGGTCAGGGTGCCCCCAGCTGCCGAGGTCGAAAATGCCTCGGCCCAAATCAGCCTGAAGAGCGTCTTTGAGGCCTGCCAGGGCCACCGCAGAGGGGCCAAAGATGCCCGACCGCGGCTGCACGAGATCAATCTGATCGCCGGGCCGAGTTTGAGGGCGAGCCGAGCCCTCCTGGAGGAGCGGCTGGAAACGAGGACACCCCCAGCGGAGGGCCCAAAGGGCCAAGCAACCCAGCAGCGGCAACTTATAACATCGCGCTGGGTTTGTCGGGGAGCAGACCTGTGGAGTATTCCCGCACAACCTTCGAGGGTCGGCTTAGCTAGGTACAAAGTCTCTTTGCGCTATCGTCGAACTTTAGATCGCGTCTCCACTCCTTTCCTGATCTGACGAGGACCGTGCCGATTTTCTGAACCCCGCAGGCCATCGGCTCCATCGCTTAGGGTAAGGCCTCAAGCGCCTGCCAAGCCTTGAGGCCTTCCTCGACGTGGTGGAGGATCGGGAGACGAAGCGCTCCAGGCTCATAGAGGCCTTGCAAGTCGAGCGGGAGGAGACTGTGCAAAAGGCGGTAATCGACTCCAACGAGATCGCCGGTCTTCGCAAGGTGGTGAAGACGCTCGAAGCCTCCCACAAGTCCGAGCTTGAGCGGGTCATTGCCTCCGAGCGCGACCACGCGCACAAGGCCGTCGAGGAGGAACGCGCGAGGTCAGCCAAGGCGCTTAAGGCTGAGCGGGCCAAGGTTGAGGAGCTGAGGAAGGCTACTGCGGACCAAGCAGCCGCCACGGCAAGGGCCTCCCCCGAGCTCGAAGCCAAAGTTCAAGAGCTCGAGAGAAGCAGGCGAGCAAAGGCGGCAAAAAGCGCCTTGGGCCAACTTCAAGAAAAAGCGACGCCAGCCGCCTTGGCAAAACCTCACGTAAAGCCCTCGACTCGAGGCGAGCTATCGACCCTGAGGGCCAAGGTCGCTGAGCTCAAGCAAGAGAAGCTCACGCGCGAGATGGCCGACCTGTAAATAGACTTTAGACTTTGCAGCCTATAATTAAAAACCTTCGTTAGGCAAAAGTTTAATGAAATGACATTGTTTTGGTAGAAATAATCAAAGTCTTGATCTGCTTATGATTTCGCGATCAAGAGATTTTTTCCTAATCGTGCACTTAGCCTTTCTGTTCGTAGTATATCCGGTCCATTTGTTGGGCTCAAGGTCGAAACAACGCCGCCTTAGCGCAAGATTAGAACTCGCCGAGGCCACGACCTGTAAGATCGAGAAAAACCCATAGGGAGGATAACACAGGTGCACGAGGAAAAACTCAGGCTTTAGAGTGTTAGGATCGTTCCGTAGTCAAGCTTCTTGAATCCTGACAACGACTTGCGCTATGCTCGATGGACCCAGTCGCGGGCTTGGTTCGAACCCTGGCGCAGGGGGAGCATTGATGCGAAGAGATTCGGCTTACAAGTAGCTCGTCCACTGGGGGTGAATCGTAAGCCCGCAATGCCTGGGCCAAGAGCAAGCGCGCTCGTTCGCAGGTCGGACTCAAAGAAGCCCCGAACTCGAGTCAACGCAAAATATGGAATGAAAAGAAAAAGGGGTACAGAGACCAACATGAAAATTGAATAACAATTTTATTGAAATTTGAGGTGAAAGGGTTACACATAGAATTTTTGAAGCTGGTCAATGTTCCACGAGCTAGAGAGCTCTCTGCCATCGGGCATCGCTAGCCGGCAAGCCCCCGTGCGATCTGTTGAAACAACTCTATAGGGGCCCTCCCACCGCGGGGATAACTTGTTGGTGTTGGATGAGCTGAATCCGTCTCGAGGCTAGGTCCCCAACAAGGAGCTCCTAGGTCGTCTTAAGCAAAGACGCATGTCTGTGAAGAGTTTGCAGGTAGTGCGCCGATCGTAGCAGTGCACGGTATCTTACTTCTTCCGCCAGGGTAAGGTCATGGAACCATTCTTGCTCGAAGTCGATCTGGTCGACCAAACTGACCCTGGCGGAGCCCAGCATGACCTTTGGAGGCAGGACGGTTTCGGTACCGAACACGAGCCGGAAGGGTGTGGACCCCGTTGCTCGGCTAACTGTGGTACGAATAGACCATAAGACGGTGGGAAGTTCATCCACTCAGGTCTGGCTGCGTCGTTCGAGCTCATCTGATACTCATTTTTTGACGCCCTGAACGATCTGTCCGTTGGTGCGCTCCACTGCTCCATTGCTCTACGGATGGGCCACCGAAGCATAGCATACTTTGGTACCGATGTCTTCACAGTACTCCTGGAACAGCTCACTGGTAAATTGTGTTCCATTGTTAGTGATAATTTTGCATGGAACCCTATACCTGGTGACAGCGGAAAAACTTGACCGCTGCGCGAGCCGTGATGGTCGAGACGGGTTCGGCTTCGATCCATTTGGTGAAGGTATCGATGGTGACGAACAAAAACTTCCCCCCCCCGACCGCTTGCGGGAAGGGGCCAAGGACGTCTAGCCCCTAGGTCGAGAAAGGCCAAGCTAGTGAAATGGTGCAGGTCGTGAAGCAGGCTAATGTGACTTAGAGCATGGGCTGGCGGGCTCGGCAGTCTGAGCGATGTTGCAAGCGTCTTGGAGCGCTTGTTGTAATAGAACCCCATGCGGAAGCTTTCCTAACCATGGTCTGAAAGAAGAATGTGCCCCACGAGACTGAATGAATGTCGTTTAAGTACTTACCTCCTCCGTGGTAACACACTTCGTCGAGGATCTTGGAGCATTCGACAATAAAGCTTGCCGCCCACGAGCTTGTATGAGCTCGCCTTGGCTTGATCTGCTCCTCTCCGCTGGTGGGTTGGAAGCTCTCCTTCGCCAGAAATTGTGGATTGGCTCGGCCTAAGAGGATACCTTCGATGAAAGGCGGCAAGAGACCCTTGGTCGGAGATTGAGGGTGACGCCAGTCTCGAGATCACATCTGGCGAAACTTCATCGTCAGACGACCGAGCTTGGAGGAAGTCTGCGTCGAGTTGTCTTCTGCGCCACATGCGTGATTTCCGTTACGAAACCACTTCTCCATTTTGCGTGCCTCGGCGAGTATTTGGCCATGGAGTCCTCCGAAACCTTGATAGCCCTTGTTGAACTCGGGTTGACGATTTAGCCGTGAATCGCCCTTGACAACCAACCGAGCGAACACCAGCGCCTTGCAAGCTCGAGTCCCGCCAGAGAGCCTCGTACTCTGCTGCATTATTTGTCGTTGGGAATTCGAAACGAACCACATACCTCAGCCGGTCGCCCTGTAGGGTGAGAATGAGGATCTTAGCCCCCGAGCGCTTGAAGGATATTGAACCATCGAAGTACATGACCCAGGGTTTCTCCTCCTCAACCTCGAGCTCGGGAGCCGGTTGCGATGTCTGCTCGACCACGAAGTCGGCAAACACCTATGACTTGATGGCCGTGCGCTCCTGGCACTTAACCGGAGGTCGAGCGGCCCGGCTCGATGGCCCACTTAGCGATCGACTTCCGACCTCTGGATTCCTCAAGATCTCCCGAGTGGGAAGTTGCTCGGGGCGACCACGGAGTGAGCACGGAAATAATCTGGAGCTTCTTGAAGCCATGAGGAGGCGTCTGATAATTCTGGACCTAGGGGTAACACTCCTTTGGCGAGTGGAGGACCTCGGCCGGCGTAGTAGATCGGTCTTCTTTGTGCATCCCGCTTCGGCTAAGACAACAACCGATACTGGCGGTTGCCCGAGGTAAAGCAACAACTTTTCGCTCGCTTGGGTCGTGAGCAAGGGTGGGCTTGATAAGTATACCTTCAAACAGGTTTACATAGAAATGAACCGGCCGAGGGCACCATGCGGCGATGAGGCATTGCACCTGCCTTACTGAGCTCGGGGCCATCTTTTCTATCACCTCAATCTTCTCCGAGTTCGAGACCGACCCCGAGCCCCGATCCTGTGGCAGTACCTTCCACTGAGCGGCGCTACATCGCATTTCTCGGGTTGAGCTTGATCTTGTGCTTGTTCGGGTTGGCGAAGGTCTCCCCAAGGTCTTGAGCGTGGTCGTCTTGGTGAGCTCTTGGCAGCGATGTCGATCACGTAGACCTCGAGGTTGCGGCCGATCTGAGGCTCGAATGTCTTGGTCATTAGATCTTTGGAAGGTCGGCGCCGTTCGAAGACCAAACGACATGGTCGTGTAGCGGAGTCCCGAAGCGGTGTGATGAACGACGTCTTGCTTTCGTCATCAACCGCCAACTTGATCTGGTAGTACCCAGAATAGGCGTCCAGGAAGCTTAGTAGCTTGGTATTCGCCGTGGAGTCGGCGATCTAGTCAATGCGCGGGAGAGGAAGTTGTCGCCGGGCATGCGAGTTCAACCCGTGTGATCCACGCATCCTCCACTTCCGCCTTTCTTACGCACGATGGCGGATTGGCCACCATTGAATGTCGATCTCACGAATAAAGCGGCCTTCATCGACTTGCCGAGATTTTCCTTGATTATGGCGACCTTCTCGGAAGAAAGCGCCACAACCAGCGCCGCGGGCGGCGGTCGAGCGCACCTCGACTTGTGCTCGACCACTTCTCACGGGACACCCGGCATGTCCGCCGGCTCCCAAGCGAATATGTCTTTGCTGGTGCGGAGGAAGGTGACGAGCTCGAGTTCCTATTTGGAACTCAGCTCGGCCGAGACGTGCACGCACTTGGATGAGTTTCCCTCCACGAGTGGCACAGCCTTCGTTGCCCGGCCGGGTTGGATGACCTCATACGGCTATCCTTGGACATACCTTGGGTGGCATCCTCGGTGTGAAGGTGATCGTTGCCACGGCCCATTTGCGGTGTGGTCCGCGGGCTTTCAAATGTGGCTTTGATAGACCACACGCGCGGCATCCTTGATCTCGCGTCGAGGCGTCTGCCAAGATGGCGTCGATCCGTGATCGCCTCTGTGAAATCTAGGTCGAGGTCGGCTGGTCCTCTCGATATTGACCCTCTCGGTGATCTCCTTCTTCGAGGCGTGGCCATCTCTCCGCGCCCATCGTAGAAAGCCTCTAGCTTGCTCTGCCGAGCCTGCAGACCGCGCAAGTCGTGGCGAGAGTCTGTGGAGCGAGCAAAACTTGTCTTCGTCGAACCGATGTTGCCCGTCAGGACCTTGTGGGCTGCCGTCGGCTGCCACGCGGCCATCACCACTCTTGCGGTCCCTCTTCTGCTTCTTGGCGGCCGAGCCTTGGTCGGCACTCTTGGCGTTGGAGGGGCCAGCCTCACCCGAGTTGACGCCTTGACTTACCTGGTCGAAGTCGTCGTGCGACAGTGAGTCTTGTCGTAATCTCCGTGTCTTGGTGGCCGGTCACGGACGCCGAACTTGAAAACTTTGATCCGCGACCTCGTCGGAGACACTTGGGATCGAGTTCTGAGGTGCGGATGAACCGTCGCCGAAGTCGCGGAGAGTTCATTCTTCCCTGGATGACCCGATCCGAGTCTTTCTCCTCTCGGGTCGCTTCGTGCGACTCTGGAAGTTGGAATGGAGGGCGCTCTGAATTTGGCGCCATGGCGGAAGGTGTCGAGCTTCGTTGAAGAGCCAGAACTCATCGGGTTCTTCGTCGTCGAACCGCTCGATCAAAGCGGGCTTAAGCGAAGGCGGCGCGCCAGACCGCCGAAGGTCGTCGAATCGCCAGCGTAGCCATAAGGCGGAACGAGGGGCACGCTGGGGAGGTGTTCACCGCTACCTATGACCACGCCGGTGGCGATGGGCCGAGCATCGCCGGGATATCGTCGGGAGAGGCCGACATCTTCTTTGCTAGAGCGAGAGTCGTTATCGGGGAAGCGGCAGGCGTGGCTGTCGTCAGAGCGAGGATCCTCCTTGTGGCGGCCTTATCGAGCTTCGTCTGCGAGCTCGACCGAAAAACCCGACCTCGGGCGGCATATTGAGGGAGCTTGGAGCGAGACAGTTGATGGCGACTTGTGCCATCCGTTCGAGGTCTTTGGGCTGCGCTCCCCTCCTCTACGCTCGTGCCATGGCTAGCGGCCATGACCATGCTCGGGGATGACATTCAACCCGAGCTCGCAAAGTGTCTTTGTGGCGTCGGATGCCATACCTCGAAGGTCTTGGTTCTCTTCGGATGAGTGAAGCTTCCGGGCTGGTGGCGCCATTGTCGGCGATCGGGATCGCTGACGCAAATGTGAAAGCGGGTTAGTGTGAGCAGCTCGCTCACGGGATGAAGCGTTAACGAGCTGGACACAAATGAATTATACTAGTTCGAGCCCCGTGAGGGTAACAACTCTACTCGATCTTCTCACGAGGGCTTCACTATCTTTTAATCTGAGAGTGGTTTACAAATTCGAGCTTGTCGGTTGTGTCTATTGGTCTATTGCTAGTATGTCCTCCTCCTTGCCGTTCGCCCCAAGGGATTTTATACCCATCTACGAAGCGGCCAGAGAATTCCCGAGGTAGTGCATGGCGTGCATTGAAGTTTTCTGGCGCCCAACTCCGGATTCTCGGTCTTAGTAACCGCCGGAAACGCTCAGAGCAAGGTCGAGGTCGTGCGAGATTGAACACTCCCCAAGCTCGAGTCGTGCGGGGTTTGGCGCTTTGGTCGTGGTCAAGTCCTCATTGCTTTCGGCCAGCCTGACCTGTTGACTCTTTGACCTTTCACCAGCCCAAAGATAGTATACACATATTTCTCACTCCGGAAAATAGCAATCGAGTTCGGGGAAAAATAGAGATAGAGTTGTAGAAATATCTCTTTATTATTTGGAAAATATTGAAGACTGGTAAACCTAGGTGGGAAAATAGTCTAGAGGAAAAAGGGCGAAAAATTATTAGAGATGACATCCTTCTTTTATCGACCTAACACTTTCTGGCGTCATTAAGTAATAATACATGTTCTAAAAATATCGAGAGATCAAGATGGAAAATCGAAATTAAAAAAGTCTAGAAAAGCCACATCGAAGAAAGGACTTAGACGTAAGTAGCAAGGGTCTGTTTGTTACGTTTTTGGACCTATCCGCTATCCCGTAAAATTAGAAAAGGGTTTATTCGCGATTTGAATTTAACGGGAGTTTTTTCCCGTAAAATAGCACGCGAAGGACCCAAACGCGATTAAAGGAAAAATATCTTCCCTCACAAAAATTACGAAGGACCTATTCTAATCTATAGGGACCTATCTGTAATTTGAAGAAATAGAGGGCTTTTTAAGCGTGGGTGGGTTCACCGCTGATCAAACCTGCCCCAGATTATAGTTAATTCAGCTTAGCAATACAGTATACATTGGGCTGTCTATATATGTGCAATCAAATAGACCAATATATACTTTTCTATCGTTATGGTGCAGTTCACATCTGTCGTTGGTGGCAAATTCCTGGCCTTGCGCAGTGACCACCATTAATTGATGAATACCTTCCTTGTGGACACCGGTTTTGAAATGGAGTTCAGTACACAAATCCCGAAAGCTCAGATAATAAATTAGTTAATTAGTATCTCGAAATATTGTCCTCCAATTATTGACAAAAAAATACTCAACTAATAGAGTGATCTGACATCTCCAAACTTGAAGCCCACATAACCTTGTATGAAATGTCTTTGAATTGGGAGATAAGCAGCATCAGGGTGGTGCACCATAATGCTTGTGTTAAAGCCGGCAAATGACAAGTCGGTATTTTTTTCTGTTCAAATTTCGGGTTAGCGTGATAAATACACTTGTAATGAAACTCTGCCTCTGCAAGCTCTAGGAATGTCCTCCTTATATCCTTTTTTAGATGGTGTTTTAGGATGTATGCGGTCAATCTGTTAAAACTTTGACTACTAATATACACAGTAGTATTTGAATTTGGAGTGTGAGAATTTTATCACTAGATTTATCAGAAAAAAATACTTTCACATCGTTGTATTTTTATAATTTTTACTAACATATAATTAGAAAAAACAATAGGTAAATATGTGTACTAGTGACACTGTCCATGTCCAAAACACAAGAAAAACAGAACGGGGCCATTAACTATGGAATTCAATTCTTGAAAAGAAAAGAAAATGTTCTTACTTTAATATTGTGATCTGCCGTCTCCTATGATGACGTGTATGCAACATAGATACTCCATCTGTATCTGAACAGATACTATTCTAAGTTTATACATTTGTACCAAGATATATCTAAAAAAGACTATATTACCTTTTTATTATATCTTTAGATGATGCATCTTACTTAAGTCTATTATAGCAAAATATATTGACAATGGCTAAAAAGAAGGTGGATACAAGAAAAAAATGGTAAAAAGTCATATCAAACTTGTAGAATGATACTCTCTATAGTTATAAATAGTTATCGTTTTGGACATTGACTCATCCTCAAAACTCAACTTTGACCACTAATTTCTATTGTAATATATTTAAAAATCCAATAAAATTATAATATCACAAAAGTACGCTTTCGAGATGAATCTACATATATGATTGTCATGCATCCAATTTAAATATTTTAAAAGATATAAATAACTAAAGTATAAAAAGTTTGGCTGCACGCATCCTAACCAATAAGTTTTTGTGAACTGAAAGGAGTATGTATTTAGGAACAAAATTTTAAAGCTCAAATAACATGAATTCGGAACGTATGGAGTAAAACATTTCTTAAGTTAGCACTGGCCCCCATGAAGTGTGTGTTAGGAATAATCCACGAGCCAAGAATGTCGTTTGGTCACCAACTAATATCGATGATTGGCATATCCGCCGTATAAACAATGATAGATGCACTAAGATTCAAAATCCCGATGAAATTTTAGAAATCTTGACCAAGATTTTGGATTTCGGTTGGGATGAGATTTTAAATCCCAGCGAAATTAAAAAAATAAAATTTTTCAAAAATGCATATCACAAACGGTTTTTGGATAAAACCGTCGTTGATGTGAACATGTGGTATTTTGACCGGATTTAAGTTTTTTGGGCCGAGATTTTGGTGTTTTTCGCCAAGATCTCAGCATTTTTTTGCTGAAATCTCAGAAACCCCGGTCCAAAAAAAGTTGGATTTGAAATTTACTTTTTAGATTTCGTTCGGATTTCATCTGAAATTTTGAGATCTCGTCGAGATTTCGGATTTTAGTCACCGCCGAGATACTATCCGAAATCAAAATTTGAAACCTTGTTCTGCACAATTGCCATCAGGTGCAATCATTTCACTTGAAATGTCATATTGGTCTCGTTCAACTTAGTTACCACCCTCTAGCTACTACCTTTGATTTAAAAGAACATGTCAATTCTTGATGAGCGATGGAGGTTGTGATT
This sequence comes from Guadua angustifolia, assembly GCA_036346375.1. Taxonomy (NCBI): domain Eukaryota; kingdom Viridiplantae; phylum Streptophyta; class Magnoliopsida; order Poales; family Poaceae; genus Guadua; species Guadua angustifolia. The sequence continues at coordinate 28,746,577 of CM070505.1, read as the reverse complement.
CACACTACTCAGCACTTGCAAGGTTTGCAGTGTGCATCCAGTTTCGATCTATCTACATACACTACGTGTATAACAATAAGTGTTAAATAATGAAGTAGACTAGGCATATGCATACATTCTTAAATTGAAGCATAAATTAATAATAAGCTAAATCCTACCTTAGATCATAAACTATGCTAGATCTAAAGAACAAATGGATCTATAATCTATATATAAGCTACATTTAAACTTACCAACCTAGTTTCTTATATCACAAAGAAGAAATGGATCTTTATGTAAGCTGCATTTGAACTTAGCATCTTCAATTCTCTCTTTACCTAGCTAGTTATATCTTGAGTATAATGTAGTTAGAACAATTTACTACTTTAGATCACAAAGGACAAATGGATCTACACCAAACTAGATCTAAACCATTTTCAATTTTCTCTTTACCAAACTAGATTTCGAATATATTGAAATTAGAGCCAATTACCAACCTTAGATCACCAAGAACAAAAGAATCTACAATCACTCTTCTAAATTCACGGTCTCCTTTCATCAGATCGTCTCTTAATCGTAACCACCTCAAAAATAGTTCAAAAAATCCTAAAAGCACTAAGTTAGTCAGGGATCTCTGTACTTATTTCTAGGAAATTCTCATCACAGACGGTTTTAACTAAGAACCGTTAGTGATAACAAATATTCACATCAATAATGGTTTTTGATTAAAACCGTCAGTGATGTGGATGGTAGTCATCACTGATAGTTTTTGGTTAAAACCATCTCAGATGATGTTCATATCACTGACGGTTTTAGCCAAAAATTATCGGTGATGTGAATGATGGTCGTCATCACTGATGGTACTAAAACCGTCTCCGATGAGGTTCACATCATTGACGGTTTTAGCTAAAAACCGTCAAAACTGACTGTCAGCTATCTATACCTTAGTCTAGCGATATGGTATCTTGTCTCTTTGGTTGATTATTGAAGTTCAGTCATACTAACTACATTTATGTGGATTTTTCACTTTGAACCTTAATGTGACTGCTTTGACCAATTTTCCCCGCCTTCTCACTTTCTAAAAGGAAGGTTGCAGTGCATCTAATGTGTTTTGTTATAGCTACTGTAATTCTCAACAGTTTGTTAGTTCAATAGTTGGTTTGTTACCTCCTGTGATGTAGCTAAAAGTTACTGTTAGAGTCCCCACCTATATGTAAGGTGGATTTATTATGAATTTTCTATAATTGGATCCTTAATTTAATCTTTGGTAGCTGAGCTATATATAAGAATGATTACAATAATCAACTGCACCCCTTCGCAAAAGTTTAAAAAGAAATAACAGTGCAAAGATACATGGTTCTTAATTAGCTTGCAGTTCTTGCAGACACAAAATTGTTCACATCCACATTCCATGTACAGGTACACATCTATTGTTAACCTCCATTCCTTGCAGAAGCACGTATTTGGTTAAATACACACAAGACCATGCACAACATGAACCATCCTTTCACACCACTGTACGTACTCGTATGTGTGACATCACAGCCCATGCGTTCTAATCGGCTCTCGTGGTTCCGTTGGCGACGACGGTGATGTTGAGCTTCCTGAGCGTCTCGAGCGCGATGAGCTCGTTGGCCCTGTCGGTGGGGTGGTACTCGTCCCAGAACACGTACTGGCTGCGGTCCTTGCACAGCGTGGAGAGCGGCGTGCACGTCAGCGTCGGCCGCAGCCGCCCCAGCGTGCAGCACGGCGCGTGCGAGTTGTTGAACCCGTACATGTAGGGCCGGTTGATGATGTCCTGGAAGTGGTCGTACGCGTCGCCGAACTGGAACGTCGCGTTCGGCTGCGACGCCGACAGGCCCTGGATCACCGCGCTCGCCTGCTTGTTGAAGCTCCGCGCCAGCTCGTTCGTCGACTGCTGGCACCCACCTGACGACGTCAGGACCCGCTGCAGCGGGATGCACCCCATCGGCCCCAGCCCGAAGAACGTCAGCCTCCTCGCCCCCAGCCCGTGCAGCAGCTGCACTTACGTCGATCTCAGATCAGTGCAGATCAAACAAGAGGCAAATGCAGAAGCTATATATACTTGTTTTTACGATGAATGATACCTTGAGCTGGGCTTCGAGTGTGTTGGCCATGTACTTGACGAAGGTGTCGCCGTTGTAGGTCCAGGAGTCGGAGTAGACGGGGAGGAGGTAGTTGTTGATGAAGTCGTTGGCGCCCATGGCCACCACGTAGTACGCCTCGCCGAAGAACTTGTCGGCCGCCGCCTTGCCGATCTTCTCGCGCATGAACACCTGCGTCCCTTGGAACAGCTCGATCTGTTTGTACAGCGAGAACCTCTGTATCTGCGCGGAGCTCGATCAAATTAACGCATGATCAGTTCATTCTCGCCTCGATATTTACATTGAGAATTGATGTCTTACGAAGAGGGATGATGTCTCGTTGAGGATGCCGCCGCCGCCGGACGCGTAGTTGACGCCTTTCTTGAAGATGTCGTTCTCGTCCACGGACGGGTCCAGGAACGCCACCGGCCTCGGCAGGCCCATCTTGTCGCCTACGATGTCCGCGACTGTCCGGCCGTTGCTGAACCTGCCGTTGGGCATGCCGCTGCCGAAGTCGATGCCGTACCAGGGCAGCGCGGCGCGGGCCAGGCTCTTGGTGAGGTAGTTGTTGTTGCCGACGTCCGACAGCGAGTCGCCGAAGATGAACTGCACCACGTCGCCGTGGCACCGCCTGTTGGCCAGGCCCAGGAGCAGGGCCAGCGCCAACGCGATAACCAGTGACTTCCTCTTGCAAGCCATCGTCTCTCCAAATGCGTGCTTCGCGCTCTGTCTCGAGCCGAACAGGCCAGTGACAAAGCAAGGCCTCTTCTTATTAGCAGACTACAGTGGGATACGACTACTACTAGTTGATCAGGACTTGTTTTAAAAGAATCTAATCAGGACTTGACTTGATTTGCATAGATGGATATGTTTGGAGGTCTGGAATGTAGTTCATGGGTTTTGAAGCGGGGAGTTGGGGGTTGGAGCTGGTTTGATGCACCTACCTACCTGTGAAGCGTGGGAAGGGAAGCTTTGAGCTTAATTTGGCGCACGGCGAGTGGATCAGGAGTTGGCCTAACATGGCGTTTGCTGGTCTGGTCGCTGTCAGCTGCCGGCGACTTATCCTCCTTGCAGCACAAACATTCCAAGAACCGTTTGCCTACTTCTACGCTCCTCCTTTTTTTTTTAAGACGGCGTAACATGGTTTGAGCCTACTGTGCGTTCAAGCTTTAACTAGTATGTGGACCGGATGTTACCACGGGTTTCAACAGATGGTGATATATATTATCTAACGTGGCATAAATTATACAATGAACATTAAAGTTCTCATATAGACATATCAAGTGAAGTATATAATTAGTAGTTAACATCGTTTCTTGTCCACCATAAATACAAAGGAAATATCCTAGTTAGTACATAATATTTTTATGACACAAGAACATTTTTGCAACCGAATGCATGTACGTTATGAGTAGCGCTGGTAAAAAAGCTCGTTAAGACTCGAATCAAAATTTCTTCGATTACAATAGCTAATTTGTTCAAATTGAAATGAGTCTATTTCGAGCAAAAAAGTTAACGAGGCTCGGTTCGATAGTGGCTCGTTAGCTCAAATTTCAAACAATCACTTAAATGATAAATAAAATTATTTTATGTTGAAATATGTCATTTCAAAATAAACTCGATAATAGCTTGGTAAGCTCAACAGCCAGCCCTAGTTATGAAAGGCCCACAAGAACACCACAATCTATAAAAATGTCCTCCCCTCTCTCTCCTCTCTCCCTCCCTGTCTTCTCCACCGACAAGCAGTGGAGCAGTTCTGGTGGTACGTGAAATTCACATCGCATTAAATAAAAAATAGGGAAAACTGAAAGTATACTTGTATCAAGATCACATTAAAAAAAGCTTAAATGAATTTTTTCAAAACTTGCGTCTAACCTTATTTACATGTGATGAAACATAATCTTTTTTAAAACAAGCAATTTAATGATTTCAATTGGTGGTATAAAAAAAGACCTCACATTAACTTCTACAACTTAGAGACCTCACGAATCAAAACAGCCAATTATAAATCTGAAAAATAGACTAAAGAAATTGATTTTCCAATAAATTGCCATCTAATAGTCGAAAAGTAATACAAACCCTATATTCCTGACCCTGCCGACGTCACCATCCTTAATCAGCTTCGGTGGTGTACACCTCGTCCACGCCATGTAAGCCACACACACCTCCTTCTCCTGCAGCAACTGCTGCCTTCGCATTGTTATGAGATAAGAGTTTTTGTAACCGTTTTCGGTTGGAATCTATCTCTTATGTGTGGACGAATATAAATTCATCTCTTGCTGTTTTTGTGAGAATAAGCAAAGTGCAAGATGTGAGGGAATTCCACACCCTCTGCGAGTGGTATCCATTGTATTATATATTGCCATATTGGCTACAGGAGAGACAACTAATTCCAGCGATTACTAAGGAAGAAAGCGGGAGATAGTTACAAGAAAACGTGAGATCCTGAAGAATAGTTCTCAGCTACAGACTAGAAGAGGAAGCAGTCAATTGAATATCTCAACACACCTCCTCAATCTCAACCCTCTTCAACAAGATTGAGATTGCGCTGTAGACTTAAATGTTGCTGTCTTGCGAGTGGCTTGGTGAGTCCATCAGCAAGCTGGTCTTGAGTAGAGATGAACTTGATCTCCAAAAGCTTTTGTGCAACTCTTTCTCGAACAAAGTGAAAATCCACTTCGATATGTTTTGTCCGAGCATGAAAGAGGGGATTTGTTGAAAGATATGTTGCTCCAATGTTAGCACACCACAGATGAGGAGGCCTGGATTGATATACTCCAAGTTCTCGTAACAATGACTGAACCCATATCAGTTTTGCAGTCGCATTCGCCAAAGCTTTATACTCGGATTCTGTGCTTGAACGAGAGACAGTGGCTTGCTTCCTGGAGCTCCACGAGACAAGATTTGAACCAAGGAAGATTACATACCCACTCGTTGATCTTCGTCATCGAATAACTCCTTAATCGAGTCGAGAAAGCGCTCAAAGCTGACATTGAGTTCGACTTCTGAATTTTAAGCCCAGTCGTAGCAGTAAGTTTTAGGTATCTCAATATTCTTTTCACTGCAGACCAGTGCACTGTTGTGGGGGAATGCATGTATTGACAAACTCTATTAACCGAGAAAGCTATGTCTGGTCTGGTGAGTGTCAAATACTGCAAACCCCCTACCACACTTCTGTACAGAGAACCTTCTTCAACTGTTAAGGGTTCACCTTCCTCTTGTGAAAGTTTTTCTGAAACTGACATTGGCGTAGACGCAGGCTTGCAATTTTGCATCTTCCCCCGAGCAAGTAACTCACCAATATACTTCTTCTGTGTCAAAACAATCTCTTCACTGGACCTCCTTTGCACTTCGATGCCCAAAAAGAAGTTTAAATTTCCCAAATCTTTGATGGCAAAGGCTTCCTTCAATTTCTCCAGAAGACTACTCACAGCTTGTTCTGACGAGCTGGTGATCCTATAATGTCATCTACATAGATCAGCATGTAGATGATGATACCTTCCTGATTATAAATGAATAGAGAAGGATCAGTTTTGGAGGGAACAAAACCTAGTTCCAGGAGTTTAGAACTAAGTCTTGAGAACCAAGCTCGTGGACCCTGCTTTAGTCCATAGATAGCTTTTTCAAGCCGACAAACAAAATTTGTATATTTTTCATCCTCATATCCAGGTGGTTGCATCATATAGACTTCTTCTTCTAGAACACCATGTAGGAAGGCATTTTGTACATCTAACTGTCGTAGGCACCATTTCCTGGTCATTGCAATGCCAAGTACCAATCTAATTGTTGCTGGTTTGATCACTGGGCTATATGTCTCCTCGTAGTCTAGACCATAACGTTGTTTGAACCCTTTAGCTACAAGTCTAGCTTTGAATCTATCCACTGTACCATCTGCATTGGTTTTAACCTTGTACACCCATTTGCATCCAACCAAGTTCCTTATTGCTGATGGTGGAACTAATCTCCAAGTCTTGTTCCTCATGAGAGCTAAAAATTCCTCATCCATTGCTGCCTTCCATCTAGGGTCAGACAGAGCCTCAGTAAGACAGGTAGGAACTGCTTCTGATGAAGATGACATGATAGCAACTTGATGAGCTTGACATGGACCTCGCTTTGGATTATAGAAGACAGTACCATTGGTGAGTTGTTTGGGTTTGTAAATCTGTGACTTGGACCTTGTCTGGATGTGATGAGTAGTAGTGGTTATTGAACATCGACCAGTGATGGGTTCTGCATTGGCCAACTCTGCAGAAGGTGATTCAGACTCAGCTGCTTCAGCAAAGACCACCCCCGAACCTTGTGGATTAATGTGATCCACAGTTGTTGTTGCTTCATTGGGTTGGTCTGTACAAGCCACAGTATCGCCCCCTGGCTGAGAATAGCCTGCAGAAGACATATTAGGCTGTTCGGAAGGCATGGCAATAGGCGCATAGGTAGAAGCAGAGTGCTCTACAACTGGTAGAAGAAGAGACTCAATAGTGGGTGGTGTGTTAGGCAGAGCAGTCATGGAGGCAAAAGGAAACACTTGTTCGTCAAAGACAACATCACGGGAAATGTAAACATGACCAGAGGGAATGTGCAAGCATTTGTAACCTTTGTGAGACGGACTGTACCCTAAGAAGACACACGGTTTGGAGCGAAAATCAAGTTTGTGATTATTGTAAGCCCGAAGATGCGGCCAACATGCACAGCCGAAGGTTCTTAGGAATGTGTAGTCTGGTTTAGAGGAGAAAAGATGTTCTAATGGGGTCTGATTGCCTATTACACGACTAGGAAGTCGATTGATGAGAAAACATACTGTTGCAAACGCATCGTCTCAAAACCGGAGAGGTACAGAAGAATGGGCCAAAAGAGTGAGGCCGGTTTCTATGATGTGACGATGTTTTCGTTCAATGAGACCATTTTGTTGATGTGTGTGAGGGCAGGATATTTGATGCCCTATGCCATGACCAGTGAGAAAGGTATTCAATTTTTGAAATTCTCCTCCCTAGTCACTCTGGATAGAAACAATTTTGCGGTTTAGAATCCGATAGAATTTAACAATTTTGGTAAAACATCTCGCCTTGCATTTAAGAAAGAACCAAGATGTCGGGACGGATATCAACAAACCCTGTATCTTGCACTAGTCGAATCACGCTAGTGCACAAAGGTTAGATGACATATCATTCCATACTTCGCATTTAAGAAGGAAATTAACCAATAAAGCAAACGACCTTATGGTCAAAGTTCATACACCAATGCCTCTTGGCTTAAGAAACAAGTGAAACTGTTGCGGCGGAAATATAAAAACTTTAGGCCATTCGACATGCCACGGGCAATAAATCAGGAAACGCCTTCCTAGTCCACGTAGTCTTCATAGTATTCCTCCTCATCAAAGTCTTCACCACAAATGTCTTCATCTGCTTTATGGAATAAGCGACCCATAATAAAAAGCGGGGTGAGTATGCAACATACTACGCAAGTCTCGGAAACTTAATGCAAGTAACTAAATGCATGGCTTAAACAAAGGAAGGCATAATATGGTTCATTTACGTAAAAGCAATAACTTGAATTGAAATACAAAGAAATAGATTGAAGGCGATTAATAAAACAATAATAAATAGCGGTAATCAATGGTAGACAATATGAATGAGAATGACGAGGCATCACCCTACATCATTCAAACAAGTATCAACCACACAATTCAACAAGATAGCTTGAGACACAAAACAACGATGAATTCCCGTTCACATTCCAACAATTCCCCATTTCAAGAAAATACTCTATACCCCGTGTGAAATTCCGGGCTTGTCCATGATCCATGACACGGCTATTCAATAGTTTTACACTCTGCGAGAGGTTATGCGGCTTTACCCACAAGACATGATATTCTCCTTGCGCTGGCCATTAGCACACTTCCTTTGGTGTGCTGGCGGAGAAATCATGACAAAGCCTTTACAATGCATGTTTAAACTCGATCACCGCCCTCTAAGGTTTAGCCCTCGGGGCCCCTCTTGAGCCATGTGAATCTTACCCGTACAACCGGAACCCACACCAACATTTGGCGTTACTCAAGACTAAACATTGCAAATTAATCGGCTAGAGTCATCCCATACCGGACTTATGGTTGCAGTTAGGCCAGTTCAATGGCGCACAAGATTAAGTCCTTAAATTATCTCAAGCAAGACAACCACATCCCAATGTGCTTGGATAGCACCCCTTTCTTGCCACGATCTCTTGCTCAAGGAAAACATTTTGTTCAACCAAGACCATTAACATCCCTTGCCATGGTACAACAAGTTTTACAACAATGACCAGCGGCCACAATTCCATATCTCATTAAGTCAAGATTAACATTAATTCTTATGTGATATGAATCCCATCGGACAACTAAGCATGGCTAAGCATAGCTATGATAACCCAATGTTGGTATTATGATTATGTCCAACTAGTAATGTACCACCCTAGGGTTAACAATGGATTCATGGCATTCCAATAATCAAAGGGGCATACTCAATCAGGTGAATAGCTACTCTCATAAACTAGCATTGATACACAAATAGCATGCAATTGTATGAAACAAAATAGTTTTGCAAACATGGGTTCAATATGATCAAAGGACTACGACTTGCCTTCAACCTCTCCCGCTGCTGCTACCTCCATTTGGATGCTCCTCTCGCTCAACCGATCGTCGTCTATCTGTGAAACACGCAAATCGAGGCAAAAATAAATAAAACCGAAAATAGATAAAATTCAAAAATTCATAAAAATGATACCAACAGATAGATCTTGATTTTATATGAATTTAGAAATTTGAATCGTTCGAATCGGAGTTCGAATGGAGGAGAACAGACCTTCAAGTTTAAATGGAGAAAATCAGAAAATTGATAAGGGATGACACGTGTCGGGCTAGGATTGGTTGGAAATTTGGAAATTCGGGAAATAAACAGAAAAGGAAAAATACTCTCACTGACGTGCGGGGTCCGCAGGTCAGTGACCCAATCATCGGCTCGGTGGCGATGACATGGCATCTACGTGGCTTACACGTGGGCCTTAGGGCGCATGTGGCAGGGACGTGGCATGGCGTGGCACGATGTGGCGCACACATGTCTTCTTGGCGTGGCGCCACGTGGCGGGTGACTCGGTCGACATGGCGACCGCGTGTGGCGGCACCGCTTGGCGAGGACGGCCACGCAGATCTAAAATCGAGATGGCGATCTGCCGGCGGACACGCAGCGACAAGTGGAAGTGACAAGGCATGGCTAAGCGAAGTTGCTTACGAGTAATCGTGGCGCAGATCGGCCGTAGATGGATGATCCGACGACCACGATCGCCGGTGAGGATTGACGAAGAGGCGGCGGCATTGTTTTCACCGGAGACGAAGAAGGCGGGTGGCGGCGACGCCACAAGGCACGACTTACCACGAACGAGGGCAAAGGAAAGAGGACACAGCGGTGAATTCAATGGTACAACTAAACACGGCGAGGCTCACCGGTGAGAAAGCAATGGCGGAGCGTGCTAGGGCGCGTGACCAACTCCGGTGAGGGTGTGCGCCTGGCCGGCGGCGTCTCGGTGAAAAGGTTAGGGCCAGCGGTGCGGCGCGAGGCGGCGTCCTGACAGCAAAACGGAGGGTGCTTTATAGCCTAGGGATGCGTGAAGTAGGCGCGGAAGTCGAGGGCAATGGTCTGCGGCTAGGTTCTGGCGGCGGCGAATTGCTTAGGCGGCGTGGCGTCTTCAAGTTCCTTGGATCGGAATCGGACGGTGGACAAGAGAATCTACTATAGTGATCAACAAAGCTCACATAAAATTTATTGCCATTAACAGATGCGCGGGCAGGACCCCAGACATCTAAAGAAATGAGTTGCAAAGGTGATGTGGTGACACTAGTTGAAATTGGAAACGGGAGTTGATGACTTTTGCCTAATTGGCAAGCATTGCACACAGCATTGTGTGTAGATAAAACGGAGGGTAGATGATTATTCTGCAAAACTTGTTGAACTACAGCTAGAGAAGGATGGCCAAGGCGCTGGTGCCATACATCTGAAGAAATCTTGGAGCTATAGAAGGCTTGTTTAGGCGATGAACAATGATCTGATGACACAACATAGAGTCCTCCCTTGCATTCTCCTTTAAGAAGAATTTCCTTCGAGTCCTGGTCCTTCACAAGGAAAAAATTAGGGTGGAATTCTAGGAAGACATGATTATCACTGGCTAGACGTTGAACTGATAGCAGGTTGTGAGCAGTGGAAGGAACATGGAGAACATTTTTTAGATGCAAAGAATGAGAACCAGTTGAAAGAGAACAATGCCCAATGTGCTGAATTGCCATACCTGAACCGCTGGCGGTATGAATCTGATCCTTCCCAGCATACTTCTCCTTAGTGCTTAGCTTGTCGAGTTCATTGGTGATGTGGTCTGTTGCCCCTGTGTCAGCATACCAGTTCGGGTCGATGTCATAGGAAGAGTTGGTGATTGTCGCAGCCATTTTAGGATCCTCAGCTTGGTAGGAGTGGTCAAAGCGGTGGTAGCATTTGAGAGCAACATGCCCCACTTTACCACAGACCTGACACACAGGTCTGTTGCTTTCGGCATTCTGCGGACCGGAAGATAGTCCATTGCCTCGCCCGGAAGAAAATCCTCCTTGGGGACCTTGCCTGCCTCGGCCGCGTCTACGGCCACGGCCACCACCTCCTCCTCTATTGTTCTTGTACGCCATATTAGCTGTCAGAGTTGAGATCTGCACGGTGGTGTTGTGCTGATCTTGCCATGTCTCATAGTTGAGAAGATGAGAATATAAATCATCAAGGCTCATGGGCTGGGCACGAGTCATCACAGAGGTGACAAAAGGATCATAATCGGCATCTAGACTAGTGAGCAAATAGGAAATGATTTCATCAGTATGAAGAGGCTGCCCTGCAATGGCGAGGCTATCGGCAAGGGCTTTGATTTTGTGGAAATAAGCAGATGCAGAAAGATCTCTTTTCTTAATGGTGGCTAGCTGCATTCTAATTTGCATAACCTTGGCTCTGGAGTGTGTGGAGAACATACGTTGTAAAGCTACCCATACATCATGAGCAGTGGAAAGGGATGCAACTCGTGCAAGTAGATCAGGAGACAGAGAAGAAAGAATGGTACTCAGAACCATCTGGTCTTGCTGCATCCATACTTGATATGCAGGATTTGGGACTTGAGTAGTCCCAGTTGTTGTCGTCTCCATGATGGTAGGCTCATGAGTGATGATGGTGCCGTCGACGTAGCCCATAAGGAGTTGGTTGCGCAGGTAAGGAAGAAGTTGAGCCTTCCAAATCATGTAGTTGTCGCTGTTGAGCTTCACGTTGATGAGGTTGCTGAAGGACGGCGTCGGAAGGAGGCCAGTCATGGTGGAATTCACTGCGGAAGCAGTTTGAGAAGAATTGGGACTAGTGGTAGACATCTTGCAGATTTGCTTGCTGCTCTGATACCATGTGAGAATAAGTAAAGTGCAAGATGTGAGGGAATTCCACACCCTCTGCGAGTGGTATCCATTGTATTATATATTGCCGTATTGGCTACAGGAGAGACAACTAATTCCAGCGATTACTAAGGAAGAGAGAGGGAGATAGTTACAAGAAAACGTGAGATCATGAAGAATAGTTCTCAGCTACAGACTAGAAGAGGAAGCAGTCAATTGAATATCTCAACAGTTTTCTCTATATATTGGGCACCCCCTTTACAAGAGAATCAATCTAATAAAGAGAGAAAGCGCTTTGCCCCTACTTTGTGTGTGCTCTAATTCTTGTTCTTATGACTTCGTTGGCATGCTGTTGATTGATCGTGGGTGAACGACTACATTTTATAACACGTTATCAGCATGAAGCTTTACCAAGGCTACTGATCATATTCATCTGCCTGCGACAATCTATATGGTATCAAAATTCATCCTGTGACAAGAAATCGACCTACACCAAGCCCTACCTAAGTACCTATATACATCTGTCGATCCTGCAGATTGTCTTTGCAAATTATTTACATAGGACAATCGCTAGCCGTAAATGCATCTGTTATTGTTCATCAACATAATAAAAAACCATGAACTTGGCGGTGCTGGCAACCAGCGCCTAATGGCTAACTCGCCGGCACCCGCTCGGCAGTAGCGGAGGAGCCCGCATCGGTGACAACCATGGCCTAGCCCCCGAAGTGGCACCCACCGGCGGCGTCCCGCGCCACCGAACCCAATTGGCGGTTCTCGGCGCCCACACTGATGGCGCCTTGTATTCCTCGCCTACAGTAGTGCCGATTCGCACCGTGCACCCTTGCACGTTGAGGTGGCCTCATGCCCGCGCCGGAAGCTGCGGCAGTGCCCGCTCGAAAAGGTAGCGGTGGAGCCTTCGTCGAAATCCGAGACAGCTCCACGCTGGCTGGAAGTCGAGGTAGCTGCGCCTCCTCGATTTCCCTTGCGCAGCCGTGTTCTGCGGCATCGTCCGCGACACGCTTGCACGTGCTTGCACCAGCGTTTAGTGATGACCCTCGCGTGTTTCCGCTGGTGAGCTGCCTGATGCGCGCTCGCCCGTCACGGCCGATTTATCAACCATCGCACTGCCATGGTCACGAGCCCTTCGCTTGCTGATGCGCCCGTCGCACGCTTGCCCGTCTCCGCCACCACACTGCCATGGTCGTGAGCTCCTCACATGCCGACGCACCCGCCGCATGATCGCCCGTTGCTGGCTATCGCGCCCGTAGTCGCAACCAGCCGATGCGCCCGCGGCCGTTCCACCCAAGCTCTAGCTCCCCTATCGGCCGCAATTGTGCCAAAGGCCGACGTTGCTCCCGAGGGTGCCATTTCGTCGGAGGCAGCTCGACCGGTCGTGCGCCCGACCCATGGGGACCAGTGGCGGCTAGGGTTCTGGAAACCCTAGCCATCACCCTTCTAAATCAAGATTCTGGTCCAAGTATCCCAAATGGGCCAAAGTGGCCCACTCAACCCACCGTTCTAAAAATTGAGAATTTTTTAATTAGTTAATAAAATTTGAAAACTAATGAAATTCTTAGAAATTAAATTTCTAAGTATATGGACTTTCATAAAATTTTGGTAAAATTGATATTTAGCACACTTTAGAAGTCCCATACCTCTAGCTTTATTTTATAGCTCTACACCATGTTTAATATGTGCTGATATTTATTTTTTGTTATTTAAGTACTTTTGAAAATTGCTTCGTAATTAACAAAAAATGCTAGAAAATTATGGGAAAATATGTATGACTGATTGCCCGATGTCATGTTGCTATATTAATTTTCTTAGCATGTTTTCAAGTTTATATGTGCTGGACATATTATTTTCTATTAATTCAGTAATTCTGAAAATTGCTTAATGATTAGCAGAAAAGCATAAAAATGCTAGGAAAATTTTATAGAGCATATTGAAAGCTCCATATCACTGAATTTGTTGTCCTAGCATAATTCCATATTGATATATGTTGAATTTTTTTTGTGTTATATAGTAATTCTGAAAATTGATGAATAATTCACAGAAAGCCATGAAATTGTTAGGAAAATTCTGTGAAATTTTAGATAATTATCTAATGAATAGATATAGACCAAGCTTTAGTGATAGAAGAGTGAGCATGCAATATAATGATTTAACCAGTAGTAAAAATTATTTTGCACAAATAGAAATAGGATATGTTGGACATCGCAAAGAGGGAATTTAACAAGCTTGCCCTGAATGGCAACAACTACTTTACCTAAGCAATGAATGCTAAGATTAGCCTGATAGCTCGATCTTTTAGAGCTACTATTTTTCCAGTCTGAAGCTGGTACACCTACTGTTCTCGTAGCCGTTAGATGTACAGCTTTGCACCTCATGAAGCGCCATCTCTATATGGTCCTGAAGACTGAATAGTTGATGGAAGATGATCAGCTGGAATTTTTGGATTCCCTGTAGGAAAAATATATAACCAACAAAGATCCATTATGTTGCCATAAGTACAACGCGAATGGATCCTTCTGCACTTTCAGGATTCTAAAGGCTATGGCAGTATATAATTTTTGTCATACATAAGTTTGTTATTGATCTAACATTATGTAACTAGAAAGTTACTAATGCTAAAAAGATCGACAAAATATTATGCACATTCCACCCCAATATGAGGATACTACTGTAACAATATCGTCATGCTAAGTACCAGAAGTACTTCGAGCTTATATGAATTTTGCTAGAAGCAGAAAAATATGATGAACTCCTAGTGAAGAATCATCACGTGCTTCCTAATAGGAGTCTTGTAATGCCCGAAGTACATACAAATGCTCAGCAGGCTAACAATAGCCATGGCTGCAGAAAGGGCCAATGGAATAAAAGAGATAATTGGAAGAATGACAGATCAGATAGGGGCAGTGTCGACGTTTGTTGTCGGCAATAATGAAAATGGGGCTAGGCGTCAAATCCAAACTTGATGGTAGCACAAGACGCAAGAATTATACAGGTTCGGGCTCTCACGGAGGAGATAATACCCTAGTCCTGTGCTTTGGAATTATATGTGTCTAGCTTATTCGCTAGTGATCTCATATGCTGATGTTCCCCCGCCCCTCCCTTTATATAGCAGAGGAGGGCGGTTACAAAGGAGAGTCCTGATTGGATACAAGGTGGGGATTATATCTCCTGTACATATCTGTTTGGTAACGGTTTAGATTACGATTGTATCCTACCTAATTAGGATCGGTTGCTATCTTTAGGGCTTCCTTGTTTCGCACGTTTGGCGCAACTCTAGTAGCTTCTTTTTCCTTGCAATCGGCCCGGCCCGGTCTTGTTCAGTTGGGCCTCGCAGGCCTGCCTTACAGATACCCGTGGTGTATATACTCCACAGGAAGAGGCAATTCATAGTGGAAAAGTAAAGGTAAAGGGCCGGGGGCTTTCAGAAGTAAGGCTGCAAACCCTGAATAACCCTGTTTTAGGTATTGATTTTCTGATCATTAGTTGTGCAACTATCACATCCTGAAGCATGTGGTAGATCTTTACAAGCAATCCACTGCAAAAGTCGATAAGACCTAGGGAGACAATGCTAATTCATACTTCACTGTTCAACCTGTTGTTGATACGGATGTTGAGAAGTGCGATGATATAGTTCTTGAAATTATTAAGTCTGAGGAGTCCCAGGAGGGCACCTATTTCCCATATGGAGACCTGGATTAGTCTCCTAAATATCCCTTCACTTAGCTAAGTCGATGTCACATGTTCCTTATATGTCTCCTGTGGAGCGATTATCATTCAAAATTAAATAAATTGATATTTTCTAGATATTTATTTAATTGTACTATATTCTATATTCTACAATTTGTTTCTGATACAACAATTATTTGATTAATAAATCATACATCTAACATCAAAACAAAGTGTAATCCAATGGCGGAAGAGAAAATCTGTCTAGAAGACAGTTATACCACACTTAGTAAATTGGAAAAATTATGACTATCACCAGAAGCGATGTTCTCATAGTTGGCACTGGAAGAATGCCATGTTATACCCTAAGTCTAGTCGTACTCTCTTAAGTTTTAAAGATATTGGTCTGAATCATTTCCATATGGAGACAGATAATGAGGATGGTATAGAATACCTACTCATGACTAATTTTAATGGGTGTAATAAACGTCTGGTTGAAAAGCTTCATTCGTTCTCCTCTGGGTTATACTATGCACATATAAAACCTGAAGTTTGTGTTGCAATAAAAACCTAGAAATATTTAGATCTGGCAAATCGACTGGGTTACCCTAAGTTGAATATTATGAGAAGAATAATTATAATTCTGTTGGCCATAGTATAAAAACTTTCGTAGACCTAAATGGTTGTGCTAAAGGAAAGCTCATACGTAGATATTTTTACCTAAAAAGTTAGCAAGAATCACTGAATTTCCTAGAAAAAATTCAAGGCGATATCTGTGGACTTGTTCAGGCCCCTTTATAAAGAAATTTTAAGGTACTTGTAGATGCTTATAATAGATGGTCCTACATATATATGTCTCTTATCTACTAGGAATCATGCTTCTACCAAAATTAATTACCCAAATTATTAAGTTAAGAGTCTAATTTTCAGAAGAAAGGATCAAGTCTATTCAAATGAACAATGCTAGCGAGTTTACCTCAAAAGTATTTAATGATTATTGTATGGCTATGGAAATTAATGTAGAGCATCTAGTACCTTATGTCCACACTCAAAATAGTCTTGCAGAGTCATTATATTAAAAGAATAAAGCTTATTACTTGGCCGCTCTTGCAGAATAGTGGGCCTCCCACTAATTGTTGGGGCCACGCAGTACTGCATACTGTGGTATTGATTCAACTCAGACCAACTGCATATTATGAAATTTCCCCTTTTAGATAGTGCATAGAAAAGAGTTAAGTATTTTTCTTCTACGAAAATTTGGCTGTGTTGTATATATGCCAATCTCTCGACCACAGTGTACCACCATGGGACCTCACCAAAATTGGGGATCTATGTAGGCTATGAATCTCCATCAAATATTAAATACCTAGAGCCTATGACAGAGGATCTGTACACGGCTTGGTACACTAATAGTACTAAGAATATTTTTCGGCATTAGGGGGGAGATAAGTACCACATTAGAGAATACCGAGTCCTTAGATCCATGCACTACAAAGATCGAACTTAAAGTTCAAAGGAGAATAAATCTGCAACAAATAAGCCAATAATCTACTAAATGCCTTCACTGATCATAAGGTAGTGAAAAGATCTCATATACCTGTAGGATATGCACCTGAAAGAGTGGAAATATCCTAGAAGGATATTGAACCCACTCTTGACCCTCATGATAAAATGAGGAAGCCTCCAGGTGCACGAGACTCAATTCCACGAGACGTCCGCAGAAATAGAGAACTGAATAAATGAGAACACTACCCATGATAGTAAAAGAAGCTCAAACTGATGTTGAGAAAATCCCTGAAGTAAGCCATCCTGGAGATGGTAACATCCTTGAAGTGATTCGTCCTGAAGATGATAACCCCAACATATATTTACGCACAATCTAATGCTGGGAAGTCAGAACACCCAGACTCCATCAATATGGGAAATCACGAGGAGCTGAAAATTTAATAAAGAGATATCCCTGAAGTGATGCAGGAGAATTGTACAAAAGAAAGACTACAATTATCAACATATATTTTGCCTCTAAAATTGCTAAAAGCTGGATCCAGAACCAAAGTCCATAGCAGAGTGCCAAAAGCTCTCAGATAAGGCCAAATGAAAAGAAGCAATTGAGATAATGCTCTCTTAATAAGAGAAAAGTTTTTGGTCCTGTTGACCAAACATCTCCTAAAGTGTTCCCTGTAGAATCAAATGGATTTTTCATCTGGAAGAGAAATGAAAATATCTAGGTGGTGAGATATAAAATGAGACTTGTAGCACAAGAGTTCACGCAGAGACTTGACATCGATTACGATGAAACATATTCTCCTGTAAAAGAGTGGAATAGTGTTATGAAATTTAATATTAATAGTAGCAAGGTTAAACTTATTAATGCAGTTGATGGATGTAGTGACCACATATTTATATGAGTCACTGGATACAAATATTTATATGAGAATCCCTGAAGGAGTTATAATTCTGAATCCTAATAATCGCAACATGTATAGCGTCAAACTGAAGTGATCACTATACAGATTAAAACAATCGGGGAGAATGTGGTATAACCGATTTAGTGAGTTCCTCCTGAAGAAGGAATATTGCCCTGTGTGTTCATAAAGAAATTTTAGAATGGATTTTGTATCATGTCAGTTATATGTCAATGATCTGAATGTCATCGGAACCACAGAGGAGATAGAGGAAACAAGTGCTTACCTCATGACGGAGTTTTGAGATGAAAGATTTGGGTAAAACCAAATGTTTCTTAAGCTTGCAGCTAGAGTATTTCCCAAAAGGAATTTTTGTACACCAGTCTGCTATACCAAGAAAGTATTAGAAAGATTTAATATGGATAAATCGTATCCTTTAAAAACCCCATGGTTGAAAGATTTTTTGAAGTGGATAAAGACCCTTCTAGACCAAGGATGAAAAATGAGTAAATCTTAGGACCTGAAGTCCCACATTTGAGTGCCATTGGAGCACTTATGTATCTTGCGAATTATACAAGGTCTGATATTGCATTCGCATGATATTGCATTCGTAGTTGAAAGCATCTAGGCCCCCATGTGTTTAAGGTTTTGGTAATTAATGACAATCAAGGCTAAAAGACTAACGTTGTTTTCATGAGTAAGTTGAAAACAGGAAAACCTATTCTTCGAAGGACGTCGGATTGTCACAAGTACAAAAAGGAAGGAGTACGCATCAAAGAAGCAAAATAAATGAAGGTATAAAATTTTAGAGATATTTTTCTAGTTATTTTACCGATCTCGGAGTTAGAAGAAAAGATCGGATTGTTAGAATAGTCGCCGTACTATTAAGAGGGACTTGATAAAGGTCTTGAACTTTAAAAGTGCATCAATTATGGCTCAATAGTATAATTGTTCATTCATGCATTCGAGAGGCGCGCCATTCTGATATTTCTTGTTGAGGCCGGCACTACCGCATTTGCGGTACTACCGGTGGTATAACGGCGGTAGGTATTTGACAGAGAGCAAATTCTTCATTTCCTTCCCGGCCGGCACTACCGAAATGTGTGGGCGGTAGTACCACAAATGCGGTACTACCGCACATAAGCCTGCGGTAGCTTTTTAACAGAAGCACCTCTTTCTAGCTGGCCAAGTGCGGTACTACCGCACCCATATGGCGATAGTAGCGGCCATATAGAAAATACACAGTAACGGCTACGTGTCAGAGTATTAATTGCACCAGAGAGCCATTGGGTCCATGGGGCGGTACTACCGGCCCCTAGAGGGCGGTAGTACCGGCCATGGCGATTTTTCTGGATTAAAAAGTAAATAACGGCTAGTTTGGGGTTTGGGGGTTACAAATACCCCCTCACCTGTGCTAGGAGCTGGTTGGTGACTTCATTGAATACATTTAGAGCTCTAGCAACTTTCTCCACACTCTAGTGCATTCAATTCTTGATTCTTGAGTTTTGGAGAGGAAAAATTGAGTGCATTTGCATTAGTTGAGCCATATTAAAGCACTCAAGAGTCTCAAGCCTTCATCAAGTTTATTACTCTTGGAGGTTGCCGCCTCCTAGACGGCTTGGAGGCGTGAAGTTCCGGTAATCTTCACAAAGAAGCTTGTGTGAAGGCCCGGACGGTTGTGAAGGTAAGGAGCTCGCCTACCCGGAGTGGGGAAGAGCTACCACGAGTGATCAAGGAAGGCTCAAGCGAGTGGAGCCGGCTTGAAGAAGTTCAAGCCACCTCAACGTGGAGTAGGGGAGACCGGCAAGTCTCCGAGACCACGGGATAAAAATCCACGTGTTCATCATTTGTGGTTTGCATTGTTTTCACTCTTGTATTAATTCTAGCAAATTGATCATCTTGGTGCTATACTTGTTTAGCTATTGATATATTCGAGTAGAGATATTGTTTGGTGATCATTAGAATTGCTAGGTATTAGAATTGCTATAATTGTCATTCGTGCTTAGAAATCATTACATTTGATCTTAGTGATTGAAAATTTAAAAACCTCCTATTCACCCCCTCTAGTCTAGTCTTGATCCTTGATCCTGACACAGGCAGAACCGAAGAATTTGCTAGCATGACAAGGTACTCAAGATCTTGGATTGTTTTCAGACCCAAACCGATAAGACATTGGAACAAGGTGTCAAGACTTTACTTAGATACTTTCAAGGTACTCAAGATCTTGGATTGTTTTTCCAAAAGAACCAAGACTTAACCATGATGAGATATATGGATGTTGTTATCTGTTTGATCTCTACAGTGCCAAATTTAAGATCCATGCCAACTCCAAAGGAGAACAAGCCGCCAGCCCAATAGCTCATCCACGGGGCACGGCCCAGGGAGCAAGATGAAGAGCCGACAGTAGGTTGCGTGGCAGTGCAGTCTCCACTCCAGTGACTGGCACACGGTGTGGGCGTGTGGCAAGTCAGCCCACGAACCGAGTGACCCCAGGCAGTGCCAATTGCCATTCCGCGCTGCGCTGGGCAATTGGACCTCGCGGGCATGGGGCTGCACTGAACGTCTGGAGGATGACGGCGATTTCGCCGTGGGAGCGTTCAGGGTGAAGGCGACCAGCACATCCTCGATCGTTGGGGACACCTTGAATAATACTTCCTCCTGTTTCTAAAAACTTATTGGTTTAGAATATGTACCGTTAAAATTTTGAAATTTTAATTTTCTATATCTTTTTAAATATTTAGATCGGACGTATGAAATTCATATGTGTAGATGCGTCTCGAAACGTATTTTCATAATATTATAATTTTATTAAATTTTTTAAATATATTATAATAGAAATCAGTTGTTAAAATTGAGTTTTGGAGACCGTGCCGATGCCAAAACGATAGCTATTTGTGATGGGAGGAAGTAATATAGATGAATGCAGATCAATCCTAATACTGATTAAGATTCAAGGAATAATCACAATGGATAAATACATAACATAGGGATCAGAACTTTTTCTTGTTATTAATTCATTTTCTTATCAATGGGGACTATATTTATAGACTAAGGGCCTGTTTAGTTAACATATATATTAAGATTGTTGTCCTTCGCCACATTTTCTAGCTAAACTCGTTTAAAATTAGGTTATCAAAATTGAAGCCACATTTTGACTAGAAAATGAAATTTTACCCCACTTTTTTGAGTCACTGACGTGTAGATCCTAGATAGCAAAAAATGAATTTTGCCACAAATATGACTATGAACCAAACGTGTGTTTAACTCAATCAAATTTGCTTAACTTATGTGTGACAAAGTATGCAAAGTTTGATTATAAACCAAACAGCACTAAGTTCCTCGTGCAATTTTAGGATTTGCCCACAAATCGTTCTTAGCACATAGAACTTGTGAAGTATGGCAAAGTTTAGCTACGAAAGAAACACTAAGTTCCTCGGGCGGTTTCAGAATCCGCTCACAAATCGTTCTTAGCACAGAACTTTTGGGGAGTTGCAGGTAGTTACAGTAGGCACATGCGTGGCGTCCTGTTATCTGAAGAAATCGCAGGGAGCATTTATGCTTAGCAGCGGCCTCCGGCGACGGCTCCTGCTCGGCCGTCAGCGTTGCCATGCTCAGGGCCCTCCTCGCGCTCTGCGCCGCCTCCTGCTTCCTCTTCCACTTCACCGACAGCTTCCGCGCGCCCGACGGCAGGGTGTACTCCGGCTTCGATCGTCACGCCGAGGGGGGCCAGGGGCCTGTCGCTGTTCAGGACGGGGCTCGGCGTGGAGGTGCCCAGGGAGCAGGGGCGAAGCCCAATTATGGCCTATAGGTGCATCCTTATATCTTGGCCCTATATACATCTCTCTCAGCCCAACATCTGCACCCCTCTCGCCTCAGCCCAACGAGCAGCCCATCAAGCATCTCCCCTTGCGTGCGTGTTGCCAGATGAATCGCAGGACTCGGCGAATTCCCTTCTCGTCTCTGTCGTTCCGTCTTCTCCGCCCAAACCGCCTCTCTCTCTCGTATCTCTGGCTTGCGGCAAGAAGCCAAGAACCAAGGTCAGGCACTCAGGTCTCAGGCCATCAGTACCTACTCGCCAGTGCAGGCGTGGGCGCCATACTAGATGTTGTCGGAGTTCAAGCGTGTGGCAGCTGCGTGAGGGCAAAGCAATCGCGAACAATGTACTGGCCACCTGTGTACTGTAGCAGAGTATACTAGAGAGTTAAGAGTACGTATACGTAGAACATACATATGGTTGTGAGTGTATTTTGAGGAGGAGTCAGGAGAATCAAATGTACGTATGGAGTATGGTGGTGACCTGCCCTGGTCGATTGGAGATCTCATGTGGGTAGACTACCTACTGGCTACTGCTTAGTGCCATCGGCAATTTAGTTCAAGGTATTTTTCTTTCTTGATTAATCTAATTCTTGTTTTTTAATGTTATTAATTCTCAATTGGATTAAGCTAGCAATATTAAAACTAAAATATAATTAAATGTTCTTGAATTGTGCACTATTGGTAGGTAATTGATTATTGATGGAACAGTTTTTCAAAAGAAAAGCACCGGAGCCAGCTAGTACCAACAATGCTCGTAATTCATGTTTGGATGATATCAACTGGGAAGAGGAGATAAAATATGATCCAGGATTAAGGAAGCAAATTGATGATTACCATTCTAATCTTCGAGAGAGGGTGAGAAGGAAGTACTTGGAGAATGGACCATGTTAACCTCGCACACTTGATTTTCCTATGGCAAATTCAAGAAGGTTTGTTCCAGAATGGTTCGATGAGTTTGGAGATTGGCTTGAATCTGATGAGTCCAAAGATAAAACGTATTGCTTTTCTTTGTTTCTTTTTAGAGAAAAGAAGGATGGCGGATATGAAGCATTTGTTAAAAATGGTTGGAATGGTTATCATAGAAAGGAAAGGTCATGAGTCATGTAGGTGATGTTGGTGGCTTACACTATAGAGCAATGAAGAAGTGTGATGATTTGTTACAAACAAATCAGCACATTAATGTTGCTTTCCATGGTGTGAGCGAATCTAGTAAGAGGGACTATTTTACTAAGTTGAATGGGTCCATCGATGTTGCCAGAATATTAGCAAAGCAAGGATTGCCTTTTCGAGGCCATGATGAGTCAAAACAGTCCTTAAACAAAGGTAATTTCAGAGAATTCGCGAATTTGCAGAGGAGCAAAATCAACCTTGAGAAAGGCAACAGTAAAATAAATCGAAAAAATAGTCTTTTGGTTGCTCTGAAATACAAAGGGATATTGTGCCTTTGTTTTGCAAAGGAGGTGTCGCATGCTATTCTAGAAGAAATTGGGAATGATGTTTTGTGCTTGCTAGTTGATGAGTCCAGAGATGTTGCTTAGAAAGAACAAATGGTCGTGGTCTTGAGATTTGTAGATAAATGTGGGCTGTGAAAGAAAGATTTGTTGGCCTTGTTCATGTGAGTGAAACAACTTCGCCTATCTCAAGTCTTCTATTGATGCACTATTTGCGATCTTAAGTTAAGCTTAAAAGCAAGTTAGAGGCCAAGGATATAATGGTGCTAGTAATATGAGAGGTGAGTTCAATGGTTTGCAATCATTAATCTTGAGAGAAAATAGTTCAGCTTATTATGTTCATTGTTTTGCTCACCAACTTCAACTAGTACTTGTGGCTATTGTGAGAAAGCATAAAGGGGTTAGTGATTTTTTTACTATGGTTTCCATGTTACTGAATGTGGTGGGTGGATCATCCAAGAGAAGGGACTTGGTTAGAAATATTAATCTTAAAGAAATGAGTAAGGCATTAGGGTGTGGACAGCTTCAAACTAGGACAGGTTTGAATCAAGAGTAAAGTCTTCAAAGGCCTGGAGATACTCGATGGAGTTCCCATTATAAATCTTTCAAAAGTTTGGTTGACATGTTTCCTACAATAGTCAAGGTACTAGAAACTATTGAAAATGATAAAAAGGATTGGAAAACTAGAGACCAGGCATCAAATCTTCTAAAGTACTTCCAGTCTTTTGATTTTGTCTTATATTTGCATCTCATGTTGAATATTGACGAATAATTATGCCAGAGGTGCCCCACAGCAAGGCTTCATTCTGTTAATTTGACGATACAAACGAAGATATCAGGTGGGCCTGCTCAGGCCCAGCCCAGAACAGGGGTTCCTTCAAGAGGCGGGGGACCCTCGGTTTCGGTCCGGCCCACGGGCTCCGACCACATCGCAGGTCGGAGCCACCACCAGGCTCCGACCTACAGCCCGGTCGGATCCGACCCAGAGTTCCGACCGCAGCTATGGTCGGACGCACCAGATATCTCGACCAAGGGATCTGGCGGAAGCCCAAATGGGTCCCCAGTGAGTCCCGATCGACTCGACCTAAGACCTCGCCTTCCGCCGGCGGATCCTAGGCAGCGACTGCCTCGCCAGACTACTTTGTCTCACTAGGGGCGGGGGGTGGCATCGTCCCGAGGCGGCCCGAGGGATTGGCAAAGTCAAGCAAGCTGTCCCATCGCCCGGTCATGCACAGTAGGGAGACGCGCGCCCTCCCGAGGCAATCTCAGAAGCCAACCACTGCCGACATCAGCACCTAACAGGCGCGCAGACAGTCGGTACGCTGTTTCCCAAGGAAGCAGGACGCCAGCGCCAACCCCATGTGCCTACCGGCCCGGTATGGCAAGGATTATCAACGGACAGGCGTCAGAGCCCAAGACCAGACTTCAAGATCAACAGCTCTGCACCTAGGCGTAGGGCTCAACTCCCGGTCGTAGCATACCCCCTCTTGTCTTTTCATCTCTCCCTAAGAGCGCCCGTGTAACTTGCCCCCTCCATATGTATATAAAGGGGGCGGGGTCTCCTGAGGAGGGGGGATCAGAGCCATTCCAAGTCACCCAACTGTAGAGAGTCCACTCTAACCCGAGGGCCGGCTGTCGGACCCCTCTCGAGCAAATCAGAACTGCTTCATGACCACCGCACTCCCAAAGAATACAACGCCACCACTCGAATCGGGCGTAGGGACATTCATTAAAACCAAGATAAACTTTGGACCCCCGTAGTCTAACCATTCGAGGAACGGGAAGCACGTGGCCCCTAGACTTACAAATCTACTCGCCGGTTTACAAAACACCGACAAATATATTAGGAATCACAAACATCTTGTCATTAGCTCTTCAAAGGAAGGATCAAGACATAGTGAATGCTATTAAATGTGTGAAAGCAACTAGGTTGCAATTGGATGAGCTTAGGAGTGAAAAGTGGGAGAGTCTATTAGATGATGTCTATGAATTTTGTGATAAGAATGATATTTCCAAATTGGGAATGGAAGAAGAATATATTGATCCCCAAAAGAAGAGGAAGAAAACTGGAATTACAAACAAACACTACTACACGGTTGATTGTTTTAATGATGTTATTGATTGGCTACTTCAAGAGCTTGACAGTCGCTTCAATGAGACAAGCTCTCAATTACTTGTTTGCTCAGCTGCTTTTAGTCCAAGAGACTCATTTCATGATTTCGATTTGGAAAAATTGAAGAGCCTAGCAAAGCTTTATCCATTTGACTTTGATAGCGGGGATTTGAGGGACCTTAGCCACCAGCTTGGCCTTTACATACATGATGTGAGAGATGATGACAGGTTTTCCAATCTACAAACACTTGCTGAGCTTTCTCAAAAAATGGTGGAGACTAGGAAGGATGGGCCGTGCTTTATATTTCCAACACTCCCCCTCACGTGGAGGCGCTTTGGGCAGCACTCAACACGTGGAAATAGGAGCGGACGCTAAATTGCGTCTACCAGGACTCGAACTCGAGACCTCCTGGCTCTGATACCATATTGAGTTGCATGCACCCGGCCAGTTCACTCAAAAGCTTAAGCGATGAGGAAAGGTGGGCAATTCACTTATACTTCAACACTCCCCTCACGTCGAGCTCTCTCGGACCTAGGGCGTGGAATAGAAGTGGACTGCAATTTTTTTTTTAATTGCGTCAACCAGGTCTTGAACTCGAGACCTCTTGGCTCTGATACCATATTGAGTTGCATGCACCAGCCAATTCACCCAAAAGCTTAAGCTGATGAGGAAGGATGGGTCGTGCTTTATATTTCCAACAAAAGGTGTTTCTCGGTCATGAAGATTGTGAAAACACATTTGCGCAATCGCATTGGTGATGAATATATGAGCTATAGCCTTATTTGCTATGTGGAAAAAGAAGAGATGATGAAAGTCACCAATGAGGCAGTGGTCCGTCGCTTCATGAAAATGAAAGAACGTAGATTTGATATTGAAGATTAAAGGTAACGTATCAGATTTAATTACTTTTGGATCATTATTTATAAAAAAATGAAAGCTGAGTCATAATTCATTCGTTCACTTTTTTAGATGGATCAATCACAGAAGATGTTAAAGACTCGAAGTCAAATTATATATTTTGTCTATGTTTATGTTCTTTTTCCCATCCAAACGTTCTTCATTAGGTAAATGTTTTTCATCACTTCTTTATGCTCGCACCCCCCTCTATTTCTCTCTAGCTTCGCCACTGCCAGGGAGGACAAGCTCCGGCTCAGCTTCGTCGGCGTCGTGCACGCCGTCATGTCGTTGCTCGTGTTCGCGGCCATCGCGCTCTCCGACTACCGGGTCTCCGGGTGCCTCTTCCCCGGCCACCGGAAGGAGATGGACGAGGTGATGGAGAGCGAAATTCCCGCTCATGGTTGGCGCGCGTGCAGCGGCCTCTTCTTCGTGTTCCCCAACACGCGCTACGGCATCGGCTGCATGGCAGCCGCATGAGGCAGCAGAGCCCTAAACAAGACGTTTACCGGCAGTGCTAGCGATCAAATGATGCCTTGTTCGTTGTATGCTTCATGTATTCTCAGTATCTGTAAACCTTGGATGTGATATAGTTAATCTTAAACGTACTATTTTGAAAAGCTTCCAGATACTGTGTAGAGACCGCTTGACTAGCACCGTATAACCTGGCAAAATTCAGGTATGCAGTGAGTAGGTGGTGGATTATACAAGTGTAGCTGTCAAATAGCTTTACATTGGATACATAATACACTCTTTGGAAAAGAATGGTAACACTGCCTCCAATCTCCGTCTATCCTAAAATGTAATCTGCCGTATTCTACATTCTAATAAGATATGCTACAGCAATCCACACTATAAGCAACACCATCTACTTATACCCAATACAGAACACCCACTACATCTACAAAATATGGTAGTTAGCCTTGAAAACACTCTTGACCGCGGACAAAAAGAAAATGGGTAATAACCAAAACTGTGGTCTATCGATCCTGCAACCTGCAACAATCAGCCAGCGGCTGACTGACTCCTCTTACATGGGGCTATGTCAAGCTTGTAAAGTAGTCATATGCGTCAGCAGTTCACGTTAGTTCTGTTACTCTTTGCAACAACTGCCTCGCTTTGTTTTCTGAAGTTTGTCCCAGAGGCACATCATCTCCCTTGGCTCCTGGTAGTGGGCAACCACATACCCTTCCTCGCAGCCTTCAACCAAGATCCTTCCATCATTCTCGTACTTGACATCCAAGCCTTCCTTCTTCATCTCATTGATCCATATTCCCATCGCGACATCCTCCAGCTTGAACATCTGCAAGTCAAGACATCAGTTAGTATCCTCTCAACTTGCACCACAGCAGGAACTGGCTTTACTATCTTCCCAGTTCCCAGAATGAAGCAACGGATAATAACTCACCATCTCTGACGGGAAAAAAGAGGTCCAGTTTAGAAATTTTGGAGAAAGTTGGCATACCTTTAGCTCCCCTCTCTTGTGTTTCCTGTAAACTTCTTTTGCTATATCCTGAGATACGATGTATCCTGGACCATGTGCCCATGGAGGGTAACTCTCCTCGGGCCATTCCTAGATCAATTGAAGGAGTAGCAAATCAAATGATTGAGATAACAGCGAAGGCATTTGCCTAAGCATCTACTACATGATAAATGATGATACACATGACAATCACAAAGAGTTTACAGTGTCCCAAAATGATGTTTGCATAATCGCTCAATATAAAAATATTTACTTGATTTAGGGAGTTATGTAAGTTCAAAACAAGTTACCTCTGGAGTTATGTACCATTTGCTATATGGATCTCGATGAGGCTGAGAATTAGAATTGACACGACCATACAACAGTCCATGGCTGATATTTACTTGATTTAGGGAGGAAAGTATCTCATCTACGCGAACAAAAGCATCATCATCTGTTTTCATCACATACTTGGCTGACAGGACATTTGTCTGTAAGGGAAAAGTGAACTTAGATAATGCATGCAGGAGTCCCAGTGTACCACTAAATTAAATATAATACCCAAACAAGACAGATACATACCCCATAGATGCAGATGGCTATGGTCTTCCAAAGAATCAGGCCATAATAATCAACAAACGGCATCAATTGGATGTCTCCGTATGTTCGTGCTTCATTCCAGAGCTCCGCATTCACCACCTCGTTTTTATGCTTTTAACAATGGCAGGAAAATGGGCAAATGAGTATTGAATATGAAGTAGGGAGCTGTAATTCAAACTAGTGTATGACAGAAATACACAACTGATGGAAAAGCGTCTAGTAAAAACAATCTGTTAAAAGCATTATTTGGACAACAGTGTTAAAGAGTGTTGCAATAAGTTGCAAGCAAATACATAGTGAATGCAATCAACACAGGCAGAAATATCCTCAATAAGGTGGTATGTGACTTGTGCATACATACATCACTTCTAACTTGTAAGCATAGAACGATATGACATAGAGCAACTAGTTACCGCAGGCTGTATCCTGTGTCACATTTCATTCTTACCAGGCCAACAAAAAATCGAACCGCAACCTTTCCTGAGCGGACAGCATCATATTGCATCCAAGTTCTGCGAACTGCCATTCTGCGTTTGAAATTATTTGCTGTAGAGAAGATCCCAATGAAAAGATCAACGGATTTATCCATGGGGACAGGTGGAGCCTTCAACATTTCCAAGTCAGTGACATGCTCAAAGTCCTCTGTTGTAGGCAGGCCACTTGCTATCACAGTCAACAATTTAATATCTCCAGCAATTCTTGCTTCACCAACAAACCCAGGCTCCAAATCCTGGTAGAAAACAATGTGTGATGAGTAAATAGCAAGGCGAACATATTTTTCACATAAGAGTGCTGAGGAAAAGAATATAGTTCCATTGTTATTGTGTATGGAACAACAGATATTTTCACTCTGGGAACTATTGCAAGGCACAACAAATATTAAGATGCAATAGCATACTTGGTTACTTATACAAGACTTACCTCTCGAAATGCAAAGGAAGTGACATGTTTCCCATCTACAGTCATATGGATCCCCTCTGCTCCAACACGAAGAATTGCAATAGCAAGATAGCCTTGTTTGAAGGGAAAATATTTTTTAGGTTCTGCATTCTTTGTCCTGGTAGGTTGCATGCTTGAAATATTAGAATGTAGCTTAGAGGCCAAGACTTGTTTGGGGCCATTGCCCACCATACTACTACATTTTTCTAAATCATCCACTGCAAATCAACAGAAAACAATATGTACATATATGTCAAGCCCGGGATCAAGAGAAAAAACATATTATTTGCCAAGATCCAAATCCATTATGTTGAACAGCTCTTACGGGCTATAAATAAAAAGATCCAAAAAAAGAAAAGAAAAAGATACAGTTATATTAGAAGCTTGAACAAGTAATGTTTGAAGCTGGAAGCCATTTCAGCTACAATACCTCAACACATCGCATATTTATGGCGATATATAACAGCGACAACTGTAAATGCTAGCTACAATACTGCCACAAAGTGGATCTACCTATTTAATTGCAGAGCCAGATTTTAGAAGGAATTGCTAATATACAATGCAATGCCATAGATATCATATGTCCAGAGTAAGATATGGATTATGGACCACTGAAAGAAGAGTACCTTTTGCACTGTCCTTAGCATCCGAATCAGGAAATGGGCAACGGTCTTCAGAACCCCAATCATCAGCTATAGTCCATGTATTTTGGACTATTACAGGATCTTCTGTAAGTTTATCACCAAGAAGACGGGCATTGTAATGAAGCACAATTGGAGGGTCTGGTTCACCAGGGACTGCAGCTCCAGTCAACTCTATCTTAAAATTACCCAGAAGGCCACCAGGAGTACCAATAATAGTTATTAACGAGCCCTGAATCAATCCACAGGGAATCTTTAAGACAAATCTATCACCTAACCTTGTAGCATTCATTCTTCGAATAGAATATGGGCATTGCTTCTCTTTGCCCTTTTGTTGCGTGCTGCCATTGACTGAAACAACTGAATGATCAAATTCAAGGGCTGCATTTAGTTCCCTCCATGCAAGTCCAGCTTCCTTGATTGCCTCCAGTCCATCTGGTAGGATGTGGGCATGACTTGCTAGGTTTCTCAAATGATTCCAAGAATTAAATGACTGTAGTTCTCTATCAGAGAGATTTCTCGTTATGGAAAGGTTGGAAGCTAACAATTCAGTTGATATTACTTGAGAGAAGTTCTGTGGATTCTGAGCTGCAGGTGGGTTTTGAACATTCAACCAATGTAGAGGGGTCGTACTATTTTGTTGGAAGACATACTGAAGAGATTTTTCTGCGAGCAGGCTATCCAATATCACATATCTTAACATCAAGATAATAAACAAAGATAATATGACAAAACCACCGTGCCATTTCTTCATAACTCAAAACCGTTCTGACAAGTTGGTTTGAGGTTCGCATTCAATATATTTTCTGCCTAAAGCATCACATAACCATGAAACGCTCAATTCAGAACTAAACCATCAAGTCAGAAAGTCAAATACATTCCTGCTGATCTGCCACCCTTGTCAAGTACTCATCGACAATTTGAAGGTCAAACAAACGCTCCCAGAGGTATGATGAAAGCTGACCACATTACCACAAATAAGTGTACCAGTGAAACTGAGGCAGGTTGGTGTGTCCTTCTAACTTGAACAAGTACCCCAAAGAAGAATGAATTTTGTCCTGTACAAGAAGAATTAATGGTACTTAACAACTGCATTGAGATGTTGACTCACTGACTGCATCAAAGTAATTCACAAAACACAAGGGTTGAAGTGTATCCACATCCATGTTGCTATGATACAAATATTGCTTAAATAACAACAAGATTATGATCACATATGTATATGTAGCATATCAGAATCGTTCCACATGACATACTAGCAAAACAAAACATGGCCAGAAACTCATGTACTTGCCTTTGACAAAGAACAAGCATCCCAACCACTCGAACTCTCCATGAAATACTGCACTGACAAGGTGACAAAGACTGCAACATGCCCTCGCCATGATATGATTACGAATGCCGAATTTAAATACCCCATATTTAGAAATTAGTAGGCTTCAAATGGGGGAAATAAGCGCGAAACCGCAGGAAAAGAAGCGAGGTAAGAAAATAGCATGAGTTCACTTTTTATCCGGGAAATCAGCGGAGATAGCAAAATTATCTAGGAAATCGCGAAAGGGAACCGTGCCTAACAGTAACGAGCGGTGTTTACAAGAGAAAAAATAGCTCGAACTAGTAATCTCAGCAAGCAAATTTAGCCACACAAATCCAGCAACACACTAGAGAAACCACGAAAAGCTTCAGAGAAATGAAATGGAAAAAAAAAGAAAAAGAAACACCCCATTTTTATTTCGCACGAATTAGGCACCGCGAATCTATCGTGACCGCAAAGTCCCACCGACAATTTGTTTTGAAATAAAAAAATAAAAAACGCCTCGACACTCCAAGGGGGTACAGTTCACAGCAATGCGCAGATCACCAAAACCCCAAACCGAATCTGGGGGGCACGAACTGAGACACAGGGCGAACAACACGCACGCGCGCCCAAATTCCGCAGGAAATCGCCACGCGATTCAACAGCAAGCCACCACCCAAGCGCTTCCCACCCGCCCGTCTCAGTTCACGCGGTGCAATTTGAAATCTGCGAAGCACAAGCGCAATGCACGGAATCACTCACCAATCACCAGCCACCGCCTCGTCGCCGTAGCCACTGGAGCGAGCAAGCGACACAGGTAGAGAGGATGCAACCAAACGGAAGGTGGGGGCAGGGAGGAGAGCGACGAGGAGGGGAACGAACGCGCGAGAGGGAACCCGAGGACAGTAGGCGGCGGCTTTGGTGTTTGGAGGGGGAGGGCCGGAGGAGCCTTCGAGTCGACGCTACGAACCGACCAGGCGAATAGGCGCCATGCCGGGGGATTTGCTTGGCTTTTCTTTACGGCGTGGCGGCGAAGCGTCGCGGTCGCGGGGGTGGGTGTGGGTTGGCTAGGGGTTCCGCTCACCGCTCGCTCGATGACCGGACCGCGCGGGATGGGCTGCGGCGCGGCCGCCGCTCGGTGGGTCGGGGCTTGGGGACGGGGTTGGAATGGACGAGCAGAGACCAGCGTTTCTCTCACCCCATGTCATGCTGGCGTCGCATCGTGTGTCCCTGTCTCTTCGGTCCCCTAATACACATTTTTTCGACTATGTCCTCCTTATATAAAAATAACGTCTCTCTAGTGGTATCTAACAGTAAAAAATATGATAAGCAATACATATCATCTACTGGGTTCGAAGATCTATGTAGCATTTCAAATATTTTGAATTTATTAATTCAAATGTTTGAAATACTGTGACCGTTGGCGATAGTTTTCTATAATCATCGACGATAGAGTCTCTGTCACCTTTTGAATTAGCGACAGGTTTTCTGTCACCAATTCAAATAGAGGCAGGGTGTATATTTATAATTTTTTAATTCTACATATTATTTGTGTATTTTTTTATTAAAAATATTATTTAAAAAAACCTATGAACACTTCTATTTGCTGTCCACAACGGAGCAAGTACTACGACGGTACGATTAGTCCTGCTTCGTGATCTCCCGGGTAGGCACCGGCTGCCACGAGCCGGAAGGAGTAAACAAGTGGACAGGCTTGTGTTGTGTCCCTTTCTCCTTTACCGAACCGACCAGAGATGAAATCTTCCGGTTCCCGAGGGGAAGAAGGCACCGTGTGAACCTACTTCAGGTGGGAGCCGAATTATTTTTTTTAATAATATATTTTTTATTCAAAATTTTAAAAATATCTGAAAAAAAAATTGAATTACGTAATATATATTGCCGCCAAATGGTTTGGCGACAGGAGGCCTCTTGTAACCAAACCATTTGGTTATAGGAGGCTTGTCGCCAAACCAACGGGTAACAGGAGGCTCTGCGCGTTTTACAGTGCGAAGACGTGGCGTTTTTGTCACCATTGATCATGTGACATGGCCTCCTGTCGCCCGTTGGTTAGGCGACATTATTTCTGTAATTATTTTTTTCCGTGATATATTTTTGAAATTTTGAATAAAAAATTATTATTTAAAAAAAAATCGGTGGGAGCCGGTCCATCCTAGCGAGACGAACGAAGCTCCATCCAAGCTCCCAAGCAATGCCGTATGCAAAGAGGAAGCGCGAACGAGCTAGAGCACCGGCTCCATCTGACATGTCTCTAGTACCTCTTTAGTCTCAGAGATTTTTTATAGCCTCCAAGATACCGCACCAGTCATCTGCTATGAATACCAGGAAGCGGAGCAGTATTAAACACCCGTGTCTCAAGCAGAAGAAGAAAAAATCCGAAGCTCCTCACGGTGTAATGTACGGTAACGTTCCAAGGTTATAACACAACGATATCGTGTTCAGAACGCAGGAATTCTACAAGAATATGGATTTTGCGTGTTCATGGAATTTTCGTGAGATTCCTGTGTTCCAACTAGAGCGAAGTAAGACTAGGACTCTAGGAGTATATAGAGATGACCATCGATCTTTTCTACGGCAGTGCAATCCAGTTGTGGTTTGGTGCACCATTCTGTCCGTGTCATGAAGTTTTCTTTTCTATCAATCAGCATGCATACCTGCTTCGTACGTTTGGTACATCTCCTTGCACATCCACATCAGCTGCCTGCCGCGCGTTTTTCCTTGAAGAAATGGGTCGGAATTTCTGGGCCATCATCTCCACCGATCTAACACCAGCAACCAGCTAACCTGATGTTTATAGCTCATCTTATATTTCTTCTCAGCAAATAAGAAACGCCAATCTATAAAAGAAAAAAAAATGAAATTTAGTGTTTTTTTTCCGTCTAAAGAATCACTTCTTTCTGCAAGTATGGGATATGAGTATAACTGTGGATAAATTGGCATATGCGGTGTTCTTCAACAAATGTTTGCGTAGACTTTTACCCTCTGGACAGCGTTCTTTTCACGACGTACGTTTGACAAACTGGTTTTTGCAACTGCAGTGATATTGAATTATTGATAGCCCTTTTGAAAAACTAAGTTGCACCTAAAGTCAGCCTGACAGTTTTGAACACGATCGAGCCACGTTAATTCAACTCCAATTGCCAGATGTAACCTATATCAGTTGCATTATTAATTGGTACCTAGTGATGAATATCTAAAGTTGTGATCATGATCAAGCTTTCCTCCTTAGAAAACGTCAACGAAAGGATGTAACTGGTGGAGCACTACGCACAGAGCTTTAATTAGGCTCTTTAATGATGAATCAGCAGGTAATTAGCTTCAAATTGAAAAGGGCGTGGGATCAGTTCAGATCGTGCCATTGTGAAACTCTGCATGCGTTAGTGACCATCACTGACCAATGACAGATGCAGGAACGACCAAACAATGTTTTCCTCTTGACATCCTAGGCTTTTTCGTTAGTACTAGTACTACCAATCGATAGCTTTTAGGAATCCTTCAGTTCCATTTTGTAATAGAAAAATCCACTAAGTTTGATTACGGAGAGGTGTTTCCATGTTTTTCTTTGTAATAGTTACATAAATATTAAAATATAAATGAAAGGTGAATGGGGATTACTTACCCATTCGTTTACTTTAAGATTTGTGCAACTTGTATTGGGAGGGAAAACCTGAGAAATTTGGGTCCTTTCGTTCAAGTAAGAAAATCCAGGCCATGTTTGTTTAGGCTTAGATCTTTTGGCTTATAGGTTAAAGCCAGCTTTTTAGTTTAAACAGTTTAAAAGCTGTGGAATATGCACACCGCAAGTATTTGCAAGACAGGCCTGCAAGGCCCAACTAAACAAGGCTAGGTCGGGCCAGCTGCAAGGGAACAGAAGCTACCAAGGGTACGCCAAAACGTGCGAAACAAGGGAGCCTTGAAGGTAGTAACCGATCCGGATTAGGTATGATATAATCATAATCTAAACCGTTGCCAAACGGATAGGTGCAGGAGATATAATCCCCACTTTGTATCCGACCAGAACTCTCTTTTGTAACCGCCCTCCTCTGCCATATAAAGGGAGGGGCGGGGGAACATCATGATACAATCTCATCAACAAATTAGCTAGCCATATATAATTTCAGAGCACAGAACTAGAGTATTATCTCCTCCTCGAGAGCCCGAACCTGTATAATTCTCGTGTCTTGTGCTACTATCGAGTTTGGATCCAGCGCCTAGCCCCGTTTTCATTATTACCGACAATAAACGTCGACAAAAGCTAATGGCTTTTATACGTGATAGAGGTGGGTAATTTTATCTAACTTTAATATTATTAGTCTAAAACCAACCATCATAAGCCAAAAAAGCCTCTCTCTCTCTCTAGTGGATTTTGGCTTTTAGTTATATATAAGCTTATGGCTTTTGAAAAGGCCAGATAAAAAGCTACTTATTTGTTTAGGCTTTAACTTTTTGGCTTTTAAGACAGTAAAAAAGCCCAAACAAGTAAGGCCTCAATTGAACAGTTTGCAACAGCATTAGCATTTTTTACCCCTCTTTATTCTATCAAAGCAAGCATGAAACATTTTACCATATGTTCCTAGCATTGCAGCAGTAACAGAATTACCCCTCCTTATGTGAAAAATACATGCAGCTTATCTTACGAGTTTTCATAATTTTATTAGTACCTGCTTGAAGTTGATCCATATATATAGGCTTACACAAGGAAAATTTTGATCAGGAGGCCAGACTCCATATTATGCATTTCACTGGGAAAATACAAATATTACACCCTTAGGATGACCTGCGTGGATTAAGTTTTGAGCCCGCATGTGCACATGTTGAAGCTGCAATCCTAAGAGGGTGTTTGTTACTCCATCCGTTGATGCATAGGTGACATTTTAGAATCTTGCACTTCAATCAAGACATATATAGAAACTAGCTATGTATCCGTACGTTGCAACGAAAACTCAATTTGTAATAAAAAAATTATTTGCAAAGAGCACTAATCTTATCTAAATAATAATGTTCACTCTAAATGTACAATGGTTAAATGTTTAAATCAATTCATCGAAGCATACAAATTCCAAGCACCTGTTTACAAACTCGAGCTTAAAATTATTTTTAATTTCACAAACTTAAATAATAACAGCATAGCACTTGGGATTGTAAATTTGTAACACCATAATTTGAGATCGATCGATCGACCGAGAGAGGTATGCGTCATTTGTATGTGGCTGCCACCATCAGCGACGTGAGTGGCTCATACGCCTTGCTCCAACCATATCATAGCCACACCCCATGAACCAGCTCTACTATCTCCTCGTCTCCCCCTGTGAGCGCCTTCCTCAACCTATTGACATCATCCATCGCGCGCGAGCTCCAGTAGCACCGCCAGCTTATCTCGCCACCCACCACCAGTGACCTGCCCTTGTGCCGTATCGACGAGATCAGGAAGGTCGCCCATTACCTCTGCTCAACGGATAAGCTCAACACATCTGCAGGAAAGGCAAGAAGCAGTGGGGTTATATAGATTCAGCAACTGAGGAGATATTTATGGAATCCAGATTAAGAAATCATTGAATAAGGAAGGCAACAAAAGGAAAAGAAGTGAGAAGAGATCTAACTCCATGAATCGGAGCTCTGCTTCCTTCGGAAGGGAAACAATCAATCTAATCCGAAAAGCAGCAGGAGCAATCACCGTCGATTCGAATGCTAGATCAATGGAAGAAAAGAAAGCAATAAATGAGTCATGCATATTCATTTACCTCCCGCGACAGGACGATCCAATTTAATCTACCGGGGTGGTCACTACCCTCTTCCCACTCAACCACGCGGGTGCGCACACGTGTTGGGGTAAGGGTGGAGTACGGACGTACCACCACCAACTCCTAATTAGAATTAGTAGAGATAGAGATAACAAACTTATCTAGTCACATCATGCATTGTTGTGCGCATGCTGCTAGCCGGCCGGAATCAAGTCCGTATGTGATTAGATAAAAAGAAAAGATACATGCAAGTAAATATTTAATGGAAAGGATGCATATGACAATTCAAAAGCACATGGTAACTTAGAAGTTGTATGCGTTCAGTATATGAAAAAAGAATCGGCCGTGCAATTTTGAAAATAAAATTGGCTGATTGAGATAAGAGTCTAATACATCGCAGATCCGCATGTATACATATCCAACCGAATTAAAACTTTCTCTGTTCGACAATGTATAGAAGATTGGGACAATGATGGTTTTGGGGGGAGGGGAGAACGGACTACCGTTACCAACTCGTAATTAGAAGTAGTAGAGATGATCAAATCACCCTCTTTTATTACCTCACTCATTGCTCTTGGTGGTATGTTACTCTATTCCATAGTAATAAATAACATTAGAAATCATGAAGGGAAAGAGTATGCAAATGAAAAAACAGTTAAAAATTTCCACGAAATTTTAGAATGATATGTATTTAGAAACAAAATTTGAAAGCTAGAATAACATGCATTTAGAAATGGATGGAGTATTATCATTAAGTACGCCTTGGATGTGCATTTGTGTAATTCACTAGGAAAATACAATACTACACTCTTAGCATGCACTTGGCTTAAGTCGTTTTTGCTTACACTCCGGACCTGTATGTGCTTTGAGCCAGCATTTGCACATGTTGAATCTGCAAGCACTTAGAGAGTGTCTATTACTCCATCCATTTCAAGATAGATGACGTTTTAAGATTTTACACTTTAACCAAGTTATGTGTAGAAACGACCAAATCGTCCTCTGTAATTACCTCACTTATTGCTCTTGAATGGTGTACTATTCTATTCTATAGTAATAAATAACATTAGGAATCATGAATAATAAGGGTATGCAAATGAAAAAAAAGGCTAAAAGTTATCTCAAAATTATAGAATGATATGTATTTAAGAACAAAATTTGAAAGTTAGAATGGCATGTATTCAGGAACGGATATAATACTATCATGAGTATACCTTGGATGTGCATTCCTGTATTAAATTGCAGTCATTACTACAGAAAAAAAGTCATCACAGACGGTTCGAAACTGTCATCATAGACGGTTTTTCGAACTGTCTGTAATCATGTGTCAGTAATGTTATGGCATATCACAGACGGTTTCGGTTTTTAACTAGGACCATCTATGATATACTAACATCATAGACGGTTTTTAATTAAAAACCTTCTGTGATGTTATGATATCACAGCCAGTCTGAAACCGTCTGTGATATCATAACATCACAGAAGGTTTCTAATTAAAAATCATATGTGATAACTCTTCCTACAGACAAGTCTTTTTCTGTTTATTGGTTAAACTCATGAAATGCTAGCAATGCACTCTGAAAAAAGCAGATTACAGATTAACTCAACTTAGATTACAAGCATTACATCCATTTCATATTACAAACATTATATCCATTTCAACAATCAACTCAGATTAAATCATAGCGCAAGCAGATTACGTATAGATTAATATTGCATGGCATATCCGTTTTAGAAATGAACTCAGATATATTAACTAATGAAACTCAATATTATTAACCAATTAATTGAATGCACAACTATAATTCATAAATCCATGGCACAAGTTTGATAAATTAACCCAATTGGTAATTCAGAAAAAACACAACTCCTGAAGTTAGGCAGTGTGGATCTTGCCTTTTGGATTTAAGACTTGACTAAACAAAAAGGCACAAAGCTATTCTCGAATCGCATTAGATCGACCTCTTCCAACGCAGTTAGTACCTGACTGGTCTTTTTATTATTGACGAGGACTTACACGTTGTGTCAAACATAAAATCCATAATGGTCATTTCCCTTTCCCTGATGGTGGCACTTTAAATATAGAATTGGTTATTTTCAGAGTCATTATTACATAGTTTATATAAGATTATTATATATAGCAGATATTAAAAACTTAAAATCGTGCTTCAGCTTCGCCCTATCCTTGCCAGAAGGCCCTCCATAAGCTTTGTATACTCTAAAAGAACTTCATGATTGCAAAAGGTTAGTCTCAGCTATTCTATGAGCAATGTACACCTTGAACAACCTACATAACCATATTATCCATGGAGAAAACATGATTAATTACCTGTTGAGTAATTTTGTAATAGAATTTAAGTTGTGGCTGCCACTCTGTAAAGAATCAAGGTAAATAACCCGATTCGTGGTTGGATGAATTACAATGAGAACCCAGTGAAACTTACACATGTATGTTAACATGATCAATTAACAAAACAGAGTTATGTGCACAGTACAAATCAAAATATAGCAATTAGTGCATCACTTACCCTGAGTTGTGGGGTAAAAGTATGAATTCTTTATATTTTTGAGCCACTAAGGCCTGTGCGACGTATTCATCGATATATTGTAAATCTTTGTCCATTGTTTGCTTAGATACTATCTATAGGTCCAAGAAACCCATCGATTATTTGTTCTATCTCACTTCATGGATCATGTATCTATATATACAAAAGCAATGAGTTATATATATATATATATATATATATATTATATATATATGATATTTATCGGTATTACACGAATGTAGACTGTGATTGCACACACTTACAATGTCCAGCATCTTAAGAGCATGGTGTTGAGGGCATAGAGGTTGAAGATGTCAAACAAGTCTTTGAAATCAACTGCAAAGAAGCCCTCGATGACTCATTGAACAGATGCTTATGCGTGAAGCTGACCGAGATACTCATTATGCGGTCTTGCACTGGCTTTTTAGCTTGTTCTAAGTACCAATTATGCAATCTAACGTAAACTATAGAAAGGTTCTCCAGGCGCTCTCCCATTACTAAAGGCTCTCCTAGTTGGTATAATCGGACCAGCGGGGCAATCGAATAGTTTAATTCCTTCGTGATCTGCTTCGCTTTGCCCTTGAATTGTTTTCTATTATAGGAAGTCTTCACGAGAGACTAGTGGGCACATCCCACTAAAAGTCCTTTGATGCAGGGGCATACGAGCTGATTTGGTGGCCTGTTAAGGTGCAGCAAATGACTTAGGCAGTTAGGTAGCTCCAATGATGGAGGACATGCGTCTAGGGAGATGTCACCACTGGACCACTGGATGAAAGTGCAAATGGCGTCCCTCAATGTCACGATCTCGTTGTTTGGGGGCATCGGTAGCAAGGTACCGTGCAATGGACAGATACACGAGCCCCCAAGCAGCCGGAAGAGGAATGGAGCTATGGGCAAGTCTCATTTGGAGAGTGCACCGTGTAGAACCTATTACTAACCTTAGATCACCAAGAACCTATAGATCTACACACTAGATCTAAATAATCTTCAAATTCTCTAAGCTAGACCTTGAATATAATACAATTAGAACCCATATTACTAATCTTAGATCAAAAAGAACATATGGATATACAAGCTAGATCTGAATAATCTTCAAATTCTCCTTATCAAGCTATATCTTGAATATAATACAATTAGAACTTATTACTAACCTTAGATCACCAAGAACACATGGATCTACAATCACCCTTCAAAATCAATTGCCATCTTTCACAATATTGCCTCACAGCCGTAGCCACTGGAAAAATAGATCTCGAAACACTAAAAAGCACTAAGTGGCTCGAGACTCTGTATTATATATCGCTAGGAAATATCACAAACGGTTCTATTCATAAACTGTCAGCGATTTACATAGAATCCCAGACGATTTTAGTACCAAACCGTCAGTGATATATCACAGAATAAAACCGTCTAGGATAATACTTGTTATCATAGATGGTTTTAGTTTAAAACCGTCTATGATA
The DNA here is from genome assembly GCA_036346375.1 of Guadua angustifolia. Taxonomy (NCBI): domain Eukaryota; kingdom Viridiplantae; phylum Streptophyta; class Magnoliopsida; order Poales; family Poaceae; genus Guadua; species Guadua angustifolia. Next base: position 28,705,999 of record CM070505.1, on the reverse strand, counting down.
GCATTACTGACGGTTTGGTACTAAAACCGTATGTGATATTGCTGTATATCACTGACAGTTTATGAAGAGTACCGTTTGTGATGTTTGTCATCACAGATGGTTTTTCTAAACCATATGTGATGAGACGTCTAATATATGTTTTTCTGTGGTAGTGGATATATGAACTTACCCGCATGAGGAAATACTTTCATTCTGTTCTGCTAAAGAATGCATGTGTTTGCTTGTGTTAGGCCCTATTTGTTTTAGTTTTTGATTCTGAATTCTAGTCCCAAAAGCAAAATCAGAAACAAATAGTCTGATTCTAGAATCCGATTCTCCTAATCCAGCCCACCCATATACACTAGAATCCACAATCCACTTCATATGTGCTTTTGGATTCTAGCTTTTGAAGAATCAGCTTCTCTACGACTACAATCCAGAATCAGCTTTTAGAGAATTCAAAGCTGAAACAAACAGGCCCTTAGTAACTTTTAGCCTCCAAACCGTCAATTCTTTACTGATGCACATTAGGGTGGATGTGTAGTTCAATTTGTTACTTGTTCATATACAGTTGCAAGCAAACAACACATGTAGGTCGTAAAGATTGAAGTTAGCGATGACCAGCATTAAATACTTGTGAGACCTTAATGAGACAACTTGAAAGACAATGCATTGGAATAGTTGTCTTAGTATTGCCTATAGATGACATGGAATGTGTTAAAAGATAAATTATTGTATATGCTCTTAGTACTCGAGCTACCAATCAATAGCTTTTAGGAATCCTTCAGTTCCATTTTTGGAATGGAAAAATCCACTCAAGCTTGATTACCTATAAATTTGGGTCCTTCAGTTCAAGTAAAAAAATCTAGTAGAACAGTTAGCAACAGCATTAGTATTTTTTCTCTTTGTTCTATTAAAGCAAACATGAAACATTTCACCATATGTCCCTAGCATTGCAGCAGCACTAGAATTACCCTTCCTTACGTGAAAAATGCATGCAGATTATCTTATGAGTTTTCATAATTTTATTAGTGCCACTGGGAGTAATGCTTTAACTCTATTAATCCACATATGAACTCTTTTGCCGTTAGTCTAAAGCATTATCAATCCATATGTGGACTCTGTTGCCGTTAGTCTTTGCCAGGAGCAGTACCTTTTCTATATAAAACAAATTGCTCATCTTAAAATGTCGGCTAATCTTGCTCAAATCTGGAATTTTTAATTCTTAACGTATTGTCATCTGCGTGCCACTACATATACCGCACGCCAGAGAGGAACCAGACCCACATGTCGCTGTGAATGTGGAAGAACATGATGATATGTCTCCCAGGCTCACAGCCCGTTCACAAGATAGGATTAGCAAAGCTGCTTAAAAAAAACCCAAGAGTGGTGCTTTATGCATCGGCTCTTAATACAGGCTATAGAAATTTTGAGGTAAATGAAGGGTAAGTAATCGTCATTTATTATTTATATATGGTTTAATAGCCGTTCAACTTTTAAAATGAGACGCATAGAAATATACCTTCCAAAAATCAATTAGCTGTTGTACCACTGTTATGTCACCTGAGTACATTAACAAAAACTTTAATATGGTGTAGTTTGTCACCTTAATGTTGTCTCTCCTAGACTCCTAGTCCTAGACAAGGAAGAAAATTGTACCAGTACTAGGGGTGCAAACGGAGCGGATAATTTCCGACCGATCCGAGACCGAATTCGTTTAAAATCCGATTCGAATCCGAAAAAATGATATCCGGTTATATCCGGATTCGAATCTACCTATCCGAAAAAAAATATGAGGTAAGATATGGAAAGAGAAGTATCCGATCCGTATCCGATCCATACCCGCATATCCGAGATATCCGAAAAATATCAGTGTAAATGAATGAAATAAATATCCAATAACAGATCCGATAAACATAAACATTCTACATCATATAAGTTCATATGTTGATTGAAATTATACTTGGCTACATATTATTCTTATATAGGAAAGGCAACTATTATTGAATTTGAAACACTTATGTCTCTAAGGTTCTAGTAAAGTTTTGTATATGGTTGATTGATCTTAATATACACGACATATATGGTTTATGATTTCACGTATTATCCGACTAACTACCAGTGTGCTATCAAGCTCTGAGCCTCTGACCATCCCGTTCGACTTTCCCCTATAACAGGCCAAATCCCTATGGTCAGCCCACTTGTTGAGCCCCACGCGCAGGCCGTTTGCCAAAATGCTGGGCTGGCTTTGTTTCAGGGCAGTGTTGGCTCGACCTTGGTCCTTGTTTTCTATGCCCATCTTGGATTCTTCGGCCGTCACCGACTACCCTCCCCTCTTCTCCGGCGTTCTCGTTGGTGTTGAACGTGTAGGAGATCAATTAATTTCTAAAGGTAATATTAGTTTTCCTTAATTTTTTATTTTCGTTACTAATCAATTTTAGAGCTCTTTTACGATGGATTAAAATCAATACAAGCCGTCTATTTCTTTGAATCTAATGGTTGAAATCAATTTAGATCTAGTTATACTACCACATGTAGTATTGATAGTAAAATTCAGAGATGGGTAAAAGGGTAAAAAATCTCGTTATACTAATCGTCCTCTACGGTAAAACACGTCCTGTAATCCTGACGAAAGGCAGATGAATGGATAAGAAATATCTGAAGATCGCTAGGTATTCGGTAAATCCAAAACTGTGAACGAATTAGGAAAAATCTAAAATACCCTTGATGAATGGATAGGAAAAATCTAAAATACCCTTAAGGAATGGATGGTTAGATTTGATTTCTACTACCACTACTTAGGCCCCGTTTGGCAACTTGGAACCGGACTGTTTCTCCTAGAATCTGAAATAAATTCAACCAAACGGAATAGGACTCGGAACGTTTCAAAGCGAATCGTTTCTGATTTTTACACGCCGTGGTCGAATCGGCTAGCAACCCGTTCCTCCGGATTCTGATTCTACCTGAAACGTTTCTACCAAGAATCCGGAACCGTTTCCGTTTCTACTAGAATCTAAAACCGTACCAAACAGGGCCTTACTACCTATGTTATCCACCGTAAAATTTCTCTCAATTTTATAGCTTTACCCTTCTCCGTCGAGTTCTCAGCTAGATTTTATTACCATAAACTCACCTGAACCAACAATGGTGGCTTCTACGCCAAAGATTAACATTGGACCGAGTTAGGAATAAATAAATTACTTCGGATTTTTGCTAACAAACAACACCTCTACTAAAGAGTAGGTCCTAAGCATCAATAGGGATAATTGAAAATCTACTTCCTGCTGCCATAATCGTGGGCAATTATCACACCGTTGCAAGATACGAAGTCTACTGCAAAGAAGATAAACAGATCTAATAATATGTTCATTACTAAAGGACTTGGTGGTAACATACTGTTCATTTGAAATATTCAATGTAAAAGTTTGCTATATGTGTAGAGCTATTACTAATATAAATTTCTAAAAAAAAAAAAACCAGCATCCATCCTCTACTACACAAACGGCGACGATCCAATTCGTCTCAACAGGTAAAGGACGCGGCGAATTTTACCCAGCCATCGCTCGTGTCAGATGCAAAAGTCCTCTGGTTCAAGAGCAGCAGCAAGAGCAACCAACCACCTGCTACTCGTGGGCTAGCGATGTCACACGAGCAATGGCATCGATGCGTGCGAATACAACGCGTGGGCGTGACGAGCCCAGGTCTGCGGCCGTGCATGCGACGCCTCAACCGGACGCGCGCCACCAGTTGGCCGCCCGGATTGCGCGCCAGAATTGTCCATCTTAGCAGCGTCGCTTCTAGACCGTACGAGAAGAAGAACAGGACAATTTCATCAACTCGATCACGAAGCTACCGGAGAAATCCTACAGAACGATCGCAAATTGCTGCAGAAAATTTTCAGGCAGGAGCAAGCAAGAAGAACTCGACACGCGGCAATCTCTCAGCATTCCACGTGCAGCCAAGTCTAGAACACTGCATCTGTACGGTTGCTATTGCTAAGGCTGTGACCTGAAGATATTTTAATCAGGACTTGCGTTCGATTCGACCTTCCATTACCTCTGAAAACACAAGAACTGAGGAGACAACACGACGCCGGAATAATTGCAATTGCGTTGCTCAGAAGCTGAACACGAGTAGTTGCCTGATAGATTGGTTAGCTAGCCATGTCGCCGACGGCCATGTCGCTGGCTACGACGAGCCACGTGCTGATCTGCAAGGCGCAGGACGTCTCCAAGCAAGCGCCGCAGAGGCGGACGCCACCGCCTGCCAAGATCGCGCACACTCCGTCAGACGCCGCCGGGCTAAGCAGGCGAAGGCTGCTCCGATCCGCCGGCCTCGGGCTCGGGCTTGGTCTCGCCGTGACAAATCACGCGCGGGCCGAGCCGCCGGTGTTGGCGCCGGAGGAGTTGATGTCTAACCGGATGTCCTACTCCCGGTTCCTAGAGTACCTCAACGCCGGCGCGGTCAAGAAGGTGGACTTCTTCGAGAACAGCATGGTGGCCGTCGCCGAGCTGGACGACCAGGCGGCGCTGGAGAGAGTCCACCGCGTCAAGGTGCAGCTCCCGGGGCTCCCTGCCGAGCTGGTCCGGAAGCTGCGGGATAAGGGCGTCGACTTCGCAGCGCACCCGGTGGAGCCCAACGTCGGGCTGATGCTGCTCGACTTCCTCGTCAAGTTCGGCTTTCCTCTCCTCTTGCTCGCCTCGCTCTTCCTCCGGTCGATGATGATGAACAACTCCGGCGGCGGCCCGAACCTGCCGTTCGGGCTCGGCCGGTCCAAGGCCAAGTTCCAGATGGAGCCCAACACCGGCATCACGTTCGACGACGTCGCCGGCGTGGACGAGGCGAAGCAGGATTTCAGGGAGATCGTGCAGTTCTTGAAGTTCCCGGAGAAGTTCACGGCGGTAGGGGCAAAGATCCCCAAGGGAGTGCTGCTGGTTGGCCCGCCGGGGACGGGGAAGACGCTGCTGGCAAAGGCGATCGCGGGGGAGGCCGGCGTGCCTTTCTTCTCGCTATCCGGGTCTGAGTTCATCGAGATGTTCGTCGGCATTGGCGCGTCACGGGTGCGGGACCTGTTCAACAAGGCCAAGGAAAACGCGCCGTGCCTGGTCTTCATCGACGAGATCGACGCCGTAGGCCGGCAGCGCGGCACAGGCATCGGCGGGGGCAACGACGAGAGGGAGCAGACGCTGAACCAGCTGCTCACCGAGATGGACGGATTCAGCGGCGACACCGGCGTCATCGTGATCGCCGCCACCAACCGTCCGGAGATCCTCGACGGTGCGCTGCTCCGCCCGGGCCGATTCGACCGGCAGGTTTCCGTCGGGCTCCCTGACGCGCGCGGCCGGGAAGAGATCCTCAGGGTGCACAGCGCCAGCAAGAGGCTGGACCCCGACGTGTCCCTCAGCGTGGTGGCCATGCGAACCCCAGGGTTCAGCGGCGCCGACCCAGGACCGTTCCAAAGATTTTGGGGGTCCGGGGCAAACTAAATCAAGTGACTTTTTTATTGACTACCATAATTATTACAGATAAAATATCGAATGCTTTCATATATAATAAACTTGGTAAAAAACAAATCACAACTAAAAGATAGTTTAAACATAATCAAACTTGGTAGAGCACAAGGCTGGCCGGCCGCTCGAGCCTCGACCCTAACGAGATGGTAGAGATGGCGGACAGGCGCATCTGCACGGAGCGTCTCGCAAGTCGCACAGCGGGGATCAGCTGATCGGCAGCCAGAGAAAATGAAACATCGGTCACTCGGTCGTCGCCTCGGTAATTTAATGGCCAAAAACGAAACGTCCCTAGCAGACTAGCTACTCCCTCCATGCTCCATCGCATATTCCTTTGCATGCAACGCTAATTAAGGATTCATAATTACTGTTAGCTTAATTACCGTGGAACGCTATTTAATTAAGGGTAGCATCGGAACAAAATAAAAAAAAACAGCTACGCTAAAATTCGTGCCAAAACTAATACGTCCTATGATATGGGATAGAGGGAGTATTAACTAATTAATTTGATCAGATAATAATAGACTACTTGGCCTGCTAATACCTACAAACTATATGGACCGAAACCCTCTTAAATTGGAGGCCCCCCTAAATTGGGGGCCCTGGCGGTCACACCGGCTGCCCCCCTTTTGGGCCGGTCCTGCGCCGACCTCGCCAACCTCATGAACGAGGCCGCAATCCTCTCCGGCCGCCGCGGCAAGGACTGCATCACCGTCAAAGAGATCGACGACTCCATCGACCGCATCGTCGCGGGCCTCGAGGGCGCCAGCATGACCGACGGCAAGAGCAAGATGCTCGTCGCCTACCACGAGATCGGCCACGCCGTCTGCGCGTAAGTACATCTCAGATTCTCTAAACTCGTTCCACATGACATGATCAAATCACGGTGAGGACTGATCGATCTTTCTGTTGGTTTGCGCGCGCGCATGCAGGACGCTGACGCCGGGGCACGACGCGGTGCAGAAGGTGACGTTGATCCCGCGGGGGCAGGCGCGCGGGCTGACGTGGTTCCTGCCCGGCGAGGACCCGACGCTGGTGTCGAAGCAGCAGATCTTCGCTCGGATCGTGGGCGGGCTCGGCGGCCGCGCCGCCGAGGAGGTGATCTTCGGCGAGCCCGAGGTGACCACGGGCGCGGCGGGGGACCTGCAGCAGGTGACGCAGGTGGCGCGGCAGATGGTGACCACGTTCGGCATGTCGGAGATCGGGCCGTGGGAGCTGACAGACCCGGCCGCGCAGAGCGGCGACGTCGTGCTGCGAATGCTGGCCAGGAACTCCATGTCCGAGAAGCTCGCCGCCGACATCGACAGGGTCGTGAAGGCCATCATCGACAAGGCGTACGAGGTCGCCAAGGTGCACATCAGGAGGAACCGCGCGGCCATCGACCAGCTGGTGGACGTGCTCATGGAGGAGGAGACGCTCAGCGGCGACGAGTTCAGGGCGGTCTTGTCGGAGTACGTTGACATTAGCAAGGAGCAGCGGGAAACGGCGGCTCGGACAGAGCTGGTTACTGCTTGAAACTTCAGAACAGTAGTATTGTGTAGTGTTGAAACATAGCATAGCGTGGTGTAAATATGCAAGGCAAGGTACCGTACTTCACATGCTTGATACAAAGTTTATTGGTGATTACTAGCAACCGGACGTCTGATCATTGTTCACTCCATCGGACGTCTCTTGTAATATTTTTTTTCAACATTTACAATTTTTTTTTCGACGCGTGCAACATTTTGTTTCAACATGTGCAACATCCGTTTACTGTGCCTATTTCTACTGTTATCGAAGGAAAATGTTTCACATGTTAAAAAAAATATTGTATACGTAGAGAAAAAATATTGCAATGTGTTCGAAAATATCGAACGTCTGAGCAAGTCATTCCGGTTTTTTCCATAGGAGGACGAGTTTAGCCCAATTTTTGCTTTTTTTTTTATTTGTCGTGGATTTCTCTATGACAATGTTGTGTGTTCTTCTCCCAGAAAACATTTTTTGAAGTCCTAAAAGAAAAGAAGCAGCAGCTTTGTTTGATCACACCCAGTGTATCATTTGATCCAAAGTAATGTGAGGCCTGAAGATTCAAGGTATGCTGCTGCAGAGCCATCTGGACAGTTCTCTGTTCCTTGCTGAAATTCACTAATATGGTTTGCAAAATTACCAACCACTTAAATCACAAATTGACCAGGCACCACAACCAAGAGGGTGATTGTAATACCTTGTATTTTACGGTTATTAATTAAGGCAACTGTTTTTTGGTTTGTAAGCATTACATCTTTTGTCTATTAGATATGGCAACGTATCCTGTGCACACAGGCCTTCTCGTGTGAACACCAACTAACAAAAGTCACAAAAAATTCTGAAAAAAATTGTAGATGTACTTCATAGATTGCCCTACCTATGTATAAAATTGTAGCTTCAAATTCATTATATATATGGAGAATTTAAACTTGTTAGAATTTTCTCTTTTTTGTAACTCTCGATATATAATGAATTTGATCTTGAAACTTCATACATAGGTAGGGCAATCTATGAAGTATATCTATAATTTTTTAAAAAATTTTTGTGACTTTTGTTAATTGGTGTGCACGGTGTGTACACGGAAAGGTCTGTGTGCACAGGATATATTGCCATTAGATATTGGTGCTTTATTTGTTTGTGAGCACTTATTTTCTTTTGTCCATTAGATATTGCTTTCTGATTCACATTGTGCTTTATTATTTTTACTTTGTTATACACATTTGTGTTTACTGCACTCCTTATAGTTTGTTTTGTTCTTTTTTTTAATAAATTATCACATTATTTTCCTACATGATTTAAGTTTTGTAAAATTTTCCTACATAATTTAATTTTGTAAAACTAGTATATATTATTTTTCTACAAAATTTAATTTGTGTAAAACTAGTATATAATTAATTTAAAAGTATATAGAGAAAAATAATGTTGTTTTTTTTACTGATTGTCACATAACTTTTTACATAATTTAAATTGTGTAAACTAGTATATAATTAATTAAAAAAGGCAATACAAAAAGAATAATATTCCTCATCTAACACTAAAAATTAAGTGCTTCTTGATAAAATAGTACTCAAATAGAGGAGACGAGGCAAATTGATTCCATCCATTGGACTAGATCCGAAATGGAAATTACTAAATAACATTCGAGTGTTTTTTTTTGTGTTTGTAAGTACTCAATTTTTTCTGTTAGATATTGTTTTTTTTTTGCAGTACAAATTTTTTATCTATTAGATATTGCTTTCTATCCATGTTGTGCTCTATTATTTTGACTTTGTGTTTTATTCTACTTTTTTTTAACAAATCATCATATTATCTTATACAAATCGTCATATTGGCTTATTAAACTTTTGAAAATCCATGAACAAGTTAACACCAATAAATCAAACAAATTGGATATTGACTTGTTTCAAATTATTGACATAGTTACAATTGATAAAAAAAACATGTATCACAAGAGGGACTCACATTGCCTATTTTTCATTGTGACCAACCCACTCAGCCTGTGGTGGATTACTCGTTATCACACACCTGCACTCTCGTGCAGCTCCCTAGTATCCACTTGATTCCCTCGTTGTGCCCTCACAATTGCTCTCCCGACGACGTGTGTCAAGTGACCCCGACTCGATGGACTGCCATGTTCTCGTGAAGGAGAGGTGTCAAGTCACCCCTCGCTCTATAGTCTTTGCATACGTCTTGGGTTAAGAGTCTAGTTTTGCAAGCAATAAGCGAAGGTACAAATTGCCTTTCAACAAGCAGTGACTTACCAAAGCCATATGGCCTAAGAAGCAGCTCTCCACCTAGCAAAGTTTCTTCTTCCTCCAGCCACACTCGAGCGTGCATGTATTCATTGTTGCTATACCAAAAACTGAATGTCGATGCTAAAATGGGTACTTAGGGACCAATAGTCGGAGAGTAGGACCAAGCCTAATGGAGCCCACCTTTGACTACACCCCTGCATGGCTTCAATGGCCTCCTCATCACCACCAAAACCATCTAGTTGGACTTGTTGCCGACCATGCTTGTAGATCTACCGCATTGCTGCCTTTTTCTTGTTTGTTGTGCTTGAGTGGACGCCCACGAGGGGTAAATTAGGATTCTTTTGGCAATAAAGGTTTAATTAATAATATAATATTTACTTGCTCAACCTAAGTGCCTAAGGTTTATAGTTGGGTTTTATAACCTAGTTCCAACCTTATATAATTCTAGTGATCTAAGAATTGTAATACAATAAAGTAACTCTAGAAACATAAAACATACAAGTAACACGACCGATTTTTTTTACCAAAGTCTTAAAGATTTGGTGATCTCCCCTACCTCTTATTGGAGCACTCTTACAAGAGTCTATCTCTAACTTGAACCGCTTTAGAAATTAAGCCGTCCACTCATGGTAGTCCTTGTCCACTTTGAATATGTGCACTATGTCTCTTGGTGACTTCAACAAACACCTCCAAGAATGCTCAGCAAGCAAACGTCTCCAAGCCGTCTAAGAATCACTGGCCTCTAAGAATCATAAGCTCAAAATGCTCACTTAAACCTAACAAGGTCAACAAACTAGGAGTGTTACAAAACCTATACCTATCTACTCTCTCATGGACTCAAGATTCTTTAATCTAAGCTTCAAAGTGCCTTCAAGCACCTCAGTAGGATGAATACAGAGATAAGCACAAGCCTCTTCATATAAACCACCATAGGGTCTATATATAGCTTCTCTTTTCATAAACTAGTTGGTATACACATATATTTTAAAGATACCTCTTTGAGTTGGATCATCCGACTCACTTAGATTACCAGGCTTAAATACTTGCAACGATAAAAAATATAACCGTTACGTACACTCAGATCGTCCAGTCTAGCTTAGTTCACCTACTCAAATCATTTGACTGGTTTGGATCATCCGGGCTAGTGCAAAAGCTCAAGAGTACATTCTTAGACAAATTGATTCGGCAAATAGTCTGATGGACTTGGTTCATCTGACTTATACGTAGATCAACTCACACACTACTCTGTATAATTGATCTTACTCATGCTCCAGGTTTCTTGAATCAACTGACTTCTTTTGAAACTTTAACACATATCCTCTATAAAACTGATTTGACCTATGCTTTGGGTCACTCGAATCATTCGACTCTTATGGAAAATTTTAGGATATGCTCTCGGTTGAATTGATCTGACTGATGATCTAACTTAATCGGATTATTCAACTGAAATTGAATTTTTCTAACCTAGTTTAGAATTTCACACACATTCCAAATTTAACATCCTTACTTGGTTTCTTTTCCTGTGACTAGGTAGAGCTAGAGATATGTAGTGTGTATCACAACTAGCTAACAAATCTCATCAAGCTCAAGCTAATAATCTTGAGCCGCCCTTTATAGTATGGTTAAAACAAAAACGAAATATATCACTAAAATGATCCAAACTTAAATTATCGGGTCGTTTCTACTCACAAGGTACTTAAGTTTTATGCTTTGTCATTTATTATACCTTTTGGAGTTTATGAATACCAAGAACTCTCAATATGCAAGCTAATATAATATCAAGTACTAACTCATCTTAAAACTTTAAAACACGATTAGCCTTGACAGACAAATATTATTAATCACCAAAACGGTTAAATAGCTGAAATTAGGGGATCGGATACTTACGGCCGTCTCCCCGAGCGGCTGTCCACAATATCCAACTAATTACGGGGTTCTATTCAAGCAACTTCGAACAGGAGCGAACCAGCTTGAGGTTGTCGTTGATTCCTCCGAACTTGCGCGGGCATTTCGACGCTGTGATCAATACCAGCAAACACGACGTGGGGGGCTACGACTCCGACGAGGTCGACGACTGCCGCAGCGAGGGCGAGGTCGATCGTACGACTCTAACTTCGGCAGCGAGGGTGAGCGCAAACCTAAGTCCTAGAAGTGGGTACTGGGCCGGGCTATTTTGAACCGACACGAGACACGCTCGGTTCAGCCCAACCCACGGTCCGACATGAAACTTCTCTAAACGGGCCCGGCCGGCACGACACGGTTGTCCAGACTATGCCGGGCCTATCAATCGGGCACGATGGGTGGTCCAGCCCGGCATGGTAGTCCGGACCATGCTCGGACCGGCACGGCTCGAAACAGTCCGTGCGTGTATGCGTTGTATATGTGGGTAAGTAAATCAAGGAGTAAAGGAAGAAAACTCTGAATGGACTAGAGAAAAGGAAGGGAATGCATGTATGTGTTGTATGTGTGGGTGAGCAAATCAAGGAGTAAATGTATAGTTGCATGCATGTGACTGGAAGGAGCAACCGAATCAAGAAAATCGAGAAGAATAAACACAATAGGATTTTGTTTCGACCGGAGAAAAAGAAAATCCTAGACAGACAAAGAAAGAAATCAATCTGTAGTCATTTTCTCTCGTAGCAATAGTATAAATGGACTGAACCTAGGCCGGCACGGCATGAAGCAGGCACGAAGAGAAAATGGGCTGTGCATGGGCTCGCCAAAGACAAACCGGGCCAACCTGGCACGGCACAATGAGCACAATGAACCGTTACGGCCCAGTACAATTTAAGCCCAAACACAATAAATCCGTACCGAGCCGATCCGATCCGGCACGACACCCACCCCTAAACCTAACGAGGATAGCAGCGACCAGCGAGTGACTTGTTCGACTGGATCAGCTAAGCAAGCCAGTCTCTTGAAACCGATCGGAGAGGGCAGAAGGGACATTTCAAGTGGCTAAAAAATGTAAAAATGACAAATCTAAACTGTTTATCAATAGAGTGACAGATGATAAATTGCATTCTAGATATTGTCAAATCTTGATGTGCCAAAATGCAAAAACTGAATTATGCCATAAAGAAACATATATATGTATATGTTAGAATACAAGGGAATAGGGGTGGATAACGAGCCAGTTGAACTTTTTTTCGAGCTTTCTTTGACACTAATTTATTCTTATTTATTATAATCTCCTGTATTGTTTGAAACCCAACTTCGAACTGAGCTTAATGAGCCGAGCCTAACGAATCGAGCCGAAGTTGACTTTTGTTCCAAATCAACTAATTTTCATTTTTTTAAAAAATAAATGTAATCAGAGCAATTTTGAAACGAGCCATCGAGCCAGCCCAACGAGCTTTTGTTTTTTTTTCCGACCCTACGAGGGAATAATGATCACAACCAGCAGGTGTCTTAACTCTGGAAGAATGAAGTGACGACTTTGCATTGACTTCAATACGTGGCTTGCTCAGGACCAAGTGTTATCAAGTAGATAATTTAAATAAGAATTAGCCTGTATGACTTGGCTGCTCCCTGCCTCCCTATCCACGAGACCACGTCGGTGAGACTGTAGAGGTGGGCGTCGTGCGGGCGGCGGCCCGGCACGGAATCATCGTCTTGAGTTTAAACCGTGCCGCGTGTGACGGCCCATCGTGCTCACCGTCTTGCGGGCGAGCTAGCCAGGCTCGTTTTCGGCGAGCCCAGCCTGCAACCCATTTGCTCTTCGTGCTGCCGTCTGCGTCTTGGCCGGTCCGCCCATTTATATTATTACTATAAGAGAAAATGATCACGAATTGATTTCTTTTTTATTTATTTAGGACTTTCTTTTCTCCGGTCAAAACAAAATTCTATTGTGTTTATTCTTCTCGATTTCCTTGATTGATTGCTCCTTCTAGTCACATGCATGCATTATGCATTTACTCCTTGATTTTCTCATCCACACGTACAACACAGTGCGTGCTGTTTGAACGTCTTGCCGCAAGCACGGCCCGGGGCGTGGTGGCGGTAACCATCGTGCGTGCGGTTGGCGAACCGGCTGACGTCCGGACAACCATGCGTGCCGGCCCGGCCGTTTAGAACAATCTGCGTCTTGTCTGCGTGCCTCGTCTTGGGGTCGGCGTGCCTCGTCTTGCGCCCAAAAAGCCGACCCGATGCCCACCTCTAGGTAAGAGTTCTCAATGGAACTAAATACTGTAGAGACAACTTTGGGTACTAGGTAGAATAATAGGGCAGTGCTGATCAGGTTCAACTATCGACAATAATCGCTTTGATTATCGTAATTATCTATCTGGCATGAAATCAGTAACCGCTTGGTAAATCAGTTAAATTCAAAAAAATAAAAAAATTGAATATCGAACGATTATTGACAAAAATTGACGAAAATCGCTCAAAAAAAATCGGCCGCCAAAGAAGTTCACTTTTGGTCGGTCGATTGTCGCTGAATATCGACCGATTATCGGTGAATATCGATCGATTATCGCTAAAAATTGATTTTTTTTTCAAAAAGTTTGATTTCAAAACTTTCGATATTTAATGATTCTTAACCAATTATTGATGAAAATCGGTACTAACCGGAAGGCGAATTGCAAATTGCAAAGTCAAATCGATAATGTAAATTAACCCTGGTGCTGCTACTTTCTTGACCTTCTTACCGGGCAGAAGCAACAGACAAACATACATATACATACACACACATACATCCATATTTATATATAGACACACATATGTATAGAAAGAGTGTGTGCGAGGTAGAAATGCATGCGTTTAAGCCAAGGCATGTGCATCTAGGGAACCAAACACGCTAAGAGTGAACGGCAGTGGTATGCACGGATGGAAGGCATGCGTATACTACCGTATATAAAGTCTTAGAGATTCCCGGTCGCTCGCCGCGCCGCATCACTATTTAGACGATGTGTCCACGCGCTAGCCGGCCGCGTTGCGCACGTGAATAGGTAAACACTTGCTCGTGCGTACGGCCGGCTCGATCGGCATTGAGCCACGTCGCCTGAGCCGCTTGCTCTTACCGCCATTTGATTTCACGACTGGACGCGCGGCGTAGCGGTTCATTCTCTTGTGCTCAGCCTCGCAGCCCGCATTCGAGCCTCGGCCATGCGCGCGTGAGCGTGATTTTTTCACGCCGACGCGTGGACTGGACATGCGTTGCTCACCAGCGCCTGGCGCTGTTTTTTGTGAGAACACCCCTAGGAGATTTAGAAAACATTTTTCTTCACCATTTTATGCGAAAAGGCCCCGATGAAAAAAAATGCGTAGAGGCCCATGGAAATATCTTTTTTCTGCAAGGACGCCTTCCAAAAAAACTTGAAAAAAAACTAGGATTTCAAGAAGGCTAAAAAAACTTGGAAAAACTAGCATTTTAGAAAGGCTCATGGAAATTAACTAGGATTTCGAAAAGGCTCTTGGAAATTCTCTTTTTTCAAAAACACCTTCGAAAAATCTATGAGTTATTTATTTTGCTATTTTATGCGGAAAGGCTATGAAAACAGGTTTTTTTAGAATTTATTTATTCTGCTGTTTGATGTGAAAAGGCCGCGTCCTTCTAAAATCTTTTTTTAAAAAAATAACAAGAATTATAGAAACTGCGTCAGGGTCCACAAAAATTATTCTATTGATGTGTGCGTACGTTGCAATGATGCGGTGTGTGCCGTGCCTACGCATCTAGTGGTATAGACGACTGGAGATGTTAGCATGGCTAACAAAATATATGATAGTAGTTCGGGGGCACATAGATTCATTGTTACAAGTAACTCGTACAAGTGGAGGTGCCGCCGAATACAAAGGTTCCTAACCTTATCCCTCTACGAAGAGCCACATCTTAAGTGGAGGAGGATGCAAGATGGCTTCGCCTGCACGTTCTGCCACCATCTCACATCCCAGCCAACAGGGCTACGTAAAAAAACTTAAAACTCATAAGCTATTCGAGCTTGACTCGCTCTAGATTTGATCGGAGTTTCAAACAAATTGAACTCGAACTTGCTACTGAACTCATAAGTTTCACCGAGTCGAGCTCGAATAACTCACGAACTAGATAATATTATTATATATTAACTCTTACCAAGCTTACTCAAGTTAAGATCGAGTTTAAGAATTTTTTATTATTGAAAAATAGTGCAAATCTAATTATTTATTATTACCAAGTTTACTCGAGTCTACTTAAATTTAGACCGAGCCAAACTAAGACACCAACTCGAGCTTAACTGAGTTTATACCAAACTCGAGGCTAAAAGCCCAGACTCGCTCGAACTCGACTCGCTAACAGCCCTATACCAGCGAATCCCATCCCGTCGTTATATCGTCACTCTCGCTCTGTGATGCACCCGCTTCTTCTGCGTGCCCCTGCTACTCCATCCCTCCCCGACACAAACCATAGCCCCTGTGGCTGTGAGCTCCCGCACCAAGCTCTGTGGTGATCAATTGTGGCCTCCATAAAAAGCTCTGTAGTTAATTAGCACCTCCCTCGCTGGTTCCGTGGCGTGGATGGTGCAGCCCGGCCGGGGCCTCTCGAGCTCAGGAAAGGAGTCGCCTATCGCTAGATCCAGGCTTGCTGGCGATGAGGCAATGGTATGAGCCGGGCCCCCTCCTCGTCATTCCAAGTCCATGTCGATTGCTGCAACAGTTAAGTAGAGTGGCTGTATGAGTTTTTTTTTAATTGTTGCATTACTTTCTTTAAAACGTTGCGGTAGTTTCGAACATTTTTTCTTTTTTGTTGCAACAATAATGTATACTTGTTGGAGTATGTTTTTTTTTGTTATGTTGCATCTGTAGTTCTTATATGTTGCATTATTTGCTACGCTTTTGTGTTTGTTCAACTGGAGAGAATTTTTGCTGCAAGTATAGTAACAAAGTGTTGCACCTCATAATTTTTTGTTTCATAGAAGGAAGGACCGAGATTTACGTCTTTAAGTAAGATCCGATTATGAAGAGAATACAATGGAAGCTTTCCCATCGTATGTACGATCCCTAGTTGCACCCATATCATGTTTTTATAAAATATTTGATGTTTTTTATTTAGGAAAATTATTTATGATCATAAATTCATAATGCTGAATTGAGATATAGATACACTGCAATTTGCAATATGATCGACGATGGGCTAATGTGTTGGTACCTGTATACGGTGATGTATCTGTGACAGCCGACAATAGGAACTAGTCAGATAGCAGTGCGGCCGTTGTGGTTTTGTTGGTGCCGAAAAATACGACGAAAGATTAATCGGCACAAACACACGAATGCTGGGTTTAATTCTGGTTCAAGGCATTCCAGTCGATTTGATCTTGCAACCTGCAAGATAGATGGAAATTAGGTTTAATGCCGATTTAATGTGATAACCGGCAAGGATATAAATAGCTATTCAAAACCAATTAAATCACAAGTAACGATAAGTCTAAACAGTTTGTTGAAGCTGATTAGATGGTTGATAAAGGTAGATTCTCCCAAAAAGGCGATGTGCAACAAGATCGAAAAAAACTAAACCTAACGTAATCAAAGAAGATCAATAATCGGTGATGCATAACTTTATTGATAAATGACGAATTACAAGTTATCTAAATTATAAGACAGGAAAAAGTAGATGTAAGTTGTTTAATTTATTGTTGGATGTTCTTCTTGACTCGTCTCTGGTCCCTTTTATAGGCTAATTATATCCTTCTCTGATACGTCACCAATCATGATACGTATCAGCCTCAATCTCTTGCAGATACAATTGATATCAGCTAGAATTGATATCAACTATTATTCCAATTTTATCTCAACTTACCCTTTTTAGCCGATATCGACCGAAAATATCCGATTTCATTCTAGGCCTAACAATTTGGTCATGTCTTGCCAAATTTTGATGCTAACAGATTGATTATAGGATTATGAATGTTACGTGTAGAGAAGAACAAATACTTTTGAAAAGAATTAAACAAATAAAACTGGTGATTTCCAAAGAAATATTTTCTAAAAGAAAACTTTGTGTTACAAAGATAATCGTCTTTACTGGTCACAGTTCAGGTATGGGACTATCTAATTCATCCAAGGGGGACGCCTCTTATTCCGAACAGGGCTTATGACTTGCAGGTTTTCGAAAGCTTACCTTTATGAATAGCACTACGATTTTCAAATTGGTTAACTTCATTTAAATTCACATATATTTTATAAAGAAAAAACTATTTTATTATTACTTATTATCAGGTATGCCTGTTTGTTGAGTATGAGTTGTCGAACTCACCGTTGCAATTACATATATTTTCGCAGTTATAACAGTCAAGCATGCCGCCGAGAGGCCGTCAACATCGAATCAAATAGGATGAACAAGTTGGATAAGAATATAGTTGAGTGTAGTGCTGTATCGGATCGGTTCAGTGTAGGTCTATCGGACCATGTATTTAAATCGTGCCATACCGTCACAGCTCGACTAGCCCATCATGCCATGCCATGCTGGTCTAACTCACCTTCGGTGAGCCCAGGTATGATCCATTTACGATTCATGCCGGCTTGGTGTTATGTCGGTTTAGGTCTAGTCCATTTACACTATTATGACAAGAGGAAATGAGTCAAAGACACATAGAGTTGAAACAGTAGACACAAATCACTACTACAGAACGACACATCACTATCACTGTATCTGTATCGGTTCTTAAGTTTTTGAAAAAATGATTGTGATAAGTAACCCGGAGAGGTGTTAGTAATAATCGATGTCGGTTACGAGATTACAAGTGATTGTGATGTAGCGGAAACATCGAATCGGTTCTCTACTAAAAGTGATAGTGATGTGCAAGATCATCACTATCGGTTCTTTTCATAAAGTGATAGTGATGTGCGTGATCATCACTATCACTTCTATGAAAAGAACGATTCGATGACCGTGCATCGATATCACTTTTAGTAAGAACCGATTACGATGTGCATGGTTATCACTATCATTCTTTTTATAGAAGCGATAGTGATGACGTGTCTACATCACTATCACTTGTTGAAAAGAACCGATTACGATGTGCTCGTGCACATCGATATCGCTTTTGAAAAAACCGATTCGATGTGCCTCGCTAGGTTATATATACCACTCGCTTGAACTCTTCTCTGTTTTTTGCTCGGAGAGATTTCTCATATACCGAGAAAATAGCTCATATTGTGTGGTTGGAAGCAATAGTTGGGTGAAAAATTTAAA
This sequence comes from Guadua angustifolia, assembly GCA_036346375.1. Taxonomy (NCBI): domain Eukaryota; kingdom Viridiplantae; phylum Streptophyta; class Magnoliopsida; order Poales; family Poaceae; genus Guadua; species Guadua angustifolia. The sequence continues at coordinate 28,687,583 of CM070505.1, read as the reverse complement.
GTCCTCATGGGTGGGTATTAAGAGGGCAAAATTGAAACCCTATCTTGAGGAGATTCCCTCTTTTGCTCTCTATTGCGGTTTTCTTCAAAATGTGAGCAGCAATTCTTTCAACCCCTTCAATTTTGCTCTGGTAATTTCAATATGTCGTCAATAAAGTTTAGGTTGCCTTTGGAATTGTGTACGTGCTTTCAGATTTCACACTCTTTATTTGACAAGCGCATACCTATTTAATTTTTGTAGTCGATCTCTGTTTATATATATGGAATTATTATTGCTATGTGTAGTAATCTGTTATTAGAGTTTAGGCGGCGTAACCTCGTCTCCCGTTCGAAGTGCTTATTTATAAATATCTTTGAGCGAAAGGGCATATTTATAATGACGATCTCGAATTGTCCACGTTTTTGGACAATTCGAGGATATATAGTTCGAGCAAGTTCTGGTATGTTGTACAACTTGAGTAGATTTGATAGCGTCTCTCGGTGTTCTCCGGATACACACCCTCTTGACTGTTGTCGAGGCGTGTATCGGAGAGCAATGAAGATCTTCTTAAAATTTTCTCTGAGTTGTACCTGGCAACAAAGAACTTGCTCAACCATATATCCTCGAATGGGATTAGGACCTAACCTATGTAGAGATTAGGAGTCATCGTTGGTACCCTTGATTTGTTTAGTTGTAGTAGAAAGATTTGCAAGCTCTTGCACTAGCTATATATTAGATTATTTGATATCGTTGTTGATGTTAAAATTTATGTCTCTTATGAAGGGAATTGGCGGAAGCTTTAAACCGGGGAAGAAGCTAGGTATTGATCGTGAGTACATTTATATATCTTGGAACACATCCACTATTTTGCAAAGGTAATATTAATTGAAATGATGTCTCAATATTTAAAATAGCTATAGCTAGTTGTCGCTCGAGTTTTTCCTTAATTTATTGTGCGAAATTTAATTGCAGATGGACCGTGAGGAATGGATGTATCGGAAAAGCCGTGTGAGTGCTGAATTTGAGAGGGTGTTAAGGAGTTCAAAAAATTGCGAGAGGCGACATGGTGAGGAGGGTGTAAACTTCATATATTGTCCTTGCATTGATTGCACCAATCGAGGAGATTTAACAACTCATCTCAAATTGAGGACCACGATTCGGCGTGGCCGTGAGGAATTACACATGTTGGATCCATCACGGGGAGGCGGGTAGTACCACTCCGATATACAGCGAAGATACGGTGGAACGGATGGCGAGTTGCGATGATATGTTTGAGGAGGATAATTTGGAGCAAATGTTGCGGGATGTGGAGGTAATTACGGAAGAGAGTTTGAAAAGTTTAAAAGCTTGATAGAAGGCGATGCCAAACCGCTGTTCACAGGTTGCAAAGCGGAATACACCGGTTGGGTTCGGTCCTTGCATTGTTGGCGAAGGCAAAACACCGTTGGGCGGATACAAGTTTCAATGCACTACTAGTTCTTCTATCGGATCTGCTTCGGAGAAGCGAGTTGCCAACAAGCATTTATGAAGCGAAGAAGCTACTATGTCCCATGGGAATGGAAATAGAAAGGATACATGCATGTCGAATGATTGTATCTTGTCTTAATGTAACGCTTTGTCGAGGCTGCGTTTGTCCGGTTTGCGGTGTGCCTCGGTACAAACAAAAGGAAAGCGTAACGACAAGAAGCGTAAGAGCGGGAACACTGACGGTGAAGAGGTCATCACTAAAGGTGCACCGCCAAGGTATTGTGGTACTTGCCCATCATTCCCGTCTGGGCGGTTGTTTGCAAATCCGAGAGGCAAAATTATTCGCGTTGGCATTACGAGTCTCGAAAGGAAGATGGCAAGTGAGACACCTCTTGATTCGGCTCAATGGAGAAACATCGATTGGAAACATGAGGAGTTTGGTGCGAAATGAGGAACATAAGATTTGGGTTGAGTCTGAAGCGGAATGAATCCGTTTGGTAACATGAGCGATCGTCCTGACACTGGCGATTCATTGTGTATCTACAACCTCCCTCCTTGGTACATGCATGAAGCGGAAGTATATCATAATGTCATTACTAATCTCGGGACCCAAGCAGTAGGAAATGATATTGATGTGTACCTTGCACCATTGATCGAGGATTTGGTAAAATTGTGGAATGAGGGGGTCGTCGTGTGGGATGCGTACAAAGAGCATTTCACCCTCACGGGCTATGGTATTTTGCACCATAAATGATTTCCGGCCCTTGGTAATTTGGCGATTCTGATCTGAAAGGAGCCAAAGCGTGTCCTATTTGTGAAGAGGAGACCGAGAGTCTATGGTGCGAATTCAAAGAAAAGCGTGTATATGGGTCACCGTAGGTTTCTACCTCGAAGTCATCGATCTGTAAGATGGATGACAAATTTGATGGGAAGAGGAAGTCCGTTCGCACCGCAACCTATGAGTGGAAGCCAAGTGTATTCACGTGTAGAGGATATCGATGTTGATCGGAAAAAGTCAAATCTGTTAGTCCTAGGACCATTTGGAAGAAGAGGTCAATATTCGGGACTTACCGTCTTTGGAAGGAGTTAGATGTCGGCATTGTATTGATGTCATGCATGTTGAGAAGAATGTGCTGTGACAACTTGGTTGGCATCTGCTGAACATACAGGAAGACCAAAGATGGTGTCAATGCTCGTCGCGACATGGCCTACATGGGAATCGGGCCCAGACTTGCGGTGATAGAGGAGGATGGAAAAGGCCCGTACATCCTGCTGCATGCTACACCTGTCCAAGAAGGAGAAAGAAGATCTCTGCAAATGTCTCCAAAGTATTAAAGTTCCATCTGGCTACTCATGAACATTAAGAAGCTTGTGTCTATGGATGATTTGAAGTTGTTGGGCATGAAGTCCCATATTGCCATGTCTTGATGACCCAAATGCTCCGGTTGCAATCCGAAATATTCTCCCGATGATGTCGGGTTGGCAATCACAAAGTTGTGTTATTTCTTCAATGCGATCTCCTGCAAAGTTATTGACCCGATGTACTAGACAACTTCAGAGTGAGGTGGTGCGGACTCTGTGTCACCTTGAGATGCATTTCCCACCGTCGTTTTTGGCGTAATGGTCCACCTTGTTGTTCACCTTGTCGAGAGATTAAGATATGTGGACCCGCTTTCCTCGTTACATGTATCCGTTAAAGAGGTACATGGGTATATTAAAGTCGTCGTGAGGAATCGATTGAAGCTTTGAGGGTAGTATTGTTGAAGGTTATGGGATGAAGAGGTTATTGAGTTTTGCGTGGACTACGGGTAAAGACAAGCAATCGGTGTTCTGTATCTCGTCATGAGGCGGACTTCTTTGGTAAAGGAACCGTTGGGTCCAAACTAATGAGTCAGAGGTTTGATATGTATTGCAAGGCGCATTTCACGATCTTGCGAATAAGCGAAGTTAGATCCATACATCGAGCAACATAAGTTGATATTACGGAAGAGAATCCACAAATGGATGAGCTTTCCATCGCTAAGAACACAATGATCGATTCCTCACATGGTTCAAAGAAAAGCGGAGGTCTCCTTCTTGAGAATGTAAAATGGTTGGTGACGGACCAAGATTTAATGTCTGAGACATGGCGAGTGCGATATTAATGGTTACACCTTTTACCTGAGAGTCAAGATGCCAAAAGTCTTGTCCAAAAGCATGGTGTGAGTATAAATACTTTCTCGATGATCATCACTCAAAGCAGTATCCCCAACCGCAATGAACTCCTACTATGGGATGATCGAAGAAATTTGGGAGCTCGATTACGGAATATACCAAGTTCCATTGTTCGATGTAAGTGGAGTACGACTTCCACATGGAGTGAAGGTCGACAAGAGAGGCTTTACTATTGTGGATTTCGATGAGACTCGCCTACAAAGATGATCCGTTTGTCCTTGCGGCGCAAGCAACTCAAGTCTTTTCGTGCGCGATCCGCCAATCCAAGGTTGCACGTCGTTCTTCATGGCAAGAGGCGGATCGTAGGAGTTGAAGATGTTGTAGATGAAGAAGAGTATAACCAATTCGATGAGATACCTTCATTTGCGAGATGGGGCTTGTCTTAGCGGGGATGGCGACACACATGGAGCCAATTACATGCGAGTAGATCATCATGAAGGGCAATATTGTAAATAAATGGACTATTATAATGTATGTAAAATAGTATTGTAAATCCAAGGTGATTAATTCTTTGTTTGGAGGCTTGATGGAAATGCATGCCATTTCTCTTTATGCCTCGCACTTTATGCCATAATTTGTGAAAGAAAATTCCATTTGGCGAAATTATTGTTAGGAAAGCTTGTAAATAGTCGAAAGTTCATTTAAAAATTTTACGTACAATTCAGATTAATTTGAAAAAGTTTTGACTTTTCTCGCTTTTACGCACAAATCATATCTCTGAAATGAATTTTGGCATATTTCTTGAATGAAGTCGCTTTTTCCAAAAATTATTTTATGAAAAGTTTTGCGGTATCTGAAATATGTTTCTTCAAAATTTCTAATAATGTCAACAATGTATGACAAAGTTATGATATTTTCTCTCTTTGATGAAATCTGAAAATTCAGAACTTGCGGATGTACGAAAAGGAATAGTGCAATAAACTACATCGATTATCGGTTTTATTAAAAAGAGTGATACTAATGATAAAGCATCGATGTCGGTTTTATTAAAAAGTGATACTAATGACTAACATCGAGGTTCTATTAGAAAAGTGATGATAAAGCATCGATGTCGGTTTTATTAAAAAGTGATACTAATGGTTAAGCATCGATGTCGGTTTTCTTAAAAGAGTGATACTAATGATAAAACATCGATATCGGTTTTATTAAAAAGTGATACTAATGACTAACATCGAGGTTCTATTAGAAAAGTGATGATAAAGCATCGATGTCGGTTTTATTAAAAAGTGATACTAATGGTTAACATCGATGTCGGTTTTCTTAAAAGAGTGATACTAATGATAAAACATCGATATCGGTTTTATTAAAAAAGTGATACTAATGACTAACATCGGGTTCTATTAGAAAAGTGATGATAAAGCATCGATATCGGTTTTATTAAAAAGTGATACTAATGGTTAAGCATCGATGTCGGTTTTCTTAAAAGAGTGATACTAATGATAAAATATCGATATCGGTTTTATTAAAAAGTGATACTAATGACTAACATCGGGTTCTATTAGAAAAGTGATGATAAAGCATCGATATCGGTTTTATTAAAAAAGTGATACTAATGGTTAAGCATCAATATCGGTTTTCTTAAAAGAGTGATACTAATGATAAAACATCAGTATCGGTTTTATTAAAAAAGTGATACTAATGACTAACATCAGGGTTCTATTAGAAAAGTGATGATAAAGCATCAGTATCGGTTTTATTAAAAAAGTGATACTAATGATTAAGCATCAGTGTCGGTTTTATTAAAAAGAGTGATACTAATGATAAAGCATCAGTATCGGTTTTATTAAAAAAGTGATACTAATGACTAACATCGAGGTTCTATTAGAAAAGTGATGATAAAGCATCGATGTCGGTTTTATTAAAAAGTGATACTAATGGTTAAGCATCGATGTCGGTTTTCTTAAAAGAGTGATACTAATGATAAAACATCGATTATCGGTTTTATTAAAAAGTGATACTAATGACTAACATCGAGGTTCTATTAGAAAAGTGATGATAAAGCATCGATGTCGGTTTTACGAAAGAGTGATACTAATGATTAAGCATCGATGTCGGTTTTCTTAAAAGAGTGATACTAATGACTAACGCAATTCTTAAAACCGGCCCATAACCATTCGCTCAACCATTCTCCACGCGCCTAGCTGCCCGCCTTCCTTCTCCTTCTCGCCTCCGTGTGCCGCCAACCCTAGCCGCCCGAGTGCCGCCGCCCATATTCGCCTCCCTTGTCGTGCGCCGAGGGCGCCTCCGCCCGTCGCCGTCGCCGAGGCCTTCGCCACCCCACACCGCCCAAGCCGCCGCCCCCGCCCTTCGCTCGAGGGTGGTGCTTCGGCTTTGAGCGACGCCGACGCCGACCCCGCCCGCCCCAATCCTAGCCGTTTGCATTTAGTTACGCCTTTGTCCGTAAGTATTTCATATACATGCCTTATTCTTTTAAGTGAATGCAAAGGGCGATCTATGTGTTTGACTTGGGGACCTTGCATGAGGGCTTAAGTGTTACGTGAGGATATCTGGGATTGGAATAGATGATTTGTGACAACAAAACTTGTGATCTGGTATATATATATAATTGTGATATAATTGTGATAAGCTTTGTGGGTGCGAGTTTTGGTCTTTGCTCTGTGATGATATTGGGCGATTGTTGATTATGATGATTAATCTTGCGAGTTAGGCCTTGAGCTATTAGTCTTGCATGCTATAAGATTCTTGGTGTATATATTACATTTCTTATGTCGACACCATTTGATAATTGCAAATTGTTATGCGTGTATGATTATTCTCTTGCTAGTCTAAGATCATCGATTAGATTAGTACATTTTCTAGCCGCCACTTAGTATTTCTTCTTTGGTTAGGTCAATCGTCTTTGATGCGAACATCATATGCATATTCGGTTAGTCTAACACTGATCTGAACAATATATGCTGATTGTTGGCAGTTAATAGGCTGATCTAAATATCTGATCTTAGAGCTATTAATCAGTAAACCTTGTTCTATAAATATATCATTCTGCATGCTTAGGAAGGTAAGGGTTTGAGGCCTAACTTACTAATTAATTATCTTGCCGTTTTGTGATTGGATTGAAGATCTAATCTTCAATTTCACCCAAAATCTGAGAGCACAAAAATAATCAGCCACTTTGGTTTTGTAGACATGATTCTTAGAGCTATATGAATTGCTTCATTACTATGATTATGTCAATTATGCTTCCATTGAATTATGTAATCTCCTTCATATTGTTAATTGGAATAATTAGTAAAATCTTGCTCTTAATATCGCATGAAATCGATTATATTGACTTGGGGACCTTGCATGAGGGCTTAAGTGTTACTGCCACTATCGATAAAGTAGTTGAAGTGATTCTGAGCTGCATGTTTGGTGACATTTGATTAACTTAAAACCCATCAAGTATTGAATTGAAATTGTGGAAAGGTTGTCACAAATCTATCTATTTCTCGTCTATTGTGGCGAGGAGGGCCTCTTAAGGCAACCCGACATCTGAGAACACTCTAATAATCAACTTGAGCTCTATGTTAGTTGATTTATACTATGAATTGCATACTATGTTCTTTAGCTCTTTGTTCTGTCTTCTGTCACTGTCATTTTCTTTAGTTCTTGCTTACTGGTAATATTCACTTTTAGCATATTACTTTTGTTTAGACTTGTGTTTACTTTCAACATATTACTTTTGTTTTTATCTCGGCATATGTTAGAGTTTAGGTTGCGTAACTCGTCTCCCGTTAAAGAGTGCTTATTTATAAATATCTTTGGAATAGCATATTTATAAGCAGCGATCTCGAATTATCCACGTTTTTGGACGTTCGAGGATATGTGGTTCGGGCAAGTTCTGAGCTATGTTGTACAACCGAGTTGATTTGATGGCGTTTCCTGGTGTTCTCCGGATACACACCCTCTTGACTGTTGTCGAGGCGTGTATCCGGAGAACAATGAAGATCTTCAAATTTTCTGAAGTTGTACAACAACAAGAACTTGAACTACATATCGAATGGGATTAGGACCAAACCTATTTAGAGATTAGGGGTTATCGTTGCTCGTATTTAGTTGGTCAGCAGATATTGCATGTTATGTAAACACTAACTTGACCTTCTTGTGTTGCTATTCTTGCATTAGTACTTTAATGCTCATATTCTCTGTTGATGTTGTGAAATCTGAAACTTGTTGGTGTAAGTAAACATCTGCTAGTGCTAAATTCACTTGTCATATGGAATGGGCTTTTGTTTTTTATACGAGTTGGTCAATAGATAGACTTTTGTTGAACAATTGCATACTATGAATTATCTGTTGATCCTTTACAAGATTTATTGTCAAGTGCATATAGTAGCTTCAAATTGCTTTCTCTCATGTCACACATATGACCTTATCGAGATAAGAAAACTCAAAATGTCGCAACTAGAGAGCATCGGCTCGTGCAGACAGTAGAAGGTCTTCTTGAGGGCGAGCATGGTTCCAACTACTCAAGGGCCGAGTAAGGTGAGGAAGAGCCGAGGACCAAACAAAGGGGCTCTGAGGAGAACGCCGCAGGTTCTCGCTTCAATGCCGAAGTGCACGCACGGCCCTCCTAAGTACATGAGGCGATCTGGGTCATTTGTTGGCCAATTGGTGAGGAGAGTGCCCATAACAATTAAGGATTGGAGAAAGGATGTCGGTGGCGAAGAATCGGTTGTGGGGCGAGGTTAAGAGTAAATGGATTATAGAGGAGGACGATGAACCCACAATGAGGCAGTGCGCCTTGAATAGGATGGGTGTGGCCTTGAGGCACTTCAAGACCCTTATGCCTGTGATGCGTCTTTGAAAGGCCGTACACCATTCGAAAGTATCCATTTGTGACCCACGATGTTTGGGCGGAGTTCACGAGGATGAAGAATGCGGCGAAAGCAGCCTTGGTGAGAGAGAACACCGCCCGAGAGGCTTAACACGCACCGCACCACCTCGGTACATGCGGCTATGAGGGAAGAAAGGCGGTGGGCGCGACAAGCCGAGGTGTGCGCTCACTCAAGACGGTGATGCCTTACTCCCACATATCGAGGAGCGGCACGCATAGCCCAGGTATTAGCGAGGACAAAAAAACCCTGACGGGCAGCTTGTAGTTGCAAACCACGCTACGCTCAAGTCGTCTCTACCATCGTAAGACATCTAACTTAGTACAATACAATTGACCCAACTTGTTGTATTTCAAATCTAATTCGTACTCGCTTATTACGGAAGAGGTAAGCCGGTGAAAAGAACAGGGGACCTTCTGAGCCAAGGGCGCGGGACATCTGTCGTCTGCGATCGGGAAGTCCGACCATAAGGCGGTGCTTGCCGTGAGGCGGGACACACGAAGAAGTCCTACTTTCAAGATGACTATCGAGTGCCAACTCAAGGTCATGGCGAGCGCGTGCGGGCGCCTCAACGCACTAAGGGAGCGGTGAGGAGGAGATTAAGGAGGAGATGAGGGGAGATGGCGGCGCGTGAGGAAGAGATAAGAGGGAGATGAGGGGAGATGGCGGCACGTGAGGATCGCTGAGGGCCGAGATGATGGCGATGATTTCCCAGTCGAGCGGATGCCCTCGACTCTCGTAGAAAGTCGTGCCCGACCTATCACTCGGTTCCAAAAATGATCTGACCGGTCCCAGTGAAGGTAATAATTAATTTTCTGAGTTCAAGCTACAGTGTAACTCCCACAATGTTTTTCCTCAAGTTGTACACTTCTTGCGGTGCTGCGAAGTGCCGACTCACCATCTTGACGGAGGATGGATTTCCGTCGAGGTACGCACGCTGAGGTTGCATTTCCATGCAGCGAGACCGACCTTGTGCATGGTCGACTGTGGGAAGGGCTACATGAGGTGCGGTGGACTCGTCACGAACTTCTTATCACATGTGCTCGATTTCCCCCCCAGAAGATATCACCACTCTCGGGCAAGCACGCATGTCGTTCATCAAGTGGCCCACGACGGGTGTCGTCTTGGTCAAGGTAAAAAGTCCCTCCACGTCTTCTCTACCATTCGATACTCTGCGATAAGTTAAATATATCGTGCCGTGGGTTCCTCCTGCTTTGCTCCTGCTCTGCTTTGATCTGCTCCTGCTCCTCACTTTGCTCCTGCTCCTGCTTTGATCCTGCTCTGCTACACTTTGCTCCTGCTCCTGCGCTTGCGCCTCCTCCTGCTCTGCTCAGTAGAACCACAGGGAGGCCTCCGAGACTCCGTACAACCACAAGAGGCCTCAGAGACTCCTTCCGCCAAGAGGGCAAAGGCAGCCAGAGGCCACAGGCGCCCTTAAGGTACTGAAAAGCCCCTTGCCCGACCTCGGAGACTCCTTGACCCGAAGAAGAGTCGGCCACAGCCCTGAGCACCTGTATGATTATAAGGCCTATGAGCATGGAAAGCCCCGATTGCATCGCCTGGCCGAATAGGCTAGGCAAGTGGACTCGCCTCCTCCATGGATGGTACCTTGATAAGGTGAAGGGGAAGAGCGTCGAGTCGACTTCAACGTGAAGTATAAAATGGTACATTTTCACCGCGAGGAGAATGGAACATTCCCGTCGGTTTGAGGATCTATTCGTGTGTACCAAATGAAAGCCGTCGATATTTCTACTTTACGATCATGGAATGCCGTGAGTATCACACCATATAGCTTGCGCTCATGACTTTTATAGGATTTTGCATTATGTTTTCTCACATTCAACACGAGTTGCGGGATAATGAGACAACGAGCGCGACGAATCTACGAAGTTGGGTTTGTCGACCCGAGCTTGTGTCTGCGATCATGGCTAAGCTTCAGCAGGGTTCGTTGCTAGCTACATCAAGGGGTATTGCAAAATTTGAGTCGAAGAAGGACTTCATTGTATTGCCGTACCACGAGGAGTAAGTAGTACTTTTCGATTCAATTACTTATGCGCACTTAAAACCGTCGTGAACTTATTTCCTTGCACTACATTTTATTTAATAAGCAACCATTGGGTTCTACTCGTCCTCGTTCGAGTGAAAACACATCTACACATTTAACTTCGATCGAGAAGAGACCGATGGCATCTGCGATCAAGCCTCCTTTGCGAAGTAAGCGCATTATTGAAACCTAACACATCGAGGAATTTAACTCGTTTATTTTTTTGACTCAATGGTGCTCTCCAATGTATGTAGGGTTTCTCGGACTATGTCGATGAAGGAGGGCCGCGACAACAAAAAGGGCAAGACAACTGCGGTATAAGCGATTTAAGGTACAAGTGCCTAGCATATATATGATTAATTTTTGACATCTAATCTTCGTGGGCTGAATTTCTTTTCTTTCTTGATTGCCATCAACAGGCAGCGGTGACCATTCTGCTTCTATGTCATGCAATACATGCTCATCGTGGTGACAACTCACACCATTTCCCTAAGGTATAATTTTCTATCTGACCAAGTATTAGATTTATGAAATAATACAAAATAATTCTATTGGAACACTGCCATTATCTAAAAGCACTAGTATTAGTTAGCTCTACATGAAACACTAGTGTGGTCCAATCCAAAGCGTGAAGCTTCTAAAAGGCGGTGCTACATGACGAATATTGTTCCATTTGAATTTTAGTAGAAAATTACATCACTATATTTTTGCTTGGCCTTAGGAGTATCTGTTTTAAAATATTTGTTATTTGAGAATCAAAAGATAGAATCAATAAAAAGCGAGAGAATTTCACCTCTTACATTATGTGTCTATTGTTCTTGATCTCGCGATTAAATCTATAATTTGTGATTGATCGTGGGCGTTAAACAACGTTTTACAACGCTATAGACAAATATAATGGCATGAAGGAGTAGCTTTTTACATTTGTCCTTTCAGCGCATTGAGGCATTACTCAATGTCTTTACTAGAATATTAGCTTCTCACATTTGGAATTTTTTACATTTTGAATTAATCTTTTATAATCCAAATATTTTCTAAACACCTTTCGTAGTTCTGTCTATTTTGTGATTGCCCCTAATACTTATCTATGTTTCCCTAATTTTATGTGCGTGCATAATAATATACTTAGCCTTTTACATAGGAATTTTGAAACTGAAATTAATCTGATCATTTACATTTTGCGAAGATCAATATCCCCGAAGAGTTTAGACAACAAAGCACTCAACAATTTACGAGACCACTTATGCGATGGTCTTGGTTAGAAGTTATATCGAGAGGATGGCGAGTTTAGAGATCTGACGCATCGTACTAGTCCATATGTAAACAATATAATATATGTCAATGTGATATGTATCGGAGGAAGTCCATGTCTTGATTGTCATGTTTGTGTTGTCTATTGTGAGCGACTATGATATATATGTGTTGTAATTAAAGCGTTTACATTACGTGAATGTGATATATGCATCACATCTTCGTGTTGTGAATGTGATGATATATATATTGTGCATATTGTTTTAATCTGTGCTTTTTTGGAGAAATTGCAAAATGGCACACCCAATGGGTCATCGAATCGGTTCTTTAAGGAAGTGATTGTGATGATACCATCATCGAAATCGGTTCTTTAAGGAAGTGATTACGATGACAACCTCATCGAATCGGTTCTTTAAGAAAAGTGATTACGATGACACACTCATCGAATCGGTTTTTAAGAAAGTGATTACGATGACCCATCATCGAATCGGTTCTTTAAGAAAAGTGATTACGATGACACACTCATCGAAATCGGTTCTTTTGTGGAACCGATTACGATGAAAATATATCATCGAAATCACTTTTCTTAAAACCGATTCTGATGGTCATCGAATCACTTCCCATAAAGAACCGATTATGATGATATCATCACAATCACTTCCCTTAAAGAACCGATTACGATGGCGTTTTATCACGATCGGGTCAAAACCGATTCGATAGCTCCACCTCATCACTATCTAAGGACATCGTATCGCGACTAGAACCGATTCTAATGATAAAAAAGAACCGATTCTGATGTGCCGTTCTGCAGTAGTGAATATTGAAGAAAAAAACTAAATTTTATTTATTCTTGAACAGGACAGAGTTATTGCCTCGTTAAAAATCTTACACCCAATGTAGGGTACCCAATGTTGAACGGCTCGATGCACGTACTTGATATCAGTGAGCATTGATGAGGATTAAAAGTCTTTCTGGGCCTTCAATGGTTAGAAACCATATTCTAGTTATGGGCATGTAATCCATAAAGCCCATAATATATAATGAGGCTCACACTTATCCGAATGATTATATCTCCGACCAATTTAGTTACAATGGCCTATAGCATTACTTCACACTAGTCGCCCACCGACCAGTGAAATGGTCACCCTGACCGCTAAAACTGATCGGGATAAGTGGTTATCTCCACACGTCTTTGTGTGGAGAGCATTCTGACAGATTCGCATAACTATCTAGAAGTTATCACTGGAAAAGATACTTTTCGGCGAGAATACACCGTTTGACGGGAAGACACCTTTCGGCTAAATGACGCTTTTTCTGGAGAACAACTGCCGTCTCTTCATTCAATATAAATAGATAGCCCATTCGCATTATCAAGAACATATGCAACTGTAATCACAATTGTAATCAGACTTCCAATTTTAGATAGAAACACTAGAACTATTGTATTATATTAAGCCGCTTAGCTAATAAAGAAGCAATCCCTATATTCCTTTCATAATCTTGTTACACTGGAAACCCTTCATCATATTTTTGTAAGTTCAATTAAAGGACACTAGGTATTGGACATCGACAAGCATGTACTCTCCAATTTCCATTCTCCATATTTTAGCATCTCTATTGTCTATCTTTTCTCCACATATGAGGACTGTAAAAGGCACCGACCTTAAGGCGAGTCATGACATGACGCAATGTCGTGGCAGAGTATCCTACTGCGTGTCATGCCTGCTTCGAGCCCATCAGTGCATTTAAATCTTTGTCTTTGGCTCAATCTGACCTATCTGAGCATGCCATACCATGCCGCCTATTCTGCTTGACCTCAAGGCCCGACATAACCCTATCATTAATGTTGTGCTGGCCCGTCCTATGTGCATGCATGCCATATCTTACTTTAGTCATGTCATGTCTATCGTGCTACGGGTTGGCAAAAAAAAAAAACTAGCCCAATGGTCGGCCTAGATAAGAAGCGACTAGAAGATTTATTCTTAACTCTAAATGTACATATTAAATTTTGTACTAAAATATATTAACTAAAGTGAGCCTTCTGAGATCCAGTGCTGATACACACCTGCTTAAGCCTTGTACGTTTGTGGTCTTTGGTTTACAAGTGCATGGGATTGTTATATTTAGGTCTTGTTTGGGAGGCGTGACAGTCATCATATGATTACTGCTACAGCATTGTTGAGCATTGCGACAAGCATTGTTTAGTCCACCAGTGAGAAGAAAACTACACTATGTCACGATGCAGAGTGCAAAGCTGAAATTGGGAGACAAAAGAAACATACACAGAGCACAATATCTTCCCCATGCCAGTTAGATTACTACTAGTTATTTAGTATGTAAGAAAACCTGACCGGACAGAACTATGGCAGACACATAGGGCACACTAGACTTCCATGATAACACTTGCAAAAAGGACTCGCACTATATTCAGTCATATGTGAATTGCTTGGCATGAGTTCTTTCTGATTCATCTTGATGCCTCCCCAGCTTCCAAAACCAAGAGCCGTCTCTTCTTGTAGTTTGCCTTGAAGCAGGCCTGCCTAAGCCTCTTCGTCTTCTCCTCCAGCTGAACATATGGCTTCTGCTCCAGGAGCTTCCTCTCCTGCTGCAGCATCTCTACCAACGCCCTCAGCTGCTCTTCCCCGTTCGCGTTGCCTGCTTCCTGCAGGACCTGCACCGTGATTGATGTCACAGCTGATAACATTTCGAAGCGAATGCAGACTTTTAGCTGTCGTATAATTAGAGATTTGAAAGTATATATGAAGAAAGAGGGACCTGGACATTGTCGATGAGGGTCTGCAAGCTCTTCATCTTGCGATGAGGCCACCTGGGGATGCCCAGCTCTCTGCACTTCTTCTTCAGGAGGGTGAGCCCAACGTTCAGCTCTCGCGCCGCCTGTGTGATTGGCATGTAGAAGTACTGAGCCACGAGCTCGAACGTCAATTCCTTCTCCTCTGATCCAAGATGGTCTGCTCCCATGATCTTGGAGGTCGCTCCCTTCTCACTGTAACACAGCAACGGCAACAACTTCTCGCTTTCTTCTATCTTATTCTTAGGTTGTTCCATCTCATCCCAATACCTCAGCACATCATCCTCAAAGATGGCACCAATCTCATCTGCGTCGCAACAAACAAGACAGTAAGCAGTTTCAGAAAGTACTTCTCTGGCATAAATCCAACTAGAAAATAAACAGCCGTACCTTGCAAAACGTTGCTTTGCGTAATGGTAGAGCAGAATGGTTGGGAATGGAAGCTCGGGAAGGAGAGACTGGATAGAAGTGCTTCCTCTTCCTCTTCAAGCAGGTAACTATCAGGCCAAACACTTGTCCAATAAGGCCACATGCTGGTGCATGAAAAAAAGGCTAGATCAATTAACAGATAACAAATTAAGGTACTACCTGATGTACGATGTACATTATCTTGCTGCAGAAATCTACTACTAACATTCTTCTCAGCCATGAGCATGGCTAAACATATATGCAAAGAAAAGAAGAGCTTACCTGAGCTCTTGGTTAGGAGGCTCCATTCTTTCTAGAGACTAGATAGATTAAAATGGTGGACAGCCAAAAATATATGGAGTGGATGAAAGGCATTGGGCACATTGAAACAGCCAAAAATCATGCAGGGAATTAATGCAAAGAGTGGCTAATTGATCGGGAGTTACAGAAAAGGAGTAATAATGATTGTGTGCCGGGTAATAACTAGTTTTGGTAATTGCAGAGCGTGTCTTGGGGTTTGTGCATTGGAGATGGTGGATATCATAGCTTTTGGGGTAGATTCTTCAATTATTTTTTCTTCAGAGAAAATACATACACTTCTTGGAAACTGTAGATGCATGAGGGGATGTGGAGTACAGATTATCGTCACCAATCCATGTCATCTTTTGTCAAGTGGCCAATGCACATTCCCCTATAGATTACGTTTACCTGAATAGATATTCTGGAATCTTCTGTTTTCGCTTCTTTTCTGCTTTGAACTGAGTAGTACTCGTGTAACATTGCAGACTCGGTGACACACAGACAGCACATCCAAAGATGAGTCCAACAGGCACTATGTGGATTTTGTCTGTCTATCGCTCGATGTTTCGTGCCATAGTTTTGAGTTGAAAAATCAAGATGCCATCAAATTCCAACAGTTGATTAGGCAAAAGTTTTTGTTTGCTCATCTACGCAGTGGATTTTACTAGTTATTGATCATGTGGGCAAGAATAACCAGTTAACCATGCACGGAGAATTACATGCACATTTAAGAGGCAGAAAATGGAGTATTGATAGGAGAGAAACTTACGTGCAAAGCTTTGAATGCACCTGTTGTGGGTTCTGATCAGTGCGGCTGGCGCTCGTGGGTGAAAAAGGATGGGGTGGGGGAGGGGGGGAGTGAGTAAGCACGTGTTTGGTGTTTGGTTGGTGGGATGGGATTGAATGGAATAAGATGATCTTGTACTATTAGGTTCTATTGTTTTGGGTGAATGGAATGGTCTAATATCTAATGGAGAATATTCCTCAAATTTGTATCACATCGTCCAGGATGGGATGGTTCTATTTAAGCAACCAAACACATGGATGATATTTTTTTTAAATCATCTCATACATGTACCACTTGATACAAGCAACCAAACACACCCTAAGCATCTGTCATGTCTTGGTTAGAGGTAGGCATTGTATCGTGCCGGGTCGGCTCGGCGTGGGTTCATTGTACTTCATGTCTGAATGTTGCCGGGCCGCAACGGCTCGTCGTGCCCGCTGTGCCGTGCCGTGTTGGCTCGGCTTGCCTTTGGCGAGTCTAGGCATGGTCTATTTGCGCTTCGTATCATGCCAAGCTAGACCCGATCCATTTTCAGTATTACGACAAGAGGAAAGGAGCCGGAGATGCATGAAATTAAGGCAGTGAACACAAATATTATAGGAAAAAGAACTAAAATTTATTTATTCTTGAACAGTTATAGAAAGCGAGGGGAATGTGCTGAATACGGGCGAGAGAGGGGCAATGGGCAAGAAAGAGAGTAAGGGAGATATGCGAGGGAGACTGAGAGAGACGGGCGAGAGAGGGAGAGATTGAGAGAGACGGATGAAAGCGCTCTCTCTCCTCTTGCCTATCTCTCTCAGGCATCGGCTGCGGGGGTGGCATCCATGCTGCTAGATGCATCCATAACGCTTATGCTCTACGAATTAGTGATTTTCATATTGGGTTTCTTCCTTATGTCCTGGGCCATCGGGCCCAGTACGGCCCGTGCTACAATATCGTACCGGCATGACACGGCCCACTTCGTGACGAGTCAAACTTTAGATCAGGCTGTGCCCGCCGTGCCTTAAGCTAGCCCAAAACTGCCCGGCCCGAGTGCCCACCTCTAGTCTCGGTGAACAGACACGAAGCAACGACGAAATGAAGTAGAGATCCAAATCACGGGTGTACCAAACGAAGAAAACACAAAACTTACTTGGATTGGCCACGGGTACCGTTACCCAAAAGTGGCCAAGTCACCGCTCTGAGGAAAAACATATCATTTACATTGGTCTGCTTTTTCTGTTCAAGCATAAACTTGACAAATTTGAATATTTGGTCAGGGGAACGCAGATAGATGAACAATTGTATCAGATTGCTATACAAACTCATTATTCGATGTTACAAGTGGTTCAAAAATAGCTCGCCTTTAGACTTCAGTAAGGTACAAACACTACGTGACTGAGATATGTACAGGTCAAGAAGAATTGAAGACAGAAAAAACAAGTCTTTGTTTCTACACTGCAAAACTCTTTCTTTGTTTCTACACTGCAGAACTCTTTCTCAGTATAAAATAGTACAACAATTTCGCCGTACCGTCTAGCTCCAATCTCTACTTGACCTGTCAAAACATTCTAGGACCGAAAATATCTCCTCGGTAAGGGGATGCGAGGTATCCCCTGATATGAAGACATGCACCTTGTCACGCAGATCAATCCAGCTGAACCCGGGCCGCTTGTGAACGCCATGCCGTTCCATCTCTTCCCTCACGACAGATGCACTTCCCCACCTCCCTTCGTGGGCATGTAAGTTATGCATCAGAACATATGGAGCCGAACTCTCAGGATCAATCTTGGATAATGCCTTTGCAGCCAATTGAGCCAGCGGTGCATTCTTCTTAATTGTACAGGCTCCGAGGAAAGCTCCCCACACAGATCGATCTGGAGCAGTCGGCATGCTATTGATCACTTCCAATGCATCCTCAAGATGGCCATGTCGCCCTACGAGATTGATGAGTGCAGCATAGTGCTCAGCCCTAGCAGCAATGCCATACTCGTGAACCATGGTATCGAACACCATCTGTCCTTCAGAGACAAGGCCAGAATTTCCACATGCACTCAAGAGAGAAACGAAGGTTATGTGAGTTGGCATAACTCCGGCACTCCTCATCTCTTCGAACAACTGCAAGGCTTCTTTAGCGTGACCATGGTGTTCATAACCTCCTATCAGCGCATTCCAAGACACTAAATCTTTTTGCGTATGCATCTGCTTGAAGATGGCCTCCGCATCGGTTAATGCCCCACATCTTGAGTACATTGTTATAAGTGCATTGCTGGTTACAGTATCTGGCAGAAATGATTTTTCAATAAGTTGGTGGAGCTGAGCTCCAAGGCGTAACATAGGGAGTGATGCACATGCTGCTAGAACTGAAGAGAAGGTGTGCCGATCAGGTGTCTCACCAACTTTTAGCATCCTCAAAAATAGCTCGATTGTACCATCATAGTCGCCATTTTGCTCATAACCTGATATCATTGTATTCCAGGAGATGGTTCCACGCTCTGGCATCCTATCGAAAAATCCCCGGGCATTCTCAACCTCTCCTTTCTGTGTGAATCCTCGTATGATTAAATTCCATGACTCTGTATCAGGGTCTGGCATTTCCCAAAACAGCTTCTCTGCTTCATCCATATTTGACACTTGAGTATACCCAGAAATCATAGTGTTCCATGATACCAAGTCCTTATCTGGCATCTCATCAAACAGTGCCCTAGCCGAGCAAACATCACTTGTCCTGATATAGCACATCATAATTGAGTTCCATGACACCACATTCCTCTCAAACACCCTCCTGTTGTGCATCTTGCGCTGGCATTGCCGTTTGGGTATCATATCAAATAATCTCCTGGCATCACCAACCCTCCCGGCATGTCCATATGCAGCAATCAGAGTATTGTAAGCATCAACAGCCTTGTCCATGCCCATCACCTTCAAGCGCTTTGTCAACAGCTCTTCAGCCTCACGCAACCAGCCATTCTTGCTAAACCCAGACACCAGCGCGCCCAGTGACGCGGAGTCTTTCACAGGCATTGCGTCGAACACATCAAGGGCCTTCTTCACCTGGCCGGCAGAAAAGAACCCGGTGACCATCGTGTTCCAAGAGGCGGTGTTCCTCCGTGTCATCTGATCGAACAGATTCTGCGCTTCAGACATGAGCCCGCGGCGCGCGTAGGCGCCGAGGAGGGTGTTCCACGTGACGACGTCGCGCTGCGGCATTTCGTCGAACAGCTGGCGTGCGGCGACGAGGTGGTCGGGGTGCGGCGAGCGGGAGTAGGCGGCGAGGAGCGTGTTCCACGAGACGGCGTCGCGGACGGGCATAGCAGCGAAAAAGGCGCTAGCGGCGCGGACGTCGCGGCGGCGCGCCAGGGCCGCGAGGAGCAAGTTCCAGGTGACGACGGAGCGGGCGGGGAGGGCGTCGAAGAGGCGCCGGGCTGCGGCGAAGCGGCCGCGGCGGAGGAAGGCCGACAGGGAGCGGTTGTGCTGCCGGACGAGGTCGTCGGTGGGGAACGGGGCCGAGGCCGCGACCGCGGCGCGGCGGCCAGCGCGGCTGGAATGGGAGGCGACCATATCCGCATCACGGCATCAGTGACCAAGCCGTGAAGTAGGTTGGGTTCAGCTCGGGGCTGTGACTGGCTAAAAAATTGCTAGACTGTAGAGGGGCTATAACTGATAAGTGTAGTTTTTTTTTAAGACTTTTCTAGAGAGGCCATTTGACAAACATTTTTACTATTACAGCCGCAGATGTGCAAAGAGGACTGGGCATGGAGGAGGTGGTCGCCGGTTGGCGGGCTCGACGGCAATCGTGCGGGGAGCTCGGCGGCAACAAGGCCGAGGGGCTGAGTCGACAGGAGGCGATTGGGCAGAGACAAGACGGGGAGGAGGGGGCTAGATCGGGCAGAGGCGAGACCGGCCGACAAGGCTCGATGGGGTGAAGATCAGGTGGGAGGTGGCGAGACCAAGCGGCGCCAGGGCCAAGGCGAGACCGGGAGGCGACGACGGGGTGGCGATGGCCGCGGGGGTCGGCGGGGCGAGACCGGCGAGAGGCGACGAGGATGCGACGGCAGGCTGGCAACAGGGCTCGGTGGGGCGAGACCGCGAGACCGGGTGGAGGCGAAGCCGAACGAGACCGAGCGAAGCACAGCCGAAGCGATCGAAGCACCGGGCGAGGAGCTGCGGCTTCGAGGGCGCTTCCACGATAGCTTTGAGCCGAAGCGGTGATGAAGCGGGTGTGTTTGGGGGGCTGTGCTTCCAAAGCTGAAGCACAGCCAAAGCTGAGCCCTCCAAACAGGCCTGGGCTGTTTGGTTATGGCATCAGGCTAAACCACCACAAACGAATTTATTGATTCGACCCAGTAAAGTTGTGGGCTCAGCCCACATCCATGATTGTTTTTGTCGAATTTTTTTAATTTAATATTTATTTTAAATCTTTTTTTCAAAACTAATCAGCGGGCCAAAAAAAATTCAAAAGTAGATCGCCCGTCTTTGAGGCGACAGTGACCTGCCTCACGGCTCATAGCGGCGAAATTTCAAATTTTAACTAGCGAGCAAAAAAATTTGAAAATAGACCGATCGCTTGAAATCTTAGGGCGATCGATCTTATAACAAACTTTTATTCAACTTTTTTGTATTCAACTGGAAAAAATTGCAAAAAAAAATTGAAATTCCTATCGCTCAGAGTACGCGTTGAATACAACAAAATTGAAATTTCAAAAAAAAAATTGCTACTGATGGCTATACTCTGATGCCAATCTCCGAATCTTCGAGGCGATCGGTCTATTTTCAAATTTTTTTGCTCTGCCATTAAAATTTGAAATTTACCGCTATGACCGTGAGGCAGTCACTGTCACCCGATCTTGGGCGATCGCCCGTCTTTGAGGCGACAGACGCCTACTTTTGAAATTTTTTTGACCCGACGATTAGTTTTGAAAAAAAGATTTAAAATAAATATTAAATAAAAAAATTTTCGTTTTTGTCTCTAGCATGACCACTTGATAAAATGTGGAGAAAAATAGGGAAAATAACCAATACTACTAGAAGAATTCCTCTTTAACTGATAGGTACTGTAATTAGTATCTCTATGATTGGTTTAATAGGTGTCTTCTTTTATAGACCGTGGACAGGCTTGGAAAGTGGAAACTACTGAGCTAGAGTACGGTAGGGGCAAGTGCTCTATACGAAGTCAAAGCCTAAACAAAACTATAATAGTATTGTACACTTTACACATTGTGAAGTAAAATACTAACAAACTTGCATCTTGAAACTTTGAACATTTAAAATTGGAATTAAGCTTTTAAATTTTAAATTGAAGATTTAAGAACCTTTAACTCAAAATTTGTACTTACAAGTCGGAAATTTGACATATAAGAACTTTCAACAAGGGAAATCAACTTCCAAATCCTCGCATCTCTCTCCTTCCCCAACTCGGACTCCTTCCCCAACTCTGACTACTTCATCACTGACTCACCTAGTTGTAAGGTTACAAGTTTCATTTTCGGACCACATCTCGGAGGTGGCCAAAACCTGAAATTTCAGTGATATTTTATAATTTTGGTCAAAATCTGGTCGAATTTCAAAAACCAAATTTCAAAACCGATATTTTTGAGACCAGCAAAACTAAAATTTCAGCCGAAATCACCGAAATTTCCAACCCATTTGAAATGGTCTCCTGATAGTAGAAAAGATATGAAAAAAAACATACAAACATTTATCTACATTTTCTATTTGTTTGAATGTAGAATACTAAGTGTTAGCATATAAAAAAGATTGAAAGTGAAGAATTATGGCAACGAGCCACACTTTTGAGTTACTATGTGTCAAGAACTCAAAATAGTATCCGTTAACCACAACAATCCTATAAATAATAACGAGCAGGACATACTATTTAGCCACCATAACTCCATATTATATAGTAACAGAGTTGACATAAATTTAGAATTTTAGCATGGCTTGGACAGCAATTCATGCTAGTGACAGCACGGCACGGTTTAGACACACAGCCCGATAAACGTATGTCATGCCGACTAGCACGATGCTCACTTCTAGTCTGCATTGTCGTGCACCTCGTCGGTGCCTACGAGATGTTCTACCAACCCATCTACGCCGCCGTCAAGGCCTGGGCCGCATCGCGTTGGCCAAACTCCGATATCATTACCCGCGAGTACCCTGTCGGCAAGTTCAGAGTTAACGTCTTTAGGCTTACATGGAGGACAGCCTTCGTCATCGTCAGCAGGGTCCTCACCATCGAAATGCCGTTCTTGAACTATATTCTCCGGTTCCTCGGCGCCATCAGGTTGTGGCCTTTCACTGTGTACTTCCCGGTGGAGATGTGTATCAAGCAGAGAAAAGTAGAGAGGTTCTCAAAAAAGTGGGTGGCGTTGCTGAGATTGAGCTTCGTGTGCGTCGTGGTGACCGTCACTTCGGTAGTCGTGTCCATGGAGGGGATCATAGTTGGAAAGAGATTCAATATAGCCCTCGTTACAACTGCAACTTCAGTAATTATATTTGTATCATTGGATTAAAAAATAATGAACTCAAATTTTTTGAAGTACTATTTAGAAAACATGCGATGTGCTGATTCTGATATGGTAGCAGCACTGTAGCTGAGCACCATTGAGCAATCCGAATCATTTGTTATCTCGATCGAATAGTCATCTTATAACGACCGCACATGATACCTTTCCCATTGAATCGTTCAAGCACTATATACCATTCAAGTCAAAGTTGTAAAGAAAATATTGTTTAAGTAAAACAAAATAGTTAAAAACATGTCATTAATTAGGACTACCAATCACAATATTGTAAAGCGCAAGGTTCCATAAATGGTGAGATTTCGGAATCCGGTCGGGAACGGGATCCAAAATACTAGCCAAATAAAAAAATAAAAAATAAATTGTTACAATAATATTAGAAATCTTATAAAATTATACAAGCTTGATCATACTATAAAAAATTTATTGTATTATATTAGAAGTGTAGGATCATATAGAAAATTTTTCAAAATAACTGAACTTCATTCGTTTCCTTTAAAAAATCAAAAATAGAATGAACATAACTGTAACATTAACCTTATCAGAATTTTCTAAATTTGCTCAAGTGTGATCATGATCCAAAATTTTTAAGAAAGCTTAAGAATTTCCTAAGAACCCTTCTCTAAAATTAAAAAAAATTAAACTTTTTTGTTTGCTCAATCAAATCTATGGATGTATTGAACTTCATTTGTTATCTTTCAAAAATAAAAACACAAGAAACACAAATGGTATAGTACCATTGTAAGAATTTTATAAATACATTGGTGTTTGATCATGAACCAAAATTTTTATGAGAGCTTAATAATTGCCTCAAAGTCCTTTTCTAAAAGTTTCAAAAATTCTAATCCTTTTTTGGTTGCTCATACAAATCTATGTAGTGATCATTAGGTTTTTATCAAGACGTAGTACTGTTAGAATTTTTAGAAATTCTTAAAGCTTTATCATCATATAAAAATTTTATTTAAACATTTGTGATACATCATAACCACCTATAAAAATTTTCAAAAGTTTTTTGAATTATTTCTCATTTGGTTGAAGTTTGCTAGTAAGGCTTTGAACAGAACAGCAGCACTGTCCAAATTTTTAAAAATTTCTGATGCTTGATTATCATATAAAGAATTTATGAAAATATTAGTGATACATCAAAACCCTGAAAAAAAATTTAAATTTTTTTAATGTGGTTTGTTTTATTTTTCATTCGATTCAAATTTGCCGGTTAGCGTTTTATCTAAACAGTAGTACTTTCGGAATTTTTAAAAATTCCTTAGGCTTGATAATTATCTGAAATTTTTATTGGAATATTAATAATGTGTTAGGACCCTCCAAAAAAATTTCAATTTTTTTATGTTATTTGGACTATTTTTCGCTCAGTTTAATTTCACCGAAATCTCGGTGAGATTGCCAAGATTTTGGTAATTCAAGGAGAAATCTCAGAAATTTCGGTGTGAAAAAAAAACTAGAGTTGAATTTTTGTTTTTGTACTTCATTTATAATTTGTCTAAAATTCTAAGATCTCAGTGAAATATCAGATTCTAGCCACCTCTAAGGTGTCAACCAAAAACAAGATTTGAAACCTTAGTCAAGCAAAGCCAATGGTGATGGTTGTAGTGAAGTTTTTGACCAAAACTACAAACGTTACAAAACATTATTAAGTCAAGCGAGCGGTTTAAATAGTTGAGTGAGCTTTATCTTCATTTTCACTCCTTCCTTGTATGGCAACATCTCACATAAAAACCATCCATTCCATGTAGGAATAGAAACTGCAATGTCTAGCCATTGAGGGGGAGAGAGAGACAGAGCTATTTTTGCAATTGCATTCAAAATGAACTAAAATACTTGAGCTGTTGGCCACTGACCCCTCTCTAACAGTGGCGGAACTAGAAATTTTTCATTGAGGGTGCACACATCACACGTACAACTATGAAGTCTTTTACAATTATTTCATAACATCGTAAATCTAACACATATATTTGAAATTTGTTAAAAGCACAATATAAATAGTTCTAAGGTTTTAAAAATTCTAAATCGCCAAAATCAGAACCAATTCAATAAACAAATTTGGCACATTAAAAAGACAATCTTACACGGCTTTTCAAAATTTTGGAGGTGTCAAGACATACCGCACACCTCTCTGGTACCGCCCATGCTCTCTATTGCACCCGCTAGGGTTAGTGCTATTAGGCAACCTCCTTCAATATTATGACACCATTCAGTGCATTCCACTCTCCAGTTAATTGTTCCATACATTTTCCCAAATTGACCCCATGCCCTTGCTGACGGCCTCCTGAGATCAAGGTAGTAAAGTTGGCAGTTAGATCATTTTCTCCTTTGTAAGTTCAACCTTCATTAGTTATGGTTTTGGTGTTAATGACAAATCTAATATTGTGATTATCCATTAATGTGGTTTTGTTATTAATGACAAATCTTATATCGAGACTAACTTGTTTATTTAGAATATCTTTAATTAGTCTCATCGCATTGAAAAATGGAAAACCCAAGGTATGTCTGCGTATTCATTCTAGTATTAGTTGCATACTTTGGAGTCAAGTTAAAATATGAATGTCCCCATTATATTAACCACAAAATGTGCATCATGTTTCCCAATCCATGTATTACATGGATGCACACACTTAGGGGGAGTTTATATGTTAACTTGAAAGTCTCTTTGTATTGATCTAATTCTTATTGACACATATAAGGATCAAGACAAAGAAACTAAATCCTTGAGTATATATTTGGATTGTCTAGTTATAGTATACTCATGGTAATATAAGATATACTCCAATATGAT
This sequence comes from Guadua angustifolia, assembly GCA_036346375.1. Taxonomy (NCBI): domain Eukaryota; kingdom Viridiplantae; phylum Streptophyta; class Magnoliopsida; order Poales; family Poaceae; genus Guadua; species Guadua angustifolia. The sequence goes on along the minus strand of CM070505.1, from coordinate 28,662,198 downwards.
CAAATTAAATATGTGCATATTATCTTCAAGTCAATCATATTTATGCACATATACATGTGGGGTGTATTCTATAGTTGATGACTTAGAGTAATGATCATTTCCATATAGTTTACACATTATGGATCATTACTTTTCATCAACATGAGTATATGAAAACTTGTGTAGTTAATATATACTCATATCAATTTAAATGATAATTTAAATTGAGTTCGTTTGTCTTATTAATCATTAAAGAACATGTCACCATGTGTTGATGGTGTTCCTTGATTAATTAAGGACAAATGAATAGTTCTTAAGTATAATAAAGCATGAGTTGCATTATTGTACTTAAGACATACATAAATCATTCAAATTGATTTAGGTTGGGCTCAATTGATCTAAAGGCATCCATTATGTGTTAATGGAGTGCAAGAGATAATTGAGACAACCATGCATCTTGGACTAACTATTTGTATGAGTTGTGATTGAGTTAGGTCCAAAGATGGATGAGATGACGAGAACGGGACAAGGACGGCATCATGAGTTGATGGGCGTCAAGAGAAGATCCCGAAGTCAACGAAGAGGAGTCGAGTGATGATCCCGGGGGAGTATCAAAGTGAAGATCATAAAGACCCCAAAGGGGATTGCTTGCGTGCGGCGGCAAAGGTAAAATTAGATAGGCTAAGGACTTTGTAGTCTTTGAGTCTAAGGTTTTATCGCCGTACTATTAAGAGGGGTTGTCTCCTTGCTTGAGCTTCATCATGTGTTGATGATCTCAATCCCGCGTTCACTCGAGCTCAAACCATTTGGATTTGGTTTTTGCATAAGGGTTAACCATTTGGCATGTGTTGCGAATGGGGCAAAGCTTATGCTTGGTTGTTGTTGGTTATGCTCTGATTTGCATGTATTGCAAAGAGGAAGAGCATATGTATTTGGTTTTCGCATAATACTTTGATTTGCATGTGTTGCAAATAGGATAAGCTAATGCGTTTGGCTTTTGCGTGAAGTTCACTTTTGCATGTGTTGCAAATGTTGAAGCTTCATGGGTTGGTACAAAACAATCTTTCAAAAACCGTGTGGTTGCTTGGAGCTCAGTTTTGCATGTGTTGCAAAAGGAGAGAGCTCAAGCACGATTTGGTGTTTGTGTGTTTGTATAGAGCTAGAGGCTTGCATATGTTGCAAGTAGAGAGCTCATCTGATTGATTTGGTTACGTGTTAAGTTTGGAGCTTGTTTTGGTGTTGCATGAAACTAGAGAATTGCATGTGTTGCAATTAGAGTTCATGCACCTTGATTGATGTTGCTTGGAGCTAGACTTTTGCATGTGTTGTAAATAGTAGTGCTCAAGCATGAAATTGTGTTTATTGAGTTATTTGCAAGTTCAGTTGTGCGAATAAACCGAGGTTTATGAGTCCGAATTCGAGAGCATGTGAGTAGGGCTTGCAGGTGTTGGCAAGTTGACTGGGTCTCGTGTTGACCTTCACATGGCTAGGGAATTAATCTCATAATCCGGGTTTGATTTGCTTAAAGCGTTTTGCAAATGGATTTGGAGTTGATTGCGAAATGTGTTTTTGCAAGTTGATTTTGGTGATATTTAAAAATATCTAAGGGTGCTTAAATCATGAAAATAGGTGGAGATTGTAGCCCTCGTGATAAGTCGCATAGAATCAAAAATCACCCAAATCGGAGTTCGAGTAAAAGTTATGAGTGTTTTTTGTTGCTGATTTTTGTATGGGCGGTTGGACCGCCCGGGTCGGATCGGACCGGCGGTATGTGATGCAACCGGATTAGCTCCGGCTTGTTTTTTCGAGCGTGAGTTTTCGGCTCGGTGGAAGGCGGTCACGGCCGAGGTCGTCTTGACCGCCCGCATGGTGTCTGACCGGCCGAGAATGCGATCGGACCGGCAGTATGCAGTCCAAAATCCGGCCGTTGCCTGTGAGGGCGGTCGGACGGGAAGGTCCGGTTGGACCGCATTTTTCTGATTCGCCCATTTTGCCCCCAAACGGCTAGTTTTCTTGTGGGGGGCTATAAATACCCCCTTGGGGGGCTTGGGGCAGAGGTCGCTGCATTGGTTGAGTGTTTGGGTGAGGTGTTGCATGTGTTGCACACTCACATTTGATTCTTGAGCAAAGAGTGATAACTAATTGCATGTGTTGCAATTAGGAGTGGATTGAGTGATATCTTGTGCATGTGTTGCACTTAAAGGATGCCTTGGTGCATGTGTTGCACGAGGTGATCACCGGGAGCGCATTCGTTGTGCTCGGTGAAGTTCAAGCGAGGAGCGGCTTGTTACTCTTGGAGGTTGCCGACTCCTAGACGGCGTAGGCGTCGTGCGCGGGAGCTCTCGAGGTGTGAGAGGCCCCGGCAAGTTTGTGAAGGTTCGGGTTGAGCCTCTGGCATAGCGTGAAAAACCACGACTAGTGGAAAGAGGCGGGTGCTCGAGCGGGAGCCGGTCCAAGTGTGGGCTTGCCTCAACGTGGACTAGGGGAGACCGGCAAGTCTCCGAACACCACGGAAAAACATCGGTTGTCTCTTGTCTCTTTACATTCAAGTATTTACTTTTTGCATATTTATCAATTGCTTGAATGTATTAGAATTGCTTAGTATTAATTGATTGTTCAATTTAGCAATTCTAGTGTAGAGACTTAATTTAGTTAGTGCACTAGTAAGCCTAGTTGATTTAGGCTTTAATTGTCAAAACCTATTTATTGCTTCCGCATATATAATTGATTAGGTTTTGACATAGGGGTTGATTAGAGCGAATTGAATTGGTGAGCAATTGATTTATTATAAACGCCTATTCACCCCCCCTCTAGGCGCATCCTCGACCCTACAATTGGTATCAGAGCCACGGTCACTCTCATTTTAGGCTTAACCGTCTAGAGAGTAAAAAGGATGGCAAATAGAGGTTTAGTGCACTCCACCAATTCATATATATTTGATGGCTCTAATTATGCTTCATGGAAAATATTTATGATTAGTCATTTTAAATCCATGAGCCCACAAATATGGTGGATCGTAGATGTCGGCTTTTCTTCTCCACTAAATGATATTGCTCCAACTAAAGGAGAGGAGAAATGCCTACATCTCGGCGCTCAAGCAACTAACGTTTTATTTAGTGTTGTGAGCGTGAAATATTTAATCTCATATGCAACCTCTCGCGCTCATGAAATGTGGATCAAGTTTCAAGACTTATTTGAATCAACCACATCAAATGAGGATTGCATTGAGGAAAAGATGTCGGTCGATGATTTTTCAATCTCAACATCAAGCGTTGAAGAACCGGCATCTCCATCAACCTCAACCTCCGCCTCAAGCGACGACGAATTTTCACTCCCATAAAAAATTCGTTGCTTCATGGCAAAAGGTAAAAATGAGGTAAGTGACGCCGAAGATGAGCCCTCTTATGATGATTTAATGAATATGCTAGAGGAGCTCAATGAATTTCTTGGAAAGGAGAAAAAGAAATATAAAATTTTGAAGTTAGAACATGAATCACTTCAAAATGATTATAATGTTCTAAAAGAAAATCTTGAGAAAATCCTTTTCAAGGAATTCACTAAAGCTAGTATGGATATTGCTACTCAATGTGATTTAGTAAATGAATTGCCTCACTCAATTCCTATCACAAACAATTCATCTAATAAATGCATATCCACCACTAGCGATGATATACCTTGTTGCTCTAATTCAATTGCTAGTACTTCCTCTATGCTTGTTGAGACTAACCTTGTAGAGTAAAATAATGAGCTCAAGGCCCAAGTCATTAAATTGGAAAATGACTTGAAGAGGTGCGTAAAGGAAAAGCCATCCTCGGCGAGATCTTGAGCAAGCCAAGGCGCCTCAAGATAGCGAGGACTGGCTACAACTCCAAGAGGAGAATAGCAAGATGAGGCACAATGCAAGACACACGAAGACAAACAAGTGCTTCAATTGCAACAAGAAGGGCCACCTCGCCTCCGTGTGCCCTAACAAAGTGGATAACAAGGCCACACCATCAACAATGAGGCAAACCGGTAAGGAGCAAGTCAAATCGGTCAAGAGAGGGCCAAATAGCGTGACGTGCTTCAATTGCCGGGAAAAGGGACATTTCGGTAAGGATTGTCCCAAAGGTATAACTCCTAAGCCTATTCGTGTAAATGATAATTATTTGCTTAGGAAGGACAAGAATGGCAATGTGTTTGCCAAGCTTGTCAAGTCCCCTATGCCGGCTCAAAATGATATTCATTTGCATAGGAAGAGTAAATTTAGTAATAGGGTTGCTAAATTTGTTAGGACTCCTAAGCCCACTCAATGCAATTCAAATATATTGCTTAGGAGAAATAACAATAGCAAAACATTTGCTAGATTTGCTAGATCCTCTAAGCCAATCCATAATTCTAATTATCATATGCTTAGAAGAGATCAAACTAGAAATGGTTTTGCAAAATATCAATGCCCTCCTAAGTCCTCTCACTTAAATCCAAATATTTTGCTTAGGAGGAATAATTCTCGCAAAACTATTCCTAGTCATGTTAGTCAATTCAAAAATGCTAAAGTTAAGGCCATTTGGGTTCCTAAATCAATAGTGACTAACATTGTCGGACCCAATAAGAATTGGGTACCAAAAATCGCCTAAAAGATTTTTAGGTGATATTGAGATGGATTGGACGCTTGCTCACTCAAGAGAAGGATTACATTTGTCTACAAGTGGTGTCAAGCTTGAAGAAAATCAAGTCCATCATGAGCAAATGCCATCTCGGTAACAAGTATTTAAATTGATTACTATTTAGCTTCTAGTCTTGTGTAGGTTTGGATGCATTAGTATTAATGAAAATCAATTTAGAACTACTTGTTGTGAGAACTTGCTCTCGCTTCTTATCTATTCTCTTATTGAAATCTTGAGCAAGTTTTCAATAGTGGCACATTAAGGGGGAGTGTTAATTCATATCCATGTGTATCATATCCCTACGTGTGCCCATATTTATATAAGTGCATATATATATAATTTCAAAATCAAGCCCTTTAGCCAAAAGTGAAAAATCTTAGTAACTATTACTAATCTTGTGAAAAACTAGTTGAAAAATGTATACAAATGCTTTCAAAAGGCTTTCCAATAGTTTTGGCTTTACAAAAACTAATTTCAAAAGAAAATAAGTTTTAGCCCAAAAACAAGTTACCAGTATCTTGTTTTGGTTTTAAATTTATAGTTTTCATAGAATTAATTGTAAAATGATTTTGAATATAGCTCCAAAACGAAAAGCATAGAATTGGTTATTCTTAACAATTTTCGTGTTCAAAAGATTTTCAAAAGACCAACTTATCAAAAGTTATTTGATTTTGAAACTCGCCGAAAAACTATACTAGACCCATAATGGTCATATTATTGCACTTAGTGAGTTTCATCATTTGAATCAAAATTCTACACAAGAGTTGATTCAAAATGGTATTTTAGACTCATACACAAAATTCAAATCCATATATCTTACCCCATGCTTCATTTGAATTTTTGTGTTAATTGAATTTGGCCTCGATTTCTTTATTGCTTCTTAATTTGGACTATTTAGGTCAAAAGCCAAAATTCATATTTAAAAGGCCCAAATTTATGAAAAGCTTTATAAAAATATTCTATTAAGTATTCCAAAGGTTTTACAAGTTTTCAAAATGAAAAACTATATGTTGAAATCAAATTTGGCTCAAAACGATTTGATTTAATCCAAAATGGCCTATTTAGGCATATAGCTCAAATCTTGGCATTCAAGTTGGATTTCATTTTAAATCTTGGCTATAAACCATCTTGATACACCAATCTAAGCCATGAAAATTGAAATTGCATGAAATCCAAATTGAATTGCATTTTGAGGCTTTTCGTGAAAATAAATTTCCTTTTATGCCTCAAAGCGCAAATTGCCATATCTTTCAAAATAAAATTAATTTTGAGAAAATTCTTTTTGCAAAACCTTCTAATTAGTCCAAAGTTCATCTCTGCAAATTTTCAAATTTTTTGGACTTCATTTGAGCTATTTTTGACAAAATTTGTAAAAATTTGAAGTGTTTGACTGTCGGGGGCGGTTTACTTACCTACTGAGGGCGGTTGGACAACCAAGCAGTCGGACCGGCCTAGGCGGTCGGACCGCCATGGCAAACTTGGTTCTGAATTTTCAGATTTTCAAAGTTTGCTTTTGGGATATCTTTTGATTGGAACTTCCTTTTTCAAGAATTCTTTTTGGAAAAGTTTCTTATGATCCCAAAGTTCATGTTTGCAAAATTTCAAAAGCTCGAGAATTTATTTGATCGCGTTTCCAAGTGGTATCAGTTTAAGAGCATTTAATTGATTTAAAGGTGATACTCACTTGATCTTTTGACAAAACTTGCGCAATTCAAATGCAAATAACTCCATGATTCATTCATTGAATATCTTGGGGAGTTTATTTATATCAAGTTTTGGGCACTAAAATGCTTCCAAGTGATATCATGTCTTTAATTTGCTCTGATACTCATTCTTTGTGATTTATTGATCTATCTTAAGCTTTTTCTTCTTTTGATACCCGTGAGTATATGTTGCTCTGATACCCATCGATTTTTATCGATCATTCCTTCAAGTGGTATCAATTGAGCTTTTATTCATTCCATGTGCTTACAAGTGGTATCATTGAGTTTCTCTTTCTCCAAGTGGTATCATGGATCTTATGGTTCTTTTCTTATTTAATATCCTTGATTATTTGGATTCCTTTTTAAGTGGTATCATTGATTTCAATTATTTCCTACAAGTGGTATTTCATTACCTCTTTGTAGCATTATTGCGATACCCACATTCTTGATTGAGATTTTTCCTCGCAAGCTAAAATTGTAAGTTCAACCGCCTAAGACCTCTCTGTGTGAGATTCTTTATGTGTTGAAATACATTAAGGAGGAAATCTCTTGTTGAGTATTGTTCTTCATGAAAATTTGAAAATGCTCATTTCTTTTTGAGTCTTCAAGCAAAGCCCTTGAGATAGATTTTACAAGTGGTATCTAATTTCTCAAGTGGTATTTAATTTTGTTGGATTCCTCGTTTAAACCTATTAGGCAATTTATTGGTTTCTTCAAAAGAATCATGTTGAACACTTGCAAAGCCTAATAAAATGAGGAGTGAATTATTTGAATGTGTTTCAAATAACCCGTGTGATACCCTTACTTCGTTTTTCATGCTTATCCTTACAAGTGGTATTTCTACAAGTGGTATCCAAAAACCAAATATGGTCTCTTTTCGAGTTTTTCCTTCTTTTAAGGCCATATTTAAATTCTTGTATGACCCAAGGTCATAAGTGTCCATTCAATTCTTGTATGACCTTTATTAAAAAAATGGTTCAATGCCAAAAGGGGAGAAATAATTAAAATCTTAAAAGAACTAGGAGCTTAATATCCATTTTTTGTGTTTAATGCCAAAAGGGGGAGAATTAGGAGCTTAATATCATTTGGCTTAAAAAGGGAGCTTAATTTGATTAAGGGGGAATTGATTGCTCATATGCATTCTAAATTGCCAATGCTTATATTGTTTAAAATATGCATATGTATTCAAATAGCTTAAATTCTCTCAATATGTTAGTTTTAATCCAAATGCTTATTAAGCTTGGATTTGTCACTAATCACCAAAAAGGGGGAGATTGTAAGTTCAACCTTCATTAGTTATGGTTTTGGTGTTAATGACAAATCTAATATTGTGATTATCCATTAATGTGGTTTTGTTATTAATGACAAATCTTATATCGAGACTAACTTGTTTATTTAGAATATCTTTAATTAGTCTCATCGCATTGAAAAATGGAAAACCCAAGGTATGTCTGCGTATTCATTCTAGTATTAGTTGCATACTTTGGAGTCAAGTTAAAATATGAATGTCCCCATTATATTAACCACAAAATGTGCATCATGTTTCCCAATCCATGTATTACATGGATGCACACACTTAGGGGGAGTTTATATGTTAACTTGAAAGTCTCTTTGTATTGATCTAATTCTTATTGACACATATAAGGATCAAGACAAAGAAACTAAATCCTTGAGTATATATTTGGATTGTCTAGTTATAGTATACTCATGGTAATATAAGATATACTCCAATATGATCAAATTAAATATGTGCATATTATCTTCAAGTCAATCATATTTATGCACATATACATGTGGGGTGTATTCTATAGTTGATGACTTAGAGTAATGATCATTTCCATATAGTTTACACATTATGGATCATTACTTTTCATCAACATGAGTATATGAAAACTTGTGTAGTTAATATATACTCATATCAATTTAAATGATAATTTAAATTGAGTTCGTTTGTCTTATTAATCATTAAAGAACATGTCACCATGTGTTGATGGTGTTCCTTGATTAATTAAGGACAAATGAATAGTTCTTAAGTATAATAAAGCATGAGTTGCATTATTGTACTTAAGACATACATAAATCATTCAAATTGATTTAGGTTGGGCTCAATTGATCTAAAGGCATCCATTATGTGTTAATGGAGTGCAAGAGATAATTGAGACAACCATGCATCTTGGACTAACTATTTGTATGAGTTGTGATTGAGTTAGGTCCAAAGATGGATGAGATGACGAGAACGGGACAAGGCGGCATCATGAGTTGATGGGCGTCAAGAGAAGATCCGAAGTCAACGAAGAGGAGTCGAGTGATGATCCGGGGAGTATCAAAGTGAAGATCATAAAGACCCCAAAGGGATTGCTTGCGTCTTGGCAAAGGTAAAATTAGATAGGCTAAGGACTTTGTAGTCTTTGAGTCTAAGGTTTTATCGCCGTACTATTAAGAGGGTTGTCTCCTTGCTTGAGCTTCATCATGTGTTGATGATCTCAATCCGCGTTCACTCGAGCTCAAACCATTTGGATTTGGTTTTGCATAAGGGTTAACCATTTGGCATGTGTTGCGAATGGGGCAAAGCTTATGCTTGGTTGTTGTTGGTTATGCTCTGATTTGCATGTATTGCAAGAGGAAGAGCATATGTATTTGGTTTTAGCATAATACTTTGATTTGCATGTGTTGCAAATAGGATAAGCTAATGCGTTTGGCTTTTTAACGTGAAGTTCACTTTTGCATGTGTTGCAAATGTTGAAGCTTCATGGGTTGGTACAAAACAATCTTTCAAAAACCGTGTGGTTGCTTGGAGCTAAGTTTTGCATGTGTTGCAAAAGGAGAGAGCTCAAGCACGATTTGGTGTTTGTGTGTTTGTATAGAGCTAGAGGCTTGCATGTGTTGCAAGTAGAGAGCTCATCTGATTGATTTGGTTACGGTGTTAAGTTTGGAGTTTGTTTTGGTGTTGCATGAAACTAGAGAATTGCATGTGTTGCAATTAGAGTTCATGCACCTTGATTGATGTTGCTTGGAGCTAGACTTTTGCATGTGTTGCAAAGAGTAGTGCTCAAGCATAAAATTGTGTTTATTGAGTTATTTGCAAGTTAGTTGTCTTGAATAAACCGAGGTTTATGAGTCCGAAATTCGAGAGCATGTGAGTAGGGCTTGCAGGGGTGTTGGCAAGTTGACTGGGTCTCGTGTTGACCTTCACATGGCTAGGGGAATTAATCTCATAATCTGTAACACCCTTCATGCAAGCTAATTCCCCCAATTTATACCTCAAAGCCAAATCCATGAAGGAAGGAGTGGAGGAAGCCTTTCTTTGGTGGGTTGCTTCTTCTTGAGAAGGGAGGGAGGAGCGCCGGCTGCTGGAGCTTGGCCGAAGGGGGCACCAGAGAAGGGGTGGTGCCGCTGCTGCTTTCAGTCTTTATACATTCTTCTTTGGAGTTCTTCTTGGTACCAAGAGTTAGGGAGGGAGGCGCAGGGAACTCGACACAGGGGCTCGCCGGCCGAGGCCACCGGCATTCTTCTTGGAGTTGCTTTTGTGAGAAAGGAGAAGGACGGGACTTAGGGCTGCACTGGCAGAGTAGGCGAAGGCAGGCAGGGGAGAGCAGGCGCCAGCGTCGGCGAGGAAGAGTAAGGCGCCAAGGAGAGCGATCGCCAGAAGTGGGCGCAAGGAGAGTAGCTCGGTGGAGAAGGGAGCAGGTGACCAGCACTTGGAACATGCGGCCAGGGAATGGGAAGTCGGCTGGAGAACCCAAAAAATATCAGCCACATGAAGCAATGGTAGACACACAAAGAGAGAGAGAGAGATTTTTTTTCTCGCAGTATGACACTCTCCCCCCCTTAAAGGAATTCGACCCCGAATTCGAAGAATGCCAACTATACAAATCAAAGACATAGAGGTCTTAAACTCTTTACCATCTTAAAACACCCACGCCAAACTCCAACAGCTATAAACGATAATAAAAAACCTCAAGTCCAACGACTAACAACACAACTTGACTTAGCTCAATTAAATGTAACTTCTCACGCAAGAACTCAGTCAAAAACAATCAATAGGTCAAAATCTCAAGGGACCACTGCCCAAGGCAAATGCTCACCACAGAACATTACACACCAAATTATGAAATCCTTCACTACAACCATCTTAACCCAATTTCAGTTGCACGCTAGAAATGGTGACATCATTACCATCAACTTCCAAATAGTTCACTAATAAAGGTTAAACAAGCACCACCAAGGAACCACATCAAAAGTATAGTCCTCAATTATTATCCACCCAAAATCTCTCGATTCTCTTTAGCACAACAACCACTTTCATCCTCTTCAAATAATGTGATAAAATACACACCAAGGAGAACTCAACTTTCAAGAGAAACACTGCATTGAACATTTACAGCTGCAATCCCAATGTCCAAAGAAAACTCAATTCTCATCATTTTACTCAACACTATACCATAGGCTTCCCTATCCTTTAACTCCAGCTAGAGCACAAAGGAAACTACAATCCCCTTTCTGACCAAATGAACCACGTACATCATCTTGAACCCAAAGCGTTAAAATCTACCTGAGAGAGGATCTTGATAGAGTCCAATCATCACTCAAATTCTTCTTCCAAAGCCAAATTTTGCAAGAGAAGATCCGATTCTCAAACATCATAGAAACCTTTAACACTTTCAAATCAATACAATAACATTCACCTTGGGGGAGAACTCCAATTAAAAGAGAAACCCCACGCAAATCGCTGCCAGAAGCGCTCATAGAAACCAAAAGACAATTCAGATTACTTTAATCAAGGCAAAGCCTCTCCAGCTAACCCAGAATCAACATTCGGCAGAGGAACCCGATCCTCAATTTAAGCATCTGTACCCTAAACCGTCATATTCGTCCTCAAAAGAAAAGGAAACTCGTTCCCAACAAAAATCACTTCACCCACAGAATCACTTACGAAATATTCACTAGATTCACAATCTGATATACTCGCCAACACATCACATAACTCTAATCAAACCGGCTCTAGTCAATCATAGAGTTACAAAACCCAAACTTCCTTCAATTAATCTCTACTATTCATACATCCATCACTGATCATAGCATCATCAAACCCTAACCAAATCTATCTCATGACAATCAACAAGGAGAACCACGTTCTCACCTCTTCAGCATAAATGACTTCTCAGTTAATTTAATACAAGACGCGTGTCATCCTTTACTTTGGTTTACTAGCCATGACGAACCTCGATAAGATCTCCACCAGACCTATTCCACAGATAAGGCTCCCAAATAGACATTCATACAACCATTCCATATACTCATCCTTTAATTTCACATTTATTAATTCATTTTGTCGGTCCACCATTTAATTAACTCATAAGCAACAGAAATTTAACAACAACAGTAGTTTTCTTCGCAAGACAACCCACGGTAACCAACAAGAACCAAAGAATCCAACGAAACAAAACACAACAATAAAAGCAATCCAAAGGGGTTCATCACTAAGCTTTCCTCTTTAAATCCAAACATCGAAGGCAAAAGAAACCAACCTTCCCTCCTTACCCTCTAAACTACTCCACGAAAACGACAACTCAAAAATAAGAGGTTCCCAAACAGCAAGAGGTGGCACTAATCAGTCACACCCACCAGCAAAACCCACAACTCGGCTAAAGGAACAAGGTCGAAACCTTTCGGTTTAACCAATAACATGAACAAAAGTGTACTGATTCCAATAGTCCTTTCATAATCAAAGCAATATGCAACAATAAATTTTGCATTCAATATTTAGGCGCAATGCAATGTACCCATACCCATCCTATTGTGCATCAGAGTGTGTCAAGTTTTAAATTAGTTAACCATTCTAATTCAGATTTTAAGGTTATTGTCCAAAGGCCAAATTTTAAAGGAGTAGAAACCTATGCCATGTTTCTAATATCACGCAGCAAAATTTTAGTTTACTCTAGAGTTACTCACTACATTCAGACACCACGGACCTGAAGCCCGCTCTGATACCAACTATAACACCCTTCATGCAAGCTAATTCCCCCAATTTATACCTCAAAGCCAAATCCATGAAGGAAGGAGTGGAGGAAGCGCCACGGCTTCTTGAGAAGGGAGGGAGGAGCCCATTTCTTTGGAGCTTGGCGAAGGGGCACCAGAGAAGGGGTGGTGCTGCTTCTTCTTTCAGTCTTTATACTTCATTCTTCTTTGGAGTTCTCTTTGGTCCGAGTCGGGGAGGCGCAGGGAACTCGACTGGGGCTCGCCAGCCAGGAGCCACCGGCCTTCTTCTTGGAGTTGCTTGATGGGGAAAGGAGAAGGACGCGGACTTGGGGCTGCTTAGGCGGGCGGGGCAGGCGGGAGAAGCAGGCGCCAGGTCGGCGAGGAAGAGTAAGGCGCCAAGGAGAGCGAGAGCGTGAAGTGGGCGCAGGGAGAGTAGCTCGGTGGAGAAGGGAGCAGGTGACCAGCACTTGGAACATGCGGCCAGGGAATGGGAAGTCGGCTGGAGAACCCAAAAAATATCAGCCACATGAAGCAATGGTAGCCACACAAAGAGAGAGAGAGATTTTTTTTTCTCACAGTATTACACCCGGGTTTGATTTGCTTAAAACGTTTTGCAAATGGATTTGGAGTTGATTGCGAAATATGTTTTTGCAAGTTGATTTTGGTGATATTTAAAAATATCTAAGGGTTCTTAAATCATGAAAATAGGTGGAGATTGTAGCCCTCGTGATAAGCTTCGTATAGAATCAAAAATCACCCAAATCGGAGTTCGGAGTAAAAAGTTATGAGTGTTTTTTTGTTGCTGATTTTTGTATGGGCGGTTGGACCAGCCCGGGTCCGGTCGGACCGGCCGGCGCGCGGTGCAACCGGATTGGCTCCGGCTTGTTTTTTCCAGAATGTGAGTTTTCGGCTCGGTTGAAGGGCGGTGCGACCGGCCGAGGTCCAGTCTTGACCGACCCAGTGATGCGACCGGCGAGTCTTGGTCGGACCAGCCGTCTAACAGTCCAAAATCCGACCGTTGCCTTGTGAGGGCGGTCGGACGGGAAGGTCCGGTTGGACCGCATTTTTCTGATTCGCCCATTTTGCCCCCAAGCGGCTAGTTTTCTTGTGGGGCTATAAATACCCCTGGGGGCTTAGGCGAGGCATTGCATTGGTTGAGTGTTTGGGTGAGGTGTTGCATGTGTTGCACACTCACATTTGATTCTTGAGCAAAGAGTGATAACTAATTGCATGTGTTGCAATTAGGAGTGGATTGAGTGATATCTTGTGCATGTGTTGCACTTAAGGGATGCCTTGGTGCATGTGTTGCGAGGTGATCACCGGGGCGCGATTCGTTGTGCTCGGTGAAGTTCAAGCGAGGCGGCTTGTTACTCTTGGAGGTTGCCGACTCCTAGGCGGCGTGGGCGTCGTCTTGCGGGAGCTCTCGAGGTGTGAGAGGCCCGGCAAGTTTGTGAAGGTTCGGGTTGAGCCTACGGCATAGCGTGAAAAACCACGACTAGTGGAAAGAGGCGGTGCTCGGCGGGGCCGGTCCAAGTGTGGGCTTGCCTCAACGTGGACTAGGGAGACAAGCAAGTCTCCGAACACCACGGAAAAACATCGGTTGTCTCTTGTCTCTTTACATTCAAGTATTTACTTTTTGCATATTTATCAATTGCTTGAATGTATTAGAATTGCTTAGTATTAATTGATTGTTCAATTTAGCAATTCTAGTGTAGAGACTTAATTTAGTTAGTGCACTAGTAAGCCTAGTTGATTTAGGCTTTAATTGTCAAAACCTATTTATTGCTTCCTCATATATAATTGATTAGGTTTTGACATAGGGGTTGATTAGAGCGAATTGAATTAGTGAGCAATCGATTTATTATAAACGCCTATTCACCCCCCCTCTAGGCGCATCCTCGACCCTACATCCTTGCGTAGCTGAACCATGGTATTGAAATGTAGAATTGTGGATTCTTAAAAAATTTATATTGAAATACATAGATTCATTATCTGCACTAAAGTAAATTAATTTGTTAGCAATATGCACACCAAAATATGTTGCTATTTCCTCACAAAAAAGATATGTTGCTATAACTTTTACCTATTTTTTTGTACATGGAGTGCTTCTCACATAAAAAATTTTACATTATTGATGTTGGTTTTACATATATATTTCATTAAAAATTGTATCTCTTGTATTATTAAAACAATAGAAAAAGAAGCTACAATGTTCACTCTCAAGGGTTAGAAATTCTCACATTATTTAGAGGAAAAGGAGAAAGATATAATAGTGTAAATTAATTATATATATATGGGAGTTGCTGCAGTGTATAAAAACAAACATATTTCCACTGTAAGCATTAGAGTTGTATACCAAGTACAACTCTATATTTTGATATAAGCATAGCATTATAATATCTAGCTACATAATTACACGGAAAATTTGGCTATTTTGTATTTGAAAGCTGAGATACTTAGAAGATAAACTATGTAGACTAGAGTTGGGATTCTAAGTGGAATTGGTAGAATCTAAGCTCAAGTTGGATCAGAGTTGGGATTCTAAGTGAATATGCGACTAGGATCGAGATTGTGCCCTGACTGGGGTCTAAAGTAGGACTCGAATCGACAAGGCCCTATTGAGTATTAAAGTCTTAGGAATACCAATTGAATCAGGGTTAACTACTTTGCCATCACTTTTTTAGCCTCTTAACAATTTTTTTTGCAAATCTAGTCCCTTCTTAACGTAATTGCAAAAATAGTCCTCTCCCTGGTCACAGAGGTGCTAACAAGTGATACGTGTCACATGCTGTGCTACCAAACTGTGAGACAAGTTGCTCCATAGCTAGCTGGACCTCAGTAGGAGAGGTACCGTGCAGGGAGAGCTCGATGCTTCCTCGATAGTATTTAATTAAGCCATTTCATTAAGCAAAGTCATTAATTAAGGGGTTAATCAAGTGATTAATTAATTAAAGTGATTATTTAATCAAACGTTAATATTTAATGGATTGACCCGCACATTTCTTGCTAAGCTACCCTAGCTTGCTAGGAACCTTGCCGCACCACAAGTGACATGTGTCATCCGATGCGCTTTCTGCGGTTGGGGAGAGAGCTATTTTTGCAATTACATTTGAAAGAGAGCTAGGTTTGCAAAAAATAGTTTGTTAGGATGCTAGAAAAGTGATGACTTTGGATCCCCTATGTAGCCCCTAAAGCAGCATGCATGTAGAAGGCGGTCAATCCATCATGTTGTTAGTACATGACAAATTATGATACTTGCATGTGCTATTTTGTGTAGTTTTTGTGTGGAACGTATCGTGTGGTTAGATTCCTAAAGTTGTAATAATTGTTCAAACCTTTTTTGTGGAAAATGACTCCTGTAATTGAACATACTTGAATATATTGGTAATCATTAAAGGTTGATTGTATGACCAATTAGTCCAGAAAATTGTTGTTTAAAAGTGTGAATGGAAGTGACTGGTTTCATTTCAGTTAACGAAAATGATGCATGAAAACAAAATGATCTCTGTTATCTATCATCTTTTTTTAGTATCTCATGATTTTTGTATTGTCAACAAGACGTTGCAGAACGCGATTAAATTTTTGTAGCATATTGTCATGCTTGTTGATAAGTTTCAACTACCAACAGTTATATATCACAAAATATTTCACACTTTAAAGAAAATGATAATATTGAATTAAATTACAATAACATTTTTATGATCATATTTAAGTGAGCCTCCCACAAAAATAATATTAAACTAAATTCATTTATTACAATATACATTCAGTTCATTACAATAAACATTCAAGTTATCTCACATTACAATATAACGTCTAATATATATCTCAATTAGGCAAGTTAATCCTGAGAGAAGACAATAATTTTTTGTAGGAAGTAAAGGAAAGCAATCTCCATATCCTCTAATAACTCCTATTACTCAAGGGATGTTTGGCATGGCTCCACTCTAGGGTTTTACAGCTTCAGATCCAGTTTGTCATTTAGATTCCCTTCACTATGAATTTGGAGCTATAAAAGAAAGTGTTTGGCTAGGAGGTTAGCTCCGAATCCAAGAATGAGAGGATTCTACGCAAAGGGTCAAGACTACTCTTGGTTTTGACATTTATATATTCTTTTTTTTTGTGCATGTTACTAGCTTATTTTTAAGTGGGTTTTTTCAAACATTAGTTGAATTTTTTTCACCTTTCGACCAAAAATATTACAGATTTATCATGGTATGCACATGAAAAAAACAACAATAATAAATAAGGTTCCAATTCAATGTTATCGATACGAGGGCATGTTCATAACATGATTGCCTCACAGTTTTTTAATGGGATTTCATTGAGCTTAACCTATTCAGTACATTACAAAATATGAAATCGACATTTTTCAATGAGCACAGTCATCATGTTCACCACACACATTCAATACAACAAAGATTCATTTGCCAAACTTGGCTACTACCACAGATCACTTGGCCTACATAGTACAACCTGATACAACTACAATTGGCCAAACCTGATTACTACAACATGTACAAAATTGAGAAAAAAATTTACATCATAGAGACACCTTTCTTTTGCATGCTTCTTTGGAGGCAAACCGGCTCACGCCTTGCTTGAGGGTGGTCGTTGGTGGCGTGTAGAGAGGTCATTGAGGATAGAGGTGGGATGTGCATATCTTGTGGAGAAATAGAGCCATATAGCCAAATAAAAATTAATGAAGCTGATCCATGCCCTAATCAGATTGTAACTATAAAGGAACTCCTGCAACAAAAGACTATAAAAAACTAAACTAAAATGCAATGAAGGCATTGTAGTGGATACACATGATGAAAATGTTCAAACTCCGATGATTCTGGCTTCATTCCTACATCAAAAGGTAGCACTAATAATATCAAACATTCTTGGATACACATAACAAAAATATTCAAACTCCAATGATTAGGGCTTCATTCCTACAACAAAAAGGAATAATAATAATAATAATAATAATAATAATAATAATAATAATAATAATAATAATATCAAACATTCTGGATAGCACTAACAGAGCTCAAACATTCAATTGTTAGACCTAGCTGCTAGTATTAAAGCCAACGCTAAAGAAGAAAAACAAAAGCACTGACAGCTTCTTTAATATGCAAGCAAAGTTAATTGATCCCTTTAGTGACACAATTTTATGCCAGAGCCTTCGACACCTCCATTGTGCAATGAACTTCTACAAAGGACTTTGTCAAATTTTCTAGAATAGAATGTTTGATGAAGTAAATTTTGTAGAGTACAATACAAGTATGAGAAGCATTTCACAATGATTATCACAATTCAAACCCCAACAAGATCATATTTCTGAATGAACGATGGGAGATAAAACACTTACAGCACACAAAGATAATGTATAAGCAATTAACAAAATACATCTTCTTATAATGTTATATGATTGCTCAAACACAATACTGCATTACAAGCTTTAGTAGAGTTATTGACTTGGATTTCAAATTAAAAAATTGAAAATAGGAGCTTGAGGCATCAATGAAAATGTTATCACTTTTTCATTGAGAAAAAAATCTAAGCCCTGTTTTGAATAACTAATCTAGCTATTTCTCTGTCACATAATACATTTCATAACGAGGATATCTCCTTACTAGCACAACTCCATCATACTGCATCACGAATCTATCTACACAGATCACAAATGTTCAAGCATAAATACATCGCACGACACCTACATGATCAGAACTAGATATATATGAAATGGTGACTCACCTTGTAGCCAGGGGGAAGTCACCACCGACATGGAGAGGAAGCCGCTACCATGGCAGGAGTGAAACTGCCACTGCTTGGTCTGAGGACAACGAATATAGTGATGAGATAAGTAACAACTACGCATTATATGATAGTGTTAGATGGCGGTTAATGTATGACCGTTATTTTATAGAATAGCCATCTTGCCATTGACAGGTAAATAGTACAACAAGAAGGTAATCTTTCAGGTAGTAACAAAAGAAGACAATTACTATTACACTAGATACAAGACATTAACCTTTAAATTATTTAGCATGGCAATATATAAAAAAAGAGCAAAACGACTTATTCTTTAGCTACTACCCTAGTAGCCCTTTTAATACCTTTATGACTTTGTGCAAATGGGACCGGTGCTTCTATTTTGGACCATATATGGTCATTCGATCTGTCACAAGTGTCAAGATTCTAGGCCTTCATACAAAAATATGTGACTCCTATAAACTTCACTAAAAACCTAGTTTTACATATCTCCAAGTTTGCTACTAGTAAAAACCAAACTTAATTGCATTTGAAAAATATATAAAAAAAAGACAAACAACGAGATGAATAGTGTTGAACAATGAAAATCACTATTCTCGCTGAATTTTTCTTTTTCATATATTTCAAATGCGATTGAGTTTGGTTTTTAAATTTTGCAGAATTGTAAAATCTCACCATATATATATAAAAGTTTCACGTAGTCTTTACAGTAAGAAGGGTTTTCACATGTTGCCATTATCTTAAGCATAGAATACCCCTCTGGAACTGTCGCTGTTCTAAAACAGTCTGCGCGTTGCTTCTCCCTTCATCACGTCCCGCGATTTCCCCCCGCACGTAGGCATTTGCATGAACGTTTCTAGCGGCCGACCGTGGATAGCAATTTTCTTGTAGACAATTGGTATATGTTACTGCTCCCTCATCCACTACAGGAAACGACATCAGTGTCGTCGGCCAAAATATCTATGTCGGCGGTTTCATAACCGACAACAAGTATATGCCCTGTCGTCGTGACAATAGACTAACTGACGACATACATACTCCCCGCACGATAACTACTTGGCGCGGCAGGATTTTGAATTCGCTTCCATGAAAAGTACCTATGTCGTGACTAACGATATCTGACGACACGCTTCCTCCCTAACGGCAACCTAACGCCCAGACGGAAGGACTTCAATGCGGTCCCACATGGTAGTGGGCAGAACCACCTGTGTCGGCGGTAAATAATAGGCCGTCGACATAAAGGCGGTCCCACATGGCAGTGTACTTCAAAGCGGTCCCACATGATAGCACCACCTTTCTCGGCGGCAAATAACATGTCGACGACATTATTAATTCGAAATGGGATGAGAAAATATATTTGTTGTTCTTAAAATTTAGAAAAATCAAATATACCTTTTAGAATGGTTGTTACGTACTCAACATACATTTGTATGAAATGTGGGTATATTTATTTTTAATTAATTGGTATGTGACGGCGGTGTGTTTGTTAAATATACTCTCCTAGCTAAAGTTTCAATTAATGCGCTTTCTAGTGACGATTCAACAGGGCGATCGGAAAACGAGGAATGACTCACTTGCATGTTGTGAAACCCTAAAATGACAATTCAAATGTCTTATTCGCCCGTCTAAGGCGACAAAATAATCGGCGAATATTACGGGGACTGAGGACGGCCACCGACCCAAAGAAAGACTGTGGAGGTCGACCTTTTCGAGCCGAGTGAGGAAAGTGTATGGATGAGCTAGGATGGTATTTGCCATGTTGTGGAGGTGCATGCGGTGTGGTTCGATTGATCTGAGTGGAAGCGTAGTGGATTACTCTCAGATACGTTGGAGCCTCTGTGTCGGCGGCTCCGTATATACCGACGACAAAAATGATACAATGTCGGTGCTTGTCACCAAACCATTAGGCTAGGTATGTGTCAGCGGCTATATTAGGCCGCCGATACAGGCCAGGTTGACGGGGTGGCCCAGGATGCGCTTTGGTCGGTGGGGTTTATGTTAGCCGCCGACACCGATGTGCTGTGTCGTTGACTCTGTGTCGAGGGACTTGTGTCGTCGGCTAGCCGACGACACATATCTGTATCGTCGGTAAAAGCCGACGACATTGAGCAGGATCCTTGTAGTGATCACATCACAGGTAGTCGTTATTTTGGACATCGATATGGTCTCCAAATTATAGCTTTGGTCACTAATGTTTATTATAATATATTTATAAAACTCAATAAAATTATAATATTATGAAAGTACCTTTCAAGATAAATTTACACATGTGTTTTTTATTTATCTAATTTAAATATTTAAAAAGATATTGACAGTCAAAAATTTAAAAGTTTGATTGCACCTGTATCTAAAATGATAATTATTTATGACTGGAAGGAGGATGTTAGTACCTCAGCGTATGTGAGTCATGTGACTGATTGGGTGCACAGGCTAGCATGAGATGAGTCATGAGTCTTGGTTCATTTCGATTTTCATAAAGATTAATAGACATATTGTAGAATAATTTGAGGAATAACTAGGTATTGTCCCATATGATCCCACTCTTTCTTTTTATTTATAGTGTCAATTACAACCGGATTCAATTTCAACTCGGACTCTAATCCGACTCATACAAACACATATACATGGGCGTACACCGATATCTGTTTTAGGTGTAGGGCATTTTTCATTTCGTATGGTTTTTCGACGAAATTAACTTCATTTGATGGTCTATGGGAAACCAGCATCATAGTGGCGGCTATTTATGAGTCCATAGAGTGTAAAACTGAAGCCCTGCTTGGCATGTCGAAGCATCCGCAGTAAAAGAATTCAGCACAACATACAGAGCTGGGTGCTTGAGGTGTGACGAGCTCCTAGTTGTAGAATATACAGATGACATGGAACAAACAGAGTTGAAGACTTTTGACCTGTACCCATATGTTTGAATAACTTATGAATGGCAACTGTTTATTAACAAGCTAGTATACTGAAGCTTCCATATCACAAGATTTTCGTAACTACAATTCGTTCCCAGTCTTATATGAACCTAAATTCGTATCTATATCTTGCCAAAATATAAGTGCAGAGTACATGCATGATGTATGCTAGAATTGGCTCCACATGTGAATCGTCCACATCGCTGCTCATGATTCATAAGCTCCGAACAATCTGTTTCAGTGAACTGTAAGTGCCTACGACAGTAACTCCTACCCCAACCATGATAATACCCAGACAAACCACCATCTCGAGCCCCAGCTTCCTGGAAGTCCTCGAACTGATCTTCAGGTAGCAAACACACGGCAGCAACATCGTGGCCGTGCTGCTCAGGAACGAGCCTGTGAGCGCGACGACGTAGGCGAAGAACGGCACGACAAGCGCCACGATGGTTGTGCTGACGACCAGCGCAGTCCTGATGGAGACACTGACGGCCTTGTGCTTGCCGGCATGGAGGCCATCCTCGATAGCCTCTGCTATTGGGGTGACCAGCAGCGCGAACTTGGTGAACGGATTGATCAGCGTCGTGTAGATTGCAACGTTGGAGCTCAAAGCTCTTGATGGAAGGTTGAGCGTCACTTGGGATTTCAGCGATTCGCCGTACATCAAGTATCCGATGACACCCATCAGCCCGTAGCCAAGAGTGTAGATGGTGAAGCAGAAGAGCAGCACCTGAAATTCGAAAGAGAAGAGGTGATGTCATTCAGTACAGCAGCTTTATGTAATCGGAAAGTTTGACAATATTGCAGTTTCCATAATTGGAGTTACAATTTGCATTGGCCAAAAACGTCTTTCCTCCGAATCCGTCGAAAAGGTTCAACATTTAGTAAAGCAAGATCGTCCATAACAGTTTGGCGGACTAAGATCGTTCATCAGTAGTTTTCAACAAATAGCTAAAGTGCTTTATAATTGTACTACTTTTATCTTGTTTCTTGGTCAAACAAACACAATAGATCAGTGAAAGGGCTACTGTTTTACTTACTGTTGGGAACCTTTTTCTGTCTCGCATGCCGGTGTATATCATGGGGAAAACCGCATGACCACTGAAACAGAACGCATATAAGCTCATAGAAGTTGGAATACCGGACCAGTTCACAAGCACACCTTTCTTGCGGAAACCAACACCTTCAAACGCTCCTACCCACAGAACAGAGGCGATGAGAATGATGGAAGCCATGACTCCCCCAAGAGATACGTACGCAAGCATGTTCAAGCTCCGAAACCATGTCGTTGGCAAAACCAACAGACTGAAAATCAGAACAAACCCTTGCTTGCCTCCAATCTTGAGTCCAGCAACATGGAAGTTGACACCGGGAAATAACTTCTCCAAGTTGTCACCTTCTAATATCAAGAAATCGATTGCCACAAGGTACAGCTCCAGGTACATGAATATTGCTACTATGATCTTTCCTTTCCGGCCAAAGGCCAGCTCACCTATATCAGGATAGGTCTTAACAAGAGAGCTAGAGTCTATACATCTTTGTAGTAGAATCCCAGTGTAGAAGCAGATAATTGCTATGGTTGTGAATATAAGTAAGCTCAACCATCCTCCTTGAGACAATGCATAAGGAATGGACAGTACTCCAACCCCTGCAAAACAGAAAATAAATACCGCGGGTTAGCTAGGTTAAAGAGAAATATCGGGCACCATAAGTAAATAGATGTAGCATCACTTCTCCATTCTCATGCTTGACAAATAGAGAGACAGGATGGAAGAAACCTGAGAGAGCATTAGCTCCATTGAAGCAAGTTTTGGAGAAGCCCGTCCCCGACTTTGGAGAAGTGTTGGTGTCCATCACAAACTTCTAGTGCTCTTGGACTGGACTATGCGCATTGCCCTTGCCTCTTAAAGAGAAGGGTGGTGCATGCAGTTAGCCCCTTAGCATTAGCAGAGCCACTCTGCATAACCATAATGGTAGTGCCTTGTGACAATTTAGTAGATGTCCATTCCTGAAAAGGAGGAAGAAAAATAAACCGAACAAAGCGCTGAGTGGAGTTGCAAGGGCGGCAAAGCGGATTCGTCTATTGTACGTGGAGTTTCTTTCTACTCCATCTGTTCATTTTTATAAGGCGTATTTTGACCTTGCATAAATATTAAGGTTGCGTTGAAATTGAGAAAGGCATAAGAGAAAGTGACTTAGATGCCCACACTTAATTGTCTTGCAAGATGAAAGATGTATTTTGTATGGGTGGTAATGAATAAATGTATATGGTTGAGAGAGAATAAATAGATGTATAGAAGTAAACACCTCATTAAATTTACATGTAAGACTTATATTTGTGAACAGAACCATTCAAAAAATAAACTTTATAAAAGTAAATGGAGGGAGTAACAGATATGTACCATAGCCTGAGGATAAGTATCCCAGAGGTTAGGGAAGGAAAGACGCCCATGCGAAAGGCATGCAGCAGCCACGCAAAAAGCAGAGAAAGAAGTGAGGTTACTCACTCCCATCTGGATCTACCATAGAGGCGTGAGAGGGCAAAAGCACTAGCTCTGCTCGTCGCACTCTTGTTAATATTCTACTACCTCTAGCATCATGTGTATTACTAATCTAGTTAATTTTGTTCTTAAGATAGTTACTTGTACATATTTTTGAGCTTTTGGAATGCACCATATATTATTAAGACATTATTTTCACTTCCTTAATTATTTGATATTTTAACTATGTTGCTCATTGATTTATGTATCAATTTGGATTGCACATGGCATTCAAATGTGTTTTTGCTACATTTGCCTTAACGATAGCTTCACACTAGCATCCCCTCCATTTTTATCTTGCATATGCCACTGATTCCCACATGCTCGATTAGCTTTAGTCCAAATTACGTCAATAACTAGGATATCCATAGGACCAAAACTTTTGTACATCTGTTTTGCGCAATCTGTCGCCTTTTTCCCTGGAAAAGGCTATATACTATATAGTATGCTGATACTTTATAGAATCCAAAGATATTTAAAGATAGGCTAATAATTTGTTCTTTCTTGATTGCACGTACCAAATGGATGCGATGTCATGATCCAAGAAGAACATTCTACTCTTGCCACCATGTTGTAGCGTATATCCATCAATAGAGTTTGATTCATTGAAGAATAAGGGTAGAAAAACCAGTTAGCTAGAAACTAGATCCATTGGACCAAAATAAGCAGAGAGAGAGAGAGAGACAGCGCAAGTATCCTAGAGGGAAAACTCCAACGTAGTAAATAATGTGGATAAACCACTAGTAAACTGGTAACAAGATATACATAAATGACTAACGATACTGAATAGAATAAATATTTAGTCAACATAAATTATTGACAATAATTAATACAAATGAGTGAAGTAATCAGTAACCAAGAACCTTGTAAAATTATGTGCTGAAAACTTGGCTTAATGATGAAATTGGTATCGTAAAGTGGTTGTGATCATGGCATGTGTGGTGTTCGTGTATAGGCTGTTTCAAATGATTATTTGATATGCTTGTGATAGCATGATAATAATTTTGCTTGATGCAATACGCTCGTGTGAGTGGTTGCATGGAATGACTTTGAGTAAGTCGTGGACTCGTGCTCGGATTCGTTTCGTGTTTATTCATGTGTAGGTGTTGCTCGAGGGCGAACGTGGTCGATAACAGGACCGGAACTAGGTTCATGGAGGAACTGAGGTTCGGAACTAGATTCAGAGAGGAATCGAGATATTGGTGGTCAAGGATGTCATGCGGGACGTTGAGAATAGTGCACGTGGAGGCTGGTTAGTCACGTGAGTATGGCATGTGGACTGTACACGCGTGCAAAAGTTGTATTCGGACAAGTGGAGTTCTATACAAACTCTTTCCATGTTGGGCGTGGAGTTGTATTTAAACTCTTTATGTTTACTTAGTATAAATAGAGGGAGATGTCTCCTATTTATGATGCGTAAAGTATTAGCATTTATACTCTTTTGTTTTAGAGTACTGTAATCAGATAAAAAAATAAAAATCTTTCTCGCGTCTCCGGCGGTCGAAGTATTTTCATGTGGCTTGACTTTTAAGTTGCGACTAGAAGTGCTGGAGTTTTTTTGTCCGGCGGCTAGCGTCTTGTTCGTGGTGCATGCATGTTTTGGTGATGTCCTGTGGATTCCAGCGGCAAAAGGAAAGAGCGCTCGACTAGATAATTCCAACATTGCATGCGTGTGTTTCTCGCGTGACTAGAAGCTGGTCGATTACCTGGCGACTGGCGTCGTTGATTGCTCCCGGCGGCTTGAAGACAGATCGTCGTTCTGGTTCTTCGCACAGAAAATACTTGTTGATTTCTTTCTTCATATGAATCAATCATTTTCATGCATGCATCATTCCTAACTATCTTTGGTTGATTATTCTCAAACTCATGCATAGCTATCGTTAAGTATGCTTCTAACTGAGTCTTGTTAGTTCTATACGTCATTATTTGTTACAGTTATATTGCGAAGGTCATAACTCTAGATTCGTAGATCCGATCGAGTTGATTTTTATTGGGTTAGTTTTTCGAAATTGAATCAATCCAACGATCGGATCTTCGGAAATTACTGTTTTAATGAACGTGTATCAGTCAGTTTTTATTTGGTCCGGCGTGCAAGTTTTTGTTTAGTCCAGTGCAGTAAAAAATTTGGTCCGGCGCAGCAAGACTTTGGTCCGGCGGAGAAAGACTTTTGTCCAGCGGTGCAAGACTTTGGTCCGGCGCAGTAAGGTTTTTGTCGAATCCGAATCAAGTAAATTTGAGTCCGAGTTGGGGTGTTCCAAAAATCATCAAAAATTTGATTTTAGTTTCCACGCAATCATTTACCTCCTCTGATTGCTAGTTTAGTTTATATCGGTCCTACAAACCTATTAGCTGACTATCCAAGATCTGATAACATTAACCGTAACCCACGACTGGCTTGCATTTTTAAGATCACCTAACACGTCCTGCACCTATTGCGCTTTGCATCCAGTCACTGTTTAATCTGTGATGGAACATATATGAAGCACATGAGTTTCTTTTAACTAGATGTCATGACGTGATGTTGACAGTAAACGGGACAATGGCACACGATGTCAGAATCCAACAGCAAGTGAAAAAAGAATAATTCTCTCAAGGTAAGATTTAACGAGAAATTTATACCTGATTAGAGAATTATGCTCCAAAATGACTTTTCTATGCAGAAATAAAGCCTTGTTAAGAAGTAATTTTCCAAAATATTTAAACAACGAGAAACATAATTCTGAAGCATTATGAGCTTCCTTCACATTCAAATTACTACATACCTGCACTAAGCAGAATGATAACAGATAACAATATGTGGCCGTAAACCCGCTCAGCTTCAATTTTTTTTGTTGGGTGAGGAAGCTTCAAACTTGTTATGACACTTCCCACAATACGATGTCTCCAATGTTGCAGTTAGCAAATATGGAACCGACAAAAACATAAAGCTTTCGGCTGCCCTGTTGCAGCTAGCCCCACTGAATACCAAAAACATCACCATTTCCACTAAATGTGCCTATTCTAAATCTGGTGGGATCTGTTAGAAAAATGACGCGCAAAACATATGTAGAAGATCAAACACAACGAACAAGAGACACGGATTTAGCGTGGAAAACCCTTGCGAGAAAAAACTACGGGCGCCGGCCGGCGAAGAACTTCACTATTTTCTGGAGGAGTTACAAAGCGCTGGGAATCAAATCACCCCAAGCGGTTTACAAGAAGGAAATATATAGACAGTAGTGACCTAGGTCAATAAGCCATATCTCTGAATTTGGATCATAATTTAACAGGATCATATCAAATAAATGGTACCAAAGTGATATAACTTCTTTTTTTTTTTTTCAATCGGAACAGACCCAGCCAAAATATTGAAACAAGTGCATTATTCAGATCAGTGCAAATGAAAAGGAACCACTTTATGAGACAGTATCTCAGCCACACGGACGTGCTCTTGAATGATGCTAGGCCAAGTGTACAAAGGACAATGTTTGAAAGATTCCGAGCGTAAGCACTTGACAGAATTATTCCCTCTTATTTCTTTACCAACTTTTACATGATGTGTGCAAAAAGTAAAACACAACAGAGTTATAAATCCACAATACTACATGAAGTCCCAAGTACGGAAATCTCGTGGTAATTGTGCTCAATTGGCGTTATACTATGGCACTTCTGCCCAATCTTAAAGCATTTGCCAGTGTAACTGACAAGCCAAACAGCAAATCTCCTACAACTCTCTAGGAGTAAAAGATATTTTTCATATATATATATATATATATATATATATATATATATATATATATATATATATATATATATATATATATATATATACTCTGGGAGTAGTTACTCCCATCTCTGAAATACCACCTAAATGAACTTGAAATACTCTTTTATCATTTTGGATACACTCATATAATAATTATAAGATAATTATAAGATACTCCAATGTAAGCCACATGAAAAAATTGCAATGTGAGCCATATGAAAAAATTGTAATTGGAGCAGCAGCTAACTCATGTTCTAACTTGAGAGTTTTCCAACGCTGCGGTTTGAAATCGAAAGGTTGTAAAACACTTCAGTAAGGTAACGCAATAGATGACATACTTGTCTCCCTCAGGGTATACTCTTGTCTATTCATTAAAGTCACTTCCAGTGCTCCACCCTATATCCTCCAAATATAATATCCACGTCCACAAGTGTTAGTTGCATTTTTTCATACCTACCAGCTCTGTATCATTTTGACCATACCTAAATGCTAAAGCGCATGTTTGTTTCTGCATAAAAGCAAACAAATAAGTTTTGTTAAAAATCACCATGTGCTAACAAACAGATATTAATTTAATCCTTTTGCAAGCCATATCATTTATCATTGCCTTTGCAAAGTATACAATTTACTGTCTGATGATGGAAAAGGTACTTGGTTAAAAGAGTCATATTACAGGAACAATTCCCTTTCTCAAGAAAATATGCAGACAACACACTAATTGCAACTACCAAGAGATATTTGATCACCTGAATTTCCAACGATCATAAATTCAGTGATTTTGTGGAAATGAAGTTTCATTGACAAGCATAACAAAGAGATGGTAAATGAAGTGTGCCCCGCAGAAGAAATAGCACAAAACATGAAATACCTGTTCAATTTCATAAAATGAATGTGCTAACAGGATAACACAAAAAAGTTGTGAAAGCTAGCAAAAGTTGATTGAGGCTGTAGCAGCAAGGATGTGATCATGATTCGATATTCGATATTCTTTAATGAACAAAAAATTTTACCAACCAGGTAGCACAAGATTCTAAGTTAAAGCAGTAGAATATTACTTTTTTCCAAAGGTAAGTCACTTTTTCTTCCTACAGTTCTAACATTTAGGGCCTGTCTGTAATGTAGGAACTTCACAGGAGTTGAAACGATATAATTCCCACAAGAATTCTACAAAATTTCTGTGTTCCGAACTATTATGTTTGGGCAGAACAGAGTATCAAAGTCAATAATACCTTCAAGGTCTTTTGAATCGATTCAAGTAAAAAGTAAACTGTGGTGCTTCTGGTAGGAGCATGGTGGTAGTGTCAACTGTCAAATACAATATGGCTTATTCTGTACTATGTTCTTTAAGAAATTAAATAAGACCCTTACGAAAGAAAAAAAAACAACAAGATGAAAATGCGTAACTATATTATAAGTCACTACTCATGACTAAATGAGTCAGGACGAAGTGAGGCGACAACTTTGTCTTCCTACTTTCGAAGTTGCTATCTCTATGTTTGTGGTGGACAGGTGGAGCATCGAATAACTCACCCAATCATGATACTATTAGCTGAACTAGGTGGAAAAGCGCGCTACGCTGCGCCGGTTGAATTTCGATAGCATGCGCGGTTATGACCCGTTGGTAGATCCATAAGTTGATATAAACCTTCGATGAATCCGTGTTTTTTCGGTGACGAAAACATTGTTTTCGTTTTTTTTGGGTGCTGAAAATATTTTTTTCGGTTTTTTTTGTTGCGTTTGTTAAAAAAAATGGGTCATTAGGACCCACCGGCGAATCCGCGGGACGAAAACATTGTTTCCGTTTTTTTGGATGCTGAAAACATTTTTTCCGGGTTTTCGGTGATGAAAACATTGTTTTCGTTTTTTTTGGGTGCTGAAAACATTTTTTCGGTTTTTTTGTTGCGTTTGTTAAAAAAAATGGGTCGTTAGGACCCACCGGCGAATCCATGGACACGAAATTGTTTCGTTTTTTGAGTCTTTGAAAACATTTTTTCCGGGTTTTTTGTTGCGCTCGCGCTAAAAAATGGGTCGTTAGGACCACGGCGAATCCACGGTCGCTATAAATCTGTGACGAATCTACATTTTTTAAAAAGCCCATGATTACGACCGTTGGCAAATCCATAGTGATATAAAACTTCGATGAATCTGCGTTTTTTTGGTGACGAAAACATTTTTTTCGGGTTTTTTGAATCTGCGGACGAATCTACATTTTTTTTAAAAAAGCTCGCGGTTACAACCCGTTAGCAAATCCATAGGCCGATATAAAACTTCGATGAATCTGCGTTTTTTTTGTGACGAAAACTTTTTTTCCGGGTTTTTTGGGTGGCAAAAATATTTTTTCCGGGTTTTTCTGGTGGCGAAAACATTTTTTCCGGAAAAAGCGGAGAAAGGACTGAACGTAAGCGAGGACTGGTTGTTATTTTTTTGGACCTGTTCGCTATCCTGAAAAATTAGAAAAGGGTTTGTTCGCGATTTGAAACTAACGGGAGGCTTTTTCGTAAATTACCGGGCCAGGGACCTAAACGCGAAGGAAAAAAAATATTCTTGTCTCACAAAAAATCGCGAAGGACCTATCCGTAATTTCGAAGAAACGGAGGGGGTTTTTCGCAAAACGGCGCGGCGATAGGTGGCGCTCCGGTTTGCCTCCAATTCTTGCGGGTATAGGTGTTGTTATTGATTGATTTGAATAAGATAAACAATTTAACTTGAATAGAGACGTTCAAATTTATCCTGAACATGGGAGATCCACAAAAGTACAACAGATTTCAGAGGAAATTTCAAAGGTGGAAAGTCAAAGTGAACAGAACTATTTTTTAAAAAAGATTGGCAGGAGCTCTGTTTTTCATTCAAGAGGGAGACAAGAACAAAAACAAAAGTATCATTACAACCGTTTGCAAAACTTGCCAGCTGAATTGCACAGAAGATGGTTCTGAGAACTGGAATTGTGGAAATAGAGAGCAGTACAACCTAAAGAAACCCAGATTTAGAAAGAAAAAAAACCAACATATAGACTACCACAACACCAAACCGACAGCATCGGCAGGAAAAGGGTCCTCTAATAGGCAACTATTGCGGCCTGATCTTTTCAGGTGAAAACCTGTTTTCTTCAATTTGACAGATTTCGCCGACGTCCTGCCCCTACTCTATTCTGCCAAATTGTTCTCTCATACGTGTATCTTCCCGGTTCTCCACGGGTTTGCTTGTCATTTGTCTTTTGTCTAGAAGCGCATGGCAGCAGCTGTGTGTGCATGCATGCATCTGGCCGTTAATCTCTTGCTGCTGGTGGAAACAAACGGCATGGAGCCGCCCTCTCCATATCCTCCAGAAACCCGGCCTGCCGGCAGGAACTCAACGCTATCAGCGACGGTCTCCTCCAGCGGCCGGCAACTCCACCACCAAAGCTTCTTCAGCTTCGATAGTGAACAGAACTATCGATGCACACCTACTCAGCAAGCATAACTGGACATACCCATGCTGCCCATGAAATCTTTCGACGTGTCCCTCCACTCCTGACTCACTATCCTAATTCTTGCCATGTCATCTCAGAGTTTAAGTGCATCGGAATTTCAGCATTACATAATCCAGCACTGTCAACAGCCAGCTGCTATCCATTAACAACCGTTTCATTCACCAAGTTATATCCTCAATCCCATCACGAGGCCCAAAACGTCAGAGAATCCATACTCTGTACGAGGATCCAATAACAAAATCTGTTGAAACGCCTAGTGCTACATTAAAGCACCCTTTACGTAATTACATCAAATAGGTGGTTAAAATAGATTGGCACCAACGCCTAGTGCTGCCCGGTTTACTCTTCGGATCGCGCAATAAACGGAGATAACATGAAATGGAATTGTTAGAAAATATTAACCCATAACTCGTTTATCAAATCAGCAAGCAAGGAAGAAGAAGCATGACCCAAGAGTAGAATTCTGACATCGTCTTTCATGTCGGCCACCAAAATCGCCATCGGGAACGGCCGCCTAACCTCCTTCTGGACCTCTAGATGGGTGCACAGAAGAGCGCCAACTTTGCTAATGGAATACGTTCGCCTGTGGTCCATCATTCAGTCAGTGCCTCTCCAACCTCACTTGGAGGACGAAATCACCTAGGTGCCCGCTTCTGGTGGGGCCTATTCAGCTAGATCTACGTACCGTTTACAATTTAGTGGAAGCACTTCTAGCATCTTTCAGGACACAATTTGGACGGCTTGGGCACCGCAACGCACCAAGATTTTTTTCTGGCTCGCCCAGTAAAACCGTATTTGGACACAGATACGCCACTTTCGGTGGCCAAATCGAGATTGCTTTCATGTCTTTGAAACACGAAGCGGTCTCCCATTTATTCCTACACTGCTCGGAAGTCCGTCGCATGTGGGCCTCTGTTGCAGCTTGGATTCGAGTGCCGTCCCTTCACCCAGATCGATGGGACCACGACGTGGATCTTGACCAGTGGTGCCTGCAACGCATACTCTCCTGCACGAGCCACAGGAAAGGTCTCAAATCAATCATCATCCTAACATGCTAGCAGTGGTGGAAGGAGCGAAACAGTAGAGTCTTCCGTCAGGAGTGGGCGACTCATGACCAAATCCTTCGTCTAATCAAGGACGATGCCGTCTCCTGGGCTACTACAGGAGTGTCGCAGCTTCAATCTCTCCTTAGGGGGCTCTCGTGAAGGCTACCCTCCTCTTTCCCTTTGTTTTCCTTTCCTTTTTGGTTTTTGCTTATCTCCGTGTCCAAGGGTGCGGCCTTCGCACCTTGTAATCTCTTTCTTGTATTCGCACTTTTTCTCGTCTTCTAATTAAATCTCGGCCGTGGCAGTTTAAAAAAAAAAAAGAATTCTGACATCGTCTGATATGCTCCATAAGCAGCACTGCACAACGCACACCCCACCCACATTGTGCAACGCCACTACGATTCAGCAAGGAATCGTGCTGACGAACAACCCACTGGTAAAGCGTTTCTTAGCCCTCACCAACACCGGTCGACACGCGAAATACCTGCGGCGCGGCGCGACGTCAGCATCAGCGGCCCTCCCCGCACCGAAACCTAAAACGCGGAGGCGAGAGGAGTCAAAGGACAAACCGAGCTGGAACCGTATCACACACCAACTCACCGAAGGCAATATATGCACACGCGAATACGCGATCGAGGACGAGGCGCTCCCTGGGGACATGTCGTTGGCGAGGGCGCGAGCTGCCGCAGCCGCGGAGGGTGAAGCGCGCCGCGGCGGCCTCCTCGAATGCTCCGCGCTGAACGCGGCCCATGCCTCCGAGCGCAACCAGGCCGGCCTACTCACTCAGAGGCAGCCAAGAACGCGCGCGCGGACGCCGCAGACCCGTGGAAGGCGAAGCGCACAGCACAGTGGCGGTCGCCTCGAAGGCCACCCGGCCGGACCAGTCGCTCCACGGCCGCATAGAAAGTACCCGCCTTTGAGAAGCCGCCAGCCCATAAAACTGCATGACCTAGAAGGCTGCAGGCACAAGGCGAAGGATTTTTTTTATTTAATATTTATTTTAAAACTTTTTTCAAAAATAATCAACGAAAAAAATTATTACAAAAATAGCCCCCGTCGCCTCAGTATGGGGCGATCGGGCCTGATTGTAAAAAACTCTGTATGATTATTACCATACGTGTTTCGTAATATAAGACGTTTTTTACAATCAAGTCCCTATCGCCTGAATATAGGGCGATCGCCCTATATCCGGACGACGGGGTCTATTTTCGTAATATTTTTTCCGTTGATTATTTTTTAAAAAAGATTTAAAATAAATATTAAATAAAAAAAATTCTAAGGCGAAGTGAGGCATAGCCCAGACGAGCTGCACACCTCCAAAGTTCCGCTCCTCCATCCAGAGCATGCAAGATGCATGTGCATATAGAAGTGCATAGCAACGAAAAACTGGCTTTGTTTGTCGCGTAGAACAGATAAGGTGTTTATTTTGAAGTATCGATAGCAGGTGCTTATATATATATATATATATCAAGGCTGCTCTGCCACAGCAAACTGCAGCCTAAGTAAGAAAAGGGCCGTAACCAGGACCCCATAGGCCCATCGACAACAAAGGGCAGTACATACAAAGACCATAAGCCTCCTCAAAGCCCACAGTCTTAGGCAGACGACTCCAGCCCATTACGCGAATTACATCGGACCAAACGGCCCTACGTTATTAGCCGAAGACTCAGCACAACATGAGGCCATAGCAGCACCTCAGATAAACGACGACGATCGTGATGCCCTATCCTATCAGAGAAAGCAGCTACTGTTCTCCTCTCAAAAAGAAGAAAAAAGGAACAGCTATTCATTCTCCTGCCCATGCCAGCTCTTTCTTATCCACAAGAGCCAGCCACAGGGCCATGCACTGATGCACGCAGGCTTCCTGCAGAACAGAGGAGCTACGCAATCATGCGTGCAGTGTGCAGATGCAGCGCCAAAGCTAGGTATGACAACGGCTGGGGCAGATTATTCAGGCACCGTCGCCGCACAGCGCATTGGATCGTAGAAGAACTACAAACCTGACCAAACAAGCGGCTGTAGCCTGTAGCAGGTCAACCGATGCCGCCAGCAGGCGCAGCGCATTATCGAAACAGCGCCTGCTGTTGGTTTATGCTCTTTTTATCGGGGTAGACGCACGCATATGATTCTCTGCTTTGCTTTTCTGATCCATATATGAAACAGCGTTGCTGTCTCCTCATGTGTTGACTTTGACTTCGCGATTTGTGTCTCCAGTGGCTGGGTTGTGCGTCTTGTAGTGTTCCCGTCTTCTTGGCAAGTGACCCAGCACTTACCGGCCTGCACATAGCTGGGGAGGTTAACAAAGCGAATTAATGGAGTTAAGATGCGAGAAAAATTGGTGAACTGAGAGCCCGAGACCCTATATATATATTCGGAACGGATTCATATCCTTTACTGTTGCATATAATGAATGGTAGAGGTGAAAGTGCCGAACCGTGCTTTAATTTCACTTCCAGACTCTGTAGGGACGGCGTGTCAAAAATAGCATGCATTCAAACGCAAGGCACAAAATTTGCCAGAAACAATGCTCGTGCTTGAATGAAAGTTCGCTTGAAAATAGGCAGCACAAATTTTCTTTGTGCTTTATCATCTCTCTTTCGGTATCGTTTTCTCCCTCGCTTTGTCTCGTCCTCCAGGCCCTACCCGCCAAGAATGAAATAGACCCTCATGTCACTCGATCGCCTCCTCCGTCGTTGACCCATGGACGATCGCCTTCCTGACACGGACGTCGTCCCTGCACATCACAACGACAGCCGAGCACGTCGGCGAAACGTCGGGTCAAATCTGGCCGATCAGGCGGTCGCTGGCGAGCGCGCACTGTTCGTGCGTGCACCGATTGCGAGGTCTCCGACGAGCCATTTCCGCGCGCGCGCGCGGACGAGGGGTGTGTGTGCGTCTCTCGTCGCCATCGCCGCCACTGCTGCACACACTTTTGTCCAAGTATTCTCTGAAGAGGAAAGAACCATGAATGCCCACTAGCTTAGCTTGTATGATGCTCTCTCTCCTAGCTACCACCCACTTGTGCGTTCCTCCTTGTGTCAAGGGAAAAAGGAGCAAATAATCCTTGATCTCAAGATTAATTATTGCTAGTAGCTAGAGTGCTGCTACTACTGCTTGTTTCATCTAATGTAATGTACTTATGTTAGCATTTTTTAGGACTCGTAATTTTTTTTTCACTAGTATGAAAAGTTGAAAAGACATCGTTTTGTTCGCGATGATGGTTATAACCATTTTAGATGCAATTTGTGTCTTGGAGCTAATTAAGAAG
The DNA here is from genome assembly GCA_036346375.1 of Guadua angustifolia. Taxonomy (NCBI): domain Eukaryota; kingdom Viridiplantae; phylum Streptophyta; class Magnoliopsida; order Poales; family Poaceae; genus Guadua; species Guadua angustifolia. Next base: position 28,627,142 of record CM070505.1, on the reverse strand, counting down.
GCAATTTTAGATGCCAGTAGACTCAGTTCAGCTCCCCTGCTTGAACTAAAATAATGCTGCATGCGATTAGCCAGCTGAATTAATTAACTAACAGATTCTTTTCCGGATAATGATCTCCATTGTTCATCAACGAGCTAGCCTCTTCAGTCTTGGCTGGCTACCACGCAGGTTCCTCCAAGTCGTGTAGTTGCACGAGGAGCACGCGAAATACAGCACCAGGAATTCCACATCTCAGAGCATGGTTTCAACACAATTCAGAGAATTCATGCGCTGGAAGCAGTGGTTCCCGGGCTATCACATCATGGAAACCGTAGCTATTGCCCATCACATACGGATGATTTAATTCCATTAGGCATGAGACGAGCCGTATCTATGAGCCACTCTTCAACTTAGGAGAAAATGGCGCGGACCACAACCTACACACAAAAAACGTAACGGAGGAGAGCACTAGTAGTTCCTCTCGGGAGGAGAAAAGGAAAAGAGCCAGAACGAGAGTAATGTGACCGGAGAAAGGTGGTGCAATGGGGCAAGAATGTCCACCGACCTGTTGTTTTCCTCCAAAGAAAAAAAAATATCTCTACTACTTCTAATTAAGAGTTGGTGGCGGTCGTCCGTTCTCTTTTAGAGTACCTGATCCGTTAAATCTAACATGAACGACTGAGATGAAGAGAATTTAACCCGATAGTCCCACCCCTTCCTCTCGTCTTCTCACGTGCTCACGCTGCCCTAACCGCTCTAGCCACGATGTTTTTATCTCAAATCACTTTGACCCTGCACCACCTCCCCCTCTCTCGATCCGGCATGCTCAGTTCTCCCTCTCGAATCTCTTCAAATCTTTCTTACCATTGAAACATAACTAAAGTTAGTACTCTTTGCGAATAAAATTTTTGTTGCAAATTGAGTTTCTATTGCAATACACGGATACATAACTAGTATACTCCTATAAGGAATACAAGATGCGAGAACAAAAGACAAGGCAAGAACGTTTATATACACTACTATAAGGGATACCGGACGTGAGAGCGAAAGGCGCCCAAGCGTGGGAAAAAGTAAAAAAACATGCGTCCCCACCGATGAGCTGAAGCTAAGGTAGGCAAGCACGCCTGGCGCTGCGGTCCGTGTCGAAGTCGGGACTTGAGACGGTTCGGCACCATGACCCAGGCTAACGTTGGCCCAGCCTACCGCCAAGAGGCTAAGGGCCTAGCGAGGCGAATCATTGGGGACATGGAGCCAATAATACAGGTGCTGAATCGCCCATCCATCGATCGCCCCCGGATGCGATGGCGACTGTAGCACTTCGAATTAATTCCCCCCAAATCTCTCGTCCGATCACATTGCGGCGTTCTTCTCCTCCTTTTTGATCCCTTTCTTCCAGGCTTTTTTGATCCCTTTCTTTCAGAGACCACTGGTCGTCACAGTTATTAAGCATGTAGTATTAGTTGACAAGCTAGCATAGGTCAACGTTGCCTTACAGCTTTCTCATCCAATTGGATTATGTCGATCGATCTGGCTCGTGTCGACATTGCTCATTAGGGATTCGCTATTTCATATGCACTTAGAAAGAATTTGGCAGGTTGTACACATAAATAGTGGCCTAAATTTTGCAGGTTTTACAGCCACAGAAGCTGCGGTAATTGCGTGGCCACGGGCTCAACTTTGGACGGCCATACGAATATAATTGTACCGAAGTTTGTACGCAACTACAATGGCAAAAAACTTAATGGCTGAGCCGGCACAACCGGGTACACCTGTACAAGAGCTAGCCTACCACGTAAGGCATTTTGGACGAAGACATAGTAAGCCATGGTGATTGGGTGGCAACAACAGTACTTCCGTGGCAGGCAAACGCTGAATGTACATGAAGCCAGGAGAGCCTAGCTACCACTGTCAGGTGATTGGGATGTAATAGATGTTCTGGGGTGTTTTCGAGTTCGGTTGGATTTGAACCCTAGTCTTGTTCCATCAAAGTCGATCAAATTTGAATCTTAATCTTGTTCATGTTGATATTTCGTGACAAGTATTACAAGCCTATGCAGAATACCAAACACCCCCTTCGAAGAACGTCGATCGTTTTGGTGTACGTGCAATTAATTTTTCTAAACTTTAACTATTGATGTCTTTTTCATTATTTAGATTGAACACATAAAATTATATTATATATATATATATATATATATATATATATATATATATATATATATATATTTAAAAAACTTCATAAATATATAATTTTGTTAAGTTTTAGTGGTGGTAATTATGTCGCTGTACAAAACAATATTCTTTTATGATTGAGGGAGTATATATATGTGTCTAGGTATATAGAGATTTATTTCTTGGGCCTGGTGGAACTTTTTGTTAGAATAGGGGACAAAAACCAGTGGACCTGATTCAATCAGAAACCAAATTTCCAACCTGGACTAAAAATTTGTAGATGCGGTCATACTGGTGAAGGATAGTTCTAACAATATTCAACCCACTGGAGCCGCACAAGCCTGTCCACTACTAGCAATACCAATCTGAATTGAAGATGTCTAGATAGCACCAATGCTGTCGCTTTGCCGGTAATTAAAGGGGACCATCTGGTTAAGCCAGCATCAGAACAAAAAGGTAGCATTAGCTTAGTTTTTACCCCTCTGAAAAATGAAGAGCTTTAAGTAATATTAATTTTATTTGTATATAACAAATAGTAAAAGCTGAAACAAAAAGTCACATTTTATTTGTTAGAAAAAAAAATCGCATTTGTTATGTCGGATTATTGGCAAGCATTACAACGAAACAACTGGTGTTAGTACAATGAGCTATAACATGATTCCCACTTGGGTTTTAGAAAGGTTGTGTTAATTTAAAAAGTTTCTGGAGTGCTAACTAGTACAACTTGTTTTCTAGCTCAAATTTCTCCGTCAAGAAGTTGGCCAACAACATTTCAAGAGGTACTATACCGACAAGATAAATTATAGGTCAAACTCAACACAGTAAAGAAAATAGTGGCTCATGCGAAGCTGTACGTACTCATTGCAATTTTTTTTACTGTGATAGCGTGAAAGAATTATATAAAACTGTCGATGCACGCGAGCTATAGTCCCACTATCGAACTTACAGGAACAAGAATGCTAAGTAACCAGAGACTTAATCCCGTGGACAGAAGATCACAAGAGTGTGTTAACAAGAGTGCGAATGATTTCGTTGTGTTTTTCTTATACCCTCGGTGGCACACAGTTCTCGATACATATACTAATCTAAGAGGTGGTAAGTTAATGTTTGAATAGACGTTTTCTTTTTGACGTATGTGCCTTTGGCTCTTTTCCATGTCTTGAACTATTATGTCCTTCATTAACCATTGTAAGTTATCAGATGCGTTCACTACCTTAAAAAAAAGCCATCTATGGTGGTTTCATAACTGCCATCAGTGACGGTTTTTGAACCACTACAGATTTAATGTCATTGATAATCGAGGATTATCAGTGGTGGTTTTGGAACCGTCAGTGCCTAGAACCGCCATGATAATATTATCAGTAACGGTTCTAGTCACAAACCGCCACAGATATGAGGTTATATGTGACGGTTCTATCCACAACCCGCCACAAATATCCTTATATCAATGGCGGTTTTTAAATAGAACCGCCACAGATATTTATATCAGTGGCGGTTTTTGGATAGAACCGTCACTGATGCTACGAGTATCAGTGACGGTTTTAGCCAAAAACCGCCACTGATAACTCCAGACAACAAAATAAAAAATAGGCATTTCAGGCTAGCCTCAGGCAGCGCTAGCCATGCCCTCTGAAATAGCATACACATATCATACATATTGTAATAAACACACAAAGTAGCATAAGATTCACCATAATGAAATATCAATTTACACTTTGTAATGAGACAAAATTTAAATAATGAAAGATTAAACTAGTTTTCTAAACTACAAGCCTACTAGTTTTCAATCTTGTATGGAGACACACGATGTGTAAAATGAGTATGGATGACTGGTCGTTGTTGTCTTTGTCATGAAACTCGCCTTTTGGTTTGATAATTTCCTTCATGATGAAGTAGGCAAGCTGTCCCTGAATGGCTTAAATTTCCAAAGGGAGTAGTCCTCCCGTAGGCAACTTAAGGCGCTATAAATAAGAAAAATAAATCTCAGAGTATATAGAAATTGAGTGGTGTGAATCAATGTGCTTTGTAAGCATGACAAACCTCTACGTCATTGTTTATTATTGTAGAACCTAAGATTTCGCGTATGTATTGGCACATGAAGTATCCACATAAATTTGTGCCTTGTGGCTGCTTGTGACACTGTAAAAATTGAATAAACTTAAAAGCCATGGAACGAGTTATTTACTATGAAATGCGATATAAGAATATTGCTTGCGTGCATACCGAAAATTTAGTATGGATTGAAAAGGATTTGTGGTATGGGCGATATTTTGAGCTATTTTACAATATCTTTTGAATACCTTATTCATTAGACTTATCATGTCTTCGTAGTTTTTTCTATCTTCATCCAACGGGTCCATGATCAGCATCTTGCTCTTCTCTGGAGTAATTACTACGAGAATCCAGTGAAAGCTACAATACATGGGTATGATGCCATAGTCATTAGTCCTAAGATCAAAGTGAAGAACAAAATCAACGAGCAATTTAACTAGCTAGTGAGAAACTAACTTACTTAAAATTGTATGGCAAAAGTATAAACTCCTTGTCTTGTAGCTTGATCAAAGTGTTATATACGTAATCCTCAACTTCCTTTGGTACTCTTGTGATTTCCTCCTAGCAGACCGTTCTTGGGTCGAGGAATCCCACTGATCCCTGGGTTCTTCTTAGTTCGATCATCTCATATCTAGAAAAGGAAAACGTTAGACATGACATTTATCGGTATTACATGAACGTAGACTATGATTTATAAATTAGACACTTACAGTGACCAGCATCTCAAAAAAGATATGTCGAGGGCGTCGTGATAAAACAAGTTGTGCAAGTTATCGAATTTTATCATGAAGTAACCAACTCCCTCATGGTAAAAATGTTCCTCTCAAAAAAGGGCAGTGATAAGCTTCAGGAGTACCTCTTGGTTGGATCGCTCCATGTACCAGATATGTAATTGCCGCATCATTAGTGATAGGTTATTTAACTTTGAAGTGGTGACTACCAGCTTCCCCATCTCGAATGGCAATCTTTCTTGGTTATCTTGTACTTCAGTCTTCTCCTTGCCCTTACCTTTTCTAGCTTTGCCTGATCTAGCTGATACAACTTGTCTAATGTACCATTTCTTTGGATCAGGGATTATAGTTAGTTTGTCCGTTGAAGTAGTAACACTAGCCATGTTTATGTGGTCCTCACTGGACTTCTTTGAAGCTTCATCTTCCTTCATTGCCATTTGACGCTCAGGTGCTGGTGACGGTAGCGCGAGTTCTAATGCAGGAGAGGCAGACACTACATGGTCCAAGACGATGTCACGATTGCGCCACTGGATGAATGAGTGGACGGCACTTCCTAGAGTTGTAATCTCGTTGTTGTAGGGAATTTCCAGCACGATGTCGGCAAACTATAGAAGTATCGTATCCACCTGGACCTTTGCATAACCTGCCGCTATCGGGGAGTTGTGCAGAACATGGATAAGCTATTCCTGTACCATCTTGCAAGGATATGTTTATGACGGGTACATTGAGCTGGCAAGGTGTTGAGTCTTGTATGTCGTCCACAGGATAATGGGTGTTATCTAGTTCTACCAATGGTGTGGCCGCGCAACTGCTGCGACGATTTGTAGGGCTGGAGAGAACGTTGTGGACTTGCGACTGGCGCATGGCTTCTTGTACTTGTTGTTAAACTTGTTCTTGTATGGTTCCTTGTAGTTCTCGAAGAATCTTTTCATTCATCCTTTCCAATTCTTTTTCGGCACACTCTTCTTTGGCTCTCTTCCAACTCCTATAAGAGTCTCTGTGCTATGGAAATCTCATCTTCCAAAGAACCTTGACCCCAACACCTCGTGTTCGACCAAGGTGCTCTTTATTTCTAGGGCCACTGTTAGTTCGTCTTTCTCCTTATCTGGATGGAAATTTCCTTGGCTGGACTCGGCGTGCAGCTGCTGAACTCTTTGCGATATTACTTCATCATCGCTGCTTTTGAATGATAGAGCCCCACCAGACGTGATAGATGCCCTCGCTAGCATGTAATGCTTGATTCGGTCTAGTAGTCCAGTCAATGGACTTGTGCCAATCAATCGAACTGCATCTAATTCCTGCCTCTCCCATTGAGGAATTTTACCGGTGTACCCACTCATACCTAGTCTGTGGGGGTGAATATTCCCCCTTGCGATGTTTATGTGGTCCTCACTGGACTTCTTTGCCGCTTCATCTTGCTTCATCGCCACAAACTCATCCCAATACGACTCTAATTTTGGGTAGTCTCCGATGGTTGACCGATTTTTCTTCACATAGTTTGTATTCAGCCTCGCCTTGAAGTTCCTCCATGCTGCATCCATGGTCATCAACGCATCGCAACGCACGAGCTCTTTGGCTTCTGTGGGGAATTCAAACGTTTCTTTCAGCTCTGTCCATAGATCCTCTTTGGTGGCGCGGGGCACTTCGTGCCAATCCAAATAGGTGATTGGCACTTTATCCCTTACGATGTACCCGCATGTTGACCTATATTTTGCTGCTGACTTCTGCGGTGCAACAGGGGCCCCAGCATCTGACACCTCCGAGATGGTATACCGGTCTTCAAGCTTCTTAGTTTTCCCTCGGCCTCGACGTCTTGCAACGGGAGCATCAGCTGTAGCAGCGGTGGAGACCTCGGCATCTTCGGTGATTGGTTCGATGTTAAGATACCGGCTCAGGCTCGGGCTCGGGTTTGAGGTCTCATCCATTATAGGATCGAATTGGGCTCCATAAGAACTACATTTCGACAAGAAATGTTGATGTGGGTCAGAAATCATAAGTGAGATGGAAAGAATCATAAGTTCATAACTGAATAATCGACTTGAAAAAATATTCATACATAGGTTGAGCCAATCACTACATACAAGACAAATACACTACACCACATATAATGCTGGCTTGTATTATGCATTATGCCAATATAATGTTGTCTGCCACCTTTTTAAGTAGGCACTACAATACAAGGAACTCTATCTCCATGGCGGTCATGTCTCGTGCAAGGAAGAAGAAGATTGATGCGTGTTCTCAAGATGTTAACAAGCAAAGGGAGGAGAGAGGTTAGAAGACAGGGCAAGAAAAGGATGACGCATGGGTCGGAAATGGGCTAGAACAGGAGGCAGGCTAGGTCAATAGGGAATGATTCAGCCTATGAACCAAAACAGATTTTTAATTTGTCTTCTCATTTATTTAATTGGAGAAATCGAGTTTGAATATGGTTAGCTATAAAACTTTTAGTTGAAGGATAAAACACAATACTAAAAGCTGCATGAGGTGAGTTTCTAATACCCAGCCCCAACATGACAGAAAGCAATAACATAGTCCAGGAGCTCATATTACGGTACGGATGATTCCTGCGAAGGAACCTACGGTGACGCTTGTACACTGTTTTCCACGAGTTGTTGAGCCACACACTAGCGGTTTCATCTAGGCACAGGGGCATGCTTTGGCTCCTTTTATAGTATGGCCGAACAGGTTACCAAGGGTAGGTAAATCATTGATGGTGCAGAATAACAATGCACGTAGAGTGAAGTACTCTCATTTGTACTCATCCCATACCTGTACACCTTCATTCCACAGTGTCATAAGATCTTTCACCAAAGGTTGTAGGTATACATCAATATCGTTGCCGAGTTGTCTCAAATTTCTTGGATAAGCAAATAAATCATAATATACTTTCGTTTCATACACAGCCAAGGAGGAAGGTTGTAGATACAAAGAGTCACGGACCAAGTGCTATGAATGCTGCTCATGTTACCGAAAGGATTCATTCATCCGTACTCAAGCCAAGCCTTATATTTCTCGGTTCATTTTCGAAGTTCTCCTTGAAGAGCCTATCGATGGTTCTCCACTAGGCAGAATCAGTAAGGTGTCTCAGTTTTCCATCCCTCTTACGCTCTTCCGAGTGCCATCGCATCAATTTAGCGTGCTTTTTGTTTCCAAATAAACGCTTCAAACGAGGTATTACTAGCAAATACCACACCACTTTAGCGAGAGCTCCTTTCTTCACCTTGATACCTTTGTTGTTATTGCCCTTACGCTTGTATCGCGATGCTTTGCACACCGGACATACATGCCTATCTGCATAGTCTTTACGATAGAGTATACTGTTGTTTGGACATACATGTATTCTTTCTACTTCCAATCCGAAGGGACATACAACCTTCTTAGTTAGATACGTGATTTTAATCAACACATTTCCCTCTGGAAGCATATCCGCTAAGAGATGTAACAACATCGTGAAACTCTTGTCCGACCAACCATTACCTGCCTTCAATTTCAGTAGTGAAAGCACGATGTGCAACTTTGTGTATTCCTCCTTGCAACCGGGAACCAAGATTTCTCTGAGTCCTCCATCAAACCCTTGAATTCATTAAACTCTCTTTGACTAGTGTAGTTCTCTTATGCATTACGCAACATTCAAGCTAGATTATTGTCGTCATCGACGACCAACCTATCCACATCGGATCCATAATTGATGTCATCTGCCATATTGTCGGCTCCGTTGTCGTCATCATTAACACATTGAAGTATGATCTCCTCTTCGCCGTGCCTTATCCAACTTGTATAGCCAGGTACAAAACCCCTCCGAATCAAGTGCAAGTGGATATAGTCTTTGTTTGAAAACATCTTCTTATTCTTGCAATCAATGCATGAACAATATATATACTTCGTCTTCTTTTGCAAGATATAGCATCTAGGCCCCCTCAATTTTTATCATATTTTATTGAATAGTTTTGGTGTTGATGACCGAGTTAATAATCCCTCTCACTATGAAGAACGTATGCTGAAATCATGGATGAAGCTAATTAGACAAACAAGATTAAGGTATTTGATTACTAGTTCATGACTTGGGAGTTGATTCAAGTCAAATAGCTAGGATTATTTTTCGCTTTGGCTGTACTATCAAGAGGGACTTGGCACAAGTTGGTAACTTGGTTCATTAGGATAACACAAAACTAGATTGCTTGGAGTTAAATCATTTAGTCTTTCTGGCCTTTGAACCAAAATCTCTATATACAACAAGTCCAAACTTAGTGACGGACCATAGTTCAGTTGATCACTTCTTATTCCGTCACAAAATAGTCAAAGTCTTCATCTTAAACAAAAGTCAGTCCAGTTTGATATTAAAATGCACTTGTGTCAAATATTAACCAAATTCTATTCATTTCAACGGACCAAACCTCATATTCTTATATACCTAAGTCCGTAGTGAAATGTCCTTGAAAAATCTCAGCTATCCAGTTTTTGCCCATTTTGCCCATCTATGACGGACCAAATTATTTGGTCCGCCATACACATGCATTTGTCAAAACCAAATCTCTCAGTTGTCTATCTATGACGGACCAAACTTTTTCATCCGGCATAAATGCATAAATAACTATCTTTTTCGATGATGTAAACCCGACATCTGCTTGTTGAATTCTTGATCAAAATCAAACTCCTTTTCAAAGATTTATCATCTACGATGGTTTAAATATTGCTAATTCAAAGATTAGTCCATGGAAAATTCAAATCTTCCGATTAAACACCTTTATGTCAAAAATGGTCCTTAGTCACGATCTCAATATATCCCATCTATGACGGACCAAATTTTTTGGTCCGCCATACATGTAAGCTTCATACTTCTCTGACGGACCAAACTTGCTGATTTCCCCATGCATGACGGACCAAATTTTTTGGTCCGCCATAAATATATGAATTTGGTCCGTGATACACACGATCAGTATCGCTAAGGTAAATCTTTTAGTTCGTTGTAAACGTGTTTTAGCTCAAATTTGACACTCTGACACGTGCAATGGTCACTGTGGTAGGTACAACGACTCTTTTTGTTAGAATTGGCTATATAAGCATTGCCTAAGCTATCTACCATAGAACTTTATGAACTCCTTGACATTTTAGCATTCAAAGAGCTCTCATTCACACTAAGGAGTCTGTGTTTCACTCTGAAACTCAAGAACCTCATTCTTTCTAAGTGCTTTAGCTCCAAGTCTGTGTCTAGTGCTGTAGTGTGCGAGAGAACTAAGAGACAAAACTTGTGCAAGTTTATTACTCTTGGATCTCGGTGATCCTAGACAGTTTGGAGGAGGTGAAAAGTGCGACCTGTCCAAAGAAGAGTGTGGAAAGCCACTTTTGATTGTGAAGGGTTTGTAGCTTACCTCACTGGAGTAGTGAAAAAGCTACCCGAGTGTGATCCCAAGCTACTGCGACTAGTTGCGGGAGAAGCAATATTTCGAGAGAAGTGCTTCAACGTGGAGTAGGAGAAGTGCTCCGAACCACGTGATAAAATATTTGTCTCATTCTGTTCTTTTGCTTTACATTGTGTTGCTTTCATTATTATTTCAGATTGCATTTACCTCTCGTACATTCTCGATTTAAAGTCATTCACTCACATAGAATAGTTAGCTGTAAACAAAGAATTAAAATTTGAAGAGTTGCCTATTCACCCCCCTCTAGGCCAACTCGTTCCTACAAGTGGTATCAGAGCGGGTTTACCTTAATTTAGCTAACTAGCTTTGGTAAAATGGCCGAGGGAAATGGATTTGCAACTGTTAGTATAGGAAGAGTACCAGTTTTTGATGGTACTAATTATGCTTACTGGAAAATTAGAATGAGATGTTATTTAGAAGTTGTTGGGTATGATGTGTGGAGGGTTACAGAGAAGCCTTTGCCTCCTCGCATCTTGCCTGAAAGGCAGACTGTGTATGGTGAACCCACTCCTGGTGAGATTCAAAATATGCAGTATGATGCCCAAGCTAGAAATGCTATATTTTCTTATCTTAGTTTAGAAGTTTTTGATAGAGTAAGTAACCTTACCTCTGCATATGATATATGAACAACACTGCAAGAAATACATGAAGGAACTACTGATGTTAAAGAAGAAAAATATTATGTTATCCGAGAAAAATTTGATCAATTCAAAATACTTCCTCAAGAAAATGCTAATGATATGTTCTCTAGGCTTAATCCTATTGTAAATGAACTAAAAGGTCTAGGTACTAAAATATCTAATATCCAATAATCGTAATTAAATAAATTTGATATACACTTGATAAAAATTGGCTAACAATAGCCACTAATAGAGCAAGATGTATATGCACGCGCTAATGGTAAGAAATTAATGGTAATTAAAAACAAAACTTATTTACTTCATTTTCATATATGCTCATACCAAGCCAAAATTAAATTTAACCTCCGAATGAGCTACATAATATACTCATCATTTCAAAATACAAGCCAATTTCAAGATCACCCATCTACCATATTAACTAAAATTTATTTTTTGTTAATAGCCAATAATCTTAATTAAATAAATTGCATATATACTTGATCATAATTAATCATCTAAAAAAGGTAGACTACTTAATCTAATGGAGCAAGATAACAAATTCATCATCCACATAATGCTAGGTAAATAAAAACAAACTAAATCTAAACCTTGCATCTAAATCTTAATTAAACTAGGTCTAAGCATTAAATTACAACGACACCAATACAAATGAAGAGAGGAGAACGAATCATACACTTTGGAACAATTACAGGAAGTAGCAGCACAAAAATCTTTGCAAAACGAAATATGAAATCAGCTAGTCCTTGTTTTGACTCGGGAGAAAGACGACCATGGCGTGGCTGCAGGGGGTACTTATAGGAGTATTATTTGTGGCGGTTTTTAATTAAAACCGCCATAGATAATAATATCAGTGGCGGTTTTAACAAAAAAAAAACAGCTACAAATACTAATATTATCAGTGGCGGTTTTTCTCTAAAACCGCCACAAATTATCAGTAACGGTTTCAAAGAAAAACCGCCACAGATAATATTATTATCTGTGGCGGTTCCATCCAAAAACTAACACAAATAGTCCCGAGATTATTTGTGATGGTTCCAAAGAAAAACCACCACAAATAATCAGTTATTTGTGACGGTTCTAAACGAAAACTGCCACAAATAGTCTTCCCGCCATTTTCAACTTTAGAACTGCCACAGATAAGTGTATTTGTGACGGTTCCAAAAGAACCGCCGCAAATAAGGCATCACCCTGTTTTGTGGTAGTGGTTATTAACTGCTCTTATGTGTTAAAATAAAAGATTGTGTGGTAAACCATGAAGACCCTAGTTATACTTTGTTCTAAAGAATGTATAGCCACTAGTTGAGGGTTATTGTCCATGGTTGATCGACAAAAGGTATAACTACTAAAGGAATAAATCATCTTTTTCTCCCTGGTCAGAGACATGACCAGGATATTAAATGGGCTCCAATTAAGTTATTAAGTGGGCCTAAATAAAATTTTATTTTAACTTCTCTTGACTGGAAATGTTAATATAGTAAAAATCCTCGTCAAAAACTTATTCAATTCGACCTCAATCATTTGTGTAATCTCACCTTGAAATGTTAATACAGTGGTTCTATGATTCTATCGATCTTCGGAATGGACGGTGCAATAGAATTTTTTTAAAATAATATATTTTTTAAAGAAAATTACAGAAATAATATGCTAAAAAAAACAATTACAGAAATACCCGTCTGTCGCAATTTGGGTTAGATACAAAGAGTTTGTCGCAATTCCAAATTGCGACTAACAATATAGTCGCATTTGAATTACTGACAGATTGTGACTACGTGTCGCAATTCCAAATTGCGACAGAGAGCTGTCATGATCTCTCTGTCGCAATTTGGAATTGCGACAGAGAGATTTAACCTCAACATACCTTAGAGCCTTCGCTGCTTCATGCCGCCAGCCAGAGAAAAGAGGGGAGAGGAAGAGAAGGGAGAGGAGGAGAGGAGGAGGAGAGGAAGAGAAGGGAGAGGAGGAGGAAGAGAAGAGAGGAGGAGGAGAGGAGAATTTCGTCGCGGGTTGAGGTAAAAAATTTTTTGTCATCTTTTTTAATGTTCATTGTAGTGATCAAATTAGGATTAGCAATAGAGTTTATTAGGGTTGAAATATAGTGTTGAATTGTATTAGAAATTAGAAAAAAGATTGTATTAAGAATTAGGGTTAGCAGGAAACGATTTAGTGATTTTGAATTTAGTAGGGTTAGCAGTAGTTTATTTAAATTCACGATTTAGCGATCGGATTGTGTAGAGTTTTAATTATTTAGTAGCTAGTATACGGGATTTCGGTAGTATTAGTAGTTTTATAGAAAAACAATTTAGTGATTTTGAATTTAACAGGGTTCACAGTAGTTTATTTAAATTCACGATTTAGCGATCGGATTGTGTAGAATTTTAATTATTTAGTAGGTAGTAATAGTATACGGGATTTCGGTTGTATTACTAGTTTTATAGAAAAAAGATTTAATGATTTTGAATTTTGCAAGGTTAGCAGTAGTTTATTTAAATTCACGATTTAGCGATCGGATTGTGTAGAGTTTTAATTATTTAGTAGGTAGTATACGGGGATCCGCCGCACAAGCTCTCTCGGCATGTGGTAGGTTAACAGTATCGGTGTGACATCAGGTCGTCAGCCAACCTACGCAATAGCAAAAATAATTTTCATCATAGAATAAAACGATATTACCTGTTGTAATACCGAGTATGTCATCGTATGAGTAGATTAAGAGTTGAAATGTGGTAGCGTTTTGTCGTGCCATCATTAAAAATCAATGGAATGTTTGACAGGTATGGATGAACAAGTAGAATTTAAAATACACTACGGAGAAGGGGTTCCGCAGATGGGTGCACAAGGGGTGGAACTTAGTCATTTTCCAAGTGTTATGGCTGGCCTGTCATGTGCTGGTGAGCGTTCGTGGGGCACGGTTAACAGATGGTTGTACAACATGTTCTCGTTGGATAGGAAATTGCATGATCTCAAGTCGCACGAAGTGGGGTCTCCTGAGACGGATTACACGTCGGGAGTTAGTAGAACTGAAGGGGCCAAGTCCTCGAGCTCGTACATAAGATTGGCAATCAAAATGGTTGGCTATTAGTGTTGTTGGCGCAAGCATTTGAGAAAACCAATACCGACCATACGATGTAGGAGGAGGCCGGTGGTGACGAACTAGAGGAAGTTGGGGAGAGTAGCCGAACCAAGGTATGCGAGATGAGGAAACCGATGTTCCAAATCCAGATGTTCAGAACCACAGGCGTGGTAGACGAGGAGAAAACATTGAATCGTTGGTTGATGCAATGGAGGCAGAGAGCCAGAGTATGACAATTTGAGTAACTACGACGCACGAAGAGCATTTCACGGAGTGGGATGCATGTCGGCTTCGATAGATTGGTGGTCACGAGGTGAACACTTCCGTGGCATCAAATAGGAATGAGGTGAGGCAAGGTGCCATTTACAAGAATAAGAGTGAGGTTCGTAGCGGTGACAACATGGGCAAGGTCGCTCAGAGAACCTTTAAGGTTGCGGTCGCACCAACGGACGCAGATGATGTCGATGCCGATGGAGGGCTGCCAATGGCGCAGCATGCGTATCACCTAAATGGGATAACGCTTGAAGTGTTCTATAGTCGTCCCACACACGCGTGCTTACGGTGTCCGCCCAATCACATAGAAACATATTTTTCGTGTTTTGTTGCAAATGCAATGTATGGGGAGATTGTGGGCAACTTGGATTTAGAGCCACGTGCCATCATACTTGCAAATAGAGCAGAGGTTTCAGTACACCATAAACTATGTCAAAGCATGGAGAGCGAAGCAGAAGGCTTTGAAAACTAGATTTGGTACATTCAAGACGCCAGATCGTAACCTACCAGTATGCTTGAGGTGATCAAGGAAAGAAATCCGGAACTTATGTCGATATTTGTGAGCGTTCTCGCAGCGCTTCATTGGGAAGATGGTACTTCAATGGCATTCTTTGCTTTGCATGTGTCAACGCTGCTCGTGCATTGCCGTCCGTTGTTATGTGTTGATGGAAAATTCTTGATCGAAGTATAAAGGTCGATATTGACTACCATAGGAGTTGATGGCAACAATCGGTTCTTCCAAAGAGCGCTTGCATTTGTGGAGGGTGAGAACACGAAAGCGGCTCGCTTCGAGGAACGTGAAAGCGGGTTGTGGATCAACGCTCGAGTTTGTGTTATACACGCATCGGCACCCCGGCCGTTGAAGGCGCGCTGCGCTTGCGAAGGTGCGTAAGAAACACATCCATGGCCCGATATGGGCGTAGGTGGTGCTGAGGACGGCGCGGTGCTTTAGGAGGTTCCCTCAGACGACAGAGCTTGCTTACCGCTTTGGTAGATCGCCGGCGCCCGAGACGACACCTTTCACCTCCCGTGCGGTGAGATGGCGCCACACCGAGCACGTGACCTACCGCTGGCCTACCTTGCACCGGGACGCAGAGTGCTCGAGGACGCCCACCGAGTGGCGGGCGAGCTCCTAGCCCGCTTTTGGACGTCTTTGCCAATGACAAGGACTACACACCTTTCGTAACAAGCACCGCATTTGACGCAGTGGGTCGTATAGCTTTACGTAAGTGACATTAACTTTATGTAAATTTTATTTCATTATGTCTTAAAGTTGTGAAACTAACCATTACTTTTTTGCAGCCCGAGAGGATGGCACCTGGAGCAGGGGACTACGTTCTCAGTCGCCACTTCGAGGCGTACCTGTTGTGGCTGTTCGGCTGGATT
This sequence comes from Guadua angustifolia, assembly GCA_036346375.1. Classification (NCBI taxonomy): domain Eukaryota; kingdom Viridiplantae; phylum Streptophyta; class Magnoliopsida; order Poales; family Poaceae; genus Guadua; species Guadua angustifolia. Next base: position 28,611,418 of record CM070505.1, on the reverse strand, counting down.
CTGTTCACCTCCACCCACGGAGACACCGTCGACAAGCACTTGATCCAGTACGCGAGGTCGATCGCAGACGCCGAGATGGAGGAGATCCCGTAGCTAGCGTGGGGACTGGCTGTGCTGGCTGCGACGTACCGGGGCCTTTGCGACGGTTGTCGTCGCGTGGGGGAGTGGTCCCTTCTCACGGGCTGTCCTCTCCTGCTTCAGCTGTGGTCTTTTGTTCTAGATCGGCCGGCCTGCAAGATCGAGGATGAGCCTAGAGGGGGGGTGAATAGGCTTTTCTAAAATTTTCTATCACTAATTTTAAGCTTAATGATTTCTAAGAATTGGTGACAATTTTAGCAAACTTAATACTTCAACAATTCTAGAGATCACAAGATGATATCACTACACAAGTATATTAATATCTAAACAAGCAAGACAAGAGAATCAAAATGCTAGAATTGCACAAGAGTAAAGACAAGCAAATCACAAATGATGGACAAGAGAATTTTTCCGTGGTCTCGAGACTTGCCGGTCTCCCCTACTCCACGCTGAGGTAGCTTGAATTCCTTCAATGGCTCCACTCGCTTGAGCCTTCCCGATCACTAGTGATAGCTCTTCCCCGCTCCGGTAGGCGAAGCCAGGCCTTCACAACCTCCCGGGTCTTCACACAACCTTCTTTGTGAAGATCACCGGAGCCTCACGCCTCCAAGCCGTCTAGGAGGCGGCAACCTCCAAGAGTAACAAACTTGACGTAGGCTTGAACTCAAGAGTGCAATCAATATGGCTCACTAATGCAATGCACTCACTTGTAGCTCTCCAAAACTCAAGAATCAAGAATTCAATGCACAAGAGAATGGAGAGAGTTGCTAGGGCTTAGAACGTATTCAATGGAATCACCAACCATGCCCTAGCACAGGTGAGGGGGTATTTATAACCCCCACCCACTCAAACTAGCCGTTTTTTACTTTTTCTGCCGAATTTGCGCCATGGCCGGTACTACCGCCCTCTAAGGGCCGGTAGTACCGCACCTGGGGTGTAACGGCTAGAATGAGCATTTAATGCATTGACACGTAGCCGTTACAACAATTTTCTATATGGCCGGTACTACCGCCCTTGGGGTGCGGTAGTACCGCACCTGTCGACTGGAAAAGGATACATTCTGGAATAAAGCTACCACAAGCATAGGTGCGGTAGTACCGCATTTGTGGTACTACCGCCCAACCAGAGCGGTAGTGCCGGCCGAGGGATATCCAGAAAGACACCCAAAAATCTGCCCACTCGAAATTAGCTACATGCCATCTAACACCGGTAGTATCAAGACTTATGTACTACCGCCAACACTTGCGGTGTGCCGAACTCAATGCATTTTTCAGATTTAAATTCTTTCTCGAATGCATGAACTAACAAAAGAACTAATGAGCCATATTATGATTTTTCAAGTTCAATGCCCAAATCAAGTCCCTCTTAATAGTACGGCTACTATCCTAATAATCCGATCTTTTTCCCAACTCCGAGATCGGTGAAAAGACTAGAAAATACTTCTAAATTTTATACCTTCACTTTATAGCTTCTTTTGTGCGTATTCTTCCATTTTTGTACTTGAAGCCGCCCAACATCTTTCGAGGAATACATTTATCCTGCTTTCCAACTTACTTGCACAAACATCGTTAGTCTTTTTTCGTGATTGTTATTAATTATCAAAATCATAACCATATGGGGCCTAGATGCTTTCAATCTCCCCCTTTTTGGTAATTGATGACAATCCTCATAGTCGAATTGAAGTAAATTGATATTTAGTGTGAGTGACCAATAGAAATCAATTACTCACACCACGGGATTTTTATTTAGCAATATTTTGTCTTTGGAGGATGAAAGATATTTAAACGAAAATATTGCTAAATGAGAACATAGCTCCCCCTGCAAATGTGCCATGGATAAACAATAAAATTTTGCACATTTGTATATGAGTTTTATATGACAATGGAGATGATATTTGTTCAATTGAATTGACATGGCATAATGCAAAACTCATAATAAGGAAGATTTTAGATAAAAAGAGCACAAAAGATCATAGAATTTAGTTCAAGACTGAGTTCACAACATATAATCAACAAGACGCAAAACGACGACATAAATAACCACAAAGAGTTTAAATCCAACAACCACATAAGTTAAGCAAGTTTATTACAATAAAATAGATAGATTTGAGCTAGGCTTTAAAGGACTTCAATTCTTCATTCTTCTCCCCCTTTGTCATCAAGAACCAAAAGGGGACCGCCAAAGAAACGTCTACTCCTCACCATCTCCAGGAGCAGAGCCGGGTGGCGGATGAGGAGACCAAGGATCCCAGCTGGATGACGGAGGAGGGTGATAGGAAGGAGAACCACTGCTGCCATCTGGACGACGACGCTGGTAGGACTGATGATATGAGCGATAGTCATCAAAAGAAGTGCTAAGTGTATCCAGTGCTCTCGCACTTCCTCAACCATTTGGCGATTGTTGTACTGAAGCTCCATAACAAGTGCAACTGCCCCGCATGTATGATTCTTGACGGCAAACCCGCCATCATATCCGAACGAAGAGTCTCAAGGCTAGCAAGGTAGGCATCGTGCATGGAGGCAGCTTGTGAGGCTTGAGCTTGGGCTTGTCGCTTGGCGCCGCTGGAGCTTTTGCTTGAGCGGCTTGCTCGGCAATGTGATGCAACACTTGAGGTGGAGCAACGCGAGGCTTGTATGGCTTATGAGGAGTAGGGGTGGCACCATTATACTCGGTAACTCTCCGGATTAGTGCCATGATGTACGGCGCAAAGTAAATGGTCTTCCCCCTATCCCTAGCAGATTGAGCCATCTCCCTCATGATGAAGTCTACCACATCAAAATTTTCTTTTGCCATGATCTTCGCAATGACATTCCAAGCATGGCCTCTCACAGCATCGAAATTGCCACTCTTCGATGAATAGTGACACGAATGATTTTATTTACCATGCTTGGTTGAGCCGAAGACCACCGAGTTTCCAATTCGAAAACATGAGACCGATCATAGAACTCAAAAGCTTGCTCTAATGTCAAGGAGGCTCGCATGGATTTTAGGATGTCGACGTGAAAGATTCCCAAGGCATGCTCAAAATCATCCTTGGAAGCAAGCAGAAGCGGAGAGTCGGTCATCCAGTGATTTGCTCAAAATTGTCGAAACATGAAGCGCCGCATAGAATTGCTTGATGACCTTCTCATGATAATCAGCCCTTGTACCAAGGAAGTTGTAGCCAGCTCCTCCAAATAGTTCGAATGCCAAGAACTCAGTCGCTCACGGATGTGCTTCCAATCGACCCATCGCGATTTGTAAAATCCTTCTCCAAATAGATTTGTTCATAGACCTTCTCTTGAAACAGAGAATGGAACCTTTGGTTGGTGGCGAGCGAGGTCGAGATATTGATTCGATCTGCGGCATAATAGTCATCTCCTTTAATTTGAGAAGGATCGTGCCTTCCAATTGGAGGCACCACTTCTTCTTCCTCCGAGCTTTCCTCATTGTCGCTTCACCTCGTGCCGCCGCCAGCTATTTGAGGAGCAAAAGGGACTTTTTCTTCTTAGCCTGGGAAGGCTCGGTGAGGACCCTTTCCTTTAGCCCTTGTGGTCCTCATGGCGACAAAGTGAAAGAGTTGTCGCTGCTCCACTGCTCGAGTCCGAGGTGGGAACGCCATTTACCCTTAGTCGCCTTTTCGCACCTTGCCCTCCGTATGACCGGTTCCGCAATCTTGGTGCGAGGCATGGTCTAAAGAAGATTCAAGGAGTTTTGAGGTGTGAGTAATGAATATGGATAGGATTTGACATGGTAGAAATGAAATGTGTAGACAACAATAGAGCAAAACTCCCTCAAATGGCTCAAAAACCGAAGGTTGCACAGAATGGTCGGCACTACCACTCATCGGAGGCCAGAGTACCGCAAGTTGGTGCTACCGCCTGGTGGCTTGAGTGCTTGCCCGAGCGCACCCCAGAGCGATTCGGGCAATGCTTGAGGCACTGATGATTTAAACTAGGATTAGGGCCTAGGAAATATTAAGGACTTCAATTTTACACCTAATCCTCAAGTATTTTGCCTCAACACACGATTACTCATTTTAAATCTTCATTCAAACCCTAGATTGCTCAAAAGGATGAAACAAAAGAGAATAATGGAGATGAGTGATACCTTTCAAGGAGGAGGTCTCAAAACTGAATCAATGAAGAAATCTCCAAAACACGAAGATTTGAGTGAGATGGAAGTTAGGGTTTGAGAGGAGGAGAGAGAAAGGGCCGACGGAATGGAAGAGGAGGCGGTTTTAAAGCGGAGAATTGAAGAAGAGAGAGAGAAGGCAGAGAAACGGCAGGAATTGAAGTGGCCCTACACTTTTCGATTCGAGCGGTATTACATTCTCGACCCAGTAGTATCAAGAATGCGGTATTACCGCCATAATGCCGTGAGTGCCGAGACAAATAAAGGTGGATAAGAGAGGAATTTGGTCGCGAATTTGCTCAATAGTTATACTAGTAATTTTGAGTATATATTAGAACATTTCCAACCATAAGAAAAGCACAAAGCAAAAACTTTAAACACAATTAAATAAGGAATAATGATTTGACTTGTTCGAATTGAAATATCACATAAGCAACTAGAAGTATGGCAATTCTAGCTCTTTGGGCAAAACTCAAGATGTGCCTTTATTAGATCAATATAGATCGCGATTTTGAATTTTATCAAGCCTTTTAAAAATTGTTTCGTTATAAACATAAATAGGTTATAACATGATATAAGTTCCAAAAGATGAGATTTACATAATAATTGATTTTAAATGAAGGTTTGAGAAACCTTTGCACTTTGAAAATCCAAAATAGATTATTTCCAAATAATTTTGACTTATAAGGTCTAGTTTTATCTTTTAAGATATTTATAGCACAATCTTCAATTTTTCACATTTAAGGGATGTGGTGTATGCATGAATTGCATATTACTCCCCTTGATGTGAGACACATCTAAAGAACAAATACTAAATAAAATCCAACAAACAACCAAAGAAAGTACACTTAGGCCACATTAGAGATATCAATAACATTCAATTCATTCCTTAATTTACAAAATCTAGCCTCATCCAAGGGTTTAGTGAGTATATCCGCTAATTGATTTTCCGTTCTATGTGACTAATCTCAATATCCCTTTATCGACATGATCTCTCAAGAAATGGTGGCTAATATCTATGTGCTTGGTTCTTGAGTGTTGGACGATTATTGGCTATTTTAACCGCGCTTTCATTATCACATAAGAGAGGCACCTTTTAAATTTTATTCCATAATCCATTAGAGTTTGCCTCATCCATAACAATTGAGCGCAATAACTATGCATGGATATATATTCGCTTGCATGTGGATAAAGCTACGAATTTTGTTTCTTGGAGAACCATGAAACTAGGGATCTACCTAGCAATTGGCAACTCCGGAGGTGCTTTTTCTATCCACTTTACAACCCGCATAATCCGAATCCGAATATCCAATTAAATCGAATTTTGCACCTTTAGGATACCATAAACCTATGTTTGAGGAATGTTTTTAATATCTTAGAATTCTCTTTACGGCAACTAAATGGCATTCTTTGGAAGAAGCTTGAAAACGAGCACACATGCAAACACTAAACATAATATCGGCCTAGATGCGGTAAGGTAAAGCAAACTACCAATCATGGATCTATAAAGCTTTAAATCTATCGGTTTACCTCCCTCGCTTAAGTCGAGATGCTGCTTGATGCCATTGGAGTCTTAATCGGCTTTATGCCCTCCATGCCAAATCTTTTGAGAAGATACTTTGTGTACTTGGTTTGACTCACGAACGCCCCATTCTTGAGTTGCTTGATTTGAAGTCCAAGGAAGAAACTCAACTCTCCGATCATTGACATTTCAAACTCCCTAGACATCATATCACCAAACTCTTTGCAAAAATCTTCGTTAGTAGAACCGAAAATGATATCATCAACATATATTTGACATACAAAGAAATCTTCATCAATTATTTTTGTAAAGAGTGTAGTATCAACCATCCCAATTTTGAAACCCTTTGAGAGTAGAAAATCTCTAAGTCGCTCATACCATGCTCTAGGTGCTTGTTTAAGTCCGTATAGCGCCTTAGAGAGTTTGTAAACATGATTGGGATATTTGGAATTTTCAAAACCGGGAGGTTGTTCGACAAATACTAATTCGGATATTTGTCCATTTAAGAATGCACTCTTTACGTCCATTTGAAATAATTTAATGTCAAAACTTGATGCAAATGCGAGCAAGATTCTAATAGCTTCTATCCTAGCTACGGGTGCAAATGTTTCATCGAAATCTAAACCTTCGACTTGAGTGAAACCTTGCGTCACTAATCTAGCTTTATTTCTTACTACTATACCATTCTCATCTTGTTTATTTAGAAAGACCCATTTTGTGCCAATTACGTTATGTTCTTTAGGTCTTTCTACTAGTGTCCATACATCATTACGAGCAAAGTTATTTAGTTCATCGTGCATGGCATTTACCCAATCCGGATCACTTAATGCTTCGTCTACATGAGTAGGTTCAATTGAAGATACAAATGAGTAATGCTCACAAAAAGAGGCAACACGGGATCGAGTTTGAACACCCTTACTAACGCCACCCAATATTTGGTCTATTGGGTGATCCTTGAAAGACCGTGATGAATTCGTGAGAGGTAGGGGTTGAACTTGTTGATCATTTCTCTTGTTATCTTCGCCGATTGTTTGAATTCGACTTGGCGTTGTAGGAAGTTGAAGGCTCGGCTTGAGTGGATGAAGGTTGATCATGTTTATCCACTTCCGGCTTCACATCTCCAATTGTCATATTCTTCATAGCTTCTCTTAGACCTTCTTCACCTACATCATCCAAGTTTTCTTGCTCTTCTTGAGAGCCATTAGTCTCATCGAATTCAACATCACAAGTTTCTTCAACAAATCCTTTGTTTTTATTAAAAACTCGATAAGCTTTACTATTTGATGAATATCCAAGCAAGAAACCTTCATTGCAACGACTTTGAAACTTTGAGAGCCGAACACCCTTTTTCAAAATATAACATTTGCAACCAAAAACTCTAAAATAAGAAATGTTCGCCTTCTTCCAACAAGGAGCTTGTCGACCCGGTTTGCAACCGACCCTCCGTGTATTCAAAGACTAGTCCAGATCACGCTTAGTGCACACGATCCTCAACATTGGTATATATCACACCATAACCAAATAAATAATGTAGTACTTCAATAAAATACTCAAACTAGTTGATTGACCTTATGGTCAAATTACAAGATACGATTGCAGGCTTAAGACTTATTAAAATATTCAAAAGCAATGAAATAAAATCAACTCGTGGCGCTAACCAATTTGCCACAGTAACCGACCGCTCGCTCCCTAGTTTGTCGGCCTCCTCGATACTCCTCCTTCCGAAAGGTGGTTTGCTTCTTCTTCAACTGGTTGTGTTGTTGTGGGGTGAGTACTTTGAGCACTCGAAGAAGTCATGCATGAATGCAATTCTAATATTCTACATGCATGGCTTAGTACAAAGGATAGGCTATGGTTCATGAGCGACTGAGATTCAAGATAAACAAAGAATAGATTGCAAAGCAAGAAAAGCAAGAGTAAGAATAATAGCTTTCACAAACCTTTCAATCGTAAATCCTTTTTCCATCCTAAGTCAAGTTCCTCATTACCAACCCAAGCATTTTTTCCATAAACAATTCATTTTATGAAAATCTAACCCTTGACAGTAATCACCGAAGCGATGCTCAATACCGTGAGCACGGCTATTCAATAGGTTGTACACTCTGCAGAGGTTATACACTTTACCCACAAGATACAATCAAATACCACCAAGGCAAATAACCGAACGAAGCCTTTCCAAAGTTCCATCTAAACTCAAGATCTTGCCCGCTAAGGTTTCAACACCGGAGGGACTGGTTACCACACCCAGGCCCCCTCTTGCGCCATGTGAGTTCTCATTCCGCTTCTCCGGCCTCACACCACCACAGCAAGACTCAAAGAATAGATTTCCCGGTTTACTCAGCTAAGCCCGCCCCATTACGGAGCTTGTGGTCAGATGAGAGACTCCAGTTCAAATGCTCGCAAGGTTAAGTCCTTAGTTGACCGAGGCAAGACTAACCAAGTGTAACTCAAATATCCATGTCTAATAAAACCAAATCGACCGCCCAGTTGCCACTCTTGGCCCACGAAACAATCTTGCCATTTGCCCCAGTCTAAATCATTTTCCCACCCCGGTTCTTTACCATTGCACCACGTGCCATCATCAACTCAATAACACATGTCTCATTCACAAAACGTGTTCCATATCTCATTAAGTCATTATTTACTTTGGTGTTCCAAAATCAAGAATTGTCCTCGTGGCAGGGCTAAGCACACTACTTCGGTCTACTCAACCCATGTTGGTAAATTATTAATGTCCAACTATTAATTCATAACCTAGGGTGACAAAGGATTCATGGCCTACAATTATATATGACAAGGTGGCATACACAGAACTAGGCATTTAACTAATCCCAAACTTATTCAAAGTCATTTCTATCAAATTAGCATGCAATAGTTGAAATCAAAATAATTTGCTCTAATAGGTTCAACATGATCAAACACAACTTGCCTTCAAAAAGTGCTGGTTCGGTTCCTGAACTTGCTCTCGGTCGAACTTCTCCTCGAAACCTTCGCACTTCAACGCTCACGCGACGCAATTAAACAACAATAAATAAATAAACAGTAGACAAACAGTACTCAAAAATTCAATTAAAATTCATAAACAGAAAGATCACAATTTTACAAATTTATAGAAATTGGAATCACTCAAATCGGAGTTAAAACGCAAAAGTTATAAGCACTTGAAGTTTCAAAATATATTTAAAATCAATATACCGAATTAAATAAATATTTTCTTTTTCGGAAAATTAATTATTGCGTCATCTGTGACACGTGTCGCCACCAGAGAGTGACACGTGGCCTTGCTGACGTCAGCCCGACCGCCCCGTGATGACGCCACGCCGACATGACATCATCGTGGCGCCAAGACGACTCGCCTCTCATCGACAAGTGGGTCCCATTGTGACGCCGGCATGATGTCACGGTGACGCCACGCCGCGGTGCGTGCGGCCGACGAGTGGGCCTGTCTTTCAACGCCTCGTGTGAACAAAGTGCACAAGGGCGGTCCGATGTGGGTCCGCCTTTGTCGGCGTCTCATGCACAAAGGAGCGCGGTGCCATCGTTATGTGGGTCCGTGGTGTCGCCGCCTCGCGCACACGTGAACGACGGCGTGGCATACGGGCGACCCGGATTTGCATCTAACGGCGGAGATTGGAAGATGAAGTTTATCGCTTTAAGGGCGACGGGCGGATCTGGATCGTTGATGCGCGACGGACGGCCGACGGAGCTCGGGCGACGGTGATGGTGCTACGGCGGCTTCGACGGAGCTGGGAAGACGATGATGCGCATGGCGCCGGCGTGTCTCCTGGTCGAATGGGTTACCTCGGTGTGTCTCTCTGAGGAACTCGAGAGACCTTCAAGTCGGCGGCGCTTCACCGGCGACGGAGACGAAGAAAACCGCGGCCATGACTCCACGAACTTCGGCGAGGTCGTGCGAGGCGGTGGCGTCTCGCGCGTGATGAGTACGGACGGGTGCGGCGCGAGGTAAGGATCCCAACACGGGTGGCGGCAATAAATAGTGCCCTCGGCTCGTGAAAATCACGAAACCGAGGCCCACACCTGCAAGGCGGCGGAATCCGGCGAGAATCGGGTTGGGTGACGTGGCGCGATGAGGGCCGCTTGGATGAAGATCGAACAATTTGGCAGCGCTAGGGTTTTTCCGAGCGGGCCGACATGTACTCGGCCCAGTACTATTCATTCAGATTTTTAATTTTTTTCGATTAAAAATAATTCCCAAAATTCAAATAATTTATTTGGGGCATTAAAAATATCGAAAAATTCTCGAAAAATTCTCATAAATATTTTAGGACATTTGTGACTCAACTAAAATATTTTCAGAAAAATTTTATTTTAACTTTTCTATTATTTAATTGATTTGATAAATAGTTTAATTCAAAATAAATCCAAATAATTCCAAATAAATCCAAATAAATCCAAATAAACTCGAAATTCCCAAAATTCAAAATACCATTTAAATGCAAGAAAAGCAAAAATTGGGGTGTTACAGAGCTCATAAGAAGTCTTTTTCAAAAGTCGATGCAAATAAAGTCTATTTGTAGCATGGCAAGCGGTATTAATGGCTTCCGCAAAAAAAGTATCGGAAGTACCATATTCATCAAGCATTGTTCTTGCCATTTCAATTAATGTATGATTTTTTCGTTCCACAACTCCATTTTGTTCCGGAGTATAGGTTGCGGAAAGTTCTGAACTCGGAACCATTATCACTACGAATTTTCTTTATTATAAAATCAAATTCGCTTTTAGGCCCTTTTTGCAAATCTCTTGAAAATATTTGAGGTTTCGGATTTATCATCTAAAAAGAAAACCCAAGTATATCTAGAATAATCATCAACAACAACTAAGCAATAAGAATTTCCTCCAATGCTCTTATAGGTTGTCGGGCCAAACAAATCCATATGTAAGAGCTCTAATGGTCTAGATGTGGACATGATACTTTTTGAAGGATGAGAACTAGCAACTTGTTTGCCGGCTTGACAAGCACTACAAAGTCGATTTTTCTCAAACTTCACATCTTTCAAGCCCACAACTAAATCATTTTTAAATAGCTTTTTAAGTTGAATCATCCCAACATGAGCTAGTCTTCTATGCCACAACCATCCTAAAGATGTTTTTGCCATTAAGCAAGTTTGAAGACATGAGTCATTTGAGGTGAAGTCAACTAAATACAAATTTCTAAATCTAAATCCTTTAAACACTAGTGAATTATCATTTTCTTTTGTAATAACAACACCATTTTTAGAGAATGTGCAAATAAGATCAAGATCACAAATTTGAGCGATTTGATAACAAATTGAAATTTAATGTTTCAACTAATGATACATTTGAAATGGAAAGGTCGTTTGATATAGCAATTTTACCTAAGCCCAATACCTTTCCTTTGCTATTATCCCCAAATGTGATCTTGTCATTTTGTCCATTTCCGAATCAAAGGTGGTGAACATTTTCCGGTCACGGTCATGTGTTGAGTGCATCCACTATCCAACACCCAATGTCGTCCAATCGGTCTTGTAGTTTACCTACAAAATAAAATCAAGCCTTTTTAGGTACCCAAATTTGTTTGGGTCCTTGGAGGTTAGTAACCAAGGTCTTAGGAACCCAAATGGCTTTCTTTCTTTGGCCAAATATTGGAGTTCCAATAAATTTAGCAAATGTTTTACCATTCTTATCCTTTTTGAGTACGTAGCAAGAATCATGAACATTATTCTTAGATGCTTTACTCAAGGTACAATCATTTGCTAGATGTCCTATTTCATGACATTTACAACAAAATTTACCATTTGATTTAACAAAGCGCGGAGCCTTGTTATTTATTTTCTTGTTCTTTTTAGGGACATATCCTAAACCTTCTTTGTTATAGGAGCATCTTTGACTACCCAAAATTTTATTTAAGGTGTCCTTACCCTTAAAGCATCTATCTAGACTTTGATTTAGTTTATTTACTTGCATCTTAAGTTCATTATTTTCAACAATTAAATTTTCATGACATGAGCTAGCACTAGAGCATGATATATCAATTAAATCATCACATGAAGTAGCTATATTTGATTTTTTAACATAGCATGAGTTAATTTCTAATCTAGACACATCATCAACAATATTGCATTCAATTCCAATATCACTTGAGGACTTTGAATGATTCTTGGCAAGGAGAATCTCATGAGCTTCCTTTAGCTCCTCATAAGAATTTTTGAGAGAGAGAAACTCTTTTCTCAAAATCTTAAATTTTGATTTCTCTTTGCCAAGATATTCATTTAATTCCTCAAGCATATCCATTAATTCATCATATGATGGTTCATCATTTTCATTTGAGTTTACCTTAGTTTCTCCTCTAGCCATAAGGCATAGCGGAGTGACGAATGGTGATGAAGCCTCTTTGATAGCAATACCGGCAAGCCCCTTCTTCTTTGAAGGAGCTTCATCTTCGGATGAATCGGAGTCCGAGTATTCTTCTTCGGAATCCCATTCTCCAATATGAGCTTCACCCTTACCATCCTTTTGGAATTTCTTGAATAGCTTCTTCTTGCCTTGAAAGAATTTCTTCTTCTTAGGTGATTTGTCTTTGTCATCCTTCTTCTTGGGGCAATGCGAGGCTATGTGTCCTTTTTCATCACATTCATAACACCGAATATTAGCATATCGGTTAGTATTAGAATTTTGTCCTTTCTTGTACCTTTACGGACCGTTAAATCTCGATCGCCTTCTCATAAATTTCTTCATCCTTCTCACGAGGAGTGCCATTTCCTCCTGTCCTCATCTTGAGTCCTCATCACTTGACTCGCCTTTGCCTTGAAGGCGATGTTCTTCTTGGAAGAGCTTTGTTCCAACAATTCTTCCTTGTCTTTCTTGTAGAGCTCGTTGGTGATGATATTGCCGAGAAGTCCGGTTACGCCATCCTTGGCAATTCCGCGAGTTGAGAAATAAGGTAACCAATGTTTCATATTTCTCCGGAAGAGCTCTAAGCATTTTCCTGACAATATCAACATCACTCAAGGTCGTACCAAGACCCTTGAGCTCATTAACAATATTGTTTAATCTAGAATACATTTCATTTATATTCTCATGAGGCAACATAATAAAACTTTCATATTTTACTCTAAGCATATGCAATTTAGCTTCCTTTACCGTGGATGTCCCTTCATTAATTTTCGATAATGTATTCCAAATTTCATATGCGGTACCTAGATTACTTATACGATTAAATTCATCCGCATTTAGAGCAATCGAAAATAGCATTCATTGCTTGTGCATTTAGATGAACATATCTTTCATTTCGCTCTGTGGTTAAAGCGGATCACCTACCACAACATAACCTTCATTAACAATTCTCCATATGTTAGATTCATAGCTTTAAGGTAAACCGTCATAATGATTTTCCAATATGCATAATTTGTACCATCAAAGAAGGAGCTTTTCCAATTGAAATTCCTCGTTGGCCATCCTTGCTCTCTAGGCTAAAAGCCGAAATAGAGAGACCAGGCTCTAATACCACTTGTAAGATCGAGGATGAGCCTAGAGGGGGGGGTGAATAGGCTTTTCTAAAATTTTCTATCACTAATTTCAAGCTTAATGATTTCTAAGAATTGGTGACAATTTTAGCAAACTTAATACTTCAACAATTCTAGAGATCACAAGATGATATCACCACACAAGTATATTAATATCTAAACAAGTAGCACAAGAGAATCAAAATGCTAGAATTGCACAAGAGTAAAGACAAGCAAACCACAAATGATGGACAAGAGAATTTTTCCGTGGTCTCGGAGACTTGCCGATCTCCCTACTCCACGTTGAGGTAGCTTGAATTCCTTCAAGCGGCTCCACTCGCTGAGCCTTCCCGATCACTAGTGATAGCTCTTCCCGCTCTCCCAGGCGAGCCAGTGTCTTCACAACCGCCTGGTCTTCACACAACCTTCTTAGAAGATCACCGAGCCTCACGCCTCAAACCGCCTAGGAGACGGCAACCTCCAAGAGTAACAAACTTGACGAGGCTTGAACTCAAGAGTGCAATCAATATGGCTCACTAATGCAATGCACTCACTTGTAGCTCTCCAAAACTCAAGAATCAAGAATTCAACGATAAGAGAGTGGAGAGAGTTGCTAGGGCTTAGAATGTATTCAATGGAGTCACCAACCATGCCCTATCACGTGAGGGGTATTTATAACCCCACCCACTCAAACTAGCCGCTTTTTACTTTTTTCGCGAATTTGCGCCATGGTTCGTACTTATCGCCTTCTAAGGGCAGAGTATCAAGACCGTGTAACGGCTAGAACGGCATTTAATGCATCGACACGTAGTCGTTACAGCAATTTTCTATATTGCAGATTTCATCAGCTCTTTGGGTCTTGGTAGTACCGCACTCCGTCGGCCGAAAAGGATACATTCGGAATAAAGCTACATAGTATAGGTCTTAGATATACAAGATTTACAGATTACCGCCGTAACCAGAGCAGTAGTGCCGCGAGGATATCCGTAAAGACACCCAAAAATCTGCCCATCGAAATTAGCTACCGCCATCTAACACCCGATAGTATCAAGACTTATGCATTACCGCTCAACACTTATGGTAGTGCCGACTCAATGCATTTTTCAGATTTAAATTCTTTCTAATGCATGAACTAACAAAAGAACTAATGAGCCATATTATGCGCATTTTTCAAGTTCAATGCCCAAATCAAGTCCCTCTTAATAGTACGGCTACTATCCTAATAATCCGATCTTTTTCCCAACTCCGAGATCGGTGAAAAGACTAGAAAATACTTCTAAATTTTATACCTTCACTTCTATAGCTTCTTTTGTGCGTACTCCTTCCATTTTTGTACTTGAAGCCGTCCAACATCTTCCGAGGAATACATTTATCCTGTTTCCAACTTACTTGCACAAACATCGTTAGTCTTTTTCGCGTGATTGTCATTAATTATCAAAACCATAACCATATAGGGGCCTAGATGCTTTCACGGCCGCACATCGATCTGGGACCGTACGGAGCTGAGTTCTACCACGCCCCCGGGGATGACATCGACCGTCCTACCATGGGGACGTTGTGGTGCCGCCGACGGGTTAGTAAAATGATCTTTACCATGAGCTATGCAATTATTTCAATTATTTTCAAATTATTTTATCTAACTTTACCATTACATTTTTTGTAGCCGATGTATGCGCCAGACGCCACACGCCAGCACTTCTCGAGTACGTAGCGATGTTCGACCAGCTGACAGATGATCGCGTCATCTGGCGTCCTTACCTCCCCGAGCTGGTAGCGGCGCGAGCACCTCACGGCCTCTCCTTGCAATGCACCCGTGACCACGCCTTTTGGTTCACACGGCGCCACCTTGTTTTCGACGTGTACGTCGAGACGTACGCCGTGCACCGCGTGATAAGGCAGTTCGGCCTCCGCCAGGTCTTCCCCGTCCCCACCGGTGAGGTGGTCCCGCCACACATGCACATGTAAGTGCTCTTCATGTCTATTTCAGTTGCATTTTTTTCATGTTTGCGGTACTAACGTCATTGCTCGTGTTCTCATGCAAGGTCACACGCAAGGGGTACATTGGTGCCGCTAGCTGGGTGGCACGTATGATCCCTCATGCTCAGCGATGAAGCATGCAGCGTTGGCGGACGCTCACAAGGAGGATGCCCCAGACGACCCGAGACGCATTTGACGAGTACATGTGGTACGCACCACGCACACGCTGTCGGGTTGTCGCGATCGTTGATTCACCTCCGAGACACCAGCCCTCCGTTGCGGACACCTACCCCACCCAGCCGGACTCGGCGTTTCACCGATCGGTCAGTAATTCTTCCACAATCCTTGCAATGTATCGTTACTGTAATTGTACGAACTAAGTGGCATTTCAATTCGTGTGCAGAGCGACCTTGCTAGGGAGACCATAGACGAGGTGGACGCACTGTTTGCATGACTAGGCGTGACTAGGCCAGGGGGACAGGGTCGAGGTCGCGATGGAGGTGTTCAGAGGGCCGTTGCAGCATGTACGCGAGAGGGCCCTCCGCATCGTCCAGCTTACGTCGTGCAGGAGGCCTAGGGACGACGACGTCAGACTGAGTTCATGGGCGGTTTTCACTGACGGGGTCGACACGCGCCGCAGGCCACAGCTCCCACACCACGCATGCACGCGGCCCACCCTCCTCACGTCCCAGGGGGATCTGGTTGGCAACCCTTCGCACCGTACGCCCCTATGACTGCAGGTATACCGCGTTGTCTCTTTTCATCTTTTATGATCTTAATGTTATGTAATGTACTAACAAGAAAACTTTATCAACAAAGAATTTATCAAGATCAGAGCAGAGCGCGAGCACCTCTACTGAGTTCTCTCTACTCGGCGACGTCGACTTGGACTTCTTTATAGATCCGCCCTAGCAGCCGACAGGTGCGGTCCTTGGCCCCTCGCAGCTCGCCGATGCGCCTGGTCCGAGCCACCGTCAGCTCGACGCTCGCTTCTCCAAAGACCAAGATCGGCCTGCTAGAGTACCGGTGGACAGTTCTCGACCAATGGACGACCCTCTGGGCATGTGCACAACAGAGGGAAGCCTGGGACCACCCGAGGAGTAGCACCGTCGTAGTTAGGTGTTTTCTTTTGTACTAGATGTGTTGTACATAATTTCTTTCTCACATTATGTAGCAAATTCATATATGGTACTTTATTTCCTTACGTTATGTTCTATTACGATATTAGTTCATCCAATTTGTTTGTTCGAAATCTATGGTTCTTGGTTGCTACTACATGATTATATGGTGGTTCCTGTGTTGCAGGTACCTTCGTTAAAGCTCGTAAACTCAAATATTCATATAATACGACCCCGGCAACATTATCGTTTAGGGTGCTTGTGCTATTGATTTTTACATGATAAGCAAGTCGAAATTGGGATACTTTTCTATAACTTGGTTGTTCATATACTAAAGTACGTTTCTGAATCAATTCCCTCAAAATTTGCTTTTACACGAGTTGTTATACGAGTTGCCGAAAGCCTTGAGTGATATAGATTTGCTACAGCTTGTGATCACTTAGGGTTTTTACTGTGATTGGATTCGTATGCAAAGCAAGTTGTAAATAATATATTTTTATAGATTATGGCAATATACATTACGGAGGGTGTCACTGGGCCATTCTTTATAATTTTTGCATTTGTCTAAGGTATTTTACAGACTGTCGAAAACGCTTCAGTGGTTTAAGTTGTACGCGTTTTGCGTCCTGTTTTGGCTTCTAGTTTGCGACCACACTTTGTGGGATATTTTAATCATTCTTTATGCATTAGTTGGGGATGGCTCTATGAGTGTTTTCAAGCTGTTCTCGTGATATTTGGCTTTCATCCGAGATGTTTTTCATATAATTGATTGTTACTGCCTTGTATTAAAATATCCAGCACTAGACCTTAGAGTGAAGTGACAATGTTCGCATCTAAGTATCCAAGACTAGACCTTAGACCTGCTTGGACGTGGATGCAAGCAGTGTTGTCCACTCACCGAAAAGACTCGAGGTCGCAGTGTATTTTCTAGTCGCCTGAAAAGACTCGACATTGCAAAGGTATTGTCTACTCGGCCCGAAAAGACATTGACGTTGGGTAAAGCAGTTGTCAAGTCCGCTGAAAAGCCTCTCGAGGTCAAGCGGCGTTGTCAACTCGGCCGAGAAACCGTGGGACACAATGCTGGGACGGAGGCTTACGTGCCGTTTGTTTGCTCCGAAAGTGCCCCTAAGGCCTATATAAGAAGGGGACGATGTGTTCTACTTAAACACAAGAGAAGAGGAACAACCAAGGTGAGAAAGTCTCTAAGATATATCCGTTCATTTTAGGTGAGGATCAAGATAAAATGCCGAGGCATGCAAGTTCAAAGGGAAAGGGCAAAGCAAAAGAAAAGGGAGGCTCTTCGACCTTGCCGCGCACAGCATACCCAGATCTCTTCCTACCGAATGGGGTTGTCGCACCGATGTGTTTGTGCGGAGATCCTTGCAGGCTTGTCCACTCATACGAGCTTCCAACTTGGAAGAGGCGGTATTGGAAGTGCCGCAACTACGAATTTGACCCGCCCGAGAAGGCCCAGAAGCTTCGCCTTATGGTAATAATCATACATGTTTCCTAATATTTCTACATGAAACTTTCCTAATTTTTGTTTCATGCAGTCGCCTCCGCCACTGTGTGAATTTACGCAGTGGTACGACATGGAGATCGACCCGGAGGACCAAAGGCTCCTTGATCAAGAGTTCCGGAACCGGGAGTTCAGGAGGCAGCTCCAAGAGGATCGTGACGCCAAACGCGAGAAGGTACGTATTAAGAAAGCGGAGGAGAAGGAGGCCGAGAGAAAAAGGAAACGAGAGAGGGCACGTCGTGCCAGAGAAGCCCCACCAGAGGCATGGGATAAGGGGAAGTGGCCTCGATGCACTCAGTAGACGTCTCATTCTTTGTTGTTCGTAATGCTCCTCCAATTTTATTGTTCTTCATGCACTATGTAGGCTCTTATTACTTTCGTTGTTCGTGATGCTCCTCCCGTTTGAAGTCGTAATAAAGAGATTGACCTACCTTATTATCCGCAAAAAATTCTGAGCTCAAATTCCCCATTTCGAAACTCCTCTCGCACCCCATCAACATTATCATGTACGGTGTTCGCTATTTATTTTTTAAGTTAAACAAGATTTAATATGGTTATTTTCAGATATTTATGTCGCATATATATAGAATAATGATTCTGCCTCTTTCTCCGCTTTTTCATTTCCTCTATATATTCCACCTTTATCGAAAAGGCTTAATTTACCACGCAGCTTTGTACTATTTCGAAAGACCGAAACAATATTTGTAATTCCTGCTTTAGTAATGGTTGTGCTTTTCAGAATACGAAAAAGTGTTGCATCAATTTGTAAGAACGGTCGATACTTGTACCAGATATAAAATTTTTATGTGGTACGTGTGCTGAAGTCAATTTCGCTAACTCGCTTAGCTTAAATCATTCAATTCGCAATTTCAGTTTGCAAATACCGATTTTGCAATTTCGTTAGAGAAATACTTCAATTTCAGTAGTTTCAAAAGCGAATCGATGATTTCGCAATTTGAGATGGCGAAATTGACAAATGGGACATCATCGTCACATCTTAAATCTACATTGAAAATTGTGTGATGGTAAATCTCAAATATGTCAAATAAATATATAGAGTTAAACATTTCTTATGTACATACATTATATTTCATAGGTTGCCCTCATCACTGGACACAAGCCTTCCATTTAGGTAAAGTACCATCAGACCATGAAACTGAAATAACAAATGATTTGATTGTATTTACCTCACTGGTTCTAACTGAATGCCGAAAAACATTCATCTTCAAATAAGTAGATTGGTGTTTGCAAAGATCTTCAATTCAGTACCACCTTCATTCTCTTACGACATACCACATTTTTAAAACATTGCTTTCTATATAAGAATGTCGATGCAAATTCAGTTGTTACTTACGTTAACACTAGGCGTATTGCTTTTCATATTTATCGATAGCAAAACAAAAATAATACACATCTAATTGCCCTCGTCCAATATCTTATAATATTTATCGATGATTAGATTTTTTTTTGCAAATTCTAAATCAATGAATTAGTAAAAAAATTATCTAACTGAATTATTACAAAAATTTTAAAAAAATTCAATTGATTTGAGTCGCAATTCCAATCCGTGATGTAATCGCGACTATTGAGACAAAGATGTATGTCAATTTGGAATTGCGACTATAGGGTATTTCGTAATTTTTTTCGACATATTATTTCGTAATTTTTTACAAAAATATATTATTTTAAAAAATTCCATCTAATTGCCCTCGCCCAATATCTTATAAAATTTGTCGATGATTAGACATATTTTTTTGCAAATTCTAAATCAATGAATTAGTAAAAAATTATCTAACTGAATTATTACAAAAATTTCAAAAAATTTTGATTTCATGCAATTCCAATTTACGACAGAGGAATTATTATGAGACGTATGTCAATTCCAAATTAAGCACAGCATTTAAGTATTTCGTAATTTTTTTTCGGCATATTATTTTTGTAATTTTCTTTAAAAAATATATTATTAAAAAAAATTCCGGTGCAATAAAAGTGACTGATCCTGAGTCCACGTCACGATTCCATTTCAAGTAATTGGCGGTAGGTAACCAGACGATTACTGTCAAAATCTGAGGTCTTAGTTGAGTGTGTGACACAATTGAGATCCCAACATTGGCAACATATATAACAAGAAACTCAAACAGGTTATTATCAAATAATGAAGCCAGATCCATCTACATGCGTCTCTCACAGGCATCGATCAGTCCTTTGTGTCAATAATAATGGAAGAGAAAGAAAAAGAAATATGTCACCTCTTTGTGGTGGTGTCATGCACTCATACTACTTAAGTCATGTTCTTAGGAGGAACTGTCTTTTCCCTTTCATGGGAGAGGTTCAAAATTAATCTACTTGATATAAACATGTGAATTCCAAAAGGTGAGTGCGTTTTATGTGTTGTGCCGGACTTCCACGACTGCTCTGCGTCCGGACAAAGGGAAAAAACTTGCACTTGTTCATCCAACTAATCCCACAATCAAAAAAATTAATATTGATTTTCACATTCTTTAATTACGCTTCTTGATTTGCAATCTGCAAGACCTTATTGTAGCTAGCTGAACTCCTCAGCATGTTCTCATCAACCACTATGTCCAGTCCAGAGGGGAAAAAATACCATCACATCAATTTAGAATTGCAACGGTGATATTTACATGCATATCTTCCATCACTTGGACAGCTATTGCACGCATGATTGATACACTAGTTGGCTACCATAAGATATAGCAGTAAGCAACCTAGATGTTTCTACTGCAGTCAGTAGCAACATCAGCACGGTTAGGAAGTCATCTATCAATCAGAAAAAAAAACTCGCACTGTCAACAGAATTTTTTTTTAAAAAAAACGTGCTATTTGTTATGAAAATATGCGTTCGATCGAAATTCTAGCAAGCAATTGGCAGTTTACAGTACTAGAGTTATTTTTCACTTGACCAAAGGGCTTCTCAACAACTAGCCGGTATCTGCTAAGGCCATTCAAGACTGCATCAGATCCATTTCCTCCGGTAAAAATGACTAGCCAGGGCCGACACCGGTATCAAAGGTTTAGCATGATCCCGGCAAAGCCACAGTAGCACTCTAGCTGCAGATCTTTGTGGAGGACACCACAATTAAGCCAAGAGGCAGCTTAGGTCATAGGATGCTACTACCTTCCACTGTATGCCCTCATCAAGGGGCTTGCATACATTGTCCACCGGCCAGCCACCAAGTGGATGTGCCATTGTAGCACAATACTGCTCTGGAAATGCATGAACCTGGCTTGGACATTGCAGGGGCCCCAGCCCAGCCTGCAGAATTACCTTCTCCTAGCTGCCACTGCAATGAGCAATCTCTGTACTGTGTACTACGTCCTACTGATCAATGCAATGCAATGCAAATTCTTGAGCTAAACAAAACTAATTTAAGGACACAGGACTCAGGAGTCCATATGAAGGATTGGAAAGCCAGTCCATTAAAGATGGCATTCTGACTTCCTGAGCCTGTGACTTCACTCAGAGCTAGCTAACCTGCCAGCGCCAGTGGTTGGAGTAAACCGATGGAAACGACGACGACGACGACTTTACTCAACTCTGAAGATATAGTATGGCTAGATTTATTGTTCTCTCTCTCTCTCTCTCTCTAGCTCCCTCACTGCACGCCATAAACTCGGTTGTACCTGCAACTGTTACGGATCGGAGGGGGAGAAAAACGGCGAAGCCCAAAGGCTAAGGCTTGCATTGTGACCACCCAACCCTTGCAAGATGACGAAGTAACTGACTGAGGCTTCCATACATGCAGCATTGTCAATGGTGGCAGGCCAGTGCTTAATTACGCCTGACGACGATCATTACGGGTGAGATCTGGCCTGCAAATCACCGTGACGTGGAGTGGTTAGGGTAGGCCGCCCTCGCCGTTGATTGCTCTGCAGGCCGTACTTAACCTGCAGGCCACAGCTTATCGTTGTTACTACGTCTCAACAACAGGCTGATTGCTCCGCTAGCTCGAGATCAACAACAAATGCAGCAGTGGAATATTTGCGCGTTGATCGAAAGTCTTGCCGTTGATTTCTGCTGCGGTCGTTGGCGTGTGACAGGGGCCATGTACATGTAGTCTTAGGTACGGTCGTCCTAGCTACTTGGCACATGTATGCTGCAGAGTCTGAACGTACGAGTAAAAATACTCTGAATATCGTCGCCTTTCGAGGGCGTCGCCGTCGAACGAAACCCAAACCGGCCGACAAATATCCAAACTTTGAATACAATTTACTCCTCGTCGTCACCGTATGAATCACCGGCGTCACGGGACATCGACGTCGTCGGCCGCGCTTCATCACGGTGGTGTTTATTTTTGTTTACTAGCCGCTATACGACTTATCATAGTTTATTTTTGTCGGCACGGTACTGAAAACTTCTTATTTTTCTAGAGCACGGTACTGAAGATTTCTATTTTTTCTAGAACGCACAGTGCTGAAAGTTTATGTTGTTTGGAGCTTTGGATCGAACCCATTGCATTGTATATTGCTCGAGATTTTGGCCGTCTGCTTGGCAGTTCGTACTTCTGACGCGATGCACATGTGCTCCGACTAAGACTTGCTACTGGTTACGTTACTATTCCCGTGCTAAGAAATTAACTAGGAACAAATGTCAAGAAACGGCGGTGCTCTAATTAAAAAGTCTAATTAAAAAGGGTATAAGATGATGGTGTTAGCCAATACGCAATGGATCCAATCACCTTCCGACAACGGGGCCGGCTGGGACTAAAATACCTGAATCTCATCAAGCGTACGTACGTGCATGGGACGAAGAATCTCATGCGCGGTGATCGATGCGCCTGCCGTTGTATCGACGAACAACGGTGTGGGACTCTAGATTGAGGAAAATGAAAAATAGCTTTCACAGTCATTATTTATTTTTTATTTATTTACGCTTCAAGAGTGGCTTCAAGAACACACGTATGGTCCCCCGCTGGAGTCAAAGTGACAACCAGGTTGAAAACCCCAGCGGCAACCATTGGCTACGGCCGGATTTCGGTCATGATCGGCATGTCCAGTTTTGACGGTGTTTAATTTATCATCAGAACTGTACAGATTATTGGTGCCAGGATGGTGAAAAGGACCGGGTATTTTTTTATTTTTTCCCCGATATCGATTTTTAAAATTAACTTTGCTCATATATAGCTACGTACAATGGATCGACGCCCTGAGCTAAAAATGTTGGCAGCAACCGGTAGGTTACTGGCGGCGCGGCTGCATGAATGCCAAGAAAAGCACAGTATAAATACGAGAAAACACAAATGGAACAACAAAACAAAAATAAGCCACAGTTAACACGGTGTACGTACTGGTTTTCAAAACCCTGGCCACACACACAAGACTCGCCACTGTAGGCGACGACCCGCACTCAATCGGCACGGCGCAACCACCCCCAAGAAACCGTCAAGATTTACACCGTCTAGCCACTGATCACTCACCGTGCTATCCTTGCGCGCAATTAAGCTGCCTTCGTAGACACCACTTCACTGCTCATCTCAGCTCAGCTCAGCTTAGCTCAGCAGCAGTAATACCCTGCTCCTTGTCAGTTTTAACTCGGCCACCATCTGCGGCGTCTCCCACAGGCAACGTACGTGCGTCTGGCCCGGCACGCGCGCGCGGGCTCGGCCACATAGCAAAAGGCAGCGAGCGCAGTGGACTGACGCCTACCACTTGTCACCAGTCATATCCCTCCCGGCCCGGAAGGGGACGGCTCGCTCCGCGTCGTCTCGCCACCCATCTATAAATACCCACTTGCTCGCCTCAGAGCGGAGAGCAGGCACAGGCAAGCAGCGAGTCATAGAGCGAGCTGAGCCTCATCCTTCGCCTCCTAGCTTCTTAATTTCCTAGATCAGAGAGCTCGCTGTGCCACTGGTAGCTAGCTCAGTGATCGGAGCATAAGCTCGAGAGATATTCATAGATGGCGTCCAACACCTCGAGGACCAACTCTCGGGTGAACTACTCGAACGAGATCCACGACCTCTCCACCGTGCAGAGCGGCTCCCCCGTCGCCCCCAGCATGTACTACCCGGAGAAGTCCCTCGCCGACATCTTCCCTCCTCACCTTCTCAAGAAGGTTGGGAAACAAACCACATACCTAGCCGATCGATCATGTCGAGAGTGGCGATTAATCTCTTGCAGGTTTTGATTGGGTTATTTCGATCTGAATATGCACGCATGGCAGGTAATATCGGAGGTGGTGGCGACGTTCCTGCTGGTGTTCGTGACCTGCGGGGCGGCGTCCATCTACGGCGAGGACACGAAGCGCGTCTCGCAGCTGGGGCAGTCGGTGGTCGGGGGGCTCATCGTCACCGTCATGATCTACGCCACCGGCCACATCTCCGGCGCACACATGAACCCCGCCGTCACGCTCTCCTTCGCCTGCTTCCGGCATTTCCCCTGGATTCAGGTATAAAAATCATGTACACACACATCTATATGCATCAAATATGTCTTCTTGTTCCATTCGTATATATATAGGTTCTTCTCTCATTTCTTGTTCTTTCTGCTACATGCTAGCTAGCTTCGTTCTTGTCTTTCACGGCAGCTCATTGATTCAGTCCGGCCGGTTGTTAACACTCCCTCCAATCACAGCTAGTTGTTATTTTAGACATAGTACAATCAATTTTTGAAACTTTATTAATATCTTTTTGAATGTTTAAATTAGATACATAAAAAATCATATATGTAGATTCGTCTTAAAAAATGCTTTTATAATATTATAATCTTATTGGGTTTTATAAATATATTATGATAAAAATTAGTGATCAAAACTGTATTTAGGAGACCGATGTCCAAAACGTAAATTATTTGTGACCATTGGGAGTAGTAGTTTAGTAGGACTTGGTTGTCACCATGTTGTCATGGGCGTGCATAGGGATTAGTCACGGCTTAAGGAAAACTTTGGATCCTAACTGGTACTACTACGATCGAGTCACGTGCATGTTGCATCGATGCAGATAATTAATGAAGCCTAAAGGAATCATGACATATATGCAGTAGTACATAGTACTGAACTACTGCAAGAACTGTACACATGGATGGATATATCGGTGTGTGCAGACATATATATCGGCCAACTGGATACACAGTCGAGCCAGCAACCATTCAAACAGCTCCCATATTTCATTAGCACAAGTTGGAGCAGCTCAGAAAGAAAAAAAATATATATGTTTTGTGTTTTTGCAACAGCATATTTGGGATTCCTTGTCAGGTGTCAGGTTGGTAGCATATGATGCAGTAGCAGACAAACAATAGCTGGCATCGTTGGCAACCTGCTGGGGGCGCAGCACAATGAACAAAGGGATTTGATAAACATCAACCGGCCATCGGATGTTAGATCAACGCAACCTCTTATGATTTGATCTCCGGGGGATGTTAGATCGCAATTTGGATGTTAGATCAATGGCACATCATCTTATGATTTGATCCACAATTTGGATGTTAGATCCATGAATTTGGATGTTAGTTAAGACAACATCCGGATGCTCAGAACAAAATATGAAGGAAATCAACAACCTCAGACGGAACCAAAGCTCTAGCTAGCCAATAAAACTACAAAAAGAACACACGTAATAAAAAAGGATGAGAAGGATAAGGCAACTTGATATAGAATGATCTCATTATTAGGGTATATGCTTACCATGAAAACCATGATTAGCCCCCACTACTTGCAACTACCACACGTACCAGCCAATGGGGTTTGACATTCGCATGGTTTTTTTAGAGCCATATATATGTTGATCATGATGACCCACATTTGGCCACATATACGTACTGTGATTTGGGACCGTTGCTCCCGATCAACCGTCCTAATTATTGCGATCGAGGTGTTGCTTGTAGGGCACAAACGACGGCATATATGATCGAGTTTCAAAGAGCGTAGCTAGTAAATCCCATGAAAGCGGCGTGGCACGAATTCGTATCCTCTTCCATCCAAGTCAACTGAACAGTATAAACGAGATGTTAACACCCAATATATATATATACACCGACGGGCGAGGACCTGAGGCTACAGAAACCTCTCCTCCGGCACAAGACCTAATCAATCAAGACTAGTGCTTCTATGTATCATCCTCCTAATATGGGTTACATAAATCTTAAAACAAACAAAGAGATAAGTAATTAACATCTAGTGTTTATTTATACTTTACTATTTGTGCAACATTTAGATAGTGATGCATAGAAAGACCTCTCACAGTCAAACGGCTCTCATGCTTAGAAAGTTGCAGCGCTTTAGAACTGAAAGGCATATGTACATCCGAGCCCGGGTTTGCCATGAACCGCGGCTAGCCTTTCGGTGAAAGATTCCAATATATGCAGCCAGCCAGTCACCACGCCTACTTGTTTGACCGGTTGCATGCCCATGCTCTCGTGGCCAAAGATTACCACAGGCTTCAGGTCGTGCATGCTTAGAGTTCAAGATTCGTACGCTCGTTTCCCGTCCATCTCCTTTCGCTAACACTAGAGATGGAAGCATGTAAAGGAGCATCGCATGCATGCGCATAAAAAAGGACTTGCAGCAAGCAAAGCTAGAATCGAAAGCTCATGCAGCGCATATCGATCGTACGAGCGCGCACCATGCAAAGTATATATGATCGAGTGTGTGTGGTTTTGGGTGGCCTTGTCGTCTCGGCGGCATCGTGGGGCAACGCATATTCAGATTTCTGATATATGGGCGCGTGCGTGCAGGTGCCGTTCTACTGGGCGGCGCAGTTCACGGGGGCGATGTGCGCGGCGTTCGTGCTGCGGGCGGTGCTGCACCCGATCACGGTGCTGGGGACGACGACGCCGACGGGGCCGCACTGGCACGCGCTCGTCATCGAGATCGTCGTCACCTTTAACATGATGTTCGTCACCTGCGCCGTCGCGACTGACTCGAGAGCTGTAAGTTACCGCTTCTGATGCTTCGATCTGCCCGATCGATTATTTCCTATGTTTTTTTCTTCTTCCGGTCTGGCGGCTCTGAATCTGTTCGAACTCGCCGTGAAAATTCCGGTTCTGACGTTGTTTTTACGCTTGCTAAATTTGCTTGCAGGTGGGTGAGTTGGCAGGGTTAGCTGTTGGTTCCGCGGTTTGCATTACATCGATCTTTGCAGGGTAAATGAATTACTAACGACCAAGCTAACCTTAGGAAGGACTCGACCAAACTAACTGGCCTTGGTTAATTCATTCTTTATTTAAAAAATTGTTACATGACTTCGCGCACTTTGCTTTCAACAAATTAGTAAATTGTACGAAATAGTTTTTTAAGGCGGAAGAAATTGTCTGGTTGACGACATTCTTTGTTAGTGCTCAGCCACAAGTTTTCCTCAAAGATTTCCCTCAAAGAATTTAAAGCACCATATTTTACAAGGTGACACTGTGAGGTAACAGGGATGGACCCAGCCTGAGTACACTAGGTTCAGTGAACCCAGTCAGCTCTTAGTTAGCTTAATTACCAATGATATTTTATTTATAAAAAAATATTTGTACTTACAGAAACAACATTGCAAGTCTTCACTAGTTAATCTGTACAAACGATTCTTTTGAACTTCTAACACTAGACATTATTTCTGACCGTATACGGATAAGGATAACACAAAATATTTTTTGAGGAAAGAAATGTGGACAGATCAGCAATGCACGTACACGACAGAAGGCCACGTAGGGTTGCCACATGCACTAGGCCTTAGACACGTAGGACCAAAATGACATGTTGATTCATATTAGCTAAGACGAGGCGCAACGAGTGGCATTTGCAGGCCTGTGTCAGGAGGATCGATGAACCCGGCGAGGACGCTGGCGCCGGCGGTGGCCAGCAACGTATACACTGGCCTCTGGATCTACTTCCTCGGCCCCGTCATGGGCACGCTCTCCGGCGCGTGGGTCTACACCTACATCCGCTTCGAGGAGGCCCCGGCCTCCAAGGACGGGCCCCAGAAGCTCTCCTCCTTCAAGCTCCGCCGCATGCAGAGCCAGTCCATCGCCGCCGACGAGTTCGACAACGTCTGATCCGCCGGCCGGCCAGCCGGTGCACGCACTTACGTATACGCATTGCATGCATGCGTGTGCGTAGCGTGTACCGTACCTGTATGGACGTGCATGCGTACGTATACGAGCGAGGGAAGCCATTTGCACTAGTCAAAGTATGTACGGTCTGCGTGTTTGTACGTGTGCTGCATGTGCACGTGTGCTCGCTCTGTTCAAGAGGGAGAGAGCTACAGCTACGTGTACGTGTACCGGGTACGACGTAGATAGAGAGAGTACATGGTTGGTGTACGTATTTGTATTTTTCTCCCCTCGCCTACGTGCGCGCGTACGTACGCTTCGTTTGATGATATCAGCGAAGATGTATATGTTGATGTTATCTCCTTGGCTTTGTACTGTATGCATGCGTCGACAGAGGTTGCACAAGTCATGCAGCTGATGGGGCTAGCAGCTAGCTCTTGTTGTTTGTCTGCAAAAGATTTGGAAGAAATATATGCGGTATTAGTTGAGAACTTCCTGGGCTCCATGCATTGGTTTACCTTTGCTTTACCTTTTTGTTTTGCAATGTATATTGTTTACTAATCTGCTTCTTTTCCTTTTGGTTTGGGTATTTATATGTAGACATATATAGCCTTTGCTTATTTAGTAGTACTGAACAGTGGGCTATCATTTGGTGATGATAACATCATAAAGCATGGATTAAAGTGACATTTACTGATGTACGTCTTGTTGACTAACAAAGAAAAGAATCGGATAAAAAAGAATTGCTTCGAGAGGGAGGGGGCCACTTGCAACACATTTACGTATGTCCACTAGGAGGGAGCCATAAGAGATTTTGTTGCTACAGAAGGGTATTGCAACAAGGAACTTTGCCACGGCAACGTGAAAACCCCTAGCTTTGGTCCGTTTCTTCCCACTCATCACAACTTTTCCACACACAAAAAGGGAAAAGGTTACAACGCCTCCTCCCACTAAGTAAAGAAAGAGTGCCCTCAAAACTAAATCGCATGAGCCAAATACCCACTAAAATAATATAGTGGAACAGCATGCAGCACTAGAAAGAACTTGAACAACGGCGGCCCATCGACAAGTAAGGAACATATGCAAGTGATTGTTATTATCGTGTACGTGATTTTCGTTCCCTGCCCCCCCCTGACATTTCTTTCTCAAATCCTTTAATGAGCAAAATTTCTTTATCAAATAACCATTTAATTAATAAAATTTTAACAACCCGTGTGGCAGCCTTCTTTGCCAAGAACCAATTATTTCTAAACATAACCCTCTGTTTAAAGTATTGTTAAAGAAAGGTTAAATGATAAAACGTTCCAAACCACCAAAGATGACGTGGCAAATGAAAACATTACGTTGCCATGCTAGTCATTGATTATGAACAGAACGTTCCTGTTCATGATCAAGTTTGTCTTTTTATTACCTGACAAGGATGCTACCACTGTATTGCCTATTTTCTAATAACAATTTATTGGGGAGCCGTGTGGCTTAGAAATTAATTGTAATTTATCACATCCTCTTAAAATAAATACTCTATAAGTTGCAATTTCTCATACACAAAATCAACATCCCTATGTGAATATGCACGGCTAACCTAAAAAAATCCTGAGTTCGAGCTGTGGCTCGGTTGACATGATATTAAGGAAACAAAAAGTCATAACCCACTTTGAACCCACATTAATTATAGGTCGTCTGATCTAAACGTGAGGGGAATTATTGAAGTTCAGTATATTGCTCAGCTTTAATTTCCACAATAGCTTAAGATTTTAAGTGAAGGTGATCTAGGCATTTTTATGGCTAGATTTGTTTTAAAGTTTGTAGTATCAAATGATATAACTTAGATGATTGATAATATATTTATGTATCTTGTAGGCTATTTCAATTTTAAGACATTATAAACACTAAAAATGACGATAGAAGTTTGAAAGAAAATACAAATTGAGGAACGTAATTGAAGTATGAGCTTTGATGGAAAAAAATCATTGAGCACAATAAATTGTTAGAGTTCTTAGAAACGTAATCACCCTCTATCATATATGGGTCATGGAACTGCATATCCCTACGACTGCACCATCTCTACTTCGAGCTTTTTACTCATCTGCTTTTGTATGTCCATGCTTCTATTCATAAGGATGTATGCATGTACATACACATATATGATGTTATATGTGCTTGATTTCCCATTCTCCTATGTTGGTCGCTCCTCTTCTTTAATGTTGGCCAACCAACACTGTGGTTTCCTCACTAACCGCGCCTACCTCTCATCTTCACCGATGCTAGTATGTTTGATTTAGTCATTGTCTAACAACATGGAGAATCTTCTCGCCATCATGGTGACGATGTGCCCTTGATGATAGCATGCTCCTAACGCCCAATGGCTACATATTGTCCATAGCTCGTCTTTAATGCAAAGTTTCATCTCCTCCCAATCAGAGCTTCCCAATCATTAAGCTTATTTGGCCAATGACTTCTTCAACAATACCAATGCTCACCTCTCGTCGTCGTGGCCCTTGGCTCCTTCGACTTTGGCCTTTCTCTTCAGCGGCTCCAGTGAGCAGCACAACATTGACATTGTCAAACGGCTAGGTGAACAACATGATATTTTTCTCATCTCCACCGTCACTGCCTCGACTCTTCCCTTTCTTGAGGGTCAATGGCTTCTTGTAGGATAGATCAACGCTATTGCACTATTTCGTGGTCTCCTTCGAGACTATTTGTGTTATCCGTATTATAAATTTTAATTTTATTCAAAATTTTAGTTATAATTTATTGCAGTCCGTATGCAATTCAAATTGTTGATTTTATCCTGACTGTAGTTGTTTAGGGATTTTACTTTGTAATTCATATGGAAATCAAATTGCTAATTTATTTATTTTATTTCAATTTTAGTTTTTGTTGAAATTTGTATACAAATCCAATTGCTAATTTTATTTAATTTTTATTTTGCATTATATTTATTTGGGGATTTTACTTAGTAATTCGTGTGGAAATCAAATTGCTAAATTTATTTAATTTTTATTTTTAATTCCATTTTAAATTCATATACAAATTCACTTGCTAATTTTCGTTTAATTTTTATTCTAAATTATATTTATTTAGGGATATTATGTAGGAATTTATATAAAAATCAAATTGCTGATTTTGATATTTTATTTTATTTTAAATTTCAGCTCTTTCTTAATTGTACTTGACAGTGGCCGTTTCTTTAATATAGAATGTTATAATTTGGATCCATCACGATCAACGGTGTAAATCTTTATCTTTTTGCTTTGATTAATGTGAGAATTTTCAGCCTTCGAGAACGAACATAGTAGCTTTTTTTGTCTTTGCTTTAATAAGATATTAGATAGATAGATAATTGGTTGAGACATGACTTAGGTTGACTTCGCTAGAAATATTAACAAGCCGATTATATGTGGTTAGCGAGCTTGATAGCAGAGCTACTTGGGGTTATACCCACCGTGGAAAAAAAAACAAAGCCTGTGCGAGCTGCAAACCATACATGTGTCAGCAACCCTAGATGATCGATCGATCAACCATATCACACATTCGCAAAGATTAACGAGGAGGAATCTTTCTAGAAGAGCATAGAAGTGGTTGAGTTGCACAGGCAAACGTGCAAAGGAAAACGAAAGTGCGTGATTCCCCACCACAGCGTTTGTGATGATAATAATGAAGTCCACGCATAAATATATGTACGAACTGGTTTCGTGTAGACGTTTGGGTATGTGGAAATTTTTCTGCTTTGAAAACACAGCACGTATCTGTGCGGCCGGTACACCGTGATTGACATGATAGAGAATACAAAACATGTATTTCGGTGCTTTATCACCGCTAAAATAAGAAGTTCTAATATATTACTGGAATTATGTGCGAATATTTTCGGCCTATATCCCGCTCCGGTTCATATTAGCCAAATTTCCGTTATTGGATTCTGTAACACACAAGGCCTAAAACTATTGGTCTATTGCTAGGAGCCTAGAACATACATAATCGGCACTGTGATCTAACCAACCAGCAGCTCTCCTTAACTAGTAAAGAAATGGCTGGATACCATAATTAGCAATTCCATTGCAATCATGCATGACCGGTTCAAATCAAACATGGCCGTCAGGGATTAATGGTCCTGGACAGCGAGAAGCTCCTGTTCTAGAGTTGACCGGTGCCGCCGCACAGTAACATACATATGTGCAGTGCAGGACCACGCGAAGAAGAAGGGAATTAAGCAAGCCAGGAAATCCTCCCTCAGCTCAGGCCGGCCGGCCGGCCGACGAGAGTTACACCTGCATGGCCCATGCATCCGACAAGGAATGTGTGAGAGACGTCACAGCATCGTCAAAAGTGCTGTCGCGAAACCCTCACTGTCGAGGACCCACGCCGCCGGGGTCAATCACGCACGCACGCACGAACGAGCCAGCGATTGGACTAGCGCACATCATTGTGAATCGTCTGCACCAGTTGCCAACATCACCGGTCACGGAATTGCTTTTAAATAATTCGATTTTCTGACGTTAGGATTTTTTTGAAGGTCGTCGTCTCCGTATCCATTACCAGCGAGGTCGACTTCCCCTACCACCGTCCCTGACATTGCCGTCCGCAGAGAGGGAGCGCAATTGGGGCTAGAGTACTAGCTATAACCATCGAGTCTCTCATATCCCTTTAGTCTCGTAATATTTTTTTAGTCTTTAAAGTGTCGCACCGACTGTCGGCCATAAACATAACGAAGTGTAGCAACACTGAGCACCTCCTTTATTTTTCTCCGACATACACTACTGATCACTGGCG
This sequence comes from Guadua angustifolia, assembly GCA_036346375.1. Taxonomy (NCBI): domain Eukaryota; kingdom Viridiplantae; phylum Streptophyta; class Magnoliopsida; order Poales; family Poaceae; genus Guadua; species Guadua angustifolia. The sequence continues at coordinate 28,578,847 of CM070505.1, read as the reverse complement.
AAGCCAGCTCACACCTGCTGCCTCTGAATGCCGCGCATCGCTCCAGCGTATGGATTCTTTGCCACATGCTTCCTTCTTTTCCTCATATTAATGAGAAGGATATACCTTTAGGGCTGTAAACGAGCCGAGCTCGAGCAAGCCTGGCCCTCCAGCTCGAGCTCGAGACTCGAGCTCGAGCTTGGCTCGAGCTCGAGTTTGGGTTCGAGCCTGGATTCAGGCTCGAGTTCAGCTCGACTAAGCTCGATACAGCCCTATATACCTCAATGTGTTCATTAGCACCTAACCTGAAGATGTGAATCTGAGGCATATTAGTATGGTGTACTCCTGTTTAAATAGAAGTTTGAAATGAAACAAACTTCTTCTCACGTGGATATATAGGATGATTCGGGTGAGCGGGGGAGGGGAAGTTGTTTGAAATTTGCTGAAATTTTAAAGAGATGTGTTTTCATGCTTTTCTTTTTGATAGTTGCATAAATATTAAAGTATGAATGAAAGATAAATGGTGATTATTTACCCCTTCACTTACTTTAAAATTTATACAACTTATATTAGAAAGAAAAGTATTAAAGCACTGCTCAATATAAAACCAGCGCAAAACTCACTAAAACTCAGTTCAAACCTGACCTGAAACCTTGGGCTTCAGGGTTGCTGTCATATTGGGAGTGAGAGAGCTCCCAACGGGATAGCGTGCAGCTCTAGAAGCCCCTAAAAAGGCACATATTTTTTTCGATAAAGGATAAAGATCCGGTCTCTGCAGTTGTATACAACCGAGTTTTACAAAAAACACAACCGAAAACTTGAAAAGAAAAACATGCAAAGAGAACTAATAATCAAAAGCAAATTCGATAATTGCTTCTCCATCCATTCTTAGCAAAAATATCCAACTCCACGACCTCCAATGCCATGCTTGCCAACCGCAAGGTCGTCCTGTTATTCTCAAGCTGCAATAGCGCCCAAAACCGCATCCAGTACGTTCCCCTGAAAGTAGCCTGCATAAAAGAAGAATAGTGTTTTTTCTCAAAAATTATTTCATTGCAAGTGCACCAAATAGCCCATAATAGAGCCGCACCTCCTATAAGAATCTGACTTTTTGCACTCGCCGCAACGCGAGCTAAAAAGGCACAGATAGATAGACACAAGAGAAGAACAGGCAGGGGAAAATCATGCATGTCCTGTCCATCAAATTAAGACAGCCAAATTAAGCACATTGATCCTAAATTTTGTTTATTGCTCACATGTCATATCTTGAATGTGTCATATATGCACCAATTGCCAACATTCTCAAGTCCACCACATTGAAAGGCAGAATTGATGACTCACTAATCTGTGTGACCAGCTGCTCCTAGTCCACTTAATTAACCCGGCCTAAACTTTCACCCACATCAAATCAGCCGATTCATCATACAATTAAAAACCGATCTATATATGAGTTTATGACCCACATATACCATCCATACCCCCCCCCCCCCAAAAAAAAGGAATGTAGATGAGCACAAAACAAGCGGAATATGTTAGCCATGCACGCCCATCATCGATCAGAGAGACTACTACTAGCAAAATCATGATGGAGATGATCTCCAGTTCGCTCCGCATATCCCCTCAGCAGACTTGCGGCCAGCGCAATGGTGGACACATATTAGGCAGAAGTGCCAAAGAACTCCTGTAGGAATATTGACGGAAATCTAATTTATTCCTTTTGGAATATCTGGAAAGAGAGGATTGCAAGGATCTTAAAAAATGAATACAGCTCCGCGCAGTCAGTGTTCTATCGCATATCTCAGGATGTCGCTAACTGGATGAAAGCTACTCAGGCGAGGTTGCAGCAAGGCAACCAGCCCTAACTGGCTGCAAAATAGGGCCCCGCGCCTCAATCTTCGATGACTATGTCGGTCTTTCTATCTTTTTCTAGTACGCTATGATCTCGGGTCATTTGAGTCTGTGATTAGGGCCTAGAATGTTTTCTTTGTTTTCTTTCTCCATCTCAGGATATATCCTGGCCTGAATCTTTTCTTACCATGTACTTTCTTTGCTTGTCTCTAATGCATGAACAGAGCTCATGCCGTTTATTTTTTTTTAAAAAAATCTACAGTTTGCTCTTATTCACACAAGACTCAAGACAATGGATGATCCCCAGCCGTCCCTTGCACTAGTGGGGCTGGGCGCTGTCCTGCCGGCTCTACGCACGGCCGGGTGGGGGTCCGCCGGCCATAACGCACCAATCCGACCGCCGTGGTCGTCGTCAGGTTTCATTCAGGTCATCGTTAGTTGCAGGGAAAGGGGCCCGGCCATGTGGGTCTGACCGATGGATCAAATACCGACAGTAGGGAGATCGGATATATCAGATGATGGGGTAGGAGGAAGGAATAGTGTCGATCGATCGCGCAGTGGCCATTGTATTGATAGATCTTTTTTGGGATGGCAATGTCCATTAATTAGGTATACTTTGGAATAATTAACAGTGCTTCTAATCCTGCTCTGACCTTAGTGCATGTACCTAGTGTGGTGATAGTCATTGTTGCTGGTCCGAGCAACCATGTTGTGTTGGGAAGACGTTCTGGATCCACGTTTGTATTAAAACATGTTTCTAGGTGTTTCTGGGTACCTACCACGTCCTGTCAAAAAAAAAAAAAGATACCATATCAAAATGATATATTCATCATAGAAAATAGTTATAGTAAATCTTGTAACTTTGTGCACTATTTTATATAATTCTTTTATTTAAGATTATAAGTAGGACTATGATCAAAACGATCCCACGGTATACGACATGGATCGAGGTCTTTGACAACCTTGGCAAGTAGCAATACTAGCCGCGATTCTAACGTAAACAAGAACCAAAACTTTTTAAGAAATGATTACAATAACTGCAGATGGATTATATATATGCCTTATTTTTTTAATAACTGAAAGCTTTTTTTGTTTGATCATGGTTAGTTGTACAATTGATTGAGAAGGCTGGTTAGTTAAAGATTAATATGACTAATTGCCTCCGGAAGGAAAGCCTTACTCCCAATTCAACAATAATTTATTGTGATCTTGATCTGACGTTGCATGCCCAAGAAATCTTCAAAGATTTGTACTGCAACGTTGATAAATGAAGATAACTTTTTCTAGGAGGCAATTCGTTGCTTGTTGGCAACGCTATTCAGGAGCAATTAGCATCCCTTGCAAGTTTTCATCATTATGATCGCATGTTCAGATTTGAATTAAATGAGTTCGAAACTTCTAATACCCTCTGAGCTTTCTTGCTACTTAACTTGTTCGATTAATTTATCCTAACTTACAAGCTAAGGGAATGAGCCGACCTAGCTCATGCTACCAAATCATGTTGAGCTATCTACCTCACCGCAGGAATTGAATACTGCCTAGCTTCAGAGTCCAAAATCATCATGCATGCCATGCTGAATGTCCTGCGACATACGTTAGTACGTACGTTGTTGCCTTGTTGGTTAGAACAAGTACAACTAGAGGCATTGAATTGCTCCTTAAGTCTAAAACTGTAGCTAGATTAAGACATATACCATATTAATAGATATGTAATGCAATATATGATTTATATATACTATGGTAATATCAGACGTCTTCACTAAAGACTACCTTAGTCATGTTGGTCTTATATATATACATACACACACAACTCAAACCGAGATCTAGTGTAGTCCCACTGAGACTGCAACTTAAACAGTTACGCGTTGACCGTTGAATCAAAAAGCGACGGTTCAGATCTTTCGGAATATTATTCAATAACACTACATCAATGCACTATTGAACGATCCAGACTATTTGTTAGCATGAGCGAATGGTGCCGAGAACCGAAAACTGCTTAAGTTATAGTTCCATAATAATTATACAGGAACCTTTCCATAGAACTCGATAAAAGTAATCCCAGCCAGATGGAAAAAAATTGAAAAAAAAATCAAAATACAGTATTTTAGAAATTTTGACCAGATTTTACCAAATCTAACAGAAATCTCAATTATTTTGATCGGATTTTGACTTTTGAGGACAGGATTTGTCCCAATAACTTTTAAGAAAGTCATCTTCTATGAAAAATTTATTGAAAAACTGAATTTTTAAGACATTTTATAATTTCGGTAGAAACACTATAAAATTTTTATAAAATTGTACAGGCTTGATCATGCTCTAACAAATTTATGGTACCATATTTAGTAATCTAGTATCATATATAAAAATTTTAAATAATTAAACTTTATTTGTTATCTTTAAAAATAAAAAGCCGAATGAATATAACTGAGATAGTAACCTTGTTAGAATTTTATAGATTTTTTCAAGTGTGATCATGATCCAAATTTTTATGAGAGCTTAATAATTTCCTCAAAACCATTCTATAATTTAAAAAAATTACATTTTTTTATTTGCTCAATAAAATCTATGGAAGCATTGAACTTCATTTGTTATATTTAAAAAAAAAACAGAAAGAACATAAATGGTATAGTACCCTTGTAAAAATTTTATAAATTCACTGAAGTATGATCATGATCCAAAATTTTTATCAAAGATTAATAATTTCCTTAGAATCCTTTTGTAAAAGTTTCAAAAATTCTAAACCTTTTTTGTTTGCTCAAGAAAATCTATGTATTGATCATCAAGCTTTTATCACGACATAGCACTTTTGGAAGTTTTGAAAATTCTTGAACCTTGATCATCATCTTAAAATTTTATTAAAATTTTTATGATACATTAGTACCATACACAAAATTTTTCAAAATTTTCTAACATGGTTTGAATCATTTTTCATTCAGTTGAAGTTTGCCAGTAAGGCTTTTATCGGAACAGTAACACTGTTAGAATTTTTTAAAATTACAGAAGTTTAATAATAATCTAAAAATAATCAAGACCATTTATAAAAAATTTCAAAATTTTATAACGTGGTTTGTTCTATTTTTCATTTGGTTCAAATTTACCGGTTAGATTTTTATCAGGACAATACCACTGTCAAAATTTTTCAAAAATTCATCAGGCTTGATCATCATCTAAAATTTGTATTGGAACATTAGTGATGTATCAGGACCATCCACAAAAAGTTTAAAAAAATTTAACATGTTTTGCATATTTTTTGTTCAGTTCAATTTTATAGAAATCTTGGGTAATCTCAACGAAATCTCGGTTGAAAAAAAAATACCGGATTTGAATTTTAATTTTTGTATTTCACCTAGGATTTGCCCAAAATTCTAAGATTTTATTGAAATTTTAGATTTCGTCCACTTCTAAGATGTCAACCGAAAACGAGATTGCAACTCATTGCAAAAGTTGACGAGACTGGTTAGGCACTGCTGCCTGCACCTATCCGGTCGTTTGCTTAGAATTGGAACAAGCTAAGATAGTACCGACCCACCACCACTGCACGCTTCCACACCTAAACAACCCCCCATCGATCAATGCACGTTCGTAATCGTACGCATCTCGAAACGCTATTTCATTCGGTCGTGGGGTGTCCTATTCTAGAATGATCGATTTGATCGATTCTGTACATATTTGTGTTGACTTCATCGGTGGCTATAGTCGCGCGAAATCATCCCTGTCCATGCTGTTTAATTGGCTCGTGGATTGGAATTTCTAACCTCATGGTACGTACGTACGTAGAAAAAGAAATCAGGACCGATCATGGCGCCGTTGGTCTGTTCCGGTCAGGAATAGTAACTAGGGAATATTGTGGCAGCGCATCTCATCAAATTAAGACGACGGACAAACCAGATCAACAAATCATACGCAGAATAATACGGCCGATATATGGACTCTAAGGGCATGTTTGAATCCATTAGCACTAATAATTAACTAGCTAATAGCTAATTATTGGCTAACTATCAACAAATCATACGCAGAATAACGTCCATCATACATGCCTAGCTAGCTAGCTAGTCTTCGCCGGCCACCACGAGCGCCACTAGCCTTCACCGAAAAGCCACATATGGTTCACACTTCACAGGTCCATAGCTATTCATAGAGATTAGAGAGCATGCAGCAGTAGGCCACACCGTCACTAACCCCATATATAAAACTGTCCCAAAACACACAGTTAATTAGCTGGCCAGCCGAGCCGAGGCGATCGGAGATGATCGATGATCCGTCGCTGTACATCGATCGGTCTCTCGGCCTCTGGTGCCTTCGTCCGGCGTGTCACATGAGGTGACGACACCTATCATGCACGGCGCACTGATGAAGGCGCTAATGCGTGTAGCGATCAGGGGACATGGACTTGGAACGTGGGAGCTAGCTGGTGATCTATTCTATTCAGGTGTGCATGTGCACCTGGGGCTGCACTGCTGATCGTACGTGGGATGCTCTCCAGTATGGCCCTGGCTTAGTGCTCCGCGCATGAGCAAAAACCTTCACGAAACCATGCATGGCGATCAGCCACTGGCCGACTGAGCTTCATCCGCAAGGTCGACCCACGTGTCGATGAGACGTAGCAATGCCATTTTGATCCCCAGCCTTTTTAAGACCTCATGTATATACAATGGCATGATGTTATCTGTCTAGCTATATACTTTGTCACGTAAGATTTTCGGATGATATGATGATACGAAGGTGAGAGAAGGAGAAGAGAGGTATAGATGTCTTTTTATGAAAATATGATTATAGAGACGGTATAAAATATTATTGTATGAGTTGTTATTTACATAAATATTTTTTATGTTGTAATTAAAAGATAGTAAAATCTTATAGAGACAACGCCTTACGATGTTATATATCGTTGAAGTTGTTTTTAATTTCATCTTTAGATGATACGAAGAACTATAGAGACAACAGTCGGCTCTACTATTTTAGGTGCTGTTACCTCTTAGGATGGAAAGTCCAAGTGATCAGTGCATGGATCACGAGCGCATTACAGTGACTACACAAGGCTTAGGTCTCGGGTCTAACAACTCGTTAGAGTTGTATAATGGTTGTTTACTCAGGAGATCACCTTTGTGAGGTGTCGTAATGGAGGTCTCTCGCTGATCAGAAGGTGGTGTCTGGAATCTTGGAAAAAAATTTATCAGGGATATAGGTGTACGGGCGCCAGTACAAAGCAGGGGACACATGGTTCCCTTCTGTCATTTTCTTTCACCTAGGGTGACTTGGAAAGACGGGGTTCGTTCATGGCTCGGCATGCAGGTTGTTGAAATCGTCCAAGGCAATAGAAACGCATGGGAAAAGGTAAATTAAAGTCTGGGTAATGGGATGGCAAGTCCGATACAGTTCTGCCTGATTTGAAAGGTGTTGTTGGGTTAGTGCGTTGATAGCTTTAGTTTAGATGGGAGGAAAAAATTTGGGCCTCATGTTGCTTCTCCAATATATGGAGGAGAGCCATGGATTGTTGGCCTCTTCTTTGTACTCTACCATTTTGGATTTCTTTTTCAACGAATCTTAGAAAATACGATAGAGTATACACCTTAGAAAGATGTTCATTTTTTTGGGTGTAATTAAAGTTTTATATTTTTCCTAAAAGAAAAATGCATGAGCTTATGAAAGCAATTTCCTTTTGATCTGGCATGTTTTATTTTAAGCAATTGAGGTGCTAATTTACCTCTTTGCATTTTCATTTTGAAAACGGCATAGAAACATCCATGGGAACCCAAGGCATATTAGAGACTAGTTTTGTGTACTAAATATATGATTTATTTATGAGAGGTGCTTCATGTACATCTTTTTTTAAAGTTAGATAAATATTAAAGCATGGACGAAGAGAAATAATGATTACTTACCATTGCATTTATTTCAAAACTTGTACATCTTATATTAAGAAGAAATACATAGAAGCATCCCTCTTTATCATATAAACATGCAATTCAAAACCATATATACATCGACCGAAATGTTTGATAAACACAAATGTAGGTAATTGGGACAATTTGGGAATATATATACTACTATTCTACTAACCCAACTGCTTATTCCAAACAAGAATAGAAGGCATATTTTTTTTAAAAAAAATTGGCACCGGTTTGGAATCTGGTGGAAAATTCTAGTTTCACCAGATTCGTGAAGTAGCATCAACAACACCTTAATTCACTCCATCAGTCAAGCTGCGCAAGCTGCGCTTGGTTACTAAAATTGAAGCCATAATAAGCTGAAATGAGTGTGTAAAAAAAAGTAAAGAATGATACCAGTAGTTGTACATCTTTTTTCCCTTTAACTGTTATATTTGCGATAGTGTGCTAAGATTGATGGATGGAGATGAAAGGGCGATGAGACGCCTTGATTTGTTTGGCAGGCTAGCGGCTAGCTTGACCCAACCATCTGTAGGCTGGTCGTCCACAAACCCCAGATCTTCCCTGCTCCATATATGGTATATGGCAGCAACAAAAGTACGGTTCCTCTCGATAAAGCAGAAACAGATGGACTGAATTACCCGGCGCCTAGTGCAGTTTGCAGAGGTTGATGCATGGATGATCCGTCGGCGGGTGCGCTCTGTTCCATCACGGATTGGCGACCTTGTAATTGAAGCAGGCCCCATCCGCCCATGGTATAAAATCCGAGTAATTTGGCATATCACCTCGAAAGTCGAAAGCTCCGTGATCCACTAACCAGCTCGCAACGAAATTGCCGGCTTGCTTCTACAATTATTAGAGCATCTCTAATGGTACTAGCTATAAGAAATATCCATATCATCTATAGATAGCATACTAGCCGAGTGCCCGTACGTTGCAACAGAATAACAACTGTTCACATAGATGAATTAAAATAGCAGAAAAACAATACTTGACAGAAATCTAAAATACTAAACCGTGATAATAAGAAAAGTTTTAAGGTGCAATTTGCAAATTTTCATATACAAAAGCTTTTGCACTTGGAACTATAGGTTACAGATGAATTAAAGCAACAGAACAATAATTTTTAGTAATTATATAAAGTCTACGAGAATAAACCATAATAATCAGAAAGATTTTAAGGTGTCTTCTGCAAATTTTCGTATGACGGAATACCTCATTCTTGAAACTACATTATAGGGTCTAAATTGCAGTTCCATGTGCCCGCGCATTGCAACGAAAACTCAATTTGCGATAAAAAATTATTTGCAAAGAGCACTAATAGTGGTAAAGTTGAGAATTAACGAGCAGTGGCAAAAGTGGGTAATTAAAGAGTAGTGGCAAAGGTGAGTAATTTTAATAAAGTAACAGTGGCAAATGTGTGTAATTAAAGAGCAGTGGCAAAGGTAGGTAATTTTGATGAAGTGACGTGGGAAGAAACTCTCACTTTATATAGTAGAGATAGATAACCTCTCCAATAAATTAGTTTTAGCATTGTCTATAAAATTAAATATTAGCCCACATATAATAGATAATAAGTGCCTTAGAATCAGTTATAGCCTGACTATACATTAGTAGACGGTCTATATCTCTCTCCTCATTTTCTCTCTTTCACCTAAGTAAAATACTGAGATAGCACTCTTATAGCTAGCTGAAGTGGCACCATTGGAGATGCTCTTAAGGAGGTTTTGGTATAGTTCCAGCTTTACTAAAATTTATAAAATTGAGGGCATAGGATATTTTTAACTTTAAAAATTTACAGAGTTAAAGTTATGGATACATTAAAAGTATTTATATGGATCATCTTATTTACATTTTAGACTAAAAATATAAACTTAATTCACTCAATTTTAGTCTACAACCTTCAGATTTGATATGAAACTAATGTCTAAAATTTTACTAAATAGGGCCGTACATGTATCTCCGTGAGGTTGACAAGCATTGTTGTCATTTCTAGATGCATAGGCAGCTTCTCTTTCTTCTTCGTTTTCCTCAACTTCTTCTTTCTTTTTCTTTTTTTTTCTGAAAGAAAGATGCATACGTACCTGCATGACTGGGCCTTTCGTTGTACCATGCATATCTGTCATTTGCCCCACTGGTAGGAGGCTCGTTTCATTCGCAGCCCACTACAGCCCAGAGGCTGCTAGGCGCTGTAGACAATGGGATGGGCGAATGGCAAGTCCGGTACAATTCTGCTGGATTTATAGGTTTTCGTCCGTTTAGAATGCAGCAAGTTCACAGAAATTTCACAGTAAAAGTTTTAATCTATCTATTATAATATTAAAGTAAAAGCAAAAGAAATCATTACGTTCACTCTCAAGCCTAGAGATTCCCATATTAATTGGAGGAAAAAAGAAAGATCCACACTGTTGATTATGGTGGGTATAGATTATAATGATCTAGATTTAAAGAAAAGAGTTTGTGTCATATACAACACAAAAATAACTAAAATTTATAATAAAAATAAAAATAATATCAGAAATTTGATTTTCATACAATTAAAACAAAGAGTCCAAGTATAATAAAAAATTAGAACAAAAAAAGAGATAATTAATAATATAATTTTTATACGAACATCAAAACAAAATTGAAATTCAGAATAAAAAATTTAAAAATTTAGAATACAAAAATAAAAGATAATTAGTAATCTAATTTCCAAAAGAACATCAAAATAAAACTAAAATTTAGAATAAAAAATAGTAGAGAAGTAACCAATATGGAACAAGCGTAAATCAAGCATATATAATATCTTGCATATGTATATGCATGCATAAATTCGTTTAAATCAAAACAGGTTGCAAAAATCTCAGAGTAGAGATAGTGGTACTCTATGGAATAGGCTTGAGGCCACTGGTGAGAGCATGATGGGTGTCCTCAGTAGGGATAAGGAATACTTTTGCATGTATGTATTGCATGTTGATGTCGTAACGTTCAGCATTAAGTAATAATTGAAGAGAAATAGGAGATAGTTATACGATAGAGTATTGCATTAAAAGGGTAGCAATTGAAAGGGATCGATAAAAAATTAGCCTTGCTATTGGCAATTGAAGTAGAAAAGTTGTGGGGTGATCAATAAAAATATAAGACATATGGTTCTACGGGGCAACCAGCGTGTAAGGAAGATACATTCAAAGTAAGTCACCCATGATGTATCAGTGTATACGTGAGCAATGTACTCTAATATCATGTAAAATAATCAACATATTACTTAAGATTAAATAGAGGTATATGTATTGCATATATTTTGAAAAAAGAAGGAGTGATAGTCATCATGATGTAAATCACCCAAATCTAGAACCATTGAGCCAAATTCATGTAGATCAAATCATCGATGTGTAATTGATATAATCAACATATTATCAAATCATAGGATCGATCAGATTCACCGTTGGATCAAATCATAGGTATGTATGTCAACAATGATCTAATGGTTCAGATTTGGGTGATTTCATTTTGATGTTTATCAAATCCCAAAAAAGAATTACTAACGGAGAAAGAATAGGGGTATATAACTATATGATCTATGCAAGATGAAGAGTTATTACGTTTCTAAGAACCCCAACAACTTATTTTTCTCAACGATTTTCTTCCATTAAAGTTTTAACTTCAATTACATCCCTTAAGTTGATTTTTTCTTAAAACTTCTATTGTTATTTCTAATGTTTATGATGTCTTAAAAAATTTAAATAGTCTACAAAATATGTTAACATATTCTCAAACATATAAGTTATATCATTTGATACTACACACTATTAAAAAAAATCAGCCATGCAATTGTGCGGATCACCCCGCTAGTTCTTACCTAGATTAGGAACTTTTCCTGCGTTTTAGAGGGGGGCTTCGACTTCAGTTAGATGGAAGACAGTTTGGGACAGTTTGGACCACCTGTGTTGCTTCTCCAATACGTGGAGGGCCATGCATTGTTCGGTCTTGGGAGATGTAACTCTACTTATATATGGATTTCTATGTGCTATCTTACCCATCTAAATGCTCCAAGATTTATGTAAGGACGTTAAAATTGTTAGAAGATGGAATGCTGGTTTGATTTTTAAAATTTTATATCGATCTCGATTGATCTCGATGCACGCCTGAATATATTTGGGAAGATCATTCTTGCCTTCTATATAACTTTTTGGATTTCTTTTGAAGATTCTTAGAAAATATTTTACCAAATTGTGGTAGGTTAGCTTCTTAGTATTAGTGCGATAGAGTGTACACCTGACAAAGATGTTCGTCTTTGAGGGTGTAAAGGTTTCTATATTTTTCCTTGAATTCTATACTTTTCCTTGAAAGAAAAATGTATGAGCTTTAGAAACACTTAGCTGATGATTTGCTCTGAAAACCAGTAAGTCCGTAGCTGAGCAGTTGTGTTTTGATCTATACGGTCTTCTTTTAAGCACTTGAGCTACTGATTCATCTCTACATAGTAACTAGCTAATTGCATTTGATTTTTGACCAGTGCAATCTTCTTCTGAAACCGTATGGGAACGTCTATTGCAATTCAAGCTATATATACATTACTTACAAATGTACAGTTTTGTGTATTAAGACAAAAGATTTATTATATAAAAAAGGCAACTTAAAACCGTACATATCGACAGAGATTTTTGATGTAAACACTATTCTCCCTACACGGGAATGTACTATTTCAATTTCTCATTCCAGAGAACAATACAAGACATAAAAAAAATGAAAAGAATAACTTTAGAAAATGCACTTAATTGCGCGTCCTTTTTTTTACTTTTGCGATGTTGGTTTAAGATTGAAGGATGGAGATGAATAGTTGAAGGGACCTGATTTGTTTGGTAGGCTTAGCTTGACCCAACTATTTGTGTCGAGGATGGCCGTCCACAAATCCAACATCTCCCTTTCCAAAAGCAAGGGAAAACAAAGTGTGGCGACTTTCTTGCGGTAAAGCAGCAAATAGATGGACTAAATTTCCTGGTACCTACGTTTAGGGTTGATGCGTGATCTGGTCGGCGGATGGATGCATTTACATCACAAAGACCCTACAGTACAAACAAACAAAGTAGTAGTTCGCCATATCACCTTGAAAGCTCCTTGAACCACTAGCTGGCACCAAAATTGCGGTCTTATCTAGGGATGGCGACGGAAAAAATCCCCATAGGGAGTCCTCCTCCTATCTCCGATAAGAAAAATTTTTCCATCCCAATCTCCATACACGTGGTTTAATTTCCCCATCCCCAATCCCGATGGGTTTGCGGGGTCCTGACGGGGACTAATCCCCGAAAATGCTATATAAAAGATCACATGCTACATGAATGAATCGCTAGAGTAATTATGCATGTGTGATTGAAATATGAGTGAATCACTAAAGTAATTCATATTTAGCATGTTTATTAATAATAACCTCACATATATTCTTTTTTTTTTTTAAGAATGATCATTTACTCACACCTATTAGTGATAACGCGGGGATAGGGACGGAGATTAGGGACAGGGAACGGTGGAACATTCCCATCCCTGCAATCCCCGACGGAGGTAACATTTTCCCTGATAAGCCTCCTCCCCCCTCCCCGGGGAGAGATTTCTCCCGTCTCTATCCTCTAATAGAGAAATTCCTCGTGAAGAAACGGTGGAACGTTCCCGTCCCTACAATCCCCGACGGAGGTAACATTTTCCCTGATAAGCCCCCTCCCCCCTCCTCGGGGAGAGATTTCTCCCGTCTCTATCTTCTAATAGAGAAATTCCTCGTGAAGAAACAGTGGAACGTTCCTGTCCCTGTAATCTCCAACGGAGGTAACATTTTTCCTGATAAGCCCCCTCCCCGGGGAGAGATTTTTCCCGTCTCTATTCTCTAATAGAGAAATTCCTCGTGAAGAAACGGAGATCGGGGCCATTGCCATCTCTAGTCTTATCCTACGCACCATTTCGTATTTACATGTATCTCCATGATGCTGACATGAATGTTTCTGTCGTCGTTTTCTAGATGTATCTGACTGTTCATGCGCACTAGCGCACCAACGACCAACAGCAGCAAGTTTGGGCGGGGACAATTCTCGTGAGTTTTCGGACTGGGCCAACAACATCTTCAGCAACATGCTCTGTATTTTGGCCCAACAACCGTAACTGATCGCACGCTGCTGCCCGCACTAGAATTTCGCCGACCCGCCACGCTAATTTACCGCGCAGCCAGTGCGGCCTTGAGGCAGACGGCTGCACCCGCACGCGCGGGCGCGGCACACCCGACGGCTCAGGCAGGCCGCCGCGCCCTATCTACATTAACTTTCAGACCGGTGGCACGAAAGGCCCTACGTCCTTGCGCGGGCCGCACGACAAAAACCAAACTTGTGTCGTATTGTTTGTACTAGTCGGTTCAAGTTTAGAATTTTTTTATTTAATATTTATTTTAAATTTTTTCAAAACTAATCGATGGAATTTAAAAATTGCAAAAATGTACGGCGATCGCCCCAGGTCGGCGATGATCGATAGGTTTACATTTTGCAATTTTAAAAATCGATATTTTGAAATAAAATAAATATTAAATAAAAATTCTAAACTTGGACCGACTAGTACAAACAATACGACACAAGTTAGGACGACAGGTGACCTCACGGCGAAATTTGAAAGTTTAATGAAGAACTAAAATTTTTAAAAAAAACACCAATCGCCTCAAGGTGGGGCGACAAGTCAGATACAATGTTATTTACAGAACATGACTATTGCCAACAAGATTTATCTGAGACCCATCGCCCCATGTATGGGCGATTGCTATTTTTTTCAAAAATTTTTAGCTCTGCCGTTAAACTTTCGAATTTCGCCGTGAGCTCAGACACCTATCGCCCCAGTATGGGGCGACAGGCGTGTATTTTTGCAATTTTTAAATTCCGTCGATTAGTTTTGAAAAAAAGATTTAAAATAAATATTAAATAAAAAAATTCTCCAAGTTTATAAGTGTATTTTATTTTTTTCTTCATATACAGATAAAAAGATATTAGAAAATAATCAGATTATCTTTAATTATTATCATTAAGCGTTATACTTAATATGTGCATATAGCGAATATAAAGTAAAGCTAGATATTTATTAGGGTACAGAGTTAACATCATGTCACTTTTGCTTCAAAATATTAAATACGCTGTATATTTGTGGACAAGACCGTCGAGACTTGAATATGCAAATCTGGACTATCTATGTATATCATATTAGTTTAGGATCATGCTAGTGTACACAGTGAAAACATAGATGAATATCACAATCATACATATCAAAAATATAATAAAACTTTATTTATTAAATATAAGACAGCTGATTTAGTTTATGGTCGACTTTACACCATTACGCTACATAGGGCTCAAACTATAATAGATAAAATTGTAGCGGAAAAGAAACTTCGTAGAAATAACCTATTAGCATGCCATAAGCAATTGACAAGGTTTGCATCTTAAATGTCCGCCTCCTCCTAGTACTCCTCCTCTAGTATAGTGTGAGCTTCTCTTCAACTGATGATTTTGCTGTGAAAATGGTGAGTACATAAAGCGCTCAACAAATTGTGCACAAAATACAAGTCTAATATAAACAATATACAAGGCTTATTCTAAAGGAACGACTAACATGGTAATCTTGTAATAAAGCAGTATTTTCAATTGAATACAATAAATAGATCGAAATGATAGTAAACAAATAACAATAATAAATAATTTTCAGGTATTTTTCAAGAGTAAACTGGTACATAGCTCTAAACAATTTTCAACATTTCCAATGGCACATAGCCTCCCTTTCTAAGTTTTGTTTTATAAAAATCTAACTCTTGACTAAAATTCTTGAGCATTGTCCATAATCGAGGACACGACTATCCAAATATATTTATACTCTGCAGATGTTATATACTTTACCCACAAGATATGATCAAACTTATATTGCCATACAACGACACGTACCCATCGACGTGTGACTAAGAAGATCAAACAAAACCTTTCGAAACTATATCCTAACATAGACCTTCCCGATAAAGTCTGATCTTTCTCTCACAGAGAGTAGAAGAATAGGAGGGACTTATCGTTGGACTAGAAATAATTCTTGTTCAAAGTATGAGGCCACTACACACACACCCCTTCATGACCATTCACACAGTTTGGTTTTCCACTTAAGACAACATATGTCAAGACTCGATAATTTAATGAGTTAGATCTGTCTTATTCTAGACATGTGGTTACATGATTAGCTTAGTTTAATGGTTTGCAAGGTTAAATCCTGGATTGATTAAGGCAAAACTTTCAATATCAACCCAAATGTCACACAGTTTCTTGCCACTTACCCCAATCTAAATTATTTACCACTGTCGGCGTATTCCGCCTGACAGGACCCCGTCAACGAACAGGGTTGACTACTCCCAGGATGGAAGGAATGGTTCAGTAGAGGGCATCTTCGTGGCCAGAAACCCTAATGTCTCTCTATGATGGATCCCGGGGATCAGTAGATCAATAGACACGGTGATGTACCCGAGTTCGAGCCCCAGGTAGCGGTTAATGACCCCACGTCTGCCAGATCTTTGTTGAGAAAATGTGGAGGAGGTTACAAGGGCTCTCCTAGTCTTGTGCTTCTTTCTCTATGTCTCTTATGTGCTTTGCGAGTGTGTGCTCCCCGGTCCCCTCCTCCATGCACCAAGGCGCCCTTATATAGACGGGCTGGCTCGGGCAGGTGAGAGGATGACGCTATACTGATCTACGACTCATTAATTACACCCATCATTCGAGCCCTATCTCACTGACCCATGACTCATTTATTGCATCCGTCGCTGTAGCCTTGTCCTTCAAGCCCCATTTAATGCCGCTGCGTCCTTCGCCCGGTCCGCCCGAGATATGACACTCCTGCGACAGGTTTGGTGAGAGGCGTCAGAGGAAGGGCCGTCATCGTGTCAATAGCAGAATCCTCCACAATTAATGGTCCTGACTTAGCATGTCAGGGGAAAGAGACTTCGAGGCGAAGCCTTCTCCTTATTCCTTTGGTTGCCTCCGTGGCCTGACAAGGGGGCCCAAACGCCCGCCTGCTTGCCAAGTCACCGCTTGAGCCGACACCCAGTGGGCGGCGTGATCGCCCACCTGCCCGCCAGGGCACCACGCTGGCCGCTCGCCCGGCGAGCAAGGCATAATCGCCCACCTGCTCGTCAGGGGGCCATGCGGACTTCTCGCCCGGTAGGCAGGGCGTGATCGCCAACCTACCCGCCAGGGCACCACGCGGGCCGCTCGCCCGGCGGGCGTGTCGCCCACTGCTGCCCGAGGCCACGTGGACTCCTGAAAGACCATGTGGAGGTCTATCCTTGTGTGTGATGAGTAATTGACAAGATTTGTGATTGGATTGATTTGAAATTGAGTTTGATTTGAATTGGATCCTCAAATTGAAGCAATTTGAGTGTTGGTTGCTTTTTCTAGTGCTATCGGCTCGAAGCGAGCACCGGACCGATGGGCTAAATTATGATTGATTAATGATTGTGGGATAATCATTGAGAATATTTGTGGGCATTGCTATGTGAAAGGTTTTTCCTTGTCTTTGATGGTTGCGGGCGGCGGTTGCTAGGTCATGGTGAGGCGGAGGATGACCGGGACTAGGCGAGGCGTCGGAGGTCGACGGTCGGGAGATCGCCGGAAGATGATCGGAGACGGAGTCCGACAAGCCAAGAAGATAAGGAAAGGAGATGATGCTAGCTAGATGCCGCATGGATCAATGAGGGCCGTCGGATTGCGGTCTAGTTGATAGGTTGCGGGTCTAGGTAGTATGCTTTGAAAACCGTGCAAGAAAACCCGGTATGTGTGGGGTTTTGGGTTAGCCCTTGCATGGCTGTATGAGTGGGTCAATCCTAGCCCTTAGATGAGTGTCCTAGGGTTGAGGACTCATCCAAGGGTGGTAGGTGGCCCAAGAGTTGTATAAATAGGGGTGGAGGGTGGCCTCCTCCTTGAAGGTTTGAGTTGCTCCTTTGAGCTTTGCCCACATGAAGTGAGGCTTTGTAAACCTTCCCACCAGAAATACAAAGAAATTTCTTTGCATCATTGTGAATTTAAATTCGCATTTAAATTATGTCTTTACTTTACATAATTTAAATTCAGCGTTTACATTACGCATTTACTTTCCATAATCTATATTCATGCAATTTGGATTTGCTTCCTCCTTCTAAATGCTGATCTTGGATGTTTTGAGTGTGTTCATATGGTTTTACATCTCTTTTGCACTCTTTGATTGAGTAGAGATCATCTCTTCTTTCAAGTTCCAGTTCTGTCCAGAACTTGTTCTTCGCGCAGCAGTTAGTCTTTGATTTTTAGAAAAATATAGAAAAATCCTTCTGGAGTGATTCTTGTTGGAGATTGTGCGGGACTCCTATACCCATCTTTAGAAAAAGTTTGGAGTCTACTGGTTTCACCGTTTGGGTGCTATGAAGTGAAAACCGAGCCCCAAATTTTCTGCCCGAAGTTTCTGACTGTCTGTGTTCATAGATTTATGATGATTTTTCTACTTGGTTTTTTGATCTGAATTTTGGTGGAGAGCTTTATTACTCATCTGCTCATAGGGATAAAATTTCTCATAATTTTGTAAGCAGCAGAAACCCACCAACCTCCTGTTCAAATTAAAGACAGATTCTGGAAATATCTGCTTTTGCTTTTCTAAAAGAGACTTTTGTGTTTTGGCTTGATCTCTTTTAGAAAAGAAGTATTTGAATTGATTCCTCTTTCTTTTGGACACTTGACAACCAGGATTGTGATTGAAAAATCCCTCACATATTTTATGGATAATATCCATGTAAGCTAGGGATGCACATAGTTGTCTAGTCGATCCGGTTTTTGCGGGTTTTTCACGATTTCCCTTGTGCGATCTTTTCTCGGTTTTAGTTGGAGTATTTTGGGGGAAAATTTATTTGCGACCATTCACCCCCCTCTGTTCGCCATCTCGATCCTTCAATTGGTATCGAGCGGTTTTGCTCTTCCATAGATCTTGACCGGTCTCAAGAGCCATGGTGACGGACAAATATTCCACCAAGCCTCCAATTTTTTCTCGGTGTTGATTTTCCTTTTTGAAATCCGGATGGAGTCATACATCACTGCCTGGGCTTCCCGATATGGCGAAGGTGAAGCTCCCATATGAGGTTCTGGCGATGAGAACGTCACGGCCGCAATATGGTGACGTTGAGGCAAATGCTAAGGCAAGGAACATTCTCATACAGGGACTCAGCCGCAGTGAGTATGATCGGATTTCTCACCTTCGCTCCGCCCACGAGATTTGGGTAACCCTCGATGCTTACCATGAGGGCACTACTCAAATCAAGACCGTGAGCGAGACCAGATTCAAGCGAGTACAACAAATTTGAACAACGACTTGGTGAGAGTCTCGATGAGTGCTTTGGTCGGTTTACCAAGATTTTGAGCGACCTCCGGCGATCGGTTGTATATACCCTGACTCGGACAATGCTCGGCATTTCTTGACCGCACTCGACCTTCGGGTTTGGGAGATGAAGGTGACCACCATCAAGGACACCACTAATCTGTCGACTCTGACTCTTGACGGGCTTTATTCCCGCCTCAAGACTCATGAGATTGATGTCGTCTTCGGAAGACGAAATCTCAGTCGATGGCTTTGGTCACCGATCCCATTGGGTCCTCTTCTGGATTTTCTCTTGGCGTTATACGGTTTTCTCTCTCCGCTCTTTGCGGCGTAGCGATGAAATTCGGAACAATTTCCAGAAAATGAGCTTCCTCTTGTCGCTCGAAAATTTTCCAATATTTATGTAACATTCAGTTTTTCGAATTTCTTGAATTTGAATTTCAAAATCTAAACCTGTGGAATTTTGCTCAATTTAAATCGGCTTAAATTGGATTTTCAAAAGTCAAAAGAATTTAATTGATTAATTTATAACTCAAATTAATTATTTATTATTTTATTTGGGTTCCTTATATTTTATTTGATTTTTCTGTATTTTTGGAGATTTTTAAATTTATTCGCTATTTATTTGAATTGTTTGATGTTTATTCGGATTTTGTGGAATTTGTTAATCAAATCCTAATTAAAACCTTTTTTCTCCTCCGTGTGGGCGACCCACTATTCATCATGTGACGTCTGTTACTATTCACCTCACCACCGGCCCGTTCGCATCCTCAGGCCAACACCCGAAACCCTAACCCCGCCACGTCTCAGCCGTTGATCGCCGATCCCTCGGCTCCTAAGCGGCCACGTCGCCTCGAAATTCCGCCGCCGCCCGTAGCCCAGCCGCCAGACCAATCTCGACTTCCGTGTCGTTTTCCCGCACCCCTAGGCTACTTAAGGCACTGTAGCCGCCGTCTCTAGGGTTCCCTCTCCGCGCCGCACCTTTTCCTCTTTCTCTCTTCGGCGGAGACGCCGTCTGGAGGAAGCTTGACCTCGCCGAAGTTCTCCGCCGTGACCAAGCCCTTCCGCCGTGTTTTCCTTCCGCTCCGGTAAGCCTCCGGTGACACCGGTAGTACCAACGAGTTCTCCGTTCCATTCTCTACCTGTTCTGCTTTGTCTCTTGGCTAAAACGTCGACTCTCCGCCGTTTCCGGTACCGTCTTCCCCAAGTCCGGCGCGTTCAAGCCGCCACCCCGCCGTCGTGTTCTACTCCGTCACTCCCAGCCGCCCGTGGCCGTCGGATCTGCTACCAACGGTCGGATCTGCAGCGTGTTCCGTAAGCCTCGCCTCGGCCGCCTAAATCCTTTGTAGTCAACCTCACGTGTCGCCGCGTGGCGCCACGTATGCCCTAGCTTCCGTGTAGCGCCACATCGGCCGAGAATCGATCGCCGTGTCGCGGTGTTGCAACATGCGGCGCCCGCGTGGCGCGCGCCCGACCGCGTGTGCGCCCGCGGCATCGCCCGCCGCGTTGCCGTTACTTGTTGAGTTAATCGCCACCGTGTGCGCCATGTGTTGCCCGTCACGCCACGTGTGCGCCACCTCATCGCCAGTAGATCTCGTGTCCGCCCGTCACCGTGCCATGTCATCGCCACGCGTCAGCATTTTGGTTGCCACAGGATTGCCATGTCACCGCCACGCCACCGAAACATCGGCCCTAACACATACGTGGGCGCCTCGTCGGCATGATTAGTCACGTGCGGAAGTGAGCGTACGTGAACTTGGTTCACGTGAACCTAGCCGATGACAAGTAGGCCCCACATGTCGATGGCATTCGATTAATTGTTTTTCCAAGATTTTCCCGAATTTCCGAACGCAGCCAATCATCGCCTCGACACTTGTCACCCTTAATCATTTTCTGATTTTATCTCCATTTAAACTTTGGAAGGCCCGTTCTCCTCCGTTCGAACTCCGATTTGAGCGATTCAAATTTCTAAATTCATATAAAATCAAGATCTATCTGTTGGTATCATTTATATGAATTTTTGGATTTTATTTATTTCGGTTTTATTTATTTTTGCCTCGTTTTGCGTGTTGCGGCGTGTAAGCGGCGTAGCGGTTGAGCAAGAGGAGTATCCAGCGGAGGCTACAGCAGCGGGAGAGGGAGAAGGCAAGTCTCCCTTGACCATTTTGAACCCAAGTTTATGAAATGCTATTTTGTCTTTTAAATTATTGCATGCTATTTGAATTATGAATTGTATTTTAATGTCATTTTAAATACTTAGATAAATGCCAAATTGTTATAACCACATTGATATTCATGTTGACAACCATTAACACCCTAGGAAAACTAATTACTGTAATTAATGGTAAACATTTTACTATAGGAGCAGTAGAAAATGTTAGCCATGCTTAATCACGTCGGTACCTTACCATTATGGAAATGATTTCATTCTTGATTCAAAATGAATTGTGGAAATTATGGCAATTGGTGTTGCGGTATTAATTTGAAATTAAAAGTGAAAAATGGTTTAGGCCGGGCGGATGGTTGAATGGTGGGTGCGGGGCGCTAAAATTTTGGAATGTGATTGTCGCCCTAGTCAATTAAGGACCGGTCGTGTGTTACCATGGGCCATGCTATCTGATACAACCACATGTCTATATGGGTGCGACTGGCTAAGTAATTTGCATGTATCGTTATTTGACTTCGCCCGATTGAGGCTGTCTTGGGTTTGTCGGCGGCACTTGCAAGCGCAAGAGGCTTCGGGTCTGGCGGAGGTAGCCCTACCATGGAACCTTAGCGGGTGAAGTCGGTGGCGGTATATGCATTGTAAAGGCCTTGTCATGATCTCCTTGCCGACACACCAAAGGAAGTGTGTTCTTGGCACGGCAAAGCGGGTTGATCATGTCGTGTGGGTAAAGTGTACCATCTGCAGAGTCTTAAAAACTACTTGAGTAGCCGTGCCCACGGATAAGGGCAAGCGTGGAACGTTTTCACATAGTAGATTTTCTGGTTTTTGGTTTTAAATGGAAAAATGATGATTTGGTTTAAAAATGAAAATGTGGTTGGGAATCATGACTAGAGCTCCGGGTTTTAGTTTGGCGGCTAGAGCCAACGGTAGATGGAACTGGAAAAATTGTTATACTTCAAAGTTATTTAATTATGTTATTTACATTTTGGTAAATCTTTGCTTTAAGAAATTATTACTTGTATTTCCTTTAAATTTAAGCTTTATGCAAATTAGCCATGTTATGCCTTCCTTTGTTTAAGCCTTGCATTTAGTTAATTGCATTATGTTTCCAAGACTTGCAGTATGTTGCATACTCACCTCGCTTTTATTATGGTGCTTATTCCATAAGCGATGATGGGAGAAGGGTGAGCAAAGAGCACATGATCCACCGTTCGACATTTGTCTTTGGAGACTTTGAGGAGGAGGACGACTCGTTCTTCTAGGGAGGCGCACCCCAGTCGGTTGCTGTGGGCTGCTGAGTGGCTCGATTTTGTTCTACATTTCATTTGTTACTTTTACACTTCACCATAAGGCTTCATACTTGTAATAATGTGATGATGGATGTTTATGTTGTTACACTCTTTTGTTTAATCTTGTTATGAACTTTATGATATATACGTATTATTATCAGCATGTCTTTGTGTCAGGCGCTAGCCGTTCTGACTAAGCGGTTGAAACACGGGGGTTCGGATTAGGTAAATCCGGGTCCCCACAATTTACAAGAGAGTGAGAGAGAGAAGAGAGGTGGCATGATCACTGCCGAGTGTGGTGGCCCCAACCACATTCGAGCGAACTACCCCAAGCTGGAGAAGGGCAAAACGATGTCGGCGGTTTGGGCAAAAACGACTACACCGACAAGAACGCAACAAAAAGCCTCCGGTTCGTGAGCAAGCGCCCAGAGAAGAAGTACCGCAACTTCTCCAAGAACAAAGCTCTTCCATGTCCTCGCCGCCCTCGGCGACATCAACCTCTCGACACGGAGACATGGAGCGGCAAGGCGAGGATGATCCGAAAAGAGAAGAAAGGCGGCGACGACTTCTCCGGCATGTGCTTCATGGCGCGCCATTGAAGTGGCGACTCCATTTGTCTGGCGACACGGATGAGGTACCCACCTCTGACGAGTTAAATGATGCCTTCGTAAATTAGGCAAGTTTCATGCTAAGGCTAGGTCGAGGTGTTTTGAGTTAGAGAAGGAGGTAGATAGTTTGTCTCGGAGTTAGCTTCACTTAAATCATGTTCCTCCGAGACTCTGATAGTTGTACTCTCTGTGATGCTTTGCTTGTGGAGTTGGAGAACCTAAGGACCCTGCATGATAGTGTGGTTTCTGATCTTGAGAATCTTAGGTCGAAGGATGCTAGTACATGTTCTATTGATCCTATTCCTATTGATGATAGTTTTCTTCATACTCACACAACTGCATCTTGTGATAATTGCCCTAAATTGCTTGCTGAGATTGATGCCATGAGCTCACACCTTAGAAAGCTTTCCTCTAGAAATGATGAACTTGAGATGCATGCTTCTAAGGACCTGTCGACTCATGTGAGGGTGTAAGCAACTAAAACTTGACAATGATGCTTTGAATGTCAAGTGTGATCAACTTGCTAAGATTTACTAGTTAAATCACAAACCGGTTGCTTCTTTGTGTGTTGGGGTTAAGGATGGCGTGGATAAAATCCATGTCGAGCTTAGGAAGAAGTTAGCAAACCAAGTCCGTAGGATTAGAGATGCTTCTGCGTTTCTTGTGAGGCCCTCAAGATTGAGGCGGCCGTGCTAAGGGAACAAAAGGCACGTCTTTGAGAGCTTCTCTCTCTGGTTCTTCTTCTTCCTCTCTTCCCTGTTCTTCTTGTGCCTCTCTCTTCCGGGAGTGTGAGTATCTCATGAGCACTCTCGAGAAGTTTGTAGGAGGTAAGAAGAAGCTCAATCTCATTCTAGACCAATCTAAGATTAGCAAATTTAATCGGGGTCTAGGATTTGACTACTCGAACACGCTAAGACTCATCCTCCTACCATTGTGCGTGCATCCAAGAGTGGTGAGATTGTGGTTGCTCGAGGGTGAGCACTCACTGTTTAGGTCTGTTGGTGTGGTCCATGGGACTTGACGAAAGGATGCTTCTCTGTCATACGCCTCTAGCAAGGCGAAGTATTCATGCACCTTCAGTAAGAAGGATGGTCACCTAGTAGATTTCTTTTAGACGCGCCAAGATCACCAGGCGTGAGCGTGTTGATGCTCTTAGGGGTATTCAGGGTCATCCCGAGACTCTGAGTGCTCCTAAAGCGCTACTTCGCTACTAGACGAGTTAGAAAGTCGCCTATTTTTGGGCAGCGTCCGAGACTTGGTTTTCATCTTTGTTGATCGAGTTTTAGTCTGGAGTTGCTTTCGTGGTCGATCTTTCCGCCGTCCTCTTGATATTCCTCATGTTTCCCATCGAGGTAGATATCGGCGTGAGGTGTTCGGGTAGGAGATTTAGGCGACCTCGTTGGGATGGTCGGCCTTTGCACCACAGCGAGCCAAACGATGTGACTCCTAGATCTTCCACTAAGCTGCTTCTTGATCTTGTTAGAGTTGGCGTCGAGAGACACTAGAGTCGATCTTCTTTTGTGGTTTGGTACTTTGAGGCGTCGTGTAATTCAGTATTGGGTTCCCAAGTCTTCACTTTATCCCAGTACTTGAGTCTTCTCTTCTGACTTGATCAGGTTCGTCGGATGGGGAAGGGAGATGTTTGGATTGTTGACTCCGGTTGTTCTCGCCATATGACCGGAGACTCTCGTTGGTTCTCTTCCCTAGTCCGAGCCCCCGGTGATGAGTTGATCACTTTTGGGGATGCTTCTTCAGATAGAGTCATTGCTAAAGGTACCGTCTGCATTAATGAAAATTTTATTCTTAAGGACGTTGCCTTAGTGAGTAAGCTGCAATACAATTTGCTTTCTGTTTCTTAGCTTACCGATGTCTCCTATTTGGCCACCACTGCTGTCCTCGAGCCCGATGAGGATGGTGAGCCTTCTGATCAAAAGGAGGTTCGGAGCATGATTGGCTCTCTCTTGTATCTTACTGCCTCACGGCCGGACATACACTTTGTTGTGTGTATGTGCGCTCGCTTTCAGGCTTCTCCTCGCGTCTCTCATCGCCGAGCGGTGAAGCGCATCTTGAGTACCTTGAGCTACCATTGATTATGGTATCGGTACTCTTCTTCCTCTTGTCTATCCCTTAGAGCCTTTTCGATCTTGACTTTCTTTGGTGTAGGGATAGATAGGAAAAACACCGGCACTTGCCAATTCATTGGCACTTCTCTTGTTTCTTGGTCATCTAAGAAGCGGTCCGGAATCGCCTGATCCACGGGCCGAGTATGTTCTTTGCTGACCGATTGTTGTAGCCAGTGCTCTGGATGAGATCGACCTTCGGGACTTTGGGTTAGAGATAGAGAGTGTTCCACTTTTACGTGATAACATACGCTATTTGCATTGCCAAGAACCGGTCTGACACTCCGGACCAAGCACATTGATATTAGATATCACTTCCTTAGAGACCATGTGGAGAAAGGAGACATAGTGCTTGGTTTGTGGAGAGTGACCACCGGTTGGCGATATCTTTACCAAGCCTTTGGATAGCTCTAGGTTTGTTGCCTTGAGGAGTGAGCTTGGAGTTGTGTGCCCTTACGGCTTATTGTGAGGGGAGCCGGTTTGTACTTTATGTATTATATGTATATATTTTCTTCGAGCTTTTTCCTTCTTTTGTCTTGTTACGGGTGCTATGGGTTTTATTTTCTAGAGTTACGAGTTCACTTCACCTAGACTTCGGCATGCCTCGGCATGGACCTCTCATCTTATGCTTTAGGATGCTATTCCTTCTTCTTCTCGGTTGAGCTCACTCACAGTCTTGTAGGTCTAGCAGTGTTGGGCCCTGGGTAGACAGAGTGCATGTTTGCTCTGAGGTGGAGTTTGAGAGCTAGCTTTCCTTTGTCAGTCATTGGGGAAGATGAGAGCGAGTTTGAGCCTAGTGTTCTCTGCTATCTTTTCTATACTCTATAGTCACCCAGTTTGCAGTTTCTCAATCTTTCTCTCCTCATTTCTGTATTTTTGGCTTGATTGAGTTCTTGAGTTTCTCATTTGCCTAATTCTGCTAATAACTCAATTTGAACCAAATTTGTGCTTAAAATTGATTCACATGTTGAGGGGAGTTTGGGAATCATGTATGCATTGCATATAGACGCATTTTCTTTTGTTTTATGAGCTTTGTCTATTATGCAATTGACTCAATCTTCATGTAATGCACCTTGCTACATCTTTTGAAGAAAATCACTAGCTTGAGTTGTCCAAGTTCATCCATCATGCTAAGCTTGTTAAAATTTGAAAATTGAAAGTTTTAAGCTGAAAAACTTGATGAAACATGTTGCTTTTTCTTGCTAAGTTTAGTCTCTAGAGGTATTTACCATGATTTGTGAAATTTTGGAGTTCTCTACAGTCCCTATGGCAACTTGGGTGAAACTAGCTTGATTCATACTTAAGTCCTTCAAATTGCTCATATGTGCTAAAATGAAAACAAAAATTGACTCTTTTGTGCAAAATTGATCTCAACACTTTGCATTCACGAGACTGCCTCCCATTGCACTTGGGATGAACTTGGAATGCATCGTGTATGACCAAGACCATCCTCTTAAGAGTTCTTCTTGAGATGGTCGAAGATGGCATGAGTCAATTACTCTTGAAAAATGCAAATAAACAAAAAACATATGTGGGTAAAGAATGCAAATTATGTCAAACATTTGCACCCCGCTATGTCTTTTCAATTAGTAAGGCAAAATTTGCATTATATGGAAAATGAGCTCGAAGGACCTTGTATGCACTTCCAGATTCCCCAAAGTGTTGAGTAGTTTGAACTCTAGGTTTTCCATTTGATGCTATGAGTGGTGTTTGCTTCTAGTTTTGAAACTTTTGCTAAGTTTTGCACTTGTTCAAATCTTGCTAAAATAAAATCTTGTAAACAAAGCTTGTGAGCAAAATGAATTTGTTCTTGGAGACATCCAAGTTTAGTTATTTTCTAAATTGATTAGCTTGGTGTCATATCTTGTCATTATGATCAGTTGGATAATCTTCAAAGCTAAGGAGGTTGCATCTCATGCATACATATTCAAAGGGGGATAAAATATAAAAAAAATGACTTCTTGATGCCTATATTGCCAAAAGGGGGAGAAAATGTAGAAAAGGCATCTTCAAAGGAAAAATTCTAATCCACCTTGGTTCTTATGATCTTTGTGACAATTGCAAATTTTTATGATCATAAGCATATTCGAGTGTTCATTGTGAGTTTTATTGGATATTTTAGAGCTTTTGTGAAAAACTTGCTCTTTCTTTTATATTGCTCTAAAAATCTTTCTAGCCAACTTGGTCATGATATTATTTCCTTCTCTCTGGACCGAGTTTGGCTTTGCATTCAAATTGCTTTCTTCTTCTCCTTCAAACTCAAACTTATGCCTTTTCATGTGTTTGTCAATATACTCATCAAGGGGGAGATTGAAAGACCATGTGGAGGTCTATCCTTGTGTGTGATGAGTAATTGACAAGATTTGTGATTGGATTGATTTGAAATTGAGTTTGATTTGAATTGGATCCTCAAATTGAAGCAATTTGAGTGTTGGTTGCTTTTCCTAGGGCTATCGGCCTAGGGGCAGTAGCACCGGACCATTGGGCGCAATTATGATTGATTAATGATTGTGGGATAATCATTGAGAATATTTGTGGGCATTGCTATGTGAAAGGTTTTCCTTGTCTTTGATGGTTGCTTGGCGGTGCTAGGTCATGGTGAGGCGGAGGATGACCGGTACTAGGCGAGGCGTCGGAGGTCGAGACGGTCGGGAGATCGCGGGAAGATGATCGGAGATGAGTCCGGGCAAGCCAAGAAGATAAGGAAAGGAGATGATGCTAGCTAGATGCGCATGGATCAATGAGGGCCGTCGGATTGCGGTCTAGTTGATAGGTTAGCGGGTCTAGGTAGTATGCTTTGAAAACCGTGCAAGAAAACCCGGTATGTGTGGGGTTTTGGGTTAGCCCTTGCATGGCTGTATGAGTGGGTCAATCCTAGCCCTTAGATGAGTGTCCTAGGGTTGAGGGACTCATCCAAGGGTGGTAGGTGGCCCAAGAGTTGTATAAATAGGGGTGGAGGGTGGCCTCCTCCTTGAAGGTTGAGTTGCTCCTTTGAGCTTTGCCCACATGAAGTGAGGCTTTGTAAACCTTCCACCAGAAATACAAAGAAATTTCTTTGCATCATTGTGAATTTAAATTCGCATTTAAATTATGTCTTTACTTTACTAATTTAAATTCAGCGTTTACATTACGCATTTACTTTCCATAATCTATATTCATGCAATTTGGATTTGCTTCCTCCTTCTAAATGCTGATCTTGGATGTTTTGAGTGTGTTCATATGGTTTTACATCTCTTTTGCACTCTTTGATTGAGTAGAGATCATCTCTTCTTTCAAGTTCCAGTTCTGTCCAGAACTTGTTCTTCGCGCAGCAGTTAGTCTTTGATTTTTAGAAAATATAGAAAAATCCTTCTGGAGTGATTCATGTTGGAGATTGTGCGGGACTCCTATACCCATCTTTAGAAAAAGTTTGGAGTCCACTGGTTTCACCGTTTGGGTGCTATGAAGTGAAAACCGAGCCCCAAATTTTCTGCCCGAAGTTTCTGACTGTCTGTGTTCATAGATTTATGATGATTTTTCTACTTGGCTTTTTGATCTGAATTTTGGTAGAGAGATTTATGACTCATCTTCTCATAGGGAGAAAATTTCTCATAATTTTTTGAGCAGCAGAAACCCACCAATCTCCTGTTCAAATTAAAGACAGATTATGGAAATATCTGCTTTTGCTTTTCTAAAAGAGACTTTTGTGTTTTGGTTTGATCTCTTTTAGAAAAGAAGTATTTGAATTGATTCCTCTTTCTTTTGAACACTTGACAACCAGGATTGTGATTGAAAAATCCCTCACATATTTTATGGATAATATCCATGTAAGCTAGGGATGCACATAGTTGTCTAGTCGATCCGGTTTTTGCGGGTTTTTCACGATTTCCCTTGTGCGATCTTTTCTCGGTTTTAGTTGGAGTATTTTGGGGGAAATTTTATTTACGACCATTCACCCCCCCTCTGTTCGCCATCTCGATCCTTCAACTCCTCGCTCGGCAAGCAGGGCCTGATCGCCCACCTGCCCGCCAGGCACCATGACGCTGGCCGCTCACCGACGAGCGGTATGTCGCCCCTTTCTCGCCCGAGGAGCCATGTACTTCTCGCCCGGCAGGCGTGATCGCCCACCTACCCCCAGGCACCACGCGAGTCGCTCTCCCGGCGGGGCGTGTCGCCCACTGCTGCCGCCAGAGGCCCGTGAACTCCTCGCCCGTGGCGAGGCCTATCGCCCTCCTGCGCCCGGGCACCACGAGCCGCTTCGCCCGGCGGCGGGCGTATCGCGCACTGCCGCCCGGCGAGCCATGCGGACTTCTCGCCGGGCAAGCGTGTCGCCCACGCCGCCCAGGGCACCACGCAGCGCTTCGCCCGTAAGCGGTATCGCCCATCTGCTCGCTAAAGGCCACGTGGACTCCTCGCCAGCGGCGAGGGCTGTCGCCCACCGCCGCGAGGCACCACGCTGGCCGCTTCGCCCGTGGCGGCATCGCTCACCGCTTTCGCCAAGTCACGTGGACTCCTCGCCGGTGGGCGGCGTCGCCCACCGCCCTTCGCCCGGCGGCGGTATGTCGCCTACTGCTCGCCCGAGGCCACGTGGACTCCTCGCCCCTGGCGGGGCTCGATCGCCCACCGCCCGCCAGCGGCCATGTTGGGCGAGCCGCTTTGAGCTGCAACCTGCGGCGGAGAGGGTACCGGTACAAAGTACAAGCAGTAGCCCGGGCCCGTCCGAGCAGCGCCCGATCCTTTTAGTCCTCATTTAATGTCGGTGCATTCTGGATGGGCCCACCACTTACGAAACGCATAGCGCCTCGGTCCTCCCTACTTCCGTCGATTTTCTTTGGGACCCGAAGCGTCGCATCTTTTTGCCTGTTCGCGAACCGTCTTCGTGGGGGGTCTATATATATACGCGCCCCCACGCAGCAGTTCACACTTTCAGATCTTCTCACGCTTTGTCCTCTGCTCTTTCGTCTTCCTTTGCTCAAAGAACTTTGCTTCCGCTTCAATGGTGCAACCTCTTCTTTCTTCCACCGCTGGCCAGAGCAGGATGGATTTTGTCGCCAAGATGGCACCCGAGGGCTCCCTCCACCTTCGCCAAGGGACCCTCGTGCCGGGCTGCGAGCCAGAGGAGATCATCGTCTTCGCCTAGGGGCTTATGGCGGGCCTGGTGCCGCCATTCTCCGAATTCTTCCTCACCGTCCTCCATTTCTACGAGATCCATCATCTCCATCTCTCCCCCAACTCCATTGTCCTTCTCTGCACCTTTGCTTACCTCTGCGAGATGTTCGTGGGGGTAATGCCCAATCTTCCCTCTTAGCTACTTCTTCACTGCCGGCTCCCAGGATCTTGGAATCGTGGGAAGCTGCCACTTCATCTCATGACGGGTCGGCTCACCGCTACATCCCTTCGGCCAAGATCCAAGCGGAAGGCGTGGCGGGCGGCCCGGCTCTCGTCGGTGGCGGCAATGGGTCGACCTTCTTGGGGTGCCTGCGCCTGGCGGGAAGCTCGCGAGAGTGAGCTTCGCCCATTGAGAGACGGCGGAGCTCCTAGCAATGGTGGCCGCATAGATCATCTGCGGGCGCCGGTCTGATTAGGTATTGGTAGTCCGGGACTTCGTGGCTCGGAGGATCGAGACCCTCCGTCGTTATGCCATACGCATTGCGATATCTGAGGGCAACGACATGGCGCCGCGTGCGGGCGATAAGTCTGTTGCTCTTCTTTTGAGCATATTTTTCTTCGCGGTCACCATCAACTAACATTCTGTCTTCTTTTGGTGCGGTGAGGAAACACGGATGGTCTGCCCTCTCCGGTGGCTATCCACGCTGCTCACTTGATCTTGAAGCGGCTGGATTTTTCGGCCAAGGCCCGGCCGCTCTGCGATCTGGAGTTCGCAGAGCGCCTCCGGGTCATCCAATCCTTCTCAGTGATGGACTCGACCGGTCCCACCGTGGTGCCGCCCGACCTTAGTGATCGAGGACCCGATACGGCGGCGGCCGAGAACGAACAAGCGCCCGATCGCCGGGCGCTTTAGCGCGGACGAAGAGGGCTGCACGAGGGCCAAACTTGCCGCCGCCGCTTAATAAACCGCCAGCGGCGCTGAAATGCGACATCTTCCTCTGGGGCGGCTATGCGTTGCCCTCCTCCGTGCCCGTGCACCGACGCCGACTCATTCTTCGTGGCTGTCTCCATCGGCACCGACTCCACCGGTGCCAACTCGATGGCGTCAACTCTAACGCTCTTTGGTGCCTTGCGGGCTTCGATCCCAACCATCTCCTTGACTTCAAATCGCCCGTGATTGCCAAGATGCCCGGCCTTGTGAACATCCGGCATGTGAGCAACAGACGCGCGCATACGCTCAAGGCGACTGGCGGCAAAGCGGCCGGTGGATGTTGCTAGGGCAACCTTCTGCTCCCTCGCCGTGATTGTGCCGTCGCCGCGCCACCGCTGCATCTTGGCTTTCGCCGAGCTTGGCGGCGCTCACGACATGAAACACTCTCCTCACAGCGACCACCAGTAGCTGAAGCCCATGTGACACAACAAGTGGCGGTACTGCGTGGGGAGTTGGAGAGGAAGGAGGCCTGTTGGCCCAAGAGAGAGCCACAGGGCGACCTTACTCGTCCGGCGCATGGAGGCCGAGGTGGCGGAGGAAGGCGACAGATGATGGCGGCGGTATTGCACAACATCGCGACCATGCTCGGCCATCCTCTACGGCGCATGGCGAGGTCTTGGAGCAGCGGGGTAGACCCTCGCGAGCAGCTGGAGCCACAAATGATCTGATCGCCTGCTGCATCACTCGGGTCGCCGCGGCGCTCTCCGGCCTGCCAGCCGCCATGGCCACCCGCTCCGTCCAGGAAGGGCAGCAGGTCGCCAGGGCCACCGCGATCTTCGTACTGGCGTGCCACACCAGCCGCGCCGCCTTCAACCCGATGACCGTCGTGGACAACATTGAGGGAGATGAGAACCAGGCGCAGGCGCGTGTGCACGAAGCCGCGGAACATGTCGTCGGCATGATGGCGGCGGAGGCCAGTCTTGCGGCGGCGTGAGCTAGAGGTGGAAGAGAGGGCGGCAGGGGCATCAAGTTGCCAACGACAGCGATGGCGAGACGCGTCCTTCATTTTCTTCGTTTCTTCTTTGTTCTGTTTTTGTATGCGGGACAATCTTAACAATTGTAATGAAATTGGCATATTTGAGTTTTACTGTGTATATGCATGCATTTTGCGTTTTGGTTGTGCTTGCTCGACTCAATCATGGGGTGATCAGCCCCCAGCCTTGTTACGATACGAACCTAAGCACTCAGGTTAGGTCGATACTTAGTTGTTTTTTGAGTGATTGCAAGAACACGAATAAGATTATGCAAAATATGCGGGATGTAGACAAGCAAAGTCTTAAGTCTTTGCGTAAAGGGTATCCTTGACTCCGCCCTTTGGAACTTATATCCTTATTATCTCTTGGAACTGACCTTGTTGCACAACAAGGAAGCAAGATCGGGGCGATGCTCGGGCTCGCGGTGCTTTCATGGTGATAGCAATGATTGCCAGCGAGCTAACCCGAGTGTCGCGAGCCGTGTTTGAGTCACCATGCCACACTCGCACTCCGGTCACTCGCCCTCGTGGCATAAGCGCTAGCATTTCCTTTTATCAGCGAGCCATCAGTTATCGGGGCTAGTAGCGACCACGCATAACTCAACCCAGTGCGGATGCAAAAGATAAATCGATCTTGCTAGGGCGAGCAACTTATCTTTACTATAGGCCACAGGCGACCAGCCCCCATCTTGCCACGAGGCCAATCATCCGTGACGGGCGTGGCTGCCCTGCTTTCGCCCGAAGCCAGGCGGGGCGTGACCGCCCACTGCACTTGAGCCCACCCCTGCAGCTTACCGCCCGGCGAGTAGAGGCACGATTGCTCACCTTGCCGGCGCCCGAGGCCATCTTGGACGTTTGAGTCAGGTCAATGCTCCAGTACTTCATCTGCAATTGCATGTAGCTACTGAAAGCACAAGTAAGCATTATGCAAAGCATGTAGGAAATATATTGAAAAACGCAGGCTCTTGCACGGGCATGCCATGGTTCCCTTCATTGGGACTTAGGCCCTTGTGATTCGGGATTAGCCCGCGGCGTTGCGTGGCATGGGAGCAGGTTTCTAGGAGGGGTATTAGGCTTGCGGTGCTCGCGGTGATAGCTAGCGGTGCTTCGCGGAGCCGACTCGAGGTGTGCGAGCCGCGTTTGAGCCACCGTGCCACACTCGCGCTCCTGGTCGCCCGTCCGGGCACGACACGAATGTTGGGTATTACCGCGTATCAACAAGGAGCAGCCAAACCACCGGAACCGATGACACCCCCGCAAAAGGCTATCCACCAGGGGACAAACAAGGAGAATAAAGCAGAAGCCTTTAAGGCCAACAACCGCTAGCGCGGTGATCACCGATCGGTGAAGCTTCGCCCACAATCGTCGGAAGCGAACCACAGGGACTTCGACTGTGGGGATAAAACTTTTGCAACAACTCCACATTGAAGGAGTTGGCCAGCTCTTGATCGTCACCGGACCGCCCCGGGTTGAGATACTGAGACCACCTTGAAGGGGCCCTTCCACCGGGGAGACAGCTTGTGGAGCCCGGCATGTATCTGGATTCTGCGCAAGACCAGGTCACCTACTTCCAGTGTTCTCTTGCAGACCCGGGTGGCGTGGTACCGCCTGAGACTTTGCTGGTACCGGGCGGCGCGCAAGGCCGCCCGGTCGCGCACCTCCTCTAGAAGGTTGACATCTTCTCCGCGGTGGTCTTCTTGTCCTTCCTCATTGAGCCGAGAGAGCGCATACGGCAAACCGAATAGACACTCGGCGGGGAGGGCAACCGGCGCCGTAGACCAAGAAGAAGGCGTTTCACGATCGCCCGATTAGGTGTGGTTCGGGCGACCACAGCCTGACCGGAGTTCTTCCGTCCACGCGCCCTCGCTTATGGGCCGTCGAATGCTCGGTCTTCAAGCCTCTCAACACCGGTAGCGTTAGCACGCTCGGCAGCCCTTTGCTCTTGGGATGGGCCACAGAAACAAAGCATACCTTGGTACCCATCTCTTTGCGAGAACTCTAGGAAGGCAGTTGGTGAACTAAGTGTCGTTGTCGGTGATGATCGATTAGCGACTCCAAAGCGGTGAAGATCCCATGGATGAACTTGATAGCGATGGAAGCCGTGATGACACGTCTTTGCTTGACCGACCCACTTGGTGAATTTGTTGATGGCGACGAGCGGTGGGTGAAGCCCCCATGGCCCACAGGAGCAGGCCCAAGATATCTAGCCCCGGACATGACGGCGGGAGGCGGGTGGTTTAATAAACTTAAATTTGGTCGATGGATTTACTGGCGAAGAATTGGCATGCCGCATCTCCTCACCAAACTTCATAAGCATTCTAGAGGCGATGAGCCAATAAAATCTGGGCGAAACGCTGCAAAGACAAGCATCTGGTGGGACATATGGCTCCGCACATGCCTCTATGGATATCGAGAGCGAGGCGCTCCCCTCTTCAGTGATGCGCTTGTGAGAATTCGCTTTTACTCCGGCGGTATAGGTCCCCACCTACCAGAGCATAGCACTTGGTCTTGCGTGCAATCTTCTCAGCTGAGGCATCACCGTCATGGATCACTCGGTCTCGCAGAAAGGCTAGGATAGGATCCATCCACTGACCTTCGGCGAGTGGCGATCCTGCGATGATTGCGGGTACTCCGCTTAGCAAGGCTTTTCCCAGTGCGCGTCGGCTGCACCGCCACCTTCCCTCCGGATCACGGGGTTGGCGGGTCTGTTGCCTACCCTCCACTGAATTAGAGGCATGACAGTATACCGCCATCCTCGCCCGGAACTTGGAGGCGCGGCGGCTACACCATCATCTCCGCTGAGCTAGGGGCAGCAATGGGCGGTCGTGATAGTCTTTCTTCAAAGACCACGGCCGAACAGAGGTTCTTGAGGCCGAGCTGCGAGCCCGTCCGCCCGAGATGGTTGTCGCGTCGAGGATATGGATATATCGATCCTTTGAAGTGGCGCTCCATCTTCGGACCTCCCAAGTAGGCGGCCATGGTAGGATCGAGCATTGGAATTCATTCTGCGCTTGGTTGATGACCCGATGAGGAGTCGCCTTTGACTGGAGGCACGCGGGGCGCCCTAGGCAGAGCGACGCGCCCTGCCAGCGAGCCCTCGTGATCGGCGATGTTGTTGGTGGCCTTGAAGTCTAGGGTGACCCGTCTTGGAGGTGTCACCGGTCGGGGAGACCAGACAACCCGACCCCGCGCCGAGCTGAAGGAGCCGTCGAAGAATAAGGTCAAGGGAAGGCGCGGGTGCTTCTTCGACCGGGGAGCGGCGGAGTCCACTTTCGGCAACAAACTCCGCCCGACCGGCTCTTAATGGTGGTCGCGGGTACAAACTTAAGGCGAAATTCCCCGGCTACGCCGACCACTTAGCGTCTGACGTTACGCTTTTCGATTGTGAAGGATCTCGTAGGGGTGGCGGTGACCACCGTGACTTCTCGCCCTTGAAAATAGTGCCGTAACTTCCTGGATGCCACGAGGACATCATACAGCATCTTCTGCGCTTGCGGGTATCTGGTCTCTGCCTCGTGTAGCACTTTGTTGAAGTAGTAGACCGGCCGGGCGCCTTCCTCTCTCCACGATCTGCGCTCACTGCTGCGGGGTGGCGGCGATATCTGAGGAATGGGTCGCGGTGAGGCGACGATCAATGACGGAGGAGAGAGTCTTGCTTGGTCTTGAATGCTCGTTGAGCCTCCTCGGTCCACTCGAAGTGGTTCGTCTTCTTCGGACTTGAAAAGGGTAGGCTTCTTTCTCCCAACTGGGCAATAAATCGGCCGAGGAGGCCAGGCGACCAGCCAGGCACTACACCTGCTTGAGCCGAACGGGTGGCTTCATGTGTTCAATGGCTGCTATCTTGTTAGGGTTGGCCTCAATGCCCCGTTTGGACACGAAAACTACACTTTCGGGAGAACACGCCGAATACGCACTTTTTAGGATTGAGCTTCAAGCAATTCTTCCAGAGATTGACGAAGGTTTCCTCCAGGTCTTCAATCATATCTTCGCTCTTCTTCACTTTTACGACCAGGTCGTCGACGTACACCTCAAGATTGCGCCCTATCTGTGGACGGAAAGTAATATGCATGGCGCGTTGGTAAGTAGAACGGCATTTTTTAACCCAAAAGCCATTACGATATAATAATAAATGCCCATGGGTGTTACAAAGCGGTTTTTCTTCGTCTTCGCCGCCATGCTAATCGATGATACCCAAAATGCGCATCTAAAAGCCTGGCCAGATTCACATCCGCCGTCGAACCGACGATGAGGTCAACGTGCGGCAAGGGTAAGATCGCCGGGCGAGGCTTTGTTGAGGTCGGTGAAATCGGCGCACATCCGCCACTTCCGTTGGACTTCTTGACAAGCACAGAGATTGGCAAGCCACTCGAGTGAAGACTTCGAGCGATCCTGCTGCGCGGCTTCTCTACCTCCTCCGAATGGCGTCTTGCCGCTCTGGTGCTTAGCGCTGGACCTTCTGGCGGACCGGGCGCACCTCGGGGAGCATTGCGAGTCGGTGCTCGATCACCTCCTAGGGACCCAGTCATATCGGACGGTTGCCAGGCGAACACGTCGGAATTAGACCGGAGGAAGGTGATGGCGCATCTTCTATTGGCGAGGTGGCGCCAATGAAGCGAGGCTTCTGGGCTCGCCCTCACTCGGAGACCACTTTTACCTCACCGGCGAGCGAGCGGCGGTCTGCGCTGAGGGTTCCGGAAAGCGGCATCGGCGACTTCCGCGGTGGCTCGGCGAGTCGATCTGCGCTTGTGGCGGCGCAAAGCCTCGCCTGTCCACCAGGATGATTATGGGCGCCGGGCCTGGCATCTTCACCACCATGTATCCATAGTGGGTTGGCGCCATGAACTTGGCCGCGCCGGTTGGCGAGTATGGCATTATCACGGAGGTCAAAGTCGGCGACTTGAAATCGACCAGCTCCGTCTGGAAGTTGCTTTCCTCCCGAAGGTGGCGGGGCGCACCTAACCAGGGGACCATGCCCGCCCGAGGCTCGCCAGTGAAAGGAGCAAGGCTAAGCGCGGCTCTAGTTCGACACAGGCGCCGGAGCGCCTCGAGCAGCGGGAGGTTGAGAACTCCTTCATCCATCGAGAACTTCGCCCGAGCTTCACGTTCGGATCGTGGGAGAAACCACGACCGGAAGGTGACCTATGCCGACGGTGCTCTCAAGGTGGTCAGCCCGGCTGAGGGTGATCGGCTCCTCCGACCACTTGACATCGACCGCCCACGAACTCGATCTTGTGCGAGACTTCTCTCTCGGCCGCTTATAGAGCGTGTTGGAGGGTAGGTGGGCGAAACCACCTTGAATATGCGCCCGCGGCGTGATCCGCTTCTTTGGAAGGCTAGCGGCGGGGTCTTCGTCTTGGTGCGTCGTCATGAAGCGGCGCTCCTGAGCTCTTCTTTCGACCATCTTACTCACAACCGGTAATCATCCGGGCCATGAGAGTTGGTTTTGGTGGATCGGGCGAAAGGCTCGCCCTCCTTCTCCTTGCGGCGGTCGTTCCTCATTGCGGCGTCGCCACGCCGGCCTCGGCGGTCATCCCGCCGGTCCCGCCGGTCACGGCGGTCGCGCTTCCGCGGTTGGGCATCTTCACGCTCGCGCTCGGTGGCCAGGATCCGCCTGGTCTCAGCCGCCTCGCACTTCCGCGCCTTCTTGCTTGCAGGGCTGGGGCCCCTCGAGGTCCCGGCTTCATCCCCGCCACGTCCTCGTGCGGCGCCAGACACCGGCCCCCTACCTGGCGCGCCCCTGTCGTCGTATTCAGCCTGATAGGACCCCGTCAACGAACAGGGTTGATTACTCCCAGCATGGAAGGAATGGTTCGGTAGATGGCATCTTTGTGGTCGGAAACCCTAATGTCTCTCTATGATCAATGGACACGGTCATGTACCGAGTTAGGGCTCCGGCCACGGTAATAGCCCTCGTTACGCGGATCTTTGTTGAGGAAATGTGGAGGAGGTTACAAGGGCTCTCCTAGTCTTGTGCTTCTTTCTCTATGTCTCTTATGTGCTCTGCGAGTGTGTGGTCCCCGGTCCCTCCTCCATGCATCGAGGTGCCCTAATATAGACGGCAGCTCGGCGGTGAGAGGATGGCGCTATCTTGATCTCGACTCATTAATTACACCCATCATTCGAGCCTTATCTCATTGACCCATGACTCATTTATTGCACCGTCATTGTAGCCTTGTCCTTCAAGCCCCATTTAATGCATTGCATTAACCGCCTTGTCCGTAGAGATATGACACTCATCGACGAGGTTTGGTAAGGCGTCGGAGGATGGGCCGTCGTCGTGTCGATAACGAATGCTCCATAATTAATGGCCTGACTTCGGCATGTTGGGGAAGGAGACTTGGTGAAGCCTTCTCCTTATTCCTTTGGTTGCCTCTGTGGCACGACAAGGGGCCAAATGCCGCCCGCTGCTGAGAACCTTTGCTTGGTGACACCGTGAGCGGCGTGATTGCCCACTTGCCGCTAAGGACACCACGCGAACGCTTCGCCCGATGAGCGGTGTAATCGCCCGCTGCTCGCCAAGGGCCATCGCGGACTTCTCGCCGTGAGCGGCGTGATCGCCCACTTTGCGGGGCACCACCAACCGCTTCGCCCAGCCAAGCGAGGCATAATGCCCTGCTTTCGCCAGAGCCCGTGGACTCCTCGCCCGGCGGCGGGGCTGTCGCCCTTTGCCGCCCGAGCACCACGCCGCCGCTTCGCCCGTGGCGAGCGTAGTTGGCCACTTGCTCGCTAGAGACCACGTGGACTCCTCGCCCGGAGCGGGCGTGATCGCCCGCTGCCGCTAGAGACCACGCGAGCCACTCGCCCGTGCGAGTATGTCGCCCACATGCTCGCCGAGGCCATATGGACTCTCGCCCGGCGACGAGGCTTGATCGCCCACTTTGCCGCCCGAGCGGCATCTTTGAGCTAGAGCCTCTTTTGGGCACCGCAACCTGCTGCGGAGAGGTATCGATTACAAAATACACCGACAACCACCCATTTGATTATTGTGCAACACATGCCATCAACGACTTAACATTATTATGTGACAACACATGGGACATCATTCATAAACAAATTCCATATTCCGTTAGCCAAATTGAATTTGAAATTTCAAAATGATATCAATAATACATTTGCATGGCTAAGCATATTAACCATGATCTAACAAACCTATGTTGGTATCTATTACCAACTAACTAATAATTATCCATCCTAGGGTGATAAATAATTATGGTATACAAATAACAAGTTAGGTATAATTCAATTGGGTTGAATAGCTAGATCCCAAATTAATTAAAAAGCAGTTCTAAGCATAAAGTAACATACAATAATTTAAAACAACATAGCATTTGTAAAATTAAGTTCAATATGATCAAAGCATAACTTGCTTAGAAAAAGGCCCTAATCTTGGTCTAGAGCTTGAGCTTGAATCAACGTTTTACCCTCAAATTGATCAGGCACTTCAACGTCTACGTGAATCGAAAGAAAACACACCAATAAATATAAAGTAGAGAGTAAACAATCTTTAGAAATCAAATAAAATATACCATTAAATAGATCTTAAATTTACAAATTTTTAAAAATTTGAATCGTCTCAATCGGAGCTCGTATGAAGAACGGGCTCTCGAAAAATTCAAATAAAAGAAAATACAAAAAAAGAGAAAATTTGAATTTTTTATTTATTTTTCTACTGAAAATCCATTACTGACACTATGCTGACATCAATGACCGATTTTCTTGAAAAAAAATAAATCTAGAAAATCATGTGAGACTAACAAGTAGGCTTGGGTCTGTAGACTAGGTCCACAAAACCCAAGCGGTCCATAGTGGTCTAAGTCCACGACGCTTTGGTGACTAATGGGTGGGCCCAACACTGCTGACTTGGCCTTCTGATGCGGCTGCCGACACATGTAACATGCTGGCACCAAGGCTGACATGGCGCCCACATGGC
Organism: Guadua angustifolia; assembly: GCA_036346375.1. NCBI lineage: Eukaryota > Viridiplantae > Streptophyta > Magnoliopsida > Poales > Poaceae > Guadua > Guadua angustifolia. Next base: position 28,538,596 of record CM070505.1, on the reverse strand, counting down.
TGCCACGCATCAAATGCCAAGTCATGCCACATCGGCCAAGTGGCGGTATAGCGCCTAGGGTCATCGTCGTGACCCGCGAGGCACCCTTGGCAAACTATCGACATCGCCGATCTGGTGGCGAGTCAAACCGGGTGGCGATGAGCCTAATCACCGGTGGTGACGACGAAAGCTCCGGTGGCTAGGGTTCCTGGTGCATAGGTGCTTCGACCATCTTTCAGCGAACCAAGACACACATCGGCAAGCTCAGCGATGAGGAAGCCAACGCAACCAACCTCGGCCTTTGGGACACACAAGCGAGGCGGATCACCGGTATGGCGGTGTGGCGCTCGCCATACCTCGATTCCACGGTGAAAACCCATGACGAATCGTTTTTTGTCCCGTCGGTGGCCGCCATCTGCTCGTCCGTTGTTGAGAGTCGAGACCGTATCTCGACATCTAACACAGGTGCTTGTATTGTCTGACGCATCCGCATCGCTATTCAACTTCTGCGGCGAGAGGCGAGATGGCGAAGGCAACTGTCGTCGTCGAATCGAAGTCAACCAAAACCTTGCGTCGAGTCGTCATTGGCGATCGGCCGATCTGGTAGGCAGCGAGCAATAGCGTGTCTCTCATGCACCCTCGTAAGTGGCCCAAGCATGGTGGCGGCGCCAGCCGTCTTTGCATTTAGCCATTAAGTTATTACGATTAGTATTAGCACATGCCACATTCACATGGCGCGATTGTTTACTGATTTATCCAATTGCTTGTTTATTATTTTATTTAGTTGTTTTCCCACTCAATTGATTAGTAAATGGTTGGACGGTTAAAAAACAAGAGTGAAGTAATTAAGTAAAAATAGATTGAAAGGGAAAGGGCAAGGCCAGCGCCCAAGCAGCATTACCTAGCATAATCTGGGTTTATTTGAGACAAAGTCGGTATAAAATCATTTTCTATTTACATTCTCGTAAGTTTTGGTGATATGATGGTCTTTGGCGTTTTTTTGTCCGATTCGCGTGACTAGGAACTCAAATGTTGCATTAGAAGCGATGGCGGATCGAGAAAAGAAATTATAGGTGGGGCAAGCTTGAAGTATATACACACCTGGGTATAAAATTGTTGAGCTATGCTTTACTTCGAGGCCAAATTTGTTAGGGCTTTATCACGATATATCATCTTGGGTATAAGAGGCTTTGTAAATTATAGGTGGGGCGTTGACCCACCTTATCTTATTGGTCCGCCCAGTTAGAGGTTGAATCTTACGTTTTCAAACTTGCCATACCTTAAGTTTATTCCGTCCTCCGCCACTGCACACAAACGATGACTATTCAGTGAAAACTTCCATGCGACAGCGTTTGCGAAAAAAACCAAAACCTGGCGAAACGATGACTATTCTTGGCGAGCTACCCTAGGGCTTTGATCAACAAGGTTGAGACGATCCAGATCCCCTTTTATTGGCCAAAAAGTCCTTGCCCTAGTTGACTTGGAGAACGTGACCATGGTGGGAACGGTGGCCGACTTGGAGTCAGACAGCCACAAGACAATGATGGGACCAACAAGTGGGCTCCACTTATTACTCTCACTGGCATGGGCAGGCCGACGGATCAAATGACGCCGTGCTGGGCTGAGGTGGGCTGGGTTGGGCACATAAGAAAATAGGCTGAGCTACTGGGTTACAGGCCAAACAATTTTTCCAAATTTCCAAAGGTGTTTCTAATTTAAATAATTCTACAGATTCGTTTAACTCCAAATAAATAGCAAACATATTAGGAAAAAATCATAAAAATACTAAAAAAATACTTTGAGACATTTAGAACATAAATAAAATATTTTTTATCAAAAATTTATATAAACTTTGCATATTTTTTAAAAATTATTTGCCTCAAGCCTATTTCAAAAATATTATTAAATTCTAAATAAATTCCAGAAAATTCCAAAATTCACAAAAATTATAAATATCAATATAAAAACAATATAAGCAAAAATTAGGATTTTACAAGACTATTAAAACATATATCTTATAAAATTGGCCAGACAGAGAACATATCATCTTGCATTTCATTTGGCTGCGGCCACTGGTAAGGGAGTATGTAAGTCTCCCGTTTATTCCAGAAACCAAACACACATAAGACAGCAGGGCACTGCAGCCTACAGCACGCGTACGCACGAACCAAGCTTGCACGCATCGCAGCGGCACACACGTACACAATAGTAGCTCACCCGGATGCGGCGAGCGCCCTCTCCTTCCTCTCGTGCAGCCGCGCGAGGAGGCGCTCGTGCGGCACGCTGGTCCCGAACTTGGCAGCGAGATTGTCGAACGCGGCCAGGCTGGCGTGCACGCGCGGCAGTGCGCCGGGCTCCACGATCTCCTCGACGGCCACGGCGGAGATCGCCCTGGTCCCGGCGGCGCACGAGCCCAGTATGACGTCGAGCAGGCCGGGCGCCCGCCCGTGCACGAACGGCCCCTCGCCGTCGCCGAGCGGGAAGTCCCTCTGTATGCCGGCCTCCATCACGGCCGTCTGCTCCTTTATCTCCCTCACCGCTCCCGCCCGCTCCTCCTCCCCCTCCGCGAACACCGCCGCGGGCGACAGCGGCGACACCCTGTCGTGGAAGAACCTGGCCCAGAATCTGGCCGCGGCACGCTCGTGGGGCCGGCCCCGCGGGAGCAGCGGCGACTCCTGGGGCCACACCTCGTCGATGTACTCTAAGATGACGAGCGACTCGGCGAGGGCCGGCCGTCGACGACGAGCACGGGGACCTTCCGCCGTGGACAGGGTTTAGGCGCAGCAGCGCCTCGCTCTTGTTGTCCAGGTCCTCCTGGACGTACTCGTAGCGCACGCCCTTGAGCTCCAGCGCGTTCTGGGCCATGGCGGCGTGGGCACTGCCCCACGCCCCGTACAACTTCACCCCCTTGGGCTCCGCCGCGGCCATTTTCTTGATCTTTTGGGCTGTGGATGGTGCAGTGAATGTGTGATAGTACGTACGCGGTATGTGTTTGCTTACTTTCGTATTACCGCTCGATCGATAAATTGATCGATGGGTATAAATAGTGATATCAGTAGCTTATCTTCTTGCGCTTTAAGTCACGGATTTACGTGTCTGCAGTAAGGGGCGGAACTAGAACGAAAATAACCCTGTTGCACCATTTTACATCACATATGTTTGTAGCACGAAGCTACTAATTAATACCATGAAAAATAAAGAGAATATATAGTGATACACTGATACACATATTAAAAGGCCAAATCGTAGATTCTTACCAAAAGAAGGAAAACACCGATAATATTCATCCAACATTTGAATCGGCAACTGCAATAGCCTATAAAAGTGAGAATATGATGAATTAGACTTTTTAAAAATGTAGATGATATTGACGTAATAAAAATAAATGCATTACCTCTTAGTATTTTTGTTCTTTCAAATTCATAAATCGATTAACGACGACATCATCGGTTACTTTCTTCATTTCTTCTTTCTCCACATAACAAATGAGACTATCACTCATGAAATCATCATTTATACGGTTACTCAAATATGTTTTCACAATCCTCATGGCAGAAAAGGATCTCTCGACAGTGGCTGTGGCGACAGGTAATACCAATACTAGCTTCAAAAGTCGATAGAATAAAGGATAGCAAAGATGTTTCTTTGTCTCGACCATTTTTTGAGAAAGTTTCCCAATAGTTTGTATGTTGGAGAATCGACCATCAGCTCGTACATCAACAATGTAGAGACAGAGATTATGATTGAGATCTCTCAATTCAATAGGATCAAAATTATTAGGGTACAGTTTGGCCAAATTTATCAGATTATCCACACTAAAATCATGAAATAAGTCTCTTGGGCTCAAAGAAGATGACCAAACAAGCAAGTTAGAGGTGGGCTCATTGAAGCGACTATCAAAATAAGAAACAACAAAAGCAATGTGCTCTGTCTTTAGACTCGTTATACTCAAGCCAGCTCCCAAACTCATCAAACCTTTCCACATTGAACCTTCTATTTTTATCTCCAAACTGTGTATATAGAAAATCAAAAGTGCGAGGCTGGCATGGGCCATTTTCTAAATACCTTCTTCTTACAAAATCTCTCACATTAGGATGGTAAGCATCTATTCCTTTTCTTTTGCCATGATCATTGAATCTCCTCCTCCCAGTTGAGTTGATCTCCATAGGTAGCTGCAGCCCCATTATCTTATATATATGAATTTCTAGCATTTGTTGCCCCATCTGTCTCGGGTGCTTTTCTTTTAAAAAATCTCTCCATGAATTTACCTATCAGTTCAATTGAATGATATTTTTAAATAAATTTACCGATAATTGAATTACGCGTAGAAAGAATACTGATTACCCAAATATAGAATACCTAGAATCTGAAATCGAAATCTTGATCTGAATATCGATCAACGACGGATCAACTTTGGATCGGCGATTGCAGAGGCCCTCATCGTTCATCGATGCAACTCATGCAAGTCTACAAGATTGCAACATCCAACAAGCAAATAATGATTCATGCTCATGCATGTAGCATGCGAATCACATCATAGTATCACATCACTTCACATAATCACATCGATGCACATGCTTGATAGCACTAGCAGACTTACTGAAATTTGAGGGTGAAAGCGGCCGCCATCTTGAGGTTGAGGCCGTAAGCGCCGCGGCCTGCCTGTGTGACGCGGCCGTCTTGTCCTGTCGCATGAGAGGCCTTGAGGCATAGTCAACGAGAGGAGGCGGCAGGTGGCCCATGCCGTGGGCCCGCGTCTAGGCGAGCAGGTCAGCAAGAGCAGGCGGTGATGGCTGGTTGGCGTGACGAGTCATCTGCTCCTCCAGATGATGGGTGACGGCTCGGCTGCCCTCAAGCAGGCGGCAGGCTGCGCTCTTGGGCGACACAGTGCCCGACCTTCGATTTGGGTGGCGCCTGAGTTAATGGGCCTATAGCAATCACTACTATTTTTTTTTTACCACGGCTTTGTGCACCAGGTAGGCCCTATTGGGCTCTGCCCCTGTCTGCAGTTATAGTAAAGATCTTTCAACGTGGCTGGGTTTGTTCGTGAGAAGACTATTTAGGGTCTATTTGTTTTAGTTTTGGATTATCTAAAAGCTTATGCGGATTGATATTGTAGAAGTGATTCTCCAAAAGCTAGAATCCAAAAGCACATATGAAGTGGATTATGGATTCTAATACATATGGGTGGGCTAGATTATGAGAATCGGATTCTAGAATCAGGTTGTTTGTTTTTTATTCTGCTTTTGGGGCCAGAATCCAGAATTAAAAGCTAAAACAAATAGGCCTTTAGTCGGTTAGTCGACTTTTTTTAAAAATTGAGTCTACTTTTGTAGCTGAGTAGAAATCAGAAGGAATGGAATTACTGAACCGGCACAGCCGCTAATAATAGAACTTGACCAGCCGGGAGCCTTTAGAAAGGGGCAAAATATCCAGTGCAATTAAAGTTTTGGTGCAACCACCGTGCAACCCTACTAAAAAAGTTTTCAAAATTCTGAAAAAAAATCATGGATGTACATCTCAGCTTACCCCATCTACATATAAAATTTTATGGTTAAATTCGTCCTATGCTAGAAGTTACAAAAAAGACAAATTTGGGGTGCATTTGAACTATTCAAGTTTGTCAGGAAATTTGTCTTTTTTATTACTCTTAACATAGGACGAATTTGATCATGAAATTTATATGTAGATGAGACAAGATGTACATCTATGATTTTAAAATTTTAAAACACAATGTCTATAAAAACTTTACTTGCCTTGGATATTTTTGATTTGAAATGGGTCAATCGGGTTGGCTTTGGATGGGTGGAGGTGGGTTTAGGTGGATAACGGGCTCCTCCTTGGTTGCTGGTATAATTCCTTGTTTGTGACGACAAATACTACCATTTAATCCAATGCCTTTTCGGTAGTTTGTTTTATACATTACTTTCTAGAGTGTTTTTCTCCTGTCGACTGTCGTTGACTGTAAACTTGATTTACCAAGCTGCACATTAGAACTAATTGGTAGCAGTTGTACTGGATATTTCTTGAAAAAAAATGAGGTTACAAGGTTTTCATACACATATACTTTGATATATATGGATTGATATCAGACAGCTTCGGACTTGTTTCCATCTCGTGAGTTTATTTCTGTGGAACATGTGACTCTTGCGTGTCCGTTATTACTACTTGCTAGTAGTTACTCCAATTCTGCTTACTTACATATCCTATTTTTCTGCAAGAGTTGGACAGCTAAGTTATACCCAAAAAAGAATCAAATGGATCAGCTCATTCGGTATCTTCTGATGTTGCCTGTAATAGACAAATTCTGTGAAGTAATTGATGATGGTGCATTGGTGCCTCACCTAATTTTTAATTGATCGCATTAAATAAGGTTGGTAATGTATCAACATATTAGCTTTCAGCGGTCTCTCTTAATGGAGAAATGCACATAATCGTTTACGAAATATTTGGTGATAAGAAATAGTTGGCAGAATCGTCTAGTACGTTTTGCTTCTGGCAATTCTTTAGATTTTTTTCCTTTGCTGAGTGAAGAACTATGCTTATGGCATGTTTTACTTGTCAGGTGTGTTATCTTCAGTGTTTTCTGGACACAGCAGGGAATCGAATTCAACTTGGAATCGGGTGCCTGATTAGGAGACTTGAAAAAATAGGATTGAGATTCAACTACTATATATTAATATATTATTGTAAATAATACTAATAAATCCTTAAATAACTTATTATTACTGATGTTGGAAGGTCTGATCCATATTCAACACAAAAGAACCACCATCTTGATATGAATGTCTGTTGTCGGTCTATCACATGTGAGAATGAAAAACATTAAACAAAACAAAGGCAGCACTTTTCTCTTCCAAACACACATGTGTATGTTCCCATTCCAGACATCTTTCTCTCCATTATTTCTTCCCGTTGAAGTCTTCCTTTCTTCTGTTCTTCTTCCGCAAACGAAACCATGATAGAGAAGGAGCATAGCAATTCCTTCTTCCTTCTAATTTTCCTTCAGCTTTGCTTTTCTTAGCCATGGTCACGAGCAGGGGATGTAGAGCTAGAGTAGCTTTTTTCCATCTAGTCTCTTTCTTCTTCACCTAATACGCTGCTAAAGGTGTCTGATGTGTGTTAGGGAGTGTCCAACACGTGTCAACATGGCAAATAAATTTCGGACTCGCGTGTCCAGGTAAGACTGATTATCTTCCGTCATTTCCCTTAATTTAGAGCAAAACGTAAAGCAAGAAGCACAGGCAACGTTGTGGAAATCTAACAGATAGATCTGAAATTAAATGCAGAGAGCAACAGTTCTGCCCCTTCAATTGATATGGATGATTATGAGATTTGACCAGGGTTTCACATTTTTTTATCGAAAACCGCTCGAAATTTGTTTGTACCGCTCCGGTTCAGAAAAGGATTTAGTTCAGTTTACCGCTCAAGTTTAAATTCAAATCCAAAAAATCTGAAAAAATTTATCCAAAAGTTTCCTAAAATTAGTATTAATAGCTTTATAATCTCTGGTGTGAATATTTTTGAAAAAAACGAAGTTTGGAGTTTTACAACATTTTTTTGAATTTTTCCCCATTTTTTCAACTAGTCGCCAATTTTTGCGAAAACCGCTCGAAATTCGCCACTTTTTGTGTGGTTTTCAACTTTTTCGTTCAAATTTAAGCTATCGGTTTGACTATATTTTAAATTCATTTGACTTCGAAACCGTTTTTTTACAAATTTGGTACTACCAGCTTCGTTGAAATCCGAAATCGAAGCGGTATTGTTAACCTGGATTTAACACTTTCACCTTAGCATGTTGGTGGCATACTGTTTGAGGATACCTTTTCTCCCGGCTCAGTTCTTCGATGAAAGAAGTAGAGTGATTTTTGGATGCTTGTCAATTTCATGCTCAATACTGTGAATCTGGTTGTCAATGTGTGTTTGCCATGTGATTTTATATTGTTACTAAGGACACTGAAGATGCACGAATGTGACAAACCATTTGTAATTTCGTATGCTTTACTTGAAACTCTTAATTATTGAGGGATATGCGTGCTTTTATCAATAGTTTGTTTTTTTATTTTTACCAATTTTCCCCAGAATTTATGAAGCTTTACATTTGTAAAAGCGTCGTCGATCGCCAACAATCAATCGCCAATTGTAGATGCAATTATGAGAGCAAGAACAATAGACACATAATATAGGGGTGGAATTCTCTCTCGCTTTATTGATTCCATCAGTTTACAATGAGGGGGCACCGATATATATAGCGGTGTGAGAGAGAGTTGATTCGACCACATTAGGAAGAGATAGAGTCCTAACCATATTTGGTTTAGGTTTCCTATCTCATAGCACTCCCCCTTGGTCGAATACCGCGTAATGCATATGTCTCGTTAAAAACTCCACTCAAAAACCCAGTGGGAAAAATGAGATGGAGAAAAGAGCACATTGCACTCGCATGCTATGTTACACTAGTTGCCTCATTAAAAACCTTTATGTGAGAAAACTTCAGGAAAACTCACAAAGGGAAAAAGAGTACAACTTATAACCCTCAGGGTTTTATTACGATCTTCAGGAACGCAATAAGGGTTATGGTTCAAGGGTTTTCTCCCCCTGAGCTTTGCATCTTTCTAAGTCTTTTCATTCCAATGCCTTTAACATATCTTTGAAATATGGATTTAGGCAAGAACTTAGTGAATAAATCGCAAGATTTTCACATGACTTAGTTTGCGGGATCCTTATCTCACCACTCTTACGGAGTTCGTGAGGATAGAATAACTTAGAGACAATATGCCGTGATGTTGCTCTTTACATAACCCAATTGCATTTGTGCAACACAAGCAAAATTATCTTCATAGATAATTGTGGGGGTATCGGCAGCGTTAAGACCACATGACTTGAATATGGTCAATCTGCGTCGCGACCAAACACATTCACGTGAGGCTTCATATGGGGCTATAATCTCACGAGTGGTTGGTAGAAGTTGCTACCGGCGTCATTTACAAGACCGCCAGAAGCAATTGAACCACAGAGAGAAACACAAAACCGATCGAGATTTGGCACTATGGGGATCAGACGGATAGCTTGACATCCGTATACCCCACCATGATCAAGTCTTGGTTCTTACGGAAAAACAACCCAAGATCTTGAGTACCTTGGAGATATCTGATGCAGATCTTTATACCAGGCCCAATGTCTTACGGTTGGGCGAACTATATCTTGCTAGCAAATTCTGCGAATGCAATATCGGGCCTTGTGCAGTTCGCAAGGCACATGAGTGCTCCAATAGCACTTAAATATGAGACTTCAGGTCCTAAGACTTCCTCATTTTCCATTCTCGATGCGAATGAGTCTTTATCCACTTCAAGGGATCTTCGACCATGGGGGTTTTCAAGGGATGTGATTTATCCATATTAAACCTTTCCAATACCTTAGGGTATAGGGCGATTGGTGAACAAGAATTCATACAGGGAGATGCTCTGGCTGCAAGCCTAAGCAAAATTTGGTTTTACCCAAATCTTTCATCTCAAACTTCGATCGTGAGGTAAGCACTTGCTTCCTTTATCTCCTCTGTGGTTCCGATGATATTCAGATCATCGACATACACTGAGATGATACAAAATCCATTCTGGGATTTCTTTATGAACACACAGGGACAATCATTATTAATGGAGTATCCCTTCTTCAGGAGGAACTCACTAAGCGGTTATACCACATTCTTCGGATGATTTAATCCGTATAGCGATCTCTGCGGTTTGGCTATACATGTTGCGATTATTAGGATCGGGACTTTTACTCCTTCGAGGACTTTCATGTAAATGTCGAATCCGGTGACACATATAAATATCACGGTCACCACATCCATCAACTGTATTTCTAAATTTAAGCCAGCTGCCATTGATATTAAATATCGGAACGTTATTTCACTCAACACAGGAGAATAGGTTTCATCGTAATCGATGCCGGGTCTCTGCGTGAACCCTTGTGCTACAAGCCTCGCTTTTTATATCTCACCACCAGGGCATTTTCATTTCTCTTCTGGATGAAAAACCCATTTGATCCTGCAGGGAATCACTTTAGGAAATATTCAGTCAACAGGACCAGAAACTTTCCTCTTATTAAGCGAGCGCTGCCTCAATTGCTTCTTTTGTTTGACCCTATTTGAGTGCTTCTGGCACTCTGCCATGAACTTTGGATGCGGATCCGATTTTTAGCAATTTTAGAGGCAAATATATATCGACAATTGTAGTCTTTTTTATTCATTTCTCCTGCATCACTTGAGGATATATCTATATAAATTTCTTCTAGCTCCTCGTGATTTCCCTAGCAGCCAGTCAGGTGTTCGACTTTCGGCATGGAATTGTGCGCGCACAAATATATGCTGGGTTATCATCTTCAGGATGGATCACTTCAGGGATGTTACCATCTCCGGGATGGCTCACTTCAGGGATTTTCTCAACATCAGGTTGAGCTTCTTCTACTGTTATGGGTCGTGTTCTTATTTGTTCGGTTCTCTACTTCTGCGGATGTCTCCGCGGAATTGAGTCCCGTACACCTGGAGGCCTCCCCCTCTTCTTATCATGAGGGTCAAGAGTAGGTTCAATATCCTTCTAGGGTATCTCCACTCTTTTAGGTGCATATACTTCAGGTATATGAGATCTTTCACTCCCTTATGACCAGTGAAGGTATTTGGCAGATTGTTAGCTTATTTATTCGATTCATTATCCTTGAACTTCAAGTTCGATCTTTCTAGTCGCGTGGATCTAAGGACTCAACATTCTTTAATGTGGTACATATCTCCCCTAATGCGAAAAAAGTCCTTAGTATGATCGGCGTCTGAGGCCATGTCTGAGATCCTGTCATAGGCTCTAGGTATTTTAATACATGACGGAGATTCATAACCTACATAGATCCTCAACTTACGGTGAGGTCCTATGGTTATCTGTTGTGGTGGAGAGATTGGCATGTATACAACCAGCCAGATTTTCCGAGATGGGAAATACTTAATTCTTTTCACGCACTATCTGCAGCGGGAAATTTAGTAATATCACGGTTGGTGCGAGTTGAATTATTACGCTTGATATCTGACCTGCGTAGCCCCAACAACTGGTGGGAAGCCAATTATTCTGCAAGGACGGCCAAGCAATATGATAAGTTTTGTTCTTTTAATATAATGACTCTGCAGGGCCATTTTAAGTGTGGACATTAGGTACAAGATGCTCTACATTAATTTTTAAAGCCTTATAATAATCATTAAATGCTTTGAGATAAACTCGCCAGCATTACCTATTCAAAATGGAATTGATCATTTCTTTTGGAAAGTAGGCTCTTAACTTAATAATTTGGACAATTAATTTTGGTAAAAGTATGGTTCCCGATAGATAAGAGAGTCTAACATAGGACCATCTAATAGAAACATCTATCGATACCATAAAATTTCTTAGAAGGGGCAGAAGCGAGTTGAGCAGTCCTGAGATATCACTTTTAATTTTCTCCGGAAAATTCAATGATTCCTCCCAAACTTTTTAGGTAAGAAGATCTAGAATGAGCTTTTCTTTAGCACAACGGGGCATAAGAAAACTTTGGCTCTAGAAAAATCTTTATGCTATGGCGTGAAATTATAATTATATATACTTCTCGTAATATTCAACTCAAGATAACCCAGTCGATCTGCTAGATCTTAATATTCCTGGGTTTTTATCGCAACCAAACTTCAGTTTTATATGTGCATAATATAACTTGGAGGAGAATGAATGAATCCTTTTAACCACCGTTAATTACACCCATTAAGCTTAGTCATGAGTAGGTATTACATGCCATTCTCATTCTTTGTCTCCGTAAGAAACGATTGAGACCAATGTTTTTAAAACTTAAAAGAGTGCTGTTGGACTTAGGGTATAATATGGCATTCTTCTAGTGCCAACTATGAGAGTATAAACTTGGCGATAGTCATAATAATTCAATTCATTAGTGTGGCACAAGCTGTCTTCTAGACAGATTTTCTCCTCCGTTATCGGATTATACTTTGTTCTATATTAGATATATGATTTATCAATCAAACAATTGTTGCATTAGGAACAAATTGTAGAATATAGAACAACATAGTACAATTAAATTGATATCCTAGGAAAATCAAACTTTACTAAATTTGACTGATAATCGCTCAACAGGAGCGTAGACCATTGTTCATTCAGGAACACAAAGACTAAACTGATAAATGAGGCTCTTAGGGAGACTCTAAAGGATAATACGACATCGACTCAAAAGGAAAAACTGGGAGACTACTCCATGTCTCCATATAAATCATTTATATCGTCCTCTTGGAACCTTTCTTTATTCTTCTAGAATACTTTTAGCTCATCCCTAACGAAATCCTCCTCCTCCATGAGATATTCAGTCTTCAGGTCTGTATGGAGATGGTGCCTCAGGGAGAGCAAGAGCACCAGCTTCAGGCTGAGAAATTGTGGCTCCAAGGGATCGGGCTATCAAGTTAATCTTGGCATTTATTGCCCAAGTAGTTGCTGCCATCAGGGCAAGCTCAGCAAATTCTTTCTTTGCGATGTCAGACATATCCTATATGCAAACAAAGCGAGATTTTACTTGGGTAAAATATTGTTTTGTATGCTTATCATTGAATCGATAAAATGCGGTCTATATCTATTCGATAGATAATTATCACAGATTTTTGAGGATTTTCCTAGCATTTTTTTCTGCTAATTATTAAGCAATTTCCAGAATTACTAATTAACAGAGGGATAAATTTCAACGTGAAATAATCCTTACATGATGCTAATTACATCTTATGTGGCTCTTATTGGTTGGGTATGAAATCATGTAATGAATGCCTCCGTCAACATAACTCTTGGCCAGGTCAACCCGTCCAGAGGTCTCACATGAGGGAGGGAGCACTTCCCGATTTCGGACGCCAATTAAGAAACCTAGCCTCATGTATGTTTTCCTTAGACATCAATTGTCATGAATCCGTTCCTTCAAAACAGAAATCAAGAACCCAACCACTTATGCCTTCAAGCTCAAAAACCGTTTTGATAGCTCAATTATTTTCATAATTTTCTAGCAATTTCTGTCACCTACTAAGCAATTTTCAGAATTACTTAAATAACAAAAATTAAATTTCAGCACATAATAAATATGGAATAAAGCTAGAAAATAAATCTAGAGCATAGAACTTCCAATGCTAAATATTAATTTACCAAAAATTATGGAAGCCCATAACCTAGAAAAACTAATTTCTAGTACTTATATATCAATTTTCTGATTTTTTTAGGAAATAACAAGATATATTAATTGTTTGGTAGCAATAGCATTATGTGAACATTCAAATTAATTACGTGGTCCATGCAGGCCTGCTTGGCTATCTGGACTAAATAGCCCATCCGGCCGTAAGGCCCATTAGCTAGCAATGGCCATTAGGCCTAATCAGCATAGAAAACAATGAGCGGCTAGGGTTAAGGAAAATCCTAGCCGCCGTTTTCCTTGCGAGTGCTGCCGTTCAGGCCGCCAACGCCAAGCATGGGATGTCAGTGGGCGCCATCCACAAGCGCTTCGGGCGAGCTTGCTGGTCGGCTTAGAAGGCCAAAAGGGTGCCGCCATGGGTTCTAGCGCCGTCACGGGGACGTACTCGCCGAGCATCGCCTCGGATGGCGCACGCACGAAGGCCATCGACTCGGGTGCCATCGCTTCAGGCGACATGCGCACGAACGTCACTGGCTCGGGATCGCGTGTGGCCGCATGCGGGCGCCGTCACCAATGGGCAAGGGCGCGGAAGGAGGCCACCGTCAGGGCGGTGCGGCATCTGAGGCTGGGCGGATCGACAGCGGCTCAGCCGGGCGTAACTTTGGGCGTTGTGGCTGAGGCTGCGGGTCGCCGGTGCCTCTGCAGATGCATACGGAGAGACGACCAGCACAGAGCGAGAGAATAGGGCGAAGTCAATCTACTGGATCGATCGCAAAATCCCCAGAATTTCTGATCATGCGTACTGATCAATTTCAATTGCGATTCAATGAATCGTGTTAATTTAATACCTTGATTCGATCTGTAGGAGAAATTCTGTAAGCTATCGCGTAGGATAGAGTCGCGTAAGACTTTTTTCGGCAATCCGAGTAGGTGCTGGCTTGGTGACGAGTTGATTGCATATCAGATCGGGCGATCAATCGCTTGATCGCCGGTAGTAGTCGTTCGTTGTCGTCGACGATCCTCCTTCTTGTGGTAGAGACTCGTGCTGATAACGCGTTGTAAAACATCGTCGATCGCCAACAATCAATCGCCAATTGTAGATGCAATCATGAGAGCAAGAACAATAGACACATAATATAGGGGTGGAATTCTCTCTCGTTTTATTGATTCCATCAGTTTACAATGAGGGGGCACCGATATATATAGCGGTGTGAGAGAGAGTTCGGATTCGACCACATAAGGAAGAGATAGAGTCCTAACCATATTTGGTTTAGATTTCCTATCTCATAACAAATTTTTTAGTTTTTTATTGTTTTCTTGAATTTTTGAGCGTGTCTTTTGTTTTTTCCTATTACTGATTTTTTTGTTCTAATTTTTTATTTTTGTCGGATTATTTATGAGTGTTTCAGTTATAGTGTGTGCCTCAGCAATCTGAAATCCATCTATGTGTTCGGCTCCAGGTAGTAGCAGCAGGTTGGCCATTCGTTACGTGGGCATCCTGGTGAAACGGGTGGAAGTAGGGTGACGCTAGACGAGTGACCGCCGTGTGTTACACTGTGATCATCGCTTTTTATACGTGCAAATCGAGAAAATATGTAAAACGGTTGAAAGGATATAAACGTAATTATATATTTTTTATTTATCTGGATCCTTTTATGAAAGATTTATAGTTTTGTTAAATTAAATAGTCTTTTTCGTAAAAAATAGTTAAAATGGTCTAAATATGATTACGCTTTTTTTTAAGCTTTAACGGAGGGAGTACACATGGGTGGCCTCCTTGGTCAGAAACCTGCGAACTTTAGTAAAGTAGGTGTTGGGTTGAAACCCAAAGGCCTACCCGAGAGCGCCTATGTGCCACTTGGGCGTAGACCCGTGCATTTGGTCGAATTTTTTGGATGGGTTTGAGGCACTACAGCATAGCACGCGTATGGACTTGCCTGGTACAATACGAATGATAGGTTCATATCGAGCCTTACGGTTAGGCACGATAGACAATACAGCATGGCACGCTAACACGGACCGTGCTTGAGTTAGCGCGGCACGAAACAGGCTCAATGGGTCCAAAGCAGACACGGCATATGGCAGGGTACTCTATCGCGGCATTGTTTCATATTGTGGCTCGCCCTATGGCCAACGCCTTTTGTGGTTCTCACATACGGAGAAAGGGAAGATAATGAAGATATTAAAAGCTAGAAAATAGGGGCTGGAGAGTATATGCTCACTGACACCGAGCACATGCACCGAGCTACTCCGTACTGGGATACCCCACACTGTGTGTAGGGTTTTTAAAGAGGCAGTAATTTTATAGTTGTTCAAGAATGAATAAAAATTTAGTTCTTTTCCACTAATATTTGTGTTCACTGTCTCAGCTTCGTGCGTCTTCAGTTTCTCTCCTTTTGTCGCAATAGTGTAAATAGACCGAGTCTGAACTAGCTTGGCACGAAGCGGCATGAATAAATAAATGGGTGCGTGCTTGAGCTACTTTAAGCGAAGTTTGACAGAACATGTATGATCGACACAACATGGTGAACCGATAGGACCGTGGTGACACATCACGATTTAGTCACATGACCTGACAAACCCATACTACATCGACTCGATACGGCACGATACTCACATTTACTTGGGCAGTGGTTAAACACCTGCCACCCACCCTCTACTTGGGCAGTGGTTAAAGCCCCTTCGTTTTAGCTTAAATACAGCTTCTGTTTAAAATAAAATCGGATTGTGCGTCGAACAGTAGGATTCTAGACAGTTTCTTCAAGAATCAGAATTTGATTTGTACACAGAATCAGAAGCTGTCATCCACCTGATTCTGCGGATTCTGACTTAGATTTTGCAGGTTCCGCCTCCCACGAGTCGTCGTAGGCACAAGGGCTTCTGCCATCGTCCCTAGGTCCCTCCACCACCACCATTCGCTTATCCGTCACCGACACCGATCAACAATCAACACAAACAATCAGAATTACCGAACAACCAGATTCTCCGATCGGTGATTTTTCAGACGGTAGCTTTTTAGGCAGTGACTACAAGCTTAAGCTGACCGACACGGAGACAGTAGCGTACCGATCGGTTGCATAAACTTCTATACGCATTTTTATTTGCAATAAAAAAAATTCAAATGATTATATCTTTTAACCCAAACGTCTAATTCGTGATCCCTTTGAGTCATCATGTTTCTTATAGCGAGATCTTCAAAACAAGATTCAAGTTGCATATATTTAAACCTAGTAACAATATCCTATAGAATCATAGATCTCTCTATATGCGCAAGAATTGGAATTCAATCAAGGTGGCCACGTGTCACGTGTTTTTTGCGAAAAGGCCCTCCGTAAATTTTTTAATTATGTTTAGACCCTCAGCCGTTTATTTTGCGAAAAAACTACATAGTTCTAGGTATTCGCGAACGGGTCCTCTACGGGTAATTTTGCAAAACAAAAAATTACATCCAGGTCCTTCTATTGGTAATTTTCTGAGAAAAAGACCACGTAGTTTAGTATATTCACGAGCAGGTCCTCAACATTTTTTCCAAAAAGAATCGTGAGGCGAGTAGCGCGAGATCCCATCTAGTATATTACAATGCACACATTACTTCGAGCGTTTCAACAATTTATGCACAATGTTTGATTGCAAATCTTTTGAATTTGGTATTAGGAATTTAGCAGGTTGGGCGTTAGATGTTCTTCTAGGTAAAATAAAATGTTCTACACTTTTTTGTCGATGTTTCAACCGTTCACGCATTAAGTTGGGTGAATGACCACCATTCAAAACCGATGTTCCGATAGTTTATAGTACGTAAGATTGAGGATACCAACTAGAAGAGGTGTGTGGCGATTGTTTAAGTAAAACGGTAAATAAATTTGTAAGTCTAGAAATTGGCGTTCTCGCTCCTTGAATGGTCGGACTCTGGAAGTTCAAGATGTATCTTGGTTGGGCGAATATCCTACTTCCGGTTCATGCGTGGTGGTTCTTTATTGCTCGGGTGCGGTGGATTACGGGGTTACAAGCGAGGCGAGAGGCTGGCCTGCGCACCTCGTCCAGAGTGGGGGGAGCTCGGGGAGCCGGGTGGAACTAAGGGCTCGAAGGCAGGGCAAGGCGTCCAGGTAAGTAAGCGCTAAAGTTAAATAGCTTAGTGATCGTCGGGTCGGATCGGCTCGTATGTGTGAATCTGAATGCCCCTCACTGAGGCCCTGCCTCCCCTTATATAAGCGGAAGGGCGGGTTACAGGGAGTTTGGAAAAGAAAAAGTAAAGTCGCTACACCCGGTGTCGGTCTTGATCTGTCGCTGTGACTGATAGAGTTCATGCTCATCACGCTTTGGGTTGGTAGACACTGGCAGGCGGTGTTCCGTTGGGAAGGTGCTTGCCTGCCCTCTGTCGTCTGTCGAGATCTTGGCGTCGTTCTGTCTAGCTCTCTGATACCGCCTCGGGAGGCGCATCTCTCCTCACGTGTGTGGGGTGAAAGACCGGCGCTTGACTTGGCGGTCTCTTGTTTGCCTTGGGAAGAACCACTGCTCGGCATAGCCGTCATGTCCATAGGGCAAGTGGCCAACTTGAAGTCGGCCGTGGCGTGGCGAGGTCGTTAGTCGAGCCGTTGGGGTCTGACACGAGGCCAAGTCGGAGCAGGCGGGCGCCCAACTGAGGCAGTCGGGACTGCGGGCGCGTCAGGCACGTGGTCGGTCGAACTGTGAGGCGCCCGACCTAAGGCAGGTTGGGCGTCCTCGATGGGTTTGATCGGGGCGGGGATCGCCGTGGCCCAATGAGGGCCTTCGACGGTGAGCCAAGGCGGCCCATTTGGTGTTCGGCCAATATTCAGTGATAATCCCATCTTGTTGTGAGGTACCCCCTGGTATGAGTATTCGTCAGTAGCCCCCAGGGCTGTCCAGGAACGCGTGCGCTCCTGGGTGGCCCATTCGCCGTGGCGGGGACTCTTTGCGAGGCGTGATGGCGCCTCGGCTTATGATGCCCTCATTTATTTGAACTGTTAAACCTGCGCCTTAGGCATATAAAGGGTGAGTGCGGTCGCGGTATTTGGGGCAATTGCTTGCGCACAAATATCCTCTGACTCCATAACACCAAGCTTCCTTGAATCTTCAATGGCTTTGAGCTTATATTCAGTTTGGAGATGAAGCCTGCTTGAAGCATACCCGCAGACGAGAAGCCTTTCTCGCGGAGCTCTAGGCGACCGACCTCGCCATGGCGAATGGGTCGGCGAGGCCCGCCGCTTCGCGATGCGCCCGCCGTCAATGTCTTGTCGAAGTCGTCCGGCTCGGCAAAGCGAGGGCGCCCTCATCGAGGCTGTTAAGTAGCGCGCCACGGTAGATCGTCTTGTTTGTTTTGATGGCTTGGTGTAGTGCATGAGTAGCAATTATATGTAACTGCGTGCCATATAAATGCCATCGAAACTTTGTTCATTGAGAGCTTCTTTGTCCATGCGATCTTCTTTGGGACCACTCTTAGCCGTACGGCAAGGTCCGGGTTTTAGGGGTAACATAGGGCCGCCCGATCATTGGGTCAAGCCAGACTTGGTCGTAAACCGCCAGTCTTGTGGCCTTCCGGTGGAGTGTAGCCCAGACGGTCGGAGGCTGGTCGGGAGGTTACTGGTCGTGGCCCATTGCGTGGTAGTGGACTCGGTTGGTCGGATCATTCGGCATGCTCATTTTAGTTCGGGGCGATGGCCGAGCCAACTCAATCGGTGAGACTTCATTTGGGCCCCGAGTGGATCGGAAGCTGCCTTGGTCGGTGAAGTCGACCAACTCGATCGGCGGTCTCGGCCAGGGTGCCTGTGGCCTTGCCCGTGGGTGTAGCCCGATCCCCAGCGGTCGGAGGCGGTTTGAGGGTTACTCTGGTCGAGTGCTTGTTTCGTCCTAATTGGATCGGCCTTAGTTAGCGAGGATGCCCGGATGCCTCGGCGAGGTTCGGTTTCGAGTGCTTATTTTACGTCGTAGGTGGGCCTTGCCTTAGTCGGCGAGGATGCGAATGCCTTAGAGGTTTGGTTCGAGTCTTTGTTTTCGTCGTAGTGGATCTGGACCTTAGTCGCGAGGATGGATGCCAAATGCCTCGAGAGGATTACGGTTCCCGAGTGCTCGTTTTCGTCGTGGTGGGCCATGGCCTTAGTCGGCGAGGATGCGAATGCCTCGAGAGGTTCGGTTCGAGTGCTCGTTTTCGTCGTGGTGGGCGCGACCTTAGTCGGCGAGGATGCTGAATGCCTCGGCGAGTTCCGGTTCCCGAGTGCTCGTTTCGTCGTAGGTAGGCCTTGGCCTTAATCGGCGAGGATGCGAATGCCTCAGCGAGTTCGATTCGGCGCTTCGTTTTCGTCGTGGCTGGGCGTGTTAGTAGAGGTGGTTTAACGCGGAGCTAAGCGGGTTTGTAAAAAGTTGGTTTAGCGGGCTGGCGAGCCTTAGTCGGCGAGGATGCCGAGATGCCTCGATGAGTTACGGTTTTCATGTGCTCATTTCGTCGTGGCTTTGGGCCCAGCGTTGCAAGGTTGGTTTACAGCGGAGCTAAGCGGGCGTCTGTCGAGTCTCGTCTGGTGAGGCTATCTCTGCGGGAGGTAGCCTTTGTTTATCACGTTCGCCCGTCTGCGGTGTGGGACACGGAGGGATAGCGGACGCGTGTTTACCAGCGTTGGTTTGAACATCGTGCTCGTGGAGCTACTAACGGGTTATCCGAGTGGGCCACAGAATCTCTCCCAAGGGGATCCCGGCGGGCGATCCTCTGCATTGGGTGTTAAACCGGTGGGGGTGACCCATAAAACCTTTTTACTCGATCATGCTCGGACCCAGGCCGTCCGCCGACCCGAGGCGCGGTTGGCAGCCACCATCGATGGGTTCGCGGGAGGCGTGAAGTATGGTCTCGAACGAGTTCGGCGATTGGGTCGTCCGCCAGACCCAACTCGAGGCCGGCCGAGGCTCGCCTTGTCGCCCTGCTCATTTTGTCTTTGGCGTTGAATCCACTTGGTGGATTAGGGCTTTGGAACCTGTGGCGCCGGATCTGGTCTTGGCGTGAGCTATTGAGCTCTCTCACCACCTTGAGGCCGTTGCAGCCCGGTGGACTTTTCATACCTGTTTCGGCCCAGTCGACCCGGCCCGGAGGCGGAGATCGAGAGGTTGCAGGGCGTGTCGCTCGGGGCGGTGCCCTGGCGCCTCCTGCTGGCATTCAATGTGCGTGGAGGCAATTTAATCTTAACGAAATGATTGGGGTCGTCGTCTCACAATGGCGTGGAGATCAAGCGGGGCGTCTGGCGCTTCATCGAGCGATGTCCGCTTGGTAGCGTCGCTTCGGTCGGTCTTGGCGTTCGGTTGGTGCACATTGGCGCTATAAATTCGGCAATGGGGGGTGCTCGGGCGAGTTCTTCCGCGTTGCTTTCCCGTCTCTCGCCTTCTTGCACGAAAAAGGCAAAAAAGCCGAGAGTGCTTCACCATTGGAGATGATGTGTGTCCGGGACCATTGCTCGGCCATCCGCAAGGGCGGCAAGTTGATGGCCCTTCGCCACCTCGGGGTCGCTGCGGCTTTCGAGGCCTTTCTTCGCCGTGATGGTGCGATCGGCCCGGCCACAGGGCAGACGAACGCCTTGCATACTGTCGGTCGGTGTCCTCCGCCCCCTGCCGATCTGTCGCATTTTAATGCGCGATGAAAGTGGAAAGAACCGACGTCCGTCGCCGCGGGGCGTGGAGTTATCTTGGCGTCTTGGCGCTTCTGCTTTCGATGTGGCGCCCGCTTGGACCGCTCGCCCGCCTCTACTCATCGACATAGGCGTGAGGCGACCCGCCTAGCATTCCCTTAGCCTCTTATTGCGTCCTTGCATCTTGAGTACTAGATGGCGGCGGCGGTGTTGGAGGGCGCACAGCGGGGCGGTGAGACCCATGGGGTTCGGACCCCAAGATATCCCTTAAAAACAGGGTCCTCGAGCCTGGCGAGTAGGGATTACCTACCCCGTCGCGTTTTCGCATTTGGAACCCTCTTACGGAGTGAGTTTCCTTTGCTTGGCCTCAGGATGGCTTCGATTTTGTTTCTTGATGTTGAGTACTTCTTGTTTCTTCAGCGTTCGGTTACGCTCGGAGCTGCCACCGGCAGCGCCCGCGTCGGCCTTGGTGGGCGGGCTGCGTGAACCGCCCGATGCTCCCCGAGTCGGGCAACCCTCTGCGTGGAACCGGGCGGCGGATCTGACAGTAGAGTTAGCCTTGTGCAAGCCTCCTTCAACGTCCGAGCCTAGCAGTGCGCGCAAAACGAAGCCAATGTAATGGCGAGCTCGGGTCAGAAACCGTTGAGGAGGAGCTTGCGAAAACCTTGAGAAATGACGCGCCAACCGAGCTCGATCGAGGTCGTAGAGGAGGCTTCGCCAAGGCAGGAGCGTTATCGGCTGAGCTCGGAGTTCAAGCTGAGGAAGAGCTTGCCAAGATGCGGGGAGGCGTTGGAGTGCAGCGCGAAAATCTCCTATCCATGCTCCGCCCGGCCTTCACGAGCATGGGTAGGAGCTTGGAAACCAGGGTGTGGTTTGCCGCGAGCCGTTGGGCGTACTCCGTCGAGAATGCGCTTCGGCCTCACCGGCGGCGGATGCCTTGGCGACACCGCCCGCGCCTTACCTGGCGTTACGCTTTCGCGGCGAGGTCGCCATTACGGCGGCGTAATGCGTCTTGGCATCTTCGCTAAGCCGTAGCGCCTTTGACCAGCAGCGGCCGTTGCGGAATCGGCGACCAGCCGGCGCGAAGCGAAGCAGGCGGCGGAAACGGATGGCGGAGGGCTGGCGTCGGCGCTAAACCTTGAGCGATGAGGGCGGCCACAACTCGGCAGCGGCGCACAGGGTTAGGAACCCTCGAGGCGCCCGCGCCCGATTTTTGTTTTTGTTGGACGTAATGCATGTACATTATATGTTATGGATTTTGGGGACTTTGCTTGTTATTTTGCATTTGTCTCCTGTGATGAGCACTCGTCGAACGGGCGTAGCCCTTAGGAACCACTAGGGTTGTTAGAGTGTAGGTCGGAGCGCTAACACTTTGTGGAAAATGTGAAAATAGCAAGGGACTTTGCAGTCCAAAGACGTGTCCCTGGTCGACCATGGATCGCCCCGCACGGGCATTTCCTTTCTAGGAAAGTGCTACTTATGGCCGTAGCATTTGGGCGTGGGTCGTGGCACTGGGTCGAAAAGGTTCTTGCCGAGGTTCGCGATGGCGATCAGGCGCCGACTCGAATGAGCATCTTGAACAAATAGCCCACGAGTGGCGTGAGGACTAGGATGTGGTCAGCGCGTGGCGCTTTGGACTCGGAGGACTTGGTGGGGACACGAGAATAAAGAAAAAGCTTTAAGGATAGAATTTCCTTAACTTCTCAATATTTCATGCGTTGGACACAATGTTGCCATCGGCATCTTTGAGTCGGAAGGTGCCGGGTCGGAGGACCTCCACGACGGTGAAGGGACCTTCCCGAGAGAAAGCTTATGCTGTCTTTGTTGAATTTGGACTGGCGTGGGACCGGCTCGCCAGCGTTCAGGACCTTCCAGCGGATCTGCTTGAAGAGTGGTAGCAGGCGTAGGCGTTCTTGGTACTTGGCGATCGCGGGGCAACATCGCCTTCTCGTCGTGATGGTCAATGGCGTCTTGTTGCGATTCGAGCCCACGAGCCTCGTCGAAGGCTTGCAGTCTCGGGACGCCGTACTCTAGGTCGGTCGGCAGGACGGCTTCCATACCGAACACCATGAAGAATGGTGTAAACCCGATCGGCAAGATTCGGCGTGATCATGAGCTCTAGAGGGCGGAGGCAGCTCGGCGTCCATCGTCCCAAATTTCTTGATCGGTGAAGATTCATTAACAAAGCCTTGGAGGATCATGCGTTTGCCCTTCGACACGGCGTTGGTCAGCGGATGAGCTCTGACCGCCCGGTCGGCGTGGATGTTGAAGTCGTCGCATAATTCGAAGAATTCCTTCCTAGCGAAATGCGTTCCGTTATCGGTGATGATGGAGTTCGGGACTCCAAACCGATAAACGATATCGCAAAAGAAGTTGATGCTTTGCAGAGGTGATGTGGCGGCGAACGCTTCAATCCACTTGGTGAACTTGTCCACGCGACTAGCGGTGGGTAAAGCCGGCGCCTTCTTGAAGGCCCGACGAGATCGAGTCCCCAAACGGCGAATGGCCAAGTGATGGGGATCGTCTGCAAGGCTTGTGCGGGAAGGTGTGTCTGCCGGGCAAAGAATTGGCACCCTTCGCATGTGCGAACAATTTGCTCGGTGTCGGCCATGGCCGTTGGCCAGTAGAAACCTTGGCGAAAGGCTTTCCCTACGAGGGACCGCGGTGCGGCGTGGTGGCCGCGAATCGCCATGGATGTCGGCGGTACTTCCTGATCGGCGGGATGCACTTATGGAGGACTCTCGAGGGCTCCTCTTGTGGAGTCTTCTCAGGCCGGAGCGAAGGATTTAGCCCGCCGGCGAGTCTTAGGACCTCGATCGGGTCGGTGGGGAAGCGATCTATCGGTCGGCCCGATCGATGAAGGGCTTCCTCTAGTCGAGTCGGCAACGGCCTGGCGTGACCGACCCGGATGGTTCGCGTCCGCCGCTCGGCGGTCGAGGCGATCGCGTCCGGAAAGTCGGTCGGTTGCTTTCGGTTAGCGAGTCGGTCGAATGAAGCTTGTGGAAGTCGAGCGAAGATCCTGGCGGGGCCCGGTCCCTATTTGGAAGCGAGGTTGGCTAAGTAGTCGGCCTCACCATTGTAACGTCGGTAGCTATGGTGAAGCTCGAAGCCCTTGAACCTTTCTTCGAGCTTGCGCACCTTGCGTCACGAGGCTCCGTGGCCTTCATGACCTGGTCGACGATAAGCTTGGAGTCGCCGTGCATGTAGAGTCGGCGCGCGCCGAGGTCGGCAGCGATCCGGAGACCATTGACAAGAGCTTCGTACTCGGCGACGTTGTTGGTGGCGTCGAAGAGCAGTCGGATGGTGTACTGGAGCTTATTCCCGAGCGGGAAAACAATGACGACTCCAGCGCCTGCTCCGTTCTTGGTGTAAGACCCGTCGAAGTACGTAAATCCCGATACTCGGGGTCTTGGCGCTTTATGGCGCTGAAGCTTCGGCCCCTTTCGGCGATGAAGTCGACGGGACCTGCGACTTGATCGGCTTTGTCAAGAGACGTCTGATATGTCGTGGCTGTTGAGCTCGAGCGCCCACTTGGCGATTCTTCCTGAAGCGTCATGGTTGCGGACAATTTAGCCAGCGGCGAGAGTCCTGCGGAGGCGGGGTGCGGTCGATAATGGACCAGACCACGCTTCATGATGAGCACCGCAAAAGCAACCGCACATGTGGTACCGGAGCCTTGGACTCGGAAGTACTTCACTAATGAAGTACTGCTGCCTTTGTACCTTGAGCACATGGCCTTCTTGGCTCGCTCCTAGCAGGTGCTCTGGCGACGAGGGTGCGTGGCGGCGATGTAGAAGGCGGTTACTTTGGCCCGGGCGACCGGCAAAGGGGTGGTCGAGAGCATGTGATCGGTGAGGCTTCCTGCGCTTCAAAGTCGGTGAAATGGTGGTTTCTTGAGCGGCTTGTAGCAAGCGGCATTCAGCGCTTCGCCAAGGGCAAGACATGAAACGGCTCAAGGTTGCAAGGCATCCGGTCAGCTTCTGGACTCCTTTTAGGTTGCCAATCGGTCCCATCCTCATGATCGCGCTCGGAGATGATGAAGCCAAGCAACTTTCCCTTGGGGACCACGAAAACAATTTCTCGGTGTTGAGCTTTATGCGAAACCGTCGGAGGTTCGCAAAAGTCTCCTCTAAGTCGGCGGCGAGTAAATCGGCCTTCTTAATCTTGACAACAATGTAAATCGGCGTGCGCCTCGATATTCTGACCAATTTGAGTGCGTCGAAACATGTTGCATACATCATTTGGTATGCTAGCACCAGCGTTCTTGAGACCAAATGGCATAAATCACGTAACAAAAGCGAGCGAGCGGAGTGATGAAAGATCCGCGAGCTGGTCGGACTCTTTCGCCGCTATCTGATGGTAGCTGAGTAGGCATCGAGAAAGGATGAGGATTAGCACCTGCGGTGGAGTCGACGACTTGGTCGATGTGAGGCAGTGGAAAAGGGCCCTTGGGACATGCCTTATTCAGGCTTGTGTAGTCAACACACATTCTCCATTGCCCAGATTTCTTTTTTACAAGCACAGGGTTGGCTAGCCACCCGGGGTGGCGCACCTCTTTTATAAACCCTAAGGCCAAAAGTTTGGCGATCTCCCCCCAATGATCTTGCGCTTCTCCTCGTCGAGCGGTATAGCGTTAGGCGTTGGCCAAACCTTGAGGCGGTCGGATGTTCAAGAGTGCTCGGCGACCTCCCTTGGGATGTCGGCATGTCGGAGGCTTCCATGCGAACACATCGCGATTAGCGGAGAAGTCGGCGAGTCGCCTTCCTATTTGGTGGGGAGTGTGGCTCCGACCCGTACGGTTTTGGTCGGATCCACGGGATCGACTGCGACCTCCTTCGTGTCCTCGGCGAACTTGAAGGAGCTGGCCCGACTTCTTTGAGTCGAGGCGGAGACTGAAGATTCCCTCTGGAGGTTTTCGAGCTCGGCGGGCCG
The DNA here is from genome assembly GCA_036346375.1 of Guadua angustifolia. NCBI lineage: Eukaryota > Viridiplantae > Streptophyta > Magnoliopsida > Poales > Poaceae > Guadua > Guadua angustifolia. Next base: position 28,512,887 of record CM070505.1, on the reverse strand, counting down.
ATGGCGTCGGCCTTCTTCATAGCTAGCTGCCTTCATCGCAGTTGTAAGCGAGCTGAAAAGATCTTGACCCGCAGTGATAACTCCCCATGGTCGGCATCTTGACGAGGTAGGTGTAGTTAGGAACAGCCATGAACTTGGCGTAGCATAGCCTCCCATGATGGGCGTGGTAGGGCCAGAAACCCCATGGCCTCGAAGGTGAGGTCTCGGTGCGGAAGTTGTCACAGGCTCCCAAGGTGGCCGGGCATGTCCATGCACTTGCGGCGAGTAGGCTCGCTGGCCTAGGGCGATCTGAGTGGAAAAGCGCCTTGCTCGATCGGAGGCGAGTGTCGGCGTATTCACTTTGACAGCCGGAGTCTCTGAGGCCGGGTTTGGTTCGGAAGGAGGCGTCTTGGTGGCTAAACCTAGAGGTGAGAACCTAGAGACTCCCCTTGTTGAGGATTAGGCGTCTATGAACTAGGGATGACACAAAAGATTTTACCCGAGTTCGAGGCCCCTTTTCCTTGGGTAATAGCCTTACTTCTCGATTGTTTAAAGAGTGTTTTTTTTGAAGTAGTCTTGTACAAAGCCTTTGGGTTACAAGTTCTCCCTTAGGCTTTACTCACGGAACTCTCTGCTTCTTGTTCTTCAACCTTGACCTCTTTTCCCCCATGCAGGGGCCCTTATATAGGCTAGGCAGGCCAGGCGGTACCAAGGAGGTCATCATGCTTATCTTCATACATTTATTACCTTCCGTGTTGTCCGTTCCTCGGCCTCATTAAATGCCGGCCTTGGCCCGCTGTGCACTTGGGATGTGACCCCTTCTTGGCCGGGTTGGTGAGGCGTCGGAGAATGGGCTTATGGCGAAATCCTTGCGGTTAGCCAGGTATGACACGTGTCCTGCCCTTGAAGCAGTCTGGCGAGGAAGGAGCCTTCAAGGTGAAGCCACCTCGCACCACCTTTTGTCTTGTGGCGGGGAGAAGCGGGCGTCCACGCCCACTCGCCGGGCGCCCGTGGACGGACACCGGCCGGCGGGCGTGCTTTCGCCCACTGCTCATGGGGCCACATGGGCGCCGCCGAGGCGGTAGAGGCCTTCGCCCACTGCTCGCCCGGATACCCACGTGGGTGCCATGCCCGGCGGCAGGCTTCGCCCGCCTTCTCATTGGGTGCCGTGGGCCGCCCCAGCCGGTAAAGCGTCTTACGCCCACTTCGCCGCGCCTTTCATTTGGGCGTCCGTGGACTACCGCCGGCGGCGAGCGTCTTTCGCCCACACCAGCCAGGCGCCCGTGGGCTGCCGCCGAGCGGCGAGCGTCTTTCGCCCACTGCTGGCCGGGCGCCACGTGGGTCTGTCATGTTGGCCGCCATGTTGGCCCTTTTGTCTTGGCGGGAAGGTACCCGGTGCGAAGTCTGTTGTGATGGCCGGGCCCATACAGGCGCGTGCAAAAGCTTACTTTAGAACCTTCATTAAATGTTAGCGGGCTCTGGGTGGGGCCACCACTCATGAGAATCTGACGCCTCCGGTTCCCCAGCGTGTCTGATTTTTTTCCGGGACCGGACCTTGCGATCTTGTCTCTTCCTTGAACGTCGGTCTTTGGTATATATATAGAATAGGTTCATCGTATCAAGCAGTTCGCCTTCTTCTTCATTGCGCTTTTCCTAACTTCCTTCTTCAACCTTCTTGCTCGAAAAACCTCGGCCTTTCTTCATCTCCATGGCGCCCTCCATCCCCGCCTCCACTGGGACGCCCATGCGGTGGGTAGGATGGCCATCCTAGCGCCCGAGCACCTTCAGCTTCCGGCGGGGACACGCCACCGCGGTGCCTTTTCGGCGAAATCCTCATTCACACTTGGGCTATGATGGGCTGGCTTGGCCCATTAGTTCTGGAGTTCTTCCTCACAGTCCTTCACTTCTCTGAGAATCCACCACCTTCACCTCACCCCCAACTCCATTGTCTTTCTTTCCATCTTAGCACACCTCTGTGAGAAATGTTCATGGGGGTGATCTGAATCTTCCACTTTCGCCATTTCTTCCTCTGTAGTGCCTCCAGCGATAATGAGGTAGTGGGGCTGCTACTTACTGCTTGAGACAGGATGGCCTCACTTCATCTCTTTTTGCCAGTCAAGCCCCGGAAGTCATGGCATGAATGAATGGTACATCAAGGATAGCCGGTGGCGTTGATGCCTGGACATGCCGCAGCAAGAACGCAAAAGGCCTCAAGGCCCAGAACTCACCGTCGAGAGGCAGCGAACTCCAGCGCAATGGCGACCGCATCCTCCGTGCGAGAGCCGGACTATCTGAGGCTTGGTAGCGGGACTTCGTGGCGGAGAATCGGCCCTCTTGCCGCGCGCGTCGCCACTGCATGGCGATTACAGGCGGCAACGACTGGCAGCGCCGTGTGGCGGACGTGAGTCTTCATTTTTCTTTATCTTTTCGTGCACATGCTTCTTTTGGTGGTCTCCTACCAACCAGCGACTACTTTTGTCCATTGCGGTAGCGAAAGCGTGGATGAAAGCGACTCGATCTGGGTGGCTCGCCCGTCTTGTCACCTTGTTGGTTAGCCAAGCACCCACTTTTCAGCGTGCGGCGGCGTTTCGCCGACACGAGAACGCAACGGGCGCCTAAGGATCGTAAAATTGCTCATGGATGGACTCCACAGGGCCAGCAGGTAGTTGCGACCCATGACCGTGTGATCGAGGACATGCCCCCGCGGCCTCAGGCGCGAGGCAACAATCACTCACCCAGGCACCATGGGTCCGAGATCCCAGAGGAGGCCAGCGTGGGCCTTGGTGGGACCCGCGAGCCTGTAGTGGTGGTTTCTTCGCGATGGCGGCATAAGCGCCAGCCGCATCTCGACTTTCGTCGTAAAGGCCTTGCCTCCCACCGGGCGCCCGCCCGACGTCTCCTCCTCCCGTAGCAGGCGTCAGCGGCCGCGCCAACTTCCGACCATGGGAGCCCGAGCCACGCAGCTCAACAAGGTGGCCTCACAATCCCGATGGCGGTCTCGCCAGAGTACCGCCAAGGCGGCCTCGGGGCAGCTCAGCCAGCTGAAGCACCCGGCGCCCAGCCTTGAGCACCTCCCGCCCAGTTGCCTCGGACGGCCTGCCCGAGAGGGCGGAGCGGATGATCAGCGCCCGGCGCCTCCATTAACCTCGCCCCTCATGGCGCCCCTTACCCCCCACGACGCCACGTCCCGAGCTCTTGGCTAGGCTCGGGGATTTGCACTCCTCGTTGAGGCACCACCTTCCCGCTTATTACTTGAGCCTGAGGCCCGTCTCGCCAGCGATTAAGCGTCGGTCGAGGCGAGCTGCGGTGAGGCCGGTGAGGCGGAAGGG